>OZ014436.1:9036353-10355986 GCA_963966015.1 Aphidecta obliterata
GCTCGAACGTTCTTCGTGTCTGCTTCGCGCAAACTAGACGCACCTTATGAGACTCGCCGATTACTGACGGATAGGCACTAATACGAGCATGTATACTGAGTTCAAGAATTATTGACATCGGAGCAGCCCTTGAAAGTCCAGTTGAAGCTTTATATGTGGTTACAAAAAGTAGCTGTTCAATTTCATCATAGAAAAAAAAACATAAATACAACCTAGAAAAGTAATTAGTATATCTTTCAAATTTGATAATTGTTGTATTGACGAATTATAGAACACTCGATCAATTGTAGAGGCATACTTGGTTTGAAAACGTGAAAACATTGTGGAAAGAAATTATGTTAACTTTCACGGAAGGCCAATGTTGAGATATCATTCATTCGAAGATCATCGAAATACATATTTCTTTCACCGAACCCGTTTCAATAATTATTGCATTCTTTATGGGTATTGGAAATTTTGCAAAATTGTAACCATATAACTCTAAGAACTCCATTTTAGGTTAGGATTCAACATTTTGATACTTTGAAGCGTGTGGGCAAGTGAATGGATTGGGAAAAACGTAATCTATAATGAAACAGAAACAGAAATTGTAGGATCTATCTAGTAAATGAAGAATTTTGACATAAAAATTGTACTGTTACCCTCAATATATGAATCAATTTGTGAATTATTTGACGTAAAAGATATAAACATTAATACTATGAAGAGTCACTTTTCATTTGTATGTATTCATTGAAATTGTCCATGTCATGAATTATTATGAACTTGTGTGAAAAATAGTATAATTAATGAGAAATATTACAATTATTCAGAATACCTTTGAAAAGTGAACAATAGAGCACGTTTCCAATGTCAAGATTAGTAGAGGAAATGTGAACGGGGTATTCGTCATATTCGGCAAGTAATGCGGCGAACTGATCGCCGGTAATCTAAATGAGGCATATAAAATTTCACCAGAAACTAATCGTGATGCGGCATTTGATTGAAAATGTCGAATGGAGTTAGGAAGTTATCAATATTCGTATCAAACAAAAAATTACGAAAAGCACTGCCGTGAAGGCAGGAGCTTTTGAGCGCTCGTACATACTCGTACATGTAGGTGGATTCGCATTTTCCAGTTTTAGAAATCAACAATTGAAGGAATTTTCGACAGCTGTCAAAAAAATTCTGAAACTTAGGCGAAAATCCAGACTTCATGTCAGTGCTTCAGCTGATCAATTTATTTTTCGATAATTCGCTAAAATTTTCTACGGTATCTATGATCTTGGTGATGCGATCTGGACAAAATTTTGCACAGTTTGAAAACATTATTCCTCAGCTTAGTGCAAAATTTCATTCCAATCCGATCAGTAGTTTCGAAACTATCAGGAAAAAAATATTTTGAACGGCCATATTTACGGAACCCCTAGTCTAATTTTGTTCATTGATGAACGTGACTGCGATATTCGCGATCCAAATGAAACCCACCCTGAAAATTTCAAGTTCCTAGGCCTTTCCGTTCAGAAGTTACAATTTTCTATGGTTTCTATGGTTCTGGTCATGCGATCTGGACAAAATATTGCTTTAATATATCATTCTCGATTAAAATACGAAATTTTATCTCGATCGAATCCGCAGTTTCGAAATTATCGAGAAAACAAAATTTCAAACCACCGTATTTACGGAACCCCTAGTATAATTCTGCTCATTGATGAACGTGAACGCGACATTTCAGATCCACACCTATCCTGAAAATTTCAAGTCCCTAGGCCTTTCCGTTCGAAAGTTATGATTTTCTATGTTTCTATGGTTCTGATCATGTGATCTGGAGGAATGTAGCTTGAATATATCACTCTCCATTTAAATACAAAATTTCGTGATTTTGCTCATAGATGAACGTCATCACGACATTCCACAATCTTACCTATCCTGAAAATTTCAAGTCCCTAGGGGTTTCTGTTCAAAAGTTACAATTTTCTATGGTTTCTATGGTTCTGGTCATGCGATCTGGACAAAATTTCACATGTAGCTTGAACACCTCATTCTCCATTTGAGTGCAAAGTTTCATCTCGATCGAATCTGTAGTTTCGAAGTAATCAGGAGAATAAAATTTTGAACGGCCATATTCACGGAACCCCTGGTGGAATTCTGTCCATTAACGAACTTAACCGAGGCATTTGGGATTTGAACCTACACTGAAAATTTCAAGTCTCTAGGTTGATCTGTTCGAGAGTTATCGTGCTCGCGGACGGACGGACGGACAGACTCGAATTTTCCGACGGATTCGTCATCAGTGAGTCGAACATAGTCGATTGAGACCATTTTCGGCTCAAAATTCGAAAAATACAGACATCGTGACGAAATGATATAGCCCTCGTGTAAGTAGTACGAGCGCTCAAAAACGGGAAATTGTACTACAAACGTGATAATCTGTTCTCAAGCTCAAAGAAACTTTTTCATTTCAGTCCGAATGAATCAGGTCCTGAGAAAGCTAATAAATTGATCTCCAATATTTATGATGAGGGAAATAGCTTCTACCATCACAGTAACCACAGAAAGAGAACCTTCGGGATCCTTTTAACCACCTCGAGGTGCTTATCAAAACAGTTTTCCGGGTACAATACAGAAAAAAATATGTTCTCAACTTTCACTCTTAATTAATTGACTTCTTGAAGGTAGGTCGTAAAGTCAGAACGAAATCCCCCTTGATGAAGTTTTGAATGGCCTTACTACAACTTCCAGAAATGTTCAATGGAAAGGGCCTGGGATCATATTACGGGTTGACAGTTTTTATGGGTATGACATTTCCTCACGAATTACGTTCCTACCCAACAGTGAAGCTGATTTTAATGAGGTTGCCGGATGGAGAAGGCTATATTACTTTCCTATCAGTGGTCTTGATGAAATTCTGCACGTACGAGGAAAGTTATAGACGCCAAAGAGGGTATGAAATTAAGCGCTGCAAATAATTAACTCCTAGATATAATTCCACCGGCCTGAAATAGTTATTTTCCTAACAAGTGTGGAGAGTGATAGTTTTCCGTAAGAGACTGCAGTTGACCGAACGATGTGGAGCGGAGCGCTCTTCTCGGTGTTGCCCTGAAGACGGTCCTAGTAATAAGCCCGAAACGTGGACCTTCTATTCACCATTGAGAGAATGAGGTGGTAACGGAAAATGTTTGTCCTCTCTGATTAATCATAACTGTCAGCTGAATTCCACCTCCAAATCGTACAAATTGATGAAAATTGTTGAGTGACAATAAAAGACCGGGAACCCTATAACAAACTCACCGATAACTGTCAAGAAAATCCTTTTCACCTTTGGCGGATGAGTGGTTACCTGGCACTCGTATAATCCTTGGTCCCTTCGAGTGACGTAAACAATTTGCAGTCTAAAATTATTGGGGTATCGGAAGCTTAGGGTAATCCGTTCGTCGCTGCTGTAGGTGCCTCTTCCTACAGTTAGCAGGTGGAATGATTCCCCTTTATGATGTGACCAGGTGACCTGAAACAATTTCTCGTTAATTGGATCAAGTTCTCTCCGGTATATTAAAAATAAGAGCACTGACTTGTAGTCAGGAGCTTTTGCGCTCTGCTTCGCAATTATCGAGAGGAAACGTGTTCATTTAATCGTATTCACTCAATTTCCATCTTCGAATTAGATGGATATTTTCATCCGAAATTCGAATGCCAGATTTTGACAAATTTCACGAATTCTCGGAACAGATTCTGTGAACCAAACCAGCTATCAGGGTGACAAATAATTTCATTTCATTTTTATGAATTTCATGCGATCAGAAACGAAGGAGAGTTCAGGTGACGAATTCAGTAACTTTTTCTGTTTTGAATAAATAATTGTTGGGGTGTGCAGAAAATGTTCAACCGGGTTAAAATGAAATTAGTAGTAGAAACCGTCGTTTATTGCCATATATATACATATAATTACATAATGCCAACCCTGTATATTGCAGATGAACTCCTTATCTATTCCTATTCGAATGTTCATATTACTTTGTTATATTTTGATTACGCATCATTCGGGTGTATATTTGTCCCATTGTTCGATATTGTTTGTCGTATTTCATTTGAGATAAGATAATGTTATAAATACCTTTGAAGACGAATTCATCGTCAATAATTAAGTGCATTTCTACAAGCTGATGTTATATTAGGGGGGACAATCGTCCGTTGTAAATAAATAACTTTTTTTTGTTAGTTGGCTTTAGCTCTAAAAAACGTAATTATATATACATGCCATATACAAGTAAATGGCCATCGACCTTAGGTCCTTCAGCCTATTGATTTACAATATAAATTTTATTCACTTCCACCGAAACATTTTATCAATTATATATTGAATATGGCTTAATTTTTGTATTAGAGTCTGCGTTGAATGTCTTCTTGTAGAAATGTTGATTCCATCCTCATGGTACTGAGATATCACTTAATCTAATTCTAATGATTTATTGTAAAATGATTTATTCAGCCTATTACTTCTGTCATTGATTGGCCCAATTCCTGTTGTGTGAAATTAATATTTATAAATTAATTTTTGTCTTTATACTCAACATAGTTGTGTTAAGGATCTAATTTTTTGAGTTGGATGAATTGAATTGAACTAACCAAAAAAAATTGATGAAAAGCACTGCCGTGAAGTCAGAAGCTTTTGAGCGCTCGTTCATCCACCTTGTAGGTAGATTCGCATTTCCAGTTTTAGAAACAAATAAAAAAAAATTTTGACATCTGTCGAAAAAATTTCCAAACTAAGGCAAAACTCCAGACTCAACGTCAGTGCTTCAGGTGTTTTTTTTTCGATAATTCGCTTGAATCTTCTACGGTATCTGTGGTCTTGGTAATGCGATCTGGACAAAATCTGCCACGTAGTTTGAATACATTATTCTTCATCTTTTTGAGCGCTCGTACTACTTACACGAGGGCTATATCATTTCGTCACGATGTCTATATCTTTCGAATTTTGAGCCTTAAATGGTCTCAATCGACTATGTTCGACTCACTGATGACGAATCCTTCGGAAAATTCGAGTCCGGCCGTCCGTAAGCACGATAACTCTCGAACGAAACAACCTAGAGACTTGAAATTTTCAGTGTGGCTTCAGTTCCCGAATGCCTCGGTTAAGTTCGTTAATGGGCCAAATTCTACCAGGGGTTCCGTAAATTTGGCCGTTCGAAGTTTTGTTCCCCTGATTACTCGATAACTACAGGATTTATCGAGATGAAATTTTGCACTCAAATGGAGCATGAGGTGTTCAAGCTACATGTGAAATTTTGTCCAGATCGCAAGACCAGAACCATAGAAACCATAGAAAAATGTAACTTTCGAACGGAAACGCCTAGGGGCTTGAAATTTTCAGGATAGATGTGGATCTCGAATGTCGTGATCACGTTTATCTATGAGCAAAATTATACTAGGGGTTCTGTAAATATGGTCGTTTGAAATTTAGTTTTCTTGATAACTTCAAAACTACAGATTCGATCGTGACGAAATTTTGTATACTTATGGAGAATGATATATTCAAGCTACATTTCTCCAGATCACATGACCAGAACCATAAAAACCATAGAAAATAATAACTTTCGAACGGAAAGGCCTAGGGACTTGAAATTTTCAGGATAGGTGTGGATCTGAAATGTCGCGTTCACGTTTATCAATTAGCAGAATTATACTAGGGGTTCCGTAAATACGGTCGTTTGAAATTTTGTTTTCTCGATCATTTCGAAACTAAGGATTCGATCGATATGCATTTTGTATTTTAATCGAGAATGATAAATTAAAGCAATATTTTGTCCAGATCGCATGACCAGAACCATAGAAACCATAGGAAATTGTAACTTTCGAACGGAAAGGCCTAAGAACTTGAAATTTTCAGGTGGTTTGGATCGCAAATATCGCGGTCACGTTCATCAATGAGCAAAATTAAATTAGGAGTAAATATGGCCGTTCAAAATTTTTTTTCCTGATAGTTTCGAAACTACCGATTGAATTGGAATGAAATTTTGCACCTAGCTGAAGAATAATGTATTCAAACTGCATGCGAAATTTTGTCAATATCGCATCACCAAGACCATAGATACCGTAGAAAATTTTAGCGAATTATCGAAAAAAAATTAGTCAGCTGAAGCACTGACATTAAGTCTGGAGCTTCGCCTAAGTTTCAGAATTTTTTTTGACAGCTTTCGAAAATTCCTTTAATTGATTTCTAGAACTGGAAAATGCGAATCTATCTACAAGGTGAATTTACGAGCGCTCAAAAGCTCCTGACTTCACGGCAGTGCTTTTCGTAGTTTTTTTTTTGGATATTATCAATTGCAATAAATATTTTCTAAATGGGGTTTTTTTTTATCAATTGTGACCTGACATTTGTCAAAATATGGACATTGAATTATTTTCCTTTCAAGAGATAAGTGAATTCGAACATCAGAATGTGTTTCTATTCACCCCAATTTTCGGAAAATGATTCGCCTGGTTATCTTCAGCAACATATCCCAAGATATCAATTGGCAATTAACAAATGTCCTACGGTCGATTCTAATAAACTGATAGGTAATTAAAATCTTCTACTCCTAACCTAAACGAAAATTTTCATTTTGATTCAAACTTTTATTACCTACTGTTGAAACGAATAAGGCATTATAGACAACCCTTCTATTGAAATACTCTCTGAATCGCATCCATTATAAAAAGTCGTTCTAAAACAATCGAATGAAGTTCTCGATGTTATCGAGAATTCCTTCGTGCGAATTGAAAATTATAGCATATCCTTGTACGATATTCTCCGCATTCCATAAACATTTTTATGCGATGCCAAACTCCCGAAAACAACTTGTTTAAATCGAATAGCGAACACTTACGTAATATTTGATCACCGAAGTGAGAGACAGAAGGAGAAGACAGGACGTGAGTTGGATTTAAACTCGTTTCTTTTGGACGCAATCTTTTTAGTGCGGGGCTCCTAGCTCAATCGACCCTTTGTCGAGGGATTTCCTTACCGTGTCACTTGTTCTCTCAGGAAGTCTCAGCGCTCATCGGAACTGAAGACGTTCTCGGTTAATCAGTCGTTCATCGATGGCTAGGCAATTCCGAGGCCTTACGGATGACCCCAACAACACCCACTTTTTCGGTGGTTGATTCATTATTCATCCCAGGCACAGTGTAATACGTTGGGTGATGTCGAAAATAGAAGGGACGTGTTTTAGGCAATTTGGAATTTAATCGGGTAGTTGAAGGAGAAACAGCTTCATTGTCAGAACCTGCTTTTCAGCAGGCCGTGAGCAAAATAGGGGTTCCGTTAATATGGTCGTTTGAAATTTAGTTTTCATGTTAATTCCAAAACTACGGATTCGATCGTGACGAAATTTTGTATACTAATGGAGAATGATTGAGATTCTTTCCAGATCGCAAATTAAAAAAATACAAGAAGTGAGCACTGTTTAATTTCCTGCAACCGAATTAAGCTCTTATGGGCACAGGTTGCCCAGGGGTATTTTGCCCTCGCGAACAACCTACCCGACACCGACTCTGAGACTGGTTACCCCTGATGTTATTTGGTTGCACCGGGTCCAGTTCGTGGACGACCCTTGCAACACCCTAGTGGTTATTCCACTGAGTAGCCCAATTGGTACCCCCAAGTCGTCAGTCAATATATCTGCTGACTGTTGAGACCATACACCTCGCCAGGAGAGAGTGCATGATGTGACCCTCACAGATGAGGCCGGCCTACAAGTCAGCCTGGCGACTTCGTCCTTAACCGGATCGATATTATACTTGCCGACCTTCAAACTGTGGGTCAGGTTGCCGACTGCGCGCCTGACACGACCACACATCGTGCTCCCTCACGACAACCAGGTCAGTACGTAGGCGCGGTTCGTTGTGCACCTCGAGCCCCTTATTTTTGAAGAAACCAGAGGCTGTCTTGCACACGGCATCGTGTCTCATGATCCTTCCGCCATGAGTGCGGAAGCAACACTGGATTAGTGTGCCGCTGTCTCGGTGCTAGTACACCCAGCCCTACAATTTATGTTTGTGTGGGCTGTTCTCAGACCCCTCGTCGTCCGTACTCGGGTTGGCAGGCTGTTGACATGCACGTGATGATATTGGCGATAGTCCCTCCTCCTGTGACTAGCCGCCTCTCTCGTTCCATTATGTCTATGCTCACTTCGTTCCGCATTCGCTTCGTCATCGAACAGATTCGATAAGAGAACAGAAGAGATGAAAGAATTCTTACAATGATTCCCTAGGCAAATACTCCTTGATTATTATTTAATGCTTCATTCGAAATACAAAGTTCTCCATCCACCATCGTTTGTGATCAAAAGATTACCTATGTAAGAAATTGAAAACGGTCTAATTGACAACAACCCGGATATAATAATCAAAAGGCCCCAGAACAACTTCAAATAATTTGCCAGACATCTCCTATAATGCAAAGTTACATTAAAATTCTGCTCGTCCAAGGGTTGCGTTCTGAAATATTCCTTTGATATATTATCTCTATGATTAGCGATGCTTTAATTAACAGGGTTTGACATTCACTGAAACTGCCAGCTTCAATGGATTTTCGCCGCACTATTTTGCACGACGGAAGATGAATGATTTGAATTAATGAAGTTCCGTTAATATATCATTATCCTGAATTTTCGATTAACGATCCTGTAACAGGAAAACAAATCGGCCGTTTTAATTGGGGCGTGAAACATTATCTTTTCAACATTTCAGTTACGATCCAATGTATACGTTACCACTTTTGGCCGATTTAGCATGAATTGGTTTAATCACAAACGTATTATACCATTAAACATTCGGAAGTGATGCAAACGAATGATCCCGACCTCCGTTATGGCTTCAACTGAAATATTGTACTTCACGTTCTTATTTCCCATCGGATTCAACTATTTTTTGAGCGCTCGTACTACTTACACGAGGGCTATATCATTTCGTCACGATGTCTGAATTTTTCGAGTTTTGAGCCGAAAATGGTCCCAATCGACAAGGTTCGACTCGTTGATGACGAATCCTTCGAAAAATTCGAGTCTGTCCGTCCGGCCTAAGCACAATAACTCTCTAGCGGAACAACCAGGGCCGTATCTAGGGCGTGGCAAGGGTGGCACTTGCCACGTGCGCAAGGTCCCAAGGGGCGCCAAAAAATATCAAAAATAAAAAAATAGAAGCGCCAAGCAAAAAAAATTGATTCGAAAGAAGACAACACGGTAACGTAAGTAAGTAATTCGATCACAACATTTCGAAACATTGATATTCACTTACAGAATGGAAATGCAATATAGTCAGAAATGAGAGAAATATGGTCCAATTGTTATAACAAATTTTCAAAGATGCCGCACTCTGATCATAAATATTACAATCGGCAATACCGTCATGCTATTCCAAGCACAGCCCTTTTATGAGTTGTTTACACTACATCCCTTATGGCATCCAGCTTGTTTTGAAGGGCGGCTTCTTTGATGATGATGGTTCATAACGATCGATTTGTTTAGATTTTTAGGCCACATCTGTGGTATTTTAAAAAACGATTTGTATTACCAAACATTCACCAATAAGAGTTTTGAGCTCAAGAAGTGGGAGAAAAATTGGGGAATCCTATTCTATTCTACATAAATATTGATTTCTTCCAATTGTGAAGGGAAGAGCAAAAAATTTAAATTTTAATTTTCGTTTAGTGTGGATCCAGATTTGAAGTGTCATAAGTTTTGAGTTTTTTTTATTATCTGACTTTTTTGTGCTTTTGGATTCGAGCATTTTAAATTGTGCTATTAAAGGTGAGTTGTACTAAGTATTTGTTATTTTTTATGACATTATTCTGGCATCGGATATATTCAATTATTCGTATTTTAACATAAATAATATTGTTCCTTTCAATTCAAGAAGAAATATGTTCGGTTCATTGCGGAAAATATGGATTTTCAAACTTGAGTTCTCACTTCTCAGAGCGTCTTTTTTTGAAATCTAATAAAACTCAAATTTTAGTGTAAGTTTTCATTGAATCTTCAATCTCATCTGGCAAAGATTATTCTAGTGATTTTTTTATTCTTAACGTATGGACTTCTTGAATATTTCAACATCGGGTCCTGTACGAAACTATTAGTACGTGTTTCAAATGGTTAAAAAATAGTATTTGTATGCTAAGTTTGCGGCTTTTTTTTCCGGGAATGTGATTATCGATTATTGTTTTCTAGTCAACTTTTTTTTTTACGTTTGCAGTATGTATTTCTAAATTTTAAGTTGAAGAATTTATATTTTTTGAGATAAATGTTCGTATTTATTACATAAGTATAAATATTTCATTTTGTTTTTTCAGAATTTGTTCTATTTTTATGCATTTCATTTGAAATGTGTATTTCAATGTTTTTAATGAGAAAATTTTCCATCAAAATGTGTATTACTTTGAAACTCTTACGGAAATATATGACTAGAATTATGAAGAAAAAATACTATAAGAAAATATAATGGATGAAAAAAAATCTACGCAATGGGGGGGCGCTATCTAATATATTGCCACAGGCGCAATAGTACCTAGATACGGCCCTGGGAACAACCTAGACACTTGAAATTATCAGTGTGGGCTCAGTTCCAAATGCCGTGGTTAAATGGGCCAAATTCCACCAGAGGTTCCGTAAATATGGCCGTTCGAAATTTTATTTTTCGGATTACTCCGAAACTACAGACTCGATCGAGATGAAATTTTGACCCAGAGCTTTTCGGGATTAACGAATATTCTTGGCGAAATTCTGGAATATATTTCTTGAAAGAACTGGCGAGCATCAAAGAACTCATTACACAGCAACAAGGAAGTGGCACTCACGCAGATCTGAAGTGTGTGTGTAAAGAAGCGGACTTTCAACCAAAAAATTGTTAATTATTATGAAGGCCGAAATAAATGCTTTGCGACGAAATAATTCCGCCTCTGATAAAAAGTTGTTCGTTGAGGTCATAATTCGTTTCACCCCAAGGAAACATCAGGAGAATTCTGAAAGGTTACAATTGTCATAAGATGGAATTGGAATGAGAAAAAGTGTTACTACCCCCGGCAACATTGTGCAGAGGGTGGCTTCTGTTTCGGTTCCATAGGAATGGAGCAATTTTTCGGTATTTTCGACGTTTCTTTAGCATTCATTTAGGAACAATTTAACTTTTGAGTTCTTTCGTGCCGTCTTCGAAATACCATCTCTATATAACTGTCCAATAACTGAATATATCAGGAATTCTTCAGTAGATTTGCTTTGAAAATTATTTTTCCCTAAATAAACGAAATTTTTTCTTCAAAACAGTCCTCAAGAGAGGAGTTGATGTTCGATAATAGCTCATGAAAGTATAGTTGAGAATTTATGGAAACGCAGGAGTTGGACCCATTGATATCGAGAAAGTGAATAATTGAAAATTTCACACCTCCAACTCAAAATCATATTGAGTCGTATTGGGCAGCCAGATAAATTTCCGGCAATTTTTTCGAGGTGATTGGAAATTCTGGTGATTTATGTTTCGCTATTGGTCGAAACACAAACGACGTGAAATCCCTAGTAGCTACGTTTTTCGCTTTTCAATCTGATTTTTATGGTGGCGAATTAATTCGCCGTCTGATTGAGTTCGGAAAATGCCCCTGTACTTAGATAGAACAAACGAGTGAGAACCGTATCATTATACGTATCTTCAATTACTGCGTGAACATTTCCTGAGTTTTATAACGATTCGGAAATCGAACGAACTGGCATTCCATTCAGTCAAACGAGCTGTACGAAAATGCAATCGAAATTGATGCGATAAATCGTCGAAAGAAGTGGATTGTGGTAATAAATATAGATAGAAATGAATTATAACGTTTTCCTATTATAATATGTTTCATTCGGATTTTCAGCGATTTATGAGATAATTTTGAAGTTCGTCAATTTCTGTCAGTTACCTGGAACCTTTCGAAGCTTAAGTTCATAAAACGAAGAATAGGCGGTTTGGGGTCTAAAATGAGGTAAATACAATTAAATAGATCCTCTGGCAACATATCCATACCACTTTTCAGGGCCGTATCACCAAAAAAAAAAAAATAATTCAAAGATGACAACACGGTTACGTAAGTAAGTAATTCGAACACCATATTTCGAAACATTGATATTCAAAGTACAGAATGAAAATGCAATAAGGTCAGAAATACGAGAAATATGGTCCAATTGTTATAACAAATTTTCAAAGATGCCGCACTCTGATCATAAATATTACAACCGGCAATATCGTCATTCCAAGCACAGCCTTTTTATGAGTTGTTTACACCACATCCCTTATCTCCTCCAGCTTGTTTTGAAGGGCGGCTTCTTTGATGATGATGGTTCATAATGATCGATTTGTTTAGATTTTTAAGCCACATCTGTGGTATTTTAAAAACAATTTGTATTGCCAAAAATTCATTAATCGGAGTTTCCCACTCAAGAAGTGGGAGAAAAATTGAGGAATCTTATTCTATTCTACATAAATATTGATTTCTTTCGATTGTGAAGAGACGAGCAAAAAATTTAGTGTATCCAGATTTGAAGTGTTATAAGTTTTGAGTTTTTTTTTATATTCTGACTTTTTTGTGCCTCAAAAGCAAACGCTGTACATTCGTTGGAGGCGCAATTAGGTGAAATCATCAAAGTTCTTCGCTAGCTCAAAAAATCGTCCCTGGTAAATTCGATAACAAATTATGAATTTATCATATATCTTAACTTTTGGGAAATTCTGTTAAGTAAAATAAACCGAATTAATCAATATTTGCAAGAAAAACAACTAGAAATATCTAAAGGCTCACGAATGATACTTGGACTATTGAACGAACTGGAAGCTAACAGAGAAAACTTTTTTATGCCATTGATGGAACTTTCGAAAAATGAAGCTGATAAAATTGGAATCGAAGCAAAGTTACATCAATCGAGAAAACGAAAAAAACCCAAAATGCCAGGGGAACTAGCCAGTGATGAAGCTCATCTTTTTGATGCAAACGCAAAACTGAGGAATTGGACTATAATTATTCAAACTGAAGAAAGATTTGTTGCTTTGAACGAAGTGGCAAACGACTTCAGTTTTTTGAATGGTAGTGTCATTCAAACTATGAATATTGACGATTTGAAGAAAAGTGCTGCAGATCTTGAGATTTATTACATAAATATGAATATTTCATTTTGTTCTTCCAGAATTTGTTTTATTTTTATGCATTTCATTTAAAATGAGTATTTCAATATTTTCAATGAAAACATTTTTCCATAAAAATGTGTATGTATTATTTTGAAACTCTTACGTGAATATATGACTAGCATTATGAAAAAAAAAGACCTATAAGAAAATATGATGAATAAAAAAAAATCAACGCAAATGGGGGGGCGCTGTCTAATATATTGCCACAGGCGCAATAGTACCTAGATACGGCCCTGCCAATACATACTACAAATTTCTTCTTGAATCGAAGTATCTGGTATCTGCTGTAAGAAGTCTGTTCTTCAAAGTGTAGTGAATACTTCAAAGATTTCCACGAGTGCTACTTAGTATAATAGCTTCCGGAAAAATTACAAGTACATATCTACTTTGAAATGCAGTTCCTTCTTAGTTTTGAAGTATCTACTATGTGGCAAATGCCAATAATTCTAGCATTGGTATGTACTTCATTTTTATTCATACGACCCTTTGTGATGGAGTAAATACTTCGAAATAGATCCTCAAATATGAAGCATAAGCTTTCACTTCGTTTTTATTCATACCACCCAATATGTCAACAACGATATCAGTGATTTTAAATTAAAATGTCAGGTTTGATTGATACTTGGTGGAAAACAGGAAATTTTTTTCTCATCAAAAATATTTCAAGAAAATTCAAAGAACATTCGTTAGTTTTCTGTACAGCACTTGGAAATTTCACATCGGAATGTCACTTACAGTTTTGTCTTGTAGCAGACCGATTCTACAGTCCATGATAAGGGTTGAACCAACTCTAGCCGTGATATTCAGAGGATCTGATCCTTCTTCAAAGAAAGGTCCCCATCGAGATTCTGGAAAATGGAAGTGGGTCTGGAATCCACGTCCTATATTCTTACGAATGAGATGTGCAGTGGTTTCTTCTAGATTTGAGCCTATTGTGCCTGCGATGTCAGGGTAGATTGTTGATTCGTTCTGTTTGAGTTCGTCCGCCAAGAATAGTTCTTCAGTTGTGTCGTTTCCTGCAAAAAAAACTCTATTCTCAATGTCAACTGGAAAGAAATCAATTTTTGGCGTTCCTACTTGAAATGACATAAGATCGATGTTTTAATATGATGTCAATAATCGAACTGGCAATAGGTAACCCAAAAAAAAAATTGTTAACACAGGTATTGAAGGGTCGATAAACTCACCTGCTGCCCTTATTCTCACCAACATTTGAAATAGAAGTAACAGTCTTTTCGCTCTTTTAACGTGATGTATCATGATTACAGTTTCTTGAGTGGTCCTCCCAACATCATGTCAAAGTGTTCTGCAATAAAGAAACAATATATTAAAGAATGCTTTCATACTTCCCACTTACTATGCAAAAAGTAATGACTCCTCTAAACGATGGAGACAGTGGACAAAAATGAACAGTGTACAGGGTGTCCCAAATTATTTTCTTAATTGAATTATAACCCCATTAGGTAACGAAACTGCTATACTCAGGCAACATAACACAGGTGACCAGTTATATGATAAGAGCACAGCTACGTAGCTGTGATGTAGCAAAAAAAAACAATTTGTATTGCCAAAAATTCATTAATCGGAGTTTTGAGCTCAAGAAGTGGGAGAAAAATTGGGGAATCTTATTCTATTCTACATAAATATTGATTTCTTTCGATTGTGAAGAGAAGAGCAAAAAAGTCAAATTTTAATGTTCGTTTAGTGTGTATCCAGATTTGAAGTGTTATAAGTTTTGAGTTTTTTTTTTATATTCTGACTTTTTTGTGCCTCAAAAGCAAACGCTGTACATTCGTTGGATTCGCAATTAGGTGAAATTATCAAAGTTCTTCGCTAGGTCAAAAAATCGTCCCTGTTAAATTCGATAACAAATTATGAATTTATCATATATCTTGACTTCTGGGAAATTCTGTTAAGTAAAATAAACCGAATTAATCAATATTTGCAAGAAAAACAACTAGATAGATCTAAAGGCTCACGAATGATACTTGGACTATTGAACGAACTGAGAGCTAACAGAGAAAACTTTTTTATGCCATTGATGGAACTTTCGAAAAATGAAGCTGATAAAATTGGAATCGAAGCAAAGTTACATGAATCGAGAAAACGTAAAAAATCCAAAATGCCAGGGGAACAAGCCAGTGATGAAGCTCATCTTTTTTATGCAAACGCAAAACTGAGGAATTGGAGTATAATTATTCAAATTGAAGAAAGATTTGTTGCTTTGAACGAAGTGGCAAACTACTTCAGTTTTTTGAATGGTAGTGTAATTCAAACTATGAATATTGACCATTTGAAGAAAAGTGCTGCAGATCTTAAGATAAATGTTCGTATTTATTACATAAATATGAATATTTCATTTTGTTTTTTCAGAATTTGTTTTATTTTTATGCATTTCATTTGAAATGTGTATTTCAATGTCTTATATAAAAAAATTTTTCCTTAAAAATGTGTATTATTTTGAAACTCTTACGTAAATATATGACTAGCATTATGAAAAAAAAATACTATAAGAAAATACTTCTTCCTCACTTTGAGCGTTGATTTTGGGCTGAAATTGGGGGGATCATATAAATAATTTTTTTCCATTCCGAAGGTCCCAAAATGTTGTTTCAATTTTGCGGTACTTTTTCAGAAGATTTTCCGCAACCTGCCATGATGCTCGGTGGGATTGACAACTTGCTCTAAACATTATTTTATACACCAATTCGAAAAAGTTTCCAAAGCACATCTCGAATTTTATGATTCTAAGTTGAACAATTCTTCCGAAATGAATGTTTTTGAATTCAAACACTTCATTTCTTGCTTTTAGAATTTATGGATCGAATTCTCGAGCTGAGGCAATTTATTTCTGCATGAAATTTCATAGCTTCCGTGAAAAGCTCCGGACGAATTGTTTTCATTCGTTTCAAAACGTGAACTGTGAAAATTTCTCGGGGGGGTTGCACAATTTTTTTTCTGATTGAACATATGAAACAAACGAGGATTTGTTATGTGAAAAACCCAGTCTGTCTCAAAAAATATTTTGATCGAGATGAGAACTGAAACATTACAAATTTTGACGAGCAGCCACTGCTTATGTACTCAATTTTCTCTGACTACTTAACATGGAAACTACGCATATTACGAAACTTTCCCAACTGAAGGAGTTGTAGATAATTCCGAATAATTCCAATGTAGCGAGGTTTGAAACATCAAACTAGCTGATTTCAATGTTGAAAATTCGGTGCTTCCTGGTATACTCTGATTAGTCCGAAATAACTTATTTGTTTGGATGCTCTTTTCGAAGTGGTAGACCGAGCTTCCATTCGAGATTAGCAGGAGAGAGCATTATGGTGTCATTTAACTATACTGCCCCTATGAGCCGACCAAAACCCCGCGTTAACCGGGGAAATCGTCCTTTCCAAGTTAACTCGAACTTTCCTGTGCACACACCAATATTTATTCAACGGCTTGGATATGGTTCATGGCTCATCTAATCAGCAGCCATTCCCTAAAACCGACATTGTAAACGCTTGACGCTTTATAACCCCAAAGACCACCACCTTCATTACGCTGAACGCTTCGGGACACCCACTCCGTTCTGATTCTAGCAGGGTTTCTCTTTTGCTAAACGGGTAAAAAAACTCGCAAATATTTTTTTTTCGGTGCTTCCATGTTCGCTCAATAAAAGCACAGAGAAACGTTGCAAATTCTACACGAAGAAAGATTTTGATTTCCTCGTCATTCCGTTAAGATTTTGATTTCCTCGTCATTCCGTTAAGATTTTGATTTCCTCGTCATTCCTTTTATTCTATTTTATTTATATTTAATGAAATATTTCAACTCATTCCAGAAAAAAATTGGGGGTTTTCCTTTGAAAGGGGGGCAATCGAATAAGCCGGTGGTCAAACATTTCACTTTGGAGTCTAGTAACCGTAATTGATATGACTTGTTATCCCAAAATGATTATCGAAATTTCATAACGAACAAACTAGCACAATTCTTAATGGGAAAAATTATGAAAAGCACTGCCGTGAAGTCAGGAGCCTTTGAACGTTCGTTCATCCACCTCAGGGCCGTATCTAGGGCGTGGCAAGGGTGGCACTTGCCACGGGCGCAAGGCCCGAAGGGGCGCCAAAAATATCAAAAAAAAAAAATAGAAGCACCAAGAAAAAAATATAATTCAAAGATGACAACACGGTTACGTAAGTAAGTAATTCGAACACAACATTTAGAAACATTGATATTCAAAGTACAGAATGAAAATGCAATAAGGTCAGAAATACGAGAAATATGGTCCAATTGTTATAACAAATTTTCAAAGATGCCGCACTCTGATCATAAATATTACAATATCGTCATGCGATTCCAAGCACAGCCTTTTTATGAGTTGTTTACACTACATCCCTTATCTCCTCCAGCTTGTTTTGAAGGGCGGCTTCTCTGATGATGATGGTTCATAATGATCGATTTGTTTAGATTTTCAGCCACATATGTGGTATTTTAAAAACAATTTGTATTGCCAAAAATTTATTAATCGCAGTTTTGAGCTCAAGAAGTGGGAGAAAAATTGGGGAATCTTATTCTATTCTACATAAATATTGATTTCTTTCGATTGTGAAGAGAAGAGCAAAACATTTAAATTTTAATGCTCGTTTAGTGTGTATCCAGATTTGAAGTGTTATAAGTTTTGAGTTTTTTTTTATATTCTGACTTTTTTGTGCCAGCAAACGCTGTACATTCGTTGGAGTCGCAATTAGGTGAAATTATCAAAGTTCTTCGCTAGCTCAAAAAGTCGTCCCTGGTAAATTCGATAACAAATTATGAATTTATCATATATCTTAACTTCTGGGAAATTCTGTTAAGTAAAATAAACCGAACTAATCAATATTTGCAAGAAAAACAACTAGATACCTATATCTAAAGGCACACGAATGATACTTGGACTATTGAACGAACTGAAAGCTAACAGAGAAAACTTTTTTATGCCATTGATGGAACTTTCGAAAAATGAAGCTGATAAAATTGGAATCGAAGCAAGGTTACATCAATCGAGAAAACGGAAAAAACCCAAAATGCCAGGGGAACTAGCCAGAGATTAAGCTCATCTTTTTGATGCAAACGCAAAACTGAGGAATTGGACTATAATTATTCAAATCGAAGAAAGATTTGTTGCTTTGAACGAAGTGGCAAACGACTTCAGTTTTTTGAATGGAAGTTTCATTCAAACTATGAATATTGACCATTTGAAGAAAAGTGCTGCAGATCTTAAGATAAATGTTCGTATTTATTACATAAATATGAATATTTCATTTTGTTTTTTCAGAATTTGTTTAATTTTTATGCATTTCAATTAAAATGTTTATTTCAATGTTTTCAATGAAAAAATTTTTCCATAAAAATGTGTATTATTTTGAAACTCTTACGTAAATATATGACTAGCATTATGAAAAAAAAATACTATAAGAAAATATGATGGATAAAAAAAATCAACGCAAATGGGGGGGCGCTGTCTAATATATTGCCACAGGCGCAATAGTACCTAGATACGGCCCTGATACACCTTGTAGGTAGATTCGCATTTTCTTACCAATTATTGAAGACATTTTTGAGAGCTGCTACCGTATAAGGTTTTTTTACTGATAATTCATTGAAATTTGAAATGGTTCTGGTTGTGCGATCTGAAAAAAATGTAGCTTGAATATATCATTCTTCATCGAAATAGACAAGCCAGAGAAAATTAGATCTTTTCATTAAATTCTGCTCAACCTTGAGCTAATACTGTGGAGAGTTAGAAAATTGTTGTTCGAATGATTTTCAGAATAAATTTCTTTTATTTTTTTTTTATTTATTCACCTAATTTCCCACTTACAATTTTACATTTACTAAATTATATACAGACTCAAAGGGAACAATTCAAGGACAGGAGATCGCGTCCTTACTACACCGATCTGTCGACCATAGCGATAACGTGCGAGGGGTGATGCCAAGTTTCTGGGTCTTTCCCAAAAATGAAGAAATTTGGAACTGTTCGAGAACTGGGGAATAACTTTTAAAAATCAGGGTTAGGGTAGGGTAAGGTTAGGGTTAGGTTAGGGTTAATAATAATTCCACTGGCTTGAATAGTTTACTAAAATATAATGAGACGTAAAATTTACTTATTTTTATTGTTATAATTATTAGAATGGCGTTCATACCGATGATGAAAGCTGAGCCATGCATTCGAAAGCTCTCAAGGTTTGCCTTGACCGAACGTAATTTTGTTGATTCCATTCAAAAATAAAATCTCCGATATTTCAATTCCCGAAAGTGCAGTCGAATACGAAATATATCCATCCGTGTGAAAAAGTGAGTGTTCAGGTTAGAATCGGTTCGCCAGTTCCAAAGTAAAGGGTTCGATCGGAAACCCTGATAAATCCATATCTTAGGAAACCTTGCCTGCAAATCCGTGTTTTAGCAATGCTTAACAACGCGTGAAAACCCGTGAACCACCAAATTTACAACTTCGTGCCGTCTATAGTTTGAGGTGTATAATGGCCTGAAAAGCCACTAAATGGCATACACAACGTGAAGAATTGAATTCCGGCCTATATTGAATGTATACGCAGAGCCTTTTGGGGTTGGAAACAGAAATAATAAAGTTATTCCGAGGAAACAGTTTGTACGTGAAGCTAGATAAATACTCCGTTCCAGTTGTGTTTATGTTTCACCGAAATGTTCGGTTTTTCCTCTGTTTTATGTTCCCGATTTTCTCGGAATCTACCCATTCGATTTCTATCATTCGCACTTCCTTAGTGAGTTTGAATGAATCCATATATACTCCGTTCAAAAATTATTCCACCCATTTAATTACACAAGACTGAAGAAATACTCAGGATTCAGAACTAAACGAAAAGCATTCAAAATTAATCATCAAACCAAGGTCTCTAGGATTAGTGTAATTCCTAATACCAACCTGAATTCAGCAACTCAAGATCTTGCGAAGCGAATAACTTAGAATTCACTAATTAACTAAGTCTTCGATTCTCATTAATTAAGAGTTTAACTAAACCACTACACGTGTTTCGCCATCAGGCTTCATCAGGTGGCGAGATAATTTAATTGATTAGTGAAAATCGTACAATAAGTGAATACTAAGTTAATATGGATTTTCCGATTTTCATCAAGTATCGGCCGAATCAATCAAATTCTTACTGATTAGTCCATTACCAAGTCAATTTCGATTTTCTACAGCCTTCCGAGATGTCAATAACACTTGAAGCGATTATAGCTGAGCACTTCTTGAGGTAAGTACCTCGGTTACGGCCATCGCAATATTTCAGAAATGAGGTAAGATATATTATAGAATTCACTTTTCGAGAAACGGAGACCATAATATCATTTTTGAGCGCTCGTACTACTTACACGAGGGCTATATCATTTCGTCACGATGTCTGTATTTTTCGAATTTTGAGCCGAAAATGGTCTCAATCGACTATGTTCGACTCACTGATGACGTCCGTCCGGCCGTAAGCACGATAACTCTCGAACGGAACAACCTAAAGACTTGAAATTTGCAGTGTAGGTTCAGATCCCAAATGTCTCGGTTAAGTTCGTTAATGGGCAGAATTCCACGAGGGGTTCCGTAAATATAATCGATAATAATAATGTAATAATAATGATATATTAAAGCAATATTTTGTCCAGATCGCATGACCAGAACCATAGAAACCATAGAAAATTGTAACTTTTGAACGGAAAGGCCTAGGAACTTGAAATTTTCAGGGTAGATTTGGATCGCGAATGTCGCGGTCACGTTCATCAATGAGCAAAATTAGACTAGGGGTTCCGTAAATATGGCCTTTCAAAATATTTTTTTCCTGATAGTTTCGAAACTACTGATTGGATTGGAATCAAACTTTGCACCTAACTGAGGAATGATGTATTCAAACTACGTGCGAAATTTTGTCCAGATCGCATCACCCAGACCATAGATACCGTAGAAAATTCTAGCGAATTATCGAAAAAAAAATATTCAGCTGAAGCACTGACATGAAGTCTGGAGTTTCGCCAAAGTTTCAGAATTTTTTTGACAGCTGTCAAAAATTCCTTCAATTGGTTTCTAAAACTGGAAAATGCGAATCTACCCACAAGGTGCATGAACGAGCGCTCAAAAGCTCCTGACTTCACGGAACTGCTTTTTACAATTTCTTTAAATACAAATTTTTCCCTGCTTATGAAATTCCTATGCAGATTGGTAAATTCACTATCCAAATATAAACTGTTTTTAACAGCCAATCACTTGAATACATCAGGTTGCCTCTTGATAGAAACACTATCCAATCTGGACTTCGGAAAGGTTGGATATTTTCGTGGGTTCACCTAAATTTAGTTGTTTCTGGAATCTATATGCTTTATATCCAGCCAAATATTTTAATATGAACCACAACAAAAGCTAACGAACGCACAGAACTCAGGTAATGAAAGATTCTTTGGAACAGGGTAATTAGTTATTTCACTGAGTGACGTCATGCGCCAGCTGAGACGAAAATGAACCCACCATGTATTGTGCCACCATGGTCAAGACTTAGTTACCGTAAGAAATTTAATATCAAAGGTACCGACGCTGAGTGGTAATGAACGAACGAATATCCCTTTGATGTACCGACAATCTTTTTGATGTACCGGCTCTCGACCAGATGCGCGAATGTTGGTTACTACGATTACGCCGCGTGCTGACTGAAGCAGTAATGACAACATTGGCGCGTTCGGTCGAGAGCCGGTACATCAAAGGGATAGACTAGAAATTACCGAAGAGTATGAAGTAAAAAAAAGCATTCACCTAGAAGTCAAGAACTTTTATTTGCGCGCTTGGGTCTATGTACCAGACCGGCCTTCAGTAGTATGACAAATAATGCCGTACTTCGAAGTTTCAATTCGATCGGATCGGTCAATAAATAGATGTTGAGAAATTCCAACAATGTCTTTTTTCGAAAAAACCAAAGGCACTTTCTCGTTGTCACTTTTCAACCTCCACAAAATGGAGTTCACAAAATGTCCGCATCAGGCTCACTTTTGGAATTTCGACAAACGGTATAAAATCGGCCGTCCAAAATCGGTGTGTGCAACTAGCGTAGTCTACCACATCATCAAAAAATCAAGTCAACGCAAAGAATTCCTTCTGGGTGTAACAGTTTTAATGTCAGAGTATAAAATGAAATATATATCTTGAATTCCTAACGGGTCGAGATGAGAGGTCTTCCTGCTTTTCATAGACCCTGTGATCCATCAAGGAATGCAAATTCCATGAATCCCTAACATAATCTGAGAAGTTTTCACTTTTCGCTTCCTTCGTTGATTGCCATAGAAATGTCAAGATTTAACGTAATATAACGTGTATGAAACTTGCCAAATGATCCTCTGAAAGTTACTCAGAGTTCTTCAACACATTTCCGTCATCAATGCGTCAGGACTTCGCGATTGTTTCGTATTTCAAGATTTGCTGAAGGCGGACGTCTTCTGCGAACTTTCTGAATATCAAAATCCCATTCGGCAAAATTTTGTTGCAGACCAGGAAGCTGAAGCGAATGCAGGATATGGTCGATGTGATATCATGGAATCATTATTGATTATTGAACATGTTTTCTGGTTGAACAAATGTTTCTCCCAACCCCGCTGGATTTACTCTTTTAGCATTCTTTTTTAATCGCCCGTTCTACTTACACGAGGGCTAAGTTAGGTAAGGTAAGGTTCGTCCACTTTCAAATCAGGTCTTATAATTGGTGCCCAGACATCCTTTATTTCCAGAGAGGACGTACCGATTGGGTTGGAAGTTATGACCATGAAGGCTGCTCCCTTTAATTTACTCCTTCTCCATCCTTTGATATTATGGAAGCGTGGAGACACTATCTTCAGGGCGAATATTGCTAAGGGGTGACATGGGGAATTTTTGGAACTTATGATTGTTCTCAACGGGATATTGTAGACCATATAGATGTGGAGGTTTGCTGTAGTGAGGTGTGAATTCAGTTCTTGTAAGGTTGTCTGGAAATTGGAAACTCATCTTTGTACTCACGCAGGACTTTGTAGACTTTGTTCTCCACTGTGGTTTGGGGTATTCCCTCAATGTAGTGTATTCTCTGCTTCTAGAAACTCTTGGATTTTATCATTATATGTCTCCACATCCAGAATAACCCTTGTCTGCTGGGAGCACCTTCATGAAATTTTCTGTTTGAAGTTCTTTCAGAGCTCTCTGTTCCGTTCTGTTTATTTCCAGAGAGGACGTACCGATTGGGTTAGGAGTTATGACCATGAAGGCTGCTCCCTTTAATTTACTCCTTCTCCATCCTTATTCCTTTGATATTATGGAAGCGTGGAGACACTATCTTCGGGTCGAATATAGCTAAGGGATGATATGGGGAATTTTTGGAACTGATGATTGTACTCAACGGGATATTGTAGACCATATAGATGTGGCGGTTTGCTGTAGTGAGGTGTGAATTTAGTTCTTGTAAGGTTGTCTGGAAACTCATCTTTGTACTCATGCAGGACTTTGTAGACTTTGTTCTCCACTGTGGTTTGGGGTATTCCCTCAATGTAGTGTATTCTTCTGCTTCTAGAAACTCTTGGATTTCATCATTATATGTCTCCACATCCAGAATAACCCTTGTCTGCTGGGAGCACCTTCATGAAATTTTCTGTTTGAAGTTCTTTCAGAGCTCTCTGTTCCGTTCTGTTTATTTCCAGAGAGGACGTACCGATTGGGTTAGGAGTTATGACCATGAAGGCTGCTCCCTTTAATTTACTCCTTCTCCATCCTTATTCCTTTGATATTATGGAAGCGTGGAGACACTATCTTCGGGTCGAATATAGCTAAGGGGTGATATGGGGAATTTTTGGAACTGATGATTGTTCTCAACGGGATATTGTAGACCATATAGATGTGGAGGTTTGCTGTAGTGAGGTGTGAATTAAGTTCTTGTAAGGTTGTCTGGAAACTCATCTTTGTACTCATGCAGGACTTTGTAGACTTTGTTCTCCACTGTGGTTTGGGGTATTCCCTCAATGTAGTGTATTCTTCTGCTTCTAGAAACTCTTGGATTTTATCATTATATGTCTCCACATCCAGAATAACCCTTGTCTGCTGGGAGCACCTTTATGAAAGTCTCTGTTTGAAGTTCTTTCAGAGCTCTCTGTTCCGTTCTGTTTATTTCCAGAGAAGATGTACCGATTGGGTTAGGAGTTATGACCATGAAGGCTGCTCCCTTTAATTTACTCCTTCTCCATCCTTATTCCTTTGATATTATGGAAGCGTGGAGACACTATCTTCAGGGCGAATATTGCTAAGGGGTGACATGGGGAATTTTTGGAACTGATGATTGTTCTCAACGGGATATTGTAGACCATATAGATGTGGAGGTTTGCTGTAGTGAGGTGTGAATTTAGTTCCTGTAAGGTTGTCTGGAAACTGGAAACTCATCTTTGTACTCATGCAGGTCTTTGTAGACTTTGTTCTCTACTGTGGTTTGGGGTATTTCCTCAATGTAGTGTATTATTCTGCTTCTAGATCCTCTTGGATTTTATCATTATATGTCTCCACATCCAGAATAACCCTTGTCTGCTGGGAGCACCTTCATGAAATTCTCTGTTTGAAGTTCTTTCAGAGCTCTATGTTCCGTTCTGTTTATTTCCAGAGAGGACGTACCGATTGGGTAGGGAGTTATGACCATGAAGACTGCTCCCTTTAATTTACTCCTTCTCCATCCTTATTCCTTTGATATTATGGAAGCGTTGAGACACTATCTTCAGGGCGAATATTGCTAAGGGGTGACATGGGGAATTTTTGGAACTAATGATTGTTCTAAACGGGATATTGTAGACCATATAGATGTGGAGACTGGATATTTGCTGTAGTGAGGTGTGAATTTAGTTCTTGTAAGGTTGTCTGGAACCTCATCTTTGTACTTATGCAGGACTTTGTCCTCCACTGTGGTTTGGGGTATTTCCCCAATGTAGTGTATTCTCCTGCTTCTAGAAATTCTTGGATTTTATCATTATATTTCTCCACATCCAAAATAACCCTTGTCTGCTGGGAGCACCTCCATGAAATTATGTGTTTGGAGTTCTTTCAGAGCTGACTCTTCCGTTCTGTTCATTTTGTATTCTGATCTCCTGGTTGTAGAAACCAGTATTGTTATTTTCCAACGATAGTCTTCTGCTTTTCAGGTTCTCTCATCCTTATCGCCGTTCAGTCTGTTATAAACAATCATCTTCCTCTTCCCTTCCATTTCATTCCTTTGTTAAGGAGGAGTGTTAGGTCCTCACTAAGAGTCTTGCTCGAAAGGTTGATCAAAGTTTTGGTATGATCATTTGGTGTTTATTTTCTCGAGTCACTCATTAGCTTTTCCATTTTCTCCGCTGTGTTCATTTTTGTTGTTCGTTGGTTCTCTCGGAGCTCCTTCTGTATGCTCACTGCTCCCACGATGTATTCATAGTCTGTTGCGCTCGTTTCTTCCTGTATCTTAGTCTTGATGTTTATACATTGTTGTGTTAATGTGGCTCTGCTGAACCGATATTGGTTGAGTCTTTCTCTTACCAAAGCTAGGCTTGCCCTATTGGAAATTCTGTCACTTATTCGGAGTACAACTCTGGGGCCTTTGGAAATCAGGTTTCTTTGGGAGGTTTGATCAAGGTTCTCTCATAGTTTCTGATCTCTTGGTAAAATTCGCGAACATACCGAATTTCTAATGGCATATTTGTTGGAAGATTTTTTTGGGCTATTTCTATTATCTATGTGCATTCGCCGGTCGTCTTCAGGGTGGGTGTTGTTTGAAATCATGTTTCAAGAAAAAGCTACCGAAAAATACGCTCGATTTTCCATTTTTCGATGATTATATTCCGGTTTTATTCCGGTCTTATTAGCCCTTCTGGGGATCGACTCGACCTTTTCAGCATGGGTGAATTAACATACAACATTAACATGCGAAAGATTCATAAATAGGAAAAATATCTGAGCTATCATGATTATTAATCAGTACCTATTTCTCGCCAAGACGACGGACGGAAATTTTTCCATAAAAACGAACCAATAATCTCATTTTATTTTTCTTTGAAATCGGAACGCAGTAAAAATCGGACCCTTTTAGGGTTTATGTGTTTATTATCGCCGCCAGTCCGATTTTGTTTATTCATTATTCACCCCATGTTTTCGGGTTTTTGTATCATATTCGTCCGGCAAGTGACGAATTTCAATAGTGCAGTTCCAATTATTGTCTCGACTCTCGAGTTATTCGCATCGAGATATAGTCTGTGTGGTTTTGTATAATTTAATGTATTTCATTTAAACTGCAATTTAATTGTGAGGACATCAGTTATGAATTGACTACATGTATAAGGTAAGAACAATCGAAATAAAATCGAAAATATATTTGATATAGTATTCTGCATCGAATCAGTAGTTTCGAAATTATCAGGAAAAAAATATTTTGAACGGCCATACGAAACTTTGGGAACGACAAAATTTCGCATATAGTTTAACTACATTTCAAACGGCCATATTTACGGAACCCTTCGTCTAATCTTGCTCATTCTCCATCTACTACTAAATTTCATCTCGATCGAATCAGTAGTTCCGAAGTAATCAGGAAAACAAAATTTCGAACGGCCTCCTGGTCGAATTCAGCCCCTTCTACCGGAAAGGCGAAGTGAAGGCCTATTTACTCATAAGAAGTGGAATCAATCAAATAAGTTATCCAAATAGTACCGAGAACGTAATAAAATTGTGCGAGGTTCTCGTCATCAAATTCAATTCCGACCCTGCGAATTATGTTGTCTGCCGAATATCATAAACACATTAGGTACAGGATAATAGAATATTTGTTGGGGAAGAGAATGCTGTTGCCTGGGGTTTACCAGAATCTCTCAGCCTCAAGAGAAAAACCCTTGCTTCATAATTTGACATAGATGTTCGGAAAAAAAGGGTTGATGTGGAGTTCACGAATTTTACGAAGATAAAGCAGGGTGCTTAACGTATGTTACAGATTTTCAGATAAAATTCCTGAAATGTGGGAAAAAATTCCATTATGCCCATTTTATATTTTGTTACATTCTTTATAGGCGATGTAATTACATATACATAGAATATTTCGAGGCATTTCGCTTATTTCTAGAAGGTTAAGTCCCAGCGTATTCGGAGAATGGAGTAAAGAAAATATCCAATGACTATAATTCGATTTTTACAACGACAAACTTTTATACAACCAGGGAAAAATGATTGAATAAAAACTGTAATACAGGGTTGTCCAATGGGCTTCACTCGTTGTGCCCCAAATACGTACCTCCTCGAATAAATATTCACATCATAACTAAACAGACTTTGAAATGTACCCGACGGAAATAATAAAAATCTGAATTTCTCTAGTCTTGAACATGGAAATATTCTGCTTTGTTGAATCTTCGAATTCGAACCCGTGGTATGCTTATGGGCCATTTCTTCAATCGTCACGAATCACAGGTGAAGATTTTACACATGTTATCTCCGGGTCTAAATTCCTGCGATTTTTTTCATCATCATTTCATTTGAAAACGTTGTTGTGTCGTGGAAAAGGGGTGAATAGTATAGAAGATTTGAAACACCGCTTTTTTTCCCATTCAACTTGAAAAGAAGTGTTTTTAAATTTCCGACCGAATAAGTTAGTTTTTGTGCAGTAATATTCATATGAAGATGTTGAGAATAGACCGTCAATAACATTCCGATATTATAGTTCTTATACTCAGACATCTCTCCTCTCACACCAATAAAGAGAGTAGAGAATGCTGCAATAAAGCTACATACTCAACCATAAAATAATCGTAAAGTTCATGGAACGATATTTTCCACCTAATATAAAATCTTATTGGCAAATTTCAGGACGCCCCTGAAACTGAGTCCTTCAGGATAGTGTAAAATTTTGCAATAGCCCATTTCCCCATTCTTCACTTCAATTCTTTCAAAGGTGCTGCAATTTTTGTTGAACAAACTCTTTGTTGAAAATGGTGCGAATCCATACAGGGAGTCCCAAGTTTTGTCGCCAACCTCGTAATTTGATTTTATTTGAAAAGGAAAATTATAAAAAGCACTGACGTGTAGTCAAGGGCTTTGAGCACTCGTTCATCCACCTTGAAGGTAGATTCGCATTCTCCAGTTCCACAAACCAATTGTAGAGATTTTCGATAGCTTTAAAAAAAATTACAGCAGCTCTTTGTCAATTATGCCGAATCAGCTGTTACAAAAATATAAGGATTTTATATTCAATAATTCGTTGGATTTGAAATGGTTCTGGTTATGCGAACTGGAAACAATGTAGCTTGAATATATCATTCTCCATTAGAATACAAAATTTTCTCCATCTCCTTGAGCTCCAAATTCTGATTTGTGAATTTTTGAAATCAAAAATCGATTCTGAAATACCACAGATGTCGCCTAAAAATCTGAACAAACCGATCATTATGAACAATCATCATCAAAGAAGCCGCCCTTCAAAGCAAGTTGGATGGGATGTAGTGTAAACAACTCATAAAAGGGCCGTTCTTGCGATCGCATGACGACATTGCCGACTGTAATATTTATGATCTGAGTGCGGCATCTTTGAATTTTTTTTTAACAATCAGACCATATTCCTCGTATTTCTGACCTTATTGCATTTTCAATCTATACTTTGAATATCAATGTTTTGAAAGGTTGATATCAAATTACTTAACGCTTTTTCGATACTTTTTCCAGGCCAATCTCATTTATGAATAATGTGTTATAGTAATCTTATGACATATTCCAAAGACGACCAGCAAAAATTTAGGAATTATTAGCTCCTAGTGGAAAACATCAATTTTGTGCCCCTTCTTTTTTGTCGCTCTGGGCAATTCGAGCTTTTATTCACGGTATGATTTCTGTGACAGTTATAGTTACAGTTGATAATTCTTAGTTCTCTTCGTAACGCAGCAGAGTTTAAATCCCAAAGGAGACTACGACAGCAATATTGTGTGTCGTGATCTTCTTTACATATATAATTTTAAGTGCATAATTTTGAGTGACTTAGACATTCTTCAAAGCGTTTTTAAAGCAACCACCCTACACTATCAAACAACTTCTAAGTATAGATTGTTCTTATGATTTCCCTCAATTGATAGAATCCAAAGATTAAATTCCTAACTTTTTCATTGACGTAATAGGTGTGATCGTTCCACCTCAGGCAGGGCCGTATCTAAGTAATATTGCGCCTGTGGCAATATATCAGACAGCGCCCCCCCCATTTGCGTTGATTTTTTTTTATCCATCGTATTTTCTTATAGTATTTTTCTTTCATAATGCTAGTCATATATTTACGTAAGAGTTTCAAAATAATACACATTTTTATGGAAACATTTTTTCATTGAAAACATTGAAATATACCTTTTAAATGAAATCCATAAAAATAAAACAAATTCCGAAAAAACAAAATGAAATATTCATATGTATGTAATAAATACGAACATTTATCTTAAGATCTGCAGCACTTTTCTTCAAATCGTCAATATTCATAGTTTGAATGACACTACCATTCAAAAAACTGAAGTCGTTTGCCACTTCGTTTAAAGCAACAAATCTTTCTTCAATTTGAATAATCATAGTCCAATTCCTCAGTTCTGCGTTTGCATCAAAAAAGATGAGCTTCATCACTGGCTAGTTCCCCTGGCATTTTGGGTTTTTTACGTTTCCTCGATTGATGTAACTTTGCTTCGATTCCAATTTTATCAGCTTGATTTTTCGAAAGTTCCATCAATGGCATAAAAAAGTTTTCTCTGTTAGCTTTCAGTTCGTTCAATTGTCAAAGTATCATTCGTGAGCCTTCAGATATATCAAGTTGTTTTTTTTTGCAAATATTGATAAATTCGGTTTATTTTACTTAACAGAATTTCCCAGAAGTTAAGATATATGATAAATTCATAATTTGTTATCGAATTTACCAGGGACGATTTTTTGAGCTAGCGAAGAACTTTGATAATTCCACCTAATTGCGACTCCAACGAATGTACAGCGTTTGCTATTGAGGCACAAAAAAGTCAGAATATAAAAAAAAACTCAAAACTTATAACACTTCAAATCTGGATACACACTAAACGAACATTAAAATTTAAATTTTTTGCTCTTCTCTTCACAATCGAAAGAAATCAATATTTATGTAGAATAGAATAAGATTCCCCAATTTTTCTCCCACTTCTTGAGCTCAAAATTCCGATTAATAAATTTTTGGCAATACAAATTAATTTTAAAATTCCACAGATGTGGCTTAAAAATTTAAACAAATCGATCATTATGAACCATCATCATCAAAGAAGCCGCCCTTCAAAACAAGCTGGAGGAGATAAGGGATGTAGTGTAAACAACTCATAAAAAGGCTTTGCTTGGAATGACGATATTGCCAGTTGTAATATTTATGATCAGAGTGCGGCATCTTTGAAAATTTGTCATAACAATTGGACCATATTTCTCGTATTTCTGACCTCATTGCATTCACATTCTATACTTTGAATATCAATGTTTCGAAATGTTGTGTTCGAATTACTTACTTACGTAACCGTGTTGTCATCTTTGAATTATTTTTGTTTTTCTTGGTGCTTCTATTTTTTTAATTTTGATATTTTTTGGCGCCCCTTCGGACCTTGCGCCCGTGGCAAGTGCCACCCTTGCCACGCCCTAGATACGGCCCTGACCTCAGGTGATTGATATTTCATATCAGATATTTAATATTTTCTACCTTCTTTATTATTTCACATTGATAACAATTTAGTCGAAGCCTTATGAATTTTTACTAATATATTAGGTGGCCTCTCAACATCTAAGATGGATCTTCTCCATATTTAAACTCAGGAGACTATAATTAAGCCAATTATAATGCTTTCTAAGTTCTTCTTTCGCCCTCCCGAAAACCTCATCCCAATTCATTCCCTTGAAGACAACAACAGTATCATCAGCACAGGAAATCACGACCAGTGCTTTTTAAATTTTTTTTTATGGTATCATTCAACCCCTTGTTGTTCCTCCGACAAGTTGTAAACACAAATTTTACAATTTTTTTCGGCTTGCAGCAGGTTATCAGTTTTCACATGGATTGGCTCTCATCTCTTCCATGTGGTTCCTGACTTTCCCTTGACTGATGGCATTTTTTATGTCGCCGATAATTTTAGGGCCCATTTTTGGGGAAACTCAAAACTTATTATCGAGAAGTTTTCAGAAAACTACGAACAACTCGCTAAAATCGGAAACAATCACTCTGCAGTTTTCCATCTTTTTGGATATGCTATAATTGTGAGCGCTGCTATTCCCTTTGTGAGCATTTTCTTCAACATGAAGTTCGTTATTTATCCTCTGCTTAGTGCTTTTCTCGTTTTCAGTGTTCCGATAATCTCTTTGATTTCTCCTGGAAATGCTCGGTTGGGGATTTCATAACTCGATGTCCGTCTCACTTGATGCGGATATAAATCCTTTTCGACCCCAGAATACCAGATATCCTGACACCCACTGAAAATATGAGTAGAATGCGAAGCATTTCATGATACCTAATACATCAAGAATATAATTGACCGTGTCCACCTGAATTTTCGGTCGAGTATGATTGATACACTACATTTTTGATGAACAGCTCGGTTTCACCCTCCTGACGTAGGTTCATTCAGAGGTCGTTCTGATGGAAATGCATGAAAAGTCATTAGTTAATATTACCGCGATCGTATCGTATCCGGAGAATCCATTCATCTTCTCTATCAGACGTGAGGAAAGTTTTTACAGTTCATTTATGAAATGGTCGGTGTCCACAAGATTTGACTGCAGTATAGTAGAGAGTTCTATTTTTGGTTATTCTCTTTATGTTTTTTATGTTGGATTCTGTGAACCACGTCGTTGATTCTCTTCTTCCCAAAACAGTGTCAGCTTTGGAGATACACCTCTCTTCCTACCTGGATTGTACATTGAAACCTGTCCGCCTTATTTTTCCTGGAGCATCACCTGGAGCCGTTGAAGGTGTTCATCCGCCGACATCCTCTGCAGGTCCAGTTTCGTGGTTTTCCAACCTTCCCAGCTCGTCTTGGAAGCCCCTCTATTCAGTCTCCAAAGGGAACAATGCTATCTTCACCCTGTTCAGTTTCTCCTCGTATTGCAGCTTCTTCGCTTCGAAAACTTGTAAATACAGTCATTATTGATTCATACTGTGTGATAAATTTTCAAATTGAATTACCAAAAAACAAATACGAAAAAATGTTTCGCACATACTCTGCCGTTTGAGGGGATGAAATTGAGAAAGCCGATGCGTAATTAAATTATTCTGCATTAGGGATTGGACTATTCTCCAACTATCGCAAAACCATTATGGTAAGGCGTGTTTTGTCCTTCGTCGCCTGCTGTCTCGCTGTCTGTCATAACCCTGTATCGAAAATGGGCAGTTGACAATCCTTCGTCCTAGCCATGTCTTGTCAATTGTTTTCCCAACGGAAACGCTCGAAATCAGGCACACTTGATGATATTAATTAATAATTACTGCCACCCTACGGATATCACGAATTGCTCCTATTAATCATGCCTGGTATACAATTTACTACTCAAATTAACGTAGACGGGTTGGCATTGTTGAAATATTATTCCATCTGCAAGGGGTAGGTAACAAATGGCTTCGGTCAACTTGAATTAGCCTTGTTGCCTAACACCAGACAAATGTGACATACGTTTTCATAATTTCTAGATGGAAACGTGAGTTTTGAACCGTCCAGTTCCATTGATATCATTCTTGTAGGCATATCAGTTGAACCAAGAGGCACGAAGAAGATTCTTACTGAGATCCTTTCTAGTCTCAGTGACCAGTACTATTACTCATTTTATTTTTGGTTTATGAAATTCCCTATGAGATTGAAAGCAGTGGCATCTTTCGTTAACTGAGGTGTTTGATCATAATGGAAATATTATTTCCGAGCAATGTATGGTTGTGGATTTCAGCACGCAATTTTTTATAAAATCTTCACTCAATAATGTTGGCTCGAACTTCTCCGACTTCTATTAGTAGGTGAACCAAATGTTTCAACGGTTGAAAAATGTCAATGCTGCCTGTCATGATGAGATTTATGGAATTCAGGAATGAAAATTGAAAGGCAAGCCAACAAAACAATTCATGTATGCCAGATACCGAAGAATCCATCATTTGCAGTCGTAGACCGGTTTCGATCCATATCAGATCTCATCAGTACGATTAGCAAAACGATAAATTCGATGTGAGAAACAGAAGACCTTGGAACATAAGGCAACGTGGTCCTGAGAAAATTTCCCGAATCACGCCACCTGTCCGTTCCAAGAGCAACTTCTATCTGTAGATCATGAACTGCTTTATCAGCTCTCCAAAAACATATTACACATGTATGACGACGCCGTAAACATTACGAGCATAGATAGTCACACATGGAATTTACGGATTCAAGCTCATCTGAATAATTGACTAAGAATAATATACGGCTGTTTATCTGAAATAAAAATGAACAATCACCCGGTACATACATTAGAATATGGCGAATAGATTTTAAGATACCGAAGTTATCTTAACTAAATTTTCTAGTAGTGCTATCCTTACGAAATTGAACGTGAACCTTCGTGTCGTAATCTTACTGACTACGTAGTTTTAACTCGATCGAATAAGTAAAAAAATTATAAAAGCACTGCCGTGAAGTCTGGAGCTTTTGAGCGCTCGTACATCCACCTTGTAGGTAGATTCGCATTTTCCAGTTTTAGAAATCAATTGAAGGAATTTTCGAAAGCTGTCAGAAAAATTCTGAAACTTTTTTTCGATAATTCGCTGAAATTTTCTACGGTATCTATGGTCTTGGTGATGCGATCTGGACAAAATTTCGCACGTAGTTCGAATATATTATTCTTCAGCAAGTTGTGAAATTTCATTCCAATCCAATCAGTAGTTTCGAAATTATCAGGAGAAGAATATTTTGAACGGCCATATTTACGGAACCCCTAGTCTAATTTTGCTCATTGATGAACGTGACCGCGACATTCGCGATCCAAATCTACCCTGAAAATTTCAAGTTTCTCGTCCGTTCCCTTCGGAAGATATAATTTTCTATGATTTCTTTGGTTCTGGTGATGCGATCTGGACAAAATGTTGCTTTAATATATCATTCTCGATTAAAATACAAAATTTTATCTCGATCGAATCCGTAGTTTCGAAATTATCGAGAAAACAAAATTTCAAACGACCGTATTCACGGAACCCCTAGTATAATTCTGCTCATTGATAAACGTGAACGCGACATTTCAGATCCACACCTATCCTGAAAATTTCAAGTCCCTAGGCCTTTCCGTTCGAAAGTTATGATTTTCTAGGGTTTCTATAGTTCTGGTCATGTGATGTGGAGAAATGTAGCTTGAATATATCATTCTCCATTAGTATACCAAATTTCGTCACGATCGAATCTGTAGTTTTGAAATTATCAAGAAAACTAAATTTCAAACGACCATATTTACGGAACCCCTAGTATAATTTTGCTCAAAGGTGAATGTTATCACGACATTCGAGATCCACACCTCCTCCATCCTGAAAATTTCAAGTCCCTAGGCGTTTCCGTTCAAAAGTTGAAATTTTCCATGGTTCTGGTCATGCGAGCTTGAACACTTCATTCTCCATTTGAGTGCAACATTTCATCTCGATAAAATCTGTAGTTTCCAAGTAATCAGGAGAACAAAACTTTGAACGGCCATATTTACGGAACCCATGGGCGAATTTTGCCGAATAACGAACTCAACCGCGGTATTCGAGATTCGAACCTACCCTGAAAATTTCAAGTTTCTAGGACATTCCGTTCGAGAGTTATCGTGTATACGGACGGTCCGACGGACGGACAGACTCGAATTTTTCAACGGAGTCGTCATCAGTGAGTCGAACTTTATCGTTTGAGACCATTTTCGGCCCAAAATTCGAAAAATACAGACATCGTGACGAAATGATATAGCTCTCGTGTAAGTAGTACGAGCGCTCAAAAACAGATTGCTTCATATACGCAACTCTTCGGTGGATTTCGCTCATTAAACCTCTCTTCGAGGGTTATCGTGTTCACAGCCAGAGAGACGGACAATGTTTGCTTTGACAATATTTATATGAGCTCTGATGTTAATCAGTGTCCTCAATCATTCTTGATATCATGTCTGTTTAAATTTAAATAGATGAATATATATAGAAATACGACAGGCTAGTTTTCAATTAAAAATCTTATATTGGCTCCATTATGAATTGAAATCTGAGCAGTCTTTGAAAAAATACAAGTCATATGAAAGAGAGTGAAACATGTTATTGAAAAACACCAAATCTAATTTTCATGCTGTTGTTCCACTGAAACTGCAGCTCTTTCGTTCGTGAGAGTTCATTGTTCTCTATTTCGTTCTTGATGGATAAATTATATAGCCTTGGGTTTAGAGGAATTTTTCCTAAATGGTTGTGTAGTTTTCTCACAGGGAGAGGTTTAGTCGTCAGGGTGAATGCTTGCTCTAGTAAATTTGGTATGAATGAGGGTGTTCCTCAGGAGTCGGTATTGGGTCCGTTGTTCTTCATCTTATTCGTCAATGAATTGCCGGAGCATTTGAATGGGTGTAAGTTGATTTTGTTCGCAGATGACACGTCAATAGCTCTGAAAAGAAATTTTGAGTATCGATATGAAAAAAAAAATTTTTTTTCATGTCGGCACAATATTTCCGTGATTGCATAGAGCAGCCCATATCTGGCACATTCATAAGAAGCTGTGTGATACACGCAGAGACGCTACACTAAGCAGAATGCTTACAATAGGCGTTTATTTGTCAATTTTTGTTGAATTTTGTTTGTAGGCCACTTCGCCTCCGGCTTGTCCTAGAATTTGTCTACTCGTCCAAAAAAAACAGTATTTCTGGACTCGTTACGTAAATTACTATTTTACGGTGTAAAAAATACTTTGGTCGTATAAGTGGTTTCGAGTACTTATTGAAAAAAAAATTATAATTCAAATGAGGCCTTTATATAGGCCTTTTGTAATTTCAGAATACAAGGTTATTTGTTCGTTGAATAAAAATATCGAAAACTTTCACTCTTTTTCTGTACTCAGTGAAGATAGTAGCTCGCCGTCTCTTTTCGAATTGCCAAAGCAGCTCACTACATCGAAAAGTTTTGGGACCGCTGACATTCTAGAACAATCTTGTCCCGAAGTATTTCGCGCCGAACGCGCACGATGATATACGAATCATATCCGAGAAGCGCCGGCGTGGCGAGCCTGCGTAGCAACGCTTCAATCTTCATTAACCACTTGGTGGTTAAGCCATGACGTTGTGTATATTTTGCGCGTGTTTAACTGCATTAGTGGCCATTACATTTGTGAAGCGTCGAAAATCGAAAACTTTTTGAGGCAATTAGTTTTAGACTAAGCATACATTCAACGTTTCTTGGGTGAGTACATATATCCCAATATAACAAAAGTGTTTCATGGCATCGATAGTTGAATTATACTTCATTGAAATACGTTCGATTTATAATTATCGTGATATTTATAATATGATATGAATCATGGATATTTATTCAAAATTCGAAATATGCAGCGCTGATCAATAAATATAAGTAAACCTCTTTTACTCGTCACCATTCCATAAAATGGCGTCCATTAATTTCCAGCTTCAAACGCAGGTTCAGATATAGGACTCGCCATTTTGAATTTTTTGTATAGTATTTATTTTGAACTTGAGCTTTTTCATGTCGATTCGGTTTTTTTATTATTTCCCAATCGATTTTATAAAAAAAATCGAGATTTCCTGAATATATGTTGAAAATAGCAATATTTATAAATATGGTTATTATTTCGTCAAAATTTCATCATAGAAAAATATTTATAAGCCATAGAAAATACCGAAATTTCATAAATACGATATATTCCTAACAAACTAGGACGAGTGATTGCAATATTATATTTTTCAGTCATAAATAATGAAATAATTCATAATATTAGATTTTATCCAATTATGTAATGATATTTATTTTGATTTTTTCCTTGAAATTGATTTACTCTATAATATTATCCATAAAAAATAATCTCCATCCTTTGTGGAATAATATTCAATTCAATGAAAGCCTTTCATTGGGAATATATAAATTTATCATAACTATAACGAGGTATTCCAAATTCATATAAATGATGATAATACTAACTCATTATAAAAAATATGAGGATATGTAAATAGTTCCTTCTAAAAATCATATATGTACCTAACTACATATTTATTTAATTGATTGCTCCTGATGAAAATAGATCCTCAGATATCAATATTAGTATTCATGAAGGTTTTTGTCAATCTAAAGTGTTCACTTTGGCCATATTATACTGCAAAAAAGGGTCTATGATAGCGACAGTTTTCATAATATAATATCGAATGGTAGTACATACTGAAAAAAATTACTTTTTATAAGAAATTAGGTGATATGAGATCACAAAAAGTGCCACACTGCCTCTTTGAGGTCTCACAACATGTTTGGGCTCTAATGAATTTTGTGGGCATGGCCTTTGTTTTTTTTTCAGTAGCTATAATTTTTGTGTGCATAATAATTATTTTATTAATGATTCACAAAAACTTCCTACTTGGTCAATTTCGGTGAATAATAATTATTTGCTTATAAAATATCATACTTTTTCCGATCGATCATCAAGACTCGAAGATAAGTCACCGATTTTTAAGTCCTATTCGATATGTATATTTCAACCTCGAATATATTGTAGTACCAACCGATGTCAATTGACGAGTTATTCTGCATGGATTCACCTTCTGCTTCAACACCCACCCCAGTAATAAACCTGATAGTAAGGGTTAGTTTTTGACGAAGCATACATTCAACGTTTCTTGGGTGAGTACATTTTATTTTTTATTTTTATTTTCGTTTATATCCCAATATAACAAAGTGTTCCATCGATAGTTGAATTATACTTCATTGAAACTCGGTCGATTTATATTTATCGTGATATTTCAAAAATTTAAGAAATTGAGACTCCTGAAACACTTTGAGAATTTTTTTCATTTTAAAAGAAATATTTCAACATGTCCATGTGGTAGAATCTCTCATTATAATAATTTTCACACATTTCCACAATACTTCCTTTTTCTAATTTCTCTCATCAATGCGATAAAATGATATAAAATTTGAGATAATCATTCAAGTAGCTATTTGATTGATCAATGAGATTACATATATAGAATATATTCTGAAAATTCAAGAGAAATAATATTTCTATCGATTTATTCTAAAATTGATTAACTCAATACTATTAACCATGAAAATAATCCACATTCATATTGAATATAAAAAAAAATTAATTATAATGAATATATAAATTTATCATAACGACCCCCAAAATTTTTTCGCGACCCCCCGAGTTTGAGAAGCACTGTTGTAGAACACCACATCGAAAGGTTGGAGACCGCTGACATTCTAGAACGATCTTTTACCGAAGTGTTTCGCCCGAAAGCTCACGATGATATACGAATCATATCCGAGAAGCGCCGGCGTGGTGATCCTGCGTACTAGTGTTTCATTAACCAGTTGTTGGTTCAGATATGGCGTCGTTTGTATTTTCGTGAATTCACTGCATGAGTGGCCATTACATTTGTGAAGCGTAGAAAATCGAAAACTTTTTGAGGAAATTAGTTTTAGACGAAGCATACATTCAACATTTCTTAGGTGAGTACATATATCCCAATAAAACAAGTGTTTCATGGCATCGAGTTCCATCGTAGTTGAATTATACTTCATTGAAATTCGGTCGATTTATAATTATCGTGATATTTTTAATATGATATGAATCAGGGATATTTCAAAATTCAAAATCTGCAGCGCTGTTCGGGAATGTGATCATTATAATAAAAACTAGTACACCTCCTTTTCTCTCGTCACCATTCCATAACTAGCATTCGAAACGACCGACGCCAGGAAGTTTGGGTCAATGGCGTCCATTAATTCTCAGTCCCAAACGCAGGTTTATATATAGGACGTTTTGAATTTTGTGAATTGTATTCATTTTGAACCTGAGCTTGTTCATGTTGACTTGTTCAATCAGAATATTCGAGATTTCCGGAATGAATGTTGGAAATAGCAATATGTATAAATAGGACTTTTATTTCGTCTAAATTTTTATATGCCATAAAAAAAATCAAAATGTTTGAATACTTTTTATTCCTTATAACCTAGGAACGGTAATAGCAAAAGTAATATTGCTATAGTCCATTTAAGAATTATTGACATCGAAGCAGGCCATGAACGTCCAGTCGAGGCTTTATATCTAGTTACAAAAAAGTTACTGTTTTAATCATAGAAATGGAACATAAATATAACCTAGAAAAGTGTTGAGTATACAAATTATCGAATAATTAAGCCGGAATATTTCGATTGCAGTTCAAACATGGGAATTCAGGTTTGAAAGCGCAAAAATATCGTGGAATGCTTTCATATGAAATTATCTGAACTTATCGTTCATATAAAAGTCAACCATGAAAAATTGAAGATCATTCAAATAAATATTTATTTTCACTCAGGACCATGCAATATTTATTGGTATTGGAAATCTTGCAAAATTCTAACCATATAACTATGAGAGGACCATTTTATGTCACGATTTAAGAAGGATAATTAATGGAATTCTAGCAGGTAGCTAGTGGTGCAACAGAAAAAAAATTTTTAATACTTCGCAAGCACAGGGCCAAAAGAATGCATTGGAATAAACGTTATAATGTATTAAGAAATAAGAGAGAAACAAAAATTAAGAATCTATGTAGTACATGAAGAATTTTGACATGAACTTTGTACCGAACTATCAATATATGAATTATTTATTGCTCGGTGTTGAATACTTTAAGAAAGTCAATTTTTATTTTCATTCATTAAAACTGTCCATGAATTATTGAAAATATTATAATTGATGAGCAATCTTACAATTATTCAGTATACTTTTGAATTAGGAACAATATAGCATGTGTATTAGCAGAGGGAATGTGAACAGGGTACCATACAGTATAAGTATAATAAATTAATAAATAAACTTAAAATATCTATGAATGATACAAGAGCAAAGATAAAAATATCATTGAAAACTTTGTTTCCACGTAGTGTAGTGATTTGGATGTGTTTATTGAATAAGCTGACATAATCCAATTAATGGGCATCCTGTTGCAGGGAAGGTTTCAATTTTTCAATAACCCATTTATGAAATAATTCACCATTCATAGTAATCCTTATCATTAATACCACTGTCTAGAATCGGATCACATCCAGGTAAAAATCCATTAATTGTTCCAGCATTCAAAATAGTGCACCTTCTGCCTTTACCCTTGAATATACTCAGCATACCTTTTGGATTCTTTTCTAGTGTCCACTGACGAATTTGAATACCGTTTTCGAATATCCAAATTTCATCTAGATAAATGAATTTTACATTTTGTTCCATGTATTCTCGGTATTTATCACAATATCGTACTATTTTTATTATATTTTTCTGTTTATCAATAAGAATTTTCCTTCGATCAACTTTTTTGTATTTGTATCCAATTTTTTTTATGATATAATATATCGTTGACTTCGATCAATTGAAATCTAGGTGCTCTTTGGCCAGTTCAAAAAGAATATCTGAACTGATATATTCATTGTTTTTAATTCAAGCAAAAACAAAGTCATTCAATGTCTCTTTGAAGGAATAATCGTATCGCACAGGTTTTCTTCCACTGCTAATTCCAGGCTATAATAACATGCTAATATTCTACGGACAGGGCTTGGTGAAATCTGAAAATTTAAGAGACATTGATCAATCAGAATACACTTTGAGTCGGTGAATAACAGTTTACCTGAAACACTAGCGGAAATATATGCCAAAACTTTGAAAAACTCGAAGTAACACCGACAAACTGCCTGGCGTTCTCTTGTTAGGCGCGATGTATCCTGGAATCCTGGTCAATTCCAGCCATTTTAATAGCATAAGACAAAAAATACTCAAATTCAGAGCAAATTTTTATTATTACATATTCACCAATATCTTCGATAAAATCATCAAAGCAAGATTTCTATGGGTAATGTTAGTGTTATTTCTATACCAACCTGAATTCAGCAACCCAAAATATTACTGAATAGTCTATTACCAACTTAAATTCGATTTTTCACAGCCAACCGAGATGTCAATAATTCTTAAACGGAGTATATATTAAATTTTCCATCTCTTATGAATAATAAAATAATTGAAAATAATAGATTTCATCCACTTAATGAAATTTTACCTTGATTTTTCTCGTCAGTTATTATTTTAACATGAATTGGAGATAAAACCGTGACAGAATCTCTCATTATAATACACATTTCCACAATCCTTCATTTGCCTAATTTCTTTCATCAATGCGATAAAATAATATGAAAATTGAGATGATCATTCAAGTACCTATTTGATTGATCAATGAGATTATATAAAATATATTCTGAAAATTCAAGACAAATAATATTTCTATCGATTTATTCTAAAATTGATTAACTCAATAATATTACCCATGAAAATAATCTCCATCCATATTGAATATTAGAAAAATTGATGAAACCTTTCATGATGAATAGGTATATGAATTTACTATAACGACCCCCAAAATTTTTTTCGCGATCCCCTGAGTTCGAGAAACACTGTTGCAGAACAATCATTTTCTGAAATATTTCGCGCCGAAAAAATATCGAGAACTTCCCCTTTTTTCATGTGCTCAGTGAAGTTATAAGCTCGCAGCCTCTTTTCAAATTGCCAAAGCAGCTCACCACATCGGAAAGTTTGGAGACCGCTGACATTCTAGAACGATCTTCAACCGAAATATTTCGCGCCGGAAGTGCACGATGATATACGAACCATATCCGAGGAGCGCCGGCGTGGTGAGCTTGCGTATTAACGTTTCATTACCACTTGTTGGTTCAGCCATGGCGTCGTGTCTATTTTTGTGAATTCACTGCATGAGTGGCCATTACATTTGTGAAGCGTCGAAAATGGAAAACTTTTTGAGGAAATTAGTTTTAGACTAAGCATACATTCAACGTTTCTTGGGTGAGTACATATATCCCAATAAAACAAGTGTTTCATGGCATCGAGCTCCATTGTTGGATGAATTATACTCCATTGAAATTCCCTCGATTTATAATTATCGTGATATTTATAATATGATATGAATCATGGATATTTATTCAAAATTCGAAATATGCAGCGCTGTTCAAGAATGTGACCAGTATCATAAAAATAAGTACACCCCTTTTTTACTCGTCACCATTCCACAAAATGGCGTCCATTAATTTTCAGCTCCAAAAACAGGTTCAGATATAGGACTTACCATTTTGAATTTTGTGTATTGTATTTATTTTGAACCTGAGCTTGTTCATGTCGACTTGTGTTTTTTTCATTATTTTCCAATCGATTTTATCAAAATTTTTGAGATTTCCTGAATATATGTTGAAAATAGCAATATCTATAAATATGGTTATTATTTCGTCAAAATTTTATCATAGCAAAATATTCATAAGCCATAGAAAATATCGAAATTTCATAAATACGATCTATTCCTAACAAACTAGGAAGGGTGATTGCAAAAGAATATATTTTGTAATATTCTATTTTTCATCTCATAAATAATGAAATAATTGATTATATTAGATTGTATTCAATTAATGTGATTTATTTTAATTTTTTTCCGTGAAATTGATTTACTCACTAATATTACCCATGGAAAATGATCTCCATCCCATATTGAATATAAAAACATTTTATGAAACCCTTTTCTGTTGAATATATAAATTTATCATAACGATAACGAGGTTTTCCAAATTCATATAAATGATAAAACTCAATAGAAAAATTTTAAGAATAAATAGTTCCTCCTAAAAATAATATATCTTACTATTAATATAATTGATTGTTCCTAATGAAAATCGACCCTCAAATACCAATATCAGTTTTCCTCAAGGTTTTTGTCTATCCAATTCAATAATGGGATTTTTCTTCGGAAAGCGTTCACTTTGGCCATATTATACTAACATAATGTAATATCGAATGGTAGTGCATACTGCAACAAATTCCTTTTCATGAGAAATAAGGTGTTATGGGATCACAAGAAGTATCACACTGCCCGTTGGAGGTCTTACGAAAATGTTTGGGCTCTAATGAATTTTATAGGCATGGCCTTTGTTTTTTTCAGTAGCTTTAAGTTATTAGGGCATGATAATTATTTTGATTATGATTCACAAAAACTTCCTACTTGGTCAATTTTGGTGAATAATAATTATTTGTTTATAAAATATCATACCTTTTCCGACCGATCATCAAGACTCAAGACAAAAGAAGTCGCTCATTTTCATGTCCTATTCCATATGTATATTTCAACATCGATGTCATTTAATCATTTTCAATTCATTGGAAGAAAATATATTTCAGTGCCAACCGATGTCAATTGATGCTGGTTATTCTGCCTGATGATGGTTATTCTGCATGGATTCACCTTCTGCTTCAACACCCACCTCAGTTAAAAACCTGAAAGTAAGGGTCATTCACCAGACTGTCGATACAGAAATCAGGAGGGGACTTTTTCCAAAGTGAGTAATTTCTGAACAAATAAAACGATTTTATTTTTTGAAAATTGTGTTCCTTTCTTGGGATGAAAATTTTGAATCAGAAATGTTTAATATTTTGTAGGATCTGAGTATTATTTCAAATAATCGTTTGATGGAAGATTTGTTCTTTCATTTAGCTCATCTAATAGTTTTTCTAGGAAAAAACTCTAGATGGAAATCATCAATCGATTTCTGCAGATAGAATATTTAGATGATTGAGTATTTTTCTCATTATCTTTTTTCTCAATATAATACTCACATTCGAAGATCTCTAATGTACTTCATTGACTAATTTCGCCATACATACTTGATTGTTTGAGGAAGCGTCTGTGAAATAGTTATATTATCCCCAAAAGAGCAAAAAAAAAGTAACCAATCCAAATTTGTTGAGGATAATAGAGAATACGACAAACCGACCTGAAGGACATAACTCGTAGCTTCCCAATCAAGACACAGATGAAGATGGTAAGTGTAATTCAATGATAAAACTATCGCATTTGAGATTTATTCAATTGGAGAAATGGGTATTTTATCCCATTATTTTATTCATATTCCCAAAAAACAAAAGAAGACTGAACTCAAGACATCAACGATCACGAATTACTGCATTCAGTTCTGGATCAAAAAGAATAGTCTTAGAACTATGGTAAGCATTTTTTGAATTGAGAAAAACACATTTCAAGGATCTTTCAATTTAAGATATTTTTAATGAAGTACCTGCATTGAAAACTGATGTGAGGTCCTACATATTGAAAATCTTATCCTGGTAACATAATATATTGTTTGTTTCTCGACTAATGGATCATGTTTTCTTATAGATAAATTCTGATTTCACTAGAAGATTTCCTGAGAACATTGACGATATATATTTGAAGTGGCCTAATTTATCCGAAGCTGAACACAGGAAACTGAAAACCTGTAGAGTACTCCTATGTCAATTGGTGAGTTACTCAGTAAAAACCTGATAGTAAGGGTTACTCACCAGACTCTCGATACAGAAAGCCAGAGAGACGAGGGGAGTGATTTTTTCCCAAGTGAGTTATTTCAGAACAGATATTACAAAATTTAATTTTTTGATGAGTGTGTTTCATTGAAGATGTCCTCTTGGGACAATAATTAAAAATTTTATCAAAAATGTTCAATTTTTTGTAGGGATTGGAAGATTATTTGAAATTATCAATTGATGGAAGATTTGTTCTTTCATTAGGGTAATCCGATAGTCTTTCCTGGAAGAAACTCGGCATAGAAATAATCAATCAATTATTGTAGATAGAATATGTAGATGAGTGAGTTTTTGTTCATATAATATTTTTTTTCAACATAATCACTTTTGAAAGTCTCTTATGTTCATTAATTGACTAATTCATTTCAGTGTCGCCATACATACTTGGATGTTTGAGGAAGCCTCAATGAAATAATTAAATTATCCGCAAAAATGAAACATATTATATTCCGCATGGAGAAGAAAGTAACCAGTCCAAATTTGTTGAGGATAATAGAGAATACGACAAACCGACCTGAAGGAAATAACTCGTAGCTTTCCCATCAAGACACATATGAAGATGGTAAGTGTAATTCAATGATAAGAACTGCCCAATTTGAGATATATTCAATTGCAGAAATGGGTATTGTATCTCATTATTTTATTCATATCCCTAAAAACAAAAGAAGACTTAACTCAAGACATCAACGATCACGAATTACTGCATTCAGTTTTGGATCAAAAAGAATAGTCTTAGAACTATGGTAAGCATTTTTTGAATTGAGAAAAACACATTTCAAGGATCTTTCAATTTAAGATATTTTTGATGAAGTACCTGCATTGAAAACTGATGTGAGGTCCTACATATTGAAAATCTTATCCTGGTAACATAATATTCTGTTTGTTTCTCGACTAATGAATCATATTTTTTATAGATGAATGCTGATTTCACCAGAAGATTTCCTGAGAACATTGACGATATATATATGAAGTGGCCTAATTTATCCGAAGCTGAACACAGGAAACTGAAAACCTGTAGAGTACTCCTATGTCAATTGGTGAGTTACTCAGTAAAAACCTGATAGTAAGGGTTACTCACCAGACTCTCGATACAGAAAGCCAGAGAGACAAGGGGAGTGATTTTTTCCCAAGTGAGTTATTTCAGAACAAATAGTACAAAATTTCATTTTTTGATGAGTGTGTTCCATTGAAGATGTCCTCTTGGGACAATAATTGAAATTTTTATCAAAAATGTTCAATTTTTTGTAGGGATTGGAAGATTATTTGAAATCATCAATTGATGGAAGATTTGTTCTTTCATTAGGGTAATTCGATAGTCTTTCCTGGAAGAAACTCTGCATAGAAATAATCAATCAATTATTGTAGATAGAATATGTAGATGAGTGAGTTTTGTTTTCATATAATATTTTTTTTTCATAATCACATTTGAAAAGCTCTCATGTTCATTAATTGACTAATTCATTTCAGTGTCGCCATACATACTTGGATGTTTGAGGAAGGAACATATTATATTCCGCATGGAGAAGAAAGTAGCCAGTCCAAATTTGTTAAGGTTAATAGAGAATACAACAAACAGATCTGAAGGAAATAACTCGTAGCTTCCCCATCAAGACACAGATGAAGATGGTAAGTGTAACTCAATTATAAAAACTGCCCAATTTGAGATATATTCAATTGCAGAAATGGGTATTGTATCTCATTCTTTTATTCATATCCCCAAAAACAAAAGAAGACTAAACTTAAGACACCAACGAAGACGAATAACTGCATTCAGTTTTGGAACCAAAAACAATTGGCTATGGAAAGCATATTTTGAATTCAGAAAAACAAATTCCAAGGATCTTTCAACATAAGATATTGTGAGTTCCTACATTTTGGGAATCTTTTACTGGTAACATAATATTCTGTTCATTTCCTGACTAATAGATCATCTTTTTATAGATTAATTCTGATTTCACCGGAAGATATCCTGAAAAAATTGAAGATATATATTTGAAGTGTCCAAATTTATCCGAAGCTGAACACAAGAAACTGAAAACCAGTGAAGTACTATGTCAATTGGTGAGTTACTCAGTAATAACCTGATGGTAAGAGTCTCACCAGACTCGATACAGAAAGCCAGAAAGACACAAGAGAAAGAGGGAGTTAATTTTTCCCAAGTGATTCATTTTAGACCAAGTAGTACAAAATTTCATTTTTTGATGAGTGTCTTTCATTGAAGATGTACTCTTGGGACAATAATTGAATTTTGTATTCGAAATGTTCCATTTTTTGTAGGGATTGGAAGATTATTTGAAATCCTCAACTGATAGAAGATTTGTTCTTTCATTTGGGTTAACTAATAGTCTTTCCAGGAAGAAACTTCGCCTGGAAATTATCAATCGATTTCTGTAGATAGAATATGTAGAAGAGTGAGTTTTTTTCATATTATCTTTTTTTTGTCAATATGTAGAAAATATTCACATTCGAAGAAGAATTCATGTTTATCACTTGACTAATTCATTTCAGCGTCGCCATATGTGTTTGGATGATTAAGGGAGGCTCAGTGGAAATTAAATTATCCCCAAATGAAACATTATATTCCCTAAAATAAAACTGTAACCAGCCCAAGGATATCGGAGAATACAACAAGCAGACAAGGACATTACTTGTAGCTTCTGCAACAAGACACAGATGAAGATGGTAAATTTAATTCAATGATCAAAACTGCCCAATTTGAGATGTATTCTATTCCGGAAATGGTTATATTAACTTATTCTTTTATTCGTATTTTCAGAGACGAAAATACACAAAACACAAGACACCAACTATCATGAATTACTGCATTCAGTTTTGGAACAAAAAACAAGAGTCTCAGAGCTATGGGAAGCATCGTATGAACTTCAATATAGGATATTCTGATATAGGATCAGAACTAGTGAGTTCCTTCATTTCATAATTTTTTCCTTGTAACATAATATTCTGTTTGTTTCCTGACTAATAGATCATATTTTCATAGATCAATTCTGATGACAATGAAAGATTTCCTGAAAAAATGGACGATATACATTTGAAATGGTCTAATTCATCCGAAGCTATATTATAAGAAGCTGAACACAGGAAAGTGAAAACTGTACAGTATGACGATGTTGGTGAGTTTTTTCTGTGTTTCCCAAATCTGGTTGGTATCTACCATGACTCTGCAGTTCAGTTTGATGTTTTCGAGAAATTCTGCATACAGAGAAAATAATTAACAAATGTATCTCTAGTAGGACCTTATACAACACAGGCATAAATGATTAAACATTCTATCACTAAAACTAAAATACATTCTAACTTCTAACGATACAAAAAGAGTAGCATAATTATTATCGTACTATGAGAGCTGACTTGGCTCTCGTCGGTCGTCTTCTCTTTCTTCTCATTCAAAGATTATTTAATGTTCATATTGATACGCCTCTGCTTTTTCTTCAGTTCGTCTTAATGTAAATTATAAAGCTCTCAATACTACCACGTATCTAAAAAAATTGAAATCCTTATTATTTTCTATAAATCTCAGGTATCCTACGTTTGCCTGAAATTAATTTCTCAGGCCTAAAAGAGAGAGTTGCAAAAGCATTGATAATCATTCACCCTGTATATCTAAAACATTAAATATTGATATTATTCTCTATTAATCATACATATATTATAAGTTTGCCTAAAATAAATTATGTAATACATTTCTGAAGCCTGAGATGGATATTTAGTTGCCAAGTCTTAGTTTAAAAAAAATTGAAATGAAAGTAATTCTTTTTTCGATCTCACTTATACGTTTGCCTGAAATGAATAAATAAATAAATATTCTGAACCATTATTATGGGGTTTGTATAGTAAATTTAGTGTGCACTGATTATTTCGGGGAAACATTATTTAGTTTGGGTTTTCGTTTAATTTTATTTTCAGCTCATAGAATTTTATTGGATATAAAACATCAATTTTGGAAATTTTTTAATTTTTTTGGTGTTAAAACTTCACATTAGGTACGACTTTGATATTTATACTAACTTTTTAACATTTCAGGTGCTCATAAATTCTGTTTCTGGTTGTGGTTTTTTGGTGCTCGTTTATTAATTTTGGAGGCCAAATATTATTTAATCTACTACAAGAAAATAACAGAAATATTCTCCGATGACTAGTGGACCTGATTGACTCCGTACCCGCCACCCCTAACAAGGAATGCAGTCCACCCCCACGGAATGTAAGTTTGCACCCGCTGTACCCCAGAAATTCACAGACGATAATAATAAAAGGTAGGTGAGAAACCGATTTTTTTATTGGCAACCATAATCCTCTTCCATCTGGTGGTGGATTTTTATGGTTTGGTCGACGTCGAGGCGATGACGATTATCTGATTTTTTTCCTATGAAGATCAATTAATTATGAACCGTAAAAGGGTGTAGACCAGGCATGGGCATTCTTTTTTTGCTGAGGGCCACATCGAAAATTTTTTTGTAGACCACAGGGCGAAAAAAAATTTCTTGTACTAATAACATTTATTCAACAGAAATGAAATAAACCTAACGTTTCTTACAATAGGAGAAATGAAAAAAAAACTTAAACTAATATAATTCAACAAAAAAACAACTCGGTAACTCATCAGTCACTGGTTTTCAACTTATTTGACACCTGGGGTTGCGTTTCTTTCTCAAGAGCATCAATATTAGGTGGGACTGAAATTATCGCTACACGAATTTTATTCATTGTGGTATCTTTATAGAACAAATTCGAGGGTGCGTCATGTGAAAAAATTCATTGGCGGGCCAAGAGAATTCTATTCGCGGGCCGTAGGTTGCCCATGCCTGGTGTAGACTATCTTCACGTCACCACTCATATTCTGACAAAATTCTCACAGACCATCATGGAACATCATGAAAACATCAAAGCCATCGAAATTTTTGTGTTGACTATTTCTCAGTATTTTCTGAAAAAATGTATGATAATACTGACTTGGATATTCGTGGAACACATTTGAAACGGATTGATTAACTTATCTGAATGCATCGTCTTGTATCGATTTCACTTATATTATTCAGGAGAAGCATTTTTTAAGCAGAAAAATTTCGAAGTGATTGGAAATTGGAATTCAACATTATTCGATAGGCACTACATATGGACGCCATTTTGGTGACTTAGACAGATGAAAACTGCACAAGAAAGGGAGTTATTATTTTAAACGCTGACCTCACCTTGATATGAATTCATTTCGACAATTTTATTCAACACTGTTTCAACTTGAGCTAATTCAATTTCAATGCCCTGCAATCTTTAGGTCTATTGTGCCCCTTATCAGATTTGTCTTGTCGTTACGAAGCTGCGTAGCTCGCCCTCCTCACTTCTACAAATCTCTTGTCCAAAGAATTGGAATTCTTTGCATTGGCTAGCGATCGCGAGGCATTCCGTCACTAGGTGATCCGGAGTTTCCTCCTCCTTTCCACAAAATCAGCACTCCGTATTCTGCTAAACCTCTTCTCATGAGGTGCTTTCTGAGGCGGCAGTGCCCTGTAAGGAAGCCAGTGAGGAGATGTAGCATATTCTTGCTTAGGTCCAGATACTTCCTAGATCTTGCAGTATCAAAGTTTCGAAGAAACTTTTTGGAATTATCCAACCCAGGAAGATTCCTGAAACTCTTTCTTGTAGGTACATTTACCTATACCTCCGGAAGGTTCTGGGCTCCTTTTCTGGCAAGTGTGTTGGCCTCTTCTTTTCCTTTGATTCCCGAGTGGTCAGGAATCCAGACTAAATAGACCTCATTATTCTTGCCTATTTCGTTGAGTTTTCTTCGGAATTCTAATACCATCTTGGAATCGTTGATATGAGAGCTTGAAGCTTCAATTACACCCTGACTGTCAAAATGTATCACTATGTCACGTTTCTGATAGTTTCTTACTAGATTCATTTTCACACATCTTGTGCAAGTTATTCTGACAGAGAGACTCTTGGACAGAAATCTAACTATAGTGGGCATTTGGCGCCAAATCCGAATACTCCAGCGCCATTCCGTGTATTACAAATGACCTGATTAAAATTTTCAACCCCTCATTTTATTTCTCCCACTGGTTTCCAATGTGTTCCCAAGCGATATAAGGTTAGCAGCACTTCATAGAGACGACAGCTATGGGTTCCAAAGTGAAGCTAACTCAGAAAATAAAAATTTGCAGATACGCCCCTTTGTCAATTTACCGACGATATGTGTACCATTGAAGGTATACTTTTTGAGAGCTGGGATTGTAGGCTCCCTTTCCCAATCTTCTTTTCTACTTAGCATCGTAGTGAAGGTTTTCTTAACGCTAGTTTTTTTTACCATCTCTTCACTTGGAAGGTTCGCTGATGATAATTATGTGTGTTGAGAATGCCAGGCTGTCGGATTCCTAATTTTCTCACTGCCGGTACCTACCTTCTCTGGATAGTCTTTGGATGGCCTCATTGGCTAATCTATCTATCACAAGATGAAAGGGTGTGAGATCTGAAATGATCTCCAATGCCCTCTCTTCTGACTCGCATTGGCATGCCAGTATCCTCAATATCCTTATTCCACAAAAGCTTGCTATCTAGGGTGACTACTAGATATTTCACTTCAGATTTTTTTAATATTTTGTACATTTCGAGGTAGTTGGCTAAATGACATGTCATGTACAAGGGCGGATCCAGGATTTCTTTCTGGGAGGGCACAGGATTTATTCTGGGGGGCGGAAGGCAAACAAATTTTTCGAGTATGTACTGTGATGGACTCTCCACAGTACACAAAAATTCCGTTTGGGGGGGGGGGGCACGTGCCCACATTGCGATTCCTTTGTTATTCAGATGGATGACTTAGGTTGGCTGATGCAGAGCAGTCTTTGTTGATCGGCCCGTCCTGTAGGCGTGCTGACATTTATGAAGTGGTTTACTCTCCAGATTATCCGTTCTTATGTAGTTTGCTCCTTCGTTCTGCATTGTTTCTTGTAGAAACGGTGTAAAGCCAATGTGTCTGAAAGATCGGGGATCAGTCCCATCTTTTTACCCTATTTTTGGTATGAAGGCTTCTTTAGCTCTCCTCCATTTTCAGGGTATATGACCAAGTGCTGAACAGCCTCTTGTAATCTTCAGCAGATGGGGAAGAATGTCCTCCGTCCTTTCTGCAGGAGTACTGGTGATTTATACGGTCCAAAGGTGTATATTGCCCATTCCAACAACTCCTTGTGATTGTTTTCTTAGCAATATCCTAGTCTTCCTTCCGACGATTCTTGGTTTGAGTTGCTATGTCAGTGATAATTATGGGTTCACTACATGGGAAGTGTGTTTTGAGAAAAAGGGTCGATAGTTTCTCTTATCCCTTAGTATATGACCCGTCTGGCTTCTTGAGCGACATTGTGGGCTGTGGGAGTGGAAGTGATTTTTTCACAGAAGGCTTGGAAATTGAGTTCTTTGGCATTTCGAATCTCCTTGTTATACTGAGTAAGCTTTTCAGTGTAACCCTGCCAATTACCGTCTCTTTTGGCCCTATTGGAGAGCCAACGGACCTACAATCTGAGGTTTGACTGGTTCTCTTTCCACCAAGGTGCCTCCTTGGTGCTTGTTCGAGCTTTCGAGAGTGGCAACTTGAGACGGCTAGCCTAACCTAAATGTAAATTCATTTAGAGAAGATAGGGAATTTATGAGGATCTGCCATCGTCGCAACTCCCTTGTTTTAATACTCATGTAAGTGGAACCGATGAGTCGTGTCTGTCGAGTAATTTCAAATTGCATTCATTTCGAGTTTATTCTGTTCAAAAAATGCTTCTTCTGGAGGGTAAAGTGAAATTCTACAAGACCGTACCGACTGTTCTCGACTTGTATAAACACTATCTAGTACGTCATTCCAGCGGTTTCTTTACTATTATGGTATTGATATGTTTGAACCGATTTGCGAGATTTACCTTTCGGTTTACTGTTTACACGGAGGTCGAGGAAATTCTCGCCACGTGAAAGGCACTAAACGCTAATATTTACATGGGGAGACTTTTTTCCATGTTCTCTCGACAATAGTATCTTCGAGACGAGAAACGCCCTTCACCTGAATGGACCACCCACTGCCTGGCTTTTCGTTGAAAATTATATATAATAACTTAAATTTCACAATTTTTCGTAATGACAGGTAGTGATAGTTGTAAATTTTCCAAAATGTATTCCATTCCTTGTTTTTGTAGATGACGTGGAAATAATCATCCACGGTGAATTCCGTCCCAAAAAATATTTTGAATACGCAATCTCATAGAACATTATTCCACAAGGAAAATTAGAATTTTTTTTATTGTCGAGGAAGTGATGGCCAAGCAACGATTCCACTCTTTCCGTACAAGGATCCAAACCTTTTTACACAGAGGTAACTGTAGGGAGTGAAATTCGACACAAATATTTTTTTTATTTTTCCTCAAATTAAGGCCTACCAACGACTCCAATACCTTCGTACAAGTATTCTACACGCTCAACGGTTTTTTTTTTCGATTTTTCAAAAAGTAATGACCCAGCTACCTTCACATCTCTCATTTCGGAAGTTGTTCAGAGTGAAATTCGACAAAATATTTTGAATACCGAATGTGATGAAACAGTATTCCTTCAAATATATATGCATTCATGATTCATAGTTTTGGAAATGTTATGGCTTAGGCACAATTTTAATAATTTCGTACAAGTATTCTCACCCTCTCAAATAATTTCTTATACTTCTCGAATTGAATCGGAATTTCATCACTCTCGTAAAAAGATTCCAGCCTCTCACCGTTGGATGTTTGTAGAACGTACAATTCGACCCGACAACATATTTCGAATACATCAGAATTTTTCTCTATTTTCCTACAAGGGTTCTACTCCTTCAACTTCCAAAGATCGGAGGGGGTAAACCGATAAAATATTTTGCATACTAACTGTCATGGAAAAGTGTTTTCGAATTAATTCATGTGGAAAAAACGGGGTGAATACGGGATATTATATATAATTTTTTTTCTGAGCAGTCATAAGCAAGATTAAAAATATTTTTTTTGTTTTTTAAGGAAGTTTTGGCCTGGTTCCGATTCCACTAATTTCGTATGAATTTATTTTTCTACCCCTGCAACTTTCAAATGTCGTAGCGGGTAAAATTTCGAATCGACAAAAGTACCTATTTTCAATGAAGGGATTTGCTAAGCGAATACAATGTTTTAAAAACATGTTAAAAAAAAAAAACCGACAAAATATTTTGAATACAGGATTTTATGAGACGATATTTTCTGCAGAACCTATGCAAGACATTCTTCTGAATTTTGAAAACGTTATGGCCAACCACGACTCCACCATATTTGTACAAGTATTCCCCTATCTCTGAAGATTAGATTCCGCTCTGATAAAATATTCTGAATACTGAGTGTCCTCGAAAAATATTCTGCACACCAGTTCATAAAGAAAATTTGTAATTTTTTCGAGTTTTCATTAAGTTATGGAATTATTATTTCTGTTCAAGTATTCTGTCCCCTAAACTTTCGGAAGTAATGAAGGTTAAATTTCGCACCAACAACACTCATCAATAAAAATCGAAATTCTTTTCTCATAAGGGAGAGGCAAGCACTAGCTAGCTCTTTTATTTAGAAGCCACGCGATTTGAAAAAATAATACCATTCTCGCCTAGTTTCAGATAAAAAGGAAAAGAAATCACGAAATCTAGGTACAAAATATCGGGTGTATTTAATTAAAAATGAGGAATATGAAAAAACAAAATAATTTCTGATAAGCCCTGTGATTCAAACCTTGTCGAGTGAAACCATTTTCCGCTCAAAATTCGAGAAAATACAGACATCGTGACGAAATGATATAGCCCTTGTGTAAGTAGAACGAGCGCTCAAAATATTCGACAGTCGACAGATTGTCGTTCGAACTTCCACACCTCCCTAGGTTAGGTTCAGGTATCGGAATCTTGATGTAGAATCAGCTGAATTTCTTCGGTAAAAATAATCTCCGTCCTCTCACCTTTGAAAGTGTTGAGAAGTAGATTCCTTCCCAACAAAATATTTTCATATTTATTACCCCTCGAAATGTTACAGGGTATGTCGTGAAAAATCTCATTCGAATTTGTAAACTCACAGATACATCTAAATATCTATCCGAACATACTTAAACAATTGTAGTCATACAATATACACATACACTCAAAAAACAACAATAACAATAAAATAACAATTATGACACAATGACTAGAACCGATCTAACATGAACCTATCCATAGAGTAGAAGACATTTTCGGTCAGCAGCGTTTTTATTTTCCTATTAAAAGCCACACGAAAATATTTTGTCATCGAAAAGTGTTCTGCACATAAATTCATAAAAAAAAATCTGATTCTACAAAAACTTACGGTCGAGCCAATGATTCTCTATTTGCGTACAAGTATTCTGCCCTCTATCACCAACTTTTTTAAGGGAGAGGCAAGCACTAGCTAGCTCTTTTATTTGGACGCCACGTGATTTGAGAAAATAATACCACTCTCGCCTAGTTTCAGATAGAAAGGAAAAGAAATCACGAAATCTAGGTACAAAATATCGGGTGTATTTAAACAAGAATGAGGAATATGTGAAAACAAAATAATTTCTGATAAGCCCTGTGAGTCGAACCTTGTCGATTGAGAACATTTTCGGCTCAAAATTCGAGAAAATACAGACATCGTGAAGGAATGATATAACCCTTGTGTAAGTAGAACGAGCGCTCAAAATGGCCGACAGTTTAGTTGTCGTTCGAACTTCCACACTTACCTAGGTTAGGTTCAGGTATCGGAATCTTGATGTAGGATCAACTGAATTTCTTCGGTAAAAATAATCTCCGTCCTCTCATCTTTGAAAGTGTTGAGAAGTGGATTCCTCCCCAACAAAATATTTTCATATTTATTTCCCCTCAAAATGTTACAGGGTATATCGTGAAAAATCTCATTCGAATTTGTAAACTCAAAGATATATCTAAATACCTATCCGAACATACTAAAACAATTGTAGCCATACAATATACACATACACTTAAAAAACAACAATAACAATAAAATAACAATTATGACACAATGACTAGAACATCCATAGAGTAGAAGACATTTTCGGTCAGCAGCGTTTTTATTTTCCTATTAAAAGCCACACGAAAATATTTTGTCATCGAAAAGTGTTCTGCACATAAATTCATAAAAAAAATCTGATTCTACAAAAACTTACGGTCGAGCCAATGATTCTCTATTTGCGTACAAGTATTCTGCCCTCTATCACCAACTTTTTTAAGGGAGAGGCAAGCACCAGCTAGCTCTTTTATTTGGACGCCACGTGATTTGAGAAAATAATACCACTCTCGCCTAGTTTCAGATAGAGAGGAAAAGAAATCACGAAATCTAGGTACAAAATATCGGGTGTATTTAATTAAGAATGAGGAATATGTGAAAACAAAATAATTTCTGATAAGCCCTGTGAGTCGAACCTTGTCGATTGAGAACATTTTCGGCTCAAAATTCGAGAAAATACAGACATCGTGAAGGAATGATATAACCCTTGTGTAAGTAGAACGAGCGCTCAAAATGGCCGACAGTTTAGTTGTCGTTCGAACTTCCACACTTACCTAGGTTAGGTTCAGGTATCGGAATCTTGATGTAGGATCAACTGAATTTCTTCGGTAAAAATAATCTCCGTCCTCTCATCTTTGAAAGTGTTGAGAAGTGGATTCCTCCCCAACAAAATATTTTCATATTTATTTCCCCTCAAAATGTTACAGGGTATATCGTGAAAAATCTCATTCGAATTTGTAAACTCAAAGATATATCTAAATACCTATCCGAACATACTAAAACAATTGTAGCCATACAATATACACATACACTTAAAAAACAACAATAACAATAAAATAACAATTATGACACAATGACTAGAACATCCATAGAGTAGAAGACATTTTCGGTCAGCAGCGTTTTTATTTTCCTATTAAAAGCCACACGAAAATATTTTGTCATCGAAAAGTGTTCTGCACATAAATTCATAAAAAAAATCTGATTCTACAAAAACTTACGGTCGAGCCAATGATTCTCTATTTGCGTACAAGTATTCTGCCCTCTATCACCAACTTTTTTAAGGGAGAGGCAAGCACCAGCTAGCTCTTTTATTTGGACGCCACGTGATTTGAGAAAATAATACCACTCTCGCCTAGTTTCAGATAGAGAGGAAAAGAAATCACGAAATCTAGGTACAAAATATCGGGTGTATTTAATTAAGAATGAGGAATATGTGAAAACAAAATAATTTCTGATAAGCCCTGTGAGTCGAGCCTTGTCGATTGAGAACATTTTCGGCTCAAAATTCGAGAAAATACAGACATCGTGACGAAATGATATAGCCCTTGTGTAAGTAGAACAAGCGCTCAAAATGGTCGACAGTTTAGTTGTCGTTCGAACTTCCACACCTACCTAGGTTAGGTTCCGGTATCGGAATCTTGATGTAGGATCAACTGAATTTCTTCGGTAAAAATAATCTCCGTCCTCTCGAAAGTGTTGAGAAGTGAATTCCTCCCCAACAAAATATTTTCATATTTATTTCCCTTCGAAATGTTACAGGATATATCGTGAAAAATCTCATTCGAATTTGTAAACTCACAGATGCATCTAAATATCTATCCGAACATACTGAAACAATTGTAGCCATACAATATACACATACAATAAAAAAAAAAACAGTAACAATAAAATAACAATTATGACATAATGACTAGAACCGATCTGACATAAACCCATCCATAGAGTAGAAGACATTTTCGGTCAGCAGCGTTTTTATTTTCCTCTTGAAAGCCTAACGACGAAGGGATGTTAGGTTTTCTGGAATTGTATTGTACATTTTAATTCCATTGAAAATGTGCGTATGTCACTCGACTATGAAACTGTGCATGGTAGGTTTGAGATGCTTTTTTATCGATGAGGATGTTTTCGCCTTACATACTGTGCCAAGTCTGATTGCCACCGATTGACAGTCCAAGAAGAGGAACACTTTCCAAATTCCTAGCTCTTGTGGTAATCACCAGTTTTAGTGTTTCATTTTACATCTTCCTGAATAGTTTTCTCTGCCTTTCCCTGTAGTTTGTCTCCAAGTTTTGCTCCATTTAAAAAGGAAATACATCAGCAAAAATTTGCCTCTTCGTGTGCGTCAAAGTTATGTACTCCTGTAATTGCCTTTCCTTTAGATGACATTTTTCCTCCTTGATCCACAATCTGATACCGCTCTTCCAGATAAGATCAATGCCGATGCTGGACCTCTAATACGCAAATACTCCAATTTTCTCAGCAGTTCCTCATGCTTGACACAGTCAAAAGCTTTGCTTATGTCGATGCAAGTCGAAAATGCCTCCTCCGAGTCATCCAGTGTCTCCAGGATAAATTCAACTATCTGAATCAACGCTGTAGTGGTGGATTTTGATCTTTTAAAGCCGTTTGTTTTTTTGCTAAGTAGTGAATTATTCTCCAGGAATGATACCAATCTTTTCTTGATGAGGGCCTCAATTATTTTCGAAATTGCTGGAACAGTTGATATCGCTCTATAGTTTTTGTAGGTACATTGGTTATCTCTTTTGTGAACCGATATAACCCTTGCAAGCTTCAACTGACCAGGAAATGACCCATTGAGAAGGAGCTATTTCTTATTTTTGATTGTGGAACAGGCAAACTTTCGAATATCTGCTTCAACAAGCTTACTGGGAAGACTTATATATCTCGGAAATTTCGCACGTAGTTTGAAAAATTATCGTGTATACGACCGGCCGGACAGTCAGGATTCGCCATCAGTGAGTCGAATCTTGTCGATTGAGATCATTTTCGGATCAAAATTCGAGAAAATACAGACATCGCGACGAAATGATATAGTCCTTGTGTAAGTAGAACGAGCACTCAAAATTGTCGACAGTTTAGTTGTCGTTCGAACTTCCACACCTACCTAAGTAAGGTTCAGGTATCGGAATCTTGATGTAGGATCAGCTGAATTTCTTCGATAAGAATAATCTCCGTCCTCTCACCGTTGAAAGTGTTGAGAAGTAGATTCCGCCCCAACAAAATATTTTCATATTTATTTCCCCTCAAAATGTTACAGGGTATATCGTGAAAAATCTCATTCGAATTTGTAAACTCACAGATGCATCTAAATATCTATCCGAACATACTGAAACAATTGTAGCCATACAATATACACATGCACTCAAAAAACAACAGTAACTATAAAATAACAATTATGACATAATGACTAGAACCGATCTGACATGAACCCATCCATAGTGTAGAAGACATTTTCGTTCAGCAGCGTTTTTATTTTCCTCTTAAAAGCCTCACGACGAAGAGATGTTATGTTTTCTGGAATTGTACCTAGGTAGGTTTTAATTCCATTGAAAATGTGCGTCTGATGATGAGCCCCACAAAACTATGCCGTGTGTCACTTGACTATGAAACTGTGCATGGTAGGTTTGAGATGCTTTTTTATCGATAAGGATGTTTTCAATTCGCCTTACATACTGTGTCAAGTCTGATTGCCACCGATTGACAGTCCAAGAAGAGAGACACTTTCCAAATTCCTAGCTCTTGTGTTAATCACCAGTTTTAGTGTTTCATTTTACATCTTCCTGAATAGTTTTCTCTGCCTTTTCCTGTAGTTTGCCTCCAAGTTTTGCTCTATTTTAAAAGGAAATACATCAGCAAAATTTTGTCTCTTCGTGTGCGTCAAAGTTATGTACTTCTGAAATTGCCTTTCCTCCAGATGGCATTTTTCCTCCTTGATCCACAATCTGATACCGCTCTTCCAGATAAGATCAATGCCGATACTGGACCTCTAATACGCAAATACTCCAAATTTCTCAGCAGTTCCTCATGCTTGACACAGTCAAAAGCTTTGCTTATGTCGATGCAAGTCGAAAATGCCTCCTCCGAGTCATCCAGTGTCTCCAGGATAAATTCAATTATCTGAATCAACGCTGTAGTGGTGGATTTTGATCTTTTTAAGCCGTTTGTTTTTTTGCTAAGTAGTGAATTATTCTCCAGGAATGATACCAATCTTTTTTTGATGAGGGCCTCAATTATTTTCGAAATTGCTGGAACAGTTGATATCGCTCTATAGTTTTTGTAGGTACATTGGTTATCTCTTTTGTGAACCGATATAAGCCTTGCAAGCTTCAACTGACCAGGAAATGACCCAGTGAGAAGGAGCTATTTCTTATTTTTGATTGTGGAACAGGCAAACTTTCGAATATCTGCTTCAACAAGCTTACTGGGAAGTCTCATATATCTCGGAAATTTCGCACGTAGTTTGAAAAATTATCGTGTATACGACCGGCCGGACAGACAGGATTCGTCATCAGTGAGTCAAACCTTGTCGATTGAGATCATTTCCGGATCAAAATTCGAGAAAATACAGACATCGCGACGAAATGATATAGTCCTTGTGTAAGTAGAACGAGCGCTCAAAATGGTCGACAGTTTAGTTGTCGTTCGAACTTCCACACCTACCTAAGTAAGGTTCAGGTATCGGAATCTTGATGTAGGATCAGCTGAATTTCTTCGGTAAAAATAATCTCCGTCCTCTCACCTTTGAAAGTGTTGAGAAGTAGATTCCTTCCCAACAAAATATTTTCATATTTATTTCCCCTCGAAATGTTACAGGGTATGTCGTGAAAAATCTCATTCGAATTTGTAAACTCGCAGATGCATCTAAAAATCTATCCGAACACACTAAAACAATTGTAGCCATACAATATACACATACACTCAAAAAACAACAATAACAATAAAATAACAATTATGACACAATGACTAGAACCGATCTGATGAACCCATCCATAGAGTAGAAGACATTTTCGGTCAGCAGCGTTTTTATTTTCCTATTAAGCCTCACGAAAATATTTTGTCATCGAAGAGTGTTCTGCATATAAATTCATAAAAAAAAATTCTGATTCTACAAAAACTTTCGGTCGAGCCAATGATTCTCTATTTGCGTACAAGTATTCTGCCCTCTATCACCAACTATTCTTTTGTAAGGGAGAGGCAAGCACCAGCTAGCTCTTTCATTTGGACGCCACGTGATTTGAGAAAATAATACCACTGTCGCCTAGTTTCAGATAGAAAGGAAAATAAATCACGAAATCTAGGTACAAAATATCTGGTTTATTCGATTAAAAATGAAGAATATGAAAGTACAAAATAATTTCAGAAAGGCCTTTATACTGTTGTGCACACGACAGCATAAAGTTCACAGTTCAATTTGAAATAAAATATGTATAGGTAAACATAGATAATATGTGTACAAAAAATATCATAAAAAGCGTTTTGAGCGCTTGTTCATGCACCTTGTAGGTAGATTCACATTTTCCAGTTTTCGACTCACACTTGAAAACACCCTGTATAGCGAAACTATGCATTATGCATCAAAACTAGATTCTAGGAAAAATGTTCGAAAGCCCGTCGAGAAGAGGCTGAATATGCAAATGCGTATCATCCGGTCTGTACCATTCAATGATATTTCCCATCATCTTTGCCGCACATAATGCAAGATACTTTTCACTTCTAAATCACCATTATTGTGTTTCCGTTAGCGATCTTTCGGTAGAATCTCAATTCACAGATCCGTGATAAAACTCAGCACTGAGTTCATTTAATCAAGGTTCGAATATTCTCACTTTTCTGCGAAATCCTGCTCTTTATCTTGGAAAGGGTAATATTGTGATACTCAGCCATAAAAAGTATTAATTTCCCTAATGGTTCCCTAATTTCGCAGAATGTTGTTGTTTGCATCAGTCATAAGCCTGATATACACATTTTAATTATAAAGGTATCAGATGTAATTTAAGTAATTGAAGCAGCACTGTTTGGCCTCTGTTACTGATCCTTCCCAAAACGAAGTTTTTCTTTACAATCGGAAAAAAGTAGGGAAATTTCATCTTTCATCTTAATGACATGAAGGATTATTGAATAGAGGTGGTCGATCTATAAAATTAAACAGTTACTTATCTAGGTAACTTCGCAGAACACAACGCTATGTTTTAAAAAGAGGCTGCCTTTTGAGTTCTGATAACGACCGCTTTGCCAGTTAATTCGCTTATTTCATCTAATTCATGTTTTTGTCCCGATTTCTCCTAAATAGGAGAGGAGGAGGTGCTTTCGTAGTATATTCAATAAATTTCTCTTTAGATTTTGGTTCAGATCTTTCTAATTGTCCACCTCCTTGACAAATGAAATATGAACGCTCCAAATTGTTCTTGGCAGGTTCAAGCTTGATTTTCGACTCAAGTTCACTCTCAGAACTAGTGTTGCTTGAAATGTTCATTTCTGAAGACACAGGAAAACATAAATATAATCTCACACAGAAATGCTGAAAACCTACCTCAATAACTTCTTCTTGTCCCACTGTGAATATTGCTGTTGCTTTTTGCAAAAAATAAGAAAGGTAGTAAATACTACACCCTCAAATAGCAGCAAATACGCATGACATTAAAAAATAATAAAATTATTAACACACATACAATAACATACAGTGTTGCCCAGACTCAAAAGGAACCTTATGAACGAATTGATACATGAGATCGTTTTTTTCGGTTCCGACAAGCATTTTTATTCATTAAAGTGCGCCTTACTAGCATCTCCGCGTTCAGTCGCGGCTAATCTGATGTAATAGCACATTTTCCTATTTTTTGAGGAAATTATTTGGCCAATTGAAATATGGAAAAAACCTTCTGAAATTTCGATTTCTGAGGAAGACCCTTCCTATGAAGCACTTTTTCGATTTTCGCAACATTTCTCCGGCAAAATTGAAACGAACATAATGGTGAATATGCCTTTTCAGGGCAAGCAATTATATTTTAAGGAACTAAGTGAATTGTATCCGACTTCTTCTTCTTCTTCTAATTAAAGTGAAATATTTCTGAATCGTATATACCGACGAAAATTGGTATGAATATAAGCCACTTGATGTTGATGATTATAACGAAAAAATTTTCGTCAATTTTTGGAAAAAGCCCCCCCCCCCCACTTCTTGCACCTGTCGATTTTGTGACAAGTTGGCAATTATCATTGGATTATATTTATATGTATTCAGATTGGAGATCGCAGCAGTAGGGGAATAACTTTGAAACATATTCTCTAAATTACCAAAAAGAAATCCCACATCCCATCTATTTAATTATCTTCAAAATTATACAAATGTGTCCAATCAAATGAAAAGAACTTTTCTGAAAAACTATATATGTAGATATAATGAAGTTTCTTATTTAAATTGAATTAGAACTCAATTGCTATTCTCTGCAAAAGAAGAGGGATTTTTATTTACAATACGAACACCTACGATAACAAACCTGCAAAAATAGAGGGGAACAACATTCAAAGCCTCTAATTCAATCTTCTTCAATACAATCTCAAATCAGAATTTATTTTCTGACAATTCAGAAACTTCAAAAATGAATTTCGAAAGCTCGTTCTGATATTCCAGGTAACGCGAATAAAATACTGAAGAAAAGCTCTCGAATTATAACGTGATCATATTTTCTAACCACTTTCTTAGTTGGAATTTGTGGTTCATTCTCATCTTCCACAGACAGTATTTGTGCTGCTTCTGTTGATAACAGTATTACAGTTTCTGAATGTCTCTGAAGTTCCAGGTAACGCCAATGAAAAATTAAAGAAAAGCTCTCGGATTATAACGTGCTTTCCTTCACATATATTTTGATCATCATATTTTGTAACCACTTCCTTAGTTGGAATTTGTGGTCCACTCTCACCTTCCACAGACAGTATTTGTGCTGCTTCTGTTGATAACAGTATTCCAGTTTCTAAATCTCTCTGAAGTTCAAGGTAACGCGAATGAAATATTAAAGAAAAGCTCTCGGATTATAACGTGCTTTTATTCACATATATTTTGATCATCATATCTTGTAACCACTTCCTTAGTTGGAATTTGTGGTCCACTCTCACCTTCCACAGACAGTATTTGTGCTGCTTCTGTTGATAACAGTATTCCAGTTTCTGAATCTCTCCGAAGTTTCAGGTAACGCGAATGAAATATTGAAGAAAAGCTCTCGGATTATAACGTGCTTTTATTCAAATATATTTTGATCATCATATTTTGTAACCACTTATTTAATTGAATTACAACTTGAGGGCATTTATCTGCAAAGATAGAGTGATTTTTTAATGCCAATACAAACACTCACAATATAACAAATGTTATATCATATCACATATGATCACAAAATCATCATATTTTGTAACCACTTCCTTAGTTGGAATTTGTGGACCACTCTCAACCTCCACAGGCAGTATTGGTGCTGCTTCCTGCTTCTGTTGATAACAGTATTCCAGTTTCTGAATCTCTCTGAAGGTCCAGGTGACGCGAATGAAATATGAAAGAAAAGCTCTCGGATTATAACGTGCTTTTCTTCACATATATTTTGATCATCATATTTTGTAACCACTTATTTAACTGAATTACAACTTGGTGGCATTTATCTGCAAAGATAGAGTGATTTTTTAATGTCAATACAAACACTCACAATATAACAAATGTTATATCATATCACATATGATCACAAGATCATCATATTTTGTAACCACTTCCTTAGTTGGAATTTGTGGTCCACTCTCATCTTCCACAGGCAGTATTTGTGCTGCTTCCTGCTTCTGTTGATAACAGTATTCCAGTTTCTGAATCTCTCTGAAGTTCCAGGTGACGGAATGAAATATGAAAGAAAAGCTCTCGGATTATAACGTGCTTTTCTTCACATATATTTTGATCATCATATTTTGTAACCACTTATTTAACTGAATTACAACTTGGTGGCATTTATCTGCAAAGATAGAGTGATTTTTTAATGTCAATACAAACACTCACAATATAACAAATGTTATATCATATCACATATGATCACAAGATCATCATATTTTGTAACCACTTCCTTAGTTGGAATTTGTGGTCCACTCTCATCTTCCACAGGCAGTATTTGTGCTGCTTCCTGCTTCTGTTGATAACAGTATTCCAGTTTCTGAATCTCTCTGAAGTTCCAGGTGACGGAATGAAATATGAAAGAAAAGCTCTCGGATTATAACGTGCTTTCCTTCACATATATTTTGATCATCATATTTTGTAACCACTTCCTTAGTTGGAATTTGTGGTCCACTATCTTCCACAGACAGTATTCGTGCTGCTTCTGTTGATAACAGTATTCCAGTTTCTAAATCTCTCTGAAGTTCAAGGTAACGCGAATGAAATATTGAAGAAAAGCTCTCGGATTATAACGTGCTTTTATTCGAATATATTTTGATCATCATATTTTGTAACCACTTATTTAATTGAATTACAACTTGAGGGCATTTATCTGCAAAGATAGAGTGATTTTTTAATGCCAATACAAACACTCACAATATAACAAATGTTATATCATATCACATATGATCACAAGATCATCATATTTTGTAACCACTTCCTTAGTTGGAATTTGTGGTCCACTCTCATCTTCCACAGGCAGTATTGGTTCTGCTTCCTGCTTCTGTTGATAACAGTATTCCAGTTTCTGAATCTCTCTGAAGGTTCAGGTGACGCGAATGAAATATGAAAGAAAAGCTCTCGGATTATAACGTGCTTTTCTTCACATATATTTTGATCATCATATTTTGTAACCACTTATTTAACTGAATTACAACTTGGTGGCATTTCTCTGCAAAAATAGAGTGATTTTTTAATGCCAATACAAACACTCACAATATAACAAACCTGCAAAAATAGAGGAAACAACATTTAAATGTCTATCGTCTTCAATACTATCTCAAACTGAATTTATTTTATAACAATTCAGAAACTTCTTAAATAAATTTCAAATGTTTTTCAGTTAGAGTAACTTCCAACAACTGCTTCCGGATCCGACAAATAACATCCTTTCACACGTGCAGACTACTTTGCCTTACGAGAGGTTTTTAAAAAAAGTGAATTTATTAGTCATTTTCGGTTTTGCATCCTCAAGATGAATTATGTCTTCTTAACAAAGATGTTCAGGTATATTGAGCTATTAACTATTGATTTTCACTTTCACAAGCCGTATTTCTGTACTGAGAAACTCGCTATTCGCGAACATACTAGAAAAGTCACATATTAGGTGTTTATAATAAGCGTCTCTGTGGGGAGAAATCTACCAGGAAGGGTAGTTCCCCCATCGACCTCCATGCAACCGCCGCCACTGGCTGCATAGACGCCTGCTTGAATACTTGTTCGATGATGCGAATGGAGAGATGCGAGCAATGGGTGTTATTCATCCAATCTCGCTGGAATTCTTGGAATATTAACCGTCTCCCAAGGCCCAAATTATCCTTTCTTTGCGGAAAACTATTTGTCGGTATTCTCGAAAATTTGAATGTAAAAGGATTCGGAACGATTACGATGGTCCCCCAGTAAATCACCAGTTGCAATTAGAAACGATGCCGTTTATAAAAAATCGTCTGACCCGTTTCTGAAGGGTACAAGCATTCATGATTCAAGGGGAATTTTGTCGCACTGCGCCCTCAAGGTCTATTGTGTCCCTCATAAGAGCTGTTCTCGTCATTACCTAGCTACAATTCGCCCTCCAGTTCTAATTCTTGGATTTATTTCACAGCTAGCCTTTAATGTTGTTGGCACATTGCCTACTGAACTTGCGTCTCATACCCTTGAGAAGACTTATGTTATCGTGGGTACGACTACGTATTCTTTTAACCGCTACGCTACTGAAAGAGGACTAGGGGTACCTACTTGATCAGTTAACGTTTCCGTGTCGACTATTGACTTGACTGTCTTTCTTCCAGCATCGTTCCTGGTTTATATCAACTTACTCTTTGTTTATGTTATCGGCCGTCCCTGCTCTGCTGGAGGGTGCGCGTTTGCCCTGACTCATATGAGATACTTAAGTCTGCTACAATGTTATTAAATTTGCCAACCATATAATCCCTGGGGAACAGCATGGTCTCATGCCTGCTCGCTTGACGTTAGCGAACTTGGTGTAATGCGTGGACACTTGGACGAGAGCTTGCGACATTGGCTCTCTGGTGAACGTGGTATATCTAGTTTTCTCAAGAGCTTTCGAAAGGCTTCCACACCGACGCCTGCTGCATAAGCTTTAACTTCTTCGTATAAGGCATGGATAGGGGCTTTCTTGCAAAACCGTTCTGTTCTTGCGTGCCCAAGGGCTCTGTCCCTGGCCTGGGGCAATGCGTGGACACTTGGACGAGAGCATGGAATATTGGTACTCCCATTAGTCAATGTGATACATCATATTAATAATGAAACGAAATGCATCATAGAACTAGTTAACACAAGATTATATTCAAGGTTTTCAAGGTGGGTGTTGTATATCTCACGCAAATGTTACAAATAATTCCATTTGAATTTTATAAACTTTGGAATATGGTATCATCGAATATCAAATATTCTCAACCAGAATAGAAAAACTCGATTTCCTTTTCACGTGTACTAGCTATACCTACAGAACCCTTCAGAAAATTTAGCTCATCCAAGAACTTGACCTTCGGATTCAGACCTCGAATGTACCCTGGAAATTTCAAAACTCTAGGCCCTTTCCTCCGAATGTTATGGTTGCATCAAAATTCGAGATTTGAGTGAAATGATAACTCTCTTGTTCATGGAAACAAGCGCGCAAAAATACATTTATGCGTGTGAATTTCCCTATTCACATTCGAATTTTTTTTGACAAATTTTTCAACGTCAGTTCTTAAACCATTCGAAAAATACTCTCTTTTGATATTGTTGAACATGCGTTCAGTACCTGCATGTCCACCGGTTGGAAGCATATGAAAACCGTTCAGAATAATTTTCCTTAGTTCTCTGTCTTCGATTCGCGTTACATCTCTTATTATGTTAATCTTTAAGGATGTTCCTAGAATTTCATTTTTACAATTTGTCAACATATTCGAAAATTTTATATTGCTAGCTAGCTTTATGAGGAACAATTCTAATATATTATTTTCTGCGCATATTTTTTCCAGTATCCTCAACGATGTACCTAAGTCGTACGCTGATCGGATCTCCTGGTTAATGAAAATAATTTGTGAATTTACATTATATATTAAATTCTCATTGTAATCCTCTGAATGTTGATTTTTCAAATTGAGAAATTCTCCGAAAGCGGTCTTAACTCAACACTTTCTGCTGGACGTTTTAACACTTCGATAACAACAGGTGATCAATCCTTTTGCCATCGGAGGTATTCGCGATAAGGCATCTGCTGTAACATTTTCTGAACCTTTCACATAATGAGCCGTGAAGTCATATTCTTCCAGAATGAAACGGAATTTGGTTAATCCACTAGAAGGATTAGTCGGCTAATTCAGTGGTCGATGATCGACTACGATTTCAAATTTCCGTCTATATAAACAATTACATAAGTTATTGTTTTCCGAATGAACTGGCGACCCCGACCTTGCTCGTAATTATTTTTTGCCGAATTGAAGTTCTAATTTCTGCGGTCACGACCTCGATATGAATATTTAGACTTTACGATTTCAATTGTTAAAATTTCACTCAGATCTTTCTTGAAGCGATTTCCTCGATTCTGAAAGTGAGTCTTCTTTTGAATGTTACGTGGCATCAAAATTCGAGGATAACAGAGATTTGACTGAAATGATAACTCTCTTGTTCGTGGAAACAAGCGCGCAAAAACACATTTATGTGTGGTATTTCTCCTATTCACATTCGAATATTTTTTCGAATAGGTAAGAGAACATCTAATCCTTGCGAGAATGGCATATCTCCAGACGATAACGAAACGAAAATCCATCCAGAATACCCCCTTTCATGAAATTTCAGTTATAACTCTCGCAAGTTTTCATCATTGTGTGATTCTTGAACCCCAGCATCCGACGTAGAAGCACTTTTTCTCAACCACTATAACTACAGTCTGTGCACGAATAATTCCTTCAAGCCCCATTTGATCTTTTCAACTTTAATATTCCTTTTATCATCTTCCTTTCACTGTCCTCATATTCTACCGGAGAATGGTCCCATTCTTGTCTTGTACCCCCGCAGGCAAATCCAGGGGAGCTAACGCAAGGCTACCAGAACACAGAACGCTTTCTCATGTTCCAACTCCACGTTTATGCAGATAATATTTAGAGAATTAATGTTCTGCTTAATTTTTATGAAACTACCCTTATACAATTACGATGCATCTCACGCAGTTCACTCAAAATGTACGGTATCTTCTCAATTTCGTATGGACCAGATCAGTGAGGTGGAAGAATTTCCTTAAAGAGATAACGTTCATTTTATTATCAATCTTCTCACGAAAATGCAGATTCAGCTCTGAAAAAAGTTTGTTTTTTATATGTTCACTAACGTGACCACCTAACAGATTTATACAGAGAAGGAAATTTATCAAGACACCAATGCAGAAAGCTGTTGCTCAGGCTGTGTTGGGGTTAGAGAAATGCGGTTGCTAGCGTTGTGTAGACACTCTGACGCCATTTTGAGTATAGAACATGCTTTGGTTGGCTGAAAAATCGGTTGTGTTCTCCAAAAATAAAGAGTCGTATGTCAGAGCACCGCTGAAACATTCCTACAAAACAATTCAACGTTCGGATAATTTCAATAGATTCAATATTTTGAGAGCTGAATTTTGACAGACCTGCATAGACCTTCATATTACAGCTGACTTCGTTTTTGTCCACCGTTGTCTAGCATTAGCGGTCTCTCATTTCCGAACTGAGTTCGTTTTATGGCAACTAAGTCACCTTCAGTATATAATCTGGGTGTCTTCCGTCTCAAATGATATCGTTTTCGATTCTCCTCCTGTACCTTCAAAATTTGAGCTCTGCTTCGGCTTCTCATTTCTTCTGTGTTTTCGTTGAACTCTTCTATCCACTCTCTTTTCAACATTTCCTTGATTTCCAGATCTTCTTTAATCCTCAACTTCGATCCCATCAAAATTTCAAACGACGAAGTTTCAATACTTCGTTGAAATGTGGAATTAAGTGCTCGTTGCATCCTCTCTAAATATTTGTACGACTTCGCGGGATCTTGTATGCTCAGCTAAGTAATGAACTCTCCAATCTCCTCTTTAACATTAGGCATGTAAAACTCTCTCTTTATAATATCTTCAGTATTTTAAACCGAAAAGTTCTCAATATCGTGTGCTTCCTAATAATTTTCGTTTGCATGCCCTCAGGAAGGATCATTAATTCTCTTCCATCCTTGACCTTGTACAACACCTCCCTCTTCATAAAATAATCTTCTCATCCTTCCTTTTCTGATATCTTCTTTATAATATTCAAATAATCATCACTCTCTTATGTTTTCCTGATTCTTATTGTCGTTCTTTTTCTTCCCTCATTATCATGATTATAGGATATCTGCTCAACGCGTCAACGTGTAACATTTGACGACCTCTCCGATGTTCCAATTCGTATCAGTACTCTTCCAGCAATAAAGCCCATCTTGCTTCTCCGGTGATTGTATTTTTCTTGTCCATAGTTTTTTTGGAAAACAGAACGAGTTATGATTTTAAATTCATTTCCTATCAAATGAATGCGAAATTTATTAACGGCTTGTATCATGGCAAGAACTTCAAGCTCATAACACGTATAATTTTCTTCAGCGGGCGTTGTTTTTTTGCTCATATAATATATTGGATGGAGTTTACCATCAATTAGGGACTTTTGCATCAGGCAAGCACCATACCCATGCTCACTCGCATCAGTATATAATTCAGTCTTGCAACCTCTACAAATGTTTAAAACAGGTTCACTACACAGCAGCTGCTTCAGTTTACCAAAAGCTTGATTCTGGTCAGCTTCAAAAGTATATGGTCTATTTTTTCTCAGGAGGTTGCTAAGCGGCTTAGCTGTCATTGCATATACAGGAATGAATTTTCTGAAATATCCTGCCAGTCCGAGGAATGAGTGTAACTGCTTCGGCGTTGCAGGTTCTAGAAACGTCTGTATTTCCAATGTCTTAGCTTCGCTGGTTTGCACCTTCCCACCTTCGATGACATATCCTAAAAACTCCACTCTTTTTTTTCAAAAACGGACATTTCTTCTTTTTAATTTCTAGGCCATAATTTTTCGCTAACTCCAACACTAACCTCAATCTTTTTATCCCTTGTTCTTCGTCCTTACTAGATGAAATTATATCATCCATGTGATAAACTGCAATATCCTTTGACGGCGACGGTCTGAAAGTAAAACTAATGAAACACTGAAAAACTGCTGGACTGTTACAAAATCCAAACTGCCATTCAAGAAATTCAATCTGACCGGTAGGCGTCTCGAAAGAAGTATATTTCACGCTGTTGGGTTCGACTGATACATGGAAGAAGCCATTTCTTAGATCTATAGTACTGCATACTGAAGCTCCTTGCAGTCTCTCCAGAACATCCTCCACAAGTGGTGAGGGAAAGCGCTTCTTCATGACACTCTTGTTTATTAATCTGTAATCACGGCATATTTTAGCCTGTCTGTATTTTTTCCTCACAATTACTATCGGACTTTGAAAATCGGATGAACTTGACTGAACTATACGGTCTCTTAACCATTCCTCTATTTGCTCATCCACTTCTTTCCTTTCTGGCACTGACAATCCTCTTGGTCTCTAGTAGATGGGCTCTTCACATTTCTTCAAAATCTTCATTTTGATTCCAGTGGTTTTAATCGTCTGTGGCTGATAGTTTTCTAGTAGTTCCGTCACTTTTTCCCTATGTTCTTTATTTTTGATGTGTCTTGGTTCTTCCTCAACTTCGCTTTCTCGTTTGACTCCCATAGTGATTTGCATGAAAATGTTTTTTTTCTCTTCTATAAATTATGGTTCCATATTCTAGGATACTTACTTCAGCTTCCTTCAATATGTTATTTCTGACAATGACCTTGGATGCCGTCGTATTCCCAGGCAATACGTGGAATTCCAAATGAAACTCTTCATCATTCACCATAACTTTTTCTCTAAATGACCCCAATGTTTTCACTTGACTTGCTTCACTTAAACCTTTTACAATTGAGGTGTCCTTTGGTAACTCAATGTCATGAAAAGTATCCTTGTACACGTCTTGTCTTACTGTGCATACATCACTTCCGGTATCGAATAATGCAGTTAAAACCACATTATTAATGGTGACATTTACGGCATTTTTTGGAATAACTTCCATGACGCTAATATTTGCAGTATTTGTAGCTTGGCCTGATTGGTGCGTTGTTTGAAGTCGATGCTTTGTTTCGACTTTTTAGGAAATGTGACCAAAATAATTGCAGTTGAAGCACCTAGTTATCTTCGCCATATTTGGACATCCTTTAGATTTGTGACCTTTTTGGCCGCAATTGAAAGAAGTCTCCGTCCTTTGTGTGTCAGTCCTCGTCGAATGATTTTCCTGTCGTTCTTTTCTTGCATTTTAATTTTTAGACTTCCAGTTGCTTGATCCTGCGAACGATTTCGTATTCTGGTTTTGTATCTGCTCATGAATTTCAGCTTCTTATTTAAATTCTGCAAAGTTGTTTGCCTCTTTCAAGACAATTTTATTGACACCTTCATCTTGTAAGCTTTCTATGATGTATAACTTCATTTTCAATATTCGCTGTTTCCTATTTCTCTCATTGCCAAAACATACTCTTGTACCGATTCATCATGCTTTTTATTTTTCATCATCACCAATTGGGGAGTTGTTTTTTTGCTCACTTTCACTTCGAATTCTTTTATCAGAGGTTTTTTCGATATCGCCCACGTCGTAATACCTCGCTCAGATTGACCCAGCAACTTTGCTAACCCTTTGAGGCTCTTTTTGGCAAAAATCAATTCTTGGAGTTCAATCCAACCTGTACTTTCTGCAATTTCTTCAAAATCACGAATCCATATTTGTCTCTTCTCTTGTTTCTTACACCTTTCTTCTTCTTATCGTTTTCCTAATTCTTTTCGTCTTCATTTTCTCTAATAATCTAAATAGAATGATAAGAGCTCGCTAAACTTTTTGCCAAATAAAACGGCACGAATCTTTGAAAACATCGAATAAACACTTAGCAAAGTCTAGAATAGTTAATTTCAAGTAACCGACCACGTTTTTGTTCCGTGCAGACGAAATATCAAGAAGAACATTCGTTATTAATGAAATACTAACCTAAACCAAACTAAAATTATTCACATATTTTCCTTATCAGTTCAAAACACCTTGACAACAAAGATTCCTACTTATTCTCAAAATGATCTAAATTTAAAATAATTCCTTCAAATTACCTTATATAAGAATTTCACTGAGTTTCTTCAATGCAGAAAAGGACCTTTTGAAGGGAAGGACTGGTACCCTGTAAAGACGTGGGTTCGTGATTCTGAAGAAATTGCAGAAAGTACTGGTTGGATTGAACTCCAAAAATTGATATTTCCTAAGGTTAGCCTTAGAGGGTTACCAAAGTCGTTTGTTTAATCTGAGCGAGGTATCACGACGTGGACGATATCGAAAAACGTCTGATCAAAGAATTCGAAAGTAAGCAGAAAACAAGTCCACAAGTTGGTGATGAGTAAAAAGAAAAAGCAGGATGAATCGGTACAAGAGTATGTTTTTGGCAATGAGACAAATTGGTAGTTAAAATCTAGTACATCATAGAAGGCTTACAAGATGAAGGTGCCAATAAAGTTGTCTTGTATGGGGCAAACAACTTCGTAGAATTCGAAGAAAAAGTTGAAATTTATGAGCAGATTCAAAAACAGAAAACGAAATCGTTTGCAGGATCAAGCAACTGGAAGTTTAAGAATGAAATTGCACGAAAAGAACGACAGAAAAATCATTAGACGAGGACTGAAACAAAAAGGACGGAGACTTGTTTCAATTGCGACCAAAAAGGTCACAAATCCAAAGGATGTCCAAATAAGGCAAAAGTAACAAAGTGCTTCAGCTGCACTTATTTTGGTCACATTTTCTCGAAGTGTCCAAACAAAGCATCGACTTCAAACAACGCAGCAACCAGGCCAAGCTACAAATACAGCAAATATTAGCGTCATGGAAGTTGTTCCAAAAAATGCCGTAAATGTCACCATAAATAATGAGGTTTTAACTGCGTTATTCGACACCGGAAGTGATGTATGCACAGTAGGAGAAGACGTTTACAAGAATAATTTTCACGACATTGAGTTATTAAAGGAAACCTCAATTGTAAAACGTTTAGTTGAAGGAAGTCAAGTTAAAACATGGGGATCATTTATTAAAAATGTTATGGTGAATGATGCGAGAGTTTCAAATAAAATTCCACGTATTGCCTAGGAATTCGACGGCATTCAAGGTCATAGTCGGAAATAACCTTGAAAGCGGCTGAAGTAAGTATCAAAGAAGATGGAGTCGGGAAACTTTTTGATACAATTCACTATGGGGGTGGAATGAGAAAATGAAGTTGCGGTAGATCTAAAACATATCAACAATAAAAAACATAGGGAAAAGGTGACGCAACTACTAGAAAACTATCAGCTGCATAAGATTGAAACCACTGGAATCGAAATGAAGATTTTGAAGAAATGTGAAGAGCCCATCTACTAGAGACCAAGAGGATTGTCAGTGCCAGAAAGGAAAGAAGTGGATGAGCAAATAGAGGAATGGTTAAGAGACCGTATAGTTCAATCAAGTTCATCCGATTTCTAAAGTCCGATAGTAATTGTGAGGAAAAAAGACGGACAGGCTAGAATATGCTGTGATTACAGATTACTACACAAGAATGTCATAGAGGACCGCTTTCCCTCACCACTTATCGAGGACGTTCTGGACAAACTGCAAGGAGCTTCAGTATACAGTACTTTAGATCTAAGAAATGGCTTCTTCCATGTATCAGTCGAACCCAACAGCAGGAAATATACTTCTTTCGAGACGCCTACCGGTCAGATTGAATTTCTTGAATGGCAGTTTGGATTTTGTAACAGTCCAGCAGTTTTTCAGTGTTTCATTAGTAATACTTTCAGACCGTTGCCGTCAAAGGATATTGCAGTTTATCACATGGATGATATAATTTCATCTAGTAAGGACGAAGAACAAGGGATAAAAAGATTGAGGTTAGTGTTGGAGTTAGCGAAAAATTATGGCCTAGAAATTAAAAAGAAGAAATGTCCATTTTTGAAAAAAAGAGTGGAGTTTTTGGGATATGTCATCAAAAGTGGGAAGATGCAAACCAGCGAAGCTAAGACATTGGAATTACAGACGTTTCTAGAACCTGCAATGCCGAAGCAGTTACACTCATTCCTCGGACTGGCAGGATATTTCAGAAAATGTATTCCTGCATATGCAATGACAGCTGAGCCGCTTAGCAACCTCCTGAGAAAAAATAGACCATATACTTTTGAAGCTGACCACAATCAGGCTTTTGGTAAACTGAAGCAGCTGCTGTGTAGTGAACCTGTTTTAAACATTTTTAGAGGTTGCAAGACTGAATTATATACTGATGCGAGTGAGCATGGGTATGGTGCTTGCCTGATGCAAAAGTCCCTAACTGATCGTAAATTTCATCCAATATATTATATGAGCAAAAAAACAACGCCCGCTGAAGAAAATTATACGTGTTATGAGCTTGAAGTTCTTGCCATGATACAAGCCGTTAATAAATTTCGCATTCATTTGATAGGAAATGAATTTAAAATCATAACTCGTTCTGTTTTCCAAAAAAACTATGGACAAGAAAAATTCAATCACCGGAGAAGCAGGATGGGCTTTATTGCTAGATGAGTACCGATACAAATTAGAACATCGGAAAGGTCGTCAGATGTTACACGTTGACGCGTTGAGCATATATCCTATAATCATGATGATGAGCGAAGAAAAAGACGGACAATAAGAATCAGGAAAACACAAGAGAGTGATGATTGTTTGAATATTATAAAGACGATATTAGAAAAGGTAGGATGAGAAGATTATTTTCTGGATAGGAAGGTGTTATATGAGCTCAAAGAAGGAAGAGAATTATTGGTCGTTCCTAAGGGCATGCAAACGAAAATTATTAGAAAAGCACACGATATTGGGCACTTCTCGGTTAAAAATACTGAAGATATCATAAAGAGAGAGTTTTACATGCCTAATGTTGAAGAGGAGATTGGAAAGTTCATTACTTAGCTGAGCATACAAGATCCCACGAAGTCGTACAAATATTTAGGGAGAATGCAACGAGCACTTAATTCCACATTTCAACGAAGTATTGAAACTTCGTCGTTTGAAATTTTGATGGGATCGAAGATGAGGATTAAAGAGGATCTGGAAATCAAGGAAATGTTTGAAAGAGAGTGGATAGAAGAGTTCAACGAAAACACAGAAGAAATGAGAATCCGAAGCAAAGTGCTAATTTTGAAGGTAAAGGAGGAGAATCGAAAACGATATAATTTGAGAAGGAAGAAACCCAGATTATATAATGAAGGTGACTTAGTTGCCATAAAACGAACTCAGTTCAGAAGTGGGTTGAAATTTCACAAGAAGTTCTTGGGTCCTTATGGAATTATTGAAGTTAAGCCGAATGAACGGTACGATGTTATTAAAGTTTGAACTCATGATGGCCCATGCGGATTTCTACTTGCAACGAACATATGAAGCCGTGGATTAATAATGAATCGGAATCCAAGGCGGATTCATATCAAGTACACTTTCACTCAAATTCATATCTATGGAGTCTCTTATTGCAACATCCAAGAAGTTGTCCGCTGGATTGACTGCGGGCCCTGATGTTGTTCCCAGTTTCCTCGTAAAGGATGCTATTGGTGTCCTATCGGTCCCGCTGTTACATATCTTCAACATGGCTCTTAGAGATAGCAAGTTCCCATAGTGGTGGAAAATGGTTAAGGTTCTGCCAGTATTGAAAAAGGCTGATCCAACTGATTCAAGGAATTACAGGCCAAACGCACTCTGCCAGAAGATATGGTATTGGTACGATTGACGGTTTCCATGATAAAAACAACAGAAAGACCATTCACGAAGAATTTCAACATTTTGATATCGAAATCGAGCAGCAACTCCTACTCTGTTCAACCAATCGTGATGAAGCATACAGCAACTATTTAATGTTGGGATATAATATAACTAAGGTCAACTTTTTCGATAAAACAATGAATTTTTAAAACAACGAGAGAGGTTACGGTTATCAAATATTTCAATTGAGCAGATGAACCTTGAGGTAAATTTCTCCCCAAACACAAGAATTTTGAATGACCATGGTTTAAATCATCAAGAAGATGAAACGGGGTTGCGAAGATGGCGTATAGTGATGTAAAATAAGATAAGTTTTGAATTTGGATGATGCAAAACACTCGCATGGGTATGAAATATGATTCACAAAACCACATATGTTGTCAAATCCAAGGAATCGAAGTGACCATTTTCTCGTATTCCTCTCTTGGGGCATTTTTCCAAATATCTGTCTAGAATAAAACATATTCTGTTGGATTTATGTGAAAATATGTCTACATTGTGACCGCAATATTGTCGCAAATTTCAAAATCATATTCTTTCTTGAAGACCGCATAACATTCATTTAGTGCCCTGCTGGGAAATGCGCATAGATAGAGCTTAAAATGTTCTCAAGGAAACTGGATTTGCATTTCTCTTCCTGGAGAGGACTGTTCGACGTGAGCGAGATATTGAGTGGGATGGCTTGAAATATTGGGACTCGGGTACATTTCCGTAGGAATTCGTCATCTTTACGATTTCACCAACCTCTCATACGGTTTCATGTTCGAATTTTCATATTCCTCCGGGTTTTTCGGAATTTTCTGCATCTACACATATATTTCATTATTTAATTATTTCAATTCTCGCGAATGATCTTACTTGCGCTATCTGTTCTTCTTCAATAGATTGGCCCCTTACGCTGGAAATCACGACCATCCTATATAAATAATAATATAGCCTCTGCCATCTATATTTGAGTTGTCAAATATCCGCAATTCAACAAAATGTTGAAAAAAACTGCGAGTGTCCTTCTAAAAGGACATTAGCCTCATCCGGATTGAAGGAGGCAACTCGTACCTGGTCGCGAAGCGAGACACAAGAGATCCAGAAACATCTGGAAGCAGACCTTCTCGAGTTCACGGGAAAACTCTAGCAATATAGGGGAATACATAAATGACCATCGGCGCGAAGCGGAGTTCAGTACAGTACGAGATAGCGTGTAGATATAAATCAAATGTAGATAAATTAGCAAACTGAACTGTAAATATATTAATTAAAAAGAATTTGTACTATATTCATTACAGCAGTTTATTTTCTGTAAGTTTTACTCCTTGATATTTGGCTTCATTTTTCCATTTTATCCCTTATCCATCAATCTTCAGGTTTGAGTTTATTTCAAGTCTCCGCTACTGTAGTAGAATAGCTTGGCTCTTTCTGCTATTCATCTGAATTTTCTATTCAATGAACAATTCATCTAAATCTTCTTGTGCTTATTGCAATCTTCTGTCAATGACGTCTGGTCGTAGATGTCTGACGGCTAGGCTCGTGTGGTCTGCATAAAGGGAAAGCAGATTTCTTGAGTTTTTGGGAATATCGTTGATATAGATGTTGTAGTGTAGAGGTTGGGCATCCTGCTTCTTCTTTTCTGGTGGAAGATAATGTGTCATTTATTTTGACCTGAAAATTCCCGTTCCTCAGGTTGTTTCTTATTTCTTTGCAGGTTAGCAGGTTTTGGTAGTGTAGTCCGACAACATCACCTTGTAGGCAAGTCCTTCTTGCTAAACTCGGTCGAAGACTCTTTAAACATCTAATAGCACCAATCCTGTGGCTTGTTCATTCTGAAATCCTTCAGTGACATATTCAGTGAGCCTCAACAGTTGAAGTTCTGTGGAATGATCTCTTCTGAATCCAAATTGTTCCGGTGGTATGAGATCTTCAATTTCAATCACACGTCTGGCACAGACAATACCATAACCAATCGATCTCGATTTGTGATGTCATAAAATTGTCGATTTAACACGTCTCCCTCAAATGTGAGGAGCAGGGAAAAATTCGGAAATTGCGTATCACCTATTAGTTGAAATGTGCAATGAATCATTTCCAAAGGCAAATTCAATTTCCGGTTATGGAGTCTTCGGTAGCAATGTTATTTGCCTGAGTGTAGTTGTTGCTTTTGCGCCATAAAGAAGTTATTCGAAGCACGGCACGTTAGAACTATGTCATCAACGGTTCTTAATTGAGAAGCGGTAGGTGAGTTAAAAAAAGTCTGAATCTGTTTGCCATCATTCAAAAGCATTTTCGATTATACGTCCCGCGCGGTGATGATCATATTATTTTTCTTCATAACCAATTGAACTTGATTTATGGTTTCATAAAATTGGTCAAAAGACATAAGACTTCAACTTCTCGAGTGAAATGTCTGCGCCTGTGTACTCCGTCTATAATGTATGGGCAGGCTCAGATTGTCCTTGTGTCGATTATGTTTGTTGCGGAAAACCAAGTCTATTCAACCAAGCGACGAATCTCTGCAATGTAACGAATTCAGAACATCGCGACGATGAAATGGTGTTCAAACATTTCGACGATTCCGTTTGTTAACTCAACACGACGATGTCACCAACCACCGCACTTCAGAATATGAAGAACAAAAAAATTTAGTAAACCAAACTATTTTTTCATCATTTATACACACTATCAACAGAGTTTATTATGTACAGTACCTAATAGATCTATTTACTGTTTCACAAATAATGGGCAATTTCAAATCTTATGAGAAAACGTCAATTGCAAATAACATCTCAGCTTGGATTGAATGAAATATTCATAGTTCAGCTCAGAAATACAGATGAAAAATTTGCTTTCAGCGGTTTGACACTCGTATTAATTTTATAGTTTTTTTTCCACTTAGTCATTCTTAACACGGTTAGCTTTGAATGTCGGACCGACATATTCTGGTTTATTATTTCCGATAATGAACATCATACGGGGATTCATCCTACTATAGAATCGTTACAGTTTACAATTCGGTAGTGTAACGATATTTATTATTGGACCTATCATGTACGTTGATAATACAATAATCTTCATATTCTATTTAAATCCTACTCTATACTGCACTATTTCTTGGCTGCTAACTATTATCCTCGTTAAGGTCGAATCTGTTGAAGGCGTCTTCAACGTATTGCCACCCTCCAAAATAACTAGCATGGCTCATCGGTGAGGTTGTTCCGCAGTTGTTGCTCTTGTCCTTCTTGCTGCCCTACTTGAGACCTTGGTATCGGTTGTAGTGACACCCTGAAATCTTCATGTGACTCTCTCGGAAACCGGAAGAATCATGACATGGGAGAGTAGCCCAGAAAGCTAAACCCAGCCCAGCATGATGATAGCTGATGTGTCTCTAGGACACCTCTTGGAGCTCTCTCTGAATTTTGTTTTCTTCTTCCCTGAGTTGTCCGAATTGATCGAACATCACGATGATTGGTTATCCCCTTAGCTTTTCTACGTTATGATGACGAAGCCCTTGCCAGGTTGCGGTTGAAAAGGAACGTACCATTTGAAGTCTTTCACTTATCTGACATTCGCTGTCTCAATCGGGGTCAGGATGTTTTGCCTTGTTTCGATGATTCACTCTTGAGATATTCGGATGATTCTAGTTTTGTTCACATCCGTCTTAGAGGAATCCATCTCCATCAGACCCACATTTGCATTGAACACCTGTGGCTGCTGCTCACTTATCTCGTGTACTTGTTCTTTTGGCAGTGGGACAATATTATTAATCGCTTCCGAGCGGCGGCTCGTGAGGTTTGGAAGTGGTAAGGCGACGAACAAATGTTGAATCACGTATTTGTGGAATGATCCAGAAATATCCTAATTATGATATAGGTACTTATCGGGTTCTGCCGCTTACGGATAATCTTCAAAGGATGATGAGACAGAAATGCACAAATGCGAACGCGCAAACACAACATCCTAAAAGGAATGGAATTGGTGCAATTCTGCGGCTGCGGATGTCCCAAAAATGGTCTTCATCTTCCGGATTAATTTCCATCTAGTTGACAATAGTGTATTCACCGGGTAGATATCGGATCAGGTGGCGAAACGATTTCCCGCTCTATACTGGTCCTTCTCTAACATCTTGACTTCTATTGGGAGATGTCTACTCGCTCCCATGAAGTTTTTTCCATTATAATATGTCACTATGAATGTGACTGCAGTTTCCCCGTCTCGATGTGATCTTCTGAAGGCTGCTAAAAATGCATCAGTCGTCATATCGCTCCAAACTTCAAGTTGCACTGCTCTAGTGGTGAACCACACAAAAATAGCTTTGTATCCTTTATGAGACTTGTGTCATGTGCATGATGGATCCTGTGGTGGGGCATAATGGTAGTGACGTTGTAACCCTCGCTTTAGGGCAACTTGCTTTGTATCGTATGGAAGAAACACACTACTGGATCACTGCTCTTCTTCCATTTACTACCCAGAACTTGCACCGTATATACCCCAAGGTCATCTAACTACCCCCATGCAACATAGTTATAGTTAAGTAAGGTGTTGTTGGGACAACCTTTGATTTCACTACCACCAATGTCACTTGGGCTATTCCTGTTGATGATTCGACTGCTTTGGCATATATCAACGCCCGAAGGCTCTTGAGGACGCATGGCAAAGTCCATATAATTCAATCTCAGGTGACTCAGGTGGTCTTCAACAAGCATTGAAATGTTTTGTTCGATCAAACAAATAATAAGAAACATCCAGGTGTGCACTAACTTTTAACAGCTGTTTGTATTTTGGGGAGTTTGTACTGCACTTTTCCTCTCCAGCACTTTAGAGAGCGTCTTCGTCTTCTTTTGATCCATTTTCGGACTAAGCGGAGTGACTTCAGTACTTTTCATTACTGTATCACAAATTTTTTATGTTCCACGGGGGCTGAGAATTCGCTCCTGCAAGCTCTAAATGATATTCTAAATGTCATAACTCATTAATAATTAAGATTCAAGCCTTGCGGTGAAGAATATTCGATTCAGTGGCACGATACCAATACAAATTTAGAATTTCATGATATTATCTGATATAGATTTTCCACAATTCATGGATTGGATTCTGAAGCTAGGTAAAATTCGGAATGCGTGTTGGTCTAATGCAACTGCAAATGCAAATTTTCGATACTTGTAAATAGAGGAATCGATCATTGTTTCTCAAACTACCCAGAAATTGAACTGTGAAAACCAAGGTATGGATAAACAAAATTATCCCAGGAATGACTCCAGATGTTCATTCATGAAAATAGGAAACGTTTTCCCTGAGGAATATCTCATTAAACTCAATTACGATTCTGATGAAGTTGAATGTTGTATAAATCATGATAATGATATTGTAATCGGAATTTTCATCAAAGGAGTGGAACCAAAATGTATTTGTCGGTTTTATCGGCCAAAATCTCCCCAACTTTCTCCAGGGAACGCTCCTTATTTCGCCAGTTTACTAAATTATCCCACAGATACAAGTCGAGAAATCTTCCGCTTGGAGAATGTCATTAAGAGCATAAATCCGATTTTCGCAAATGTTTAATTGAATTTCTCGAAACGAATCTGGATGAGACAGAAAATCTGAATATCTTGATGTGGTTCTAGAAGAAATTACACGAAAATTCAAGGAACCATCGAAATTAAGGATATTTCGCGAATTATATATCAAACTGGTTTAATGCTTTTTTTGCACAATAAATACAGAGCTGTTTTGTTAGTGATCTATTCAAGGATGGACAATTTTTGTTTGTTTCGGCGATACATTTGTGAATATTTCAAGGGTTGTTGAAGTTGTTTTCATTCAGATAGGGACAATGATTATTATCTCATTTTCGAATTACTGGATAATTGAAGAGTGATTAGTACATATAAGGTGGAGTGATAGTTGATTCAATATACAGGGTATATCTCGTTAACGGGATCCATATAGGTGAACTGAAAGTAGCGGTAGAAAAAGTCTTGAGAATCCAACAAAAATATTTCTGCATTTTGACACTACCATTTCCTGCGACAGTAAAGTTGCCTCTGCTATTTTCATGGTATTTCATAAAGGTTTCAGGTTCATCTCATGATTTTCAGTCATTTTCATGCGAATTAACATTTTCGAAGATGTACAGTGACTGGAACATTTATAATGAATTCGAAGGGTTCCTTCACCGTGACACATCTACTGAATTACTACACTCAATTCAATTTCAATTAAATTTTTTTTTTTTTTCAAACTCAGAAGTGTAAGGCCCGAATGTGAATGGGGAAGAATTTAAAATCACGATTTTCACGCACTTGTTTCTATGAACCGGAGCGTTATCATTCTGGCCAAACGTCAATGTGGTCAAATTCAATTATGCCCGCTGGCCTTACATAATAACTCTCGAAAGAAGGAGCCTAGAGTTTCGAAATTTCCAAAGCACCTTCGAGGTCTGAATACGCCGGTTGAGTTAGTTAATTGGTGAAATCCGCCGGAGAGTTTAGTTTTCTCAATAACTCTCAAGTTTTCTCAATAACTCTGGAAATACGGATCTGATCCTTAATTGAAACTTTGTCGTTAATTGTGAGATAACAAAATGAAAACGAAATGAATGTAAAATTTCAGTGGGATCGTATTGCTAGAAGATCAGAAAAGAAATGTTTGTAAACCTGATCCTGCTGAAATTTTGTATGTAGGTCCATATAAGAAATGGATAAAATGAGTTAATGAAACAAGTGCGCAAAATCTCCCGATTTCACTTCAGTGCTTCTAGAAAAATGTCAAATAATGCATCAGACACTAGGAGTCTTCGATTCAGCACGGTGTTGGAAGATATGCAGAGCTTACTAGAATATCCAAAATTCCAGGATTTCAATATGCCCTGTTAAGTAATATTATGGAATATCTCCACAACCAGGAATTTTGGGTAGATAAGTGAATTAGAACTAAGTATCAAGGCTTTACTTTATTCCACCTCTCGGTACACGTTAGAAATCGTCACGGCACTTCGTAGAAGTGCATAACTTCGAAAATAATTCAGGCCAAAGCATGTTTGCTGTCTGTTAGACGATGTGTTAGTGTCAATTTCAGTTTCTCGTGAGTGTTTGAAGAGGCTGACAACGTTAATAGCGACAAAGAAAAAACAGATCTGTTACTACTTTGCGAAGAGAGTGTGTGAACCATGCACCGAAAAAGCCAAACTTTAGGCTCTGCAATCTTCATTATCCTTTGTTATCCTTATTTTCTGTCCTTCTAAGGCTGATTTGTCGGATGTGCATCAACACATCATCGCATCATCAAAAATTCACATAATTTGAGAAGCACTGACTGAGCTTTTGCTTGCTTGTTCAAATTCAGGTACTTCGGAATTATCGAAAATTAAGAATAATGCTTTGTATTTATCCAAAGGATGTGTAATCAATCGTTTCCATATTTCTCGAATTATTGAGGAAAAATTCAGATGGCTATACCTACGAACTCCCTCGTTGGATTTTGGCCAATTACGAACTTGACCGGCGATTCTCGGGTTAAAAAAAAATTACAGATATTTAGGCAAGATGATAACGCTCATGTTCTTAGCAACGAGCGCGCATTCATTTTGAGTGGAGTGAATGGTTCGAATCAAAATCATGAGAGTAATGTGAAAATTTCAGAAATACGAGGTGTTTCATAGGAAATAACGTCAAAACAACGGAAATATTTTGGATTTCTTCGCCGTCTCTATGAATTGTTAGAGACGTGCTACTTTTATTCCGTTAAATATGTATATAGAGCGCGTTGATTCATGAAGATATACCCTGTACAGCGGATAATCAATTGCAAAAAATGCAACACCTATTAGAAGCAAGTACTGTTCAAAATACGTTGAAGCTTGAATCCGAACTTTTTTCAGACTTTGAAAATCAGCATAAATTCTACCCTTCAAAAGTATGCCTCAATTATTTGGCATTCTGATTGTATGAACTATGAATATTCACTCATGGGAGGTGGAAAAATTTCTGAAAAATAATCATACCAATATTACAGCAACGAAAGGCCCTCTCAACGTGGAGTTCGGATGTTGTAGTTAACCTGTAAGAAAAAATTTGTATAAAGAATTATTCATTCAATTTCCCAGTTCAGTTCGAAATATGAGTTATAATCGTCACAAAAAAATTTGCAAGTCGAAATGGAACGTTTAAATCTAGGAGAACACTTCTAAAATACATGATCGTTTTTCTCACCTAGCAGAACCTTTTTACGACAAAATCGCAAAAAAATTGAAGTTGTTAGAAATTATTATCTCCCACGAAAGATGCAAACCTGCTAACGGATAACTGGCAAGTAAGTCCCAGAGCGTTAATGACCGACTGGGCGAATCGAGGTGTTGAATAAGAACCACTCATTCTCAGTTGCACGTTCCGAAATGCTATTCGGAGCTTTGGGAAATACGGCTTTGGGGTAATTTCTGTTAAGGCTTACACCTTACCGTCTCATATTTCAAACATCAAGATTGTATCTGGAACGAAGTTTATACTATTTATTATTTTCTCATTTTTCACAAACTATCTGTAAAAACTTTTACTTAACACTTATTTCAATTCCTTCAGCCTTCTGCTATTAACAAATCATTAGTTATAGGCAAGGCTATCCTAGCTTGAGAATCTGATCCATTGTCTTTGAAGGCTATTTTTCGCGCAATCGAATTTAAAAAGAAATTTTCGCAAAAAACTACAGAATAGGATCATGAAATCCAGAATGTATATGGTATAATGCTATTCAATCGAAATAATTCATCGTAAAACTCTACTCCTCCAGTAGCTTGATTTGGAACATTCTTATTGAATGAAGTAATTTCCACTCCCATATTTTAAATATAATATCTTGATCCATGAAATATTTGGAGTGTAGTGAGCAAGAGGAGGATAAAGAATTTCAGAGATTCAATTACCGCACAACTTCTCCAGATTCCTTTGATTATCAGTTAAAACTTATACGGGTCTCGATGTTATAAATTGGACCTGCTTGGTGGGATCGCAGGAATTTATTCGGAGCTATATAACTGTTCTTCAGGGCAATCGCATGGAGACAGGAACACACGATTTGGACCTCTAATTTTCGATCCTTCTTTTGGTTAGATTAATACTATTATAAGGGATGAAATCGTGAAGGTAAATCCCGATTATTTATGGAATGTTATTTGGGTTATTTCCATCCTCGATGGAATTTCTTTGTTCCAACATTTTGGTCTGAGTACTCGTGGTTCAACCAAAGATGAGAGTTAATGTGAGTGTTTGATGAAGGACTTAAATCTTATGTGCTGCACTTTTAAGCAAACCTTCTTCTTGGAGGACAATAAACATTTACCACCGACAGGTTATGAATTTTTATTCCCTGAATTCAAAAACCCTCGGAGGAAAATCGGTCCAAGAAAGAAGGGGAGTCTTCTTCTTTTTCAGCCATTATTGGTCCACTCCTGAACAAAGGCCTCCTTCAAACTTGTCCATTTCGATCTGTCCTGGGCCACCTGATGCCACTTATTTCCCATCCGCCTTTGATATCATCCAGCCATCGTCTTTGGGGTCTTCCCGTACTGCGTTTTGTTTGCCAGGGTCCCCAGTGTGTGAGCTAATTGGTCCATCAGTTAGGATTCTGATGAGCCACATGTCCTACCCATTGCCATTTCAAATCTGCTGCACGCTGTATAACATTACGACTTTTGTTCTTCGCCGTATTTCTTCGTTACTTATTTTATCTCTGAAACTCAGACCAAGTATCGCACGTTCCATTGCTCTCTGCATAACGCGGACTTTTTAGTCAGTCATTGTTTCAATGCCATATATCGCTACTGGCAATACAAAAGTGTAAAAAACTTTTCGTTTCAAGTTTATAGGTATATTGTTGTCCTTGAATATAAATTTCAGTCTTCCGAAGACTGTCCATGTCAGTTTTATCCTATCTATCTTCGCTCTTACTTAGCAACTTAGTCTTGAAAATGTTCATTACTGAGCCAATCTTTAGTGCAGCATCGGCCTTTCAACATTCCTGCCAATTCTTCAACACTACTGCTAATCAGAAGAATGTCGTCCGGAAATCGGAGGTGGTTCAAGTAAGTTCCATCCATGTTGATGCCTTCCATTTCCCACATGTAGTGGTAGAGGTAAATTTCATTATACGTCATGAATATTGGAAGATGATCACTGTTGCCTGGATCGTGATCCTCCTCTGGAAACTGTGACAGGGTGGATTTAAACCGAAGTGGAAGGTCGGAGGTGCAGAAAAAAAAGAGCAGAGAGAACTATGAATAGGTTTGTCTAATCGAATTCTTGGAAGACAAAACGTTTACCATCGACCGGTTCTGGATTTTCATTCCCTGAATTCGACAACTCTCGGAGGAAAATTGGTCCAAGAAAAAAAGGGAGTCTTCTCTTCTTCTTTTTCAGCCATTATTGGTCCACTCCTGGACGTAGGCCTCTTTCAAACTTCTCCACTTCGATATGTCCTAGGCCACCTGATGCCACTTATTTCCCATTCGCCTTTGATATCATCCAGCCATCGTCTTTGGGGTCTTCCCGTACTGCGTTTTGTTTGCCAGGGTCCCCAGTGTGTGAGCTAATTGGTCCATCAGTTAGGATTCTGACGAGCCACATGTCCCACCCATTGCCATTTCAAATCTGCTGCACGCTGTATAACATTAGGACTTTTGTTCTTCGCCGTATTTCTTCATTACTAATTTTATCTCTGAAACTCAAACCAAGCATCGCACGTTCCATTGCTCTCTGCATAACGCGGACTTTTTAGTCAGTCATTGTTTCAATGCCTTATATCGTTACTGGCAATACAAAAGTGTAAAAAACTTTTCGTTTCAAGTTTATAGGTATATTGTTGTTCTTGAATATAAATTTCATTCTTCGGAAGACTGCCCATGTCAGTTTTATCCTATCTATCTTCGCTGTTACTTAGCAACTTAGTCTTGAAAATGTTCATTACTAAGCCAATCTTTAGTGCAGCATCGGCCTTTCAACATTCCTGCCAATTCTTCAACACTACTGCTAATCAAGAGAATGTCGTCCGGCAATCGGAGGTGGTTCAAGTTCCATCCATGTTGATACCTTCCATTTCCCACAGTGTAGTGGTAGAGGTAAATTTCATTATACGTCATGAATATTGGAAGATGATCACTGTTGCCTGGATCGTGATCCTCCTCTGGAAACTGTGACAGGGTGGATTTAAACCGAAGTGGAAGGTCGGAGGTGCAGAAAAAAAAAGAGCAGAGAGAACTATGAATAGGTTTGTCTAATCGAATTCTTGGACGACAATGAACGTTTACCATCGACAGGTTCTGAAGTTTTATTCTGTGAATTCGAAAAGTGGTCCAAGAAAGAAAGGGAGTCTTCCTCTTCTTTTTCAGCCATTATTGGTCCACTCCTGGACATAGGTCTCCTTCAAACTTCTCCACTTCGATATGTCCTAGGACACCTGATGCCACTCATTTCCCATCCGCCTTTGATATAATCCAGCCATCGTCTTTGGGGTCTTCCCGTACTGCGTTTTGTTTGCCAGGGTCCCCAGTGTATGAGCTAATTGGTCCATCTGTTAGGATTCTGACGAGCCACATGTCCCACCCATTGCCATTTCAAATCTGCTGCACGCTGTATAATATTACGACTTTTGTTCTTCGCCGTTTTTCTCCACCAAGCATCGCACGTTTAATTGCTCTCTGCATTACGCGGACTTTTTAGTCAGTCATTGTTGCAATGCCATCGCTACTGGAAATACACATGTGTAAAAAACTCTTCGTTTCAAGTTTAGAGTATTTTCAAAAAAACAAAAATTCTAATTTATATATATATTGGTTGAGCATCAACCTCTCTTAGCTTCAACAAGAATTCACAAATATATTTCATGAGAAAATCCAGCATTTATCTTTTGGGAATAACTCGCGGCCAAGATCGCGGTGGCGTTCAGGCTCACGACCATGTCCTTCAGATTCATGACTGTTTCGGTTTGTTTCCGTTTCCTTTTGTTCTGCGCCTTCTCTTCCTCCGAGAATGTCTTTCACATACGACGGTTAACCTTTTTTTTTCCATCACATAAACAGTTCCTCACTTTAAATTTCTATGACATGTTCCGTTGATGACTTATGTTTTATTCCGGACATACAGGTTCAAAATTTTCTATAGAATGTTTCACATACCAATGTGGTGCAACCAAAGGAGCTCACAACGATACGACTTTTCTGTTAAGCACACCACGCAGATATACAAGCATCACAACACTTGGATCACTCACCCCCGGTTGTAACGCCCAGGGGTAACACCACAACTCAAATAGACAGAACGAACACTTGTTCTTTAAGGAACCATCCCGACTCAAAAATGTGATAAAATTGGTTATACATTCAATGTTCAAAGTATTTTCCGTTGCTAGCAGCTACTTTTTCCTATCTTTCTGGCAATTGACGGATCTCATCGTGAAAGAAGGCCGGCTTTTCATGCACCGATCTATTTATCGACTTCTTCTTTATTGAAGAAGTGCTGGTCACCCAGGCCATATTGCATCTATCGGAAGAGATGGCAATCTGAAGGAGCAATGTCTAGGCTGTATGGCGGGTGAGTAGGACTTCCCATTTGAGCGTTTCTAGGTATGTTTCAACGGGCGTTTCCAAATCAAAATTGCTTCTTTTAAACCGGTGAAGCCACTTCTGACACGTTCTAGCTAATTACGTGATGATTATCAAGTCACATCGCGACAAGAGCGTTGTCAATTTGCCCAAATTTTCGAATTTCGGGCCAAGAATATTCTCGAACGATTAGGTTACACTAAAAGATGAAGAAAACGAGTTCAAATCAAATTCTTTCCGTCCATCCGGTACCTAGAGATTGAAATTTTCAGGGAACGTTAAATATCTGAATTCGCCGGTTGAGTTAGTGGGTGAAATCCGCCGGAGGCTTCTGTAGAAACAGTCATCTTTTTATTCACAAATGTTACAGAGTTACATGTAAAATTTCGCAATTATCGTATGAATAGAAATTTTTCCACAACTCCATTATCTCTGGTAATATCCGAAAATCCTGCCGAAATTTTGTTCCGACAAATGATGCATCGATGAAATGAGATGTGGAAATTCAGCCTTCTGGGTGATCTGGTGTTGGATTATTTCATAATACTTCTATGATTCCATCTCTTGCAGTCTTCAAGAATTAAATGATATTAATATTTTTCACATTGACAGCTGTTTTTGTTCGCATAATCTCCGAATTCGTGAAGTTTGTCGAAATGGGACATCTCGGATTTCACATGGAAATATCGTGAAATATACTGATTAACGGTGGATACTGGTTGTGTACATCTTTTGAAGTTTATGGAAATAAAATGACAATATGGACGACCAAGGTATTTGGTATGATCTGTGGGGACTACTTTGAGAGTTTCCTTCTCCGAGTAAACGGTAGTAGAATCGTCTTTTAACCGACTTGTGCGTTAAGGTCAGAGCATTTTGCATGCGATCACAAACCGTACCGTCATGGTTGCTCCTAACCATTATCACAAGGTCGTCGGCGAATGCATGAAATTTCCAAGCAACAAACTTCCATAATTCCATCGAAAGATTATGAAAAACCATAGTTTTCCTAATTATATATTGGTCGATTTCTTTATTTTTTTATGGTTGTTGGTTAATTATCATCATTATTATTATTTTCGCTAGCATTCAAATATCCAATTTACCTAATTTTCGAATGGGGACTCCACAACCAAATATAAAACGATAAGACTTAGGTCTAAGCTGACCTGATTTCGTCTCTTGAAGATGTCGAAACAATTCATTTCGCCTCTTTTTCAATTATTCTTTCTGTTTTATTATCACGTGGACCACAATAGCAATTCCTTTTTTTTTTTAACATGTTCCCAAAAAAAGAAATCACGAGGTGTTAAATCACACGACCTGGTGGAATAATTAACTGGACTATTCCTTGACATAATTTCATCGCCAAATTTTATTTTCAATAAATCGGTTGTTGAGGTGGCTGTGTGGCAGGTGGCAGCATCTTGTTGAAACCATATATCCTCAAGATTATTTGCAACAACAACAGGAAAAAAAAATCATTCAACGTAGTTGTGTATTGTTCTCCATTGACTGTTACTCTTCGACCCTTTCCGTTTCTTGTGGATTTTCATCACTCCAAACTTTGCGTCTCTGTTTGTTTCCATAACCATTCAACCAAAAATGAGCTTTATCGCTGAATAAAATTTTTCGATAAAAATGATCATCCTTTTCAAGTTTGTAGTTCCTACACTTTTCAATCTTCACGGTTGAGTTGGACCCTATCGAAAGCCATAGAGAAATCAAGGAATACGACGTCCGTTGGCTTACCGTACTTCACTGCTTTTCCCAGTCGGATATGCAGGAGAGTAGATTTGTAGTGGTAGAAACGCCTCCCAGTTTGCTTATTTAACATTGAAATTACGTGTGCTGAATTTATTGGGAATGAAGGAAGTAGATTTCATTATACGCCATGAATATTGGAACACGATCATTGATCAGTGATTTCATCTCTTGCAGCCTTTAAAAATTAAATGACATTAATATTCTTCACATTGACAGCTAGTTTTGTTCACATCTCCGAATTCGTGAAGTTTGTCGAAATGGGACATCTCGGATTTCACATGGGAATATCGTGAAATATACTGATTAATGGTGGATACTGGTTGTGTACATCTTCTGAAGTTTATGGAAATAAAATGACAATATGGACGACCAAGGTATTTGGTACGATCTGTGGGGACTACTTGGAGAGAAAGTTTCCTTCTCCCAGTAAACGGTAGTAGAATCGTCTTTTTTTTTATATGCTTATATATTTATTCTGATAAAAAATCAACAATAAAACTTAAAGATAATCAGCCTTAAAAATTACAAACAAAACAGTCTACTTTATTGAATAAAGTTTTTATCAATTCTCTCTTATTTACCTTACCCATTGAATTTTTTGGAATAGTTTCCACAATTTTCAAAATAGTTGGAATACTATATTTTGGTAACTTATCAGAAGCCTTATAAGGGTTCACGCTGAGTCCTTCTTGAACACACCACTTGTGCGTTAAGGTCAGAGCATTTTGCATGCGATCACAAACCGTACCGTCATGCTTGCCCCGAACCATTATCACAAGGTCATCGGCGAATGCATGAAATTTCCAAGCAACCAACTTCCATAATTCCATCGAAAGATTATGAAAAATCATAGTTTTCCTAATAATATATTGGTCGAATTCTTTATTTTTTTATGGTTGTTGGTTAATTATCATCATTATTATTATTATTTTCGCTAGCATTCAAATATCCAATTGACCCAATTTTCGAATGAGGACTTCACAACCAAATAGAAAACTTTAAGAAGTAGGTCGAAGCTGACGTGATTTCGTCTCTTGAAGATGTCGAAACAATTAATTTCGCCTCTTTTTCAATTATTCTTTCTGTTTTGTTTTCACGTGGACCACAATAGCAATTCCTATTTTCCAATTTCCAACGTTTATATCAGTAATTAAAAAATTATCTCTAGAGACTGTACGCTTCTAAAGTTGTTGATGTTACTTGAATGAGTAAGTTGGAGCACCGATAAAAAAAAAATAAGTTTTTCCCATATGTTGAATATAATTCGCTGAAAACATTTATTGAAGTTGATAAAAATGAAATGACAGTATTTGTCATACCATTCCATAGGTTCAAAACTAATTTTTCCTTAGTGAAAATTCAGTCAGCCCGCATAAATATGGAAATTATTCATCTTCCCCTGAACAGAACCTGTTCTCATTTCATTCATGATTCATTTTACTCCCAAGCAAAAAAGGGGTTTTCCAATAGGAATTACACAATTTAAACGTTGAGTTGAAAATCAGTGGGACACAATTTTTTTTTCTATTTGAAAGGTTACATCATGCCATTATATATGGAAGATAACACCATTCAAATGGCCAACACGACTTCTCCGTATTTACTGCATTCGGTCAACCCAATTTTTCATCACTTTTTCATACAAATTTGGGTGTATTCCTTCAATAGCACGTTCAATGTTGATTTTTGATAGGTCATTTGTTGTTTATCAGCATAAATTTGTGACTTGTACATAACTGTAAAAATTCATGTTGAGAAAAATCTTGGAGACAATTTACACGAATTTATGACCGCAAAAAAAAAACAGAATCAGAAAAAGGACCGTTGTAATATCTTATACCTTTGACTTCGACCACTGGGGGAGTAAATCATTGCCACTGTCGCATATATTTCAAATCGGACATGAACACGGAGCCGGCATGTTGCAAAGCTATCCTGTTTTGGGAGCCACCCAAAATTTGTATTCTAGTGAAATATATCGTCCAAAGTTTTCGGGACACATATCGCCGAACATGTTTATCTAATCGTCCTTTTGCAAGAATGCTTAATTGTACTTGATACGCCCAGAGTAATTTCCCTAATTCGTGTTTTAATCAGTTGTTTGACCCATTTGATAAACGTAGACGTTGGAGGTGTCGAGCGAGATCTTGCATTCGAAAATTGATATCCACATCTTCAGTCAGAATGGACCTGCAATTGATAATATACATAACCCGCAGCTAAAATATTCTTGGAGCCTGAACACAATCACGAACACGTTTAAAATTTTTTTTGATTTCAACTAACCGTATAAAATGTCCTCCTACGAACCAAAGTTTACCCCTTTTTGCAGATTTTCTGATTTTGCATGGGGCCGATAAATTGAGGGAGGTACATTTTCAAATTGACACACCGTAAATATTTGATCCTTATGTACTCACAAAATTTCAGCTGGATATGGCGATTCTGAGAATAGTTACTGAGAATTTTCCCAGAATCCTCTAATTATGCGATCTTTACGAAATATTACGTGAACCTTCGATTCGTTACAAATAGATTTTTCAAATTTTTAATAATAACACATGAAATATGTACAAACTTCATACCTGAATAAATAGAATATATTAGGAATATATTTCACAACTATCTATATTGTTATTACATAATCGTTATACCAGATGAAATATGTACAAACTTCATATTTAAATAAATAGAATATATTAAGAATATATTTTACAGCTATCTATTATGTTATAATCGTTATAGATAGGTTTTTCAAAATGTAATAATAACAGATGAATTATGTACAAACTTCATATTATTCGGTTATTCCTCTTTCTATCACATCAATAGATTTAATACAGCTGCCCTATTGTCACAATACAATCAATACTAAAACTATCACGAGAAATATTTTACCACATATCCTTACAATGGTAGAATCCAATTCATCTCCATGCATTGCGAAAATATACGTTATATACATATTTGCATTCAACTTCGAGCATCATAAGTCAAACTATATATAATTGAATAAACCAAAAGAGAAATCGTTACCACGAAACTACGAAGTAGATTTTAGGATTTCAGACCAAGCAGTTCCTTCGCTGGTAGGTCGAGTAGACAACTCTACAAAGAAGATAACTCGTCGGAAGAAGAAAACTCCGATATGGGTGTCGAAGTATAAGCAGAAGCTACCGGAGGATCTGAGAAACATCGTAATATAAAATAAAAGAAGAAAGAGATAAAACTGTATAAGGAGCAACTAACAGTGTTAAAGGCCAGCGTTGACGTATTAGCTGAGGAGGTGAAAGCCTTACGCGAAGAAATTTCCTAGCCCTCGAAGCCGCGAAAACGTACTTGGAGGAAATAAAAAGCCTTCACCTCTGGGACAGGAGAGAAAGAAAAGCCCTCAAGGAAAAACCCGAAAGAGATATTATAGCTACAGGAAAGCCAGCAGTGAAAAACGTAGTTAAAGAATCAACCGCAATTTCGAAGAAGTTTAAATATGTGAGGGCCTAAAAATAGGCTAGAAGGACCTGCTCTTTGTCACCGATGTCAAAGATACATACACGCTGAGAGCAATTGCCGAAAGTGTGTAAAATGCTCAAGGTTGCACAGTAGTCAATACTGTAAACTGAGAAGAATCGACGACAGCAGAAATGCAAGGTGGGTTCTTCAAGGAGAAGAGGGCCACCCAGCTAGCTACTACAAAAAAATGTTCGATCGATCGAGAGGCAGATGGCCTCGAGGAGTTTTTTAAAATCGCGACCTCGTATCTGGTTAAAACCGAGAATGAAGTGATATTCGACATTAGAGTGCTGAATAATCTCTATATTATAATAGAGCCTAAAAGAGGCTAAAAGGACCTGGTCAGTGTCACCGATGCCAAAGATATAGACACGCTGAGGGCAATTGCCGTAAGTGTGTGAAATGCTCAAGGTTGCACAGTAGTCAATACTGTATACTGAGAAGAATCGACGAGAGCAGAAATGCAACGTGGGTTCTTCACGAAGAAGAGGGCTACAAGGGATGTGTTGAATACAAACTGTTCACAGGAAGGAAGAAGAGGCCACCGAAATATAGTCCTCAAGAGGAGAAAGAAGTGAATAGAAACCCCAGTAACATAACTGTACAGGAAAAACAGGATGCAAATACAAATACGACGGAAGAACCGAATACCAAACAGGTACAGAATAAGAATGAGAAAGAGGAACAACAAATACCAGAATAGAGGATGACCTTGACAAATTCAGTGAAAAAATCTTCAGAGGTGTCTTTTGAAAATCTCCCACTTCCGATCTCATGAAAAAATAGTCAGTGCTCCCAATATCATATGTTTTGATATGCTCGAAACGCTCAATCTTTATTGTTCAGGTGTATGCAACTTTTTCTCCTACACCTGGACAATACAAATCGATCATATCAAAATATATTAAATTGAGAATGTTGAGAATGTATTAAACCGAGAATGAAGTGATATTCGACATTAAAGGGCTGAATAATCTCTTTATTATAATAGAGCCTAAAAGAGGCTGAAAGGACCTGGTCAGTGTCACCGATGCCAAAGATACACACACGCTGAGAGCAATTGCCGTAAGTGTGTGAAATGCTCAAGGTTGCACAGTATTCAATACTGTATACTGAGAAGAATCGACGAGAGCACAAATGCAACGTGGGTTCTTCGCGGAGAAGAGGGCTACAAGGGATGTGTTGAATACAAACTGTTCACAGGAAGGAAGAAGAAGCCACCGAAATATAGTCCTCAAGAGGAGGAAGAAGTGAATAGAAACCCCAGTAACATAACTGTACAGGAAAAACAGGATGCAAATACAATTACGACGGAAGAACCGAATACCAAACAGGTACAGAATAAGAATGAGAAAGAGGAACAACAAATAGCAGAATAGAGGATGACCTTGACAAATTCAGTGAAAAAATCTTCAGATGTGTCTTTTGAAAATCTCCCACTTCCGATCTCATGAAAAAATAGTCAATGCTCCCAATATCATATATTTTGATATGCTCGAAACGCTCAATTTTTATTGTTCAGGTGTATGCAACTTTTTCTCCTACACCTGGACAATACAAATCGATCATATCAAAATATATTAAATTGAGAATGTTGAGAATGTATTAAACCGAGAATGAAGTGATATTCGACATTAAAGGGCTGAATAATCTCTTTATTATAATAGAGCCTAAAAGAGGCTGAAAGGACCTGGTCAGTGTCACCGATGCCAAAGATACACACACGCTGAGAGCAATTGCCGTAAGTGTGTGAAATGCTCAAGGTTGCACAGTATTCAATACTGTATACTGAGAAGAATCGACGAGAGCACAAATGCAACGTGGGTTCTTCGCGGAGAAGAGGGCTACAAGGGATGTGTTGAATACAAACTGTTCACAGGAAGGAAGAAGAAGCCACCGAAATATAGTCCTCAAGAGGAGAAAGAAGTGAATAGAAACCCCAGTAACATAACTGTACAGGAAAAACAGGATGCAAATACAATTACGACGGAAGAACCGAATACCAAACAGGTACAGAATAAGAATGAGAAAGAGGAACAACAAATAGCAGAATAGAGGATGACCTTGACAAATTCAGTGAAAAAATCTTCAGATGTGTCTTTTGAAAATCTCCCACTTCCGATCTCATGAAAAAATAGTCAATGCTCCCAATATCATATATTTTGATATGCTCGAAACGCTCAATTTTTATTGTTCAGGTGTATGCAACTTTTTCTCCTACACCTGGACAATACAAATCGATCATATCAAAATATATTAAATTGAGAATGTTGAGAATATATTAAACCGAGAATGAAGTGATATTCGACATTAAAGGGCTGAATAATCTCTATATTATAATAGAGCCTAAAAGAGGCTGAAAGGACCTGGTCAGTGTCACCGATGCCAAAGATACAGACACGCTGAGAGCAATTGCCGTAAGTGTGTGAAATGCTCAAGGTTGCACAGTAGTCAATACTGTATACTGGGAAGAATCGACGAGAGCACAAATGCAACGTGGGTTCTTCGCGGAGAAGAGGGCTACAAGGGATGTGTTGGATACAAACTGTTCACAGGAAGGAAGAAGAGGCCACCGAAATATAGTCCTCAAGAGGAGAAAGAAGTGAATAGAAACCCCAGGAACATAACTGTACAGGAAAAACAGGATGCAAATACAAATACGACGGAAGAACCGAATACCAAACAGGTACAGAATAAGAATGAGAAAGAGGAACAACAAATACCAGAATAGAGGATGTCCTTGACAAATTCAGTGAAAGAATCTTCGGAGGTGTCTTCTGAAAATCTCCCACTTCCGATCTCATGAAAAAATAGTCAGTGCTCCCAATATAATATATTTTGATATGCTCGAAACGCTCAATTTTTATTGTTCAGGTGTATGCAACTTTTTCTCCTACACCTGGACAATAAAAATCGAGCATATCAAAATATATTAAATTGAGAATGTTGATCGATTGAGAATGTTTTATTCATGAGGTGATATTTGTGGTAGAAGTCGAATATCTTGTTCGAGTCGATGGTGCTCAATAATCTTATATTAGTTTACAAGGAGATTGAATGAGTTTATGTTGGAGGCAAGCGGTTGTAACTAATGTCGTGATGGTTCAAAGGCTTTCTGCTTGCTTAGCTGAGTGCCCACTTTGATGAATAGGAAATTAATTATATCTTCCCCCAGTGTCTAGGAATTCGAGGAATAATCCTCGGGACCTTTCGGGATCGATCTCTGGCCATTTTTCTTTTCAATCTCTCCATCCAACGCACCAACAGTCAAGCAGCACGTAGCGAACTAGCATTCATCGCCTGTGTTTATGATTAGTACTTGAAATCCAAGGATCTCGAGGGAAATTTGAACATCGGGTTCACAGTCGACCACATAATTCTTACGATTTGAATTCTCTTCGCACCGAGAACTCGACTAGGAGTTCAGAACGTCCGAGGTGTATGGAATATTTATTCGTTATAGAAATGACACCACTCGACCGATGATGTACGAGCTATCCGCCACAAGATGAAAACATTTTCTGTAAAAATGTTTGGGGGATATCATCTTCGATTCAATAAGTCTATCATCTATCACGTAGGATTTTTCATGACAACTTCAAAATATGATGCCAGGTAACTGGAGAAAGAAAATGTATCCCCTTAATATTCGGTTGAGTTAACAGTTGAAACCGTCAGTGTCAGACTTATGTTGAGCATTTCACACACTTACGGCAATTGCTCTCAGCGTGTCTGTATCTTTGGCATCGGTGAAACTGACCAGGTCCTTTCAGCCCCTTTTAGGCTCCATTATAATATTGAGATTATTCAGCCCTTTAATGTCGAATATCACTTCATTCTCGGTTTAATATATTCTCAACATTCTCAATTTAATATATTTTGATATGCTCGATTTTTATTGTCCAGGTGTAGGAGAAAAAGTTGCATACACCTGAACAATAAAAATTGAGCGTTTCGAGCATATCAAAATATATGATATTGGGAGCATTGACTATTTTTTTATGAGATCGGAAGTGGGAGATTTTCAAAAGACACATCTGAAGATTTTTTCACTGAATTTGTCAAGGTCATCCTCTATTCTGCTATTTGTTGTTCCTCTTTCTCATTCTTATTCTGTACCTGTTTGGTATTCGGTTCTTCCGTCGTAATTGTATTTGCATCCTGTTTTTCCTGTACAGTTATGTTACTGGGGTTTCTATTCACTTCTTTCTCCTCTTGAGGACTATATTTCGGTGGCTTCTTCTTCCTTCCTGTGAACAGTTTGTATTCAACACATCCCTTGTAGCCCTCTTCTCCGCGAAGAACCCACGTTGCATTTGTGCTCTCGTCGATTCTTCTCAGTATACAGTATTGAATACTGTGCAACCTTGAGCATTTCACACACTTACGGCAATTGCTCTCAGCGTGTGTGTATCTTTGGCATCGGTGACACTGACCAGGTCCTTTCAGCCTCTTTTAGGCTCTATTATAATAAAGAGATTATTCAGCCCTTTAATGTCGAATATCACTTCATTCTCGGTTTAATACATTCTCAACATTCTCAATTTAATATATTTTGATATGATCGATTTGTATTGTCCAGGTGTAGGAGAAAAAGTTGCATACACCTGAACAATAAAGATTGAGCGTTTCGAGCATATCAAAACATATGATATTGGGAGCACTGACTATTTTTTCATGAGATCGGAAGTGGGAGATTTTCAAAAGACACCTCTGAAGATTTTTTCACTGAATTTGTCAAGGTCATCCTCTATTCTGGTATTTGTTGTTCCTCTTTCTCATTCTTATTCTGTACCTGTTTGGTATTCGGTTCTTCCGTCGTATTTGTATTTGCATCCTGTTTTTCCTGTACAGTTATGTTACTGGGGTTTCTATTCACTTCTTTCTCCTCTTGAGGACTATATTTCGGTGGCCTCTTCTTCCTTCCTGTGAACAGTTTGTATTCAACACATCCCTTGTAGCCCTCTTCTTCGTGAAGAACCCACGTTGCATTTCTGCTCTCGTCGATTCTTCTCAGTATACAGTATTGACTACTGTGCAACCTTGAGCATTTCACACACTTACGGCAATTGCTCTCAGCGTGTCTGTATCTTTGGCTTTGGTGACACTGACCAGGTCCTTTTAGCCTCTTTTATGCTCTATTATAATATAGAGCTTATTCAGCCCTTTAATGTCGAATATCACTTCATTCTCGGTTTTAACCAGATACGAGGTCGAGATTTAAAAAAACTCCTCGAGGCCTTCGGCCTCTCGATCGATCGAACATTTTTTTTGTAGTAGCTAGCTGGGTGGCCCTCTTCTCCTTGAAGAACCCACCTTGCATTTCTGCTGTCGTCGATTCTTCTCATTTTACAGTATTGACTACTGTGCAACCTTGAGCATTTTACACACTTTCGGCAATGGCTCTCAGCGTGTCTGTATCTTTGACATCGGTGACAATGAGCAGGTCCTTCTAGCCTATTTTTAGGCCCTCACATATTTAAACTTCTTCGAAATTGCGGTTGATTCTTCAACTACGTTTTTCACTGCTGGCTTTCCTGTAGCTATAATATCTCTTTCGGGTTTTTCCTCGAGGGCTTATCTTTCTCTCCTGTCCCAGAGGTGAAGGCTTTTTATTTCCTCCAAGCACATTTTCGCGGCTTCGAGGGCTAGGAAATTTCTTCGTGTAAGGCTTTCACCCCCTCAGCTAATATGTCAACGCTGGCCTTTAACACTGTTAGTTGCTCCTTATACAGTTTTATCTCTTTCTTCTTTTATTTTATAATACGATGTTTCTCAGTTCTTTCGGCAGCTTCTGCTTATACTTCGACACCCATATCGGAGTTTTCATCTTCCGACGAGTTATCTTCTTTGTAGAGTTGTCTACTTGACCTACCAGCGAAGAAACTGCTTGGTCTGAAATCCTAAAATCTACTTCGTAGATTTCTCTTTTGGTTTATTCAATTATAGTTTCGTTTCCTTCGATGATTCTCGAAAAATAGCAGATAATTAATCGTATCAGCTTCGTTCTTAAAATCATGATGAAATAATTTTTTTTATTCTTTGTTATTTGTTTTGAAAGTTTCGAGGTACGTTCGAGGTTGATGGGCGAATCCGCCAACGGTTCCGTGGATATGGCCATCGGAATTTTAAGTCCCAACTAATTTGAATTTTTAACAAAAAGTCGATATTTATTCAACAATTGGGCCACAAAATGGTGCGCATTTGTTATCAGTTTACAATATCTTGTATGGCGAAGGGATAATTCGTGTGGGCTTTTCCCTTCTACGAATAACATCCCTCTTCGGCCGATTCGGATTCGACCGAATCGGATTAACCTGCGTTATTTCGTTAACTGGCCACGAGACCAGAAGGGTTAGCGTGAAATCCCCGCTATGAATATTTTCAATTATAAATGCCATTGGGGGGAGGGTCATAGACCGCTATGAATAGAATAGTTATTAATTGAAAAACGCAGCAAATCTCACACAAAAGTTTATTATTTCCACAGCAACTCGGTTCTTTCATCTAGTTTTCTATAATTCTTTCTTCCCATGTTTATCATCCATGAGAGTTGGTATTTAACGGAACGTTATTCGAACCATTTATTTTATCTGAGGAATGTGTCTCCAACGTTTCGGTCAAATCACTCAGAACGTCTTTAGGATTTATCTCAGAAGGTATATTCAATTTCAAAACCAAAACGACTGATGACGTCAACTTGATCGATAAGTTTTTCTGGTAATTCTTCTTATAATTCAAAAGTATTCAAAGGTACCTCATTTTCAGACTGGCAGTAAGATAACGACAAGAAGGTTAATTTGAAATTTCGTAAGGATCGTATTATGTACTGGAAGATTTAAAAAAATAATTTCTTAAAACTTTGATATCTCTGAAATTATTCGTCATCTCATGCTGAAATTATATGTTTACTATAAGGCTTCGATAGAATAAATGTGAAATTGCAGCTGTTTAGCGGTTCCACGTGAAAATAAAATAGCGTTTTTCGATATATTCAATATAATTTGGTGATTCCATATTTTGAGGATCATAAAAATGAAATGACATTATTTGTTATACAATGTACACTGAAGGCCGGTACACATAAACAAGCGCGCAAATCTCCTGACTCCACGTCTGTGCTTCTCAAAATTTTGTTGGTTTTACTTTCGTAAAGATAGTATGGTATTGGCCGTTCTCAGTCCATATGCGCTCCCAATAATTCTCTGAAATTTCTTTTCTTTTCGCGGAAACTGCTGATTAGAAAAAATAGTTGTCTGGATGAGTGAATACTGGGTAAATCATTTTTCATAATTTCCAATGTCAACGGAAGACATGAGTTCAGCCTAAACCTTGCACATAACATTGTAAGATGAATATTTCGCAAAGTTGCCCGTTTAGATAAAAAAATTCGCAGAAATTTGTGGACGAAGAGAAAGCGAAGCGACGCCGCGATTTCTGCTGAAATGGAATAGGAGGAATGATGTGAGACTTGCGTGTTAACATCTGCGAGGGAACGCTGAATTGGCCCTTTCAGGAAGCAAACAACTGATGAATATATTGTCCTTCAAGGAATCCCACTGTAAATATCGGCGGATGAGATACAACCTGTTTCCTAATCCTCTCTAGATGTTTACAGAAATTGAATATCTGGGATTCACTGCATTGATAATTCACATAGAAATAACATGAAAAAACCTAGAAGCCATTGTTGGTGGGATAACAGTCATCTCGTATAGTAGTATGTTCCGATGTTTTCATCTTATCTTCCTCATCATCCTCCGAATTTTTCGCCTTCAATTCCGCTCCTGCCAAAAGTTGACAACCTGGACGGTTGTCAATTGAAACGTGATTTTCTTCGCCAGAATCTTCATCGGTGAGGTCATTATTGCAGTATGTTGATTTCTTCTTCGGTAACATCTTCAAGATCAGATAGAAAGAACATCATGAAGTGTTACGCCCCTGGAAATTCGAGAAATCTAAATTCAATACTCATATTCCTAACGTCCTTTCAAAAGGACAACCAAGTGAATGACGCCAAAAGGCGTTATCCAATATATATGAGTTATTCCTCAACATCCATTAAAGAAAGTGAAAATTTCACAATTTGAATTGGTTGAGCTAAAAAAGCCCAAAAAAAAACACATCATCTTCATCCTTTGCATTTGGTGCATTTATTTTAAACTAAAAATCAAAAATGAAAAACTTTGAAAAATACAACAGAACAAGAATATGAAACAATATATAAACATGATAACACAGTCTAAAAATTTAAAAATCAAAGAATTAATTCATTGCATTATAAATACTCGTGAAAAATAGCCAACTTTCGAAAATACAAGAAACCAACAAAAACAAATATAAAAAACAACGTGAAATCATGAAACTTCTTAAAGTCTGAAAAAAAGGCAATAAGGTATTTCATTATAAAATATAAATAACATCTTATTTATGATAGTCTCTAAAACGAGGGATCACACACAAAGCTGGGGTATTCGGGCAGGCAGGGCAAAAATACACGGTTTCCTTCCTCACTGTTTTGTTAGATTTTTTGGGTGTTTTCTTTGGTACAAGTAATTTCATCATAACGTGCGAACGAAAGTCATAAATTGACATTCTTGACCGTTGAAACTTTTTGAATGAAAAGTATGAATTCGGTAGTAGCATTTGAATAAAATGAAGTCCCAACTAAATAAATGAAATAAAAATATAAATAAAAACTTCTTGTACCAACGCATAGTCTTTCAATCGGGGAGCTTTTTATTCACATATTGGCAGATTTCATTTGAAAATTCCTTCGAAATGTAAGGAACTTCTCTTCAGTCACGCCAACTGAGGCACAGCACTGTTAATTGTTTACCCGACAGTTGTCCATTCGGTACTCGTCCAATATATCATATGATATATGGCCTGAAAGCGCTCAGCTATCGTGGGTATAATTGATTCAACGCCTCTCTGGAACCGACTTTCCCATGGGTACAAAATATATTGGTACCGACAGTGACCCGTCAGCATTCCCACCATTACTCGAAGCTCAGCTGGTGGCTGCTTCAGTAGTTTTCTGGTACAGGTCGGTGAAAGCCCCACGAATTCCTTTGCCTGAGCAAATCCAGGAGTCTTCCGCCAATGTGTTATTCAGTTATCAAACTCCCAATGTTGGACCGGTGCCTTATATTGATCTTTTCTAAGCCCACGAAAAGGCTCAGGTTCAGCAGGTGAACACCTTGATGTTCTTTTTGCAAGTTCATCGGCTCTTTCATTTCCTTCAATACCACAATGCCCTGATGCCCATAGTAGAGTCACTTTATAACCTTTGGCCAGTTGCTTCATGGTATTACGGCATTTCCATATCAGCAGAGATCCCTGGCTGTGTAATTTCAGGGACTTCAGAGTGGCCTGGCTGTCCGGAGTTATGTAGATATGCGCTCCTTTGAGGTTCCTATTGAGACACTCTTGAGGGCAGATGTAGACAGCCAATCTCTTGGTCTGTAGAATAAAAAGAGGCTTCAGAAATCCTCAGTTTAGTTCCGTATACCCCCGATGCGCTCGCCTCTCTCTGATTTTGATCCATCAGTATACCATATGGAAGACTTTTTGTCGAATGTATTACGATATTTTTTTGCACTAGCATCCAGGATAACAACTAGATATTTGCACTGACTGGCGAAGTTCACATTCTGGCCGATTAGGAACGGAGCTCTCAGTTTGAGATTCCTTCTTCTAGTGAACGGAATCAGTGATGTCCATTAGGTACTCGTCCAATATATCATATGATAGCTGGCCTCAAAGCGCTCAGCTATCGTGGGTATAATTGATTCAACGCCTCTCTGGAGCCGACTTTCCCATGGGTACCAAAGATATTTGTACCGACAGTGACCCTTCAGCAGTCCCACCATTACTCGAAGCTCAGCTGGTGGCTGCTTCAGGAGCTTTCTGGTACAGGTCGTTGAAAGCACCGCGAATTCCTTTGCCTGAGCAGATCCAGGAGTCTTCCGCCAGAGGGTTATTCAGTTACAAAACTCGCATTGTTGGACCGGTGCCTTATATTGGTCTTTTCTAAGCCCACAAAAAGGCTCAGGTTCAGCAGGTGTACACCTTGATGTTCTTTTTGCGAGTTCATCGGCTCTTTCATTTCCTTCAATACCACAATGCCCTGGTGCCCATAGTAGAGTCACTCTATGACCTTTGGCCAGTTGCTTTATGGTATTACGGCATTTCCATATCAGCAGAGGTCCCTGGCTGTGTAATTTCAGGGACTTCAGCGTGGCCTTGCTGTCCGTAGTTATGTAGATATGCGCTCCTTTGAGGTTCCTATTGAGACACTCTTGAGGGCAGATGTAGACAGCCAATCTCTTGGTCTGTAGAATAAAAAGAGGCTTTAGAAATCCTCAGTTTAGTTCCGTATACCCCCGATGCGCTCGCCTCTCTCTGATTTTGATCCATCAGTATACCATATGGAAGACTTTTTGTCGAATGTATTACGATATTTTTTTGCACTAGCATCCAGGATAACAACTAGATATTTGCACTGACTGGCGAAGTTCACATTCTGGCCGATTAGGAACGGAGCTCTCAGTTTGAGATTCCTTCTTCTAGTGAACGGAATCAGTGATGTCCATTAGGTACTCGTCCAATATATCATATGATAGCTGGCCTCAAAGCGCTCAGCTATCGTGGGTATAATTGATTCAACGCCTCTCTGGAACCGACTTTCCCATGGGTACAAAATATATTGGTACCGACAGTGACCCGTCAGCATTCCCACCATTACTCGAAGCTCAGCTGGTGGCTGCTTCAGTAGTTTTCTGGTACAGGTCGGTGAAAGCCCCACGAATTCCTTTGCCTGAGCAAATCCAGGAGTCTTCTGCCAATGTGTTATTCAGTTATCAAACTCCCAATGTTGGACCGGTGCCTTATTTTGATCTTTTCTAAGCCCACGAAAAGGCTCAGGTTCAGCAGGTGAACACCTTGATGTTCTTTTTGCAAGTTCATCGGCTCTTTCATTTCCTTCAATACCACAATGCCCTGATGCCCATAGTAGAGTCACTTTATAACCTTTGGCCAGTTGCTTCATGGTATTACGGCATTTCCATATCAGCAGAGATCCCTGGCTGTGTAATTTCAGGGACTTCAGAGTGGCCTGGCTGTCCGGAGTTATGTAGATATGCGCTCCTTTGAGGTTCCTATTGAGACACTCTTGAGGGCAGATGTAGACAGCCAATCTCTGGGTCTGTAGAATAAAAAGAGGCTTCAGAAATCCTCAGTTTAGTTCCGTATACCCCCGATGCGCTCGCCTCTCTCTGATTTTGATCCATCAGTATACCATATGGAAGACTTTTTGTCGAATGTATTACGATATTTTTTTGCACTAGCATCCAGGATAACAACTAGATATTTGCACTGACTGGCGAAGTTAACATTCTGGCCGATTAGGAACGGAGCTCTCAGTTTGAGATTCCTTCTTCTAGTGAACGGAATCAGTGATGTCCATTAGGTACTCGTCCAATATATCATATGATAGCTGGCCTCAAAGCGCTCAGTTATCGTGGGTATAATTGATTCAACGCCTCTCTGGAGCCGACTTTCCCATGGGTACCAAAGATATTTGTACCGACAGTGACCCTTCAGCAGTCCCACCATTACTCGAAGCTCAGCTGGTGGCTGCTTCAGGAGCTTTCTGGTACAGGTCGTTGAAAGCACCGCGAATTCCTTTGCCTGAGCAGATCCAGGAGTCTTCCGCCAGAGGGTTATTCAGTTACAAAACTCGCATTGTTGGACCGGTGCCTTATATTGGTCTTTTCTAAGCCCACAAAAAGGCTCAGGTTCAGCAGGTGTACACCTTGATGTTCTTTTTGCGAGTTCATCGGCTCTTTCATTTCCTTCAATACCACAATGCCCTGGTGCCCATAGTAGAGTCACTCTATGACCTTTGGCCAGTTGCTTTATGGTATTACGGCATTTCCATATCAGCAGAGGTCCCTGGCTGTGTAATTTCAGGGACTTCAGCGTGGCCTCGCTCTCCGTAGTTATGTAGATATGCGCTCCTTTGAGGTTCCTATTGAGACACTCTTGAGGGCAGATGTAGACAGCCAATCTCTTGGTCTGTAGAATAAAAAGAGGCTTCAGAAATCCTCAGTTTAGTTCCGTATACCCCCGATGCGCTCGCCTCTCTCTGATTTTGATCCATCAGTATACCATATGGAAGACTTTTTGTCGAATGTATTACGATATTTTTTTGCACTAGCATCCAGGATAACAACTAGATATTTGCACTGACTGGCGAAGTTCAGATTCTGGCCGATTAAGACCGGAGCTCTTAGTTTAAGATTCCTTCTTCTAGTGAACGGAATCAGTGATGTCCATTAGGTACTCGTCCAATATATCATATGATAGCTGGCCTCAAAGCGGTCAGCTATCGTGGGTATAATTGATTCAACGCCTCTCTGGAGCCGACTTTCCCATGGGTACCAAAGATATTTGTACCGACAGTGACCCTTCAGCAGTCCCACCATTACTCGAAGCTCAGCTGGTGGCTGCTTCAGTAGTTTTCTGGTACAGGTCGGTGAAAGCCCCACGAATTCCTTTGCCTGAGCAAATCCAGGAGTCTTCCGCCAATGGGTTATTCAGTTATCAAACTCCCAATGTTGGACCGGTGCCTTATATTGATCTTTTCTAAGCCCACAAAAAGGCTCAGGTTCAGCAGGTGAACACCTTGATGTTCTTTTTGCAAGTTCATCGGCTCTTTCATTTCCTTCAATACCACAATGCCCTGATGCCCATAGTAGAGTCACTTTATAACCTTTGGCCAGTTGCTTCATGGTATTACGGCATTTCCATATCAGCAGAGATCCCTGGCTGTGTAATTTCAGGGACTTCAGAGTGGCCTGGCTGTCCGGAGTTATGTAGATATGCGCTCCTTTGAGGTTCCTATTGAGACACTCTTGAGGGCAGATGTAGACAGCCAATCTCTTGGTCTGTAGAATAAAAAGAGGCTTCAGAAATCCTCAGTTTAGTTCCGTATACCCCCGATGCGCTCGCCTCTCTCTGATTTTGATCCATCAGCATACCATATGGAAGACTTTTTGTCGAATGTATTACGATATTTTTTTGCACTAGCATCCAGGATAACAACTAGATATTTGCACTGACTGGCGAAGTTCACATTCTGGCCGATTAGGAACGGAGCTCTCAGTTTGAGATTCCTTCTTCTAGTGAACGGAATCAGTGATGTCCATTAGGTACTCGTCCAATATATCATATGATAGCTGGCCTCAAAGCGGTCAGCTATCGTGGGTATAATTGATTCAACGCCTCTCTGGAGCCGACTTTCCCATGGGTACCAAAGATATTTGTACCGACAGTGACCCTTCAGCAGTCCCACCATTACTCGAAGCTCAGCTGGTGGCTGCTTCAGGAGCTTTCTGGTACAGGTCGGTGAAAGCACCGCGAATTCCTTTGCCTGAGCAGATCCAGGAGTCTTCCGCCAGAGGGTTTTTCAGTTACCAAACTCGCATTGTTGGACCGGTGCCTTATATTGGTCTTTTCTAAGCCCACAAAAAGGCTGAGGTACAGCAGGTGTACACCTTGATGTTCTTTTTGCAAGTTCATCGGCTCTTTCATTTCCTTCAATACCCCAAAGTTCTGGTGCCCATAGTAGAGTCACTTTATAACCTTTGGCCAGTTGCTTCATGGTATTACGGCATTTCCATATCAGCAGAGGTCCCTGGCTGTGTAATTTCAGGGACTTCAGCGTGGCCTTGCTGTCCGTAGTTATGTAGATATGCGCTCCTTTGAGGTTCCTATTGAGACACTCTTGAGCGCAGATGTAGACAGCCAATCTCTTGGTCTGTAGAATAAAAAGAGGCTTCAGAAATCCTCAGTTTAGTTCCGTATACCCCCGATGCGCTCGCCTCTCTCTGATTTTGATCCATCAGTATACCATATGGAAGACTTTTTGTCGAATGTATTACGATATTTTTTTGCACTAGCATCCAGGATAACAACTAGATATTTGCACTGACTGGCGAAGTTAACATTCTGGCCGATTAGGAACGGAGCTCTCAGTTTGAGATTCCTTCTTCTAGTGAACGGAATCAGTGATGTCCATTAGGTACTCGTCCAATATATCATATGATAGCTGGCCTCAAAGCGCTCAGTTATCGTGGGTATAATTGATTCAACGCCTCTCTGGAGCCGACTTTCCCATGGGTACCAAAGATATTTGTACCGACAGTGACCCTTCAGCAGTCCCACCATTACTCGAAGCTCAGCTGGTGGCTGCTTCAGGAGCTTTCTGGTACAGGTCGGTGAAAGCACCGCGAATTCCTTTGCCTAAGCAGATCCAGGAGTCTTCCGCCAGAGGGTTATTCAGTTACAAAACTCGCATTGTTGGACCGGTGCCTTATATTGGTCTTTTCTAAGCCCACAAAAAGGCTCAGGTTCAGCAGGTGTACAGCTTGATGTTCTTTTTGCGAGTTCATCGGCTCTTTAATTTCCTTCAATACCACAATGCCCTGGTGCCCATAGTAGAGTCACTCTATGACCTTTGGCCAGTTGCTTTATGGTATTACGGCATTTCCATATCAGCAGAGATCCCTGGCTGTGTAATTTCAGGGACTTCGGCGTGGCCTAGCTGTCCGTAGTTATGTAGATATGCGCTCCTTTGAGGTTCCTATTGAGACACTCTTGAGGGCAGATGTAGACAGCCAATCTCTTGGTCTGTAGAATAGAAAGAGGCTTCAGAAATCCTCAGTTTAGTTCCGTATACCCCCGATGCGCTCGCCTCTCTCTGATTTTGATCCATCAGTATACCATATGGAAGACTTTTTGTCGAATCTATCACAAAATTTATTGCACTACCATCCAGGATAACAACTAGATATTGGCACTGACTGGCGAAGTTCAGATTCTGGCCGATTAAGACCGGAGCTCTTAGTTTAAGATTCCTTCTTCTAGTGAACGGAATCAGTGTTGTCCAATCGGTACTCGTCCAATATATCATATGATAGTTGGCCTTAAAGCGCTCAGCTCTCGTGGGTATAATTGATTCAACGCCTCTCTGCCCCCATATTTGAAGGTTTGACAGCTCTTCATCGCCCATTCAATCCTTTCTGCCAGCTTTCTGAAATTCTCACCTCACCTCACCCATCATCTCTGGTGCTCATTCGCTCAGAGCCAGGAAAACGAGTCGCTAGCAGACCTCTAAGGCTCTCTTCAAGATCAGTCGTGAAGTTCCCACATGGCTTCTTCATTTGACCAATTGGGTTGGAGTGATCTTTGACTAATGACTTTCTGAAGTCTGGCTGCGGGGCTGTTTTATCTATTCCCTCCAGGACTGTCCTTTGGCTTTTCTGACCTCTTTGTTGTAGTTCATTAGGGCCAATCGATAGGCATCTCAGCTGCCTTCTCTCTTGGCTCTGATGCAGGCTTTCCTAGCCATTCTCTTGGGGTTTTCTAGTTGCTTGTTTCACCCAGGAACGTCTCTGGAGATTGTTTTCTTCCTGATAGGGGGGCGACTTTCGTGTGCCTTCTTCAAATGTTCAAACACGATATGAAGTGAGCAGAGGTGTTTTCCAACTCCTCATTCGAGCTGATGCTGCATTTCAGGCCTTCCAGTTCTGACTTCTTATGGGTTCCATAAACGATGAAAATAGTCCAAATAACTTTCCATCGAATAGACGATCATCATCTTGATACCATCAAGAGATGGTATTGACGAACAATGGCAATATATCCAAGTTCAATGCTAAGAAAGAAAACTAGTCATCCGAAGAGATTACAGGGCTGCAAACTGAATAGGTTCGAAGTCGGGTTTGATTCAGTACGTCGCATTGTTGAATCCGTCAGGTTTGTTACAAATGTGAACTAGTAATTTTCATTAGGGTTGACATTCTCACATCATCCGAGAATTTCAGATAAATTAGTGTAGCGAAAGATGAAAATCTATAGAGAAATTCTGTGGAATGTTGCATTTGCATTGAACAAAACAGGGCTACATGTTCAGTCTGCCCAGCTGAGGAGTGATTTAGTGTTATTCGTTGTATTATATTGAATTGATTTCGCAGCAATAAATCAATACCTTCGGTTCGAAATGCGCTAGATTGCCTGTATTTATTGACGCATTTGAATAGGAGAACCACATGCTATTCTTTGTTTCAACAACCAATCCATTGAAACAATTATATAAAAGGTTCAGAATACATATTTCCTAGGCTTTCCGAATTCGGAACTGAATTTATCGATTGTGATGAAAATGCACGAACATTTTAAGTAGTACCTTTCTATATATTTTAACGAACAATATAGGTTATTTCGAGAAAATATGTGTGTAATATGCTGGAAATTGATATTCGAATCATAGGCAAACGAACGATACTGTTGAACTGAAATTGGCCAAAACCACGCAAGAATTCGATACACGTTGGTTTTATTGAGATTATAGCGATGGAGTAGATTCTTTATATCATACCACAAGACCAAAATTATGTCTATAGTTGAGGATTCACAAAATTTATGATTATTCCACTTGTTGTTAACTCTGCGAAATGTTGAATCCACCTAATTGAAACTCATTAAAATCAACGTATGAAAAATTTATTTCAGCACATTGCCTCCATAATAACTCATTTGAAACATGAAATATCTGCCATTTCTCAAAATAGCTACATACCTAGTCGAATTTATGTCATAAATCCTTTCATTCGAATCTCGCAGACACGTCAATAATGGACCGAATATTTTATCACACCCAATAGAATATTCGATTCATGGTTGACCATGAGCGATAAATAAATCTCCTACAAATTTTATTCTGACAGTAAAACGAGTCGGGTTCGGAACAAAACTCGAGTTTATGTGGAATCGATAAAACTTCGAATTGTGAAATTGTTTAAATCTGAACTAGATTAATGTGAATATAACCCGAATTAGATAGAGTTTATAAGTATATTACCTCAACTCTTCTTGTATCTAATAATAATAATTGTCAAATTTCTACTAATTTCTAAATCTGGTCAGTCGTCGCGTCGGACAGGCCAGCATGCTCCCACGCCGCCGACGTGTATGAGAGCAAAAGTACTGGTTAGTTCTTATTCAATATTAGATTACTCATTATCATAACGCGAATTTATTTCTTTTCTTGCACTGTTCGACTGGACGGTCAGGCTCTCTTTCTTATGCACTGAATATCCTATGCGTCCGATGAAATTTTCCAGACCGGTATATTTACTGGCCTAAACATGGTTAAGCTTGACACAATTAATCTAACACCTCTTGAGGAACAGTTCCTCAACATGAGATTGAATGAACGAACTAATGTCAAAAGAACGACTCCTCAGCAAATGAAGAAAGGCTCATTTCGAGAAATACATTCGTAATGTCGAAACGAACAACAAGAAAAGTTGTGTGTTGGAAGATACTATCAGACGGCGGATAGAATGAATGGAAGAGTATTTCGTTCGGTCCGTAGAAGATGAGATGTGTACTCACAAGTTCAGTTGTTATTTAAGCGTGGTAGTTTGCGAGAACATATTCTGACCTATATCTTGAGCGAATATTATCTCCCATTCCGGAGCGGATGAGTTGGAGGCTATTAAAAATCCTTTTCTCGAATACAAGACTGTTATGCTCCGAGATAATACAACGGGCGCTTAGATGAAACTTCGTGATGCGGCACATAAATTGGATATATAAGCATAACAGATTCTGTCACGTTTGTCTGAGACTACTGGTGAATCCTTGAAATTTTTCCAGACTCTTCCACGCACCAAATCTCCATTTTTCATTATAAATGAACAATTCTGCTATATTATATTTTATAGGACAGGAGTTCTAGAGTTTTAGCTTCTGTCGAGTAAGTATCAGAAGATGTTCATTCGAACCGTTCACGTAGAGGCAATGAAAAAAATTTTCGTCATAATGTTGGCGGAAATGTAGTGAATTATCTATTGACGGCGCCAGTTATTACTTGGTGGAAATTTACCGAATACCATTGCTTGTAATGGGTATATTTATAACTTAATGCATATTTCCTGCCGTTGGCGGATTCGGCAAAAGGGAACCGTTACCGTCATTTCATGTGTTAGGCTTCTTCAATAGAAAACCGTGTTTTCGAGAACTGCAGCTAGCATTTCATCAGACCTCATCGACCTTCGACGCGCCGAAGATTCGCCTGAACAAATTTGTTTTTCCCTCAATTTCGGTCTAGCTGATTGTGTTCCATGTTATTATTTCAGTTCAGCGAGTTCACGGCCATTCAAGTTATTACTTTCGTTTATGGTGTTTTGAGGGTTCCACTCGATATTACTTTTCCGAAATGTTGCCGGGAAATTATAGCGTGAAACAAGTAGAGATATTTTTTTCTTGATCTTTCTCTCGAGAATCGGTAAATTCGACAATTCCACTTGCGAATCGTATTTATTCTTTAAATCTACAATTATCTCAAGAAAATCCAAATCATTTTCGTTAAGTATTCTTTGGGCATTTTGGAGATACCAAAATAAAACTGTGAGACTAATTTTTCCTTCGAATCTTAATTTCAAAAGTTCCTTTAAATTGTTCCAGTTATCAGTAATTCTCTCATTTGAACTTACGATTTCACTAGCATTCCCTACCAATTTACCTTTGATAATGTCATAAAATCTTCTGCAGTGATTCAAAAATCGTGCGAGATTTTCCGGATTACCATCAAATGGTACAATTGACTTCGAAAATAAATCAATCAATTTAAGTCTTTCGAACATATTTGGTTCTGGTGCAACTGCCATTTTATTCGTATACTTCCTACCTTTAAAATGCTTCACGGAAGTAATCTTGAAAAATTATTATTATACTCAAAAATCATAGTATTCGGTTTTTTATTTTATAAGAAACCTAGGAAAAACTCTGGTAATCGGTTTTCATAAGAAACCAAGAGAAAACTTACACAAGTTTTACGCTCAAAACCGTGGAAAAAGATTGATCAACTTTGGGCCAGGTTAATGACTGGGAATAAAAAAAGTGTTCTAGAAAGGATTCTCACCACGTTGTTTCTTGAAGTCGTCGAAAGCGCTTCCTTATACGATCAGGGCTTCAACGGCTTTCTATTCGTTGTTGCTGGATTTAGCACCTTAACAGTTAACAATGAAAGTTCTGGAAGTTCGGCGAAATCCCATCCTCGTCGCCAATTATGTTTTTGAAATGGAAGTTTTTCAAAAGAAAAAACTGTTTATTTACAACAGAAGATTTTCCAACCTATCTAACATACAGCTAGTAAGAAATTCACTTATTGACGTTCCTTGATTATTTTCTTGGAAGTTCTGCCAATTTGGCCTATAAGGAACTTGGACAATCACCGCATGTTAATTTATATACTCCCATTTCATCTTATTGCTTGTCTTGTTACTTTCGATATATTTGCCTGAACTATTATCGGTTCTATAGGCGCTATTGTATAGCAAAACACGAGGTTCAGTAAACCCCTAATTGGGGAAAATCGTAGTCCAATGTATTACTGAATACTTCGTTCATCCTGACTCATTCACATAACTAGAATATCAAAATCCGGAGCTGAATTAGCGAATATTATTCATTTTGATAACATAATTCAGGCAAGATGAACTCTCGAAAGATAACGAAATTATTCACATTTTGCTTAATCTAAACATACCTCATCCATTTTAACGACGTCGGAAGCCCCACACGGTTTTCCGAGTTCATGCCATTGAAATAAAATTCAATATTTCGACCACGGCAATTTCGGAATATGACCGTTATGTGACACCCAGGAGAGTTCCGATGTAATGGATTTTCGAATCGAATTCGTTCAAACTGTGCATAATAATTGCTCGAACCGGGATTCAACCATTCATTTCGAACTGAAACACGCTACAGTTTTCACACATTTGGTCATAATTTCAAAGTCATGATTATAGACCGCATTAGTGAACATACATATATCCATATCCAACAAATATTTCGAAAATGTATGCATAAAAAATGCCCAAAATATCATTGAGAAGTGTCAAAATATGCAACATTCACTTGCATACATGGAAAGTTTTTGACACCTGCACAAGTTTAAACACAAAAAGAGTGGAAAACACAAAATACAGTACTGAAATGTATTGGCAGCACCCCCTGGGAAGGAAAAACATCAATAATCAACAATGTTCTTGGAAGTTGAGGAATGGAGTTATCCAGAAAACGAACACAGGACTAAACAATGGTTGAAAAAGTTTATGTAGAATCTACAAGAAATAATGAAGGGTTTTATACAAAGGGGATACTATTCTCAGAAAAACATGTAGAACGGTTTTTATTGCAATGGTTTCCTTACTGAAATCTGAAGAAGCGGAAAATATGTAACTTCACTGTTAAAATTTTATCGATACATGTACTGAAGCCCATACATAAGGAAAAACGCTACCGATTTTCCGATCGTTCACGTCTGGAGCGTTGAACTTCAGGTTTCCAATTAGAACTTCTACTTACTTACGATCGTTTCCACGAAGGAAATAAATTCTATGGAGCGTGGCTCCGACTCCCAAAGTCTAATTATTAAGGGGTTTCGAATGTGAAATGGAGTTATTTGCACCCTTTTTGGTTCCTTCTGAGATATAGGGACTCGGATGTTCAATTTTCGTTATGTCCAACCTGTGTCAAACTTTTTATAGTCCTCAACTTTTCCAATTCCGAAGTGCGTGGAATCGGTTTCGATTCGATAGTATTAGCTGTTTTTTTTATATTCATACATTTTGAAATGATTCTGAAAGCAAATGATTACACTTTGGTCTGGCGACAAGTTGGACATGAATCAATACAATAAAATCGATTTTGGCTGAGCCATATAATCTAATGTTCGAAAAAACTGTTACTCAAAGGAGCATGTGCAAACGAGGTTACAGGCGGACCAGAAGTTTCATAACATCATAAACAAATCGGGTGATTGGGACCGGCGACATTGGAAATCGTATCTTCTCGGCATCACCCTAGTATTACGGAAAATGCCGAGAGGCGATCACTTTATCGCCTCCGATGATCCGGAAAATAGCGAAACCTACCGGCCGTTCGGATATCGTCGTCCCCTTCGAATTAGCTCTGGAAGGAGGCGAAAAGATTGTCGCCTCTACGTCCTCAAGAGGCCGTAGAGCATTTGCGCCGAATAAAAGCATTGTTGATTTTAATTTGTTTCGATGAATATTTTAATATTCTGGTGATTGCTCTCTATTTTTTTTTATTTCTTTGAGACTGAAACGGGGAGGTTTAGGAGCGTCTTGATGGTCCAATATTGCATTGCTATATTCCGAGGGGATGAATCTGTGGTCACTTGAACCAATTGATTTCGTCAGCAGAAGCAATCAAAAAAAAAAGGAATATTTTTGAGGTATTTACATTTTATCCTTCGAATAGAATCCTTATTTCTCAATGAAAATACAAGTAAATAGAGGCTAATAAAATGTTATCATTTCTTTCGACGGCCATCTTAATTCTCAATATTATTTAAGAAATAAAGAAATAGAAATGTGGAATGCCGGCCCGCCACAGAATACAGAAGAATGTACGGCGCCGTCTCGAATATACCCATCGTTAAATTCTATTGGACAGGCAGTGTCATGTGCATTTTCAAATTTCAATAGTTGTTGCGTAGGTTAAAGCCAATTTGTAAGCGGTAAGGCTAAACGTTGACGCAAACGCATTTGATTGTGTGAATCCGTTCGGAAAGTCGAGGGATGAAAAAGTGAGGGAGTAGTATGTTAGGAATTTAAAATCTCCTTGAACATCTATTGCTAATTGTTCACTATCATATGCCTCTCAATTTCGTCGGTTAGGCTAAATCGTGCGAATTTATCAGTGTTTTCGGTAATCGGTGAAGCGGCATTGTGAATGATCGTCTGTGTTAATAATGTAGTGACACCTCTTCATGTCTTCATGTTTGGTCGTGGAAGATGATTACAGCAAACCAACATCTCTACGCCACTGCGTTTGAATGTCGTCTCCAACATACTCCTTATGATTCTCAAGTCCAGCCCATCGAGGTCACAGGACAATTTCGGAATTCCTAGTTTTACCAGATTCTGGTCTAGCATAGTGAGACTCTTCTAGACATCCTCATAAGAAGGTTTACCTTGGGAGTACTTCTTGGTAACTAGGTATGCCGTTGAAAACAAGTTTAACATAAATTGATATACAATTACCAAAATTAAAATGAGACATCCAAAATAATAAAACCAGTCTGAATTTTTTAGATTTAGGAAATTGTATAAATAATCAATTTGATGACAATATATCTACAAATTCTTTTCCCACAATCAAGAGGAGGGACAATCCCTGAATAACTTCTTCTTCTTTATGTGCCTTGTCAGATTTTTCCAAAATTGGCGATCACCAATGAGAAGGCTTCTCGATCCTTAGCCATTTGTAAAAGTTGTCCTGAACCTCGTATTTCGGTCCACTCCCGAATGTTTTCGAGCCAGGAAGCTTGTCTTCTTTCTGCACCCCTTCGACCTTCTATGTTCTCATCAATAATCAGCTGCAATACCCGATAATGACTTCCACTCATCGCATGGCCTTGTGAATACTTCTTGGTAGCTAGGTATGCCGTTAAAAACTAGACTAACATAAATCGATACACAATTACCAAAATTGAAATGAGACATCCAAAATAATAGAACCAGTCTGAATTTCTTGGATTGGGGAAATTTTATAATCAATCAATTTAATGACAATGAATATTTACAAATTCTTTTCCTACAATCAAGAAGAGGGACAATCCCTGAATAACTTCTTCTTCTTTATGTGCCTTGTCAGATTTTTCCAAAATTGGCGATCACCAATGAGAAGGCTTCTCGATCCTTAGCCATTTGTAAAAGTTGTCCTGAACCTCGTATTTCGGTCCACTCCCGAATGTTTTCGAGCCAGGAAGCTTGTCTTCTTTCTGCACCCCTTCGATCTTTTATGTTCTCATCAATAATCAGCTGCAATACACGATAATGACTTCCACTCATCGCATGGCCTTGTGAATACTTCTTGGTAGCTAGGTATGTCGTTGAAAACAAGTTTAACATAAATTGATATACAATTACCAAAATTAAAATGGGACATCCAAAATAATAAAACCTTCTTTAGATTTAGGAAATTGTATAAATAATCAATTTGATGACAATAAATATTTACAAATTCTTCTCCTACAATCAAGAAGAGGGACAATCCCTGAATAACTTCTTCTTCTTTATGTGCCTTGTCAGATTTTTCCAAAATTGGCGATCACCAATGAGAAGGCTTCTCGATCCTTAGCCATTTGTAAAAGTTGTCCTGAACCTCGTATTTCGGTCCACTCCCGAATGTTTTCGAGCCACGAAGCTTGTCTTCTTTCTGCACCCCTTCGACCTTCTATGTTCTCATCAATAATCAGCTGCAATACCCGATAATGACTTCCACTCATCGCATGGCCTTGTGAATACTTCTTGGTAGCTAGGTATGCCGTTAAAAACTAGACTAACATAAATCGATATACAATTACCAAAATTGAAATGAGAAATCCAAAATAATTGAACCAGTCTGAATTTCTTGGATTGGGGAAATTTTATAATCAATCAATTTAATGACAATATATCTACAAATTCTTTCCCTACAATCAAGAAGAGGGACAACCCCTGAATAACTTCTTCTTCTTTATGTGCCTTGTCAGATCTTTCCGACATTGGCGATCAACAATGAGAAGGCTTCTCGATCCTTAGCCATATGTGAAAGTTGTCCTGAACCTCGTATTTCGGTCCACTCCCGAATGTTTTCCAGCCAGGAAGCTTGTCTTCTTTCTGCACCCCTTCGTCCTTCTATGTTCTCATCAATAATCAGCTGCAATACCCGATAATGACTTCCACTCATCGCATGGCCTTGTGAATACTTCTTGGTAGCTAGGTATGCCGTTAAAAACTAGACTAACATAAATCGATATACAATTACCAAAATTGAAATGAGAAATCCAAAAAAATAGAACCAGTCTGAATTTCTTGGATTGGGGAAATTTTATAATCAATCAATTTAATGACAATATATCTACAAATTCTTTCCCTACAATCAAAAAGAGGGACAATCCCTGAATAACTTCTTCTTCTTTATGTGCCTTGTCAGATCTTTCCGACATTGGCGATCAACAATGAGAAGGCTTCTCGATCCTTAGCCATATGTGAAAGTTGTCCTGAACCTCGTATTTCGGTCCACTCCCGAATGTTTTCCAGCCAGGAAGCTTGTCTTCTTTCTGCACCCCTTCGTCCTTCTATGTTCTCATCAATAATCAGCTGCAATACCCGATAATGACTTCCACTCATTGCATGGCCTTGTGAATGCTTCTTGGTAGCTAGGTATGCCGTTAAAAACTAGACTAACATAAATCGATATACAATTACCAAAATTGAAATGAGGCATCCAAAATAATAAAACCAGTCTGAATTATTTAGATTTAGGAAATTGTATAAAGAATCAATTTGATGACAATATATCTACAAATTCTTTTCCCACAATCAAGAGGAGGGACAATCCCTGAATAACTTCTTCTTCTTTATGTGCCTTGTCAGATTTTTCCAAAATTGGCGATCACCAATGAGAAGGCTTTTCGATCCTTAGCCATTTGTAAAAGTTGTCCTGAACCTCGTATTTCGGTCCACTCCCGAATGTTTTCGAGCCAGGAAGCTTGTCTTCTTTCTGCACCCCTTCGACCTTCTATGTTCTCATCAATAATCAGCTGCAATACCCGATAATGACTTCCACTCATCGCATGGCCTTGTGAATACTTCTTGGTAGCTAGGTATGCCGTTAAAAACTAGACTGACATAAATCGATACACAATTACCAAAATTGAAATGAGACATCCAAAATAATAGAACCAGTCTGAATTTGTTGGATTGGGGAAATTTTATAATCAATCAATTTAATGACAATGAATATTTACAAATTCTTTTCCTACAATCAAGAAGAGGGACAATCCCTGAATAACTTCTTCTTCTTTATGTGCCTTGTCAGATTTTTCCAAAATTGGCGATCACCAATGAGAAGGCTTCTCGATCCTTAGCCATTTGTAAAAGTTGTCCTGAACCTCGTATTTCGGTCCACTCCCGAATGTTTTCGAGCCAGGAAGCTTGTCTTCTTTCTGCACCCCTTCGATCTTTTATGTTCTCATCAATAATCAGCTGCAATACACGATAATGACTTCCACTCATCGCATGGCCTTGTGAATACTTCTTGGTAGCTAGGTATGTCGTTGAAAACAAGTTTAACATAAATTGATATACAATTACCAAAATTAAAATGAGACATCCAAAATAATAAAACCTTCTTTAGATTTAGGAAATTGTATAAATAATCAATTTGATGACAATAAATATTTACAAATTCTTTTCCTACAATCAAGAAGAGGGACAATCCCTGAATAACTTCTTCTTCTTTATGTGCCTTGTCAGATTTTTCCAAAATTGGCGATCACCAATGAGAAGGCTTCTCGATCCTTAGCCATTTGTAAAAGTTGTCCTGAACCTCGTATTTCGGTCCACTCCCGAATGTTTTCGAGCCAGGAAGCTTGTCTTCTTTCTGCACCCCTTCGACCTTCTATGTTCTCATCAATAATCAGCTGCAATACCCGATAATGACTTCCACTCATCGCATGGCCTTGTGAATACTTCTTGGTAGCTAGGTATGCCGTTAAAAACTAGACTAACATAAATCGATATACAATTACCAAAATTGAAATGAGAAATCCAAAATAATTGAACCAGTCTGAATTTCTTGGATTGGGGAAATTTTATAATCAATCAATTTAATGACAATATATCTACAAATTCTTTCCCTACAATCAAGAAGAGGGACAATCCCTGAATAACTTCTTCTTCTTTATGTGCCTTGTCAGATCTTTCCGACATTGGCGATCAACAATGAGAAGGCTTCTCGATCCTTAGCCATATGTGAAAGTTGTCCTGAACCTCGTATTTCGGTCCACTCCCGAATGTTTTCCAGCCAGGAAGCTTGTCTTCTTTCTGCACCCCTTCGTCCTTCTATGTTCTCATCAATAATCAGCTGCAATACCCGATAATGACTTCCACTCATTGCATGGCCTTGTGAATACTTCTTGGTAGCTAGGTATGCCGTTAAAAACTAGACTAACATAAATCGATATACAATTACCAAAATTGAAATGAGAAATCCAAAAAAATAGAACCAGTCTGAATTTCTTGGATTGGGGAAATTTTATAATCAATCAATTTAATGACAATATATCTACAAATTCTTTCCCTACAATCAAAAAGAGGGACAATCCCTGAATAACTTCTTCTTCTTTATGTGCCTTGTCAGATCTTTCCGACATTGGCGATCAACAATGAGAAGGCTTCTCGATCCTTAGCCATATGTGAAAGTTGTCCTGAACCTCGTATTTCGGTCCACTCCCGAATGTTTTCCAGCCAGGAAGCTTGTCTTCTTTCTGCACCCCTTCGTCCTTCTATGTTCTCATCAATAATCAGCTGCAATACCCGATAATGACTTCCACTCATTGCATGGCCTTGTGAATGCTTCTTGGTAGCTAGGTATGCCGTTAAAAACTAGACTAACATAAATCGATATACAATTACCAAAATTGAAATGAGGCATCCAAAATAATAGAACCAGTCTGAATTTCTTGGATTGGGGAAATTTTATAATCAATCAATTTGATGACAATATATCTACAAATTCTCTTCCCACAATCAAGAGGAGGGACAATCCCTGAATAACTTCTTCTTCTTTATGTGCCTTGTCAGATTTTTCCAAAATTGGCGATCACCAATGAGAAGGCTTTTCGATCCTTAGCCATTTGTAAAAGTTGTCCTGAACCTCGTATTTCGGTCCACTCCCGAATGTTTTCGAGCCAGGAAGCTTGTCTTCTTTCTGCACCCCTTCGACCTTCTATGTTCTCATCAATTATCAGCTGCAATACCCGATAATGACTTCCACTCATCGAAGGCCTTGTGAATACTTCTTGGTAGCTAGGTATGCCGTTAAAAACTAGACTAACATAAATCGATATACAATTACCAAAATTGAAATGAGAAATCCAAAATAACAGAACCAGTCTGAATTTCTTGGATTGGGGAAATTTTATAATCAATCAATTTAATGACAATATATCTACAAATTCTTTTCCTACAATCAAGAAGAGGGACAATCCCTGAATAACTTCTTCTTCTTTATGTGCCTTGTCAGATCTTTCCGACGTTGGCGATCAACAATGAGAAGGCTTCTCGATCCTTAGCCATATGTGAAAGTTGTCCTGAACCTCGTATTTCGGTCCACTCCCGAATGTTTTCGAGCCAGGAAGGTTGTCTTCTTTCTGCACCCCTTCGGCCTTCTATGTTCTCATCAATTATCAGCTGCAATACCCGATAATGAATTCCACTCATCGCATGGCCTTGTGAATACTTCTTGGTAGCTAGGTATGCCGTTAAAAACTAGACTAACATAGATCGATATATAATTACCAAAATTGAAATGAGACATCCAAAATAATAGAACCAGTCTGAATTTGTTGGATTGGGGAAATTTTATAATCAATCAATTTAATGACAATGAATATTTACAAATTCTTTTCCTACAATCAAGAAGAGGGACAATCCCTGAATAACTTCTTCTTCTTTATGTGCCTTGTCAGATTTTTCCAAAATTGGCGATCACCAATGAGAAGGCTTCTCGATCCTTAGCCATTTGTAAAAGTTGTCCTGAACCTCGTATTTCGGTCCACTCCCGAATGTTTTCGAGCCAGGAAGCTTGTCTTCTTTCTGCACCCCTTCGACCTTCTATGTTCTCATCAATTATCAGCTGCAATACCCGATAATGAATTCCACTCATCGCATGGCCTTGTGAATACTTCTTGGTAGCTAGGTATGCCGTTAAAAACTAGACTAACATAAATCGATATACAATTACCAAAATTGAAATGAGACATCCAAAATAATAGAACCAGTCTGAATTTGTTGGATTGGGGAAATTGTATAATCAATCAATTTAATGACAATGAATATTTACAAATTCTTTTCCTACAATCAAGAAGAGGGACAATCCCTGAATAACTTCTTCTTCTTTATGTGCCTTGTCAGATTTTTCCAAAATTGGCGATCACCAATGAGAAGGCTTCTCGATCCTTAGCCATTTGTAAAAGTTGTCCTGAACCTCGTATTTCGGTCCACTCCCGAATGTTTTCGAGCCAGGAAGCTTGTCTTCTTTCTGCACCCCTTCGATCTTCTATGTTCTCATCAATAATCAGCTGCAATACCCGATAATGACTTCCACTCATCGCATGGCCTTGTGAATACTTCTTGGTAGCTAGGTATGCCGTTAAAAACTAGACTAACATAATTCGATATACAATTACCAAAATTGAAATGAGACATCCAAAATAATAGAACCAGTCTGAATTTGTTGGATTGGGGAAATTTTATAATCAATCAATTCAATGACATCAGAGCATCTTCAATAAATTTCAGGAGTATTTTCAACTTCTTTTTCTACTGTAATATCCTTTGGTGTCACTCGATATACCATCAAAGGTATTTTAGTTAGGTCACAATGAAGGAAACACAGTAATGTTTTTTCAGTATCTGCTGCCGTCCAAAGGTACAATATGAATGACTGCCCAACCGTCCGATATCATCGAGATGTTATCGAATCGCTGATTCATCATATTCGTTCCTTCGCCGGAAACTGATATTTTATTCCAAACACTTCAATCATATAGTACATCCCTTTCTTTCGATAAATTGATAATTATTGGTATGATAAATATGCAATGAACAATAACTATTAGAAAAATAATATAATATAAATAATGATGAATGTTATACAATATAAATCAAATTTGGGTATGTTATGTATATCGACTTTGCGTTTTTCTAGTCATTCAGATTTGATCAATTACGTTTCCCTCGTCTCCTTTCATTCGACTTTTTTAAATGCACAATACTTCTTCTGAACTTTTCGCCTGTGTGGTCATTCTGAATTTGAACGTCAGCTTCTTTCTTCTCTATGCTCAGAAGGATCGAGATTAGGAGTAAGTTTGACTTTCTTTATCACATGTTGCTCAGACTTTATCCCCACATTTAAGATTGTCGGTGTAAGTGATATTACTGACGTTCCGCCTCCGGAGAAATTAGTAAACGATTAGTAATTTGAACGAGAGTTTTTTTCTCTATCGTTGGTTACGCTGTGGAATTGTAGTCCTATGAAGTCTGGACGACCATCACAAAATCACAATCTGCAGTGTTGTGAGGGCAAAATGCAATGTTGGAGTATGCCGGCTTTGCTAGCCGAGTGTTGCCTTATTTGGGTCGACGGAATAATCTAATTACAGCTCATTGCCTACTCATTCTAACCCTTATATTGAACTACTCTCAGAAGTGTTATCATGGAATATAACATGTGGTAAATGAAGCCCCGTAGGTTTCACCCCTGCACTCCGAAATATTCCGGAATAGAATGGCACCAAAAGGGCTGTTACACACAGAAGAATTCGTGGCTCCAGAGCTGAAATTCAGACCTGCAAAAATTGGGAATTCTAAAATGTTTCACCTTATTATACTGGCTGATCCTGAATCTATGAGGGTAATTTTATACTGGATAGTATAAATAGAAATGAATTTCATCGAATCTTCCGCAATAACTACTTCGTCGCCTAAAATTTTCAATGTGTCACCTGAATATGCATCTCGATTCCCAAATAGATACATCTGTATATAAACAGGCCAACAGATTTTTTTTTATTTGGTGCCTGAATAATTGCCATTATTCTTATAGGTTTTTCCTCTGCTGATTCCAGAAATTGGAACCATTTATCTCTATCAGCTCCCGTTCTCAAGATACAGCCTCACTGACTTGAATTTAGAAGTAAATCCAAACCTGATATCGGCTTTGAATTCAGTAAAAAATTAGTTCCATTCGGTTTGACTGATTGAATTTATGAGTAACAAGAAACAAATTGTATCCAAGGAAGATATGTTGCTAATAAATCATGGAAGTTTTGCTGAAATAGCGAAATATCCAAAAAACATTTCGGTGGTAGGTACCTACCTACTTACTTCCTTTCTCAATCCCCGTTACAATCACGCCTTATATTCTATCTATGTCATATTATTATTCGAAATGACTGATGAAATTTTAAATACTTTCGAAAATTATATGAATGATATCTCATTGATACAACATGGCATAGTAAGTTATAGAATCTCACCTCCAGAATCACTTTATCAAGAACTCTTGAAGATATCCTCTTAGTTCACTTCGCCTATTTCTCCGAGTATCGGGTCAACGTATAATTATTATAAAATCATGAAATTGAGTTCGTTCATAAAAGATAATATTCGGATTATTTGGCCTCTGAAATACCCCTTGATTCCTTCCAAAATTTTGATCTTTACGAAATGTTATCATTACCAAATCCTTTTTTCGAAAACAATATATTGTTTTCATACATCGAACCTTCGAAACCCTACCTATTGATTTCACCTATGAGAACAAGTTATTTGATGTTGGATGAATGGTGAAGTTGTTATCCTCAAGAATGGATCTATAAAAATATGCCCACAGTAAGGAAAGCTGACAAACTATGTGAAGTACAACTGTTAACCATGATGATCGACCAGATTCCTAGTTCCTGCAAATAAAGAAGTCATTGCTGAAGCTGAAATATGGCACGATTTCGATGGAAACCTCTTCTCGTTATCCAGCTCTACCCCAATTTTCATAATATGTGGTGAAGAATATCTGAAGCAAGAAATCTTGAAGCAGATGGGTATCCTACAACTTAATTCAAACTGCAAGGCCTTTACTTCTACAAATTAGTTTAGAAACTGATTCAGTACTAATGTATTCTAATTCCAGTCATGAAATTCCTACTTCGAGTATCGTTGAAGATGAGTGTTGCAGCAAGCTGAGAAAGAACCTCTCACGCCATGCCATCCTTATGGAACTAATCAAGTTCACGCACGTCAACCTCCATGAATGGAAGTATGTCCAGCACAAGTTGAGCGAATTCGATGAACAGCTCCAACAACAACTGAACAAGCCTTTCATCACACAGCATTCTTCATGGGTCACGACAGCACTGTCCGTTGTGTACCATCCTACTGACTACCCTGTACAACCTCTTCAGATTGTGTGGTTTCATCAAACTAATTAGGAGATTCCTTTGCTGTACCAAGGGACCCAGAGCAATCGAAGCAAGTCCAAGCTTCAAAATATTCAACAAATGCCATAGGAGACCAGTCCAGCAACCAATCCAAGTATGCAACGATGCCGAACTCCACAGCCTACATGGTCCAAGCACTTCCCACAATCCACAATCAAGCCAAGAAGATTCATCCAGCACATGGTCCCAAATTCAAGGAAGAACACGATGAAATTCTGTTAGAATCTACCCTAATTAATCTATCAATTTCAGTTATTTATGAAACTTGAATTCTTATTGTGAAGTAATTCAAATCATTGAGATGCATAGTTTTATATAATGATATAGTTCTTTCTTCTATTCTCGAGTTCCTAAATAATCATGATTTCTAATTTTTGCAATTCTTTAAGAGCCTCTTTTAATCAAGTGATATTTATTTTGATGCAAGAATCTCTCTAATCATTTCAATGCATTTCTATCTCAATCTAAGATCTTAATATTCTGAATTATGTATTTATATGTCAATATTTTATGTCCTTATGTATAGGACCAATATCAAGTTAATAATATTTCTTTAATCGAATAACCTAATAAATCTTATATCTCAATATCTCGAATTATCATAAATCAATAATCTATGTCCTAATTTATAGAACCCATATTAAGTTAACAATATTCCTTTAATTGAATAATATTAAGTAAACAATATTCCTTCAATTGAATAACAATAATTGGATGATATAATAATCACGATCAATTAACTAATGTCAATTCAATATTCAATTCCAATATTTTAATTGTGATTGTAATTTTATTGAATTCAATTCTACATTTCATATTTTGATATATTCTCAATGTCAAATCATTGTAAGGTGTAATTCTGCTTCTCTATATTCTCAAAAGATTTTTGCTTTTTTCAAAAACTCATCAGAAAACCTTATTTTATGGGGAAGGTGTTCTCATCCCCTAAAAAAATACTCCAATGTATAACTATTAATGCTTAGCTCAGCATTTCACCGAAGCATATATAAAGAGGCAGCATAACGCTATTAGTTTCAGTTTCAATCTCGAGAGTTTCTGTTTCTAGTGAACTAATTATTCACAATGCTGAATAAATCTATTAAAGTTATGAGTGTGTTAATGAATCTACCTTCTTAAATGAAGTGAATCTAACTCCTCAAATCAAGTGAACCTTACTCCTCAAATCAAGTGAATCTAATCAAGTCAAACAAGTGCTTTTAGTACAACCAAAGGTATTACGGAGCCTTTTCCTTAAAATAAAGCTGCCCTGGTGACAGCGGAATTGCCGATTTCCAAACGATTGTCTTGTGTTCAAAGGAATACAACAATATATACTGAGGGTTCTTCAATTTCATCTATGGTTTTTTTTTTTCAACTTATTTGAGATACCATCTCATGTGTTTGCTCATTTTTCATGCATTTTACAATATCCCTCAGTTGGGCTCTAGTTATTTGTTTACATGGATTTGTCTAGTGCTTTTTGAGTTAAATGAACATTACACCGTCTTCTTCTTTCACAACGCCAAGTCATCTTTGAGTACTATTGTATCGAAAACGGTAACCAGTTGTTGCTGCAATACGGATTGTTGGATCTACCTATTGATTTCACCTATGAGAACAAGTTATTTGATGTTGGATGAATAGTCAAGTTTTTATCCTCAAGAATGGATCTATAAAAATATGCCCACAGTAAGGAAAGCTGACAAACTATGTGAAGTACAACTGTTAACCAAGATGATCGACCAGATTCCTAATTCCTGCAAATAAAGAAGTCTCATTGCTGAAGCTGAAATATGGCACGAACTCGATGGAAACCTCTTCTCGTTATCCAGCTCTACCCCAATTTTCATAAAATGTGGTGAAGAATCTCTGAAGCAAGAAATCTTGAAGCAGATAGGTATCCTAAAACTTGATTCAAACTGCAAGGCCTTTACTGAACAAATTAGTTTAGAAATTGATTCAGTACTAATGTATTCTAATTCCAGTTATGAAATTCCTACTTCAAGTATCGTTGAAGATGAGTGTTGCAGCAAGCTAAGAAAGAACCTCTCACTTCATGCAATCCATATGGAACTAATCAAGTTCACGCACGTCAACCTCCATGGATTGAAGTATGTCCAGCACAAGTTAAGCGAATTCGATGAACAGCTCGAACAACAACTGAACAAGCCCTTCATCATACAGCATTCTTCATGGGTCACGACAGCACTGTCCGTTGTGTGTGGTACCATCCTACTGACCATCCTGTACAACCTCTTCAGATTGTGTGGTTTCATAAAACTAATTAGGAGATTCCTTTGATGTACCAAGGAAGCCAGAGCAATTGAAACAAGTCCAAGCTTCCACATATTCAACCAAAGCCATAGGAGACCAGTCCAGCAACCAATCCAAGTATACAACGATGCCGAACTCCACAGCTTACATGGTCCAAGCACTTCCCACAATCCACAATCAAGCCAAAAAGATTCGTCCAGCACATGGTCCCAAATTCAAGGAGGAACACGATGAAATTCTGTTAGAACCTACCCTAATTAATCTGTCAATTTCAGTTATTTATGAAATTTGAATACTTATTGTGAAGTAATTCAAATCATTGAGTTGCATAGTTTTATATAATGATATAGTTCTTTCTTTTATTCTCGAGTTCCTAAATAATCATGATTTCTAATTTTTGCAATTCTATAAGAGTCTCTTTTAATTAAGTGATATTTAATTTTATGCAAGAATCTATTTAATCATTTCAATGCATTTCTATCTCAATCTAAGATCTTAATATTCTGAATTACGTCAATATTTTATGTCCTTATGTATAGGACCAATATCAAGTGAATAATATTTCTTTAATCGAATAACCTAATAATCATAATTAATCTTATATCTCAAATCTTGAATTATCATAAATCAATAAACTATGTCCTGATTTATAGAACCCATTTTAAGTAAACAATATTCCTTTAATTGAATAATATTAAGTAAACAATATTCCTTCAATTGAATAACAATAATTGGATGATATAATAATCACGATCAATTAACTAATGTCAATTCAATATTCAATTCCAATATTTTAATTGTGATTGTAATTCTATTGAATTCAATTCTACATTTCATATTTTGATATATTCTCAATGTAAAATTATTGTAAGGTGTAATTCTGCTTCTCTATATTCTTAAAAGATTTTTGCTTTTTTCAAAAACTCATCAGAAAACCTTATGTTATAGGGGAGTTGTTCTCATCCCCTAAACAAAGACTCCAAAGTATAACTATTAATGCTTAGCTCAGAATTTATCCGAAGCATATATAAAGAGGCAGCATAACGCCATCAGTTTCAGTTTCAATCTCGAAAGTCTCAGTTTCGAGTGAACTAATTATTCACAGTGCTGAATAAATCTATTGAAGTTATTAGTGTGTTAATGAATCTACCTTCTTAAATCAAGTGAATCTAACTCCTCAAATCAAGTGAATCTAATCAAGTCAAACAAGAGCTTTTAGTACAACCAAAGGTATTAGGGAGCTTTTTCCTTAAAATAAAGCTGCCCTGGTGACAGCGGAATTACCGAATTCCAATCGATTGTCTTGTGTTCAAAGGAATACAACAATATATACTGAGGGTTCTTCAATTTCATCTATGGTTTTTTTTTCAACTCATTTGAGGTACCATCTCATGTGTTTGCTCATTTTTCATGCAGTTTAGAATATCCCTCAGTTGGACTCTAGTTTTTTGTTTACATGGATTTGTCTGTTCGAACCTTCGAAACCCCATCTATTGATTTCACCTATGAGAACAAGTTATTTGATGTTGGATGAACTGTCAAGTTGTTATCCTCAAGAATGGATCTATTAAAATATGCCCACAGTAAGGAAAGCTGACAAACGATGTGAAGTACAACTGTTAACCAAGATGATCGACCTGATTCCTAATTCCTGCAAGAACAGAAGTCTTATTGCTGAAGCTGAAATATGGCACGAACTCGATGGAAACCTCTTCTCGTTATCCAGCTCTACCCCAATTTTCATAATATGTGGTGAAGAATCTCTGAAGCAAGAAATCTTGAAGCAGATGGGTATGATAAAACTTAATTCAAAGTGTAAGGCCTTTACTGAACAAATTAGTTTAGAAATTGATTCAGTACTAATGTATTCTAATTCCAGTTATGAAATTCCTACTTCAAGTATCGTTGAAGATGAGTGTTGCAGCAAGCTAAGAAAGAACCTCTCACTTCATGCAATCCATATGGAACTAATCAAGTTCACGCACGTCAACCTCCATGAATTGAAGTATGTCCAGCACAAGTTGAGCGAATTCGATGAACAGCTCCAACAACAACTGAACAAGCCCTTCATCATACAGCATTCTTCATGGATCACGACAGCACTGTCCGTTGTGTGTGGTACCATCCTACTGACCATCCTGTATAACCTCTTCAGATTGTGTGGTTTCATCAAACTAATTAGGAGATTCCTTTGCTGTACCAAGGGACCCAGAGCAATTGAAACAAGTCCAAGCTTCAAAATATTCAACAAATGCCATAGGAGACTAGTGACCAGTCCAGCAACCAATCCAAGTATACAACGATGCCGAACTTCACAGCCTACATGGTCCAACCACTTTTCACAATCGAGCTAAGAGATTCATCCAGCACATGGTCCCAAATTCAAGGAAGAACAAGATGAAATTCCGTTAGAATCGACCCTAATTAATCTGTCAATTTCAGTTATTTATGAAACTTTAATGCTTATTGTGAAGTAATTCATATCATTGAGTTGCATAGTTTCATATAATGATATAGTTTTTTCCTTTATTCTCAAGTTCCTAAATAATCATGATTTCTAATTTTTGCAATTCTATAAGAGCCTCTTTTAATTAAGTGATATTCATGTTTATGCAAGAATCTCTCTGATCATTTCAATGCAATTCTATCTCAATCTAAGATCTTAATATTCTGAATTATGTATTTATACGTCAATATTTTATGTCCTTATGTATAGGACCAATATCAAGTAAATAATATTTCTTTAATCGAATAACCTAATAATCATAATTAATCTTATATCTCAATATCTTGAACTATTATAAATCAATAATCTATGTCCTCATTTATAGAACCATTATTAAGTAAACAATATTCCTTTAATTGAATATTAATAATTGGATGATATAATAATCACGATCAATTATAACTAATGTCAATTCAATATTCAATTCCAATATTTTAATTGTGATTGTAATTCTATTGAATTCAATTCAACATTTCATATTTTGATATATTCTCAATGTAAGATCATTGTAAGGTGTAATTCTGCTTCTCTATTATTCTTAAAAGATTGTTGCTTTTTTCAAAAACTCATCAGAAAACCTTATTTTATGAGGAAGGTGTTGTCATCCCCTAAACAAAGACTCCAATGTATAACTATTAATGCTTAGCTCTGCATTTCTCCGAAGCATACTTAAAGAGGCAGCATAACGCCATCAGTTTCAGTTTCAATCTCGAGAGTCTCAGTTTCGAATGAACTAATTATTCAGAGTGTTGAATAAATCTATTAAAGTTATTAGTGTGTTAAGGAATCTACCTTCTTAAATCAAGTGAATCTAACTCCTCAAATCAAGTGAATCTTTTCAAGTCAAACAAGTGCTTTTAGTACAACCAAAGGTATTACGGAGCTTTTTCCTTCAAATAAAGCTGCCCTGGTAACAGCGGAATTGCCGAAATCCAATCGATTGTCTTGTGTTCAAAGGAATACAACAATATATACTGAGGGTTCTGAATGGATCTATAAAAATATCCCCACAGTAAGGAAAGCTGACAAACAATGTGAAGTACAACTGTTAACCAAGATGATCGACCTGATTCCTAATTCCTGCAAATAAAGAAGTCTCATTGCTGAAGCTGAAATATGGCACGAACTCGATGGAAACCTCTTCTCGTTATCCAGCTCTACCCCAATTTTCATAATATGTGGTGAAGAATATCTGAAGCAAGGAATCTTGAAGCAGATGGGTATCCTAAAACTTAATTCAAACTGCAAGGCCTTTACTGAACAAATTAGTTTAGAAATTGATTCAGTACTAATGTATTCTAATTCCAGTTATGAAATTCCTACTTCAAGTATCGTTGAAGATGAGTGTTGCAGCAAGCTAAGAAAGAACCTCTCACTTCATGCAATCCATATGGAACTAATCAAGTTCACGCACGTCAACCTCCATGAATGGAAGTATGTCCAGCACAAGTTGAGCGAATTCGATGAACAGCTCCAACAACAACTGAACAAGCCCTTCATCATACAGCATCCTTCATGGGTCATGACAGCACTGTCTGTTGTGTGTGGTACCATCCTACTGACCATCCTGTACAACCTCTTCAGATTTTGTGGTTTCATCAAACTAATTAGGAGATTCCTTTGCTGTGCCAAGGAACCCAGAGCAATTGAAACAAGTCCAAGCTTCCAACCATCCAATTCAAGAATACAACGATGCCGAACTTCACAGACTACATGGTCCAAGCACTTCCCACAATCCACAATAGAGCCAAGAAGATTCATCCAGCACATGGTCCCAAATTCAAGGAAGAACACGATGAAATTCTGTTAGAATCTACCCTAATTAATCTATCAATTTCGGTTATTTATGAAACTTAAATACTTATTGTGAGGTAATTCAAATGATTGAGTTGCATAGTTTTATATAATGATATAGTTCTTTCTTTTATTCTCGAGTTCCTAAATAATCATGATTTCTAATTTTTGCAATTCTATATGAGCCTCTTTTGATTAAGTGATATTTATTTTTATGCAAGAATCTCTCTAATCATTTCAATGCATTTCTATCTCAATCTAAGATCTTAATATTCTGAATTATGTATTTATACGTCAATATTTTATGTCCTTATGTATAGGACCAATATCAAGTGAATAATATTTCTTTAATCGAATAACCTAATAATTATAATTAATCTTATATCTCAATATCTTGAATTATCATAAATCAATAATCTATGTCCTGATTTATAGAACCCATATTAAGTAATCAATATTCCTTTAATTGAATAATATTAAGTAAACAATATTCCTTTAATTAACAAGCCCTTCATTATACAGCATTCTTCATGGGTCATGACAGCACTGTCCGTTGTATGTGGTACCATCCTACTGACCACCTGTACAACCTCTTCAGATTGTGTGGTTTTGTCAAATTAATTAGAAGATTCCTTTGCTGTACCAAGGAACCCAGAGCAATTGAAGCAAGTCCAAGCTTCAAAATATTCAACAAATGCCATAGGACTCCAGTGACCAGTCCAGCAACCAATCCAAGTATACAACGATGCCGAACTTCACAGCCTACTTGGTCCAAGCACTTCCCACAACCCACAATCAAGCCAAGAAGATTCGTCCAGCACATGGTCCCAAAATCAAGAAAGAACACGAAGAAATTCCGTTAGAATCAACCCTTATTAATCTTTCAATTTCAGTTATTTATGGAACTTAAATACTTATTGTGAAGTATTTCAAATCATTCAGTTGCTTAGTTTTATAAAATGATATAATTCTTTCTTTTATTCTCAAGTTCCTAAATAATCATGATTTCTAATTTTTGCAATTCTATAAGAACTTCTTTTAATTAAGTGATATTCATGCGAGAATCTCTCTAATCATTTCAATTTATTTCTATCTTAATCTTAGATCTTAATATTCTGAATTATGTATTTATACGTCAATATTTTATGGTATAGGACCAATATCAAGTATAACATTTCTTCAATCGAATAACCTAATAATCATAATTAATCTTTCATCTCAATATCTTGAATTATTATGAATCAATATTCTATATCCTAAGTTATAGGACCCATATTCAGTAAACAATATTCATTTAATTGAATAATAACTGGATGATATAATAATCACGACCAATTAACTAATGTCAACTCAATATTTGATTTCAATATTTTAATTGTGATTGTAATTCTATTGAAGTCAATTCTACATTTCATATTTTGATATATTCTCAATGCAAGATCATTGTAAGGTGTAATTCTGCTTCACCATATTCTTAAAAGATTTTTGCTTTCTTCAAAAACTCATAAAAAATCTTATTTTATCGGGGAGGTGTTTTCATCCCCTAAACAAAGACTCCATTGTATAACGGAGCTTTTTCCTTAAAATAAAGCTGCCCTGGTGATAGAGGAATTGCCGAATTCCACTCAATTGTCTTGTGTTCAAAGGAATACAACAATATATACTGAGGGTTCTTCAATTTCATCTATGGTCTGTTTCATCAACTTATTTGAGATACCATCTCATGTGTTTGCTCATTTTTCATGCGTTTTACAATATCCCTCAGTTGTGCTCGAGTTATTTGTTTAAGATACATGGATTTGTCTAGTTCTTTTCGAGTTAAATGAACATTGTTCATCTATAAAATGGTAGTTAAATTTGGGGCAAGTTTGCATTGGATGTCTCTTGATGGGTAACTATCTTTCTGCCTCATTTGCTTTTATCGATTTCACGACTGACTCTTTTTTTATTAATAGATGCTGCTCTTTTTTGTCATAAAATCGATTGCAACTGTGCAACTATCTCCTTATCATATTGCCGCTTTACTTAACTTCCTATTTTTATCTTCTTCAGAGAGAAAGATAATGTGAAGTGTCTGATGAAGATGTCATGAAAATTATTGATGATTCTATTTGAATTGTCATCCTTATTGTACAATAATCTTTCAGTATTTGTTTAGGAGTATAATCTTTTCCGAGTATATTGATAACTGTTCTTTTGTCTGGAGAGTTAGTTGTTGAGCTAGGTGATCCGATAAATGTGTTTCCCAAGTAGTTGCATCATATGGGATATCTAGGTGAATGAAAATTCCATCTACACAGGTTTCACTCATTTCAGTTAATCTTGTAGCGTTTGAGATTGTTTGTTTTATGTTATAACAATTTAATAAGTTTTGAAGCTGTAGTTTTTTTGTTGAATTTTCTGGCATATTAATGTTCAAGTCCCCTTTGATAGTAATGTTGTAGTTATCAAGTTTGTACAAGATTTCATCCAATTCATTCATCATAAAATCTGTTGTGCCATTATATTATACAACTATGCAAATGTGTTTTCTTCCCTTCAACTTGAACTCGACACTAGCTTTTTCAGAATACCCTTTACAGAAATTGTAGCTACACCGTCTTCTTCTTTCACAACGCCAAGTATGTCATCTTTGAGATTCATATGTATCGACAGCGGTAACCAGTTGTTGCTGCAATACGGATTGTTGGATGGTATCGGAGGTGGGCCCCACCTCCGATACCATCCAACAATCCGTATTGCAGCAACAACTTGTTACCGCTGTCGATACACATATGATAATAATTATACTCAAAGATGACATACTTGGCGTTGTGAAAGAAGAAGACGTTGTAAGTGATATCACTGACGTTCCGCTTCCGGAGAAATGAGTAAACGATTAGTAATTCAAACGAGAGTTTTTTTCTTATCGTTGGTTACGCTGTGGGATTGAAGTTCTATGAAGTCTGGACGACCATCACAAAATCACAATCTGCAGTGTTGTGAGGGCAAAATGGAATGTTGGAGTATGCCGGCTTTGCTAGCCGAGTGTTGCCTTATTTGGGTCGACGGAATAATCTAATTACGGCTTATTGCCTACTCATTCTAACCCTTATATTGAACTACTCTCAGAAGTGTTACCATGGAATATAACATGAGGTAAATGAAGCCCCGTAGCTTTCACCTCTGATCTCCGAAATATTCCGGAATAGAATGGCACCAAAAGGGCTGTTACACACAGAAGAATTCGTGGCTCCAGAGCTGAAATTCAGACCTGCAAAAATTAGGAATTCCCCAATGTTTCACATTATTATACTGGCTGGTCCTGAATCTATGAAAGCAATTTTATACTGGATAGTATAAAAGAAATACATTTAATATAATCGTCCGCAATAACTACTTCGTCGCCTAACTTTCGAAGGATATAAATCGAAGGGATATATTTTTCGAATGAAAGTCGACCTAACGCATCCAGGATTCCGTGCGTTGAAAAAAAAATAGATGTCAATTTGACCAGAACACCTCATAAGAGACCTTTGCTTCTCTTAAGAATGCTCTGAGTAACTTACATCTCGACTGGCCGACTGACCAGTTCCCAGAAAACCTTGGTGATATGTAGGAAGGTGGAGCAATCACATGATGGCAGATTACTGCTGGATCTTGCAGAGAAGCTGTGTTGAAAAGCCTCATACATCAAGTCGTATAAACGTAGCTTCAAATTTGAACACCTGTTGCTAATTATGATGAGCATTTGCCTATTATCTTATTGAAGAGACGCTATGTACTACAATAATGCAATAAGATCTGAATAACTCACGTTTAAAAAGTACATTCCCATTGATCAATGAGGGCCTTTTCTACGATGGAACACCCTAGTCTGAAGGCACATCGAAAGAGCTTATAATATTAATTCAACTCACAAATCCCGGATCTCAGTTCTCTAAGAAACTTGAAGGAACTCTCCTGCAGTAAAACGGAGAATTTCTCTTTGAGTTCCTTCCGATTTCAATTATGCCAGATTCATTCTATTCGGGACCAGAAGACATGGATTCGAGTTCTAGGATTTAGTTCGAAATTTTTATAAGTCAACAGTTTCGATTGTTTCGTATATTTGATATGATTTTGATGGAATAAGAGTGGAATGAAATTTTAATACCATTTTCATGCGGTGAAATTGGTTCGCCCACTTATCTCTGTGTTGGAATATTTCATGGTGAGCAAATATTATTTTCTTCGCGTGGAAGATAACATGAAATTATGATACAATGTCTCGTTCTCCCAAGGCAAATGTAACCACGGACAGAGAAAGATTTCATTCCACTATTCCTTTATTCTCTTCAATTCAAATTACGCCCTACCCAAAACGTGAATGTAAATTCAGTGTTGTTTGTACATTCTTTTCTGGACGATTCCAAAGGTGTTATTGGAAATACTAAAACAAAAGCTTCATTTACAAGGTCATATTTTTTTCCTGGTTATCGTTCTTCCAAATAGAATATAATTCGGCAAAGAAATGAATTGAATCTGAAATCAATTGAACTATCTCCAGGTAGTACCAATAAATTTTGAAAAATGCATTGTAATTGAAGTCACCGTTCACAACTTCAACTTATATTTGATATTTGTTATTTAAGGCTGCTTTAATCCACACAACGTGGATGCAACGCGCCTACGCGGAACGCACGCGTATATGTTTATTTTTTAATTTCGAATGGGTCGTATTTAACCGAGCACCATGTAATATCGATATGATTTCCCAATATTCATCTTGTACCACTAATAAGCATAGTTGTTTTCATGCCGAAAAGGCAGCAACTGCATTCAGGCAAACAACTCATGGGAAATAATTAACCCTAATAAAGCTTCTTCCATTTGATCCAATAAGACATGATATACTCATGGCAGCCCCTTCAAATCTAGAAGACCATATTTGATTCGATGCAAGTTATTGCCACAAACAGCGAGGACTCGGCTTTGTGTTAGAATATACTTTTTGAAGAACAGCAAATACAAGTTTTTCTCGAAAATGTTGTTTCCCTCTTCCTTGTTATTTGATCCTTAATCCCTCAACAGATTAAGCCACGGAGACGAATATCGTTCCGGAAATTTCCTTCGCGCCGATTTTTCACCAATATCGAACATATCCATCTCAATTCAGGGTTCAAAGAAGCTATAAGTGTAAGATCAACTCAGCTCAACGTGGAGAAAGTAGATTTATTTTCATGCGGTTTCTCGCTTGCTTTCTCGGTTCTCATCCATCGTATTTTCCTCGTACTGTGGAAAAAACCTGAAAACAGTCCAGAATTATCGTGGAGATATCGAAGTCGTAGGCCTCCATCGGAAAGCAGAGAGTTTTTTTATGGCGCGACTCAATAAAAGCTTTTCAATGAGCGTTGTCATATGTAGGATTTGATTTGGAAACCTGTGTGAAGATGATATCGTAATTCCTGAATTATCGATGGGGCCCCCGATCGGAATAAAAATTTCCTCAGAATGAAAATTCGTCTTGCAAACCAGACCTAGAGCGAAATTCAGCTGTCAGTAAAAAAATAACATCAAATCAAAGGTTCAGCATCCGCATGTTTCCTCCAATTATTCTTATCGTCCTGCAATGAATTCCTGCAACGGTGGCAGTAAAGTTGTCGGCATCCCTTCGAAATATAGGCACATGCCACCGTCGATATTGGAGGGATGCAAGACACTTGTTTTGCATTTCTTAGTTTTAAATATTTGTCATATTGCCATATTCATTTTATAACCTTAAGGAATATTGGAATGGTGGTATTCTTTGTCTTCTTGCTTTCATAGAAGATATTATTATGGTAAACTGAACAGTGTTGGTATAAATGAACAATTTCTTTTCATCTTTGGACTTCTAATTCGAGTGATAACATATTCTTCCTGGACTATAAAAGGTAAGCTTTATTGTTTCAGTTTCATGTTTTCGAAATCAATGAAATCCCATTCTTCCATATTGTTTTCTGTAATACGAATTGTAGTAGCCGCCCTGAAAACCAACGTTTTTATCAAAGGGTCCGCCGACAAGCTTGATGGATCCGCTTGGATACAAAGGTGCCGCGCTCATAATAAATATCTCAGTTCGACAGGGACATAGTTTTTTTATAATATTCACATTTGCCGGTAATTCTTTACTGTTCTCATTGAAGTTTACTTCCATATAAGGAATTTTAATACATACACAAGAGATTTTCAGAATATTTCAGCAAAATCATTTACTATTATTCTTAAGATTTTGAAGAAGGGAGCTAAATTCAAGTATTTCTTTCATTAAACAGCTATAAATTCACATTACAAGATAATAATATGGATATCTCGAACAGAGTTATTATTACTATCCGTCTTATCTCAGGTTATCTTGGAGAAGAGAAAATTCTCGATACCTCCTTGGTGAAATATGAATATTCAAAACTCAGAACTTCAAGCAATATGCTACATGGACAGACTGCAGGGCCGTATCTAGGTACTAGGTACCCATTTGCGTTGATTTTTTTATCCATCATATTTTCTTTTAGTATTTTTTTTTCATAATGCTAGTCATATATTTACGTAAGAGTTTCAAAATAATACACATTTTTATGGAAAATTTTTTTTATTGAAAACATTGAAATACACATTTTAAATGAAATGCATAAAAATAAAACAAACTCTGAAAAAACAAAATGGAATATTCGTATTTATGTAATAAATACGAACATTTATCTTAAGATCTGCAGCACTTTTCTTGAAATCGTCAATATTCATAGTTTGAATGACACTACCATTCAAAAAACTGAAGTCGTTTGCCACTTCGTTCGAAGCAACAAACCTTTCTTCAATTTGAATGATTATAGTCCAATTCCTTAGTTTTGCATCAAAAAGATGAGCTTCATCACTGGCTAGTTCCCCTGGCATTTTGGGTTTTTTTCGTTTTCTCGATTGATATAACATTGCTTTGATTCCAATTTTATCAGCTTCATTTTTAGAAAGTTCCATCAATGGCATAAAAAAGTTTTCTCTGTTAGCTTTCAGTTCGTTCAATAGTCCAAGTATCATTCGTGAGCCTTTAGATATATCTAGTTGTTTTTCTTGCAAATATTGATTAATTCGGTTTATTTTACTCAACAGAATTTCCCAGAAGTTAAGATATATGATAAACTCATAATTTGTTATCGAATTTACCAGGGACGATTTTTTGAGCTAGCGAAGAACTTTGATATTTTCACCTAATTGCGACTCCAACGAATGTACAGCGTTTGCTTTTGAGGCACAAAAAAGTCGGAATATAAAAAAAAACTCAAAACTTATAACACTTCAAATCTGGATACTCACTAAACGAACATTAAAATTTAAATTTTTTGCTCTTTTCTTCACTATCGAAAGAAATCAATATTTATGTAGAATAGAATAAGATTCCCCAATATTTCTCCCACTTCTTGAGCTCAAAACTCCGATTAATGAATTTTTGGCAATCTAAACAAATCGATCATTATGAACCATCATCATCAAAGAAGCCGCCCTTCAAAACAAGTTGGAGGGGATACGGGATGTAATGTAAACAACTCATAAAAAGGCTGTGCTTGGAATGACGATATTGCCGGTTGTAATATTTATGATCAGAGTGAGTCATCTATGAAAATTTGTTATAACAATTGGACCATATTTCTCGTATTTCTGACCTTATTGCATTTTCATTCTGTACTTTGAATATCAATGTTTCGAAATGTTGTGTTCGAATTACTTACTTACGTAACCGTGTTGTCATCTTGGAATTATTTTTTTTACTTGGTGCTTCTATTTTTTTATTTTTGATATTTTTTGGTGCCCCTTCGGACCTTGCGCCCGTGTCAAGTGCCACGCCTTGATACGGCCCTGACAGACTGTTTTCGTCTGGATGTAATTTGGTTTGAAAATGAGTTAGGAAAGGAAGGACAAAGCAAATGAAAAGTTCTCTGCGATCTCCTTCATTGTTGAAAGAAACAAGACGAGAAAACAAAGGAATATGGGAGTATCGTGGAACTTTCAGCCATTATTAAGTGTGTCCCGTATTTTTACAGCGGCAATAACTACTGCCTGCTCTATCAGTTACGTGACCGCGGACAAGTAGAAATAGAAATAACTAATACATAAGAAAAACACATCAACTGAGGCTATACCATTCAAGCTTCTGCAGTTGGATGCTACCGGACTATGAAAACAATGTTGAGTATTGCAGACACTAATTATTCTAGAAGTTAAATATGTTCTGAATGAAATGCGGGGCGTATTGAAATTAATCAGAGATAGCAGGTACATCGAATTGACTTGATCATTTACTAATTTGAAAGCAAATATTGCTCCTGAAATTTTTCTTCTCTTTCCAAAACTTACGAAGTTGAACTCGTGAGTAGGGAGTTGAAGTCATAAAGGCGATGGCGAATAGGGTAACGTTATGTTTTTTGTCGTAAAAAAATGAAAAAAAAATTCTTGACGGGATTTAACGATACATTTTTCATAGATCTTAAACCATATTGAAGCAAAGTATTCAAGTTTGGTACGTATTAAACTGTCATAATATACTTATTGAATAGCTGATATATTCGAAATTTCCTTGCAATTGCGCAAAAAGAAACACAAAATCTATTGGCTTCACCTATAATCCTACAGATCAAACAGAGTGATCAAAATTAATATTCAAACATCAATGCAAAAACCATTTCTTCTATTCAATGCAAAAGAACAAAGAAACTATTTGAAACAGGCATATACATATATATTTTTAATATATCATTCTACATTGAAATACAAACTTTTCTCACGATCGAATCCTTAGATTTGAAATTATCGAGAAAACTAAATTTCAAACGACCATATTCACGGAACCCCTAGTCTAATTTTGCTCATCGATGAACGTGACTGCGACATTTGAGATCCACACCTATCCTAAATATTTCAAGTCCCCAGGCCTTTCCGTTCGAAAGTTATAATTTTCTATGGTTTCTATGGTTCTGGTCATGCGATCTGCACCAAATTTTGCATGTAACTTGAACACGTTATTCTCCATTTGAGCAAAATTTCAACTCGATCAAATCTGTTGTTTTGAAGTTATCAGGAAAACAAAATTTCGAACGGCCATATTTACGGAGCCCCTGGTGGAGATCAGCCCATTAACGAACTCAACCGCGGCATTTGGGAACTGAACTCACACTGAAAATTTCAAGTCTTTAGGTTGTTCCGTTCGAGAGTTATCGTGCTTACGGCCGGATGGACTCGAATTTTTCGATGGATTCGTCATCAGTGAGTCGAACCTCGTCGATAGAGCCCATTTTCGGCTCAAAATACGAAAAATTCAGACATCGTGACGAAATGATATAGCCCTCGTGTAAGTAGAACGAGCGCTCAAAAAAGGGGTTTTTCCCATAAGAAAAAACCATAAAACTTAATTAAAATTTATAACATGTTTTCTGTGATTCATTATAAGCAATCTGGCGTTTTATTGAGTCACAATCTAGTTTCTCCAGTGCGCTATATTTTATATAGGAACGTGATAATGCATCAAAGTTTTCTTGGCTAAGATTGAACCTTAGATACCTAGGTTTTAATTGATTTGAAATAGGTATATTAAAATAAATTTGTAGGAGAGCGAAAATATTGGGAAAGACGCTTTGGTAGACCCCAAATCTTTCATGAATTGTGTTTTTGTTTGAATTTGGACATAATTCTCGAAAATGAATCATTTCATTCTTCAAATATTCGTTGGTTTCGTCAATATCGCTTTTTTATTTCTTACACAAAATGCCTATTGATATATCAATTTCCTCCTGATCTATTGTGAATAAATAAAAATGAGAATGTTACTCCAGTAATCAAAGTGAAAACAAAAAGCGTTTTCTGAATTACGAATTGAAGTAGCCGCCCTGAAAACCAACGTTTTTATCAAAGGGTCGCCGACAAGCTGGATCGCAGATCCGCTGGATACAAAGGTGCCGCGCTCATAATAAATATCTCAGTTGGACAGGGACATAGTTTTTTATAATATTCACATTTGCCGGTAATTCTTTACTGTTCTCATTGAAGTTTACTTCCATATAAGGAATTTTAATACATACACAAGAGATTTTCAGAATATTTCAGCAAAATCATTTACTATTATTCTTAAGATTTTGAAGAAGGAAGCTAAATTCAAGTATTTCTTTCATTAAACAGCTATAAATTCACATTACAAGATAATAATATTATTATTATTATTATCCGTCTTATCTCAGGTTATCTTGGAAAAGAGAAAATTCTCGTTACCTCCTTGGTGAAATATGAATATTCAAAACTCAGAAATTCAAGCAATATGCTACATGGACAGACTGCAGGGCCGTATCTAGGTACTAGGTACCCATTTGCGTTGATTTTTTTATCCATCATATTTTCTTATAGTATTTTTTTTTCATAATGCTAGTCATATATTTACGTAAGAGTTTCAAAATAATACACATTTTTATGGAAAAATTTTTTTATTGAAAACATTGAAATACACATTTTAAATGAAATGCATAAAAATAAAACAAATTCTGAAAAAACAAAATGAAATATTCGTATTTATGTAATAAATACGAATATTTATCTTAAGATCTGCAGCACTTTTTTTTAAATCGTCAATATTCATAGTTTGAATGACACTACCATTCAAAAAACTGAAGTCGTTTGCCACTTCGTTCAAAGCAACAAATCTTTCTTCAATTTGAATAATTATAGTCCAATTCCTCAGTTCTGCGTTTGCATCAAAAAGATGAGCTTCATCACTGGCTAGTTCCCCTGGGTTTTTGGTTTTTTTCCGTTTTCTCGATTGATGTAACTTTGCTTCGATTCCAATTTTATCAGCTTCATTTTTCGAAAGTTCCATCAATGGCATAAAAAAGTTTTCTCTGTTAGCTTTCAGTTCGTTCAATAGTCCAAGTATCATTCGTGAGCCTTTAGATATATCTAGTTGTTTTTCTTGCAAATATTGATTAATTCGGTTCATTTTACTAAACAGAATTTCCCAGAAGTTAAGATATATGATAAATTCATAATTTGTTATCGAATTTAAAAGGGACGATTTTTTGAGCTAGCGAAGAACTTTGATAATTCCACCTAATTGCGACTTCAACGAATGTACAGCGTTTGCTTTTGAGGCACAAAAAAGTCAGAATATAAAAAAAAACTCAAAACTTATAACACTTCAAATCTGGATACACACTAAACGAACATTAACATTTAAATTTTTTGCTCTTCTCTTCACAATCGAAAGAAATCAATATTTATGTAGAACAGAATAAGATTCCCCAATTTTTCTCCCACTTCTTGAGCTCAAAACTCCGATTAATGAATTTTTGGCAATCTAAACAAATTGATCATTATGAACCATCATCATCAAAGAAGCCGCCCTTCAAAACAAGTTGGAGGGGATACGGGATGTAATGTAAACAACTCATAAAAAGGCTGTGCTTGGAATGACGATATTGCCGGTTGTAATATTTATGATCAGAGTGCGTCATCTTTGAAAATTTGTTATAACAATTGGACCATATTTCTCGTATTTCTGACCTTATTGCATTTTCATTCTGTACTTTGAATATTAATGTTTCGAAATGTTGTGTTCGAATTACTTACTTACGTTACCGTGTTGTCATCTTTGAATTATTTTTTTTACTTGGTGCTTCTATTTTTTTATTTTTGATATTTTTTGGCGCCCCTTCGGACCTTGCGCCCGTGTCAAGTGCCACGCCTTGATACGGCCCTGACAGACTGTTTTTGTCTGGTTGTAATTTGGTTTGAAGATGAGTTAGGAAAGGAAGGACAAAGCAAATGAAAAGTTCTCTGCAATCTCCTTCATTGTTGAAAGAAACAAGATGAGAAAACAAAGGAATATGGGAGTATCGTGGAACTTTCAGCCATTATTAAGTGTGTCCCGTATTTTTACAGCGGCAATAACTACTGCCTGCTCTATCAGTTACGTGACCGCGGACAAGTAGAAATAGAAATAACTAATACATAAGAAAAACACATCAACTGAGGCTATACCATTCAAGTTTCTGCAGTTGGATGCTACCGGACTATGAAAACAATGTTGAGTATTGCAGACACTAATTATTCTAGAAGTTAAATATGTTCTGGATAGAATGAAATTGAAATTAATCAGAGATAGCAGGTACATCGAATCGACTTGATCATTTACTAATTTGAAAGCAAATATTGCTCCTGAAATTTTTCTTCTCTTTCCCAAACTCGTGAGTAGGGAGTTGAAGTCATAATGGCGATGGCGAATAGGGTAACGTTATGTTATGTCATAATATACTGACTGAATAGCTGATATATTCGAAATTTCCTTGCAATTGCGCAAAAAGAAACACAAAATCTATTGGCTTCACTTATAATCCTAAAGATTAAACAGAGTGAAATTAATATTCAAACATCAATGCAAAAACCATTTCTTCTATTCAATGCAAAAGAACAAAGGAACAATTTGAAACAGGCATATACACAAATTATTTGAATATGTATTTATATACTTAGTATTTACTAATTGACTTAGTCTACGATTTTCACTAATTGAGAGTTTAACAAAACCACTACACGTGATTCGCCATACCATAGCTCTATCAGGTGACGAGGAAAACTCGTTTTTTTTTTATCGCAAAGCTGAACTTCCATCGGTTCATGGCTAATCAATTTTGAAATTCAATAGAATGACTTCTCAAACCAGAATAAGAATCCCTATTCAATTAACTTCATTTACTGTGGCGAATGGTTGAACGGCCAGCCTGTTCTTCAACGAAAATTGTTCTTAATATTGAAAACGAACATGTATGCTATTCCATCTTCGACCATGTTATCGTATTGTCCAATGATGGAAATGATTTAAATCATTATTATCCGGAATAAGCTAAAACATGTATTGGCTTCGAGCAATATTTCAATAAATTCTGGACGCGGAGCCAAGGCCTTGGCAAATGTCCAACTTGGAAATTGGAGTAATGTCACTAAAACAGAAATAATGCTGGAAATAGGTCATAATACTCAAATCAGATAGGGTGTCCATTGGAGCTAACGGTCATTATTCATGGGAGGGTGAAAAAGGATCATCAGTTCAACATTAATGGTCGACTTTCAATTTTCGAGGAATCTACAATTTCACCGTACAGATCCGAATTTTGTTGTTGACTGAATTCTTTTTCTTTTGGGTAGTTATGTATCTATTGCTCTTATGTTTCAATTGTTCAATAATAGTAATGATAAACAATCTTTTATTTCAAAACAACGGTGACAATAACTGGTAAGATATTGTCATCAAGACGATAAGGCTCTAAGTTCTAAAGAAGTTTAAAAATATTCCTCTTGAACAATTCAAGTTGCTTTACCTCTGTATTTTTTCAGGTGGGCTATTTTAAATAGTATCAGACTTGTCGTCAACTTATATGCAGAAAGATTATAAGTGAGGTTCTGTTATTATATCTTTTAAGATTTCCCTAATTGCCGAACAGTTCTTGATTCTTTACATAGGAAAATTTCGCGACAAGATTTTCTATGATATGAAATTGTGTTATGTAACAAAATCAGCCGACTCAATTCAGAGTCTATATTGTTTTATTCAGAAGACTTAAATAACAGCATTTTTTGAAAATTTTCTTTCACCACTAGTTAATTCGATTCGCTTCATGCTTCGAAGAGATAAAGAGTGTTAATTTCGTGCTGTCGATCAATAAGGTGTTTCGATGAAAATGGAAATGTTCGGGAAAACCCTTTTATGTGATACCTCTTTCTTTAGCTCCTGTAGAGTAGAATACCTGTTCAGTCAAGAGAGAGTAGGGAAACCATGATTGCAGAAACAATTTCTCGCCCCCGATTTCCAAACCGAGCTTCGAGCAAAGTGGTTTAGGGTGTTGTCACCGTGAACTTATTACGTCGCTACGTAGTAACTTCTCTCAATTTATTATAGATGTGCCATATTCTCCCGTCAATTTCTCGTTATAACTCAATTTCATATTCATAAATTGAGATGGTCGCACGATGTCAATATAGAAGTATAGAAAATAAACATGAGCCCTAGAGGCTGTTATTTCAACGTCAATATCAATATTTGAATGCTAACATAAGGCATTTTTAACCTGATTTTCTTGAAAGGTCGCCTTGAAGGGAAGTTTCCACCTGGAGACTTCTTTCGACTAGTTTGGTTTATGGTCTCGTTCGCAAGTGATATTTTCTTATAAAATCATTGTATAACTATGCCACCATCAGAAAAATGGCATGTACTTTTCGGACGTCTTTATTCAGGAGAAAGCAGGACCGTATCTAGGTACTATTGCGCCTGTGGCAATATATTAGACAGCGCCCCCCCATTTGCGTTAATTTTTTTTTATCCATCATATTTTCTTATAGTTTTTTTTTTTATAATGCTAGTCATATATTCACGTAAGAGTTTCAAAATAATACACATTTTTATGGAAAAATTTTTTTAATTGAAAACATTGGAATACATAAATGAAATGCATAAAAATAAAACAAATTCTGAAAAAACAAAATGAAATATTCATATTTATGTAATAAATACGAACATTTATCTTAAGATCTGCAGCACTTTTCTTCAAATCGTCAATATTCATAGATTGAATGACACTACCATTAAAAAAACTGAAGTCGTTTGCCACTTCATTCAAAGCAAAAAATCTTTCTTCAATTTCAATAATTATAGTCCAATTCCTCAGTTTTGCGTTTGCATCAAAAAGATGAGCTTCATCACTGGCTAGTTTCCCTGGCATTTTGGGTTTTTTTCGTTTTCTCGATTGATGTAACTTTGCTTCGATTCCAATTTTATCAGCTTCATTTTTCGAAAGTTCCATCAATGGCATAAAAAATTTTTCTCTGTTAGCTTTCAGTTCGTTCAATAGTCCAAGTATCATTCGTGAGCCTTCAGATATATCTAGTTGTTTTTCTTGCAAATATTGATTAATTCGGTTTATTTTACTTAACAGAATTTCCCAGAAGTTAAGATATATGATAAATTAATAATTTGTTATCGAATTTACCAGGGACGATTTTTTGAGCTAGCGAAAAACTTTGATAATTTCACCTTATTGCGACTTCAACGAATGTATAGCGTTTGCTTTTGAGGCACAAAAAAGTCAGAATATAAAAAAAAAACTCAAAACTTATAACACTTCAAATCTGGATATACACTAAACGAACATTAAAATTTTAATTTTTTGCTCTTCTCTTCACAATCGAAAGAAATCAATATTTATGTAGAATAGAATAAGATTCCCCAATTTTTCTCTCACTTCTTGAGCTCAAAACTCCGATTAATGAACTTTTAGCTAGCAATACAAATTGTTTTTAAAATACCACAGATGTGGCTTAAAAATCGAAACAAATCGATCATTATGAACCATCATCATCAAAGAAGCCGCCCTTCAAAACAAGCTGGAAGAGATGAGGGATGTAGTGTAAACAACGCATAAAAAGGCTGTGCTTGGAATGACGATATTGCCGGTTGTAATATTTATGATCAGAGTGCGGCATCTTTGAAAATTTGTTATAACAATTGGACCATATTTCTCGTATTTCTGACATTATTGCATTTTCATTCTGTACTTTGAATATCAATGTTTCGAAATGTTGTGTTCGAATTACTTACTTACGTAACCGTGTTGTCATCTTTGAATTATTTTTTTTTCTTGATGCTTCTATTTTTTTATTTTTGATATTTTTTGGCGCCCCTTCGGACCTTGCGCCTGTTGTAAGTACCACCCTTGCCACGCCCTAGATACGGCCCTGGGAGAAAGTTATACGGTAGTTTTTTTTTATGGTAGGAGGAGCAAGATTGAGAAAAGTAAAAGCTGATTGTTAACCGAGATGCTCACAATGTGAGGGGGTTATTAACTGTCCTGGTAATGTTTTAATTGAGATTCGAGACTTCTGATGATCAATATCTATACTTATATTCTTTCAAGATCCGGAATTGGATTTTTAACTTCAATTGAGATTTCTGATATAATCAATAAAATTCGGAGATTCCACTCCAGTGGACTGGCAGATGGAATTCTTTCAAGAGCAATTTACAACTCACTCCAGAGAATCTCCTGTACAACCACCAGCCTCAAGCGAGTACAATCCAGTTCCACAAATAAATCGTGTTAGATTGGAACAGGAAAGGTTCTCATTGTATATTCAGTGTCCACCTCCGCTATCAGGGGACCCAACAAAATGGCTACCCTGGTAACAGAACCATTTATGGCTTACTGCGATAGAGGATCCGATGTGTCGTCATAGTTCAGCGATGATTCGATCAAAATTTATACTCGTCGATTAGGTCATCGAATTGGGAAACCCTCGTCTTTGGGACGAGCGATGTTATCTGGGGATGTACAGCATGGAAATTGGCCGTTTCGGTAAATATTTTGTGTATCTAGGCCGGTTGAGTACTTTGGTTCCTTGTGGGTGTACATATAAATGATTAACAATTAACAAACAGTCATTATCTATATCGACCTGTTTCCACCGGGCGAGTCATTACAAAAGGATAACCGCTTTTTCTACAACTATGTTCCTGGAAGGCAATAAACGTGATTGTTTACATGGTGAGAGTTTTTCTATTATCCTTTCGATATTCGTTCATTCGAGTCGAGAAACTCTCTCCGTCTTAATGGGCCTTTAATCATGACAATATAAATGTATTATGATGAATACGAGTGCAACCAGTCATTTCATCAAGTCTATTGCGAGTCAAACTCTAACCTAACCTAACGTTCATCATAACTCGCGTATCTATGGTTTTGGTAATGCGATCTGGACAAAATTTCGCACGTAGTTTGAGTAAATTATTCTTCTTCTATGTGCGAAACTCAATTCCAATCCAATCAGTACCACGAATGAAACATTTTGAACGGTCATATTTACGGAACCCCTAGTCTAATTTTGCTCATTGATGAACGTGACCGCGACGTTTGCGATTCAAACCTACCCTGAAAAATTCAAGTACCTAGGCCTTTCCGTACGAAAGTTATAATTTTCTATGATTTCTATGGTTCTGGTCTTGCGATCTGGACAAAATGTATATCATTCTTCATTGAAATACAAAATTTCGTCACGATCGAATCCGTAGTTTTGAAATTATCGGGAAAACTAAATTTCAAACGACCATATTTACGGAACCCCTAGTCTAATTTAGCTCATTGATGAACGGGACCGTGAAATTCGCGATCCAAACCTATCCTGAAAATTTCAAGTCCCTAGGCCTTTCCATTCGTAAGTTATGATTTTCTATGGTTTCTATGGTTCTGGTCATGCGATCTGGAACAAATGTAGCTTAAATATATCATTCTTCATTGAAATTCAAAATTTCGCCCTAGGATTTTCCATTACAAAGTTATAATTTTCTATGGTTTCTATGGTTCTGGTCATGCGATCTAGACAATTTTGCGAGTAGCTTGGACACGACATTCTCCATCTGAGTGCAAAATTTCATCTCGATCGAATGTGTAGTTTCGGGGTAATCAGAAAAACAAAATTTCGAACGGGCATATTTACGGAACCCCTGGTGGAATTCTGCCCATTAACGAACTTAACCTCGGCATCTGTGAACTGAACCCATACTGAAAATTTCGATTCTCTAGGACATCCCGTTCGAGAGTTATCAAAAGTTTAACAGCAGAGCAACGAGCACGCGCGTCAAGTATGAACTAGTAGAAATTTATATGCGTAATATTGCGCAATGGGTGGGACGATCTTGCAGTGGGCGAGTGCGACGATCTTCCGTCTCTTTCATTTCATTTGCCGCTTTCGATTCGTAGTTACGTGCACTGGAGAAACTCAGATAGCCAAAACGAAAGCTACAATTTCGTAAGTGCCAAAACAAAAGGCTTATGTCACTGCGTTCCGAAATGCGATAAAAATGAATCGCGAATCCGACCCAAGTCACAATTCATTTTTACCAACAATTTATTAGTAATAATGGCATTTCGGAACGCAGGGAAAATATGTTTCGATAAAATGCATCATAACTGGATCTTGGGTAAAATATCAGGGCCGTATCTAGGTACTATTGCGCCTGTGACAAAAGATGAGACAGCGCCCCCCCATTTGCGTAGATTTTTTTTCATCCATCATATTTTCTTGAAGTATTTTTTTTTCATAATGCTAGTCATATATTTCCGTAAGAGTTTCAGAATAATACGCATTTTTATGAAAAAATTTTTTCATTCAAAACATTGAAATGCACATTTTAAATGGAATGCATAAAAATAGAACAAATTCTGAAAAAATAGAATGAAATATTAATATTCATGTAATAAATACGAACATTTATTTCAAAAAATAGAAATTCTTCAACTTAAAATTTAAAAATACATACTGCAAACTTAAAATAAAAATGGTTTGCTAAGTTGACTAGAAAACAATAATCGATAAGCACAATCTCTGCAAAAAAAATCGCAAACTAAGCATACAAATACTATTTTCGAAACACGTACTAATAGTTTTGTACAGGGCCCGATGTTACAATATTCAAGAAGTCCATACGTTAAGTATAAAAAATCACTATAATAATCTTTGCCAGATGAGATTGAAGATAAGCTATGAAAAGTAACACTAAAATTTGAGTTTTATTAGATTTCATTGAAAAAAAGACGCTCTGAGAAGTGAGAATTCAAGTTTGAAAATCCATATTTTCCGCAATGAACCAAACATATTTCTTCTTGAATTGAAAGGAGCCATATTATTATGTTAAAATGCTAATAATTGAATATATCCTATGCCAGAATAATGTCATAAAAAATAACAAATACTTAGTACAACTCACCTTCAATAGCACAATTTATAATGCTCGAATCCAAAAGCACAATGGCACAAAAAAGTCAGAATATAAAAAAAAACTCAAAACTTATAACACTTCAAATCTGGATACACACTAAACGAACATTAAAATTCAAATTTTTTGCTCTTCCCTTCACAATTGAAAGAAATGAATATTTATGTAGAATAGAATAAGATTCCCCAATTTTTCTCCCACTTCTTGAGCTCAAAACTCTGATTAATGAATTTTTGGCAATACAAATTGTTTTTAAAATACCACAGATGTGGCTTAAAAATCTAAACAAATCGATCATTATGAACCATCATTATCAAAGAAGCCGTCCTTCAAAACAAGCTGGATGCGATAAGGGATGTAGTGAAAACAACTCATAAAAGGGCTGTGCTTGGAATGGCATGACGATATTGCCGATTGTAATATTTATGATCAGAGTGCGGCAGCTTTGAGCATTTTTTATAACAATTGGACCATATTTCTCGTATTTCTGACCTTATTGCATTCTCATTCTGTACTTTGAATATCAATGTTTCGAAATGTTGTGATCGAAATACTTACTTACTTAACCGTGTTGTCATCTTTCGAATTAATTTCTTTTGCTTGGCGCTTCTATTTGTTTATTTTCAATATTTTTTGGCGCCTCTTCGGGCCTTGCGCCCGTGGCAAGTGCCACCCTTGCCACGCCCTAGATACCGCCCTGTAAAATATGCTATTACCGCTGAAGATGTCTTAGATATGCAAATGCATATAATCCGGTCTTTACTTATTATATTGAAGCCCGTGGAGCAGCTAGAACATAACTCATTTCATCGATGCCCCATCCGTGAACATGAAATTTCAGCAGGATATGGCGAATAGTTTCTAAAAAGATTTTTCTTATTCTTTTAGTGATAGGATCCCATGAAATTTCGTGTATTCGAATTATTGAAGGAACATCCAGTTGGCTTCATCTGCGAAACCCTTAAGCGGATTTTGTTCGTTTACGAAATCAACCGTCGCATTCAGTCCTCGGTCTCGGAAGTAACCTAAAAATTTCAAAACGCTCGGTATTCGAATTAAACCCAATTTTATTCAGTCTTCTGAATCATTCAATAATTTTTTCCGGCATCAAACTTCGAGACGATCATTTCGGGTATCCTTGTGATTATAACGAAAATGTTGAGAACCAGAAAAACATAGAACGGTCCTTCCTAAATGCAAATTAGCGTCTACCCTTTTTATGTTCTTCGCCTCCGCGAGGACCCTTCAATAGTGATAAATCATTGGTTCATTAGGAATCACTACCACCTATAGATTCCTTCGGGTTTCAACCGAAGCCTTTCCCCATCCTCGGTCTATTCATTCTTGCGATCCTCGATGCTGCATAATCGTCCACGAAATAGAAGGGCTTTTTTTTTGGGAAAAAACGAAATTTTCGCTAATTACCCTATTAATTTCGGCTCGATTATCATATTTTCGGTTCCTCCTTTGGCCAAGCCATCGAAAAGATTCATTCATCTTGCATCGCAGAATTCCTCGCGGAGAATTGTAGAACAAAAGATCAACATTTGCTCATTTCGAAATTAAAAAATTACGAAAAGCACTGCCGTGAAGGCAGGAGCTTTTGAGCGCTCGTACATGCACCTTGTAGGTAGATTCGCATTTTCCAGTTTCAGAAATCAATTGAAGGAATTTTCGACAGCTGTCAAAAAAATTCTGAAACTTAGGCGAAACTCCAGACTTCATGTCAGTGCTTCAGCTGATCAATTTTTTTTCGATAATTCGTTAGAATTTTCTACGGTAGGTATCTATGGTCCTGGTAGTGCGATCTGGACAAAAGTTTGCACGTAGTTTGAATACATTATTACTCAGCTAGGTGCAAAATTTCATCCCAATCCGCTCAGTATTTTCGGAACTATCAGCAAAAAAATATTTTGAACGGCCATATTTACGGAACCCCTAGTCTAATTTTGCTCATTGATGAACGTGACCGCGATATTCGCGATCCAAACCGACCCTGAGAATTTCAAGTTCCTAGACCTTTCCGTTCAAAAGTAACAATTTTCTATGGTTTCTATGGTTCTGGTCATGAGCTCTGGACAAAATATTGTTTTAATATATCATTCTCGATTGAAATACAAAATTTCATCTCGATCGAATCCGTAGTTTCGAAATGATCGAGAAACCAAAATTTCAAACGACTGTATTTACGGAATCCCTATTATAATTCTGCTGATTGATAAACGTGAACGCGACATTTCAGATCCACACCTTTCCTGAAAATTTCAAGTCCTTAGGCCTTTCCGTTCGAAAGTTATGATTTTCTATGATTCTGGTCATGTGATCTGGAGAAATGTAGCTTGAATATATCATTCTCCATTAGTATACAAAATTTCGTCACGATCGAATCTGTAGTTTCGAAATTATCAAGAAAACTAAATTTCAAACGACCATATTCAACTAACCCCTAGTATAATTTTGCTCATAGATGAACGTCATCACGACATTCCAGAACCTCACCTATCCTGAAAATTTCAAGTCCCTAGGCGTTTCCGTTCAAAAGTAACAATTTTCTATGGTTTCTATGGTTCTGGTCATGAGATCTGGACAAAATATTGTTTTTTTATATCATTCTCGATTAAAATACAAAATTTCATCTCGATCGAATCCGTAGTTTCGAAATTATCGAGAAACCAAAATTTCAAACGACTGTATTTACGGAATCCCTAGTATAATTCTACTGATTGATAAACGTGAACGCGACATTTCAGATCCACACCTTTCCTGAAAATTTCAAGTCCTTAGGCCTTTCCGTTCGAAAGTTATGATTTTCTATGATTCTGGTCATGTGATCTGGAGAAATGTAGCTTGAATATATCATTCTCCATTAGTATACAAAATTTCGTCACGATCGAATCTGTAGTTTCGAAATTATCAAGAAAACTAAATTTCAAACGACCATATTCAACGAACCCCTAGTATAATTTTGCTCATAGATGAACGTGATCACGACATTCGAGATCCACACCTATCCTGAAAATTTCAAGTCCCTAGGCGTTTCAGTTTGAAAGTTACAATTTTCTATGGTTTCTATGGTTCTGGTCATGCGATCTGGACAAAATTTCACATGTAGCTTGAACACCTCATTCTCCATTTGAGTGCAAAATTTCATCTCAATCAAATCTGTAGTTTTCAAGTAATCAGGGGAACAGAACTTTGAACGGCCATATCTACGGGACCCCTGGTGGAATTTGGCCCATTAACGAACTTATTCGGGAACTGAACCCATACTGAAAATTTCAAGTCTCTAGGTTGTTCCGTTCGAGGGTTATCGTGCTCACGGACGGACGGCCGGCCGGATCGACGGACAGACTCGAATTTTCCGACGGATTTGCATCAGTGAGTCGTACATAGTCGATTGAGACCATTTTCGGCTCAAAATTCGAAAAATACAGACATCGTGACGAAATGATATAGCCCTCGTGTAAGTAGTTCGAGCGCTCAAAAATATTGAACTTTCCGCTTCGATAGAAGAAAACATGATTTTCTTGGAACTTTAATCTCATTCATAAATTGATGAAGGCTTCGTTGGAATCCAATTTTCTGCAATTGTATACGCATTGATCGACCAAAGTGTACATGACATTTAGCGACATCAAGGTTCACATTATGCTGAATAACTATAAATATTTAATAAAAATTATAATCTTTATGCGATACAATACAATAATTAATCTACAATAAATCGTCCTGCTCATAAGTCAAATCCGATTAATCCACCTTAACCTTAATAAAGATTCGCTTCAGAAGAATTAATGAAATTCAATCAAATTCAACTTTTGCGGTCAAGGCGTACCTAGGATCAGAAATAGGGGGGGAGGGGGGTGGTGGTGCAATCCATGGTCTCATTATCTCTCTATCTCAGAAGATCTGCCATGAAACACGGTGCCATATGTATTCCAGCAAGTAAATAAATGGATTTTATCGCAAATTCGTATATTCTCTTTTAACTTTTTTTTAGGGAATTTTTCCAGAACGGTATAATTCTTGAAGTTCAAACAAGAAAACTTGTTCAAAACTCCCGTTTTAATCCAGTCCTGATTTTTCTTCAAGAAGTTCCGATGGACGCTCATCAAACTCAATACTTGTGTAAACAACTGATAATTCGCCATCGCCCTTCCTTATTCTGTAACGTTTCAACTATTTAGCCAACCATTTTTTACTTCAAGGGTCGGGGGGAAGCAGCCCCCCCTTGTTTGTGGTGGTTCAGACCCCTAAACTAAGGAGACGCTTATGTGAGCTGCCCATATCGGCGTACTTGGATAATATCAATCCTCGGATACTGGGAAACCGAGCATTTAAAAAATCGGATGATTATTCGAATATGAATCCTCGCATGCGCACGACCATCGTTGTGGCTGATTTTCAGTTATAGGAGAGGGGATACACGCTGGCTGGATACATCCGTCAACTGACAAGTAATAAAATCACAAATTTTATGACTCTCGGTTGACAGTTGACACTGGATCTTTAATTGCTGTCAGGAGGTGATTTATGTTTCCATATAAAAAAATACTGCAATCTCCAATACATTTGGATTTGAAGTAGCGCGCTAATTAAAAGTTTCATAAATCTTTTATTTTTGATGCAGCTGAGGGATTTTTAGGAAGAGTTCAGGTCAATTATATTCAGCCATAAATTGTTTGAAATGAAAGAAGGAAAGTACCATGTTTGGTAAATTATCTCCGAGACATGCATAGTTTTTAGAAGGAGAAACATGCTGGCTGGATACACGTGCAACTGACAAGTGATAAAATATAAAATCACAAATTTTATTACTCTCGGTTGACACATCTTAAATTGCCGTCAGGAGGGGATTTATGTTTCCATATAAACAAATACTGTAATCTCGAATACATTTGGACGCATCTAAGGGATTTTAAGAAGGGTTTAGGTCAATTATATTCTGCTTAATCAAGTGGCTGTATGTACCTTTTCCAAAAAGAATTCAAATATTTCAGAAACCAGTAATTTGAGACAGCATCTTTTGAGAATTCATCCCATCCATATGAAAGAAAATTAGGTTCACATCGAATCTGCACCTGTCACACGGAATGAAGAACTAACCACTCCTTCTACTTCTCAAGCTTCTGGTGCCGGCAGTTCATCGAAAGCTAACATCTTTGAAAAGGTAGATGAAAATGCAGAGTAATCCTCTATGATATAAATGCCCGACAAAACAACTGAAACTTTTCGGAGCAAAAAATTCGGAAGAACTTCCTGAAGCTATCGATCAGAACCTGCTTAAAATGATCACAAAGGATTATCAACCCATTTCTTATACTTGAAAATGAGGGTTTCAAAGAATATTCTCGAGATCTACAGTCAAATTCTATTATTCCTGAAGCCTACAAAGCAGCGGTTGTATCCCTCAAGGACAGGGCCGTATCTAGGGCGTGGCAAGGGTGGCACTTGCCACGGGCGCAAGGTCCGAAGGGGCGCCAAAAAATATAAAAAATAAAAAAATAGAAGCGCCTAGCAAAAAAAATTAATTCGAAAGATGACAACACGGTCACGTAAGTAAGTAATTCGATCACAACATTTCGAAACATTGATATTCAAAGTACAGAATGAGAATGCACTGAGGTCAGAAATACGAGAAATATGGTCCAATTGTTGTAAAAAATTTTCAAAGATGCCGCACTCTGTTCATAAATATTACAATCGGCAATATCGTCATGCGATTCCAAGCACAGCCCTTTTATGAGTTGCTTACACTACATCCCTCGCATCCAGTTTGTTTTGAAGGGCGGCTTCTTTGATGATGATGGTTCATAATGATCGATTTGTTTAGCTTTTTAGGACATATCTGAGGTATTTTAAAAACGATTCGTATTGCCAAAAATTTACTAATCAGAGTTTTGAGCTCAAGAAGTGGAAGAAAAATTGGGGAATCTTATTCTATTCTACATAAATATTAATTTCTTTCAATTGTGAAGGGAAGAGCAAAAAATTTAATTTTCACTGTTCGTTTAGTGTGTATCCAGTTTTGAGTTTTTTTTTATATTCTGACTTTTTTGTGCCATTGTGCTTTTGGATTTGAGCATTATAAATTGTGCTATTGAAGGTGAGTTGTACTAAGTATTTTTTATTTTTTATGACATTATTCTGGCATGGGATATATTCAATTATTCGTATTTTAACATAATAATATTGCTCCTTTCAATTCAAGTTCAATTTCTCATTTCTCAGAGCGTCTTTTTTTGAAATCTAATAAAACTCAAATTTAAGTGTTACTTTTCATAGTTTTCATTGAATCTTCAATCTCATCTGGCAAAGATAATTCTAGTGATTTTTTTATACTTAGCGTATGGACTTCTTGAATATTCTAACATCGGGCCCTGTACGAAACTATTAGTACGTGTTTCGAATGGTTATAAAATAGTATTTGTATGTTTAGTTTGCGGTTTTTTTGCAGTGATAGTGATTATCGATTTTTGTTTTCTAGTCAACTTTCAAAATTTTTATTTTACGTTTGCAGTATGTATTTTGAAATTCTAAGTTGAAGGATTATATTTTTTGAGACAAATGTTCGTATTTATTACATAAATATGAATATTTCATTTTGTTTCTTCAAAATTTGTTTTATTTTTATGCATTTCATTCAAAATTTGTATTTCAATGTTTTCAATGAAAAAAATTTTCCATAAAAATGTGTATTATTTTGAAACTCTCACGGAAATATATGACTAGCATTATGAAAAAAAAATTCTATAAGAAAATATAATGGATGAAAAAAATTTACGCAAATGGGGGGGCGCTGTCTAATATATTTCCACAGGCGCAATAGTACCTAGATATGGCCCTGCTTTGGAACCATTGGAACCATATTACCTGGCGAAACTTATCCAACAATTTCACTGATAATACCTTCAGTTCGTGGATTCCAATATAACTTGAAGTCAATCAGTCCCAATACACCTTTAGGGGAAATGTTGAAAAAAAGTATCTCAGAGAATATAATGAAGAGACTGGGAAGCAATGAGGAAAGCACTCAAAGAGCAGAAGAATGGGTTTCTGATGAAGTTAAGCGATTTTCTCTCATAAAAATAAACAAAACTCCAATGAAGTCGTAAGTCAACCCATCGCACCGCAAGAGAATCTACAAAAAAAAGATGGAAATCTGGAGTTATTTCGACCAAAAAGCAAGTGAGAAAAAGACATATTCCCCTCTACGAGTATGGCTACTTTATCTCTGAAACAATATTCGGAAATGCCCCTATTAGAAAGAGGAAAAGACCCTTCCGAGTTTCGGATAAAACAAAAATACGCACTACCCGAATTGAACGAGCTGGCAAAGAAATATTTTTGTTTACCTGTAACATCGGTTCCGTCGGAAAGGGTATTTTCCAAGACTGGCCATCTGACCAACCTCAAAAGAAATCGACTTTCTAGTGATAGTTGAATACAACTCCATCCGCGAAAATATGTGGTTTTTATACTCATCTCTATTTTCAATACCAAAAAAAATATTCCAAATTGAAGACCTCACCCATACACATGATATTGCAAAGGTTACTAATCGGTATCTGAATATTTGAGTGATTGTTCATTGAGTTCTTGGTCTTGTTACCACTAATTATTTGCTTCGATTTACTTTTATTCTTGCTTTGTATACTTTATATCATTGTTATAATTGACTTGTCCTATACTGTATTGTCTAACATGGTCAATAAAGTTTATCATTATTATATTTATTATTGAGAATCCCTGGATCCCATTATTCATAATTCCTATTCGTTTCATTACTAACCAGCTCGCATTCCATCGTACGAGGATTCTTCATATTACGATTACATCCTCACTGTTCATCGATCCCAGGTGATCTGATGCACCGAGTATTTAGCGGTGCGAGTATTCTGATGCTCGGATGTTCCCGAGGCTTGTAATAATCGGATAAGCGAATATTTTTATCCGAGTATGCGCATCGCAACAGTGAGCGTACCTATGCTCAACTATGTTAGGTGGGGATAAATGCGCGGTCTTCGTACTCCGCAGGCGCGGGGAGTCAGTCGACGGCGTGTGGTCGTTGAGCTCACACACAATTTTGCATGTCATTCTAGAAAATTGGGTGAACTTCGATATTTATAGTTAGTTTATGCTTAGAAATTTAAGCATCTAGTTGTATAATTAACCAAAGTGAAAAAGTACATAGTGATTTCCACCAAGTGTTATTTTTTCCCGATATTTCCAATTTTTCCACGAGAAAGGAAGAATCTTCACTCCTGAGCTAGTGCATTTGGCGCCCAACTCTAGACTGTATTATAGGCGAAACAAAAATAAAACCAGAGCAGTGGAAATCATAATAAAAATTGTGAAAACGCAATCAGTGGAGAACTCCTTCAGTAGTTGCAGCAAGCGTAGAGCATGCGCAGTGCGTCGAGTCACCAAATCCTTTCCAAGCAATGGCGGTCGACCGGAAGCAGCCTTTCCTGTCAACAGCGAGAAAGAGATAGCACGTAAGGAATAAGGATAGAGCGACAGCAGGTACAGTGGAAACATTTTTATATGGCTCGTATTTAACCGAGCACCAAAGTAATATCGATATGATTTCCCAATATTCATCTTGTGTGACCAAAAATCATAACTGAACACCAACATTTTATTACCAAATTATTTATTTTTGAGCCCCAAAGTATAGCTTTGAAGTTTATTCATATATTTCAGCAACAACAAATGATTGTTGATACCTCAAATTTCATTTGAGCACCAAAAGAAACAAAAATCTGCAACATAAATCAATATATTTGAGCCCCACAGGCATAAAAAATTGAACATTCGATCACTTAAACTAAAAATACATTCTAACGATACAAAAAATATAGAAAACAGCAGCATAATTATGATTGTACTATAAATGCTGCCTTGGCTCGTCGGTCGTTCACTCTTTCTTTTCATTCGAGGATTATTTTATGTACACATTGATACGCCTCTGCTTTTTCTTCAGTTCGTCTTAATGTAACTTATAAAGCTCTCAATACTACCCCGTATCTAAAAAAATTAGATTCCTTATTATTTTCTATGAATCTCACGTATCCAACGTTTGCCTGAAATAAATTTCTCAGGCCCAAAAGGAAGAGTTGCAGAAGTATTAATCATGATTCACCCTTCATACTTCAAAACATTAAAAAATAATATTATTCTATATTAATCTTACATATATTATTAGTATACCTAAAGTGAATGAATACATTTCTCGAGCCTGAAACGGATATTCAGTTGCCAAGTCGAAGTTTAAGAAAAAAATTGAAATGAATATTATTTTTTATCAATCTCACATATCATACGTTTGCCTGAAATAAATGAATGATTATTCTCAACCATTATTATGGGGTTTTTATACTATATTTATGTATATTTTTAGTGTGCACTGATAATTTTTGGGAAACATTATTTAAGTTCTGTGAGGATTTTCGTTTTATTTTATTTTCAGTTCATAGAATTTTATTGGATATAAAACATTGAATATGGAGATTATTTCATGTTTTTGGTGTTCACACTTTACATTAGGTACGACTTTCAATATTTATGCTAACTTTTCAACATTTCGGGTGCTCAAAAATACTGTTTCTGGTTTTTTGGTGCTCGTTTATTAATTTTGGTGGCCAAATATTATTCTGAAGACAGGGGTATAAAACTTGGCACTCATTGTTGCAGTACAACACTTATTTTATTGAACGTTCAAAATATACCCTTTTTATATTCAAATGTCACGGACTTCCAAAACTTTAAAGATAGGCGTATTTTGCTTCGTAAAAGTTATTCGTTTTCTTTGTGATATTTAAATGAGTATTTTTTTTTGACTGAGTACTCGAAAAACATTTTTATATGGCTCGTATTTAACCGAGCACCAAAGTAATATCGATATGATTTCCCAATATTCATCTTGTGTGACCAAAAATCATAACTTAACACCAATATTTTATCACCAAATTATTTATTTTTGAGCCCCAAAGTATAGCTTTGAAGTTTATTCATATATTTCAGCAACAACAAATGATTGTTGATACCACAAATCTCATTTGAGCACCAAAAGAAACAAAAATCTGCAACATAAATCAATATATTTGAGCCCCACAGGCATAAAAAATTAAACATTCGATCACTTAAACTAAAAATACATTCTAACGATACAAAAAATATAGAAAACATCAGCATAATTATTATTGTACTATAAATGCTGCCTTGGCTCGTCGGTCGTTCACTCTTTCTTTTCATTCGAGGATTATTTTATGTACACATTGATACGCCTCTGCTTTTTCTTCAGTTCGTCTTAATGTAACTTATAAAGCTCTCAATACTACCCCGTATCTAAAAAAATTAGATTCCTTATTATTTTCTATGAATCTCACGTATCCAACGTTTGCCTGAAATAAATTTCTCAGGTCCAAAAGGAAGAGTTGCAGAAGTATTAATCATGATTCACCCTTCATACTTCAAAACATTAAAAACTAATATTATTCTATATTAATCTTACATATATTATTAGTTTACCTAAAGTGAATGAATACATTTCTCGAGCCTGAAACGGATATTCAGTTGCCAAGTCGAAGTTTAAGAAAAAAATTGAAATGAATATTATTTTTTATCAATCTCACATATCATACGTTTGCCTGAAATAAATGAATGATTATTCTCAACCATTATTATGGGGTTTGTATACTATATTTATGTATATTTTTAGTGTGCACTGATAATTTTTGGGAAACATTATTTAAGTTCTGTGAGGGTTTTCGTTTTATTTTATTTTCAGTTCATAGAATTTTATTGGATATAAAACATTGAATATGGAGATTATTTCATGTTTTTGGTGTTCACACTTCACATTAGGTACGACTTTCAATATTTATGCTAACTTTTCAAAAATACTGTTTCTGGTTTTTTGGTGCTCGTTTATTAATTTTGCTGGCCAAATATTATTCTGAAGACAGGGGTATAAAACTTGGCACTCATTGTTGGAGTACAACAATTATTTTATTGAACGTTCAAAATATACCCTTTTTATATTCAAGTGTCACGGACTTCCAAAACTTTAAAGATAGAGAGATAGAGATAAAGATATTTTGCTTTGAAAAAGTCATTCGTTTTCTTTATAATATTTGAATGAGTATTTTGTTTGACTGAGTACTCGAAAAACATTTTTATATGGCTCGTATTTAACCGAGCACCAAAGTAATATCGATATGATTTCCCAATATTCATCTTGTGTGACCAAAAATCATAACTTAACACCAACATTTTATCACCAAATTATTTATTTTTGAGCCCCAAAGCATAGCTTTGAAGTTTATTCATATATTTCAGCAACAACAAATGATTGTTGATACCACAAATCTCATTTGAGCACCAAAAGAAACAAAAATCTGCAACATAAATCAATATATTTGAGCCCCACAGGCATAAAAAATTAAACATTCGATCACTTAAACTAAAAATACATTCTAACGATACAAAAAATATAGAAAACAGCAGCATAATTATTATTGTACCATAAATGCTGCCTTGGCTCGTCGGTCGTTCACTCTTTCTTTTCATTCGAGGATTATTTTATGTACACATTGATACGCCTCTGCTTTTTCTTCAGTTCGTCTTAATGTAACTTATAAAGCTCTCAATACTACCCCGTATCTAAAAAAATTAGATTCCTTATTATTTTCTATGAATCTCACGTATCCAACGTTTGCCTGAAATAAATTTCTCAGGCCTAAAAGGAAGAGTTGCAGAAGTATTAATCATGATTCACCCTTCATACTTCAAAACATCAAAAACTAATATTATTATTATCTTACATATATTATAAGTTTACCTAAAGTGAATGAATACATTTCTCGAGCCTGAAACGGATATTCAGTTGCCAAGTCGAAGTTTAAGAAAAAAATTGAAAGGAATATTATTTTTTATCAATCTCACATATCATACGTTTGCCTGAAATAAATGAATGATTATTCTCAACCATTATTATGGGGTTTGTATACTATATTTATGTATATTTTTAGTGTGCACTGATAATTTTTGGGAAACATTATTTAAGTTTAGTTAGGGTTTTCGTTTTATTTTACTTTCAGTTCATAGAATTTTATTGGATATAAAACATTGATTATGGAGATTATTTCATGTTTTTGGTGTTCACACCGTACATTAGGTACGACTTTCAATATTTATGCTAACTTTTCAAAAATACTGTTTCTGGTTTTTTGGTGCTCGTTTATTAATTTTGCTGGCCAAATATTATTCTGAAGACAGGGGTATAAAACTTGGCACTCATTTTCGGAGTACAACAATTATTTTATTGAACGTTCAAAATATACCCTTTTTATATTCAAGTGTCACGGACTTCCAAAACTTTGAAGATAGGCATATTTTGCTTTGTGAAAGTTATTCATTTTCTTTGTAATATTTAAATAAGTATTTTTTTTTGAATGAGTACTCGAAAAGGTAAAGGAAGGTTAGTTGTGGTCTTTATCATCGTCATCTTGGTATTTTTATCCATAACCTTAAGGCATCATTGGCCATTGATGGATAGAATCTGCTCAATGTGGAGTTTGTTTTACCAACCTCTGATTCAACAACCAGATATTCTGCTCAAATCTGCTTTTCTATCTTAGTATCAGCTATTGATAGTTCTTCATCGATTTTATATTGTCTCTTCTGGTATAGTATGGCTCTGCTATTTTGCCCATTCATCTTCATTTTTCATTCTATGCACCATTCGTTTATTTTTACATTTGCTTCTTGCATTCTCCGGTATATGAAATCTGCATTTCGATGCCTGACAGCTATTCCAGTTCGTCTCGATACAATATTAACATTTCTTCAATTTTGTGGTATATCATAAATATATGTTATACAATAGAGGGCCTAGGATTGATCCCTGAGGCACTTCCGTTTCGAAGTTCCTAATGCTGGGGTGTTCGTCATCTATTATGACGTAAAAAATCTTCGATAATTTATTATTATTCAGGACAGACTGCTTTTTTCATCTTATATGCCGTACTCTGTCGGATGCTATAGTCACATCTAGTTGAACAAAACTGTGGCTTGTTCATTCTGAAATCCCTTCATGATATTTTCAGTAAGCCTTAGTGATTGTTCGGTCGAATGTTCTCTTCTGAATTCAAATTTTCCTCGATAATCCATGTAATTTCCGCTGGTGAGGCTGGGTTTTTAATTCCATCGTCTTCTGGTGGTTTTTTCATCAACTCCTCTTTTTCCTCTTCTTCTTCGAGTTTTTCTGTAACTCATCCTGGCCTTCTTTTCTATAGTATTGGCAAGTGGTGCTGTCTCTTCATATTTTATGGAATATGCTATTTCATTTGCTCCATGCAGTGTGGGTATTCAAGTCTTATCTCGTCGAAGGCTTTCTTTGCTTTTGGAGGCAGGGTATTCTGTCTAACTGAGATATTGTACTGTTTTGTTGAATTTTTCTATTCCTTTACGCTAGGATGTAATCTATTTTCTCCCTTGTAATGATCCGATCTTTCAATCATTTACTGTGATGAAGCACCTAATCATTAGAAATTTAATCAACGTCACCGATATGAAAGCTTCATCTGAAAAATGTCACGTAGAAGAAAGACTTAATTACTCCAATGAAATTCCCCAGATTCGGCCGTCAAGAGGAGGGGAACGTTCCGTGCCGTGGAAATAAAACGCGGAAAACTGCGGAGAAAAGTCCCATGTGGAAAGGAACCCTATCGACCGAAAGTTCGGAAGTTTGTCATGAAACAAAAAACTCATTGTGAGCAACTTGAACAAATACTGTCACATATGTGACTGAATATTATCCATTAACATACGGGAAAAACTTGGATGAATTTTGGCTCGTTGAAACTTTTTGAATTGTGAGCGCGTCGACTGAAAACGAGAGTGAGAACAGAAGCCCGGCTCGTATATTCTTGCCCTTTTTATCATCTCGACGTTCTCGAGTCAAATTATTGACTTTTTTGTTCGAATACTTTTGAGGAGAAGGTTGGAAATGTTACACATTATCAGTGTGACATATCATCATATCACGTACGAATCTACATGAAATCCGTGTCTCCGGGAAATTGAAAAGCAAAAGTGTGGTTATACTTTTCACACAAACGAGTGAAAAAGGTAAATGTTAGTGGTTGTAGAGGGCGCTCCCAAATACAAATTTCACAAGCACTGACGTAAAGTTGAAAGCTTTTGCGCGGTTGTTTCAGTTCATCGCCGAACCGGTCACTGATCTATGATCATTTTAGATGAGATGACACTGTAGCGAGACTATAAATTAGAGATCATGAAACCACAAAGCCACAAACAGCAATGTAAAAAATAATTTCATTTTATTTTCATAAACTCCACAATTATCAACGTCAGATCAGATCAGTTTTATTTTCACGTGAACCAGCGAAAAAGCCGAATTTCTTCTCATTTCATCCATGCCTTCTGATATGAATATCTTCAATATTTTGAGAACGGTCCATATAAACTTTAGATTTGAAATATCCCCATAAGGAAGTATCCAAAGGGGTTGAGTCGGCTAGGTTAGGAGGCCAGAGAATGGTTCCTTTTCTGCCAATCCGCATATTGTAATTTTGTAATTCAGGATTATCATTTTGATGCATACTGATTTTTTGAGTTTCAAATGGAGAATGAGGTGTTCAAGCTACATATGAAATTTTGTCCAGATCGCATGACCAGAACCATAGAAATCATAGAAAATTGTAACTTTTGAACGGAAACGCCTAGGGACTTGAAATTTTCAGGATAGGTGTGAATCTCGAATGTCGTGATCACGTTCATCTATCAGAAAAATTATACTAGGGGTTCCGTAAATATGGTCGTTTGAAATTTAGTTTTCTTGATCATTTCAAAACTACAGATTCGATCGTGACCAAATTTTGTATACTGATGGAAAAGGATATATTCGAGCTACATTTCTCCAGATCGCATGACCAGAACCATAGAAACCATGGAAAATCATAACTTTCGAACGGTAAGGCCTAGGGACTTGAAAATTTCAGGATAGGTGTGGATTTGAAATATCGCGTTCACGTTCATCAATGAGCAGAATTATACTAGGGGTTCCGTAAATACGGTCGTTCGAAATTTTGTTTTCTCGATAATTTCGAAACTACGGATTCGATCGAGATTAAATTTTGTATTTCAATCGAAAATGATATATTGAAGCAACATTTTGTCCAGATCGCATGACCGGAACCATTGAAACCATAGAAAATTATAACTTCCGAAGGGAACGGCCTAGGAACTTGAAATTTTCAGGGTAGGTTTGGATCGCAAATGTCGCGGTCACGTTCATCAATGAGCAGAATTAGACTAGGGGTTCCGTTCAAAATATTTTTTTTCTGATAATTTCGAAACTACTCATTGGATTGGAATGAAATTTCACACCTAGCTGAATAATAATGTATTCAAACTAAGTGCGAAATTTTTTATAGTCCATATATACCGTAGAAAATTCTAGCGAATTATCGAAAGAAAATTGGTCAGCTGAAGCACTGACACGAAGTCTGGAGTTTCGCCTAAGTTTGAGAATTTTTTTGACAGCTGTCGAAAATTCCTTCAATTGATTTCTAAAACTGGAGATTGCGAATCTACCTACAAGGTGGATGTACGAGCGCTCAAAAGCTCCTGACTTCACGGCAGTGCTTTTATAGTTTTTTCAATTATAAATTCAATTTATTCACATATACGAGAAATTGTTTCCATTTCGAGCTCTTGTTTTTCCTTTTATACGGAATCTAGAAAACATTCTTCTGTCCTAAGCAATAATATCTCATATGGAATTAAATAGGCGACACTCAGCGTAAACTCCCAAGTACTCCCTCTACTCCTTTCATGAAATATAATAGAGTTGGCTGAAAATACGGATATGAGAGTGATGAAATATCTAGTTTCTCCCCTTTGGTCTCGAACATAATCCATTCAGAGGTAAATTATTGCTGAAGACTTGGTGTCGCGGGAGAAACTAAACCCCTTTTTACCCTGTGTCCTTTTATGTAGGTCTTTATCGTACAGGTTTGCATGATATGAGAGAGAGGTACGTGACCGTAACATTGCAAAACCACTCATAATGGTTCCTGCAGGGTCTATGAAGATATGTCCTTTTGTCCACGGATGAAAAATGTATTTCCATTGGCAACTTCAATTTTTCATTTTCGTGAAAGTGCATACTCACTGAGTTTCAAAAAAAGAACATTAGAGAAGCCATATTTGAGAGTTCGCCTTCCTTCATATAAACGATGATTTGAATAAGAGCGTTATCAATTTGCTCAAATGTCTGAAATTTCCAATATCCAGCCAAGAAAGGTCTCAAACGGTCAAATTCAATCTATCCAGCCGTGAGCACGATAACTGTCGATAGAAGGGACCTAGAGTTTTCAAATTTCCAAATTACGTTCGCCGAAGTTTTCCGCAAATGAAGCCATCAAAATTTTTCCATTTCAATAATTCGATCGTATTGAAACTTTGAAGTTAGTTGTGGGATAACGAAAAGAAAGTTGCACTAGCTTAGTGGTGACGATTCTTCCTTTCTCTTGGGAAAATTGGAATTATTGGGAAAAATAACACTTGGTGGAAATCACTATGTACTTCTTCACTTTGGTATAATTATACAGCTGGATGCTCAAATTTCTAAGCATAAACTGAATATGAATATCGAAGTTTACACAATTTTTTAGAATGACATGCAAAATTGTGTGGGTTCAGCGACCTCGCGCCTTCGACTAACTCCCTGCGCCTGCGGAGTGACGAGACCGCGCAGTTATCCTCGCCTAGTATAGTAAGTGGCGTCTCAGTTTAGGGGTCTGAACCACCACAAAGTTTATGTGCAATTCCGTAAGGATCGTTATACTGAAGGATTCAAAAAATCTCAGTAACGCCATATCCTCCTGAAATGTTGTGTCTACATAATAATATAAGGTATCCATCAAAAGGGTTACGTGGATATTCAACTCTCTAACTGTTCGATGTGAGAGGAGAATCAGGTTTTTTTGTTATATTCAATATAATTCGGTGATTCCATCATTCGAAGTTTATGAAAATAAAATGGCAGTACTATGGATAACTCAAAAATATAAGATGCCCTAGGGTGCCTAGGAGCACTCAAGTTCGTTAATAATATTCCCAGGACAATTCTATAGAAGCTGAAATGGCGACTGAACATAATTCCAACAGGAAAAATTATGGCAGTGTAGCATTATATGGAAATCCCTCTGGATATCGACGGGTAGTATGATGAATTTCATTTACGTTTTTAATATGTCAAACGATTTTTCACTGGTGGATAGGGATTTCAAGGTTTAATTCAAAAATGGAGGTAGTTATCTGACTGAACAGGATCGAACAAAAAAAATCCTGGATTTGATAAACAACTATTTGAATACTTCGAATGTCAAATTTACTGCTACACCATTATCCTATACGTGGACATTTTCTGCAGATATTTCGAATGCAGCGATATTTCAAAGCCTAATAATTGTTCAAGGACTAACTCTCTGGGAGATACCAGAGAGTAAGGATGGGCGAGGTGATCAGTGAATTGCGCAGGATCGAGATGGGAATACCTCAGAGCACTGTACTGGGACCTATACTGTTTCTCACTGATATCAATGAGATGTTATCCATTGATTTTCGCGGTGGAGAGATTTTCTCATACGCAGACGACACGTTAATGTTGATTGGGTTCGACACTTGGGTGGATGAGGTGCTTAAAGGAGCTGATGATGGTATGGAACACTTGCATAGATGACTGAGAAAATGCAACCGTGCTGACTGTTCTTGTCCAAAGACGGAGAAAATGACATCAATTGAATATCTGGGAGCACTTATATTTTGATCAGCATATAATATTGGAAGTCCACACCGAGTAGTTGGAAAAACGATTTAAAGAATTAATACCTGGTTTTATGTGCTCCGTGATACAACGAATAGAGTTTTTTTACTTAAAGTTTATGAATCGTTAGTGGAATCTATATTGCGCTTTGTAACAGGTATATGGGGTGGCTCTTATAACAATGCCCTGGAAGGAATTAGACAGAAGATAGTTACATCTCTTCAACCATTCGATACACAAAATGAGGAACAATAAAATTATGTTGATCACATTTATCCCATAAGATTTAAACGAAATGCAATTAAAGCCCGTATGACATCTTGCAGAAATTGATACAGTTTCTCTATAGAAATGTTAATGCTCATTCTTCTGCATCGTGTAATTGAACACAGCATACGATAAATGTGTCTGAAGCTCCCAATTTCTACAACGTGTCATACGTACTCAAAGTAGTGCCGACAGTGCCGTTCTATATATTATATCATAGTTCTAAAATGCGATGTTTTGAATAACTTTTTACTGCGCAACCGCAGCTACTACATTCTGGCAAATAACATTGCTACCGAAGTTTATACAACCGGAAACACACTTGTTTTTTCTATGGTCTCCGCTCTTTCAAAAGCATGAGTTATTTCGGTAAACTGAAATGAATTCTTCCCAGAAGCCTTTGTTATCTTCGGAAGACAACCTGCGGATTTTCTCGACGGCGAGTTGCCCAACCAAGCGGAGAAAGGAGAGTTTCAAACAAAATTGACCATTGGCTGATGTAGGACTTTTACGCCCGAAGTATGAACGTAAAATTCGAGTGTTAATCTCACATTCTCGCGTACTGTCCGGATTTTTCAGGGGAAACCTGTAGAAGGCCATACATCAGCACCATACTGCGGCGTGAAATCACTCATCTTATCTAGCAATCAAGCAGCCCTTCCAGAAAGATTCGAAAATAATGTGAGCAAGCAGAGCGCCAAACTACCTCGGCGTATGTTCAAGCACGTTTCGGCGACGCGACGCCACACTACATTTAAAAATTTAATTTATGAAAACTCGGGCTATTTTTCAACGGCAAGTCTTTACATAGTTTTACATTTTCAGTTTTACACTTATTTCGGATGTCTATTCAGTCTAAACATCTTAGGATCTATCGACTGAGTGGGGATATTTGGGAAATCAAACATGACTAAGACTGGATGATTTGCAAGATATTCATTCATTGCTTCGCATTCATGGCTTATACTATGGATGGGAAATTATACAACTTTCCTGGATTTTAGAACGTAATTTCACTTAATGCTATGCCATGCAGCAGAGGTTGGCTTCCTTCCGCAGGAAGAGAACTCTGGTCTTACAATTCATAAATACTAAGAATTCCCAGTGTATCGCTACTCGACATATACATAATATAATCTTTCAATCCACTATGGTTTATTATTTCTTACGACGGGCCTCTGGAATTATAAGACGAAAATATATTTCACATTTGCACATCTGAGGTGTGGTTAGGAATCAAAAAATTAAATTATAGGTTTCTACCTACAACAATATTTTTGTTATAATTTCTCGACCATATTTATATGTATGTTTGCGTCATCATTTTGCCCAAACTTCTTCGAATTTGGATCCGAGAATGGCCTCAAACGATTAGATTGGACTTGATGATAAAGAATTAGAGGTAGAATTCAATTATGTCCGTCCGGCCGTAAACACGATAACTTTCGAAAGACGGAGCCTTGAGTTTTGGAAATTTCAGGGTGAATGCGAACGAGAAATTTCGTAAGGATCGTATTACATGAAGTTTTTTGAAACTTCGGTATCTTAGATACTATTCTGATATATTCGATATAATTCGGTGATTCCATCTTTTGAAGTTCATGAAAATAAATTGACAATATTTTTCCTACTGAATATGAACACTGAAGTCCGTTTTGGTACACAGAAAGAAAAATTAGTTTTCTGATTCATTCAATATAATTCGGGGATATCATCTTCGGAAGTTGGCAGTACTTGTAATACTGACAATGAACACAAGAAAGCCATTTTGGTTCACAGGTCAAATAGTTGCAAAGTAATAATAATTCAATAATTTCTTCTTAAATAGGCAATAATTAATTTGAGGGGTTTTACTTATATATGGTCCAATTATTATATCCATTATAAGGGTTCTTAAAGTTTGGTATATGAAAATTCAGAAAGAGTAGTCTGAAGGAAATGAAAGACAAAATTTTACTTATCCAGTGTAAAGTCATGCCCTGAAGATGCCTTAGCGCCACATTGAAGGGATGGTTTGTCAGGCGACAGTCAAGGGTTGATCAAATTATTAAAGTCGCTTGGCTTTCGAGGATGTTGAGAATGGGATGTTGTTGCTGTTGTTGTTGCTTCTGCTGTTGATGTTGCTTCTGCTGTTGTTGTTGCTTCTGCTGTTGATGTTGCTTCTGCTGTTGATGTTGCTTCTGCTGTTGATGTTGCTTCTGCTGTTGTTGTTGCTGACTTCACGTCAGTGCTTTTCAATTTTTTTATTTTATTATCCTTCCAGTATGGAAGTCATATAATTCTTGAAGTTATTTGTGAAGGAGGTAAATTGAACCATAAAATATTTGTAGCATATGGAGAATTATATTAATGTCAATGAGTTGGATGTATTTTTGAGATAATGTTATAATATCACATGTTGAGTTGGCAACTTCAAAGAAAACAGCGTCACATGAAAAACATATTTTACACGAAGGTTCATTAATTCCACATCACCTCGGATTTTCTATAGATGTAACGGAATATCTGACTCAAAGATAGAACTTGGTACTTTTTTCTCAAAAAATATGTCCTACGGTACTTCCAACCCGCATCGGCAATATAATATATATGTTGTACAGAATTAGCAAACTGGTTTGATCGACGTGGTAAAGATCGAGCATCAATTTTTATCAGATAGGTATGATATTATCGAACAATATGATACCAAACTCTTCAAATTTCACGATTATACAAGGTTTCCTGAGAGGAATGTGACAAACGGAAAACATAAACTGCGGTCATCTAGGTGGGCCAGCATCCGATATTGTGTCAAATTCTAAAGTTCAATGAAAATTAAACCAATCAACTGACAGATTTCAAAGTTTTCACATTATCACCCTTTTCAACGGCTTTTCGATATTCTTATAATCACCCCGTATATCCGAAACGAAGGCCCTCAGGCGATTTAAACGTCTCGATAAAACTCCCTTCAGATGAGCTTGGTTTATGGTTTCCGTTTGTCGTATTCTCCCAAGATGTACGAGTATGTTGTATAGTTTTCCTACAATGATTTTCACAAACATTTGAACCCTCGATTTTTCAGCATTTCAATTTGCCGGATGGCACCTCATATTTTCACGAAATTCTATACAGTTTGTTCAGCAATCACCCTTTCGATCTTTCATAATTATTATCTACCAGGTTTAGAATGTATATTAGTTCATCTTTATTAAAAACATATTTATAAATACTCCATATTCTTTTCATTTTGTTATCTGTTCTTTCATGTTAATCGTGTGTCTACATCTATGCTCGAGTGTCTTAAAAGGAACCCCGCAAATGCGCTACCTACAGCTTGCCCTCCAGCTCCAGAGCTTCAATGAACTCCAGTATCTGAGAGGGCTTCAAGGATGTTAGATCCTCGTTCCTCCTCTAATTCCCTTGCCCAATACATTAATTGCGTTGGTCTGCAATGGCGAGGCATTCTGTAACCAGGTGAACAGAAGTTTCCTCCTCTTCACCACAGAATCTGCACTCGTCCGTTTCTGTTAAGCCTATTCTCATCATATGCTTCCTAGGGTGACAATGTCCTTCGAGGAAGCCAGTGAGGAGACGTAACTTATTCTTACCAAATACTTTTTGGGTCTCGAACTTTCAAAGTTCCGAATGAACTTTTTGGGATGGTCCATTCCTGGAAGATACCTCTAGAGTGCTTCTCTATCAATCTCTTCCTTCTCCAAAAATTCTTTCTTATAGTGTAACATTGTTATATAGTTATCATGAATCGAGAGAGTTGTTATTATTCGGTATCCATGGAAAGTTATGAGAGTTTCTTATGTTTATGTATTATGACAAAAGTTGAAAATGTAATTTAGAAGAATCTTGTTTTATCTCGCCAACCCAAAAGAAGACTACAGTTCATCAGGTGTGGGGTTGGACCCTTCAATAGCATATTTTGTGTGGAATATCAAGAATTAGCCCTGGAAAATCAATCCCCGGAAATACCGTCTAATAGCATGTTGGACGATCTAGTGCAAGCAATGGTAAAAGCTATGATCTTACATGAAGAAGAAAGATCAAAAGATAGATCATTACATGATTTGCTGGCAACGATGTGAAATAAAGCTGAGAGATCATTTTGGTCCCGTACAACTTTACTACGGAATGAGTCAACGGAAAATGTTAGCGCCTCATCAGCCACTCAGGTGAGAAGGAAATGTTCTAACTGCAATAAAGAAGGTCATCTGGCAGAAGAATCTGAAACCAAGGAAGAATATGAAATTATGACACAGTCTGAAGTGCCTGTCAATAATGATAGATACGATCAGGAAATGGAGGTCGAGAAAAAGGCCCTGGAAATGTTGAAAGTTGCTAAATCCGACGCAATGTTACCAAATGAAAAAGACATACCTACGGATCTGCCAGCCAAAGATAGGTTTAAGAGGAAATTCAAACAAGATGTTTTGAAGAATGTTGAAGAGGACCTAGGGGTTGAGCCTGGTACTGTACCTGGAACGCCTTTGGTATTGATAGGAATGTTCCCATCTGAACGTAAGATGTCAGTTTTTTAAACAGTACTGTAGAGGACAAACGAATATGCCTTACTGATGAAATCTAAATCAAGATTAATCTTCCAATGTGGTTGTAGAAGGTTTTCAGTATGTCCTTTTTTCAATTGGAACATTCTCATATCTGCAAAGTGTCTCGGTATGTTCTGACGTACACAATTCTATTGTTTCCTTGATATGTTTTTGAATACTTAAGTATAGTTATGTTTATGTTGTAGTCTTCTTTTGGGTTGGCAAAATAAAACAAGATTCTCCTAGTTTATATTTTCATCATCTGTCATAATACATAACCATAAGAAACTCTCAGAACTTTCCATGGATACCATACCGAACAATAACAACTCTCTCGATTCATGACTACTATATAATACATTAAATGTTACAGTTCGGCCATCTTGACCTCTCAATCGACCCGATTGATCTATTGCATGAGAATTCTCTAAATCTTCACAAACATACACATAATATTGAATAGGTACATAAACAAAACTAAACTTAAGTAGATATGAGAATCTTCCAATTGAAGATAGAACATACTGTAAACCTTCTACAACCGCATTAGAAGATTATTCTTGATTTACATTTCATCAGTACCGCATATACGTTTGTCCTCTTCAGTACTGTATAAAAAACTGACATCTTACGATCAAATGGAAACATTCCTATCAATACCAAAGGCGTTCCAGGTACCGTACCAGGCTCAACCCCTAAGTCCTCTTTAACATTCTTCAAAACATCTTGTTTGAATTTCCTCTTAAACCTATCTTTGGCTGGCTGATCCATAGGTATGTCTTTTTCATTTGTCATTGCGTCGGATTCAGCAACTTTCAACATTTCCAGAGCCTTTTTCTCGACCTCCATTTCCTGATCGTATCTATCATTATTGACAGGCACTTCAGACAGTGTCATAATTTCATATTCTTCCTTGGTTTCAGATTCTTCTGCCAGATGACCTTCTTTATTGCAGTTAGAACATTTCCTTCTCACCTGAGTGGCTGATGAAGCGCTAACATTTTCCGTGGACTCATTCCGTAGTAAAGTTATACGGGACCAAAATGATCTCTCAGCTTCATTTCACATCGTTGCCAGCAAATCATGTGATGATCTATTTTTAGGTGTTTCTTCTTCATGTAAGATCATAGCCTTTACCATTGCTCGCACTAGATCGACCAACGTGCTATTGGACGGCATTTCCGGGGATTGGTTTTCCGGGGCTAATTCTTGATATTCCACACAAAATATGCTATTAAAGGGTCCAACCCCACACCTGATAAACTCTAGTCTTCTTTTGTGTTGGCAAGATAAAACAAGATTCTTTCAAATTGTATTTTCAACTTCTGTCATAATACATAAACATAAGACACTCTCATAACTTTCCATGTATACCGAATAACAACTCTCTCGATTCTGGCAAGTGTATTGGCCTCTTCATTTCCTATGATTCCTGAGTGACCAGGCACCCAGACTAAAGAGACCTTGTTGTTCTTGCTTACTTCATTCTTGCCAAATGATCGTAAGCCTTCCATTCTCCTCCATTTCGATCTCTGCTGGGCTATCTGCATCCAGTTTTCCCCCCGCGTGGCCTCGGATGTGATCTAGCCATCTTGCTTGCGGTCTTCCAACACTCCTCTTGGCTTGTCGAGGTCTCCATTGTGGAAGGATTTCAGTCCACTTAGTGTTGTCTCTTGCTATGTGGCCTTCCCATTGCCACTTAAGACGAGCCACTCGTTCCACCACACCTTCGATCCCTGTTCTCCTCCTGATTTCCTCATTTCGGATTATATTTCTGAGGCTGAGTCCTATCATCGTACGCCCCATCGCTCGCTGGCAGACTCGGAATCGATTTGCACTGTTTATTGTTAGTGTTACAGTTTCTAAGCCATACGTAGCGACGGGCAAGATGCATGAGTGATAAACCTTCCTCTTGGGGCTTATAGAGATGCGTGGTTCCCGGAGAATGTAGCTGAGCTTGCCAAAAGCTGCCCAGGTCAAGCCGATACGTCTGGTTATCCTTTCCCAGCTTGACGTTGTGTCCCAGACATACATACTCATTGACTCTCCCGATAGTATAACCATCAATGGTGACCACTATATTGCTCGTACTCATGATTTCAGTTTTTTGAAGATTCATCTTCAGACCCATAGCTTGTGAGAAGACTCTTCGAGTTCACGTATCATTATCCCTAGTTCGTCTGGATCGCTGATGATGAGCACAATATCTTCGGCAAAGCGTAGGTGATTGATATGGCTTCCATCGATGTCGACTCCCTTTCTCTCACAAGAGAGACTCTTAAATACATCCTCCAACGCCAGCGTGGAATGTTTTGGCGAGATGGTATCGCCTTATGGCGAATTCTCAATTTGGATCATTGACCTCACCAATATGTGTTGGCTGCCGGTATCGAACTTATTTGAAACCGACACATCAGAACATAGGCATTGTCCGTAGCAAGCACGTAGTCGATTTCATTTTTCACTTCATTATCTGGACTTCTCCAGATCTATTTGGTTGTTTTTTGAAGAAGGTGTTTGGACAAAAGATCTTCTCTTTACTGAGGAAGTTGGTCTTCATTTGCCCTCTCCCATTTCGCTCACCCAAGCCAAATGTCTCGACGTATGGAAATTGTTCACATTCTTCCTGCGGCGGAAGTGGGTGCATATGGTTGTATGACCTGAATGCTTATTTTGCCATTAATTTTGAGATCCGCATAGATGACTCTATCCGAGACCGCTCGTGTCTTGGTAACGAGATGTTTTATGTTCCTGTGTATTCTACTAATATATGGTCCAGTTGTTATATCCATTATAAGGAATCTCAAAGTTTGGTATATAAAAATTCAGAAAGAGAAGTCTGAAGAGAATGAAAAACAAAATTGTACTTATCCAGTGTCATCCTACCCTGAAGATGCCTTAGCGTCACATGCAAGGGATGGTTTCTCAGACGAAAGGCAAGGTTCGATCAAATTATTAAAGTCGCTTGGCTTTCGAGGATATTGAGGAGTGGTTCTTGTGGTTGTTGTTGTTGTTGCTTTTGTTGTTGTTGATGCTGCTGCTGCTGCTGTTGCTGCTGCTGTTGCTGCTGCTGCTACTGCTGCTGCTGCTACTGCTGCTGCTACTGCTGCTGCTGCTACTGCTGCTGCTGTTGTTGTTGCTGCTGCTGTTGCTGTTGCTGATATTCCATATACCAAACGCCCAAAAGATGTAAATCCAATTCGTGAAGGTCTATATTAACAAAGAGCCTGGAATTCGATTCAGCTGTACGAATTTGAATATCATCCATAACTTCCATAACGTTACGTTGGTGGTCGGCTTTTCTCGATTGTTCTTCCGTAGCGAATATTAAATCCCGTATAAAACCAAAATTCTTTCTGATATCCAAAAATCCAAAATCCAATAAATAAACAGAACTCGATGAAGCAATTCCAAATATCCGAAAATATCGTGTGAATATAATTTCACGAATTTGAATGTCGAACACTTCACTCAGATGATAACATGAATCGCAATGAAAATTCTCGACCTCATATGGCGCAAGGAAGTAAGGACACCTTTTTTTGTTTCGCTGAAGATAACCGATATTTTAAAACGCTCAATTTCGCCTAGAATTAAAATTATTTAAGGTTACAGAGGAACAACGTTCTGTCTAAAGAGTCAGTGAAAAAACATAATATGGGTATTGAAAATTCGAATCGTGGAGAAAGAACACAAGGATTTTCAGAAGTAGAGTTGAATTGGATAGATGGCCTATACTCCTCGTAAATACATAAATTAAATACTCGAAATTTTGACTATATTCAATTGAATTCATTTCATTGAATCACTAAGCTTTTATTATCTCCGATATTTATTGCTGAAGAATAACTACATAATTTTTTCGGACTAAACTGACAGCTTCTCCTTCATTGAGCCCAATTTTCCCCTCGAATGACAAGACAATCTCTTTTCCCTTTACTTAAGGAAATATCGACCAATTAAAAAGAAAATTTGAACGTCGGGCTGCACGTAAAAGTTCTCAAAGATTGGATAGCAGGCAAGCAAAAAACGATTTTTCCGTAGTGTAAACAAATCCGAATAATTATTCGTGAGGTGGAGGTGATTCTGATTATCGATCAGCTTTTTTTGATGGGGCCCTGCCATCAGTGTGCTCGCCTGCAATTGTCGCTGATAGAAATATGAAACCCATGAAAATTCGCTGTAGTGGTGTGATGTAATAGTTCAGAAAAACGTGTGTTGTGTTCGAATGTCGGACCCTTGAAGTAAATTGACATTTCTCCGCCTATTCGATACATTTCGTGATAAATGTGATATTTGTCTACGTGCGTCCTTACAGAGGGAAAGATCCTAGCGGACTCCACATTTTCTGTCACAATCATTCTTCATAAAGAATCCTAGAAACCACGAAATTATTGAATCGTCTTGGTCTTGGTCAAATTTCACTCTCCTTCTAGTAATCTACAATGTGCGAATCCTAGTATTATACATAGTATCCCACCATTGGAGCGACAACCCTTGACCATATTATATTCTAGGGGTCTAATTAGAACCTACTGTTCTCAATTAAAGCCATTATTTCCGAACAAGCACCAAACAATGACCTAGAGGTCATTGTTTTCTGTTCTTGCCCTAACCCTACAATATCTTGTTTTACCCTTAGAGGGCACTATCATTGACATTACAGTTCAAGCAGCAAACCTTTGACCCAGGAAATTTGTCCTATTCATTTGTACCAATATTTTCCTTACATTTTTCGGTTGTTGCTTCGATTATTTTGTTGTTCTTCTCGTGCATCTGGTTTTTGCGCGCTTGAGTCTATGACCAAGCGCGTTATAGTTCTGCCCAAATTTCCAATTTTGAGCCTAGAATGGTCTCGAACGATTGAGTTGGACTCTTAGTCAAATTCAATTCCGTTCTTCCAACCGTGAACACGATAACTTTCGAAAGAAAGGACTAGTTTCGAAATTACCGGAAGACTCCGCAGATATAGCCATCTGTTTTTCACTGAAAAATTTTGAAAAAATTGTTTTGTCAAATCTTCGGTATCTTAGCAACTATTCGCCATTAAGCGTGTCTTCATACGAGGTATCTGAGAGGGCTTCAAGGATGTTAGATCCTCGTTCCTCCTCTAATTCCCTTGCCCTTGCCCAATACATAAATTGCGCTGGTCTGCAATGACGAGGCATTCTGTAACCAGGTGAACAGAAGTTTCCTCCTCTTCACCACAGAATCTGCACTCGTCCGTTTCAGTTAAGCCCATTCTCATCATATGCTTCCTAGGGCGACAATGTCCTTTGAGGAAGCCAGTGAGGAGACGTAACTTATTCTTACTGAGATCCAAATACTTTTTGGGTCTCGAACTTTCAAAGTTTCGAATGAACTTTTTGGGGTGGTCCATTCCTGGAAGATACCTCTAGAGTGCTTCTCTATCAATCTCTTCCTTCTCCAAAAACTCTTTCTAATAGTGTAACATTTAATGTGTTATATAGGTATCATGAATCGAGAGAGTTGTTATTATTCGGTATCCATGGAAAGTTATGAAAGTTTCTTATGTTTATGTATTATGACAGAAGTTGAAAATATAATTTAGAAGAATCTTGTTTTATCTCGCCAACCCAAAAGAAGACTACAGTTTATCAGGTGTGGGGTTGGACCCTTCAATAGCATATTTTGTGTGGAATATCAAGCATTAGCCCCGGAAAATCAATCCCCGGAAATACCGTCTGATGGCACGTTGGACGATCCAGTGCAAGCAATGGTAAAAGCTATGATCTTACATGAAGAAGAAAGATCAAAAGATAGATCATTACATGATTTGCTGGCAACGATGTGAAATGAAGCTGAGAGATCATTTTGGTCCCGTACAACTTTACTACGGAATGAGTCAACGGAAAATGTTAGCGCCTCATCAGCCACTCAGGTGAGAAGAAAATGTTCTAACTGCAATAAAGCAGGTCATCTGGCAGAAGAATCTGAAACCAAGGAAGAATATGAAATGATGACACAGTCTGAAGTGCCTGTCATTAATGATAGATACGATCAGGAAATGGAGGTCGAGAAAAAGGCTCTGGAAATGTTGAAAGTTGCTAAATCCGACGCAATGTTACCAAATGAAAAAGACATACCTACGGATCAGCCAGCCAAAGATAGGTTTAAGAGGAAATTCAAACAAGATGTTTTGAAGAATGTTGAAGAGGACCTAGGGGTTGAGCCTGGTACGGTACCTGGAACGCCTTTGGTATTGATAGGAATGTTTCCATTTGAACGTAAGATGTCAGTTTTTTATACAGTACTAAAGAGGACAAACGAATATGCCTTACTGATAAAATCTAAATCAAGATCAATCTTCCAATGTGGTTGTAGAAGGTTTTCAGTAAGTCCTCTTTTCAATTGGAACATTCTCATATCTTCAAAGTGTCTCGGTATGTTCTGACGTTCATAATTCTATTGTTTCCTTGATATGTTTTTAAATACTTAAGTATAATTATGTTTATGTTGTAGTCTTCTTTTGGGTTGGCAAAGTAAAACAAGATTCTCCTAGTTTATATTTTCATCATCTGTCATAATACATAACCATAAGAATCTCTCATAACTTTCCATGGATACGATACCGAACAATAACAACTCTCTCGATTCATGACTACTATATAACACATTAAATGTTACAGGTCGGCCATCTTGACCTCTAAATCGACCCGATTGATCTATTGCATGAGAATTCTCTAAATCTTCACAAACATACGCATAATATTGAATAGGTACATAAACAAAACTAAACTTAAGTATCCAAAAACATATCAATAAAATTGTAAAAATTTGTGAACGTCAGAACATACCGAGACACTTTGAAGATGTGAAAATGTTCCAATCGAAGATAGACTACCTAAACCTTCTACAACCGCATTGGAAGATTATTCTTGATTTACATTTCATCAGTACCGCATATACGTTTGTCCTCTTCAGTACTGTATAAAAAACTGACATCTTACGTTCAAATGGAAACATTCCCATCAATACCAAAGGCGTTCCAGGTACCGTACCAGGCTCAACCCCTAAGTCCTCTTTAACATTCTTCAAAACATCTTGTTTGAATTTCCTCTTAAACCTATCTTTGGCTGGCTGATCCGTAGGTATGTCTTTTTAATTTGGTAACATTGCGTCGGATTCAGCAACTTTCAACATTTCCAGAGACTTTTTCTCGACCTCCATTTCCTGATCGTATCTTTCATTATTGACAGGCACTTCAGACAGTGTCATAATTTCATATTCTTCCTTGGTTTCAGATTCTTCTGCCAGATGACCTTCTTTATTGCAGTTAAAACATTTTCTTCTCACCTGAGTGGCTGATGAAGCGCTAACATTTTCCGTTGACTCATTCCGTAGTAGTAAAGTTGTACGGGACCAAACTGATCTCTCAGCTTCATTTCTCATCGTTGCCAGCAAATCATGTGATGATATATTTTTTGGTGTTTCTTCTTCATACAAGATCATAGCTTTTACTATTGCTCGCACTAGATCGTCCAACGTGCTATTAGAAGGCATTTCCGGGGAAAAACTGTCTCAACAAGTGAATAGAGGGATATTTTGCATGATGTTTCTTTTTGAGCAAATGTTTCCAACATTTTTTGTTAAGCCAGTTATTGAGCCATAGTTAATTCTCCACTGAAAACGAATTTAAGGGCAGCCTAATAAAATAGATACAAGGGAAAAGCCTAACTTCGGAATCGAAAAACAATAAGAGAAGTTGAACTTTTCTGTCGCAAACCCACTCATCGAACTGACCGTCTAGCCCCTCAGCTATATGGAGTGTACTTGATGAAGTTGAAGTGTTATTAAAATCAATAGAAGCACGGGACGATCAGCTGCTGCCCCCGAAAATGCCTCACGGTGTGACTATCTCAACTCCATTTCAGACACTAGAAATGCTTTCAGAGCTCCACTGGTGTGGAATGACAATTCTCAGGAACTTCAGACCTTCGAATTAATTTGTCTCAACTTCAGCACTCTCGGCGATCATTTAATTTGGGATTTCTTATAAAACGGAAATTCTGTCCAAAAATTTATCGGTACGGAGTTGAACAATGTCTCTTACCAACAAACTATCTCTCCAGCAAACTTTTCATTCACGAAACTGAAACTCTCTTGTGGGTTGGTAATTAGTAAAATCTATTTCAGGAGGAATTTCCTGCCATGCGTGATTTATATCGCGATTGTGTGACGAGTAGGTTTAAGAATGAAACCTCTTAGGAAGTTGGTCCACTTTTCAGATTGAATTGGTAATATTCTCCATATGATCTGATAATGATGAGTAGTTCTGAGTTCATAAAAAACCCCTAGAAAACTTGTATATGGTTCCTTCGTTCAAAGGATACTTCAACTGAAAACCCTTGGCTACTTTTCGGTATAACTCATACGTTGAGCATGACGAATAATACAGTTTAGAAATATATAGATTCGAAGGCACATTGTTATTTCCAATATCTCGTTCTCTGTCACATCACGATTGAGTGTTTCTTTGTGATTCAAGCAAAACTAGTCAATAACTGAGAATAATCTGGCATCCCGCTAGGAGAAACAATAACTCACCCCTTAAACGAATACATTGGCAATAGAAATGATCGATCGTCCAATATCGGATACAGAAAAGTCAAACAGCGATTTTTTCCGTCGGAATCAATTCTTTGATATCCGCTGCTGAAAAATAGTTGGTTCATGATTCCAATGAACAGTGTTTATCACTTTGCGGTACATTCGATTAGTTGGAATATCTATTGATATCAAGAAAATATTTCTTGTCGATATTAAAGAATAATTGATGAATGTGATTATTATACTACTTATCCAAAAATTATACTACGTCTTGTTTTTCGGCTTTTTTTCAATTGAAATAAAATTGCATTTGTAAGAAAAAATATATAATAGATCAATCAAACCACAAGAACAATACTATGCAACGAGATTTTGGTAGTTTCCGAAATTCACCAGTAACTTGTTGTAGTCTCCTCATAAATGACACTGATATTTGTCAAAATTTACTGCAACTGTATTGAACATATTCATTTTGAAGGGCACTAACCGATAATAAAAGTCGGTCGATCCGAAAATGAAATAATGGTATTTTCGCGAAGTATGTATAGTGATATTACTATACGACATACCTACTACATACATTATGAAATAATGGTACAAATAGTATAATTATACTACGGAATCCAACCCTGCTCAGTGGAGCAGAGCAGCTATCCCCACCTAACAAAGTGATGTTAGGTGGGGATAAATGCGCGGTCTTCGCACTCCGCAGGCGCGGGGAGTCAGTCGAGGGCGTGAGGTCGCTGAATCCACGCAATTTTGCATATCATTCTAGAAAATTGTGTAAATTTCGATATTGATCTTTGGTTTATGCTTAGGATATTAAGTATCCAATTGTACGTTATACCAAGTGAAGAAGTGCATAGTGATTATCCATCAAGTGCTATTTTTTTCCAAATTTCCCCACGAAACCTTGGGCTAAAGGAAGAATTTTCACCCCTGAGCTAGTGCATTTGGCGGCCAACGTGGGGCTGGATTATGGGTGAAACAAAAATATAACCAGTGTACTGAAAATCGTAATAAAAATGGTTAAAAGGCATTCAGTGCGTCGAGTCACCAAATCCTTTCCAAGCAATGGCGGTCGACCGGAAGCTCCTGTCCACAGCGAGAAAGAGATAGCACGTAAGGAATAAGGATAGAGCGACAGCAGGTACTGTGGAAACATTTTTATGTTCAAATAACACGGACATCGACGAAAACTTTATAGAGATCGGTTTTGTAAAAGTTTATTTATTTTCTCTGTAATATTTAAATGAGTAGTTTTTTTCAAAATGAGTACTCGAAAGGGTAAAGGAAAAAGAAACAGAAGTGAGGATTTCATAGATTCTCATCCGTTTTATTGCACCTTCAATTGACATCCATCGTGTTTCAGCTACCTTAGGGATTTTCGAGGTAGTTTTGTCCTTATTTATAGTTTTGAGTATTGTTTCATAAGTCAACAGCCTTATTGAAGAATGAGAGAACCAATTATAAGTTTCTCTGATTAAAAACTCAATATTTCTTGGTAATGACCTTTCAGCAGCTTTGGAAACAGCAAGCTGCAATGAATAACATACACATCTTATGAGTAGTAATTTTGGTTGTTCTTGTTTCAAGAGAGCATATACACCATTATTTGTTCCCGTCATTGTGAAAGCATTATCTGTTCCAATACCACTCAGATTTCTATGTCTAAATCAAACTTGGAGAGATTTCTTATAGCTACTGTTATGGCACTAGCTGTACCATCATCTATATGCACCAAACCCAAAAATGTTGACATTATTTTTGAATGAATTTGGCTATATCTACTAATAGCAATGCCTAACATTTTTTTTCACTGCAATGTCAGTGGATTCATCTATCAATAAGCTATAATAACTAATACCAATATCTTGTTCAAATTTTTCAGAAAATAGAAAAGATCTTGTGTTTCTTTCTTTCCACATGTTTTCGAAGATCACAAAGTTTTGCTGCCAGAAATGTTTTACAGTATTCACAGAATGCCTTTTCATTATCTGAAGTACAGGGTTGCAGCCATCCTCGAAATATTGGAACATTTTCCCACTCGACTCTGTATTTTTGTGTATATTGCGGAGGCACTAAAATTGCCATTTTGAAGAAGAGAAACTTACTTTCATCAAAATTCACTGATGGAATTTAAAATCCTTTATCTGTTTGCTGTTTCCCCTTGTCACAAATTTATGTGATCAAAATATCTCCATGAAAATCGCTATGACTATGTTGAAAATGCTAGAATTCCGACACGTCGCAAGTCGAGTTGAAACGTCGCATTGAACCAACCTAAATTCTCTAGATTCAGCGACCAAACCGCTAAGATGGCAACCCTGGATAGCAGAGCAACGAGCACGCGCGTCACTTATGAACAAGTAGAAATTTATATGCGTAATATTGCGCAATAGGTGGGACAATCTTCTGTCTCTCATTTTATGTACCGCTTTCTATGGTGGGGATAAATAACGGTCTCGCTCAGCACTCCGCAGGCGCGGGGAGTCAGTCGAAGGCGCGCGCTCCGTGAACCCACACAATTTTGCATATCATTCTAGAAAATTGTGTAAACTTCGATATTTATCTTTAGTTTATGCTTAGGATATTAAGTATCCAATTGTACGTTATACCAAGTGAAGAAGTGCATAGTGGTTTTCCATCAAGTGCTATTTTTTTCCCAATAATTCCAAATTTCCTCTCGAAACCTTAGGAGAAAGGAAGAATCTCCACCCCTGAGCTAGTGCATTAGGCGCCCAACGTTAGGCTGGATAATGGTTGAAACAAAAATATAACAAATGGAATGAAAATCGTGATGAAAATTGTGAAAAAGCATTCAATAGAGAAATTGGCGCGAAAGTTGTCTACCTTCCAAAGCAATGGCGGTCGACCGGAAGCAGCTGTTCTTGTCTACAGCGAGAAAGAGATAGCACGTAAGGAATAAGGATAGAGCGACAGCAGGTACTGTGGAAATATTTTTATGTTCAAGTGTATTTTATATGGCTCGTATTTAACCGAGCACCAAAGTAATATCGATATGATTTCCCAATATTCATCTTGTGTCACCAAAAATTAAAATTGAGCACCAAAATTTTATTACCGTTTTGCAACGTCCTTGTCTCTATTATTTTAAAATACAACTCAGATCTTCTTTCAACATATCGCCAAACAATAAATTCCATACATTACTTGGATGAACAAATCTTAATTCACTCTGTTATTCTCCATTCCAGACATATCAGCTTTGCAACGTTATTGTCTCAATTTTTAAAAATACATTTCAGATCTTCTTTCAACATATCGCCAAAGAAACGATTCCATAAATCACTTGGATGAACAAATCTCAATTCACTCTGTTATTCTCCATTCCAGACATGTCAGCTTTGCAACGTTATTGTCTCTATTTTAAAAAATACAATTCAGATCTTCTTTCAACATATCGCCAAACAATAAATTCCATACATTACTTGGATGAACAAATCTCAATTCACTCTGTTATTCTCCATTCCAGACATGTCAGCTTTGCAACGTTATTGTCTCTATTTTAAAAAATACAATTCAGATCTTCTTTCAACATATCGCCAAAGAATAAATTCTATACATTACTTGGATGAACAAATCTCAATTCACTCTGTTATTCTCCATTCCAGACATGTCAGCTTTGCAACGTTATTGTCTCTATTTTAAAAAATACAATTCAGATCTTCTTTCAACATATCACCAAAGAATCGATTCCATACATCACTTGGATGAACAAATCTCAATTCACTCTGTTATTCTCCATTCCAGACATGTCAGCGTTGCAACGTTATTGTCTCTATTTTAAAAAATACAATTAAGATCTTCTTTCAACATATCGCCAAAGAATAAATTCCATACATCACTAGGATGAACAAATCTCAATTCACTCTGTTATTCTCCATTCCAGACATGTCAGCGTTGCAACGTTATTGTCTCTATTTTAAAAAATACAATTAAGATCTTCTTTCAACATATCGCCAAAGAATAAATTCCATACATCACTAGGATGAACAAATCTCAATTCACTCTGTTATTCTCCATTTTAGACATATCAGCTTTGCAACGTTATTGTCCCAATTTTTAAAAATACAATTCAGATCTTCTTTCAACATATCGCCAAAGAATCGATTCCATACATCACTTGGATGAACAAATCTCAATTCACTCTGTTATTCTCCATTCCAGACATGTCAGCTTTGCAACGTTATTGTCTCTATTTTAAAAAATACAATTCAGATCTTCTTTCAACATATCGCCAAAGAATAAATTCCGTACATCACTTGGATGAACAAATCTCAATTCACTCTGTTATTCTCAATTCCAGACATATCAGCTTTGCAACGTTATTGTCTCTATTTAAAAAAATACAATTCAGATCTTCTTTCAACATATCGATAAACAATAAATTCCATACATTACTTGGATGAACAAATCTGAATTCACTCTGTTATTCTCCATTCCAGTTCTGCAACGTTATTGTCTCTATTTTAAAAAATACAATTCAGATCTTCTTTCAACATATCGATAAACAATAAATTCCATACATTACTTGGATGAACAAATCTGAATTCACTCTGTTATTCTCCATTCCAGTTCTGCAACGTTATTGTCTCTATTTTAAAAAATACAATTCAGATCTTCTTTCAACATATCGCCAAAGAATAAATTCCATACATTACTTGGATGAACAAATCTGAATTCACTCTGTTATTCTCCATTCCAGTTCTGCAACGTTATTGTCTCTATTTTAAAAAATACAATTCAGATCTTCTTTCAACATATCGCCAAACAATAAATTCCATACATCACTTGGATGAACAAATCTCAATTCACTCTGTTATTCTCCATTCCAGACATATCAGCTTTGCAACGTTATTGTCTTTATTTTTTAAAATACAATTCAGATCTTCTTTCAACATATCGCCAAAGAATAAATTCTATACATTACTTGGATGAACAAATCTCAATTCACTCTGTTATTCTCCATTCCAGTTCTGCAACGTTATTATCTCCATTGTTTTTAAATAAATTCAGATCTTCTTTCAACATATCGCCAAAGAATAAATTCCATACATCACTTGGATGAACAAATCTCAATTCACTCTGTTATTCTCCATTCCAGACATATCAGCTTTGCAACGTTATTGTCTTTATTTTTTAAAATACAATTCAGATCTTCTTTCAACATATCGTCAAAGAATAAATTCTATACATTACTTGGATGAACAAATCTCAATTCACTCTGTTATTCTCTATTCCAGACATATCAGCTTTGCAACGTTATTATCTTTATTTTTTTAAATAAATTCAGATCTTCTTTCCACATATCGCCAAAGAATAAATTCCATAAAATACATCACATGGATAAACAAATCTCCATTCACTCAAGAATATTTCTCCAGTATTTCATTCCCTCTTTCAAATCAAATTTCAAAAACCAAGGGAAAACAAAAACCGTTTTCTGAAATACTAATTGAAGTAGCCGCCCTGAAAACCAAAGGGTCTGCCGACAAGCTTGATTAGTGGGTAAAAGCATCATAAACAGCTAGAGATAAATAGTGCAGGGAATCGCGGACCCGTTGGATATAAGAGTGCCGCGCTCATAATAAATATTTCAGTCCGACTGGGACATAGTTTTTCTATGATATTCAGATTTGAGTGTAATTCTCTCTTTTCTGACCTCATTGAAGATTCCTTCTATATAAAGAATTTAAATACAAAAGCGGATATGATCGTGTACAAGAGATTTTCAGGATTTTTCAGCAAAATCATTTACTATTATTCTTAAGATTCTAAAGAAGGACGCTAAAGCATCTTCTTCTTTTATAGAAAATTATAAATCAGAAAATTCACCCTTATTTAAAATAACCCATAACCTTGGGTAACATGAATTCCGAAACCAGCTCAGGGGTGAAGATTCTTCCTTCCTCCTAAGGTTTCGTAGGAACATTTGGAATGATTGGGAAAAAAATAACACTTGATGGAAAATCACTATGCACTTCTTTCTTCACTTGGTATAACATACAATTGGATGCTTAATATTCTAAGCATAAAATAAAGATGAATATCGAAGTTTACACATTTTTTTAGAATAATATGCAAAATGTTGTTGGTTCGCGCCTTCGACTTCGACTGAGGTGACGAATTGTCCATAACCAACTATCTTATTTCATTCACTTACGACTTGGTTCGATGCACTGTCGTTTGGCTCAGAAATCTGGACTGGAAATAATTTTTCCTTCTTCGGGTTGAACACGCGAACTTCATTCTCGTCCGAGCATTAAGAGATTAAGGAATCTTCGCTTAAACGCCAAATCGAACGTCTGATTTAGGAGCCAGCTAAATCCAGTTTGAAAGGGAAACATAACGCCAGCCCTTTTCTTCTGCCGATGCTGGTGATTCATGGGCGTACTCTCCCCATTCGGTCCATTCGCCGAAATGGGATTTATTATATGAGAAAAAAAAATACACACAATACGATTTCTTTCCGTCACGACGATCGCTTTAATCTTTGATCTTATCGGAATTTTTTCATTGCATAAATCCAATTCTAGGTACCTTGTCATTCGTGGCACCCGCTGGGTTTTTTTTTGGAATGGTGGATTGGAGTATATCGACCGAAAGACGTGTATATTATGCCAGACCGGAAGCAGCGATTTGGTATATTGCTTGCACTATATCGTGTGCTGCGACATCCGTTATTCGAAACGATGATGAAAAAGTTCTTCAACCTGAAAAATTCTCTGGAACTGTGATAACGGTTCATTTTTTTCCCGTTCCAAGAAAAATTATGGTCAAAAAAACCTTGAGTGGAATAATATGAAAATATGTAAGGTTAGATAAAAGAAAATTTCCAGCCAGGCCGGAAAAGAAACCCACGAGGTTCAGTCTTCTGTCGAATTCTCTATCAAACGGTTCACAAAAAAATGAACCAACGTAGTACAGTGGCCTGTTTACGGTATGATGGCTAGAGAAAATTAGGTACCTTATTTGTACGGGATAATTGCACAATTGCACTTGACTCTTTATCGGTATTCTTTTTGTCACACGGTTTCTCTAACGTTGCCTCTTACACACTCTGAACACGATTTTTTTTATTGCGGAGGGAACATCTACCAAGTACCTTCTTCTCGCGGCATATGGGTTGAAAAAAAACGCCGCACTGGCTTTTTTCGAAACCTATTGCGCTGATTCCAGAAAATACTCGAGAATATCACGGACGGTGTATTTTCGGTTGCGGATATACAGGCGTTCTGTCTAGAATTTTGATCTTAAAATCGAACTTCATTACAGTGAAGGAAATGCCTTAAAATATTCATTTCGCGAACTACTCTGCAAAAAAAGATTTATCGGTAAGGTACTAGCCAAGGTCCATGAAGAATTCTTGACCAACCAAAAAACTATCAATAAGAATACTTATTCGATAAGTGTTCTTGAAGACTAAGTTAATATGGATTTTCATCAAGTATCGGCCGAATCAATCAAATGTTCTTGAAGACAAGATGCATAGGTATAAGTCAGCAGAGCGAAAAAGTGAGCAATATATTTGTTCATTACTTACCGGAAGAAGAAGATCGAGAAACGTTCATCCAACTCTGGAAAAATAAACGAATATTAAAATTACCCAAGAAAACATTGTGTTATGCTACAGGAAAACCAGCTGTAATTATAAAATTTGAGCAATATGCAACAAAAAAGTTTGGAAAGTACTGACTGTTGCGCTCTTATTAGTGTATCAAAACGATCGTCACATTGTCAGTATGACACTGTCATTTCATTCCCATAATCTTCAAGAGATGGAATCGTATAATCATATCGAATAGGTTTATCAGAAAACTCAATTTTTTCTCTTTGCACCGAAACAGTATGACATTTGTTTTGTCCATTTATTTTATGAATTTCAATCGATGCCTCATTTATATGGACACACAATTTCAGCAGAATAGCAAATAGTTTCTGATATACCAAAGTTTCAAAATTCTTCTAGTGATACGATTTTTACAAAATTCCACACGAACCTTTGTCATCTCACGAGTAAAAAAGTGAGGTGTTTCAATTCGATCCGAATCGGTATTTTTCAACTTATTGATGGAAAAATTCAGATGGCTCGTTCATAATAACCGGCGCAGGCGGACCTCGAAAGTACCCTGACAGTTTCAACATTCCTGGACAAAATTACACAAGAAAACATTGTGTTATGCTACAAGACATGATAGCCGAAAATCATGCTGTAATTATTATAAAATTAAAGCAATATGCAACAAAAAAATTTGGAAAGTACTGACTGTTGCGCTTTCTATTTTAGTGTACCAAAATGATCGTCACATTGTCAGTATGACGAGTATTGTCATTTTATTTCCATAATCTTCGAGAGATAGAATCGTATAATCATATTGAATAGGTACATATATCAGAAAACTCAGATTTTTTTCTTTGCACCGAAACGGACTTCAGTCTTTATTTTCAGCATGACATATATTGTCCATTTATTTCATAAACTTCAATCGATGCCTCATTTATATAGGCAAAATTCAGCAGAATAGCGCAAGATACCAAAGTTTCAAAAATGTTCTAGTGATACGATTTTTACAAAATTCCACACGAACCTTTGTCATCTCACGAGTAAAAAAGTGAGGTGTTTCAATTCGATCCGAATCGGTATTTTTCAACATACTGATGAAAAAATTCAGATGGCTCGTTCATAATAACCGGCGCAGACGGACCTCGAAAGTACCCTGACAGTTTCAACATTCCTGGACAAAATTACACAAGAAAACATTGTGTTATGCTACAAGACATGATAGCCGAAAATCATGCTGTAATTATTATAAAATTAAAGCAATATGCAACAAAAAAATTTGGAAAGTACTGACTGTTGCGCTTTCTATTTTAGTGTACCAAAATGATCGTCACATTGTCAGTATGACGAGAATTGTCATTTTATTTCCATGATCTTCGAGAGATAGAATCGTATAATCATATTGAATAGGTACATATATCAGAAAACTCAGATTTTTTTCTTTGCACCGAAACGGACTTCAGTCTTTATTTTCAGCATGACATATATTGTCCATTCATTTCATAAACTTCAATCGATGCCTCATTTATATAGGCAAAATTCAGCAGAATAGCGCAAGATACCAAAGTTTCAAAAATCTTTTAGTGATACGATTTTTACAAAATTCCACACGAACCTTTGTCATCTCACGAGTAAAAAAGTGAGGAGTTTCAATTCGATCCGAATCGGTATTTTTCAACTTATTGATGGAAAAATTCAGATGGATCGATCATAATAACCGGCGCAGGCGGACCTCGAAAGTACCCTGACAGTTTCAACATTCCTGGACAAAATTACACAAGAAAACATTGTGTTATGCTACAAGACATGATAGCCGAAAATCATGCTGTAATTATAAAATTAAAGCAATATGCAACAAAAAAATTTGGAAAGTACTGACTTCTATTTTATTGTACCAAAATGATCGTCACATTGTCAGTATGACGAGTATTGTCATTTTATTTCCATAATCTTCGAGAGATAGAATCGTATAATCATATTGAATAGGTACATATATCAGAAAACTCAGATTTTTTTCTTTCCACCGAAACAGACTTCAGTCTTTATTTTCAGCATGACATATATTGTCCATTTATTTCATTAACTTCAATCGATGCCTCATTTATATAGGCAAAATTCAGCAGAATAGCGCAAGATACCAAAGTTTCAAAAATCTTCTAGTGATACGATTTTTACAAAATTCCACACGAACCTTTGTCATCTCACGAGTAAAAAAGTGAGGAGTTTCAATTCGATCCGAATCGGGATTTTTCAACATATTGATGAAAAAATTCAGATGGCTCGTTCATAATAACCGGCGCAGTCGGACCTCGAAAGTACCCTGACAGTTTCAACATTCCTGGACAAAATTACACAAGAAAACATTGTGTTATGCTACAAGACATGATAGCCGAAAATCATGCTATAATTATAAAATTAAAGCAATATGCAACAAAAAAATTTGGAAAGTACTGACTGTTGCGCTTTCTATTTTATTGTACCAAAATGATCGTCACATTGTCAGTATGACGAGTATTGTCATTTTATTTCCATATTCTTCGAGAGATAGAATCGTATAATCATATTGAATAGGTACATATATCAGAAAACTCAGATTTTTTTCTTTGCACCGAAACGGACTTCAGTCTTTATTTTCAGCATGACATATATTGTCCATTTATTTCATAAACTTCAATCGATGCCTCATTTATATAGGCAAAATTCAGCAGAATAGCGCAAGATACCAAAGTTTCAAAAATGTTCTAGTGATACGATTTTTACAAAATTCCACACGAACCTTTGTCATCTCACGAGTAAAAAAGTGAGGAGTTTCAATTCGATCCGAATCGGTATTTTTCAACTTATTGATGGAAAAATTCAGATGGATCGATCATAATAACCGGCGCAGGCGGGAAAGTACCCTGACAGTTTCAAAATTCCTGGACAAAATTACACAAGAAAACATTGTGTTATGCTACAAGACATGATAGCCGAAAATCATCCTGTAATTATAAAATTAAAGCTATATGCAACAAAAAAATTTGGAAAGTACTGACTGTTGGGCTTTTTTCAGTGTACCAAAACGACCGTCACATTTGCATAATCTTCGAGAGATGTCAGCATGACATATATCGTCCATTTATTTTATAAACTTCAATCGATGCCTCATTTATATAGGCAAAATTCAGCAGAATAGCGCAAGATACCAAAGTTTCGAAAATCTTCTAGTGATACGATTATTACAAAATTCCACGCGAACCTGTGTTATCTCACAAGTAAAAAAGTAAGGAGTTTCAGTTCGATCCGAATCGGTATTTTTCAAATATTGATGAAAAAATTTAGATGGCTCGATCATAATAAAATTAACCGGCCCAGACAGACCTCGAAAGTACCCTGAAAAGTTCAACATTCCAGGACTCTCAGTTAAAGTGTTTTCGGCCGGATAGACAGAATTGGATTTGACCCCGAATTCTTCATCTGTGAGTCCAACCTAATCGTTTGAGACCAATATGCTCGTTCCTTGAATAATTCGTTTTCGTGAAAGATGAATTTTTGAAAGATTTGCTAAAGTTTTAACTCGAATATTCCATCAACGGAAAGTCAATAATTACATCATCTCATTATTCCACTCGTGAAGGATTTTTATTTTCTGCCAAATCCTATCTTCTTCCTTCCGTTAATTTCCCTGACGCTTGAATAAGACTGTTCGCACTTAAGACATTCATTCCACCGGAAGTTCGAACGAAGATTGACAACAATTAAGTTTCCTGTGGAATGGCCCATTCCGAAAAGACTAATTCATTTGAATACCCATTTAACTTGAGAATTCATGACTCATTATTATTCAAGTTCAGAGCGAGGTGAGATATATCCAGGTTGAAAAAAGGGGTTCTTGCTCCATTTCACCCATTAATTCCTTCAACCTGATGCAGTAATTTTTTGAATCAACCAGCAGAATTGGCGACGGGCCAAGTTGATTATCCGAAAGTTTCCATTACTAAAAATCGATCCCTTTTAGAATCACTGATTAAAAGGGATGAAAAAAGAATATTGAGCTATTTTGGGTTGGACGAGTTAGAAGTTACCTTTGTTGAAGAATCAAATAATAAAGAATCTTCTATATTTGTTCAAAAACATTATTCGATTCATTGAAATATTAAAAAAAAAAAAATTGTGTGAAACGATTACATGCTGGTGGTTCCAATTTTTTTTTGGCGCTATCTGAACCTGTGCTGAATGATGGATGACTGTTATCAATGTGTAGATCCAATCTCTTCTTCCTATTAGTAATGAATCCACACCAAAAGACTCTTCTCATTCGAAGAATACCCACATGTGTCGCATTTGTATTTCCTCAATTTTTAATGAACACTTTCCGCTCATGGCGTTTGAGGCCATATTTCCTATTTGATCGATAATCACATAAGTCACATTTATAACTTCTTAATTGCATATGCACTCCTTCTACGTGCTCCTCCAGTTCAGATTTCAAGTAATCGTTGATATTTTTATGTGAAGAAAATTTTTTATTTAGTTGCAATTCTTCACCATTAGGAAAAATAACCTAGAATTGACTGGATATCAAATATTGTCACAAGAGAAATATATTGAATTTATCTGTGCAATACCAAATAAATACTTACATTAACTGATAACTCATAGCTTGAACGTATATGGTGTTTTATCTGTTGATTTGATAGATCCAACCTCATAAAATCCAGCCCATTGGGGCTTTCGGCATATAGCCAAAACGGTGGCAGCATAGAAGTGTTCGAAATGGAATCCTTAAAAGTATTCACGTATGGTTGCTTCAAAATCAGAAACACTCTTAGAACCATTGTGTACATCTTGGTGCAACGGTGGTTCTTCTATATCCAGTCCATTTTTGTCATTGTTATATGTGATGCAATTAATGTTAGGAGATTCCCGGCCTTCTAACAATTCCTGTTGTTCAATGTTTTGTTGTGGTTGCGACTTTCAAGAGATTGTGCTGCAAGTCAGATGCTTGTTTTTCATGTATGATACTTGCACCTAACGCTTCCTGTGTTGATGGAATAAATTGATAATTGATTGTTGGCAAAGCTTCATCCATGACCATCACTCTCCCAGTAGGAAGAATTTTGAGCTCTCCATTAATATCAAATGTCACAATATATTATCAACAAAGTTATCATTTAAAAACAATATATTACTCTCCATTAACTTTTCATACATTTTTGAGTGATCTCCTTTGAAATGAAGTTGACAAATATAATCAGTTGATTTCATTTCCATGCCCAAAGATATTTTCCAATTTTCTGGAATGTGCAGGAACCTGTGCATTAGTATGAATATAAAAGTTCTGAAATGAGTTGATTCTCCAATATTTGAATAAATATTTTGAATGTTCTTCTACTGACACTAGGTAGGAAAAAAAATGACGAAAAGCACTGCCGTGAAGGCAGGAGCTTTTGAGCGCTCGTACATGCACCTTGTAGGTAGATTCGCATTTTCCAGTTTCAGAAATCAATTGAAGGAATTTTCGACAGCTGTCAAAAAAATTCTGAAACTTGGGCGAAACTCCAGAATTCATGTCAGTGCTTCAGCTGATCAATTTTTTTTCGATAATTCGCTAGAATTTTCTACGGTATCTATGGTCTTGGTGGTGCGATCTGGACAAAATTTTGCACGTAGTTTGAATACATTATTACTCAGCAAGGTGCAGAATTTCATCCCAATCCGCTCAGTATTCTCGGAACTATCAGCAAAAAATATTTTGAACGGCCATATTTACTGAACCCCTAGTCTAATTTTGCTCATTGATGAACATGACCGCGATATTCGCGATCCAAACCCACCCTGAGAATTTCAAGTTCCTAGGCCTTTCCGTTCGAAAGTTACAATTTTCTATGGTTTCTATGGTTCTGGTCATGCGATCTGGACAAAATATTGTTTTAATATATCATTCTCGATTAAAATACAAAATTTCATCTCGATCGAATCCGTAGTTTCGAAATTATCGAGAAACCAAAATTTCAAACGACCGTATTTACGGAACCCCTAGTATAATTTTGCTCATAGATGAAAGTGATCACGACAATCGAGATCCACACCTATCCTGAAAATTTCAAGTCCCTAGGCCTTTCCGTTCGAAAGTTATGATTTTCTATGGTCCGAGTCATGTGATCTGGAGAAATGTAGCTTGAATATATCATTCTCCATAAGTATACAAAATTTCGTCACGATCGAATCTGTAGTTTTGAAATTATCAAGAAAACTAAACTACCATATTTACGGAACACCTTGTATAATTTCGCTCATAGATGAACGTAATCACGACATTCCAGATCCACACCTATCCTGAAAATTTCAAGTCCCTAGGGGGTTCCGTTCAAAAGTTACAATTTTCTATGGTTCTGGTCATGCGATCTGGACAAAATTTCACATGTAGCTCAAACACCTCATTCTCCATTTGAGTGCAAAGTTTCATCTCGATCGAATCTGTAGTTTCGAAGTAATCAGGAGAACAAAATTTTGAACGGCCATATTTACGGAACCCCTGGTGGAATTCTACCCATTAACGAACTTGACCGCGGCATTTGGGATCTGAACCTACACTGAAAATTTCAAGTCTCTAGGTTGATCCGTTCGAGAGTTATCGTGCTGACGGACGGCCGGACGGACGGACGGACGGACGGACAGACTCGAATTTTTCGACGGATTCGTCATCAGTGAGTCGAACATAGTCGATTGAGACCATTTTCGGCTCAAAATTCGAAAAATACAGACATCGTGACGAAATGATATAGCCCTCGTGTAAGTAGTACGAGCGCTCAAAAAGATAATGACCGCAGTCGATCATTGTTTTTTTTTTTGCGTCCAGAAGTTGCTTTCTGTGTTGTGTGCTTATCCATTTGGTCCCCATGTACCTGTTTCAGCCGTTTATATGCGTTTCCATCTTCACCACGAGGAGGTATAGGTTTGGGATTTTCACTTCATTGTTGTCTGAGACTAGACAGCATTTCCCAGAAACTCAGCTACTTTCAGAAGACAACTTTTCATACCATGTGTTTTTAAGCCCTGATTTGATTTTCCGACTCCATCAATAGTAATGTCTTTCTCCGTGTCTTCTTGCAACTCTGATGATACAGCTCCAAGATAGGTTTTGCTAATATCTGAGTAAAATATAAAGAGATCTCTCTGCTGAGGGCATGTTGAGACTAGACTTGAACACAGCGCCATCTTGAACATGCGAAAAGTCTCCATGTATGGTTGCTTCAAAATCAGAAACACTCTTTGAACCATGGTGTACATCTTGGTGTAACGGAGGTTCTTCTATATCCAGTCAATTTTTGTCATTGTTATATGTGATGCAATTAATTTTAGAAGATTCCCGACCTTCTAACAACTCCTGTTGTTCAATGTTTTGTTGTGATTGAAGCTTTTGTGCGACTTTCAAGAGATTGTGCTGCAAGTCAGATGCTTGTTTTTCATGTATGATACTTGCACCTAACGCATCCTGTGTTGATGGAATAAATTGATAATTGATTGTTGGCAAAGCTTCATTAATGACCATCACTCTCCCAGTAGGAAGAATTTTGAGCTCTCCATTAATATCAAATGTCACAATATATTATCAACAAAGATATCATTTAAAAACAATATATTACTCTCCATTAACTTCTCATACATTTTTGAGTGATCTCCTTTGAAATGAAGTTGACAAATTTAATCAGTTGATTTCATTTCCATGCCCAAAGATATTTTCTAATCGTGCAGGAACCTGTGCATTAGTATGAATATGAAAATTTAGAAATGAGTTGATTCTCCAATATTTGAATGAATATTTTGAATAGTCTTCTACTGACACTAGGTAGGAAAAAAGATAATGACCGCAGTCGATCATTGTTTTTTTTTTTTTTGCGTCCAGAAGTTGCTTTCTGTGTTGTGTGCTTATCCATTTGGCCCCCATGTACCTGTTTTAGCCGTTTATATGCGTTTCCATCTTCACCACGAGACGGTATAGGTTTGGGATTTTCACTTCATTGTTGTCTGAGACTAGACAGCATTTCCCAGAAACTCAGCTACTTTCAGAAAACAACTTTTCATACCATGTGTTTTTAAGCCATGATTTGATTTTCCGACTCCATCAATAGAAATGTCTTTCTCCGTGTCTTCTTGCACCTCTGATGATACAGCTCCAAGATAGGTATTGCTAATATCTGAGTAAAATATAAAGAGATCTCTCTGCTGAGGGCATGTTGAGACTGGACTTGAACACAGCGCCATCTTGAACTTGCGAAAAGTCTTCATGTATGGTTGCTTCAAAATCAGAAACACTCTTTGAACCATTGTGTACATATTGGTGTAACGGTGGTTCTTCTATATCCAGTCCATTTTTGTCATTGTTATATGTGATGCAATTAATGTTAGAAGATTCCCGACCTTCTAACAACTCCTGTTGTTCAATGTTTTGTTGTGATTGAAGCTTTTGTGCGACGTTCAAGAGATTGTGCTGCAAGTAAGATGCTTGTTTTTCATGTATGATACTAGAATTACACAAGTTACATTACAAGTTTATGTATTTTTTGTGCTTCTTAGTATGAGCGGTCAGATCTGAAGATGTCGTGAACTTTCGTTCACAAAGCGTGCAGGCATAAGGTTTCTCTCCAGTATGAATTCTTATATGAACTTTCAGAGATGACGATTGGGAAAATTTTTTGCCACAATGGGGGACAACTGAACGGCTTTTCTCCTGTATGTGTTCTCATATGCTTTTCTAGATACTGTTGCCTAGTGAACTGACGTTTGCAAACAGAGCATGTTGATAGATTTCCACCTGTATGTGTCCTTAACCTAACGCATCCTGTGTTGATGGAATAAATTGATAATTGATTGTTGGCAAAGCTTCATCCATGACCATCACTCTCCCAGTAGGAAGAATTTTGAGCTCTCCATTAATATCAAATGTCACAATATATTATCAACAAAGTTATCATTTAAAAACAATATATTACTCTCCATTAACTTTTCATACATTTTTGAGTGATCTCCTTTGAAATGAAGTTGACAAATATAATCAGTTGATTTCATTTCCATGCCCAAAGATATTTTCCAATTTTCTAATCGTGCAGGAATCTGTGCATTAGTATGAATATAAAAATTTAGAAATGAGTTGATTCTCCAATATTTGAATAAATATTTTGAATATTCTTCTACTGACACTAGGTAGGAAAAAAGATAATGACCGCAGTCGAGCATTGTTTTTATTTTTTTTGCGTCCAGAAGTTGCTTTCTGTGTTGTGTGCTTATCCATTTGGTCCCTATGTACCTGTTTCAGCCGTTTATATGCGTTTCCATCTTCACCACGAGGAGGTTTAGGTTTAGGATTTTCACTTCATTGTTGTCTGAGACTAGACAGCATTTCCAGAAACTCAGCTACTTTCAGAAGACAACTTTTCATACCATGTGTTTTTAAGCCCTGATTTGATTTTCCGACTCCATCAATAGTAATGTCTTTCTCCGTGTCTTCTTGCACCTCTGATGATACAGCTCCAAGATAGGTATTGCTAATATCTGAGTAAAATATAAAGAGATCTCTCTGCTGAGGGCACGTTGAGACTGGACTTGAACACAGCGCCATCTTGAACTTGCGAAAAGTTTCCATGTATGGTTGCTTCAAAATCAGAAACACTCTTTGAACCATTGTGTACATCTTGGTGTAACGGAGGTTCTTCTATATCCAGTCAATTTTTGTCATTGTTATATGTGATGCAATTAATTTTAGAAGATTCCCGACCTTCTAACAACTCCTGTTGTTCAATGTTTTGTTGTGGTTGAAGCTGTTGTGCGACTTTCAAGAGATTGTGCTGCAAGTCAGATGCTTGTTTTTCATGTATAATACTTGCACCTTACGCATCCTGTGTTAATGGAATAAATTGAAAATTGATTGTTGGCGAAGCTTCATCCATGACCATCACTCTCCCAGTAGGAAGAATTTTGAGCTCTCCATTAATGATAAACTTTTCATACATTTTTGAGTGATCTCCTTTGAAATGAAGTTGACAAATATAATCAGTTGATTTTATTTTCATGCCCAAAGATATTCTCCAATTTTTTCAATCGTGCATAAGTACGAATATACAAATTTAGAAATGAGTTAATTCTCCAATATTTGAATGAATATTTTGAATATTCTTCTACTGACACTAGGTAGGAAAAAAGATAATGACCGCAGTCGATCATTGTTTTTTTTTTTTTTGCGTCCAGAAGTTGCCTTCTGTGTTGTGTGCTTATCCATTTGGTCCCCATGTACCTGTTTCAGCCGTTTATATGCGTTTCCATCTTCACCACGAGGAGGTATAGGTTTGGGATTTTCACTTCATTGTTGTCTGAGACTAGACAGCATTTCCCAGAAACTCAGCTACTTTCAGAAGACAACTTTTCATACCATGTGTTTTTAAGCCCTGATTTGATTTTCCGACTCCATCAATAGTAATGTCTTTCTCCGTGTCTTCTTGCACCTCTGATGATACAGCTCCAAGATAGGTATTGCTAATATCTGAGTAAAATATAAAGAGATCTCTCTGCTGAGGGCACGTTGAGACTGGACTTGAACACAGCGCCATCTTGAACTGCGAAAAGTCTTCATGTATGCTTGCTTCAAAATCAGAAACACTCTTTGAACCATTGTGTACATCTTGGTGTAACGGTGGTTCTTCTATATCCAGTCCATTTTTGTCATTGTTATATGTGATGCAATTAATGTTAGAAGATTCCCGACCTTCTAACAACTCCTGTTCAATGTTTTGTTGTGATTGAAGCTTTTGTGCGACGTTCAAGAGATTGTGCTGCAAGTAAGATGCTTGTGTTTCATGTATGATACTATAATTACACAAGTTACATTACAAATTTATGTATTTTTTGTGCTTCTTAGTATGAGCGGTCAGATCTGAAGATGTCGTGAACTTTCGTTCACAAAGCGTGCAGGCATAAGGTTTCTCTCCAGTATGAATTCTTATATGAACTTTCAGAGATGACGATTGGGAAATTTTTTTGCCACACTTGGGACAACTGAACGGCTTTTCTCCTGTATGTGTTCTCATATGCTTTTCTAGATACTGTTGCCTAGTGAACTGACGTTTGCAAACAGAGCATGTTGATAGATTTCCACCTGTATGTGTCCTTAACCTAACGCATCCTGTGTTGATGGAATAAATTGATAATTGATTGTTGGCAAAGCTTCATCCATGACCATCACTCTCCCAGTAGGAAGAATTTTGAGCTCTCCATTAATATCAAATGTCACAATATATTATCAACAAAGTTATCATTTAAAAACAATATATTACTCTCCATTAACTTTCCATACATTTTTGAGTGGTCTCCTTTGAAATGAAGTTGACAAATATAATCAGTTGATTTCATTTCCATGCCCAAAGATATTTTCTAATCGTGCAGGAACCTGTGCATTAGTATGAATATAAAAATTCAGAAATGAGTTGATTCTCCAATATTTGAATAAATATTTTGAATATTCTTCTACTGACACTAGGTAGGAAAAAAGATAATGACCGCAGTCGAGCATTGTTTTTATTTTTTTTGCGTCCAGAAGTTGCTTTCTGTGTTGTGTGCTTATCCATTTGGTCCCTATGTACCTGTTTCAGCCGTTTATATGCGTTTCCATCTTCACCACGAGGAGGTTTAGGTTTAGGATTTTCACTTCATTGTTGTCTGAGACTAGACAGCATTTCCAGAAACTCAGCTACTTTCAGAAGACAACTTTTCATACCATGTGTTTTTAAGCCCTGATTTGATTTTCCAACCCCATCAATAGTAATGTCTTCTCCGTGTCTTCTTGCACCTCTGATGATACAGCTCCAAGATAGGTATTGCTAATATCTGAGTAAAATATAAAGAGATCTCTCTGCTGAGGGCATGTTGAGACTGGACTTGAACACAGCGCCGTCTTGAACTTGCGAAAAGTCTCCATGTATGGTTGCTTCAAAATCAGAAACACTCTTTGAACCATTGTGTACATCTTGGTGTAACGGTGGTTCTTCTATATCCAGTCCATTTTTGTCATTGTTATATGTGATGCAATTAATGTTAGAAGATTCCCGACCTTCTAACAACTCCTGTTCAATGTTTTGTTGTGATTGAAGCTTTTGTGCGACGTTCAAGAGATTGTGCTGCAAGTAAGATGCTTGTTTTTCATGTATGATACTTGCACCTAACGCATCCTGTGTTGATGGAATAAATTGATAATTGATTGTTGGCAAAGCTTCATCCATGACCATCACTCCCCCAGTAGGAAGAATTTTGAGCTCTCCATTAATATCAAATGTCACAATATATTATGAACAAAGTTATCATTTAAAAACAATATATTACTCTCCATTAACTTCTCATACATTTTTGAGTGATCTCCTTTGAAATGAAGTTGACAAATTTAATCAGTTGATTTCATTTCCATGCCCAAAGATATTTTCCAATTTTCTAATCGTGCAGGAACCTGTGCAATAGAATGAATATAAAAATTTAGAAATGAGTTGATTCTCCAATATTTGAATAAATATTTTGAATATTCTTCTACTGACACTTGGTAGGAAAAAAGATAATTACCGCAGTCGATCATTGTTCTTTTTTTTTTTGCGTCCAGAAGTTGCTTTCTGTGTTGTGTGCTTATCCATTTCTGTGCTTATCCATTTGGTCCCCATGTACCTGTTTCAGCCGTTAATATGCGTTTCCATCGTCACAACGAGGAGGTATAGGTTTGGGATTTTCACTTCATTGTTGTCTGAGGCTAAACCGCATTTCCCAGAAACTCAGCTACTTTCAGAAAACAACTTTTCATACCATGTGTTTTTAAGCCCTGATTTGATTTTCCGACTCCATCAATAGTAATGTCTTTCTCCGTGTCTTCTTGCACCTCTGATGATACAGCTCCAAGATAGGTATTGCTAATATCTGAGTATAGTATAAAGAGATCTCTCTGCTGAGGGTATGTTGAGACTGGACTTGAACACAGCGCCGTCTTTAACTTGCGAAAAGTCTTCACGTATGGTTGCTTCAAAATCAGAAACACTCTTTGAACCATTGTGTACATCTTGGTGAAACGGAGGTTCTTCTATATCCAGTCCATTTTTGACATTGTTATATGTGATGCAATTAATGTTAGAAGATTCCCGACCTTCTAACAACTCCTGTTCAATGTTTTGTTGTGATTGAAGCTTTTGTGCGACGTTCAAGAGATTGTGCTGCAAGTAAGATGCTTGTTTTTCATGTATGATACTATAATTACACAAGTTACATTACAAATTTATGTATTTTTTGTGCTTCTTAGTATGAGCGGACAGATCTGAAGATGTCGTGAACTTTCGTTCACAAAGCGTGCAGGCATAAGGTTTCTCTCCAGTATGAATTCTTATATGAACTTTCAGAGATGACGATTGGGAAAATTTTTTGCCACACTGGGGACAACTGAACGGCTTTTCTCCTGTATGTGTTCTCATATGCTTTTCTAGATACTGTTGCCTAGTGAACTGACGTTTGCAAACAGAGCATGTTGATAGATTTCCACCTGTATGTGTCCTTAACCTAACGCATCCTGTGTTGATGGAATAAATTGATAATTGATTGTTGGCAAAGCTTCATCCATGACCATCACTCTCCCAGTAGGAAGAATTTTGAGCTCTCCATTAATATCAAATGTCACAATATATTATCAACAAAGTTATCATTTAAAAACAATATATTACTCCCAATTAACTTTTCATACATTTTTGAGTGATCTCCTTTGAAATGAAGTTGACAAATATAATCAGTTGATTTCATTTCCATGCCCAAAGATATTTTCCAATTTTCTAATCGTGCAGGAACCTGTGCATTAGTATGAATATAAAAATTCAGAAATGAACTGATTCTCCAATATTTGAATATTCTTTTACTGACACTAGGTAGGAAAAAAGATAATGACCGCAGTCGATCATTGTTATTATTTTTTTTGCGTCCAGAAGTTGCTTTCTGTGTTGTGTGCTTATCCATTTGGTCCCCATGTACCGGTTTCAGCCGTTTATATGCGTTTCCATCTTCACCACGAGGAGGTATAGGTTTGGGATTTCCACTTCATTATTGTCTGAGGCTAAACAGCATTTTCCAGAAACTCAACTACATTCACAAGACAACTTTTCATACTGTGTTTTTTAAGCCCTGATTTGATTTTCCGACTCCATCAATAGTAATGTCTTTCTCCGTGTCTTCTTGCACCTCTGATGATACAGCTCCAAGATAGGTATTGCTAATATCTGAGTAAAGTATAAAGAAAGGATCTTCACATTCAGTAGCTCAATGATTGACTCGATCTCTTGTCAACTTAAGTAGGGAACATGCGACCATAATTTGCCCAAGAGAAATCACACTTCGTGGAGGTAGCGTCACAAACAATGATCTTACAAATTATTGACAAATAGGTTATTTTTTTAACGTTAGACCACTGAATTTACAGTTCAAGTCGTTCCTCTTGGGTGAAAGTTGTTGGTTCCTGTTCAATTAGGAAAAAAAATTAAGGGAATAGAGGCAATATTGAAAATCGACTATCAATGAGCAAATTATATCCTATCAATAATAATGATAATAATAGCAATTTCTTTATTTAATGCAACATTCACAAGTTATCAACAATTGAGAAAAGAAGAAAATGAATGAAGAGAAAAGAAGAAGTGACAGGGCTGAAACAATAATGATACAAGCAGATACAAAGCCAAAATCTACTTTTTTTCTCCTAAACTATTTCAGCGAGAAAACGTCAAAAATGCAAAACTCTACTTGAAGGAGAAGTTCTCCTCTCATTAATACAATCTTTCAACTTCTGTTACGCTTGGTACTGTGAGGATTCTTAATGACATTTATATGCAAATTCGAATTAAATAGCTTCGGTAGATTAACCGTGGTTCAAAACGATCCTCCGATGGAGTTCAAAGATAAAAGTGGTATTAGACGTCTTAAACTCTTGGAACTTATTTCCATTTCTCTATAATTCCAACCCAATTCTACAATGAGATAATAGAAATGTCCGGAATAGTAATAGGGTAACTTTCGTGGATTAAATCGTGTTAACCTCATCTCTGCGGAAGCGATGAGCGTGAGGGCATAGCTTTATTGAAGTGGTTGAATGCAATCCATTACTTTCTACATGCTCTCGAATTCATAAGATTCCACGGTTAAATGTAGGCCATATAGACGAAACGAGGTGAAATCTTTACGATCGCATTAAATCATAAAATGCACCGCAAATTTCATTTCAGTTCGGAAAAATTTGCGCCTGATTTTTCTCAAATTATACTGACGCGGCTGAACCGCATCTTCAATGTGACGCATACGCTATTTTGCAACAAGCGAGTAGATTAATTATTTATAATGCTGTGTACACGACTGAAAGAAAGCTGGAAATCTCGCTATATAGATGCTGAAAAGCATATTTATTTATTCATTCACTCACAAGAAGTGGATAACATTAACCCGTCAACATTCTTTATGGTGCGTCAATACATTCCAATACATGAGGAGTATAGATAATGGTTGTTATCTACATATCTGATCTCTATATTATTAGGTTTTCGTTCAACGGTCGTTTCGGTTGAACAAATTCAACAAAGGAGAATTATTAAACTCTACCTGGTGGTTAAGCAAATTAGTTGACCATTTCTGTTTGTTGATTTCCATGCTTCCTAACAAATTAAGTTTTAAGCAGTTACTTTCGATATGCAGAATTTCGTAGTCATGTGTGGAGCAATGCTTTTCCGTCAATAAATGTTCTGCGAAATTCGAATTTGTTTTTCCGTTAACGAAAGAACTTCTATGTTCCTTAATTCTTTTCTCGAAGGTTCATTGTCGATAAAATGAACCGTTTTCGAAAAAAAAAAATAATAAAAGAAGTATCTTTTTTATTTCTATTGAAAAGAACCATGAATTCTATTTTTTTTTGTCTGCAACAAAGTGCGATACGAAAGTTATTCAAGAAACAAACAAGTTTTAGTTCATGTTATTGAATCCGACAAAATTTGTTTCTTATCACATCGCAATGAAATGTATGTATTTTTGTTGAGGTGCCTTTCTGGGCCAAAACTGCATTGTTGAGAATCTTTGTAATTTTGTCGGATTCAACGTAAACTAAAACTTTTTTGGTCTTTTAATAGAAATAAAAAATATTCGAAAAGCACTGCCGTGAAGTCAGAAGCTTTTGAGCGCTCGTTCATCCACCTTGTAGGTAGATTCGCATTCTTCAGTTTTAGAGAACAATTGGAAAGATTTTGACAGCTGTCGAAGAAAATTACAAGCAAAGGCAAAAATCAAGACTTTACGTCAGTGCTTTAGGTGACCAGTTTTTTTTCGATAATTCACTCGAATTTTCTACGGTATTTATGGTCTTGGTAATGCGATCTGGATAAAATTTCCCACATAGTTTAAATACATTATTCTTCATCTATGTGCGAAATTTCATTCCAATCCAATAGGTTGTTTCCAAATTATCAGGAAAAAAATTGTTCGAACGGCTATATTTACGGAACCCCTTGTCTGATTTTGCTCATTGATGAACGTGACCGCGAAATTCGCGATCCGAACCTATCCTGAAAATTTCAAGTCCCTAGGCCTTTCCGTTCGAAAGTTATTATTTTCTATGGTTTCTATGGTTCTGATCATGCGATCTGAAAAAATTTAGCTCCAATATATCATTCTCAATATAAATACAGAATTTCGTCACGATCAAATCCATAGTTTTGAAATGATCAATAAAACTGAATTTCAAACGGCCATATTTAGGGAACCCCTAGTCTAATTCTGCTCATTGATGAAAGTGACCGCAACATTAAAGATCCAAACCTATCCTGAAAATTTCAAGTCCCTAGGCCTTTCCATTACAAAGTTATAATTTTCTACGGTTTCTATGGTTCTGGTCATGCGAGCTGGACCAAATTTTGCATGTAGCTTGAACACGTAATTCTCCATTTGAGTGCAAAATTTCACCTCGATCGAATCTGTAGTTTCAAAGTAATCAGGAAAACAAAATTTCGAGCGGCCATATTTACGGAACCCCTCGGCGAATTTTTCCCAATAACTCAACCGCGGCATTCGAGATTCGAACCTACCCTGAAAATTTCAAGTTTCTAGGTCGTTTCGTTCGAGAGTTATCGTGTATACGGCTGGCTGGACGGACGGACAGACTCGAATTTTTCGGATTCGTCATCAGTGAGTCGAACATAGTCGTTTGGGACCATTTTCGGCTCAAAATTCGAAAAATACAGACATCGTGACGAAATGATATAGCCCTCGTGTAAGCAGTACGAGCGCTCAAAAATTACTTCTTTTATTATTTTTTTCTTTCGAAAACGGTTCATTTTAACGACAATGAACAAGAGTACCTTTTCTTTAGCTTAATGTTCAAGGTATCCAAATTTGTTTTTTTCAACTCCTTATCATACAGGGTGTTAAAAATGTGAGCATTAAAACGTACAACCTAGTGCGCCCCTGGTAAACTAAACAAGCTGATTCAAATTTAACGGCAGTATTTTGAGAGGTCCTTTTTATTGCTTATCATATCAAATTTTCATTAAATTATATTAAGTAGTTTAAAATTTATTCCAGTAAAATGAATTTCCAGTGGCGTCATTTAGGAGGCCGTATCTCCGTAGGGAGGGCCGCTTGGAAAAAAAATTATGGGAACTTGTCATCTTATTTTTTTATGTTTTATCTGAATCCGAGAGATTTCCCACATTTTCCCGGACACCCTGTATAAATAACATCATATTTTATATTTTTCGAATCCAAAATCAATAGAATTCAGACTTCCTACAGTAAATTATCTTATACCAGATACCTTTGTAGTATGCATTGGACGTTAGCGAAGTACGGTTTCCCAGGTAGCGGTACCGTCATGTATCCGACGTAATATGACGATGAGTGGCTTCAGAAGTGTAGACTTACCAATATTGATCAAAAATCGAAACCGTACTAGCCAGACCGTTGGAACAGAACCATTCGTGCAAGTTCGCGTTTCATTTCACTACTTCCACTAATTTTGGTCCAGAATGAAGAATAACGTTGACAAGTTCAAAAGCCAGTTCACGTGGAGAGGAAGTGAAATGCCAAATAGAAACGAATAACATTGTTACATTGTAATAGAACATAAATTCACATTATATTTCCCAATTTTCAGTATATGTCAAGTGCAACTTTTAATGGCCCTCTGAAAACATTCATTCTCCCATTCCCTCACAGGATTTAGAGAACGTATTTGACGAAAGTAATATGACTTTATGGATACAGGTGAATTGATTCTGCCAAATTCGATCATTTCAAGGGTTCTACTCTATTTACCCTTCCATCAGTTCGGCATCACTTCAACGTTCAGTTTTCTAGGAAAATTTTCCAGAGGTTAGTCTATTCCTTTCGAATTGGATGCTGACTAGCACTTCAATTGAATTATTCATCGAACGAGCTTCGTGTTTCCTGCAAGTAAAACTGCAACGAGAGCATTGTCGATAATGCTTTTATCTCCAATTTATGAAACTAAACTTTCATCTGAAGTTGATAATGAAGTAATTTTGTTTTGATTTCCAAGAATAAATAAACCTTTGAAATCGTTCGAGAAAGTTTGCGTTTTGTTTACAGGAACTTAACAAAGGTGAGGCTTCTTAACCAGCAATAGAACTCCTCAAAATCATTTTTATAAAATATTCACCAGGGCCGAGTATTTCGAAATCGAAGTTGCCCGCGAATCTGATAAATTCTCAGCGCTGATCTCTCTTCGTATTGATATCTAAATATATAGATATTACCAGCTGTCTGATGTCAGCATACGGACAATCTATGATGCATATGATTTTTGTAAGTTTCTGATCTCAACTCCTGTAATTTCTTCCTTTGGGGCCATTTGAAAATGCTTGTGGAATTATTCTGTGAGCAAACTGTTGTGATAGTTGCTGCATGTAAAACGAATGTTACATGCAGCAACTATCACATCATTACGCCGGGCAAGATTTTGTGCACATCAAACCAATGTGGAAACAATTTGGATCAATTCTATTGAACTTTTTTTACATAGGACCTTTTTCCTCTTCTTAGTACTTCAAGCATTTTACCGTTCAGGAAAAATCTCCTTATAGAAGTAGAAAGATAATACACGAATTTGGGATAAATTTTAGTCGAAGGAAGTTGAGCACTTTACATATTTACATTTTGAGGGAATTCACATGGCATAGTGAAATAACACGATCGAGGTTCTCATTAAGATGATGATGCCCAAGATATTATCAAATCGAATATTTCATATGATCAACTCCCGGCGAAATGATCTCTTTTGATGACTTTGATGAGCACCTGTCAAAAAAGAAGCCTCACCTCAAAAAACACTCTGTAGTGTAGAATCCAAAAATTTAATAGAAAGTTTGTATGTCCACTGACCGCTATCTCCGGTCGGTTACCAGAGCTCTTCTTGATGAATGATTTCATGGAATTTGGTGGAAGAAAACAGATTATATTCGGCAAAGAATTGAGGAATGAAATTTCGGACAGTTTGGAAAAACAATTGGGATATTTGAAATGTGTGTTAGGATTTTGAGCAACCGAGAAAGCCTCAAAAAGTGGTCTGAACTGAATATCAGGAATCTTGTAAAGTAGAGTTAAATCTATACTTCGTATTCAGCTATAACCAAAGTTCCAACGTGAACACTCCTTCGTTTCCTAATCTGGAATATATTAATGCCTCATTAAACAGTCATTATTATTCACTATAGAGCACGTAATATCCGAAAAGTCTATCGTTTTACTGGAACTGTTCGTGACGCTTCAATTTCCATCGTTTTCCCCCTCATCATTTTCAATATTCGGTTCCTCTGAGAATTGGAGTAATGGAAAAATGACAGAGCTACCCATATCTAATCTCATAAAATATGGCACAGGATGATCGGAGCCAGAATTTCCATCCACATAAGAATTTCTGTATCCTTGCTTCTAACATATGGCAAAACCACAAAATCCAATAACATATACAGTATCTATCCCGATTCGTTTTTTGTGCGGATTAATCTATAGGTGTCGAATTCCTGAATATCTTACTTTGCTTCTATTCTGAGCCAGTATCTCAGAAAACACGTTACATCCCTTGGCAGTTTCACGAAGTCTCAAATTGCATATCGAAATTTCTCTTTCGCATATTTTTACCTAAAACACCCTTTATTTGACTTTGCTTTGTTAACAAAAATTCGAAGATGGAGTGATAATAATTTGGGGGTATTGATAAATAACCACAATCCGACACAGGAAGTGGCCATTTTCTAGTTGGAAATTTTGCCATCCAGCAACATCGCTACGAAGTTTATATGAGAACATCACAATGTTAACATGAATTGGAAAATATCTAAATTAGTTTTTATTTGCATCCCTTTATGTTCTCTATGTGGCTTTTGATATTATTGTTAATTCTTTGCCTATTTACACCAACCTACTCTAACTTTATTCTCGCTCAATGACTGAGTGAATGAAATATGCATTTCCGTTTATTCGTTTTGTTTTTCGAGCCAATATATGAAGATATGGAGAAACAATGAATATTACTTCATCTTCATTGTCATTCCTTGAGTTCACGTAATGATAATGCAAGTCCTGCGCAAATATAGTAAAGAAATGGACAAACATATTTATCACAATTTGCACAGGATTTAACAACTGATCTACCTTTTGGAGTTAAAATCGATCTTCCTAGCTGAAAAATTCAATCCATGAACTTTTAGGGCTGAGAATCGTAGAATCTAATTTTGAAAATTTTTTTGATATGGAATTTGATTTCTACGTTTTTTTGTTAGTACGATATTATTCAATCGAAAAAACTCCGCGGAGCTCCAATTTCAATAGTCCGCGACTTATAATTTTTTTTTTCGATTCATGAACTCGAAATATATGTATCAGATTTGATCTTGAGGATCGTGAGGCATAACCTTTTTTGGGTAATAAGGATAGAACCAATTTTTCAGTAGAATCTGGATAGATGACCGAAGTATTTTGGAAATAATGAACCTTCATATAAAATTCGTAATGTTTCTACATGGGATCACTTTTTAATCAAGCTTTTTTTCCGCCACTGAAGAATTGTAGCAGTTAACCGAATTCAGTCCTAATTTCCATTTGAGCTCGATTGATTGCATTCACTTCTAATCAGTTTCGAATGAGAATTTTATGATCCAAAATAATTCGGGCTGATCATAATTGGCGAATAAAACCTGAATTCTATCGTTTCAATCTGCTGAAATATTTATAAGGACAAGCCTCGAGACTGAGTTTTTACATATATGTATAGGGGCGTTTGTGAACATCTCGAATTTCGTCTCTGAAAGTCGGTAGGAATATCTGATGCGTTCGAAATTTCCCTTTGCGGATATTGATATTCAAAGCGGAAGAATATGAAAATGTGACCTTTATTTAATTCCACATTAGCCGACGTTCCAGAGAACATTTCTTTATTGAAAAGTTCCATTTCATCTTATGAATTATGCTCGTATTCAGATCAGCCTTATGACAATTATTTATTATTATTTCAGAGGTTTGCTGTAGCAGCAAACAGTAGAAAATCAGACATCGCATTCTGATCCCTAAGAACTTATATTCTTCAGAGCGGAAAATATGAAAAAAAACCTCACCTTAAAAAACATCCTGTATATAACACAACTCCCTTTCCTGTGAAGGTTAGTTGATGTACATTAAACTACAGGATTGTCACCTCATTCCAGGTAAATTGTATAGATTCATCATCATGATTCAGTTTTCACTTCGAAATGAGCCAGAATGCAGAAATTCAGTTAGAACAATTCGAATCAGTGGAAACTTTGACAGTTACAACTTTGACCCAAATTCAATTCGACCCTTTTCGTGAGGGAGTAAAAATAGAAACCATCCATTCAACGCTCGAATTGTTGTTGTGTTTTTCTGACAGCTCCGATAGAGTTCGACCAGAAAAACGTCAATTATATTCCGAGGAAATTTCGCGGACATGAAAAGCTCCGTTTTGATCGGATCCCATTCATAGACCTTGTCAAATCCCCAAATCGGTGTTGTCCCCCCATTTTTTAATCCTTTCGAGTTATCCGTGATTCGGAACAGCGGGTTCCAACCGCTATCGGGAGAACGTTTCCTTCCTGATTCAGTGATTTATGTATAGATTTTTCATTGTCTCTCCCTCGTATACGGCAGAAGAGTGTCAGACACGTTGTACATCACCAAATTGAAGAATTCAATCGCTCCCCTTTCGTGGATAAACAGCGGTATGCCAGCTGGAACTAGATATTACGTCTGAAAATATGTATGTGGAAATATTGGTTCAGAAGGTCGATTATTCCGTCAACTTCGTGGCGATGTATTTGAGGGATTTTTTCTCAATTAAATGTGACTTGTGCACTAGCTCAAGGGTGAAGATTTTTTCTTTTTCTTGGGGAAATTAAAATGGAGGTTCTTTCTTCGGAATTCATTTAACAAAATACTGCCAGGAAATACAACTCGAGTACGAAGAAAAAAAAGAGAATTCAAGCAAAAAATATAATGAGTCATAAAATATGTAGTAAAGAAATTTTTCGGATCAATGCTTTCAATTATTATTATTTTTCTCTCGAATTATGTTTATGTTTTACATATTATGGTTGGTTGTTCTTGGCTGTTGTAGATTTATCTCGAAGTTTCATACCGCTGATGTTCTCCTTCCTTTTTGTATATTTTTCATTTCCTCTCATGTAGGATTTTTTTTGCTGAAAGCTAGAGCAAATTTCACAGAAAAATCCTACATGAGAGGAAATGGAAAATATACAAAAAGGAAGGAGAATATCAGCGGTATGAAACTTCGAGAGTTTTTTGGGCATATAATTGTCTTATATCTAGTACCTTGCTCACTAGAAAATAAATAAATAATAATAATTCTTAAATGGGCGAAATTTGTTGAAGGGTTCCGCAGACATCCCGAGAATCCGGTGAATTCTCGAGGTAAAAGTTTCGTTGGGTTGGCTTTTCTGACCTTCTGCACGTTATCAACTATCGGTTTCAACTAATCATTCTGTTTGTCACATGGTTCATACGAAACAGCGAATGCGGCAATTCCATTTTTGTACATCAAAGCTTCATGGATCGATCTATATCGTGTGTTGTCTGTGACAAAATGCGATTCCAAGACTTTCCTTTTTCCTCCTAAGGTAAGTGCAGCTCCCCAATGGAAATACAACTCTGCCAGCTTGAACTGACCAGGACGTCCTCCACCAATTATCACTAAAGGCTGTTGGATAACATCACAAAAATTGTGTTATTAGTCATTGTAGCGTTGTATTCTTTGTCCCAGTTCTTGAAAATTAGCGATTTCTAGTCGATCCGCAGCATCGTGTTCTCATCAAGATCGATTGGAGATTGTACAACTGCATTGTAGCAATATTTTTCTGGCTATTCATCCTGATTATTTTAATTCCAATCATGGGAAACTGAAGCAAAAATAATGGCTATCGAAGAAACAATCAATGTACGGCTCATGATGCTGGAATGGTGGTAATATCCATATAAAACCTATTATATTACTGAATCATTTAAAAAAGTTGACGATTTTTCGATCAAAATTCTTATTGCTCCATATCGAGAATACAGAATATTGATTCAATCATACACTGGAATGAAGTTCGTCATGGACATTTATTCGTTTCGTTTCTAATTGCAACAAACATCATCAGTGTATATGTACTTCATACACCGTTCTTCCATTGAATGGTTGTGTGAACCTAAAATTCCGAAACAAGGCTTTTCCTTTCTTGGTCCTTCATCGTCGATCGATCTATATCGAGTACTGTATCACAAAAACTGTGTGTCTATTATTGGTCATTGTAGCGTTGTATTATTTGTCCCAGTTATTGAACACTAGCGATTTCGAGTCGATCCTCAGCATCGTGTTCCCGTCAAGATTTACAGTGATTTAGTTCCAATTTCACAAGATCAAGTTTAGCAATTCTCGACGATGATCTATCGAGTACTGTATGTGACAAAATGCTACTCTAAGGCATTTGATTTTCCTCCTGAGGCAGGTTCAGCCAATGGAAATGGAACTGTGCCAGCTTGAATTGACCAGGCATTCCTCCACCGAATTACTAAAGGCTGTTGGATAACATCACAAAAACTGTGTGTCCATTATTGGTCATTGTAGCGTTGTATTATTTGTCCCAGTTATTGAACACTAGCGATTTCGAGTCGATCCTCAGCATCGTGTTCCCGTCAAGATTTACAGTGATTTAGTTCCAATTTCACAAGATCAAGTTTAGCAATTCTCGACGATGATCTATCGAGTACTGTATGTGACAAAATGCTACTCTAAGGCATTTGATTTTCCTCCTGAGGCAGGTTCAGCCAATGGAAATGGAACTGTGCCAGCTTGAATTGACCAGGCAGTCCTCCACCGAATTACTAAAGGCTGTTGGATAACATCACAAAAACTGTGTGTCCATTATTGGTCATTGTAGCGTTGTATTATTTGTCCCAGTTATTGAACACTAGCGATTTCGAGTCGATCCTCAGCATCGTGTTCCCGTCAAGATTTACAGTGATTTAGTTCCAATTTCACAAGATCAAGTTTAGCAATTCTCGACGATGATCTATCGAGTACTGTATGTGACAAAATGCTACTCTAAGGCATTTGATTTTCCTCCTGAGGCAGGTTCAGCCAATGGAAATGGAACTGTGCCAGCTTGAATTGACCGGGCAGTCCTCCTCCGGTTATCACTTAAGGCTGTTGGATAACATCACAAAAACTGTGTGTCTATTATTGGTCATTGTAGCGTTGCATTATTTGTCCCAGTTATTGAACACTAGCGATTTCGAGTAGATCCTCAGCATCGTGTTCCCGTCAAGATTTACAGTGATTTAGTTCCAATTTCACAAGATCAAGTTTAGCAATTCTCGACGATGATCTATATCGAGTACTGTACGTGACAAAATGCTACTCTAAGGCATTTGATTTTCCTCCTGAGGCAGGTTCAGCCAATGGAAATGGAACTGTGCCAGCTTGAATTGACCGGGCAGTCCTCCTCCGGTTATCACTTAAAGCTGTTGGATAACATCACAAAAACTGTGTGTCCGTTATTGATCATTGTAGCTTTGTATTATTTGTCCCAGTTATTGAACACTAGCGATTTCGAGTCGCACCTCAGCATCGTGTTCTCGTCAAGCTTTCAGTGATTTAGTTCCAATTTCACAAGATCAAGTTTAGCAATTCTCGACGATGAAAGACCGCGAAGTAAAAGCGTTTCAGTGTATGATTGAAACAAAAGTTTGTATCCTCGATATGGGGCAATAAAAATTATGGCCGAAAATAAAAAAAAAATACGGTTATACCTTGAATCGTTAACTTTTTCAAGTGATCCAGTAATATAATAGGTTTTATATGGACATCACCACCATTGCAGCATCATGAGCCGTACATTGATGGGATTGTTTCTTCGATAGGAATAATTTTCGCTTCAGTTTCCCATTATTGGAACTTGAAGAATCCGGAGAAGAAGGACTTCCTGGTCAGTTCAAGCTGGCAGATTTCACTTTCCATTGGGTAGCTGAACATTCCTGAGGAGGAAAAAGGAAAGCCTTGGAATCGCATTTTGCCACTTATACAACACACGATATAGATCATAAGCTTTGATGATTTAAAAAAAAGGAATTGCCTTATTCGTGTCTTGTATGAACAACCGATAGTTGATAATTTGCAGAAGGTCAGAAAAGCCAACCAGAAGACCAGCATCAAAATCAACCCAACGAATTTTTTACCTCGAGAATTTTCCAGTTGTTGAATATCATCGATTTCGAGTTTATCCTCAGCATCATGTTCTAGGAGATTCTACAACTGCATTCTGGCAATATTTTGCTGGCCATTCTCCCTGATTTTTGTAGTTCCGACCATGGAAACTAAATAATTGCTAACGGAGAAATAATCAATGTACGGCTCATGATGCTGGAATGCTGGTAATATTGTGGTGGTAGATCGACAGCAACAAAGGTCTGCTATCAGTCTGACATAGTTGGTCATATGGAGGACCGTAAACCGTTGGATGTTTTATATACGGACTTCTCCAAGGCGTTTGATCGTGTTGATCATCAGATTCTCCTGTTGGTTCTCATCCTGGGTTTGGTTGAATAGATAAAGAGTTCTATATCTGGCCGAGTTCAAAGGGTGATAATCGGTTGTTGGTTAATCAACATTATCCCGGTGGACTCGGGTGTTTCTCAGGGTGGCCATAAATCCCCCTCATTTCTCAGCATCTATGTTGATGACGTAACTGCCTGTTTTTAAGATTGCAAATGCTTGATGCTGGCTGATGATTTGAAATTTTGGAAAGTTTTTGATGCTTGAAAGACCAAGCTTTGTTGCAGGTATACTTGGATCATCTTTAGGCATGGTGTGTTCGGAATATGCTTCACTTGCTAGCTAATGCTAGCTCCTGAACAATAAATACACCTTCTGCTTGTGAGCTACCACCCAACAAAATAATTCCATAGGACATCAGTGATTGAAATATCGTAAAATAAATATCCGGCAGGTCATTAATATGAACCAGAAACAAGATTGGTCCCAGTATAGTTCCTTGTGGTACTCCCGAAGTAATTTCGCATTCTGAGGATAGAACCTTAAAATTTACACCATCCAACATCACTCTTCGCTTTCTATCAGATAGATATCTTTCGAATAGGTCCAAAGTTGTTTCCCTAACTCCAGTTTCAACAACAAAGTTTCTTGGTCTACTCTATCGAAAGCTTTAGAAAGATCCACAAAAACGGGCCTGATCTAGTACCTTGCTCACTAGAAGATAAATAATAATAATAATTCTTAAATGGGCGAAATTCGTTGAAGGGTTCCGCAGACATCCCGAGAATCCGGTGAATTCTCGAGGTAAAAGTTTCGTTGGGTTGACTTTAATACTGGTCTTCTGGTTGGCTTTTCTGACCTTCTGCACATTATCAACTATCGGTTTCAACTTATCATTCTGTTTGTCACATGGTTCGTACGAAACAGCGAATGCGGCAATTCCATTTTTGTACATCAAAGCTTCATGGATCGATCTATATCGTGTGTTGTCTGTGACAAAATGGGATTCCAAGACTTTCCTTTTTCCTCCTAAGGTAAGTGCAGCTCCCCAATGGAAATACAACTCTGCCAGCTTGAACTGACCAGGACGTTCTCCTCCAATTATCACTAAAGGCTGTTGGATAAAATGACAAAAATTGTGTTATTAGTCATTGTAGCGTTGTATTCTTTGTCCCAGTTCTTGAAAATTAGCGATTTCTAGTCGATCCGCAGCATCGTGTTCTCATCAAGATCGATTGGAGATTGTACAACTGCATTGTAGCAATATTTTTCTGGCTATTTATCCTGATTATTTCAATGCCAATCATGGGAAACTGAAGCAAAAATAATGGCTATCGAAGAAACAATCAATGTACGGCTCATGATGCTGGAATGGTGGTAATATCCATATAGAACCTATTATATTACTGAATCATTTAAAAAAGTCAACGATTTTTCGATCATAATTCTTATTGCTCCATATCGAGAATACAGAATATTGATTCAATCATACACTGGAATGAAGTTCGTCATGGACATTTATTCGTTTCGTTTCTAATTGCAACAAACATCATCAGTGTATATGTACTTCATACACCGTTCTTCCATTGAATGGTTGTGTGAACCTAAAATTCCGAAACAAGGCTTTTCCTTTCTTGGTCCTTCATCGTCGATCGATCTATATCGAGTACTGTAGTGAAAAAATGCTATTCTAAGGCATTTCAGTTTCCTCCTGAGGTAGGTTCAGCCAATGGAACTGGAAGTGTGCCAGCTTGAATTGACCAGGCAGTCCTCTTCCGGTTATCACTTAGGGCTGTTGGATAACATCACAAAAACTGTGTGTCCGTTATTGGTCATTGTAGCTTTGTATTATTTGTCCCAGTTATTGAACACTAGCGATTTCGAGTCGAACCTCAGCATCGTGTTCTCGTCAAGCTTTCAGTGATTTAGTTCCAATTTCACAAGATCAAGTTTAGCAATTCTCGACGATGAAAGACCGCGAAGTAAAAGCGTTTCAGTGTATGATTGACACAATAGTTTGTATCCTCGATATGGGGCAATAAAAATTATGGCCGAAAATAAAAAAAATATACGGTTATACCTTGAATCGTTAACTTTTTCAAGTGATCCAGTAATATAATAGGTTTTATATGGACATCACCACCATTGCAGCATCATGAGCCGTACATTGATGGGATTGTTTCTTCGATAGGAATAATTTTCGCTTCAGTTTCCCATTATTGGAACTTGAAGAATCCGGAGAAGAAGGACTTCCTGGTCAGTTCAAGCTGGCAGATTTCACTTTCCATTGGGTAGCTGAACATTCCTTAGGAGGAAAAAGGAAAGCCTTGGAATCGCATTTTGCCACTTATACAACAAACGATATAGATCATAAGCTTTGATGATTTAAAAAAAAAGGAATTGCCTTATTCGTGTCTTGTATGAACAACCGATAGTTGATAATGTGCAGAAGGTCAGAAAAGCCAACCAGAAGACCAGTATGAAAATCAACCCGACGAAATTTTTAGCTCGAGAATTTTCCAGTTGTTGAATATCAGCGATTTCGTGTCTATCCTTAGCATCATGTTCTAGGAGATTCTACAACTGCATTCTGGCAATATTTTGCTGGCCATTCTCCCTGATTTTTGTAGTTCCGACCATGGAAACTAAATAATTGCTAACGGAGAAATAATCAATGTACGGCTCATGATGCTGGAATGCTGGTAATATTGTGGTGGTAGATCGACAGCAACAAAGGTCTGCTATCAGTCTGACATAGTTGGTCATATATGGAGGACCGTAAACCGTTGGATGTTTTATATACGGACTTCTCCAAGGCGTTTGATCGTGCTGATCATCAGATTGTCCTGGAGAAATTAATATCTGTTGGTTCTCATCCTGGATTTGTTGAATAGATAAAGGGTTCTATATCTGTCCGAGTTCAAAGGGTGAAAATCGGTTGTTGGTTAATCGACATTATCCCTGTGGACTCGGGTGTTTCTCAGGGTGGCCATACATCTCCCTTATTTTTCAGCATCTATGTTGACGACGTAACTGCCTGTTTTAAAGATTGCAAATGCTTGATGCTGGCTGATGGTTTGAAATTTTGGAAAGTTGTTGATGCTTGAAAGACGAAGCTTTGTTGCAGGTAGACTTAGATCATCTTTAGGCATGGTGTGTTCGGAATAAGCTTCACTTGAACGAAAAAAAGTGTTGATAAATTTGACGCGTGAAAGTAGCCGAATTGGAGCAAGCTACACATTTGGTGAACAACCACTGGCATATGTCACTTCCATTCGTGATTTGGGAGTTATTTTGGATAAGGAACTTAGCTCTGTTGAGCATATAAACTTATTTTCTGTCAGGGCAGCTAAACTTCTTGGCTTTGTTTTTAGAAATTGTGGGTATTTTTTTTTTCATTCCACAAGGGTTTTTCAATTCATCTTGGTAAGATCCCTGCTGGAATATTGTTCAGTGGTTTGGTCACCCTTTTGTAATGAATATAGTCCAGGTTCTTCTCAAATAATTTATTTATAGTTATACTAATTTATTTATACCACTCGAATTATTTACACGCGTGAGTCCTATTCTGTTCTATTTTTATACTGGTCTTCTGGATCTCGCGAAGTCGGTACCAAATCGCTGGAAATTGTCCACACCACCACATCTTCACAACCGGGGGTCGTCAAGCATCCCCAATATCTGTAGAATCTGGTGAATCCTCGAGGTAATAGTTTCGTTGGATTGATTTTGATACTGGTCTTCTGGATCTCGCGAAATTGGTACCAAATCACTGGAAATTGTCCACACCACCAAATCTTCACAGCCGGGGGTCGTCAAGGATCCCCAATATCTGAAGAATCTGGTGAATCCTCGAGGTAATAGTTTCGTTGGATTGATTTGGATACTGGTCTTCTGGATCTCGCGAAATTGGTACCAAATCACTGGAAATTGTCCACACCACCAAATCTTCACAGCCGGGGGTCGTCAAGGATCCCCAATATCTGAAGAATCTGGTGAATCCTCGAGGTAAAAGTTTCGTTGGATTGATTTTGATACTGGTCTTCTGGATCTCGCGAAATTGGTACCAAATCACTGGAAATTGTCCACACCACCAAATCTTCACAGCCGGGGGTCGTCAAGGATCCCCAATATCTGAAGAATCTGGTGAATCCTCGAGGTAATAGTTCTGTTGGATTGATTTTGATACTGGTCTTTTGGAACTCGCGAAATTGGTACCAAATCATTGGAAATTGTCCACACCACCACATCTTCACAGCCGGGGGTCGTCAAGGATCCCCAATATCTGAAGAATCTGGTGAATCCTCGAGGTAATAGTTTCGTTGGATTGATTTCGATACTGGTCTTCTGGATCTCGCGAAATTGGTACCAAATCACTGGAAATTGTCCACACCACCAAATCTTCACAGCCGGGGGTCGTCAAGGATCCCCAATATCTGATGAATCTGGTGAATCCTCGAGGTAATAGTTTCGTTGGATTGATTTTGATACTGGTCTTCTGGATCTCGCGAAATTGGTACCACACTGGAAATTGTCCACACCACATCTTCACTGCCGGGGGTCGTCAAGAATCCAGAATATAAAAATAATTGCTTTCAAAGAAAGAATCAATGTACGGCTCATAATGCTGGAATGGTGGTAATATCCATATAAGTTACATTCACTGTTGCGTAAAACAATTAACAGTGTTGTGCCTCAGGTGTCGTAAGGACAAAGTTACAGAGCCTAACAGAACATAAGGTCTGAGCTTATGAGGGCTTTTGCAGAGATCTAGAAAAGACGAGATATGAACAAAAATAAAAAAATATGTGTTTATTCATGTTTTATAAAACGTATGTTTTATGAAACATAATATATGAGTCCAAACTAATCGTTTGAGATCATCCTCGTCTCAAAATCCGAAAATTCCAGATATTTTGGCAAAGATAACGTTTTTATCGATGTTGACAATCATATTTCCATTTGTAGAAAGAACGAAACTTCGTTGAATCACCGACATAACTAACGAAGTGGAGAAAACCTTATTTGTTGAAATGGTAATGAATCGTACTTTATCTTTGGTTGGCGTAAAATGACGGCGAAAACGCAAATACTCCTCCCAAGTGTTTACTGCGACTCGAAATCAGTCTTTGAGGGAAGTGCGAAGATTAAATTCCGGCACATTTCCGTATCTCCTCAAAGACCAACAGAAAAACCGTTGAAGCGAATTTGGGGCCAGGCAGAAGCAATATTTTTCCCCCTTACATCTAGGGGAAGAAAATCGACTCGACGAACGGAATATCGCACAGTTCGTCTCCTTGTTCTCGATAAAAATGGCCCCCCTAAAATAATAAAATTTTATTGTCTCCTTCGTTGAGTTATCCAACCCTCAGAACGTCCTACTAGGAAAACTACCCTCACTTTATTGGAAACAAAGCAAATAAATCAAACGGGTTTGCACTGTTGGTATAATGGTTGGAAAATATGGTGATGAGATTTATGGTACAAAAATTTTCCTGTAGGTACGAATGGGTTGGTTTACTACATTTCAGTGTGAAGGGGGAGCCTTATTTATCTTTTTTACGAAATCCGATATTTCTCACCTTGGAAGATGAAAATTCCACCCTATCAATTTGAGAACAAATTCCATAGTGAATATAGGTTTCCACTTGCTTTCATTCAATGTAAAGCCACCGAAGCCCACTGAACTCGAAACTTAATCCAGAAATTATAATAATAACCTTAGGCAATCAACCCCAATCTAAGCCGATTTTAGAGAAGAGTCCCTCAGGTATAATAATCAATTTCATATTACTCATTATGCTGGATTATTTTCAATAATGAAAAACTGGTCAGATACCCGAATCTTATTTGTTCAAGGTAAAGCTCTATCTATGGTACAAAAAGTTCGTTATTTTCCCTAACTTGGTGAACGAATATTCTTGTAGGTACGACTGCAGTGATTGAGGATTCGAAAAAACCTCTTACAATATCATTTTTGATGATAAAACTTTTGAATAGTTTGAGAAAAATAATTCAAACCCCCTAAATTTTTTATAATTTCAGGAAGTAACATACTTTGTGAAAAAAATTAAAATCGAATGCAAAAATCTGTATCTGCCGTCCGTCATCCAGCTCTAAACAGCATTGATTTTTTTTTCCGATCAACATTCTTATTGCCCCATATCGAGGATACAAAATATTGTTTAGAATGATCATCATCTTTCAGTATTTGTTTTTCTCAAGCAAGGACATTTATTTGTTTCGTTTCTAATTGCAACAAACATCGTCAGTGTATACTTCATACACCGTTCTCCATTGCGTGGTTGTGTGAACCTAGAATTCTGGAACGAAGCTTTTCATTCGTGGTCTTTTATCATCGAGAATTGCTCAACTTGATCTTGTGAAATTGGTAACAAATCACTGAAAATTGTCCACACCACCACATCTTTACAGCCGGGGGTCGTCAAGGATCCCCAATATCTGTAGAATCTGGTGAACTCTTGAGGTAAGAGTTTCGTTGGGTTGATTTCAATACTGTTCTTCTGGTTGGCTCTACTGACCACCATGGATCGATCTATATTGTGTGTTGTATAAGTGGCGTAAGCGATTCCAAGGGTTTCCTTTTTCCTCCTAAGGTATGTTCAGCTCCCCAATGGAAATGAGACTGTGCCAGCTTGAACTGACCAGGCAGTCCTCAACCGAATCACTAAAGGCTGTTGGATAACATCACAAAAATGGAGTGTCCGTTATTGGTCATTGTAGCGTTGTATTATTCGCCCCAGGTTTGAGCGATTTAGAGTCGATCCTCAGCATCGTGTTTTCGTCAAGATCGTAGGAGATTGTACAACTGTATTCTGGCAATATTTTGCTGGCCACTCATCCTGATTTTTGTAGTTCCAACCATGGGAAACTGAAGTAAATATGATTGCTTTCAAAGAAACAATCAATGTTCGGCTCATGATGCTGGAATGGTGGTAATATCCATACATACGTGGCGAAAGCGATTCCAAGGCTTCCCTTTTTCCTCCTAAGGTATGTTTAGCTCCGCAATGGGAATGGCACTGTGCCAGCTTGAACTGACCAGGCAGTCGTCCTCCGGTTATCACTTGAGGCTGTTGGAAAACATCACAAAAATTGTGTGCTCGTTAATGGTCATTGTTGCGTTGTATTCTTTGTCCCAGTTCTTAGCGATTTGGAGTCGATCCTCAGCATCTTGTTCTCGTCAAGATCGATAGAAGATTGTACAACTGCATTTTGGAAATATTTTGCTGGCCATTCATCCTGATTTTCGTTGTTCCAACCATGGGAAACGTAAGCTAATATGATTGCTTTCAAAAAAACAATCAATGTTCGGCTCATGATGCTGGAATGGTGGTAATATCCATATAAAACCTATTATATTACTGGATCACTTGAAAAAGTTAACGATACTAGGTACAATTATTTTATCAGATACCTACATCACGTGAATTCTCGATAATCACTTTTGAGTCAAATGGGTAAAATTTGTTGTGTATCAATCCCTCCTCTTAATCATCATCAGTGTATACTTCATACACCGTTCTTCCATTGAGTGGTTGTGTGAACCTAAAATTCCTGCTTTTCTTTCGTAGTCCTTCATCGTCGAGAATTGCTTAACTTGATCTTGTGAAATTGGTACCAAATCATTGAAAATTGTCCACACCACCACATCTTCACAGCCGTCATGTATCCCCAATATCAGTAGAATCTGGTGAATTCTCGAGGTTAAAGTTTCAAAGTTGATTTCAATACTGGTCTTCTGTTGTGTAAGTCGCGAATGCGATTGCAAGGCTTTCCTTTTCCTCCTGAGGTATGTTTAGCTCCGCAATGGGAATGGCACTGTGCCAGCATGAACTGACCAGTCAGTCCTCCTCCGAATCACTAGAGGCTGTTGGATAACATCACAAAAATTGTGTGCCCGTTAATGGTCATTGTAGCGTTGTATTTTTCGCCTCAGTTTTTAGCGATTTCGAGTCGATCCTCAGCAACGTGTTTTCGTCGAAATCGATAGGAGATTGTTCAACTGCATTCTGGCAATATTTTGATGGCTATTCATCCTGATTTTTGTAGTTCCAATTATGGGAAACTGTAGCAAATATAATTGCTTCCAAAGCAACAATCAATGTACGGCTGATGATGCTGGAATGGTCGTTATATCGATATAAAACCTATTATATTACTGGACAACTCGAGAAAGTTAACGATTCTAGGTACAATTATTTCATCGGATACATCACGTGAATTTTCGATCATCACTTTTGAGTCAAATGGGTGAAATTTTTTGTGTATCAATCCCTCCTCCTCATCATCATCAGTGTATACTTCATACACCGTTTTTCCATTGAGTGGTTGTATGAACCTAAAATTCTTGCTTTTCTTTCGTAGTCCTTCATCGTCGAGAATTGCTTAACTTGATCTTGTGAAATTGGCACCAAATCATTGAAAATTGTCCACACCACCACATCTTCACAGCCGTCAAGTATCCCCAATAACAGTAGAATCTGGTGAATTCTCTCAAAGTTTATTTCAATTTTTGTCTTCTGTTGTGTAAGTCGCGAATGCGATTCCGAGGCTTTCCTTTTTCCTCCTAAGGTATGTTTAGCTCCGCAATGGGAATGACATGGAAATGGAACTGTGCCAGCATGAACTGAACAGGCAGTCCTCCTCCGAATCATTGAAGGCTGTTGGATAACATCACAAAAATTGTGTGTCCGTTATTGGTCATTGTAGCGTTGTATTCTTCGCCGGTCTATATTGTGTGTTGCATACGTGGCGAAAGCGATTCCAAGGCTTTCCTTTTTCCTCCTAAGGTATGTTTAGCTCCGCAATGGGAATGGCACTGTGCCAGCATGAACTGGAAATGGAATGGAATTGAAACTGTGCCAGCTTGAACTGACCAGGCAGTCCTCCACCGAATCACTAAAGGCTGTTGGATAACATCATAAAAATTGTGTGTCCTTCATTGGTCTTTGTAGTGTTGTATTCTTCGCCGGTCTATATCTTGTGTTGTGTAAGTCGTGAATGCGATTGCAAGGCTTTCCTTTTTCCTCCTAAGGTATGTTTAGCTCCGCAATGGGAATGGCACTGTGCCAGCTTGAACTGACCAGGCAGTCGTCCTCCGGTTATCACTTGAGGCCGTTGGAAAACATCACAAAAATTGTGTGCCCGTTAATGGTCATTGTTGCGTTGTATTCTTTGTCCCAGTTCTTAGCGATTTGGAGTCGATCCTCAGCATCTTGTTCTCGTCAAGATCGATAGAAGATTGTACAACTGCATTTTGGCAATATTTTGCTGGCCATTCATCCTTATTTTTGTAGTTCCAACCATGGGAAACGTAGGCTAATATGATTGCTTTCAGAAAAACAATCAATGTTCGGCTTATGATGCTGCAATGGTGGTAATATCCATATAAAACCTATTATATTCCTGGATCACTTGAAAAAGTTAACGATACTAGGTACAATTATTTTATCATCACATCACGTGAATTCTCGATAATCACTTTTGAGTCAAATGGGTAAAATTTGTTGTGTATCAATCCCTCCTCTTAATCATCATCAGTGTATACTTCATACACCGTTCTTCCATTGAGTGGTTGTGTGAACCTAAAATTCCTGCTTTTCTTTCGTACTCCCTCATCGTCGAGAATTGCTTAACTTGATCTTGTGAAATTGGTACCCAATCATTGAAAATTTTCCACACCACCACATCTTCACAGCCGTCATGTATCCCCAATATCAGTAGAATCTGGTGAATTCTCGAGGTTAAAGTTTCAAAGTTGATTTCAATACTGGTCTTCTGTTGTGTAAGTCGCGAATGCGATTGCAAGGCTTTCCTTTTTCCTCCTAAGGTATGTTTAGCTCCGCAATGGGAATGGCACTGTGCCAGCATGAACTGACCAGTCAGTCCTCCTCCGAATCACTAGAGGCTGTAGCATAACATCACAAAAATTGTGTGTCCGTTATTGGTCATTGTAGTGTGTTATTCTTCGCCGTTCTATATCTTGTGTTGTGCAAGTCGCGAATGCGATTGCAAGGCTTTCCTTTTTCCTCCTTAGGTATGTTAAGCTCCGCAATGGGAATGGCGATGTGCCAGCATGAACTGACCAGTCAGTCCTCCTCCGAATCACTAAAGGCTGTTGGATAACATCACAAAAATTGTGTGTCCGTTATTGGTCATTGTAGCGTTGTATTCTTCGCCGGTCTATATCTTGTGTTGTGCAACTCGCGAATGCGATTGCAAGGCTTTCCTTTTTCCTCCTAAGGTATGTTCAGCCCCCCAATGGAAATGGAATGGAATTGGAACTGTGCCAGCTTGAACTGACCAGTCAGTCCTCCTCCGAATCACAAAAGGCTGTTGGACAACATCACAAAAATTGTGTGTCCGTTATTTGTACATTGTAGTGTTGCATTCTTCGCCGGTGTATATCTTGTGTTGTGCAAGTCGCGAATGCGATTGCAAGGCTTTCCTTTTTCCTCCTAAGGTATGTTCAGCCCCCCAATGGAAATGGAATGGAATTTGAACTGTGCCACCTTGAACTGACCAGGCAGTCCTCCACCGAATCACTAAAGGCTGTTGGATAACATCACAAAAATTGTGTGTCCGTTATTGGTCATTGTAGCGTTGTATTCTTCGCCGGTCTATATCTTGTGTTGTGCAACTCGCGAATGCGATTGCAAGGCTTTCCTTTTTCCTCCTAAGGTATGTTCAGCCCCCCAATGGAAATGGAATGGAATTGGAACTGTGCCAGCTTGAACTGACCAGTCAGTCCTCCTCCGAATCACAAAAGGCTGTTGGACAACATCACAAAAATTGTGTGTCCGTTATTTGTACATTGTAGTGTTGCATTCTTCGCCGGTGTATATCTTGTGTTGTGCAAGTCGCGAATGCGATTGCAAGGCTTTCCTTTTTCCTCCTAAGGTATGTTCAGCCCCCCAATGGAAATGGAATGGAATTTGAACTGTGCCACCTTGAACTGACCAGGCAGTCCTCCACCGAATCAGTAAAGGCTGTTGGATAACATCATAAAAATTGTGTGTCCGTTATTGGTCATTGTAGCGTTGTATTTTTCGCCTCAGTTTTTAGCGATTTCGAGTCGATCCTCAGCAACGTGTTTTCGTCGAAATCGATAGGAGATTGTTCAACGGCATTCTGGCAATATTTTAATGGCTATTCATCCTGATTTTTGTAGTTCCAATTATGGGAAACTGAAGCAAATATAATTGCTTCCAAAGCAACAATCAATGTACGGCTGATGATGCTGGAATGGTGGTTATATCGATATAAAACCTATTATATTACTGGATTACTCGAGAAAGTTAACGATTCTAGGTACAATTATTTCATCGGATACATCACGTGAATTTTCGATAATCACTTTTGAGTCAAATAGGTGGAATTTCTTGTGTATCAATCACTCGTCCTCATCATCATCAGTGTATACTTCATACTAGTTCATACACCGTTCTTCCATTGAATGGTTGTGTGAACCTAAAATTCTGAAACAACGCTTTTCTTTCGTGGTCTTTTATCATCGAGAATTGCTTAACTTGATCTTGTGAAATTGGTACCAAATCACTGAAAATTGTCCACACCACCACATCTTTACAGCCAGGGGTCGTCAAGGATCCCCAATATCTGTAGAATCTTGTGAATTCTCGAGGTGAAAGTTACGTTGGGTTGATTTCAATACTGTTCTTCTGGTTGGCTTCACTGACCTTCATCGATCGATCTATATTGTGTATTGTATAAGTGGCGAAAGCGATTCCAAGGCTTTCCTTTTTCGTCCTTAGGTATGTTCAGCTCCCCAATGGAAATAGAATGGAAATGGAACTGGCAGTCCTCCACCGAATCACTGAAGGCTGTTGGATAACATCATAAAAATTGTGTGTCCATTATTGGTCATTGTAGCGTTGTATTATTCGCCCCAGATTTTAGCGATTTCGAGTCGATCCTCAGCATCGTGTTTTCGTCAAGATCGTAGGAGATTGTACAACTGTATTCTGGCTATATTTTGCTGGCCACTGATCCTGATTCGCGAATGCGATTGCAAGGCTTTCCTTTTTCCTGCTAAGGTATGTTCAGCGCCCCAATGGAAACGGAATGGAATTGGAACTGTGTCAGCTTGAACTGACCAGGCAGTCCTCCACCGAATCAGTAAAGGCTATTGGATAACATCATAAAAATTGTATGTCCGTTATTGGTCATTGTAGCGTTGTATTTTTCGCCTCAGTTTTTAACGATTTCGAGTCGATCCTCAGCAACGTGTTTTCGTCGAAATCGATAGGAGATGTTCAACTGCATTCTGGCAATATTTCAATGGCTATTCATCCTGATTTTTGTAGTTCCAATTATGGGAAACTGAAGCAAATATAATTGCTTCCAAAGCAACAATCAATGTACGGCTGATGATGCTGGAATGGTGGTTATATCGATATAAAACCTATTATATTACTGGATAACTCGTGAAAGTGAACGATTCTAGGTACAATTATTTCATCGGATACATCACGTGAATTTTCGATAATCACTTTTGAGTCAAATGGGTGAAATTTGTTGTGTATCAATCCCTCCTCCTCATCATCATCAGTGTATACTTCATACACCGTTTTTCCATTGAGTGGTTGTATGAACCTAAAATTCTTGCTTTTCTTTCGTAGTCCTTCATCGTCGAGAATTGCTTAACTTGATCTTATGAAATTGGCACCAAATCATTGAAAATTGTCTACACCACCACATCTTCACAGCCGTCAAGTATCCCCAATATCAGTAGAATCTGGTGAATTCTCGAGGTAAAAGTTTCAAAGTTTATTTCAATTTTTGTCTTCTGTTGTGTAAGTCGCGAATGCGATTCCGAGGCTTTCCTTTTTCCTCCTAAGGTATGTTTAGCTCCGCAATGGGAATGACATGGAAATGGAACTGTGCCAGCATGAACTGAACAGGCAGTCCTCCCCCGAATCATTGAAGGCTGTTGGATAACATCACAAAAATTGTGTGTCCGTTATTGGTCATTGTAGCGTTGTATTCTACGCCGGTCTACATTGTGTGTTGCATACGTGGCGAAAGCGATTCCAAGGCTTTCCTTTTTCCTCCTAAGTTATGTTAAGCTCCGCAATGGGAATGACATGGAAATGGAACTGTGCCAGCATGAACTGAACAGGCAGTCCTCCCCCGAATCATTGAAGGCTGTTGGATAACATCACAAAAATTGTGTGTCCGTTATTGGTCATTGTAGCGTTGTATTCTACGCCGGTCTACATTGTGTGTTGCATACGTGGCGAAAGCGATTCCAAGGCTTTCCTTTTTCCTCCTAAGTTATGTTAAGCTCCGCAATGGGAATGACATGGAAATGGAACTGTGCCAGCATGAACTGAACAGGCAGTCCTCCCCCGAATCATTGAAGGCTGTTGGATAACATCACAAAAATTGTGTGTCCGTTATTGGTCATTGTAGCATTGTATTCTTCGCCGGTCTACATTGTGTGTTGCATACGTGGCGAAAGCGATTCCAAGGCTTTCCTTTTTCCTCCTAAGGTATGTTTAGCTCCGCAATGGGAATGGCACTGTGCCAGCATGAACTGGAAATGGAATGGAATTGGAACTGTGCCAGCTTGAACTGACCAGCCAGTCCTCCACCGAATCACTTAAGGCTGTTGGATAACATCATAAAAATTGTGTGTCCGTTATTGGTCATTGTAGCGTTGTATTCTTCGCCGGTCTACATTGTGTGTTGTATACGAGGCGAAAGCGATTCCAAGGCTTCCCTATTTTCTCCTAAGTTATGTTAAGCTCCGCAATGGGAATGAAATGGAAATGGAACTGTGCCAGCATGAACTGAACAGGCAGTCCTCCCCCGAATCATTGAAGGCTGTTGGATAACGTCACAAAAATTGTGTGTCCGTTATTGGTCATTGTAGCGTTGTATTCTTCGCCGGTCTAAATTGTGTGTTGCATACGTGGCGAAAGCGATTCCAAGGCTTTCCTTTTTCCTCCTAAGGTATGTTTAGCTCCGCAATGGGAATGGCACTGTGCCAGCATGAACTGAAAATGGAATGGAATTGGAACTGTGCCAGCTTGAACTGACCAGCCAGTCCTCCACCGAATCACTTAAGGCTGTTGGATAACATCATAAAAATTGTGTGTCCTTTATTGGTCTTTGTAGTGTTGTATTCTTCGCCGGTCTATATCTTGTGTTGTGTAAGTCGTGAATACGATTGCAAGGCTTTCCTTTTTCCTCCTAAGGTATGTTTAGCTCCGCAATGGGAATGGCACTGTGCCAGCTTGAACTGACCAGGCAATCGTCCTCCGGTTATCACTTGAGGCTGTTGGAAAACATCACAAAAATTGTGTGCCCGTTAATGGTCATTGTTGCGTTGTATTCTTTGTCCCAGTTCTTAGCGATTTGGAGTCGATCCTCAGCATCTTGTTCTCGTCAAGATCGATAGAAGATTGTACAACTGCATTTTGGCAATATTTTGCTGGCCATTCATCCTTATTTTTGTAGTTCCAACCATGGGAAACGTAAGCTAATATGATTGCTTTCAGAAAAACAATCAATATTCGGCTTATGATGCTGCAATGGTGGTAACATCCATATAAAACCTATTATATTACTGGATCACTTGAAAAAGTTAACGATACTAGGTACAATTATTTTATCATCACATCACGTGAATTCTCGATAATCACTTTTGAGTCAAATGGGTAAAATTTGTTGTGTATCAATCCCTCCTCTTAATCATCATCAGTGTATACTTTATAGACCGTTCTTCCATTGAGTGGTTGTGTGAACCTAAAATTCTGAAACAACGCTTTTCTTTCGTGGTCTTTTATCATCGAGAATTGCTTAACATGATCTTGTGTGCGTTGTTGGTTAGTGTAGCGTTGTATTCTTTGGCGGTCTATATCTTGTGTTGTGTATCAATCACTCGTCCTCATCATCATCAGTGTATACTTCATACACCGTTTTTCCATTTAGTGGTTGTGTGAACCTAAACTTCTGAAACAACGCTTTTCTTTCGTGGTCTTTTATCATCGAGAATTGCTTAACATGATCTTGTGAAATTGGTACCAAATCACTGAAAATTGTCCACACCACCACATCTTTACAGCCAGGGGTCGTCAATGATCCCCAATATTTGTAAAATCTTGTGAATTCTCGAGGTGAAAGTTACGTTGGGTTGATTTCAATACTGTTCTTCTGGTTGGCTTAACTGACCTTCATCGATCGATCTATATTGTGTATTGTATAAGTGGCAAAAGCGATTCCAAGGCTTTCCTTTTTCGTCCTAAGGTATGTTCAGCTCCCCAATGGAAATAGAATGGAAATGGAACTGGCAGTCCTCCACCGAATCACTGAAGGCTGTTGGATAACATCATAAAAATTGTGTGTCCGTTATTGGTCATTTTAGTGTTGTATTCTTCAACTCAGTTTTTAGCGATTTCGAGTCGATCCTCAGCATCGTGTTCTCGTCGGAATCGAAAGGAGATTGTTCAACTGCATTCTGGCAATATTTTAATGGCTATTCATCTTGATTTTTATAGTTCCAACCATGGGAAACTGAAGTAAAAATAATTGCTGCCAAATCAACAATCAATGTACGGCTCATGATGCTGGAATGGTGGTTATATCGATATAAAACCTATTATATTACTGGATCACTTGAAGAAGTTAACGATTCTAGGTACAATTATTTCATCGGATATAGTTGTGTATCAATCACTCGTCCTCATCATCATCATTGTATACTTCATACACCGTTCTTCCATTGAGTGGTTGTGTGAACCTAAAATCCTGAAACAACGCTTTTCTTTCGTGGTCTTTTATCATCGAGAATTGCTCAACTTGATCTTGTGAAATTGGTACCAAATTGTCCACACCACCACATCTTTACAGCATTTACCTTCAATAAATATCTTCTTCTTCTTCTTCTTCCCCTTACGTTAGGACTAGGTCCTGTGTCTGCATCAATGGTTTTCCAAGGCGCTATTGGGATGATGAAGACCAGCTTTCGTACCATCTTATAGGTGGTCGTCCAGGTGGTCTACGTGTATTGGGTTTTTTTTCCTTTGCTATCTTAGCTACCCTCTCATCCGGCATTCTATCCACATGGTCTCTCCATTCTCTTCTTAAGCCTCTTGCCCATCTTACTACGTCCAGAATCTCACACATTTCCCTTATTTCCTCGTTTCTCTTCCGGTCAAATAACGTATGTCCTGTTATTGACCTTAGTGTTCGCATTTCTGTAATATTATATAATATTATATTTCAATAAATATAATGATTCATATCTACTTTTGCTTTGTACTTGAGAATTCTCCACTTCCTAGGATATGATATTAAATCGAATGAAAAAATTTGTGTCTGCCGTCCGTCATCTAGCTCTTATCAACATTTATTCTCCTAGCTCAAGAATCCGATCCAAGTTTTTGGTAAGGGGAACGCTGTGACAGTAACGATTGTGCAGATATGTTGCGAAATGCGCCTATATCCAACTGCCAAATTAGATAAGGATTCATTTCAAGGAATGAAACTATATAGAATGCAGTCAACAAAATAATAATACATAAAAATACCAAATTAAGAAAGGTCGAAGGAGTCAAAATCGAACCAATTACAGAAGATGATTACCGTTCTTTAAATGTGGAATATATCAAAAAAGTGCGAGAATATACATATTTTGTGGTTTATAATGAAAAATTTCATCGAGCTTCAAAGATATATTGCATGAAATTTGGCACAACTATCTGGAGATTCCGAGCGATGAATTTTCAAGGAAAAATAACGAGTAATCATTGATCATTCGTTACAATGAAATGGCCGAACTAAATGCGGTTGTTTCTATTTCAGTAGTTCCGATTACTGATACTATCAATCTTTCATTGTTACTGGTGTTAATTCTGCATGTACTGCGTATATCTCTGTACGCCGAAAATATTTGCGTTCATGTTTCCAATCAGCAGCAGTATTGTAGGGCAACCGCTTCCGAAGCGAAACAATGTTGGTTACCAGTACAACAATTGGATACAATGGAAAGTCATTCAACAAAAATGAAAAATGTGCGCATTCCCATATATCTTCTATAATCTATTCAGCTTAAAAGTTCTGCTAGTTTTGACTGATGAGAATTGAAAAAATCCAATATTATGATAAGAATTTATTATTTTATTCCAATTGAACCTCGTATTCTATATGGATCTGAAGATAAGTTTTCCGAACAAAAGCTTCGAAAGTTGGAGTCAACAATACAATTGTGTAAGTTTGCACAGGTCCAATTCAATGATTGCGAAGAAATAATTCATTTTATGGTGTTGTTGGAGCTTCTAACAAGACTCCAGGGAATGAATGGAGTTTGAACATTGATTCTCTGATTTCCACTTCATTTCAGAATTGATACGGAGGGCGGGACGTATCTGTTGGCCATTGGGTGAATCTAAGATGTTGAAGTTCCTCTATAAATATTCGGTTGCGGTTGGTTATGGTGACGACGAAAGACTGTGAAGGTTCAGCTTTTCGTTAAAGCTGGACTATTTATTCACTCTTAAGGCAGATTCTCTGTAGACGATTATAATGACTCGCTCCAAGCAAAAACCAAAGGATTCGTCTCTCCTATTCGCTTACCGAACAAAGTGCTTCGAAAAAGTCAATAATTTATTTTGCGACAAATGAGACCGGGTGCATTCTGATCCTAGAAACCACCCTCCTCATTTGCAAGGGTTCTCAGGCAATAAAATAACCACAGTCCCATCTAATTGGGGAATTGAATGGGACGAACGTGCTCTTCCTCAAGATCGATGTCTTCTTCGTCGCATAAATTCCTCCTGTCACGTTACAATGAGTACATTTTGTGTCATTCGGAACAACAATTGGCCAGTTAATTCATCGAATCTACTCGGGAATTGATGAAGAGCTCATCGAGGTATAATTACGGTGAACTGGGATTTGGGAGTAATTTCCATTCAAATCTATCAGCCGTTAAAGCTTATTACTCCCTTGATTTCCCAAATTGGCATTAACAGTATATCGTATAATTGTAACTACGGGCTGCTAAATCAGGCGTTTCAAGTGGCCACACAGGGAATTTGTCACCTGACTTTCAGTTGTTTCATAGAGAGTCTGAAGAACGGGACATAGGATTATTTTGACAATTTAGTTTCTTTCGTAATTAATTCTGCTCTATCGATATGAAATATATTCAGCGAACTTATTGTACAAATAACCTTTATTCAGGGTACTGAAAACGCGAAAGCTTATTAGGAGATGAGTGACTGTCATCTAGATCTGAAAATATTATATGGTTGAAGTGTTGCGACATCTACCTCTTTCTCTTCTTCCTCTTCATCAACCTGTGCTCTTGGACATAAGTCTCCCTCAAATATTTTCACGCTTCTTTTTGTTTGTCTGGGTCTCCATACGGTTGTTCTATAAGCCCACCTGTTTCCAGCCATTCTAGCGACATGGCCAGCCCAATTCCACTTCATCTCAGCCACCTACAATTATTATATAGTTGAAGTGTTGCGACATCTACCTTTCCCTCTTTATCAACCTGTACTCTTGGACATAAGTCTCCCTCAAACATTTCCACGCTTCTTTTTGTTTGTCTGTTTCTTTTACAAAAGCTTCTCCCAATGATCGCATGTGCTTCACAAGTCTGGTGGCCATCGACCAGATTTGATGAAATTGCTCTTGAGAATGGTTCAACGACAAGCCACTCGTTTACCCTACACTTATCCCAGATCAAGTGTTGCGACATCTACCTACCCTGTAACTAGCCACCTAGACCTTGGAGTCACAGTCAATTCAGATCTCACCTGGTCGAATAATATTGCAATTGTGGTCGGGAGGGTAAAGCAGATCACTTTTTTCCTCGGGAAGTCCTTCAGGGGTTCTGATTGTACTGTCTAGTGTTTCTTCTACAAAAGCTTCGCCGAATGATCGAATGTGCTCCACAAGTCTGGTGGCCATCGACCAGATTTGATGAAATTGCTCTTGAAAATGGTTCAACGACAAGCTACTCGTTTACCCTACACATATCCCAGATCAAGTGTTGCGACATCTACCTACCCTGTAACTAGCCACCTAGACCTTGGAGTCACAGTCAATTCAGATCTCACCTGGTCGAATAATATTGCAATTGTAGTCGGGAGGGCAAAGCAGATCACTTTTTTCCTCAGGAAGTCCTTCAGAGGTTCTGATTGTACTGTCTAGTGTTTCTTCTACAAAAGCTTCGCCGAATGATTGAATGTGCTCCACAAGTCTGGTGGCCATCGACCAGATTTGATGAAATTGCTCTTGAAAATGGTTCAACGACAAGCTACTCGTTTACCCTACACATATCCCAGATCAAGTGTTGCGACATCTACCTACCCTGTAACTAGCCACCTAGACCTTGGAGTCACAGTCAATTCAGATCTCACCTGGTCGAATAATATTGCAATTGTAGTCGGGAGGGGAAAGCAGATCACTTTTTTCCTCAGGAAGTCCTTCAGAGGTTCTGATTGTACTGTCTAGTGTTTCTTCTACAAAAGCTTCGCCGAATGATCGAATGTGCTCCACAAGTCTGGTGGCCATCGACCAGATTTGATGAAATTGCTCTTGAGAATGGTTCAACGACAAGCCACTCGTTTACCCTACACTTATCCCAGATCAAGTGTTGCGACATCAGCCTACCCTGTAACTAGCCACCTAGACCTTGGAGTCACAGTCAATTCAGATCTCACTTGGTCGAATAATATTGCAATTGTGGTCGGGAGGGCAAAGCAGATCACTTTTTTCCTCAGGAAGTCCTTCAGGGGTTCTGATTGTAGTGTCTACTGTTTCTTCTACAAAAGCTTCGCCCAATGATCGAATGTGCTTCACAAGTCTGGTGGCCATAGACCAGATTGTCGTTGAAATTGCTCTTGAGAATGGTTCAACGACAAGCCACTCGTTTACCCTACACTTATCCCAGATCAAGTGTTGCGACATCTACCTACCATGTAACTAGCCACCTAGATCTTGGAGTCACATGAAGTCCTTCAGGGGTTCTGATTGTAGTGTCTACTGTTACTTCTACAAAAGCTTCGCCCAATGATCGAATGTGCTTCACAAGTCTGGTGGCCATCGACCAGATTTGATGAAATTGCTCTTGAGAATGGTTCAACGACAAGCCACTGTCTCATTTTAATTATCGACCGTGTTGCTAATTTTCAATATAATCGGAAACGCCACAGTGCTGACCATATTTGAGTAGATCGATAGAGCAGAATCGCCTACGAAGACATTAAATTTTCAAAATAATCTTAAGCCTGGCCTTTGAGTTTGGAGTATACGAACGACTTTAGGTGAAAGTCTGAAGTTTCATCCATTGTTATGAACTGGATGGAGCCCAAAAACAATGTAACACCCGGTGTACGTAAGTGAATATATGGATATAGGTATAATGAGTAACTGAGGTTAATTCCCACATGTCTTCATCTGCGTCGGTTGTTCAATTCGTTAATTATAATACCGACAGTAATTAAGTAAATTGATGTTATATGTCTTGATTTGATTGCAAGGGCCTCGGTGAAGAGATATACGAAGGAGCTTTCCATCAGAATGAGGAGGTTTTGTTTACTCAATTCAAAAGTTACTGAGAACCTCTAGAGAATAATTATTTCATTGATATACATCTTGCTCAACCATTATTAACGGCAACCCAGACGTAGCCATCGAGGAACATCCCGCTTTTCATTAATTTGCAAAATTTGACCATTGAAGAAACATAAACTTAATTGCTCGTACAGAACTCGCCCTCTTCAAGAAAAGCCTTTGCAATTGCACTTCGAAACACAACCGAATTAAACCACATTCCATATCTTCAATTTACCCAAAACTCTCCCTTTATGCTTTCAATCTAATTCAATGAAAATCTACCATTGTTTGTTCTTCCAGTTCTTTAAACTGAGGATACCTATTCATCAGGCATTTGCATTGTATCCCAAAGTGAGCCCTACGAATGCATGTTCAATTCTGCCCTTCCCAGCTCTTGATCTATAATATTTATACTTTTTAATCGAGGAAAATTTCTCAGGGATTCTATTATTTCGATAGAATTCATAGAGAACATTCATTTTTGTAGGACTGGAAACAAAAAATTTTCCTCATCTACTAAATTTGCTAGGCAGATCAGCCATCAAATCCTACATATTTCGAGTTAATCGCCCCTTTTTTGAATATGAAACGGCTCTCATGTTGTAGCCTTATTATTTGACCTTTCACGTGCATTTGATTGCTTAATATTTAAGTTTATTCACAGCAAACTTTATAATCTTGGATACAGTGGAATATTCTCAGATTGCGTGTATAGCTTTGTTTCACGCAGATGTATGCATGTTAAAGTGACAGGATCCTGTTCTGGGAGATGCGAGGTGGGTCTGGGGTTACCGCAGGGTTCGATTCTTGTACCCCTATTGTTTTTGCTATAAATAAATGACCTGGTTTGGTCGATGCAGGTTTGATTGCAACCTACGCAGACGATACATCTCTTATGAGCGAATTTTCGAAGTGGTGTCGATCGAATGCCTTGGTATTGAACATATGACAGAATGCATATATTTCAATATCAAAAATTGTAGTCTCTGTCAGTTGGGCATTGAACATGGATGCGGTTCTATAACATCTAAGGCTTGTGTTGAATTCTTGGGTGTGTATCTCGACTGTGCACTCTGGTGGTGTGCCCATACAGACTATGTCAGTCGTAAAATCAGCAAAGCATACTAGTAGAATTAAGAAATCATTATAATAATAATAATAATAAGGCCTTTATTTCGAACAGAAATCTCAAGGGGAAGCTACAAAACCTTAACCTTAACCCTTGTTACAAAAAAAAATAAATAAATCGTGTGCTAATAAGTGAAGAAAAAAAGTACAATCACATAACAGAGCATACATATAGAAAATACATAATTTTACATTAATCTTCTACATTGGATTCAATCTTAAATATTTATTATGGTATTGTATATAGTCATTTGAACTATAATGTTTCGCTGTAGGGAAATTCCATCAATGTCCATAGAGTGTTGATACTTCAGAAGCGAATAATGAATATGAATAATTAATTTTCAACTTAGACTCTCGCACGTCATGCAGGCCATTTTTCAAATTTCTTGAAATGATTAGGGCACCCTGTATTTATATCTATAGATGTTCAATCACATCATTACCAGGAGCACTCAGACATTGGTCATTCCGAGGCATTGGACCTATGAATATGAGAGAATCAACGAATAAAGCTGCACAATCATCTGCCTTTCACAGTTAGGTCACTTCAAATAGGTTCCTTTCGGAGAAGGGTGAAGTCAGTACTCCTGGAGAAAGCATACTATAGTGTGGGAGAGTATCTGGCTGACCAATCTGTTCTCTGAGGCTGTTTTTTGTTCTTGATCGCTTCATTCATTGGTCTATTTAAGTTCATCATATTATGTTTCGTGTTCACTGTATCAATATATCTATATGTTCAAGTTGACTCGTCCTATACATTTATTGTAATGTCAAACAAGACACAAATAAATATTATTGTTCTTATTATTAAATATACCAGGAGGAAATAATACGTTCACAATGAAAACAATTCCGTACAAATATAAATTTCTACAAGAAACGATTGTACAAAGGAAAATATGTGAGTACTACGAATTATGAAAAAAAAACTCAACCCCAAGAGAAAAAAATAATACATAAATAATAATAAAAGCCCATAGAAAACATAAGTAATTATGACATGTATATATAAGTATAAAAATTATATTTGATGGAGCTATGATCTTATCTACATCTTCAATTCCTCGTGGATGTCTCTTCGTTAGGTTACTGGAGGAAAAAAACCAGAACAAACGAAAAATTGAGATCATCTTTTTTTGAGGTATTTATAATAATGATAATAATAATATTCATTTAATCCTCTTGACATTACATGAAATGTATAGGACAAGTCAAATCGAATTTGATACATATGTGTGGAGAAGAGAAATAATTCATCAAAAATTGAACTTTTTTTTTTCCAGATATTCCTCTATACTTTAATATGCCTTTTTCAATAAATGGTCTTTATACTTTTTTTAATCCCATTTCACTCGAACTCTTGATGGAATCAGGTTATTTGTTGAAAAGTTCAATGCCTTCGTAAGATGGAGAAAATTCAAATTTAGTTGTTCTATGCTGTGGTAGACACAACTTTCTGAGATTTCTAGTGGAAGTCAGATAATCCTGCAAATTTTTGCACATTCTTTTTGACGTACAGAGACACTGATATAAATAAATACAAGGAACAATTAGTATGCTGTGTTCAACGAAAAATGGCTTGCATGATGATTTAATGTTGATCAATAGCGGTAACCAGTTGTTGCTGCAATACGGATTGTTTGATGGTATAGGTGGTGGGGATGCTCCACCTCCGGTACCATCAAACAATCCGTATTGCAGCACCAACAACTGGTTACCGCTGTCGATGCATATGAATCTCAAAGATGACCTACTTGGCGTTGTGAAAGAAGAAGACTCACACATAATTTTTTTTATGCTACAAGTATGCGGTTTACTTCTGTAGAAATACCCTTTGAAAAATATTATACTGAAGATGACTCTAAACTAATCTGTAGTGAACATTCAAAATTGACTGTACTGGTAGAGATTTTTCCAACTAATTAATTGCGAAATAAGATTTATTGAGTTTTTTACAGATAATATTTATCTGCTCATCCTATTTCAAGGTACTCTCCAGATAGATTCCCAAGAATAGATCAGCACAACATTTCAGTATTTCCCAACCGAAGTATTAGTGAACTGACATTTCTGACTCCAAGAGTCCTGATATTAACGATGAGCGCGTTATCGTTACACCACACACTAAAACCCTGCAAAAGCTCATTACAACAGGAATTCAGTTCACTACTATTTTCGCAAGATAAAGCAACTGATGTATCATCTGCGAATATAATTAATTTAATGAACGTGCACACATTCAGATGATATGGCAAATCATTAATATAAAGAATAAATGGAAGAGGTCCCAAAATCTACCCTTGAGGAACACCAAGTATTCATCGAATACTCCTGTGAGTATGAATCATCCACTCGAAAAACCATTCTTCTATCTGTTAAGTGAGGGTATAGCCTTTCCAAGTATCCTTCTAAATCCAAGGTTATAGAATTTTTCCATCATAAATGGAATAGAAAGACAATCAAATGCACGCGATAGGACGAAAAATGGACAACCGAGACAATTACCGTCATCAAGACATTTATTAACAAATTCCACGAAGGAAACAGCCGCTGTTTCAGTAGAACAACCAGATCTAAATCCGTGCTGGTAATTTATAATTTTATTAAATTTATCCAAATAATGAACAATTCGTTTCAAAACTAATTTTTCAATAACCCTATAAATTGTACTCAAACCTTTGAGAGACTTGTAACAAAATTCCTAAATTCTGACAATTTTTTTAATCAAACATTGGTTATTATTGTTTCTGACTGGAACTTTGAGAACATTGTCTTATGAAAGAACTTTATGATCACCAATGTTTGCTTCGAGTACCCTTGTTCTGTCATATTACAAATGAAACATTGTCCAATTGAAATTCAGAATAAAAATACATGTGATATATTTTTTCGCAATATGCAAGGTGAAATCGATTATCTGAGCAGTTGCAGATTTGGAGGGGGCAGTTTTATGTTTTGCTTTGTTATTATTCTTCGATGGCTGATAACGGGTTATTCTGTATATTTTTCTACGATAATCTTCTAGTTTTTGCCATTCTTGGGTATGATCCACAAAACCAAAAACTAAAATGAACACTTCCGGCACTATTGACAGTAATAACATACACAGAGATGGTTACTTAAATAAAACTGAAAAGTGCGTAAAATGTAGAAGGTTGAAAGCCTCGCTTGTCGCACTCGCCTCATTTAGGGGAAAACATCCTCAAACAAGAGTAAGTTCATCTAATATTATTCCGACCAATTTCGAAGTTGTCTCTTCAATTTTCAATTCTTTAGGTATATTTGCCTATTTGCCTCGGATAAAACCATGTTGGTTCATCTTTCTGGAAATTGCATTAGTCTTTCTGTCACCACTATTTCAAAGATTTTCGAGAAGACTTATTGGTCTATAGTTTTCAAGAGCCCCCCTATCCCGTATCTTGAAAATTGGTTTTATTAATGCAAGCTTAAGGCTTTCAGGGAATACACCACACTCAATCTAGTTATTCAAAATATACGTTAAAGGCTCTATTATCTCATCAATTGAGGCCTTTACCAGACTTGTTGGAATGTCAACATCACCACTGCTGTTTTTATTTTTCAACTTTTTCGTTAGATTTTATGTGTAGCGTTTTTATCATTTATAAGATCACTTCAAGTAAACCATATATAAAAAGATCTTCTCTCGAGACTATTCGCAAAAACCCCATTTTATAAAGATGATCCATTTGTTTCTTCAAACAACTCTCATCGAGTTTTCTGCATGCCGAAGGAGTTCATTGGAGAGCCTCAGATTTGTGTGGATTTCAGTCTGTTTTCTTTTATATCCAGGTCCTCTTTGAATCTCAGATTGTATTAGTGGCTTGCGGATCTTCTCTCATATTTATTTCGGACAACGTCGATAACGGTCAGAATTAAAATTATCCATAGTCTGTTTGATTTGAACCAACTGGCTGCTTATCTGATTGTGCCCTATAATATTCGAAATACGTTGTCTATGTTTTTATTCCGAAGGGCCAAGGAAGTGTCATCTGCCTACAACATAGCATAAAAATTGACATTCTTTGGCAGGTCGTTTATATAAATGATTCCTGGAAGAAATTCGATGGAAAATCGAGCATGACAGGACGATAAAATAGTCAATAGACCGACTCCTTTATAGTTCCTGATATAAAACATCAAGAAATCGTAAATTTTTAAGTGGGTTCTCTATAGCTGGTGGGTAACAAACAGGCTGTTCTGAACTTCCCGAAAATTCTAACTTGAATACGCTGGAAGCAGTTATGGAAAAGTGTACAAAAGTTGAAGTAGAGATAAGCAATATTACCCAAGTTTCTGGGAGGGGAACTTCATGCTAGATTTGAGAAAGTTTGAATCGACCAGAAATGGTAACCATCATATATTGCGGAAATCTAGTGGCAATAAATCCAGATGCGGAAATATCGGCCAGGCATTGAATTTCATATAAAGAGTGTTCCAATTGAAACACTTCACCTGACACATTTTCGATACAACCGGTTTTTGGGGAGAAGCCAGAGACAATTCGATTCGGCTTTTTTTTCAGGAAATCTGTGACAGTTTTCCGTTCATCGATAAAATTCTCTTCACTGCAATGTTGAACTCGGTAGAAAAAAAATATTGAGATTTTTTTCATCAATTTGCAGCAACGTAATGACACCGTTTAGGGCTCATAAAACACTTCTCTCCACAAATCATGGAAAACCCCATGTTCAACGGTGAATAATCATGCCGACAACATACAAGAAATTCGAATTGAAAAACCCCAGTAGTCCGAAATCATTCCACTCAAATGTTGGTATGGAACCGAACAAAGGGACAACGGACAAACTTTCATGTATGCCCATTTCAACCAAAGATAAATCACTGGAAATGATGTGAAATAACAAGAGGAAGGGTTGAGGAAATTGCGGGCGTGGAAATTTGAAGTGGGAAAGCCGTAATTGTCATTAATATCATTAAGCTCTCCTTCTGGAATGCTCGTTCTTCCTCTCAGGGTTCCACTTCGTTCTATTTCTCACATATTCCTGAAACCACCGAAATCTGCCTACGGCATTCACAACAACATACCTGCATCTAGCGGTATGGGCTAGATTCTAGCCCATACCGCATCTCGGTTTGCTAATTAATTTGCAACACGCAGAGCTTCAGGACGACGTGTTCGATTCTTTGTAGAATTTTTTATTCTTACCCGATCTATATCAAGAATAGTAATGTAGGATAACATTCTCTTGTGAGGAATATGAAGAAACTTGAAGTTAGCATCGCTATTCTGATTGAATCTGCGTTTTTCAATTGTTCAAATTGTCCTCCATCGACTTCCATACAATAATACAATCTTGACTGAAAACCGCATCTTACATGGTTCAGCATAATTGGAGTTATTTGACGACCCTCATTTACAATTCGTTGGCGTAGTTCGTCACAAAACTCTGGGACTCAAGATGTCCCCGCAAAAAGAAGTCCAGAGGGTTCAGGTCAGGAGATCGGGCAGGCCACTACAGGGAACCTCTTCTTTCAATCCAACTACCAGAATATTGCAAATTGAAGAATTAGTGAATTGGTGCGGCATAGCGAGGAGGAGCTCCGTCTTGTTGGAAATTCAACGACCAGGATATTGCAAATTGAGGAATTTGTGAACTGGTGCGGCGTAGTGAGGAGGAGCTCCGTCTTGTTGGAAATGCAATTGTTGTTCAAGTAGTAGAGGATCGTTTTCTAATTTCCTGTTATCAATCGCATTTTCCAGCATTTCAAGATAAATTTCGCCATTTACGTTACCAGGAATAAACAATAAAAATTCCTAGCCAAACGTTTAGCTTTTCCGGATGTTGAGTGCGAGCTTCTCGAAATACATGAGGAGGCATGTTTGTTTAGCTCTGTGTGGTTTTGTGGTCGCCTTGGCATTTGTTGCATTCTACCTGTTGGTTACATTTTCTGTGATATGATTGAATTGGTAGAATTTGTTGCATGGAATTGGTGTGGGCTCAGGAGGATGGCTTGGGTATACTGGATAGTGTCTATTTTTGAAGAACATTCCATCACCAAGCAATTTTTCTGAAGTCGCGGCTTCATCTGTGATTATTCTCATATAGGTAGTGGTTGTATTATATTCTCTAGAGATTATTCTTTTACTGTATCTGTGCTTCAAATTCAATCTCCGATCCGTAAACGAGGTACCTTCTTGAATTGGATTTTCGCAGCAAACTCAAAATCAAAAATCTTCAACAAAATTGTCGGAGATCTGGTTTCCGAATACTCACGATCGTAGTTATGTTGACCAAGTCAAGTCTGGTATGACCAAAAATTCATGAACAAACTCGTGACCAATATTGGAAAAAGTACGATTTTTCAACCTCTTGGTCGCGAAGCATTCACCTGTCTTCCGATTTTGACATTTTAGTACTTCCGAAGAAAAACCTTCCCCAATTTACTACAGCACTTCATACTCGTGTTGAAAATTTGACATTTTTCCGAAATATTTAACTATTTCCTATAATTTAGAATGAAGAAAATGTCAACGAGTTGAATGACTGAAAAACCAATGAAAAAGTAATCGACGACTGTTTTTCAACATTACGTTGACGATTCCTGAATGCGCGCGTAACTCTGACTCCTGTGCGATTGAAAAAAGTTACATGTTTGTGATATGATGACAATTGTGTCCACACATCTTCACTCATGGCACATATTTCGCTTCCGGAATCCACCAATGCAGGAAACTCAAAATTACAAATCTTTAACAAAATTGTCGGGATCTGGTTTCCTAATACTTATGATCGTGGTTATGTTGACCAAGCCAGGTCTGGTATGACCAAAAATTCATGAACAAACTCGTGATCAGTAATTGAAAAAGTAAGATTTTTCAATCTCTTTGCCGCGTAGCATTCACCTGTCTTCCGATTTTGACATTTCAGTACTTCCGAAAAAAACCTTCCCCAATTTTCTGCAGCACTTTATATTTTTGTTGGAAATTTGACATAATTCCGAAATATTTAACTATTTCCTATAATTTATGGGGAGAAAATGTCAACGAGTTAAATGACTGAAAAAGTAATCAAGGACTGTTTTTCATTATTACGTTGACGATTCCTGAATGCGCGCGTAACTCTGACTCAAAAAAACCTTCCCCAATTTTCTGCAGCACTTTATATTTGTCTTGAAAATTTGACATTTTTATATGTTTGTGATATGATGACAATTGTGTCCACACTTCTTCACTCATGGCACATATTTCGCTTCCAGAATCCACCAATGCAGGAAACTCGAAATTAAAAATCTTTAACAAAATTGTGGGGGATCTGGTTTCCGAAAACTCATAATCGTGGTTATGTTGGTCTGGTATGACCAAAAATTCATGAAAAAACTCGTGATCAGTAATTGAAAAAGTACGATTTTTCAACCTCTTTGCCGCGTAGCATTCACCTGTCTTCCGATTTTGACATTTCAGTACTTCCGAAAAAAACCTTCCCCGATTTTCTGCAGCACTTTATATTTTTGTTGAAAATTTGACATAATTCCGAAATATTTAACTATTTCCTATAATTTATGGGGAGAAAATGTCAACGAGTTAAATGACTGAAAAAGTAATCAAGGACTGTTTTTCATTATTACGTTGACGATTCCTGAATGCGCGCGTAACTCTGACTCAAAAAAACCTTCACCAATTTTCTGCATCACTTTATACTTGTGTTGAAAATATGACATTTTTCCGAAATATTTGAACTATTTCTCATAATTTAGAATGACGGAAGAAAATTTCAACGAGTTGAATGACTGGAAAACGAATGAGAAAGTAATCGACGACTGTTTTTCAACATTACGTTGACGATTCCTGAATGCGCGCGTAACTCTGACTCCTGTGCGATTGAAAAAAGTTACATGTTTGTGATATGATGACATTTGTGTCTGCACATCTTCACTCATGGCACATATTTCGCTTCCAGAATCCACCAATGCAGGAAACTCAAAATTGAAAATCTTAAACAAAATTGTTGGGGATCTGGTTCCCGAAAACTTATGATCGTGGTTATGTTGACCAAGCCTTGTCTGGTTTGACCAAAAATTCATGAACAAACTCGTGATCAGTAATTGAAAAAGTACGATTTTTCAACCTCTTTGCCGCGTAGCATTCACCTGTCTTCCGATTTTGACATTTCAGTACTTCCGATAAAAACCTTCCCCAATTTTCTGCAGCACTTTATATTTTTGTTGAAAATTTGACATAATTCCGAAATATTTAACTATTTCCTATAATTTATGGGGAGAAAATGTCAACGAGTTAAATGACTGAAAAAGTAATCAAGGACTGTTTTTCATTATTACGTTGACGATTCCTGAATGCGCGCGTAACTCTGACTCAAAAAAACCTTCCCCAATTTTCTGCAGCACTTTATATTTGTATTGAAAATTTGACATTTTTATATGTTTGTGATATGATGACAATTGTGTCCACACTTCTTCACTCATGGCACATATTTCGCTTCCAGAATCCACCAATGCAGGAAACTCGAAATTAAAAATCTTTAACAAAATTGTGGGGGATCTGGTTTCCGAAAACTTATGATCGTGGTTATGTTGGTATGGTATGACCAAAAATTCATGAACAAACTCGTGATCAGTAATTGAATAAGTACGATTTTTCAACCTCTTTGCCGCGTAGCATTCACCTGTCTTCCGATTTTGACATTTCAGTACTTCCGATAAAAACCTCTCCCAATTTTCTGCAGCACTTTATATTTTTGTTGAAAATTTGACATTTTTCCGAAATATTTAACTATTTCCTATAATTTAGAATGTTGGAAGAAAATGTCAACGAGTTGAATGACTGAAAATCGAATGAAAAAGTAATCAAGGACTGTTTTCCATCATTACATTGACGATTCCTGGATGCGCGCGTAACTCTGACTCAAAAGAAACCTTCCCCAATTTTCTGCAGCACTTTATACTTGTGTTGAAAATTTGACATTTTTCCGAAATATTTGAACTATTGCGCGCGTAACTCTGACTCCTGTGCGATTGAAAAAAGTTACATGTTTGTGATATGATGACATTTGTGTCTGCACATCTTCACTCATGGCACATATTTCGCTTCCAGAATACACCAATGCAGGAAACTCAAAATTGAAAATCTTAAACAAAATTGTTGGGGATCTGGTTCCCGAAAACTTATGATCGTGGTTATGTTGACCAAGCCTTGTCTGGTTTGACCAAAAATTCATGAACAAACTCGTGATCAGTAATTGAAAAAGTACGATTTTTCAACCTCTTTGCCGCGTAGCATTCACCTGTCTTCCGATTTTGACATTTCAGTACTTCCGATAAAAACCTTCCCCAATTTTCTGCAGCACTTTATATTTTTGTTGAAAATTTGACATAATTCCGAAATATTTAACTATTTCCTATAATTTATGGGGAGAAAATGTCAACGAGTTAAATGACTGAAAAAGTAATCAAGGACTGTTTTTCATTATTACGTTGACGATTCCTGAATGCGCGCGTAACTCTGACTCAAAAAAACCTTCCCCAATTTTCTGCAGCACTTTATATTTGTGTTGAAAATTTGACATTTCTATATGTTTGTGATATGATGACAATTGTGTCCACACTTCTTCTCTCATGGCACATATTTCGCTTCCAGAATCCACCAATGCAGGAAATTCGAAATTAAAAATCTTCAACAAAATTGTGGGGGATCTGGTTTCCGAAAACTTATGATCGTGGTTATGTTGGTCTGGTTTGACCAAAAATTCATGAACAAACTCGTGATCAGTAATTGAAAAAGTACGATTTTTCAACCTCTTTGCCGCGTAGCATTCACCTGTCTTCCGATTTTGACATTTCAGTACTTCCGATAAAAACCTTCCCCAATTTTCTGCAGCACTTTATATTTTTGTTGAAAATTTGACATAATTCCGAAATATTTAACTATTTCCTACAATTTATGGGGAGAAAATGTCAACGAGTTAAATGACTGAAAAAGTAATCAAGGACTGTTTTTCATTATTACGTTGACGATTCCTGAATGCGCGCGTAACTCTGACTCAAAAAAACCTTCCCCAATTTTCTGCAGCACTTTATATTTGTGTTGAAAATTTGACATTTCTATATGTTTGTGATATGATGACAATTGTGTCCACACTTCTTCACTCATGGCACATATTTCGCTTCCAGAATCCACCAATGCAGGAAATTCGAAATTAAAAATCTTCAACAAAATTGTGGGGGATCTGGTTTCCGAAAACTTATGATCGTGGTTATGTTGGTCTGGTTTGACCAAAAATTCATGAACAAACTCGTGATCAGTAATTGAAAAAGTACGATTTTTCAACCTCTTTGCCGCGTAGCATTCACCTGTCTTCCGATTTTGACATTTCAGTACTTCCGATAAAAACCTTTCCCAATTGTCTGCAGCACTTTATATTTTTGTTGAAAATTTGACATTTTTCCGAAATATTTAACTATTTCCTATAATTTAGAATGTTGGAAGAAAATGTCAACGAGTTGAATGACTGAAAATCGAATGAAAAAGTAATCAAGGACTGTTTTTCATCATTACGTTGACGATTCCTGGATGCGCGCGTAACTCTGACTCAAAAGAAACCTTCCCCAATTTTCTGCAGCACTTTATACTTGTGTTGAAAATTTGACATTTTTCCGAAATATTTGAACTATTTCTCATAATATAGAATGACGGAAGAAAATGTCAACAAGTTGAATGACTGGAAAACGAATGAGAAAGTAATCGACGACTGTTTTTCAACATTACGTTGACGATTCCTGAATGCGCGCGTAACTCTGACTCCTGTGCAATTGAAAAAAGTTACATGTTTGTGATATGATGACATTTTTGTCTGCACATCTTCACTCATGGCACATATTTTGCTTCCAGAATACACCAGTGCAGGAAACTCAAAATTGAAAATCTTAAACAAAATTGTCGGGGATCTTGTTCCCGAAAACTTATGATCGTGGTTATGTTGACCAAGCCAAGTCTGCTATGAACAAAAATTCATGAACAAACTCGTGATCAGTAATTGAAAAAGTACGATTTCTCAACCTCTTTGCCGCGTAGCATTCACCTGTCTTCCGATTTTGACATTTCAGTACTTCCGATAAAAACCTTTCCCAATTTTCTGCAGCACTTTATATTTTTGTTGAAAATTTGACATAATTCCGAAATATTTAACTATTTCCTATAATTTAGAATGATGAAAGAAAATTTCAACGAGTTGAATGACTGAAAAAGTAATCAAGGACTGTTTTTCATTATTACGTTGACGATTCCTCAATGCGCGCGTAACTCTGACTCAAAAAAAACCTTCCCCAATTTTCTGCAGCACTTTATACTTGTGTGGAAAATTTGACATTTTTATATGTTTGTGATATGATGACACTTGTGTCCACACTTCTTCACTCATGGCACATATTTCGCTTCCAGAATCTACCAATGCAGGAAACTCGAAATTAAAAATCTTTAACAAAATTGTGGGGGATCTGGTTTCCGAAAACTTATGATCGTGGTTATGTTGGTCTGGTATGACCAAAAATTCATGAACAAACTCGTGATCAGTAATTGAAAAAGTAAGATTTTTCAACCTCTTTGCCGCGTAGCATTCACCTGTCTTCCGATTTTGACATTTCAGTACTTCCGAAAAAAACCTTCCCCAATTTTCTGCAGCACTTTATACTTTTGTTGGAAATTTGACATAATTCCGAAATATTTAACTATTTCCTATAATTTATGGGGAGAAAATGTCAACGAGTTAAATGACTGAAAAAGTAATCAAGGACTGTTTTTCATTATTACGTTGACGATTCCTGAATGCGCGCGTAACTCTGACTCAAAAAAACCTTCCCCAATTTTCTGCAGCACTTTATATTTGTATTGAAAATTTGACATTTTTATATGTTTGTGATATGATGACAATTGTGTCCACACTTCTTCACTCATGGCACATATTTCGCTTCCAGAATCCACCAATGCAGGAAACTCGAAATTAAAAATCTTTAACAAAATTGTGGGGGATCTGGTTTCCGAACACTTATGATCGTGGTTATGTTGGACTGGTATGACCAAAACTTCATGAACAAACTCGTGATCAGTAATTGAAAAAGTACGATTTTTCAACCTCTTTGCCGCGTAGCATTCACCTGTCTTCCGATTTCGACATTTCAGTACTTCCGATAAAAACCTTCCCCAATTTTCTGCAGCACTTTATATTTTTGTTGAAAATTTGACATTGTTCCGAAATATTCAACTATTTCCTATAATTTAGAATGTTGGAAGAAAATGTCAACGAGTTGAATGACTGAAAAACGAATTTTGTATTCCTAGCGCCTTGGAAAAAATGAACATCAAATGTACAGAAAACCAGCCATAATAAATATTTGTTTTACAATTTACGAGGGAGGTCCAGGAATTTTTTTCGATATGTGTATTTTTAGTCCCTGAAGCTGAAAACATCATACGAATTTATCTTTCACATAATGTACAAAATATAAATCATAAAATGAGGGCTCAATTTGCTTCATTTTAGCTCTATAAATGATTTCAAAACTGATACTCACAGTAAATGAGAATTATAATCATATCAGCAATGTATAACGATTTGAATTTCTCCGACAAAACAAATCTCTAAACTCCTGCACGCCAATGAAGCCCTTAACTCGGTTATCCACTTTAGTTGGGAATATTATCATTTCTACAAGGCAGACCCTGAACTTCCCAACAAGAAAGTATCGAGTAAGTCTTGTAGCTGCAATCAATTTCCGGGTCCCTGGAAATGGCATATTAATTGACAGCAGAATCATTCCCTAAATTCCTGCTTGTTCCTTCGGAGATAGTCCCTAACTTTCGAGCAATGTCACGACAGCATTCGTCAACTTCCTGTTCGCCAGGAATAACTGTGTAATTCAACCACCTAGGGTCCTTTGTAGTACGGGTAGAAGAGAAAACATGGCTAAGCGAACATCTAAATGTAGATTGTGAATATTAATGCTCAAATGAAACATCTCTGACGACAGCTGTGCGTTGACAACAGTTTTGCTTAATCACACTATGGCGATTACGCCTATTAATTTCGAACATTTCACGACGTCGCAATCCATCTTCACTTTAATGTTTAATGTTTTTATCCCGGATTTTTTATCACCGCTCTTCCATGAACAAAAGCGTGATCATTTTGCCCGAATGTTTGTTATTTTCGAATTCAGAACCGAGAATGGTCTCAAACGATTACGTTGGACTCGCATATGAAGGTTTAGAGATCAAATTCAATTATGTCATTCCGCCCGGCCGTTAACACTATAACTTTCGAAAGAAGAATCCTTTATTTTTGGAAGCCTCACTTAAAAAAAAACCTGTATATAAATAAATTATCGCTGAAATAACCGCAATACCGACCAGAAAGTTATTGCCTAACAAAAAAGGAGAGCCGACGGAGTTTTAAATCGGAAATGATCACTTCGTATATAAACATTTTACAGCGACCGAGGGAAAGATCGCAATAAAAGTAGATTTAAAGGTGGACTAGCTGAATCTGCAATCAGAAATTCCCAGGTTTTGGAGTATGCAATGCAACAGAGAAACCGAAGATGTGAAGCTGTTTCGGACTTTTTTCGAGAGCAATATTTTAGCCGCAGAGCTGCAGAATTACATGCCACATCCATTAGAATACCGTATAAATCATACGTTGTACATGAAAACCTAATTTGCATAAAACTTATTACCATACAGATCAGGATAATAGACTATCAGCATGGTATTTCATAATCGAAGATGTTTTCGAGCGGATTTTCATGATAAAGCGATGTCTCTATCCGATAGACCAACCACAAAGATAAATAGAATTTGAACTGAAGCAATTTCTGAATGACCGCTCAAAATTGATTGATTTATGAACTGATATTTCTATAACCACCTCTCACTCGTGGTTTTTCCACTCAACACTAGAATATTTCTAAATTTTGATCATGTTTTTGTCACTGCGACTATTACATATTATTGATTTATTCAATATTTTAATGCCTTCATATTCATTAAATGAATATGAAGACAAAAAAAGAGTATGATGAACTACTGTGAAATGTATGTAAGATTCATAAATTTACATGTTCACTTACATACATTCCACTGGGGATAAGCAAAAGGTCCAGTATATTTTCAACCTGTTTTATTAGAGGATCATTAAACATCTCATTGGTTTCTTCGGTTTCACTGGTATTTCCATTGAAGGACAGGTTGTATTGAAAATTGAAATGTTCGAGATAGATACTCTATCCGATTTGCCTAGTATAGCTTTTAATCCTATCTTCCGAATTTGACATTTCAGTACTTCAGAAAAAGAACCTTCCCCAATTTTCTACAGTCCTTTTTATTGTTTCGTTAGATGTTTCATCTCTTCCACTAGAACGTTTATTCTTCATTTATTCCACTCAATTAATCATATGCTCTACATAAATTGTTTTTATATGAAATGAATGAGGTGGAATGTGAAATGTTGTATGTGGCATGTTTTTTTTGTTAGAAATGGGGCTGCATTGACAATGTAGTTATTGAATTCATTCGCTAAATTTTCCATTTTATTGTTCTCTGGGATGTGGTTATGTTGACTTCTGTTATTCAGAGAATTTACTATTGCCTAGATCGTCTTGTTCTTATTATCTGAATTTTCAATAATCTTTCCAAAGTGTTCAGTTTCACTTTGGATCAGTAGTTCATCATAATGTTTTTTTTGCCTTCGTATTCATTAAATGAATATGAAGACAAAAAAACAGTTTGATGAACTACTGTGAAATGTGTGTGAGAATGTGAAATGTATGTAAGATTCATAAATTTACATGTTCACTTACATACATTCCACTGAGGATAAGCAAAAGGTGCAGTCTATTTTCAACCTGTTTTATTAGAGGATCATTAAACATCTCATTGGTTTTCTTCGATTTCACTGGTATTTTCATTGAGGGACAAGTTGTATTGAAAATTGAAATGTTCGAGATAGATACTCTATCCGATTTGCCTAGTATAGCTTTTTATCCTATCTCCCGATCTTCCGATTTTGACATTTCAGTACTTCAGAAAAAGAACCTTCCCCGATTTTCTACAGCACTTCATACTTGTGTTTTTCCGAAATATTCAAACTTCTTCCTATAATTTAGAATGATGGATGAAAAAGTCAACCTCTTGGCCGCGAAAAATACACCTGTCTTTCGATTTTGACATTTCAGTACTTCCGAAAAGGGCCTTCCCAAATTTTCTGCAGCACTTTATACTTGTGTTTTTCCGAAATATTTAAACTTCTTCCTATAATTTAGAATAATGGAAGATAATGCCGACATCTTGGCCGCGAAACATACACCTGTCTTCCGATTTTGACTTTTGAGTACTTCCGAAAAAGTACCTTCCCCAATTTTCTGCAGCATTTTATACTTGTGTTTTTCCGTAATATTTAAACTATTTCCTATCATTTAGAATGATGGATAAAAAGTCAACCTCTTGGCCGCGAAAAATACACCTGTCTTTCGATTTTGACATTTCAGTACTTCCGAAAAGGGCCTTCCCCAATTTTCTGCAGCACTTCATACTTGTGTTTTTCCGAAATATTTAAACTTCTTCCTATAATTTAGAATGATGGAAGATAATGCCAACATCTTGGCCGCGAAACATACACCTGTCTTCCGATTTTGACTTTTGAGTACTTCCTTCATGAAATGAATGAGGTGGAATGTGAAAAGTTGTATGTGGCATGTTTTTTTTGTTAGAAATGGTGCGGCATTGACAATGTAGTTATTGAATCCATTCGCTTAATTTTCCATTTTACTGTTCTCTGGGATGTGGTTATGTTGACTTCTGTTATTCAGAGAATTTACTATTGCCCAGATCGTCTTGTTCTTATTATCTGAATTTTCAATAATCTTTCCAAAGTGTTCAGCTTCACTTTGGATCAGTAGTTCATCATAATGTTTTTTTGCCTTCGTATTCATTAAATGAATATGAAGACAAAAAAACAGTATGATGAACTACTATGAAATGTGTGTAAGAATGTGAAATGTATGTAAGATTCATAAATTTACATGTTCACTTACATACATTCCACTGAGGATAAGCAAAAGGTCCAGTCTATTTTCAACCTGTTTTATTAGAGGATCATTAAACATCTCATTGGTTTCTTCGGTTTCACTGGTATTTCCATTGAAGGACAGGTTGTATTGAAAATCGAAATGTTCGAGATAGATACTCTATCCGATTTGCCTAGTGTAGCTTTTTATCCTATCTCCCGATCTTCCGATTTTGACATTTCAGTACTTCAGAAAAAGAACCTTCCCCAATTTTCTACAGCACTTTATACTTATGTTGAAAATAATTTAAACTATTTCCTATAATTTGAAATGATGGAAGAAAATGTCAATCTCTTGGCCGCTAAACATACACCTGTCTTCCGATTTTGTCATTCGAGTACTTCCGAAAAAGAACCTTCCCTAATTTTGTGCAGCACTTTATACTTTTGTTTTTTCGAAATATTTAAACTATTTCCTATAATTTAGAATGATGGATGAAAATGTCAACCTCTTGTCCGCGAAAAATACACCTGTCTTTCGATTTTGACATTTCAGTACTTCCGAAAAAGAACCTTCCCCAATTTTGTGCAGCACTTTATACTTGTGTTTTTCCGTAATGTTTAACTAATTCCCATAATTTAGAATGAATGATGAAAATTTCAACCTCTTGGCCGCAAAACATACAAATGTCTTCCGAAAAGCACCTTCCCCAATTTTCTGCAGCACTTTATACTTGTGTTTTTCCGTAATGTTTAAACTATTTTCTATAATTTAGAATGGTGGATAATAATGTCAACCTCTTGGCCGCGAAACATACACCTGTCTTTCGATTTTGACATTTCAGTACTTCCGAAAAAGAACCGTTCCCAATTTTCTGCAGCAAATGTCAAAATCGAAAGATAGGTGTATGTTTCACGGCCAAGAGGTCGACATTCTCTTCCATCATTCTAAATTATAGGAAATAGTTTAAATATCACGGAAAAACACAAGTATAAAGTGCTGCAGAAAATTGGGGAAGGTTCTATATCGGAAGTACTGAAATTTCAAAATCGGAAGACAGGTGTATGTTTCGCGGCCAAGAGGTTGACATTATCATCCACCATTCTAAATTATAGAAAATAGTTCAAACATTACGGAAAAACACAAGTATAAAGTGCTGCAGAAAATTGTGGAAGGTGCTTTTTGGGAAGTACTCAAATGTCAAAATCGGGAGACATGTGTATGTTTTGCGGCCAAGAGGTTGACATTTTCATCCATCATTCTAAATTATAGGAAGTAGTTTAAACATTACGGAAAAACACAAGTATAAAGTGCTGCACAAAATTGGGGAAGGTTCTTTTTCGGAAGTACTCAAATGTCAAAATCGGAAGACAGGTGTATTTTTCGCGGCCAAGAGGTTTTTCGTTTTTCCGTCATTCAATTCGTTGACATGTTCTTCAATCATTGTAAATTATAGGAAATAGTTGGAATATTTCGGAAAAATGTCAAATTTTCAACAAAATTATAAAGTTGTTATAAAGCGATGTTTTTCATTCCATATTATATATCCAATTAATAGCTGGGTAGACATCAAAGCCACCAAACAAGTTGCGATATCGTGTTATCCCCACATATATTTTCAGTTCTTTCTCCTGAAAATGAACAGCATTGAGATTGGAATGGGACTCGCCTTTTTAAAACTTGATATTGATAATTGCTGGAGAGTCATTATTATTTCCTACGTGCGGAGAGTCGACAAATGACTCCCCTCCCAGTGACCTCGAAGAGGGGGAGAACGATGCGATGAAGGCTCGGAGAGCACGTACGCAGGGACCTGAAGCGGTGTGACGTCTGCCTGGACGAGCTGTATGTGACGTCGAGCTGTGTGTCGCTTCGAGACGCTATGGATCCGGGAGACTCCGTATACCGGTTGAAGAACCACCTGCCCCAAACACTTCGGTGTCACCACTTCAGCAAGATGTCTCGCTATATTGAAACGCTCTCCCTGATGGGGAAAACGTGTGCGTTTCGTCCAACAGTTGCTGGCGACTCATCAGTAGGGTTGATCCCGCAACTGCTGTCCTAGACACCTTCACCGTGAGTTTTATCCATCGAAATATACAGCAGTTAAACATCAGGATTTTGATGTTCTTCGAATAGACTCTATTCACTGTTGACTGTGGGACAAATACTATGTGGCCAGGATCCCAGAAATTGTAAATTTGGCCCCGAATTAATTAATCATCTACATATGTCTCATTTTGAGACAGAAAACAAGCGTTTGAAATGAACTGACCAGGGTGTGTAACAATGGAATTCTATTTGACCACGCGATGTTTTCCATTCCATATTATATCCAATTAATAGCTGGGTAAACATCAAAGCCACCAAACGAGTTGCGATATCGTGTTATTCGTACATATGTTTTCAGTTCTTTCTCCTGAAAATTAACAGCATTGTCATTAGAATGGGACTCGCCTTTCAAAAACTCAATATTGATAATTGCTGAAGAGTCATTATTATTTCACGTATAGCGGATACTCCCTGTTCTAGTGGGAGTAGAGGCGAAGAGGGAGCTGTTACACACAATCTTATCTGTACTCCATGCCAGGAATAAGGGACGTTGGAAATAGCTCAAATAAATTCCCATTAAGATAGGCCAGCGTCGATAACATCATTGGTGTAATAAATTACATTTTCCACATTTCAAGAGTGTCTTGCAAACTTCTCTACTCGAAAACTTCGAGGAAGTGACTCAACAACAAAACGTGAATCATTAGTTTCAACAGGTGTTGATAGTAAAAGTGACGAGCAAGAGATCCCGTGGAAGATTTTCTACATCATTTTTATCGATGTGATTCAATGTAGATATTTGTTATGAGTTATGACTCTTTCAATCATGTGAATTAGATTAATTCCATTATCGTACGGTAAGGAGGCGGCCGGGGGGTGGTCGGAGGAAGGTTGATAAACGGAAAAGCTCAGTATCAATTTTTTCGGAAAATCCAAACCAGGAGATTCCTCACGATGGAACATAGTTGATTATAAACAATTAGAAAATTCCATTGTTGGGCCGTAGGGGCGGCGATATTCGGACTCCTTTATCTGGGCTTGGGACCAACCGCCAACGCTGAACTAAGGGTTGTCTTTTGACCCTCGAAATATTGAATTTCATGGATTCTAGGGAATATATTATAAAGTGGAATAGGCCTATTGGGGAAACCACAAAAAAAAACGCGCTCATTACTCTACCGCAAGGTGGCGTGGAAAGGAGTAAAACTACGAAAAATGATGAAATTTTCAAGTCCGAATATCGCCGCCCTTATGGAATTCGTTGATTGTTCATAATAAAGTTAGGCATAACAAAGATGAATAACCATGTCTCATCGTGAGCCATCGCCTGGTTTGGATTTTGGAATTCTTCGAAAAAATTGATGCTGAGGTTTTCCGTTCATCAACCTCCCTCCGACACCATGATTGAAATAGTCATAACCCATAACAAATACAAATATATTGAAATCACATCAACATAATTCCGCGAAATTCCCTACCTCCGGGTTCGACTGTTACGGAGCTTACCAAATCCGTTGCTGAAGTACCCGTTTGCTGTTTTCAGGCCGGTGAATTCAATTCCTAATTTCTTGAACCATCCTAAAACCCAACAACACCAACGGAGATTAATGAAATCATCAAGAAATTGGTGAACAGGAAAGCTTCAGAGAAAGACGAAGTAACATACTTTATGTTGCCCTGCTCTTCATTCGGATATTGTCTTGCTTTCCCAAATATCTACCTGGCCTTCTTTTTTAGGAAATCTGTGACAGTTTCCCATTCAAAGTCTCTGGAACCACGGCATATTCTTTGCTGCTCTTAGCAGTTTATTTGCTTGGATCTTCTTAATATAGCTATTTGCTGCATGACCCCTTGCCGCCGAACCATATGTTAGTTGTGGTCTTGCAATTGACTTGATCATTCGTAGTTTCGTGCTTTGATTCATTTGGCTTCTTCTTCCTAGCAGTAGATAAAGTCTACTCATTGCTGAGTTTGTTTTATATGGTTTTTTCCATGTAAGCCCTTTATCTAGTTTTACTCCTATATATTTGACTTCATTTTCCCATGTTATCTCTTCTCCATCTATCCTTGGGTTGGAATTCAGTTCGAGTCTCCGTTTTCTGTAGTAGCTTGGCTCTTTTTGCTATTCATAAGCAGATTTCTTCGGTTTTGAGGAATATCGTAGATAAAGATATCGTAGAGTAGAGGTCCTGGAACTGAGCTTTTGGGAACTCCTGATTCTACTTGTCTATTGGAAGATAATGTGTGATCAATTTTGACATAAAAATTCCTGTTCCTCAGGTAGTTTCTTATTATCTGCAGGTTTTGGTAGTGTAGCCTGCCATCATCATCTTTTAAGCAAGTCCTTCGTGCCAAATTCGGTCGAAGGCTCTCTCGACATCTACTACTAGAACTAATCCTGTAGCTTGTTCATTCTGAAATCCTTCAGTGACATATTCAGTGATCCTTAACAGTTGAAGTTCTGTGCAATGATTTCTTCTGAATCCAAATTGTTCTGGTTGAGCTCTTCTGTTTCTTCATTGAGACTTTTTGCAATGACTCTCAACTATTTTTCCAAGTGCTGACAGTATACTGTAGTTTTGTGGGAACTGAAAGTATAGGTAGAATTCCTACTCCTCTTTAAGGGCAGTTACAACTGACTGTTGAAAGACGCACTACTTGTGCAAATGAAGAATGAAAAAATAAAAATAAATGTTCATTTTGTTAGCCGATCATTATTTCTGATTATGCTCATTTTTCCTGGATCGTTTTGATGAATGCCTTATTCTCTGAACTATACTAAAATATTTAGGCTCACTTATGAAACAAATATTTATCAGAAACTAATCAGAAGTATCGCTCGAAGGAAATTATTTTGTATCTCATTTAGATGAAATATGAAAAAAAGCATTTGGCATACTTTCCATGGTGGAATATTATTCGGAAGGAATACTATAGTCCTAAAATTTTATTATTGTTGTTTTCGTGGTCTCGATATCAAAATTTGAAAAGTTTGTTGGTTTCAAGGTTATACCAAAATTACCAGAGGTTATACCACAGATCATAGATTCAAAATATCAATATTCTTCTTCAAATCGGAACTCTACTCAATGTCAATCTGTACTCTGCAGCAATGAACTTAGTACACGGAACCTTGATAGCAAAGATGAAATTGAATTCAGTTAGGATTGAAGAGTGTTTTTTTTGGGTTGTGAAATTGAACATAAAATGATGGTGATGAATGCCGTTTCATAAAAATTGAAAACTAAGTTGGAGGATCAAATGATGTTCCAACAGAAACTATTTTCCTTTAGGATCTCCAAAACGTGGATATCTGTTTCTATAGAAGAAATGAGGAATATCTGTCATTGCATAGGAAAATGATGTTTCGACAGATTCACATTAATTTGATGACTCTCAAACGCATCATTGCTTTTGCGCTTCAATTGTGCAAGTAAATTAAAAATTGAACAAATCCGCGTGGTTTCAAAGTGGCTTTGAAAAATTTTTCATTGGGGAAAAAAACCGTGGAATGTTCCAATAAAGGAAGTTTTTTAACTCCCAGGGGCAGTTCGAAGGGGCGTTCGAATTTCTCATAAAGCTTCAACAGCCGAATGAAAATTTTGTCATTTCGAAACTTCTTGGGGGAGTAATTGTTCACTGTTTTCCCAAGGATACTTTAACTGCCAAGCAACGCTATCTGCACAAAATTAAATATACATCTGGCCTGGAAAATTTTCATCTGGGAGACCTCATGTGAAATGAAATCTTTTCTGACAAAGAAGAAGGGAGTGTTCGAAACATTTGGGATTCATTTTGCCGACCGCTGAAGACGAACACTCGTCTGGTTTTGATTGAATATACAATACATTTTTTGCCATTATATCATACTTCCTCACAATAATACACGTCTATTCTCCGTGGAATCTGGAAAAAATCGTATTTGTGATTGGTTCTCCATAAATAAATTATATACATATTCGACAATGAGTTATCAAACTTGATTTAATCGAATTATGTTGATGCTGTTGATATACCTATCTATGTAGTATCGGCAGAATAGGGCTTCGCTTTGTGGTTTATGTATCTGATGGTGCTGATTATGTTGATCACAACTTATATTCAAACCAACTTCGGATCGAGATATCAATAATATTGGGGATTACAATAACACCATTCACATTCATAGGGTTTGAAACTGATTTTTCCTATCTTGGTCTGCAAACCACCTTATTCCTTTTTGTGCCTTTTTGGAAACAAATCCACCCACTCGCGATATTGCCTTATTTTTTTATTCGAACTCGAAATCGAAAATACGGCTTTAATTCTACTCAAAATAAAACTTCTTAAACACTTATTTCCACGATCTAACACAATTACTTCCTTAATCCGAACTCTAATAGAATCCTTGACTGAACATTACTAAACTTTTTTCCTACACCGCGCTCTAACCGAAAACGTCGTCCGATTTTACCCTTCTTGGTGAGTCCCCTTTCCGCCGAGCCACTGACTGAATCGAAAAAGCGAACCTTGATTCTGTACCTATCGTGGTACCTTTCCGACTCTCGAACTACCCCTAACGCGAGTCCCAGACCCAAAACAATCAACTCTCCCGAGTTCTCCTCTTCCACACAACTCCCGGTAACTGACTCTTCCCGAGCCACCCCAACCGAAACTACCCCGGACTCTAACCGGCTTTTATTCCATCCACTTCCAAACGACGGACTCAACCCAAGTCCCCGATTAACTCCCGAGTTCGTGCCCTCGCGGCAACCGCCCGTGGTCCGCGACAGGTCACAACTGCTCTCTCAAAGATAAACGTCTTCCCACTTTCAAAAAGCCAAGGCGACACTGTAAAATTCTCCGAAATTTTCCCACAAATCGATCGTAGTTGCAATTCAACAAAAAATAACTTATTTGACAAAATTTGATTCTTAATAACACAGTCATTCAACTAAAGCTAGTAATTTCAATAAAGGTACAATAACACAGACTAGTTTTTTTTCAATGTACGGCCCATGAAGATCAACAAATGACGCAAGCAATTTTGGCACAACACCTCATAACAAATCCATCGACTAGAATGTTGTCAATGAATGGCTCAACTTGAAACTTTGTTATGGGAATCTGCAGGTGGTCTGAATTATCACTCCGCTCGAAATTAACGACATCCGCTGATTGAATACAATGTATATATCGCTATATATGTGGTTTTTGAAGGAATAACAAACCTTTCTCTTCTATGAATTCCGTCATACGCATAAACCAAATGTAAATTTTGACAGGATCTAGTATTAAAAGACTTTCAAGACATTAAGGCTGTTCACTAGATCCTACATCAAAGTTGTGAGCCCTCGATCATCGAAATACAATTTCTCTGAAGGAAATTGAAGTGTCATTGTTGTTTTCTTGAATCCCCCAATTGCCCGAAACTGTGATCCAATTTCCACGCTGAACTGCACGGCATTGGTGTTGCCCGCTCAAGGATAAATTCCTCCAATTTAATCCATTGAAGGGGAACGATTAATTCGTCCAGAGAAGTGTGATTAGTCAATTTCGCGCTAATTGTTGGTAATGGTTTAATCCCTTGTGGGTATTTCGGAGCAGAACTCGTCGATAGGAAACAAGGTACAAGAAATATGCCACGGACCAAACTTAATCGTCGTGGACGCAATTCTGTCGAAATAAATAAAGCGGTAACCAAATTGCCGGTAAGAACAGGCGGAAACCCTAGAGAGTCTTAATGAGGGTGTCCCAATTTTTTCGCAAGTGATGGATGAGGAATGGAAAACGATCCGCAAAATTGGAAAATCTGAACGTCACTCCGGCGAAATTTATTACTTGGTATCTGTCTTCGCGACTTCTGAATTAAGCTGGAAAACTATAGAAATGGGCAATTGAAGTATCACGATCTTCGAGAAGGCGAATCCATCAAGGAAGTAGGTCCACGAAATGGAAGTCGTTCATCTTTATTGAGAAAGGGAATGAGAAATCCGTTTAGCATCAAGAGCTGGTTTGAATGAATACCCCCGGTAATCCAGCCCCTGTCTTATCTGGCACCCCCTGTGATCGGACATACCTTCAACATGTACATTGAATATGTTAATTCTATAATAAACCCCATGCTGTCTATTCTGTTGTTTTATTCACTCAATTCCACATCGTATGGTCTGCACTTTATATCGATTCTTACCTCTTTGATATGTAATTTATCGGATAACAAGGTTCGTCTCTTCGAAAAACTCCGGAGTACGACAAATTCGGCACCAAGGGTCGAATATATATTCATGACCTCTTTTCAGCAAGTCTTGAAATATCTCTTCGATGCGAATCAATATAAAGATCAATTCTATGAACCGATGTTTGGGTGTCCCATGAGCAGCAAACTCAGGCCTTCATTAGCTTCCCTCACATTGACGTTATTGAGACTGTCTGATGAAAGTCATAGGTAGTTATAGTTATAGTTAGGAAGGGGGTTACGTTTCACTGCGACCTCAAGGTCTATTGTGCCCCTCATCATTGCCGTATTCGCAACTGCGCTACCTACAGCTCGCCCTCCAGCTCCAGAGCTGTAATGAACTCCAGTATCTGAGAGGGCTTCAAGGAGGTTAGATCCTCATTCCTCCTGTAATTCTCTTGTCCAAGACATTCTTTGCGCTGGTTTGCAATGGCGAGGCATTCTGTAACCAGGTGAACAGGAGTCTCCTCCTCTTCACCACAGAATCAACACTCGTCTGTTTTTGTTAATCTCATTCTCATCATATGCTTCCTAAGGCGACAATGTCCTGTGAGGAAGCCAGTGAGTAGGCGTAACTTGTTCTTACTGAGATCCAAATACTTTTTGGATCTTGAACTTTCAAAGTTCCGAATGAACCTTTTAGAGTGTTCCATTCCTGGAAGGTTCCTCCAGAGTGCTTCTCTTTCGGTCTCTTCCTCCTCCAGAAACTCTTTCTTATAGATGCGTTTACCTATGCCACCGAAGGGTTCTGGGCCAGTAAGTGGCGTTTGTGCTCCCTTTCTGGCAAGTGTATTGGCCTCTTCGTTTCCTTTGATTCCTGACTGACCAGGAACCCAGACTAAAGAGACCTTATTTTTCTTGCCTACTTCATTAAGTTTCCTCCGGCACTCCCATATCAGCTTTGAGTCGATGATATAGGAGTTCAGTGCTTTGATAACAGCTTGACTATCCGAGTGGATCACGATGTCACACCCTTGATAGTTTCTTTCCAGGTTTATATCTATGCATCTTTCGATTGCAAGTATTTCTGCCTGAAAGGCACTCGAGTAGGGGCCTAACGATAGTGGTGTACACTATCGTAACCCTATTGGTTCTTGCCCCGTATACTCCAGCGCCGGCCCCCATCGTGGTTTTAGAACCATCTGTATACAATTTAATGGTATTCACTTTGCTGTTTTGGTTAGTGTATTCCTTCTCCCATTCTTCCTTTTTACATAGCATAGTGTTGAAGTTCTTCTCAAAAGGTAACACAAAAATCACACGACAAAGATTGTGAAAGCGATACAAACAAAAAGAGTCAAAAGGTTGATAGGCAATAGACGCCAGTTAAATTTAGTTCGAGCAGGTCTCACACTTTTCTATCTGTCGGAGATAGTTCGTCCATAATGATTCTCCCTGACTTGAAAAAGAAACAATGATGATGCCCATAACGCTACTATTATGGCGCAGGATGACAATGTCCTTTGATCCTGTTCCGATTAGGTTTCTTACACTTTCCTTATTCCGGGTTCCGGGTTCGACCCAGAAATTAGTACACTACTAGTAGTAAACGAAGTTTGTGCTTTTGTCATAAAATATCATCAAGGCTCTTCCTCTTCTTCCTGCATCTTCACTATAGTAATCACAGTCGCTATTAAGAGAATTCGATATTTTGAGACTTGTATGTAAGCCCAACTTTTTGAATTAGCTCAACTCATTGCACAAGCAGAAAATGCCCGAGAATAATCTCCACGACCAAAGGCGCGAATCAGGGATAGATGTGAAACTGTGAGAAGGTCTATGAAAACCCAAATTTCGGAGTTATAGCGACAAGTGTTCCAGATCTGCTGAGAAAAATAGGGACGATATAACAAGAACATTTTGGGTTCTTGATGGGGGAGCCACGGTTAAATCAGCATTTCTGGTATCTCGTTTCTTTAGAAATGAAAAAACTAAGCCATCACCACCAATAATAGGACAACTTCTCGCGGTGAGAAGTGAGACGGTTATGTGACGGTCGGAAGGAGTGTAGTATGTATCAGTATGAACACTCTGTATATTAGCGATCTTGAGATGCAATATCTGTTACCTTGCTTTGTCGTCAAAGCGTGCCGCAAAGGTAAACTGATGTGTTTACTACGATGTTATTGATGTTAATCATTGTTTAATATTATATCGATCATGTTATCAATTCTCGAGGTTATTATGATACAATTGACTGAAAGTAAATATGTGAACCTGTATATCCTGAATATGAATACATATTAACATTTTGGCTACATCAGAGTCTCTAGATGTTACGAATAAACCTTTGACGAGTTATTAGTGTATCATTCACCATCCCTCGACTGCATAACGATTGAGCGAACCTACCCTAGCTGGGTACGTTACAGGAGAAATAAAAAGAGATGAGGGTTATAATGACATGTTTAGCTATAAGAGCCATACATCTCAAAATATCGCCATGATTAAGGGCAACCCCATTGTTTTATATGAGAATATTACACAATAAATGTCCGAAACGTCGACAAAGTTCAACTGGGTTTAATTCACCTCTCCAAGTCCAATATAGCCAAGTTTTCGTTGATTATTTGCTATATCGAGTACCTGGAAAATATATTTGGGGAGGAGTGAGGATACAAAAGTTGAAGTCTGTTGTTGCTCAAGTGGGGTTACGTGCATTGTGCAGCCCTGATGTTGCCATTTTCACTGACGAACATGCCTTGGCCGCGTAAACAACGTTTGTTGTTTTGCCATCACGGTGGTTTGATTATGCTTTGTTGGTTTTCGCATGAGAAACAGCAAAATTATCTCCTTCAGGAGTATTATCTTTGAGGTTATGAATAATGGAGTTAATATTCGCTATTGGGAGCAGGTGGAACAAAATCACTATTCAATATAAATTTTTTTCGTTATTTTTATATGAACAGAACGTTCCTCAGCAAGAGACTAGATAAGTTTCTTGAAAGCTTTCGATGTCCAATTTCAAATTGCCCTCTTTTGGTTCGAAGGCCCTTCAGAAAGTGAACATAAATATAAACATGAACATTTTTTTCAACATCAAGAATTTATATGCCTCGTCACAATAAAATATTATTGGAATTCTTGAATTTTATAAATAGGATTTTGTATTTTTTTATTGATAGATTTTTGGTGTTGTCTGGTAGCTTATTGTAGATTTTAGGGCCCCAGTAGTATATTCCTTGTTATGTATACTCCCTGTCATGGTATGGCATTGTGAGTTGGTTCTTGCTCCTAGTATTAAACGTATGAAAAGTTCTATTGGCTGGAAAGCTGTCCAACATTCCAATGCAGGTATGGTAAGTACATTGAGTTCTCTAAACGCCTTTTGCAGCTATCTGTGTGTTTCAGGCCTTATATTGTCCTTACTGCCTTCTTCTGGAGAATGAGGATGTGCCCTGCATGAGTCTACATACCCCATAAGAGGATTCCATACGTGGCAAGCGAATGAAAGTTGGCATTCCAGGAGGAAACTCTACTCACTACTGAGATGGTATAAATTGCTACACTAAGTTTTTTTTTAATTTATTTATATGAGATTCCCAAAACAGGGCTAAATCGAAAACTATTCCGAACAATTTAATGGTTTCATTTCTGTAGCTTCTTATGCTTAGCTTTTGCGTTTTAGAGTCATTGATTGAAAGGCATTATGTCTGAACCAATAGCTACATATCCCTCCGACGTTCCGAGACTATTCAAGTCTGCCCCCTTAAGGAAAAAGGAAGTGTCGTCCGCAAACAAGAGGGTTATCTGATACATTGTAAGATAATTTTTTGTTATATTCAGATCAGATGATAAGGAAGGGAAGAGGCCCTAGTTTCGATCCTTTTGGTACCCCACACTTCATATTCTTGCAACTTGATGCACTTTAAAAAACTTCACACAAATACTTTCCACAAGACTCTATTTGTATCTTAACGAAATATTTTCAAACTTTTTGGAGTTCCCAACTAGTTTTGACATGTGGTAAGTAGAAATTGCGTTTCAAGTTAAGTTCATTGTGAAGACCATGAGAATTACATAAATATTACGTTCACGTTAGAGTTGCGCTTACGTTCATTGTGAATGGGCACTAAAAGATTTCTCTCATTTTTATGGAATTTGTAGTAGGAAGAGATCGGTTGGTAGCTTTTGGTAGTTTCCGAAATCCACCAGTTACTTGCAGTTGTCTCCTCATAGCGGGCACTGATATTCGTCAACTCTATTGAACATATTCATTTCAAAGGTTCATTCTGCAATCTGACCTATAAAAAAGTAAAAGGTATCCAGCCATGGTTTCAGTTCTGTTCAGCGCTTTCGTAAGTGGCCGCAAAAATAGGGATACTTTCGAATTTCACTCGTAGAACACTTTCTGAAATAGAAGCAATGGGAGACATTCTGCGACGCGCAGAAAAAAGGAGATAGCATTGTTTGCTCGAAATAGAGAGCATATCTCCAAGGAACTTATCGTTCATTCCTTTTTTTAACCAACCAAAGACATTGTGGGATGTAGCAATCACATCTAATTGCCCATACTGGGTGGGTTTTTTCCGATGAAATCCAGCCAGCTGAAACTTTTTGGGATAATAACAATAACTATTCGGTTTTCTTGTGGCCCCAGCGAAATAACGCAGATTTTAATTATCGAACACAATACTGCTCGCGTCGCTAATGCCAAAAGAAGGCGAAACTCCCTGATTCCTTTTTAAAATTGGTACACTTTTATTTTCAGGTTTTCCTAGAATTTATGGATCAGTGAATTACAACAGGAAATCAGCTCAACTGAAAAATAGAAAATGATTATGGGGTTTCCAAAATTGCGGAATCCTTTACAAAGAATATCGACCATTTTATACATCTGGCAATTGTGAGGATATTTGTGGGGGACAGGAATCCAGAGGGTTGATTGGAGTGCAAGACAGCAATACTCACGTGCAGTTTCCAGGAACTTCCGATCAATTTTGGTGAGTAGAGAACGAGTGCCAGTGAATGCATTTTCGTCATTCGTCTAGAATGCAGTCGGAAATTATGGTATAGAAAATGTGAAACAGTTAATTGTAATTTAATTGAGTCATACGTCATTTTACAGCCGGAGCCAATGAGGGAATGAAAATAAAAATACAAAAACATAAGACCCTACCTAAAAATACATACTTATGTATGGCTTATTTCCTTTTATTCGGAATGATGAGAAAATGTCAACGAGTTGAATGACTGAAATCAAGGACTGTTTTTCATCATAACGTTGACATTCCTGAATGCGCGCGTAACTCTGACTCCTGTGGGGTTGCTTAGATTGTTTCATTCAAAAATTGCATTTTGACAGATTTCGATAAATCTTGAATCTAACTTGAGAGTCTGACATTAAAGAGAAAATTTTATTTTTGAGTATATTTTTCCACCATTCAGTTCCTTCCACCAAAAGTATTCGATATGACTGAATAATATATTTTCTCAGGGACAAAGTCAAGTAGTGGTAAGGCATCGGAGGACCAATTATCAGAGGAAGGAAGCCGCCATCCAGGAGAGAGGGGAAATAGCTGTAGATGTAGATGTAATATTGGATGAATCAGATAACAGCAATTATTAATTTATTAGTTTATATTTTTCAAGATCTTTTTGTTTCTGAATTGAAGATGTATCGAATTCCATTTTATTATATACCTAGTTATACATATATTTTTATTTTCATTAATCTGTGAAAATTTCAAATGTGTTTTTTTGTGATATTTTTATGAATAAAAACTTTGAAATTACCCCTTCCTTTTTTTTTACATACTTCAGATATACAAGGTGATTCAATGAAACGGTACGATTTCAAATAAACGAAAAAACTGGAAAAATATCTTTTCATTAAATGTTGAATGTTTCGTGAAGTTGAAGAAAACACCTGTTACGTTATGGTTATTTACTTTGACATTATCTTTTTGCTGACCCCCTTCGTTACGAAAGGCATCAATCTTAATGAGCAATAAAATCTTAATCTCAGGGTTCCTGACAGAATCAATAACTTCCTTCAGGTTTTACAATTATAATAAAATTTCAAATCTACAATTGTTTACAACAAGTTGAGATCGACCTCTGAACGAATGAATTTATACAATGTTAGTGTTACTTAGCTTAATCATTTCTCCCAGATCTTTAGGGGTATTTCCTCCATAAAATATCGTCTTTCAATGCTTGAAATATGTCCAGCTCCAAGGGTGTGAAACAACCAGAACCAGTGATTTGTAGATACGGTACAATTCTCCAACAATCGAATCCCAGGGAAATGTCTCCCTATCGGAAATATTCAATGATTGGAAGGAAGTCTTGAGAAAGCGGTGCTAAATGCCCCAATCTCAGAGGAGTAAAATCTTCAATTCCCAAGGGAACAAATTCTCGGTTCCTAGGGGAACAAACTTCTCCAATCCCAGAGGAAGAGCTTTCTTATCCCAGGGGAATAACTTTTCTAATCCCTGGGAAAGAACTCTTCTAGTCCCAGGGGAAGAGCTGTAAATTGTTTGAAATTCATTAGAGAAAGTTGAAGTTAAAGGAACCAAAATTTACAGAAAAGATGTACTGTAACCTGAAGGAAGCTTTGAAATAATAAAAATACAACTATTAGGCAAAGAAAATGCAAAATATAAGATAGATACTTGAGGTAAGCCATGGATCTAAGCTAAAAAAAACATGCACAAGAATATCTTCGGTCTCTGTAAATTAAAATATAAATATAAAATAATATAATATAAAATATCTTGATTGAAAGTGACAATTCCACTGTATACTCCAATGCGAAATCGATATTATCGAATCAATGCCAGATCTCAAAATGGCGAAACGCAAAGGTACAGATTCGGATCACGCGCAACGACTTGCGCAGTAGAACACAGCGATTCAAAAAAGCAGTGGCGCCTCAAGGAGAGGGCTGGAGGGAGGACTGTTAACCCGTTACACACCTCGCTAAAATATAACACAATGAGAAGGAGGAAGCTCGCCTAACATTCTACAGTCGGTATATTGTATTATTCCTAAAACCTCTCATATATCATAGATGAAGAGCTTCGCATGAAATCTACGGCAAGTAAGTTGAATATGTCTTCAAACTCTCTTTCATCCACACCAGAGTAAATAACCCATTCGAAGGATAAAGCCTGTATTTTGCAAACGTGATTTTAACGATGTTTTTATTATTTCCAACTGATCCCATCGAACAAAAGGGAAGATAAGAAAGAACATCGAGCGAAAGAGGCGGAATATCATGCAGATCATAAATTATGTCGGAAATCCCACCTACGAAACGTCAGGAGGATGTCCCTTGTGAAATCCTTCAGCGGATTGTAGCCTGATTTGAGTTTCCGGAAATCGTGGATTGAAAGTGCATCATTGTTCCAATCAGATTATTTCCCTCTCGGCCATGTTTCTATTAGATGTAAACATTCACGTACTATTTAGCCTATTTACTCAGTATTGATTCAATGAAAATGATATTCTCATTAGGACTGGCGCCTTTGTTATGAAACTAATGTGGGAGCCCCCCACAATTCTCTGTCTTATTCAAGCCAATTCACGTCAGCAATTAGAAAACGAACAAGCCCAGAATTATATTCTGTCTCTTATCATTTCTTCGATTAATTCCACTCGTATCCCTCCAGATAATTATCGAAGGCTTTAATCTTGTGTGTTGCAAAATGGCGAAGGAGTCGGTTCCTCAGTTACATTGAATCATCCCAGGGTTTTTTGTTTAGTCTCAGATCAGATTAGATGTGGTCGTTTGTTGTCAAAAGAACGTTGTTTCATTATAACAATTCGATCTGTTGTGTACACAACTACTGAATTACAGAAAATTCACTTCTTCAGCGAAGCAGTTGATTTTCTTATAAGACTTCCATCTCATATTTGCAGTTGTCAACTCCACAACTGCCAGCATCAGCCTTCCACCTGCCAATTTGCCAATTTGTCATCTGCTGATACACACAAGAAGTGTGTAGTTTTTCGAGAGTAGAGTAGTAGAGTAGTGGAATCATAAGCTAGGACTTTTCCTTTAAAACTGAAATGAGTTTTTGAGCTCACCTTGCCGCTTGGATATTATACCAGTAGGCATTTTTCTGCCTAGTTTCCCATTAATTGGACAGCCAACACCTTTGATTTGATAGGTTTCACCCTAATACATAACTAGTACATCATACCTAGTATAAGCGTAGGAATCCTCCGAAAAATTTTACTGCATGCCCGAATGCTGCTTTGGACTTTAAAATTACTTGGTTTAGTTGGACGTTCCAAGTGGGTTTAACGGAGATAATCTTCCTCTTGAATCACCTGATGAATACAATCTTCCTGTATCCCTTGTTCCCTTTACTATTCAAAGTTGAATATCTAATAATATAACACTCCAGTTGATCGCAACTTTATACATTCAAGTAGGTAGGATTTTTGAGCGCTCGTTCTACTTACACGAGGGCTATATCATTTCCTCGACGTTTGTATTTTTCGAATTTGAGCCGAAAATGGTCTCAATCGAGAAGGTTCGACTCACTGATGACGAATCCGTCGAAAAATTTGAGTCTGTCCGTCCGAATACACGATAACTCTCGAACGGAAGGACCTAAAAACTTGACATTTTCAGGGTAGTTTCGGATCTCGACTGCCGCGGTAAAGTTCGTTATTGGGCGAAATTCGACCAGGGGTTCCGTAAATATAGCCGTTCGAAATTTTGTTCTCCTGATTACTTCGGAAGTACTGATTCGATCAAGGTGAAATTCCGCACTCAGAAGGAGAATGACATGTTCGAGGTACATGCTCAATTTTGTCCAGATCGCATGACCAGAACCATAGATACCATGAAAAATTGTAACTTTCGAACGGAAAGGCCTAGGGACTTGAAATTTTCAGGATAGGTGTGGATCTCGAATGTCGCGATCATGTATTTCAATGAGCAAAATTAGAATAGGGGTTCCGTAAATATGACCGTTAAAAATATTTTTTTCCTAATAATTTCGGAAATACTAATTGGTTTGGAATGAAATTTTGCAAATAGATGAAAAATAAAATATTCAAACTACGTGCGAAATTTTGTCCAGATCGCATCACCAAGACCATAGATACCGTAGAAAATTCCAGCGAATTATACAAAACAAAATTGGTCACTTAGCACTGACGTGAAGTCTGGAATTTCGCCATAGTTTGAAATTTTTTTAGACAGCTGGCAAAAATTTCTTCAATTGGTTTCTAAAACTGAAAAATGCGAATCTACCTACAAGGTGTATAAACGAGCGCTCGAAAGCTCCTGACTTCACGGCAGTGCTTTTTATATTGTTTTATAGCATAACGAAAACCAAAAACGGGTAGCTATATGGCTTCATATAATGAATATAGGGAAACTCACCTTGATGGTAATTTCAAAATTTCCCTTATTCAATTCTTCTCCCTCATTTCAGGTTGTTTATTTATTCGCATACTGTACAGATGGGTGGAATGAAGCAACTATTCCGAAGAAAAACTGTGCTAGACAATATTATGTCAAAGATAATCTGACAAGCAGGCCAACAAATCAATCCACGTAAACCCTAGAGAACATCAAATTCATCATTATTCGCAACTGTAGACAATCTAGCGATGATGAATTCGACGTGAGGGACGGCATGCTTCAAAACGAACAGCAGCGCTGATCAGAGAAAATTTCTCCACCAACGCCATCTGTTCGCTCCAACGGCAAACGTCCCCACTCTTCTGCAGGTTCATGGAAATATTTCTTGACTCCCCAACCACAATCAGGGATGTGGCATTACGGGCTTAAGCTATACCTACATTATTATCGTCCGAATAAATCGAAAATGAATAATATTGGTCAACGAATCGCTCCATGAACCTGCTGATTAGGTTCAAAAAGCCACAGTTGTGCACGATGAATTTGATGTTCTCTAGGGTTTACATGAATTGATTTGTTGGCCTGCTTATCAGATTATCTTCGACATAATATTGTCTAAGACAATTTGAATTAGATAAACAGTCAATATTATTCATTTTCGATTCATTCGGATTCCAATAAGGTTGTATACCTCGAACCAATGCTTTTACATGGAACAATTATATCGATAGGTTTGCATATGGTCACATGCTTTGGGTGGTTGGGGGGTCACGAAATCTTTCCATGGACCTGCACAAGATGGCTATATCTTTAGAACCCTTTGGCGGATTCTGTCCAAACGAACTTAACGGGCAACCTCAGACATACCCCGAAAATAACTCGAAGACAGTAGTGGTGTTCACGGACGGACAGAAATGAATTTGGTCCCGAATTCTATAACCTAATCGTTTCTCGGCTCAAAATTCGAATTTTACACGACATTTGGGCGAAATGATAGCGCTCTTGCTCATACAGGGTGTTTCATGAGTGGTCTTTCGGAAAAGTTGCTTGTTTTGTATCCTAAGGTTATATGAGATATTTTTTCGAAATGCGGTCCTGATTTTAGTTTTTTCATGATAATATTTCTTGTCTTTTGCTACATTTTTGAACCTCAAAGCTTAAGAGCGTTATAACTTTTTGGAAAATGTAATCCGTAAGTGAATTCGCTTCACAACACAAATAACAAGATATTAATATTTTTAATTTTTTTCGAAAAACATGAACTTTCATTTCACAATATAAAACTGAAAGGGTTCCATAATGAGAAATATTCGAGATGGAGTCCTTCCATCTCGGCACATTTCCTAGCTCTCAAAACGAGATTATTTATTGCCCTTCTTATCTTATCGGGATTTCGTTTTGATTCTGTGCAAGCTTTTTCTATCCTCTGCCTCAAATGCTCTCGTTATTTCAAAGGCATGTACATTTTCGTTCAGGAAACCCCACAGAAAATAATCCATAGGAGTTAGATCTGGGGACTTTGGAAGGACCTCCATTTCCTATCCATCTATTTGGATAGTTGTCTTTCAGATATTGTGTAACTTCTCTGAATCAGTGTGAACCTTCACCATCGTTTTGAAGCGAATGCACTCTTTGACTACATGTTTCAAGAGGGTTTACGCCATTTCTCCCCAAATTCAATATGTAGTTTCAAAAGAATTCGAAACTTGATTATGCATACTTTTAATCACTTCTTCACGCAGCGTGTTACAACACTCAGTAGGTGTTGAGGGTTCAGAATACAAAGGAGTGGAACAGAAAGTTATAAAATTCGAAATTTCAGCAAAAGACAAGAAATAATATCACGAGAGGACAAAAATCAGGACCGAATTTCAAAAAAATTACATAAAATATGAATTCGTTCGATCGCTACTCGCTTGTAACGAGTGTGCCATTCAAAGTAAAAATTTAATTCCTTAGATTCAATTAGGTACGTATTTTTTCATGGCAATAAGGACATTTCTCTGAATGATGTAAAAAATATAGATTTTGAGGCTTGGAAGATAAACCATGATATTCTGAGTACTGCCCTGAAAATATTGATACTTCGTGAACCATTCGAAAGGACTCTGCAATTCACCACATGAGCCAACCGCTCATGGAACACCCTGTAGAACCAAGTGCACAGAAAACAATTCTTGTAAAGTACCGGGATTTTTATTGAGAATTGAAGAAGTTGAAACAGATATCAAATTGAAGTAGATGTTCATTATTATACAAGCAGCCACTTTCCTCTCAAATTTTCCCGAACTCCTTTGAGCGCTCGTACAACTTACACTAGGGCTATATCATTTCGTCACGATGTCTGTATTTTTCGAATTTTGAGCCAAAAATGATCTCAATCGACAGAGTTCGACTCAGTGATGACGAATCCGTCGAAAAATTCGAGTATGTCCGTCCGACCGTAAACACGATAACTCTCGAACGGAACGTCCGAGAAACTTGTTATTTTCAGGGTAGGTTCGAATCTCGAAAGCCGCGGTTAAGTTCGTTATTGGGCAAAATTCGACAAGGGGTTCCGGAAATATGGCCGTTCGAAATTTTGTTCTCCTGATTACTTCGAAACTACAGATTTGATCGAGATGAAATTTTGCACTCAGATGGAGAATGATGTGTTCAAGATACATGCAAAATTTTGTCCAGATCGCATGACCAGAACCATAGAAACCATAGAAAATTATAACTTCGTAAAGGAAAGGCCTAGGGACTTGAAATTTTCAGGATTGGTGTGGATCTCAAATATCGCGGCCACGTTCATAAATGAGCAAAATTAGACTAGGGGTTCCGTAAATATGGTCGTTTGAAATTTAGTTTTCTTGATAATTTCGAAACTATCGAAATGACGAAATTTTGTATTTCAATGGATAATTATTCAAGCTACATTTTGTCCAGATCGCATGACTAGAACCATAGAAACCATGGAAAATTATAACTTTCGAACGGAAAGGCCTAGGGACTTGACATTTTAGGGTAGGTTCGGATCACGAATTTCGTGGTCACGTTCATCTATGAGCAAAATTAGACTAGGGGGGTAAATATAGCCGTTCAAATTATTTTCTTCGTTATAATTTCGAAACTACTCATTGGATTGGAATGAAATTCCGCACATAGATAAAGAATAATGTATTCAACGTACGTGGGAAATTTTGTTCAGATCGCATTACAAAGACCATAGATACCGTAGAAAATTCTGACAAATTATCGAAAAAAAATCCCCTAAAGCACTGATGTGAAGTCTGGAGTTTCGCCTTAATTTGAACATTTTTTTGACAGCTGTCAAAAGTTTTTCAAAATGCTAATCTACCTACAAGGTAGATGAACGAGCGCTCAAAAGCTCCTGACTTCACAGCAGTGCTATTCATAATTTTTTCCATTATTTTCAACTTGTGTCTCAGAAGTGAATAGAGTTATGACCCGTGTTTGAAGATAATTTTTTCTTATTCTTAAAACGCAAAACTCAAAACTATCGGTTTGTAACATCTATTCTAGGCCACAGTGTATAACGAATACTTTTTTAATTCACAAAAGCACATTGTCCTAATTTTTTTCCTGGCTTCAAAATATTTCTTCAAACATATTCTACTCACCCCATTCGCAAACTTGAACATAATTTAAAACAAACTGATTTTCTCCTCTCAGAAATGTAAACTCGTCACTCGAATTCTTGCCACTTACATCCGTTGCACCCACAGCGAACGAATCACTGAAACGTTCCCAAACAAATAAATACGTTGCATGGAAAGAAGCTTTCAACCAGAAACACAACACAAAACTCGTAGAGCTGAAACTGACGTAAATGAGGCGAAGTTCAGAGGTTAACGTTTTCATTTCATTTTTCATAATGAACCGCAAAAAGGAACGTATGTGTTGAACGTGTACCTATCTAGTCTTGTCACCCCGAAACAAAAACAAATGTGCGTGTGAATTCGAGCGAATATTTGAAATTGCTTCAGAGAAAAAGGTTCATCCTCTGGAACATTGAAAGATATTATTAAAGTAATCTTTCGTATGCAGAGTGATTCACAAAGACCGTTGGTAAAGGTATTTCAAAGAAAGACTCGAGATAAACAGTTGAAATTTAATAGTTGAGCTTTGTTGGGAGACATGAATTTGAAAAAATTTTAGATTCGTTTGAATTCCGGTTCCACCGGGAATGATACCAACTCGTTTTCCAAATGTAACACCCAGTTATTTTTTATTCATGATCAGATTACTCATTGAATTCTACATTGCCTTTATGTATAATTTGCACATTCTTCTCAGAAAATTTGTATGATATCTGAAAAAATTCTTCAAGTTTTTTCAAATAGGGTGTCATTCCAATAATAATAACTTTGAGATTTTTGCATTAAAATTTCTAATTTCATAGCTTCTATCATAAGACATACCAATGCTTCTCCTCGTTTAATTAAAAATTAAATTGAACATAAAAGGTTTCTAACATTATTTTTGTTAAATTTTTTGGAAATTTTATTCATATTAGAACATTGTTGATAATAATCGCGCTTTGTTGATGGGGAAGATTTGAATTTTTCATCTGTCAGTATACGATACAATTTCGAATGTGATAAGCGATTTTGTAATTCGTTTTTTACAACTTGATTCCAGCTGTCGTAAAAAAAAGCATAAAACTGAGTTTGAAGACATGAACCTGCGTTAAAAAAATATCCTGAATATATCTCCATTCAGCATATTCTCAGGGGTATATCGAAGCCAGCTCTCCTGCTGCAATTCAGCTCTAAATTCATAAAAAATCCGTATTTCAATGCGGGAATACCTGGGAGTGCCATATTGAGAGGAATTCACTGAAAAATAAATTAGACGAGCTGAGTCAAGTTTTCATCGGGGAGCAGTTGTATATCATATTTTTCAGAAAAAAAGTCCTCTGAACCATTTCTTAGTGAAGTGAAGGTAAGGTTTGATTTGTATTTGACTGTATTTATGAAAACCGTTCTGTCGGATATTATCGATATACTGTTGAATCGAGGAGATCCTGATAACTACTGTTTGATGGGTCTTGAGGAATTCAGATTCCCCTGTTACTTCAATGCATTACTCTAATCCCCAAATCAACTTGTTCTGCCCCCATCTAGGAGATTCGGTCGGATGAAAACTTTGTAGATGGATATTTATTTTCTAATTACATAGTATTTAAGTCAAAACACATTACAAAAAATTTATATTTATTAATCGCCATAAACAGCGGAATCCGATAAATTATATGGTGAATTGTGCGGAGGTATTCTTTCGTCTTTATTTTGAGATCCTTCCATTCCAGGTCGCGCCATTCAATGGAAAGTTCATTATAGAGCCTTATTTCTTCAGTGTTCCTATCTGAGATTTTTAGCTTAGTTTTTGTAATCTTAAAGTTCTGTTTACTTTTTATATTATATGAATGAGTCTCTGACATTTTATCATTATCAGCCTCCGTTCTGGCTACCTCATAATAATTGGGCATTATTAAACCAGGGGTTCCGTAAATATGGCCGTTCCAAATTTTGTTCTCCTGTTTACTTCGAAACTACTGATAAAAACTTCGAGATAAAATTCCGCGATCAGATGGTGAATGACGTATAAAAGCTAGATGCGCAATTTTGTCAAGATCGCATGACCAAAACCATAGAAACCATAGATAATTATAACTTTGTGATGGAAAGGCCTAGGGACTTGAAATTTTCAGGATAGGTGTAGATCTCGAATGTCGCTGTCACGTTCATCACTGAGCAGAATTAGACTAGGGGTTCCGTAAATAGGGTCGTTTGAAATTTAGTTTTCTTGTGTAGTTTTTTGCTAATATATATCTCAAAAAATTACGAAAAGCACTGCCGTGAAGGCAGGAGCTTTTGCGCGCTTGTAGGTAGATTCGCATTTTCCAGTTTTAGAAATCAATTGAAGGAATTTTCGACAGCTGTTACAAAAATTCTGAAACTTAGGCGAAACTCCAGAATTCATGTCAGTGCTTTAGGTGACCAATTTTTTTTCGATAATTCGCTAGAATTTTTTACGGTATCTATGGTCTTGGTGGTGCGATCTGGACAAAATTTGGCATGTAGTTTGAATACATTATTCCTAAGCTAGGTGCCAAATTTCATCCCAATCCAATCAGTAGTTCTGCTCATTGATAAACGTGAACGCGACATTTCAGATCCACACCTATCCTGAAAATTTCAAGTCCCTAGGCCTTTCCGTTCGAAAGTTATGATTTTCTATGGTTTCTATGGTTCTGGTCATGTGATCTGGAGAAATGTAGCTTGAATATATCATTCTCCATTAGTATACAAAATTTCGTCACGATCGAATCTGTAGTTTTGAAATTATCAAGAAAACTAAATTTCAAACGACCATATTTACGGAACCCCTAGTATAATTTTGCTCATAGATGAAGGTGATCACGACATTCGAGATCCACACCTATCCTGAAAATTTCAAGTCCCTAGGCGTTTCAGTTCAAAAGTTACATTTATGGGTTCTATGGTTCTGGTCATGCGATCTGGACACAATCACATGTAGCTTGAACACCTCATCCTCCATTTGAGTGCAAAATTTCATCTCAATCAAAGCTGTAGTTTTTGAGTAATCAGGGGAACAAAACTTCGAACGGCCATATTTACGGAACCCTTGGTGGAATTTGGCCCATTAACGAACTTAACTGAGGCATTCGGGAACTGAGCCTACACTGAAGATTTCAAGTCTCTAGGTTGTTCCGTTCTAGAGTTATCGTGCTTACGGCCGGCCGGACAGACTCAAATTTTCCGATGGATTCGTCATCAGTGAGTCGAACATAGTCGATTGAGACCATTTTCGGCTCAAAATTCGAAAAATACAGACATCGTGACGAAATGATATAGCCCTCGTGTAAGTAGAACGAGCGCTCAAAAATACAAAAGTTATCAAGAAAAAACGAAAAAAATCTCAACTTAACTTGAACACCTTCAATTATAGGACATTTTTGTGTTGAATTAAACATTCTTTGAACTATTAAAGTTATGCCAGAAAAAAGTGGATCACCCTGTATAAACAATATCCGAATACAATATAATTTTATATATTCAAAATTATTTTATGGCATCGGCTGTTTATAATATGTTAAATAATTAGGCACCTACATATCTTTACTTTTATTGAAATATGCTGTAATAATCATTCCGAGTAGACTTATTAGTCCAAGAGAGTTAATTTAATCATTCAACAACTTCCGTTTTTCCCTCAAATCCTTACATCCAAATATTGTCTTGGAGAAATAAAATACTAGTTATGACTCAAAACAAAATATGATGAGATCTCGCCGTGCAATAGTCTTATTTTTGTACACCAGCAGCATACATATTGCAGTACGAAGGTTAGTGTAGATCTTTCGCTTATAAGACATCTTTTTCAAAATTTCACACAGGAACCATGAGAAGATTGTTGATATGGAGCTGCGATGTAGCAGAGAAACTGTCTTAATCAGAGTGCGTAGGAAAATCTCAAAAGCGATGCAAAAGAGAAAACTGAGTGAAGATATACATAAGGCGGTAAGTGAATATGACGACGAGAAATTATCTCAATTTATCGAGTGTTCGAGTACCCCAGATGTACCAAAGGAAGCTGGACAAACACCCCTGTAATTGGTAAGCAGTGATGGCTGATGACGAGATTCTTGATAGAAAAGGAGGCAGACTTTTTGAACTACCGTCGCGGTATGGAGTGAGCACCAGCAGCATACATATTGCAGTACGAAGGTAAGTGTAGATCTTCCCCTCATAAGACATCTTATTCAGAATTCCACACAGGAACCACGAAAAGATTGTTGATATAAAGCTGCGATTTAGCAGAGACCATTTGCCTCTACATTCTATCTTAGAAGGTCCTATGTTTTTGAGAATCTTGTGCTGACAACAAATATACTTTAGTAATTAAATGTTGGTCCTCAATTTAACCTTAATTTTGTCCAATGTTTAAGAAGAATTTCTTTTGCAGATCAACAATTGGTTGACTTACTTTTGTCGAAAATCGAAAATGTCAACGTGCCGATGGATCGACACAAGAATACGGCTCTTCATATAGCCGTAAAAACCGGCAACAAAACCACGGTTCTCAAGTTATTGCGAAGAGGAGCCGATCTAAACCGAAAGGATGGTTCGAACAAGACTGCGATGCAGGAAGCTGCAAGTCCGAGAGGAACTTCTTCGAACGCTCGTGGATCATGCTGGAGACATCAACGTCAAGGTTCAACAAGTAATGAGGCCTATTCACCGTGTTGCCTTGTCCAGAAATGGAAAAGTCTTGGAGGAGGTATTGGCGTGCGAGCCAAAAGTTAACGCTAGAGACGAAGACCGAAACACGGCGTTGGCGCTGTTCCTGATGGACAACCAAAATCTCATCGTGGTGGAAATTTATGAATAAGTACATCAGCGCTGGTGCGCTCTGAGGGATCAGCACGGCATGAACGTGCTGCATCTCATCGTTCGCAGCTCTTGGTTCCCGAACGTGGAGGAGTTGGTGACTGATATCATCGACAGGGGGTCACATAAACGCAAAAACTTCGGGAGAACATAACACGCCGCTGCATCTAGCTGGGCAAACCAACCTGAAGTAAGTGTATATTCTTCTGACGAAAAACGCGGATTTGTACGCGAAGGATTTGTTGGAAGAAGGCCGTTGGACTACGCCGTGTTTGGAGAACATCTTAAAGTATAGAGATGATATTGTCTTTTGCGGTCTAACGGAATTTGCCGGAAAGAGGCCTCATGCTTTAGTACCATAAGATCACAAGCTTCTATAACAGCATATCCGTTATTGGTGAACGAGGCCTGGAGGAATTCCAGAAGGCAGACCACATAAAAGTGGATTCTTCTACGAGAATCTACTACAAGGATGTCCTCTTTCTATATGAAAGGAAATTGGCCCAGTTTTTACGAAACACAAACCACTACTTTGTTAGAGCGAAGATATACTTTCCTTGGCATCACAATAGACACCAAGCAGAGCATACCCAAACATCTAACAATTCCAGTGCAACCATGGAATAGGAAGGCTATAGGAGATGGAACCTGAAAGGAAAGCAAGATGAGGGTACGAAAGGGTGTTTCCAGAGGAAGCTAGACGAGCATCTATCGGAAATCAGTAGCCTAAATACACAAAATATGTATGAACACATAGAAGGAGCTTCACGGAGATCAGCAATGGAAGTGCATGGGGAGATTGCCCACCAGAAAAGCAACAAACTATGGTGAATGGAATGATGGAATAAAACGGATGGTCGAGATAAAGAATAAGGCTTACATAAAATGGTTAACAACTAGAAATCAAGAAGGCAGAGACTCTTACCTAGAAATGAGAAGAACAACAAGAGGAAATATGAACGCTGCAAAACGATATGTATGGGATAAGAAATGTCAAAGCGGTTAGTGAATAAAACTACGAAAAGTTATCTCAACTCATCGAGTGTTCGAGTACCCCAGATGTACCAAATGAAGCTGGACAAACACCCCTGTACTTGTTGAGCAGTGATGGCTGTTTTTTCGAAAGGGAGAGGGAGATGACGAGATTATTGATGAAAAGAAGGGGCAGACTTTTTGTACTATCGTCGTTGTATGGAGTATACACCAGCAGCATACATATTCCAGTTCGAAGGTGAGTGTAGATCTTCCGCTTGTAGGACATCTTTTTCAAAATTTCACACAGGAACCACGAAAAGATTGTTGATATAGTGTTGCGATGTAGCAGAGACACTGTCTTAATCAGGGAACGTCTACATTCTATCTTAGAAGGTCCTATATTTTCTTAGAATTTTGTGCTGACAACAAATATACTCTATACGATGTTTAAAAAAAATTTCTTTTACAGATCAACAATTGGTTGATTACTCTTGTCGAAAATGTCAACCGTTGGATCGTCAAAGGGAAACGGCTTTTCATATAGCCCTAAAAACCGTCAACAAAACCTGCGAAGAGGAGCTGATCCAAACCGCAAGAATGGTCCAAACAAGACTGCGATGCACGAAGCTGCGAGTCCAGGAGGCTGCCAACTTCTTCGAACGCTCGTGGATCATGGCGGAGACATCATCGTCATCACCCAAGGAATGAGGCCTATTCACCTTGCTGCCTTGTCCGGAAATGGAAAAGTCTTGGAGGAGGTATTGGCGTGCGAGCCGAATGTTAACGCTAGAGACCAAAACCGAAACACGGCGTTGGCGCTGTTCCTGATGGACAACCAGAGCTGGTGCTGATCTGGCGTTGCGAGATCAGCACGGTATGAACGTTCTGCATCGCATCGTTCGCAGCCCTTGGTTACCCACCGTGGAGCAGTTGGTGACTGATATCATCGACAGGGAGGTAGATCTACACCCAGAACTTCGGAAGACCATAACACGCCGCTGCATCTAGATGCGCAAACCAACCTTCTCCTCCGAGAATCTGCTACAAGGATGTTCTCGTTCTAGATGAAAAGAAATTGGCCCAGTTTTTACGAAACACAAACATCTCAGATCAGTTGGTTACCAACATCGACCACTTCAAATCCTCCAAGTACAGTTTCAGAAAACTGAACCAAAAGGCGAAAACCCGAAGGGAAGCGGAATATGCAGCGTTTCACTTCTTGTACATGTATTGGAATGTCAGATTACCTCTTTTCTGTGTTGAGAAAATTGTGATCAATATGGGTACGAATGATTCAATACCTCTTCTATTCGTCTGAATTCTGAAACTATAACTACGATTCAGCATTATTTTTGATCGACATACAAGTTATATACCTTATTTTATTAATCTACCATTTACTTTCATGAAATTTATGTAAATATGATTTTATTTTCATTTATCATTTACTTATATGCATCATATTTGAACCTACCTAGGTATATCTAATGGAAGATCATATTGTCTCATATAATTGTATATAAATGATTTGTATAAATAATAAATATAGATTGAAAATGAAGAAAAAATTAAAAGCACTAACGTGAAGTCGGGACCTTTTGCGAGATGGTTTAAATTTATCGGCAGAGCAGTCACCCATCCATTTTTGACAACTGTCAAAAATTTCTTCAATTGGTTTCTGAAACTGGAAAATGCGAATCTACCTTCAAGGTGGATGAACGAGCGCTCAAAAGCTCCTTACTTTACGGCAGTGCTTTTCGGATTTTTTCATACATATATCCTTTTCTGATGAAAATATTCTGAAATTATATTCAAATTTGATCAACGTAGAAAAAAAAGACGAAAAATTAAGTGAGGTGAGAAATCTTTCGAAAATCTCAAGAACTCAAATAACTCGTAAACTGTTGATTTTTTGGTTATCGATAAATATATAGCAAATGAGTCATACTAACACGTCCTCGAAGGTTCAGGTCTAATTTGGAAACACCCAATTTTATATTGAACAACTTCGCGATTAATTCCTCACCTAATATCTACCTATTCCTCAGTTCCCTAGCATATTCCGAATCAACTCTGGACAAAACTTGTTGTCGTACACTGACACTCAGAACGAGGTTATTAGTTTCGAAATATCTAGTTTCCATATTCGGGAAATATACAGACCATTATCAAAAATAGATTGTCTCTGGCTAGTGCTCTACTGATAAAATATTCCCTACTGAAACTTCCAGAAAGTTGCGAGATTGGCGACCTAGTTCGCCCGCATTTTCCTGATATTATAAACTTATCACAGCAACGAAAGCTGAAAAAAAAGTAAAATTTTCTGGGATGACAAGTTTTTCCTTATGGTTTCTTCTTTTATTATTTTTACATCCGCTAGTTATCTTGACCTATTACCCAGATATCTCAAGTATTCTTACAGATACGAATGAATAATTTTTCAGTTTAATAACTTGGCACAAATAACGCGCTGTATAATAATAATTGAAAAAATAATAGGCTTCCCTACTCGTCAGTTTGAGGAGGGAAAACAGTTGAACCACTCATCTATTCGAAACCCTCATCAGATTCAAGTACAAAATAACAATACAGCTGGTGAAGTTAGATCTGCGATTGCAATATATTGCTTTTTGATGAGATAATCGATTTCATATATTTCAACCACGTTTTAATGTTATTCTCATTTCGAGTATACAGGAAAGGATAGATTCATTCTGCGTGAACGTCGACTCAATTCCTGGCGCTCCCTTATCTGTAAAACGGTAGTCTGTCACTGATATACGAGTATGAACTATGAACGAGTTTATATACGGAGATTCGCCAATCGTACGGAATGTTTGTTGTAAATCAACAAGCCTGTCCGAAGCCACAATAGGGCTGAGTTATGGCACCGCCATTTCGAAGATAGTTTAGCACTAATTGATGCTTCAATCAACTCACGTTTAGAAGCGAGGAACTGCCCTGCCATCCAATGAAATTGTTGTATATTTAATAACATCCAACGCTTCAGCCTTCAGCGAAATTAAATTCGCATACCTGGCTTTCATCCACCAAACAATTCGAACTATTGAACTGAATAATGTTCATTGCTTAATTATTCCTTCTGGTCACTGATTGCACATCCATATACATATCCAGTACCATATGCTTCTGTCATTCTGATCAAATTATTGGCTCGAAATGCTGGAAATCTGAAGTAGCCAACATCAATGGATTATAAATCCTTTTATATCACCATATACAGGGTCTTTCACGAGGAACCTCACCCATATTTATACGGGAAACTACTGAACGTATTTTCATGAAATTCAGCACTTATAAGTATTTCACGATGCTGATGAAATCTAAAATATTTTCAAGGCATGAGCACCTCCGGTTTTTCCGGAAATGACGTCAACTTCCGTTTTTCAAATTAGAACACCATTTTTTTATTGCAGAAATAGATTCCTTAGAAAATTTCAAGTTATTTTGATGTAACATTTTTCAGTTTTGGTTGGAAAATTCTCTCTGAGCGGGAAAATTCGAAAAAAAAATCGAAAATAGAGCTCCGCTGAAACAAGAATAACTTCGAGGTTTTTGGATGGAAAATTTTCATTTTTGGGATTTTTCAAGATGTAAGATTGATGTATCCACTTTAAAAATCGAAATCGCGATTCATGATACAGGGGGTGAAAAAATCGCTTTCAAAGTTAGGGATGACAAAATCGTGAAGAATCAATTTTTTCAAATTAGAACCCCATTTTTTTATGGCAGATATTGAATCTACGTTAAAAAATAATGTGAGTGTATGCATCACACCCTTGCCCTAAAATGGATATTTTCTGAGTTATTCACAAAAAACTGTTTTTCGTCTTGAATTTTCAGCTATTTCTTTTCCCTTCACGCCAAAAAGATGAAATTTTCAGGAACTGTTACTTAAACCATGTTTTAGATTTTACTACCCTAATATGCGAGAGAAAAAAGTTACAGGTTGTTCCTAAATAGATGGCGAATTTGGATTCGAATTTGTATCGGAAACCTCTTTATTTCAACTAATCGGCCATCGGTTTTCTCTCCAGTGATAAATAAACAATTCCTTATGAACCATATGCAAAAACTTACCATGTTTTACATTCTTTTTTTTTAATGATAGATATCATTAATTACATCTGCCAAATTCCTCTTTATTCAGTAGCATTTTGTGTTTACTATTAATTTGGTGATAATTCGTATTAAGTTATAAAATCGATCACTATGCCTAATTTTACCAATGAAGATTATTTAAATCTCATTCTACTTCATGGAGAATGTAATAAAGTTGTAGATAAAACGATTCGACTGTTCATTGAGAGGTTTCCTGACCGACCCAGACCAACGAGAGATACCATTAACAGAACCATGACAAACTTGAGAAATGTCGGATCTTTCGTTAAGAAAACTATACACAGAGAAAAAAGTGTAGTAGAAGATGAGAACAACGAAATTACAGTTCTTGCATATTTTCGTGTGAATCCTCAAAATTCTCTCAAAGATGCCGAGATTGATCTGGGATTATCTCAATCGAGTGTTTGGAGAATATTAAAAAAACATAAAATGCACCCATATAAATTCAATAGGGTACAGCATTTGAAGGAAACTGATTTCGTCAGGAGAACAGAGTTTTGCGAAGCTATGATGATTCGATTTCAAGAGAATGAAAACTTTTTGGACTGTACAATTTGGACAGATGAATCTAAATCCAGAAAGAATGGTTCTTTCAATAGGCATAACAGTCATTATTGGGATGAAGAGAACAACCACCACTTCAGACAATGGAACTTTCAAGAGACCTGGAGTTTCAATGTTTTTTGCGCCATCAAAAATAATGCAATTCTCGATGTTCACATTTATGATGAGACTTTAACTGGTAAGATAGAACACTACACATGTTTGCATTATTTAAAGAATGTTCTCCCTTAGGAGATAGATATTCTGACATATTGACTCAAATAATTGAGCCGCTAGTACAGAACCATAATGACTTATGGTATCAACAAGATGGCGCGCCTCCACACAATTCACTCAATGTGTCAAATATCCTCTACAGGCTATTTGAAGATCGATGGTTGGCGAACAATGGTCCACATCTTTGGCCACCACGTTCTCCCGATTTAACTCCTTTAGACTATTATGTTTGGGGTAGGATAAAAAATATTGTCTACTCAACTCCCCTGATTGATAAAGAGGACTGCATAGAACGAGTCAGAAATGCGTTCAGGTTTGTTTAGATTTTTAGATTCATAGTTTTGAAACTCAATTTGGTTTTTAAACACTTTTGCAGATCTCTTCCTCCCGATGAAATAAGAAGAGCAACGCACGAAGCATTCCTGAGACGTATAAATAAATGTCTAGAAATTAACGGTCAAAACTTTGAGCATCTTCTCTAGTTATAACTGCGAGAGTTTGCCATGGTTCTCCTAATAGTAACTTGAAGTCGGTTTCAAAAAGGGGTGAAAAATCTACAGCATGGTTCAAATAACAGTTCCTGAAAATTTCATCTTTTTGGCGTGAAGGGAAAAGAAATAGCTGAAAATTCAAGACGAAAAACAGTTTTTTGTGAATAACTCAGAAAATATCCATTTTAGGGCAAGGGTGTGATGCATACACTCACATTATTTTTCAACGTAGATTCAATATCTGCCATAAAAAAATGGGGTTCTAATTTGAAAAAATTGATTTTTCACGATTTTGTCATCCCTAACTTTGAAAGCGATTTTTTCACCCCCTGTATCATGAATCGCGATTTCGATTTTTAAAGTGGATACATCAATCTTACATCTTGAAAAATCCCAAAAATGAAAATTTTCCATCCAAAAACCTCGAAGTTATTCTTGTTTCAGCGGAGCTCTATTTTCGATTTTTTTTTCGAATTTTCCCGCTCAGAGAGAATTTTCCAACCAAAATTGAAAAATGTTACATCAAAATAACTTGAAATTTTCTAAGGAATCTATTTCTGCAATAAAAAAAATGGTGTTCTAATTTGAAAATTTTTATAACAATTGGACCATATTTCTCGTATTTCTGACCTAATTGCATTCTAATTCTGTTTTTTGAATGTCAATGTTTCGAAATGTTGTGATCGAATTACTGACTTACGTAACCGTGTTGTCATCTTCCGAATTAATTTTTTTTGCTTGGCGCTTCTTTTTTTTTTTTTTTTTTTGATATTTTTTGGCGCCCCTTCGGACCTTGCGCCCGTGGCGAGTGCCACCCTTGTCACGCCCTAGATACAGTCCTACTTTCCGGCCTTCACAGTTCCAAATTACATTGACATAATATAGCTCCATGAAAATACTTTGAAACATTCATTCTCATTTCTATAAAATTTAAGAGATATCTTACACATTAAAATTGCTCCAATTGTAGATGAAACACATCCCCTCGAACCTTCGAATCTTGCGAAAAATATTCCTCTGGCTATAAAATGTCATGCCTGCTTGTGACAACTAAACCAATCCCTTGTGGCTTATTGGAATTCTACACACGCATTCGCTCAAAGGGTTTCATAGGTACCTTCACTAAATCATCCTCTCGTCGTCAATCGATAATATACCCAGACTAGCAACCCCCGTCCTGGCTGTGCCCGCATAACTTGAGCAATAAAGAACATATTGATTAATTCGAACATTCCGATTGAAAAATTGAATTCACTGATTATTTTAGATAATAAATTATTTCGAATAATGAGGTCAGTAGATTAATATTTGCGATCTGATCGATCGAGGCCGGTCGGGAAACAAGGAAGAATTGCATCAGACCAGTTGGCCGAAAAACGGATGTCATTTAACCGTTCGCAAAGAAAATTTGGTACTTATTCACTAAAATAGTTGCGATGTGTTATCCATCAAGAATATAGTCTTAAACCAACACTAGACAAATACAGAAGCGGGTGAATCGCTATAAAATTCGAATGAACTTTTTGGGTGTTGAAGAAACACCTGCGGCGAAATTGAAGAAACATTCGAGTTATAAAAAAGCTAACGAACGAGTTTAATCGACAATTGAAACCGAATGCCCAGAGGAGTTCAATTTGAATTCCGACCTATTTCGCTAGTAACACTATATAACGGTCCTATTCCAACTTTCACTATATATTTAAATGGAAATTAAAGCAGAGTTCAAAGTTTTTTGATTTCAGTTCCGGAATTCTTTTCATTTCAATTCTAATTCATGAATAGTCAATTGTTTGAATCGTTGAAGCTGAAACTGCAGCAGAACTCATAACGTTATTCTTCAGTTGATAACGTGAGCAACTGGGAAATTTAAACTGGAAAACAAAGACCAAGTCATCAATTTGATAATGAAACTTCCTTAGTTTAGGGTTTTGATATACAGTTCAACTCAATGGAAGTCGTAGGCTGAAAGTAATATCCAGGATATTCTGTGGAGTCGGGATTAATTCATCATTCGACTCTTGCACACTTAGCATCTGTTTGTTCCTCGTCAGCTTGAATTATATTCAGGATAAAGATTAACAAATTGCATGTTCAACGTTCCAAAATCACTTATGATCTTTCAATTATAACTTATTATGAATAGAATAACAAGAACAATACCGCTAGACCCAAATTTCTTCATTTTTGTTCATTCCAGGGAGTTCGAGTTCTACCAAAATAAAAAAAATTCTAAGTAAAAACGAAAAATTCGAATTAAGTGTTCAAATAATCCATGAAAAGAAAAGTCTTAGTTCCAGTATTGTTGGACTTTTAATTTTGTCTTGTTGAGATGTTCGAATTATTTTCTCCTTATTACTTCGAAACTACTGATTCGAACAAGATGAAATTTTGCACTAATATGGAAAATAACATGTTCAACCTGCATGCAAAATTTTGTCCAGATCGCATGGCTAGAACAATAAAAACCATAGAAGATTGTAACTTTCGAACGAAAATGCCTAGGGACTTGAAATTTCCAGGATAGGTGTGGATCTCGAATGTCTCGGTCACGTTAATCAATGAGCAAAATTAGACTTGGGGTTCCGTCAATAGGGCCGTTCAAAATATTTCTTCTCCTGATAATTTCGAAACTACTGATTAGATTAAAATGAAATTTTGCACATAGATGAAAAATAATGTAGTTTTTATGAACAGATTGTAAGACTCAGGGCCGTATTTAGGGCGTGGCAAGGGTGGCACTTGCCACGGGCGCAAGGTCCGAAGGGGCGCCAAAAAATATCAAAAATGAAAAAAAAAATAATTCAAAGATGACAACACGGTTACGTAAGTAAGTAATTCGAACACAACATTTCGAAACATTGATATTCAAAGTACAGAATGAAAAAGCAATAAGGTCAAAAATATGAGAAATATGGTCCAATTGTTATAACAAATTTTCAAAGATGCCGCACTCTGATCATAAATATTGCAACCGGCAATATCGTCATTCCAAGCACAGCCTTTGTATGAGTTGTTTACACTACATCCCTTATCTCTCCCAGCTTGTTTTGAAGGGCGGCTTCTTTGATGATGATGGCTCATAATGATCGATTTGTTCAGATTTTTAAGCCACATCTGTGGTATTTTAAACACAATTTGTATTGCCAAAAATTCATTAATCGGAGTTTTGAGCTCAAGAAGTGGGAGACAAATTGGGGAATCTTATTCTATTCTACATAAATATTGATTTCTTTCGATTGTGAAGAGAAGAGCAAAAAATTTAAATTTTAATGTTCGTTTAGTGTGTATCCAGATTTAAAGTGATATAAGTTCTGAGTTTTTTTTTTATATTCTGACTTTTTTGTGCCTCAAAAGCAAACGCTGTACATTCGTTGGAGTCGCAATTAGGTGAAATTATCAAAGTTCTTCGCTAGCTCAAAAGATCGTCCCTGGTGAATTCGATAACAAATTATGAATTTATCATATATCTTAACTTCTGGGAAATTCTGTTAAGTAAAATAAACCGAATTAATCAATATTTGCAAAAAAAACAACTAGATATAACTAAAGGCTCACGAATGATACTTGGACTATTGAACGAACTGAAAGCTAACAGAGAAAACTTTTTTATGCCATTGATGGAACTTTCGAAAACTGAAGCTGATAAAATTGGAATCGAAGCAAAGTTACATAAATCGAGAAAACGAAAAAAACCCGAAATGCCAGGGGAACTAGCCAGTGATGAAGCTCATCTTTTCGATGCAAACGCAAAACTGAGGAATTGGACTATAATTATTCAAATTGAAGAAAGATTTGTTACTTTGAACGAAGTGGCAAACGACCTCAGTTTTTTGAATGGTAGTGTCATTCAAACTATGAATATTGACGTTTCGAAGAAAAGTGCTGCAGATCTTAAGATCAGAATTTGTTTTATGTTCATGCATTTCATTTAAAATGTGTATTTCAATGTTTTCAATAAAAAAATTTTTCCATAAAAATGTGTATTATTTTGAAACTCTTACGTAAATATATGTAAGCAATTCTTTAAATTGATACCTCTATGAATTGACATTATGATTATAACAGGCTGAGACCATGTACTCCAGTTAAGCGTAGATCTATTCTCTACTCTAAGATGTCATGCGCAGATCTATAGGATCTATGGTCCATCTCCAGAGCTTAGCGTCACTTAGCCTGCCGCCATTATCATTGTTACTTGTAACCTGAAACTAGAACGTAACTGTGTGTATACAGTTCCATGTGCTATTCTCCGACATTAGATTATTGTGAAATAAACGATTTCGTTCACCATCCTGAGTGTTTTTACTATTAACTTACATATATGACTAGCATTATGAAAAAAAAATATTATAAGAAATTATGATGTATCAAAAAAAATCAACGCAAATGGGGGGGGGGGGGGCGCTGTCTAATATATTGCCACAGGCGCAATAGTACCAAGATACGGCCCTGCGAAAGGGTTAATCAATGAAATTCGTCGACTCTTGGATGAGCGTTCTGTGTTGGCCGGAATGTATTCGTGTTGATTAGACGATAGAAGTTTCGTGACATCCTGAAACTGTTTCATTACTGGCAGGAAAGAGACTTAAAAAAAATTTGCTCCCGAAGGAAGAATTTCGATCAATTGCAACCAATATCGAAAACCCACACCTAAATCCGACTGCTGAAAGCATGAAACGAGACTATGGATGGCAAGACTACGGGTTACGTAAACAAGGACCATGCTAAAGAAGAACAGACACAGCGGAGCTTAATCCCTCCGGCAGCCTGGAAGTCACAGATAAGTGTATGTTCCTCTCAACAAGAAGTGAGAAAGACTGAGATGTGAATTATTCATAGGACCGGTAAAAATATATTCCTAATAATTTTTTGGTACGAATCGAAGCGGCATCCAGTTTCAAGACTGATGCAAATTACCGGATAACAATATTCGACAGAATAGTCCTACATTGGACGCACATTCGGGGCATCATCAATACAATCTGCTAATATTATGACTTCATCTCTTGTCTATTTCGTAAATAACTTCGAAATATTGTTGAATAACTCAGAAAATAGGAGCATTAAGTGAATTGTATTTAAGGAATTCATTCCCGAGATATTTCGATGAAGAAAATAATTATCTGAGCCAGCAACTGGAATAGTTTCTCGAAGACTGTTTCGCTTCTCATGGCCCTCCTCACCCTTTGAGCCATATCGAAGCCAAATATACTTTCCCTGCTTTCCGAAGATTTCTCGCTTCGTAAATTGAATGAAGAATGCCCGTTGCTACAGTAGATAAGGTCCGTTAAATAAACTTCTTTTGTTGAAGTTACTCTTCACTTTGAAAAATGAGCATGGAGGTTCGCCAGATCTCCTATTTAATAGAGGAGACAAATCATCTCGTCCCGAGATAAATCTGGGAATAATTCTATCCCAGTCTGACATCGAGTGTATTTCCGATATGATCGAATTCTATTTTGGTTGAATTTTACCCCAGGAAAGGGACCTCGTCACCAAGGATTATTTCTCCCGATAACTTTCGACAAACTTCCACTCACTCTCGCAAGGAATCGATCTAATTTCTAATTGATTCGGGAGATTTCAGACATCTTCAAACTTCCAAATTCTGATGTTTGAACCACAATAAAATCGAATTCCATAGTTCAATCTACAAGATGATCCAATAACTTTGAATGAATCTTGTGAAAAATTTGGATGAAAAAAACTTATAGTTGAATATATCGAACACGATACGAAAAAAATTTCATCTGCCCTGACATTTCCGTAGTTCTGAAGTTCTAATTCATGTCAGCATTTGATATATTTTCGATGTACTCATTTCTGGTATTATGAAACCGAAAGCGTACAAAGAATACATGTGGCATATAAATTTCGTCCCAAAAGAAGAAAGATAGTGGAAGGAATATTTCTGAATGGATAAGTGGTCTGAAAAATGAATACAACTTCATGTTATACGTGATTTGAAAAAGGAGAAAGGCCTGTATATCCTGGTGGAGATAAATGGACCCTTTCAGTCGTTTTCCGCTATAACACTTAAAGGCAAATAAAGCAGACTGGAGCAAAGGAGAATAGTGTTTTTAAGCTGATAGTGGGAAATTCTTTCAGAATACTTAAAACGTGTTGATCGAATGATTCGAACCTTTTAGCGAATGAAATTCATACCCAAGAGTATGATTTTCTGAGGAATTATTTTTACCCTGTACAGGGTGTCCCACGTTGTACCACCAACTTTAAGAATTCACATTATTCATTGAAGGATTAATACCAGATTTCGAGTTTGTATTGACCAGACACTACGAAATTTGAATTTACTACGATACAAATGAATTAAAACAAAATATGGAAAAATAAGTGGTCCGCATAATTTTTGAGCGCTCGTACTACTTACACGAGGGCTATATCATTTCGTCACGATGTCTGTATTTTTCGAATTTTGAGCCGAAAATGTTCTCAATCGACTATCTTCGACTCACTGATGACGAATCCGTCGGAAAATTCGAGTCTGTCCGGCCGTCCGCCCGTAAGCACGATAACTCTCGAACGGAACAACCTAGTGACTTGAAATTTTCAGTGTGGGTTCAGTTCCCGAATGCCTCGGTTAAGTTCGTTATTGGGCCAAATTCCACCAGGGGTTCCGTAAATATGGCCGTTCAAAGTTTTGTTCCCCAGATTACTTGAAAACTACAGATTTGATCGAGATAAAATTTTGCACTCAAATGCAGAATGCTACATGTCAAATTTTGTCCAGATCGCATTACTAGAACCATAGGAACCATAGAAAATTGTAACTTTTGAACGGAAACGCCTAGGGACTTGAAATTTTCAGGACAGGTGTGGATCTCGAATGTTGTAATCACGTTCATCTATGAGCAAAATTATACTAGGGGTTCCGTTAATATGGTCGTTTGAAATTTAGTTTTCTTGATAATTTCAAAACTACAGATTCGATCGTGACGAAATTTTGTATACTAATGAGAGAATGATATATTCAAGCTACATTTCTCCAGATCACATGACCAGAACCTTAGAAACCATAGAAAATCATAACTCTCGAACGGAAAGGCCTAGGGAATTGAAATTTTCAGGATAGGTGTGGATCTGAAATGTCGCGTTCACGTTCATAAATGAGCAGAATTATACTAGGGGTTCCGTAAATACGGTTGTTTGAAATTTTGTTTTCTCGATAATTTCGAAACTACGGATTCGAGAAGAGATGAAATTTTGTATTTCAATCGAGAATGATATATTAAAGCAATATTTTGTCCAGATCGCATGACCAGAACCATAGAAACCATAGAAAATTGTAACTTTTGAACGGAAAGGTCTAGGAACTTGAAATTTTCAGGGTGGGTTTGGATCGCGAATATCGCAGCCACGTTCATCAATGAGCAAAGTTAGACTAGGGGTTCCGTAAATATGGCCGTTCAAAATATTTTTTTTCTGATCGTTTCGAAAATACTGATTGGATTGGAATGAAATTTTGCACCTAGCTGAGGAATAATGTATTCAAACTACGTGCGAAATTTTGTCCAGATCGCATGACCAAGACCATAGATAACGTAGAAAATTCTAGCGAATCATCGGAAAAAAATTGGTCAGCTGAAGCACTGACATGAAGTATGGAGTTTCGCCTGAGTTCCAGAATTTTTCTGACAGCAGTCGAAAATTCCTTCAATTGATTTCTAAAACTGGAAAATGCGAATCTACCTACAAGGTGGATGTACGAGCGCTCAAAAGCTCCTGACTTCACGGCAGTGCTTTTCGTAATTTTTTATACATAATCAGATAAAAGACAACTCTTCTCTGAATCCGAAGAAAAAAATCGGGGAATTCACATTGTGAAAAACAATAATATTGAATAACGTGTTTAGTTATTGTATACAAATAAAAAGAATGAAGGAGGATAGATAAATTGGAATGGACTCACGTAGAAAAAGGAAGCCAATGGTAGTGACCCTTCTACGCAGGATTGAATTGATGCTTCGCAGTTGTCGTTTCTTCTCTGATGCTGCGCAGTCGTAGAGAAGGAAGGCGAATGGCGACGTCTGGTCGTGTCTGGTACGTAGAACTCGTAGAATAAACGCTTGGGTTTTGCGCCAAATCCCAATTTGGCGGAAAATCCTATTTTCCCACTGATGAGATGATTGATGATGTTGTGAAGTTATTTCTCACCCTTGACTTGATTGATGGCACTTTTGAATTCACTTACAACTTGGTTTGCTATGAAGAATTCACTTGAAATTGCTCTCACTTACATGCGGCCGAATGAACTTTAGTATTGCACTGATGCTTGGGTCCAAGATATGTCTGGATCTTGAATGAAACGTATTTTTGATTTTCACTCGTTTATTTAGAACTATTGATATTTCTTGACATGCGCACTCTTTCAATGTGCTCTGGCTCTGCTTGCGCTTGCGATCGACTTGGTTGGTCGATACGGACATTATTGCCGCGATTTACATTTCTCGATAAACATCCTTAGTGTTTCTACTATTAATATTATTAACTTACATACATATATTTGAATGATAATGTGAGACACCCAGTACACACTCCATGTCGGTTATTCCGAGGAAACCTACTCACCTTTTAACTTCTAGGGTATATGTTAGTTTTCACGTCATTTGTTGTGTGATCGAAACGACTTCCTCTGCTCACTTTCTCAGGTCCCTCTTCTAATGGATTTCCCGGATATTACTCTCCTATGCCAAATACAGCTTTGAGAACGAAGTCGAATGAAGCGGATGATAAGCTATTGTATTGGTTTTTTGAAACGGTTGTATAAGTGCCAAGCAATAAATGGGGTGATTCATAGGGCAAACGATTTTGAAACTAGGTAAGTCTCGGAAATGAGTGTGATTTCAGACGAATAATGGAACAGATCGTTGTTAGAATTTTTGTTTCGAAATTCAAAGAATAACCAGAAAAATTTAAACTCTTCGTAGTTTATATGGACTCAATACCTTACACAATGAACTTCGAAATTGTATAGGACTATATTATTTCGTCACGATGTCTGTATTTTTCGAATTTCGAGCCGAAAATGGTCTCAATCGACTATGTTCGACTAACTGATGACGAATATTTGTCGGAAAATTCGAGTCTGTCCGTCCGGCCGTCCGTAAGCACGATAACTCTCGAACGAAACAACCTAGAGACTCGAAATTTTCAGTGTGGGTTCAGTTCCCGGATGCCTCGGTTGAGTTCGTTAATGGGCCAAATTCCACCAGGGGTTCCGTAACTATGGCCGTTCAAAAGTTTTGTTCCCCTGATTACTTGAAAACTACAGATTTGATTGAGATGAAATTTTGCACTCGAATGGAGAATGGGGTGTTCAAGCTACACGTGAAATTTTGTCCAGATCGCATGACCAGAACCATAGAAACCATAGAAAATTGTAACTTTTGAACGGAAACGCCTAGGGACTTGAAATTTTCAGGATAGGTGTGGATCTCGAATGTCGTGATCACGTTCATCTATGAGCAAAATTATACTAGGGGTTCCGTAAATATGGTCGTTTGAAATTTTGTTTTCTTGATAATTTCAAAACTACAGATTCGATCGTGACGAAATTTTGTATACTAATGGAGAATGATATATGCCAGCTACATTTCTCCAGATCACATGACCAGAACCATAGAAACCATAGAAAATCATAACTTTCGAACAGAAAGGCCTAGTGGCTTGAAATTTTCAGGATAGGTGTGGATCTGAAATGTCGCGTTCACGTTCATCAATGAGCAGAATTATACTAGGTGTTCCGTAAATACAGTCGTTTAAAATTTTGGTTTCTCGATAATTTCGAAACTACGGATTCGATCGAGATGAAATTTTGTATTTTAATCGAGAATGATATATAAAAACAATATTTTGTCCAGATGGCATGACCAGAACCATAGAAACCATAGAAAATTGTAACTTTTGAACGGAGAGGCCTAGGAACTTGAAATTTTCAGGGTGGCAAAATTAGACTAGGGGTTCCGTAAATATGGCTGTTCAAAATCCGAAAATACTGAGCGGACTGGAATGAAATTTTGCACCTAGCTGACCTAGCTGAGGAATAATGTATTCGAACTACGTGCAAAATTTTGTCTAGATCGCACCACCAAGACCATAGAAACCGTAGTAAATTCTAGCGAATTATCGGAAAAAAATTGATCAGCTGAAGCACTGACATGAAGTCTGGAGTTTCGCCTAAGTTTCAGAATTTTTTTGACAGCTGTCGAAAATCCCTTCAATTGACTGGAAAATGCGAATCTACCTACAAGGTGCATGTACGAGCGCTCAAAAGCTCCTGCCTTCACGGCAGTGCTTTTCGTAAACTTGAGGTTTTGGTGCAGTCAAAACCTATACCACTATAATATTTGGTAATATGAATACATATTTAATTTCAAATTCGGTTACCAACCTCGGGCTGCATATTCAAAGTCGAGCATACATTGTAGTTTAATCAACGGATGTCGTTAAGAATGGAGCTGTGTGACTTTGGCTTCAAACGAAGCTTTGCTTAGACGAACGGAGGTATGTAGACGACAAATAAACCTTTGTATGGGCGACTGAAGGAGTCCTCGATAAGATGAAGAGACGCAACGTAGGTTTACCATGAAAAAATTTCGGAGAAAGAATTTGAACCTCGGGCAGTTGCCTGTCAGGTCAGACTCGAAAGTCGGTCGGGGACCGTGAGCAGTTTTTGTCGGTTGGGGGTGGCTCGGGAAGAGTCAGTTGTTACCGGTCTGGGACCGGGGGTGAGTTGTGTGGAAGTGGAGAGCTCGGGAGAGTTAAATTGTTTTGAGTCTGGGACTCGCGTTAGGGGTTGTTGAAAGTCGGAACGGTGCCACGATAGGTACTGAATTAAGGTTCACTTTTCGATTCAGAAGGAGTTGCTCGCGGAGAGGGAACTGGGAAGGGTAAAATCCTACGGGACGGGGTACGACTTTGTTTAACTATTTAAACAATTTCCTTGGAATCTGCGGGGGAAAGGGGACTTCACTGATCACTCCACATTTTCTGAACATAATTGCCAAGATTATATGAAAAAATTTCATCGGTCGGATGTAGGCACCCTGTATAACGATTTTCTCACTCAAAATCCTGTGCTGCTGAGAATATTTAATTGAAGATTGAGTTTTTCAAAATTCGTGAACAAAGATATAAAATTCAAATCGTCGTAATTGAAGTGAAACTCACGAGCTGTCCAGAAACGAAACAATGGCCGCAATAACAAAAGATGCATAAACTATGCGAATTGTGGTGCAAACGATACATTCGACGCTGAAAAAAGGGAAGAGCATAAGCGGGAAATGAAAGTTTCGTTTGTGTACAATTTCGCATTATGCGAAATTGCGACACAGTATATTCATCAAAATAATCTCTTGCGAACTATTCCCAAGTTATATTTAAAAACTTCTCGAACGGTTCATTTCTCCAAATTGCTCTCACATCGGAAAATGGAGAACGAATTACAAGAATTAGGAGAGAGCGAAACTTCGAGTCTTCGCGGTATCATGAAAGACGTATTTTTATCTTGATGATAATAAGCTGACGGTGAAAAACTAAAAACAGCCTTTCTGGAACTTTTTTTCGGGAGATGGCGAGCGATAAACGGATGTTATTCTGATTTGGTGGAAAATCTATTCCCAGTTACGATAACGAAAATAATGAAACACCGATGTAAACCTGCATTACATGCCGTTGCCTCATCAATATTTATAGTGGCCATTAGTTATTTCTGTAATTCTAGCGTCCGAACAGACATGACATTTTTTTAATTGAATGACCCAGATACAGAGGCATATGTATAGTAACTTGGTGAGTTACTGTCCCCGATGTTTTTACCAAAGACCAATCATAATCAACGGCATATTCCATGTTGCATCTATATTTTTTCCTGGTGAACTTCGCCGATGATGGTCGTTGGATGTCGAAGTTGAATTATATCAGCTCTTAGGGCTATCCACGATATACATATATTCAGAGGTGATGGTGAAGGAATAATTCATGGAGTCCGATGGTGCGATAGAGGTGACAATTCGAATATCTCGATCTTCAAATATGTAAGAGCTTCTTGATCTGAATCGTTGTTATAATACTCTCGATAAATATTGTTTTTTTTTCCACATGATCAAGCCTAAGTAATGGTTAATGTCGAAAAATCGAGAAGGAATTGATTAACATAACATCAATTTTTTTTTCTCTTTTTTGTATATTATATTTTTGTTTCGAGGCGCTACTGCTTTTTTGAACCGCTGTGTCCTACAGCGCATTTTTCAATATACATCCAAATTTGTCTCGGCGTGAAATTCTCTCACGGTAAGTCTTCCCTGTTGTCAATTAAGATATTTTCTGGAATAATTCACAGGGACCGTAAATATTCTTGTGCACGTTTTTTTTTTAGGTTAGATCCATGATTAACCTCAAGTATCTATCTCATATTCTGCATTTCATTTGCCTACTAGTTGTATTTTTATTATTTCAAAGCTTCCTTCAGGTTACAATTTATCTTTTCTGTAAATTTTGGTTCCTTTAATGACGTATTCAGACCTGAAGGAGTGCTTGGGAAACTGTAACTTTTTCTAATGAATTTTAAACAATTCACAGCTCTTCCCCTGGGATTGGAGAAGTTGGTTCTCCTAGGAACCGAGAATTTGTTCCCTTGGGATTTGAAGATTTTGTTCCCCTGAGATTGTGACATTTAGCACCGCTTCCTCAAGAATTCCAATCATTAAATATTTCCGAGAGGGAGACATTTCCCTGGAATTGGATTGTTGGAAAACTGTACCGTATCTGCAAGTCACTGGTTCTGGTTGTTTCACACCCTTGGAGCTGGACATATTTTAAGCATTGAAAGACGATATTTCATGGAGGAAATGTTCCTAAAGATCTGGGAGATATGATTAAGCTAAGTAACACTAACATTGTATAAATTCTTTTGTTCAGAGGTCGATCACAACTTGTTGTGAACAATTGTAGATTTGAATTTTTATTATAATTGTAAAACCTGAAGGGAGTTATTAATTTAGTCAGGAACCCTGAGATTAAGATTCAATTGCTCATTAAGGTTGAATAAGGGGATCAGCACAAATGTAGTTAGGGTCAATGTGCAAATAGAATTTGTATTTTTTTATGAATCATATATGTTATACCTCGACTCTCATCAATTCCATAATAATAATAATAATAATAATGAAATCAATATTAATGAAATGATGGTTGAATGAAGCATAGAGGAAAATGTAAGAAAAATGAAACAAGAAAGGCTGAAGATAATTGCATATATATCAGATAACGGACTGCTGAAATATCCGATGAGTTTGAGACATTCGCTGATTCAGCAAGAATGATACAATCCATCAAACTTTGGAACATATACATAATTATCGGTGTCGCTCTTCAATTCTGCAGCAGATAGATGGCAGACGTATTCAATTTATTAAAATCTTCCACTTCCAGAGAACGAAGTAGCGTACCTAAACGATGTCTCCTAATCTGGAAGGTTATCAGGATATGTCAGGCGGATGTGAAAAATTATTAAATGTTCAGTTTAAGCCCAAAGAGCAACAGAGAATAACGATTTCAGTAAAAAGATGGAAAAATCCGTGGATTATGGTCCTCAACATTTGCGGTTAAAAGGCTCGAGTTCAATTAGGAACAAAAATTACGAATTGCACGTAGCGTTATACACCCTAATTGCTATCAAAGGTAGTTCTCGTGTGCATTGCTACGCCGTGAGCTCTACAGGTTGCGCCATTCGGAGTGTTACCAATTAAAAATGCTGCATTTCCACCAGACATCTTTTTGTTCGAAATGGTGACGTTTTTGATACAGCTGAGCCATTCAATCGTTCTACTATGCTTTGCTAGAAGAAACGCTCAATCCAATGTTACGCTTCCGTCATATCTCAACACCTCGATCATTATGGGGGCTTTCATTCTCGAAAAAAATTGAAGAAATTTCCATGGAAGATGAGAATAAATTAATGAAACAAAAGGAGAGGACGGAAGATTAAGAACAAACGGTTAGAATGTATAAATCCTAGAATACCTGCAAGGACAGAAGGCAGTATTGTGAAGAAAAAATCGAACACAATGAATGAGATCAAGTGAGATCTCTTTCTCCCCAAAATAAACACTCCAGAGTTAAAAAATCTCTATTCTACCACTTTGTAACGGCTTAACAGTCCTCCCTTCAGCCTTCTCTTTGAGGCGCCACTGTCTTTGAACCGCTGTGTCCTACAGCGCGAGTCGTTGCGCGTGATTCGAATTTACACCTTTGTTTTTCGCCATTTTGAGATCTGAAATTGATTCGATAATATCGATTTCGCATTGAAGTGAAGAGTGGATTGTCACTTTCAATCATTGGATGTTTAACTGTTGAATATACATCCAAATTTGTCTCGGCGTGAAATTCTCTCACGGTAAGTCTTCCCTATTGTCAACTAAGATATTTTATGGAATAATTCACAGAGACCGTAGATATTTTCGTGCACGTTTTCTTTTTAGGTTAGATCCATGGCTTACCTCAAGTATCTATCTCATGTTTTGCATTTTCTTTGCCTTATAGTTTTATTTTTATTATTTCGAAGCTTCCTTCAGGTTACAATTTATCTATTTTGTAAATTTTGGTTCCTTTAATGACGTTTTTGGACCTGAAGGAATGTTTGGGAAACTGTAGCTTTTTCTAATGAGTTTTAAACAATTCACAGCTCTGCCCATGGGATTAGAAAAGTTCTTCCCTGGGATTAGAAAGCTCTTCCTCTGAGATTGAGACGTTTAGCATCGCTTCCTCAAGACTTCCAATCATTGAATGTTTCCGAGAGGAAGACATTTCCCTGGAATTGGATGGTTGGAAAATTGTGCCGTATCTGCAAATCACTGGTTCTGCTTGTTTCACACCCTTGAAGCTGGACATATTTTAAGCATTGAAAGACGATATTTTATGGAGGAAATGCCCCTAAAGATCTGGGAGAAATGATTAAGCTAAGTAACACAAACATTGTATAAATTCATTTGTTCAGAGATCGATCTCAACCTGTTGTAAACAATTGTAGATTTGAATTTTTATTATAATTGTAAAACCTGAAGGGAGTTATTAATTCCGTCAGGAATCCTGAGATTAGAATGTTATTGCTCATTAAGGTTGATGCCTTTCGTAACGAAGGGGATCAGCACAAAGGTAATATCAAGGTAAATAACAGTTACGTAACACAGTTCGTTTTTTCTTCTTTGTGTTTTTCGATTTAGTCTTGTTTCCTTCCATGGAACCTGGTCTGTTTTCTTCATAGGCACTCTCAGGATTCCATCATTATAGATATCTAATTCTTCATTTGCTTGGTTATTAGGATCTAGGGCTCCTATTTCAATTTCTCTTGTTTCGATACCTTGCGTACTATTAGGAACCTTTTGCGAATCTTATGACTATGAGGGCACTCTGAAGTTTTGAAAGAGGAAATTACTTTTATGCCCCGTGAAGCCGGAGAAACTTACAATTTCTTTGGTTTTAAACAGAAGGGTGCACTAGAGACAGCCCAAGATAGGATGCCTCAACAATCAGCTTCAAGGAAAAGCTCAGAGCTATCTGGTAAAAACAAAGTTTATGCAAAGGACATTTTGGCATCTTTATACTCACTTACTCTTTCGGAATGTTCGAGTGGACGGTTAATGAAATCCTTGAGCTCGACAGATCCACAAAATGGATGATGAACATGAATCGTAGCCTGCATCCCAACAGCTCAATACGAAGATTATATCATTCTCAAAGGCAGGGACAAAGATTTGCAAAGTTTTGAATATCAACACCATTGAAAAACGTTGGAAATGAAAAACAGGATATCGACAATTGAAGACCTGCTTCCGAAAATGGAAAAAAAGGTGCCTATTCCTAATTAGGGCTGGAAGAAGAGCCTTGGAAAAGCTCATTGTTGCGGGCACATAAAGCAATCATGAGCTATCCGGAACACCGATCACACCAACAGACCTGTAGAGAGTAAAGTGGGAAGACAGATAAGACAGGCATAATTTAAAACAGTTCCTGAAGACCATATGAGAAGAAACCTGGACTTCATATTTTTCAGAATATACAGGGTGTTTCATGAGTTGTTGGCCATAGTGTGAATGCAGGTCATCCAGACCTCAAAGAAAAGTTGCTTGTTTTGTATCCTACTGCTATTAGTTTAGGAGATACAGGGTGATTTGTGGATTTCGGCCTGAATTTACGATAGCCATAACTTTGGAATCTGGGGTGCGATTTTGGTTAAATTTCATGGGTTTGTTTACTTTAGAAAGTCTTTTCGAATGGCTCACGAAATATCAATATTTTCAGGGCAGTACTCAGAATATTGTGGTTCATCTTTCAAGCTTCATAATCTATATTTTTACATCACTTAGAGAAATTTCGTTATTGCCATAAAAAAATACATTATTCAATCTAAAAAATTCAATATTCACTTTGAATGGCACACTTGTTATAAGCGAGAAGCGATCGAACGAATTGATATTTCATGTATTTTTTTTGGAATCCGGTCCTGATTTTAGTCTTTTCGTGATAATATTTCTTGTGTTACACTGAAATTTTGAATTTTATAATTTTCTGTTAACACGCTGCGTAAAGAAATAATTAAAAGTATGCTTAACCGTCATCCGTCACTCCGAGTCATCAGGTTCAATGAACTATAAACGCCGCTTGTAGCTCATCACTTTTGTGAAGGGAAGCTGTGAGGGCAGGATGAAGAAATATTTTAGGGTTGTTTGCAATGTTTTCTGGTGAGTTACTGAAAAAGAGATGAAGTCTCACAATGTTAAGAGTGCAGGCCCTTTCTGGGTAGCGTTTGTCTTCCCTATTGTCAACTAAGATATTTCATGGAATAATTCACAGAGACCGTAGATATTTTCGTGCACGTTTTCTTTTTAGGTTAGATCCATGGCTTACCTCAAGTATCTATCTTATCTTTTGCATTTTCTTTGCCTTATAGTTTTATTTTTATTATTTCGAAGCTTCCTTCAGGTTACAATTCATCTATTTTGTAAATTTTGGTTCCTTCAATGACGTATTTAGACCTGAACGAATGTTTGGGAAACTGTAGCTTTTTCTAATGAATTTTAAACAATTCACAGCTCTTCCTATGGGATTAGAAAAGTTCTTCCCTGGGATTAGAAAGCTCTTCCTCTGAGATTGGGACATTTAGCACCGCTTCCTCAAGACTTCCAATCATTGAATATTTCCGAGAGGAAGACATTTCCCTGGAATTGGATTGTTGGAAAACTGTGCCGTGTCTGCAAATCACTGGTTCTGCTTGTTTCACACCCTTGAAGCTGGACATATTTTAAGCATTGAAAGACGATATTTTATGGAGGAAATGCCCCTAAAGATCTGGGAGAAATGATTAAGCTAAGTAACACAAACATTGTATAAATTCATTTGTTCAGAGATCGATCTCAACCTGTTGTAAACAATTGTAGATTTGAATTTTTATTATAATTGTAAAACCTGATGGGAGTTATTAATTCTGTCAGGAACCCTGAGATTAGGATTTTATTGCTCATTAAGGTTGATGCCTTTCGTAACGAAGGGGATCAGCACAATATCAAGATAAATAACAATTACGTAACACAGTTCGTTTCTTCTTCTTTGTGTTTTTCGATTTAGTCTTGTTTCCTTCCATGGAACCTGGTCTGTTTTCTTTAGAGGCACTCAAGATTCCATCATTATAGACATCTAATTCTTCATTTGCTTGGTTATTAGGATCTAGGGCTCCTATTTCAATTTCTCTTGTTTCTATACCTTGCGTACTATTAGGAACCTTTTGCGAATCTTATGACTATGAGGGCACTCTGAAGTTTTGAAAGAAGAAATTACTTTTATGCACCTTGAAGCCGGAGAAACTTACAATTTCCTTGGTTTTAAACAGAGGGATGCACTAGAGACAGCCCAAGATAGGATGCCCCAACAATCAGCTTCAAGGAAAAGCTCAGAGATATATGTAAATCACAGCTATCTGGTAAAAACAAAGTTTATGCAAAGGACATCTTGGCATTTTTATACTCTCTTACTCTTTCGGAATGTTCGAGTGGACGGTTAATGAAATCCTTGAGCTCGACAGATCAACAAAATGGGTGATGAACATGAATCGTAGCCTGCATCCCAACAGCTCAATACAAAGATTATATCATTCTCAAAGGCAGGGACAAAGATTTGCAAAGTTTTGAATATCAACACCATTGAAAAACGTTGGGAATGAAAAACAGGATATCGACAATTGAAGACCTGCTTCCGAAAATGGGAAAAAAGGTGCCTATTCCTAATTAGGGCTGGAAGAAGTTCAGTGTTACAGGCACATAAAGCAATCATGAGCTAACCGGAACACCGATCACACCAGCAGACCTGTAGAGAGTAAAGTGGGGAGACAGATAAGACAGGCATAATTGAAAACAGTTTCTGAAGACCATATGAGAAGAAACCTGGACTTCATATTTTTCAGAATATACAGGTTGTTTCATGAGTTGTTGGCCATAGTGTGAATGCAGGTCATCCAGACCTCAAAGAAAAGTTGCTTGTTTTGTATCCTAATGCTATTAGTTTAGGAGATACAGGGTGATTTATGGATTTCGGCCTGAATTTACGATAGCCATAACTTTGGAATCTGGGGTGCGATTTTGATAAAATTTCATGGGTTTGTTTACTTTGAAAAGTCCTTTCGAATGGCTAACGAAATATCAATATTTTCAGGGCAGTACTCAGAATATTGTGGTTCATCTTTCAAGCTTCATAATCTATATTTGTACATCACTTAGAGAAATTTCGTTATTGCCATAAAAAAATACATTATTCAATCTAAAAAATTCAATATTCACTTCGAATGGCACACTTGTTATAAGCGAGAAGCGATCGAACGAATTAATATTTCATGTAATTTTTTTGGAATCCGGTCCTGATTTTAGTCTTTTCGTGAGAATATTTCTTGTCTTTCACTTAAATTTTGAATTTTATAACTTTCTGTTAACACGCTGCGTAAAGAAATAATTAAAAGTATGCTTAATCGTCATCCGTCACTCCGAGTCATCTGGTCCAATGAACTATAAAGGCCGCTTGTAGCTCATCACTTTTGTGAAGGGAAGCTGTGAGGGCAGGATGAAGAAATATTTTAGGGTTGTGTGCAATGTTTTCTGGTGAGTTACCGAAAAAGAAATGTAGTCTCACAATGTTGAGAGTGTGGGACCTTTCTGGGTGGCGTATAAAAGGTTTCTTCTCTCACAAGGACAAAAAAAAAATATTAAGATAATATTTATACTAGCGGAAAATTTGTTTCCTGAAGAGTAGGTTATCGATTGTTTTTTCAACTTTCTAGGTAATGTCCTGTTGACATAATTCTTCCGATTATTTCTGCAATCTATTCTAGTTCATACAAGTTTTTGAACACCTGATTGTGGATTCCATTTAATCTTGGGATTATCTGTCCTCCAATTTCAATACTATTCCATTAAATTCTTCTCGGGTCATTTCATTCCAGCTTTCTTCCCTTCTTTCTATTCTTTGTTCAATATTCAATATTTTCATTCCAGCTCTTCTAGTTCTATATGAGACCCCACAAAAGCACAAAGCTTGTGCGAGTTCGGAAATTATTATATATTGCTTCCGAAAAAATAGGGGTATATTTTGAAATCGATTCTTAAATTAAGAGATAACCAGATATCTCTTTCGCCACCTGCATAAAAACAAAAATTTTATTAGTTGCTTTCTTTTTTGAGCGCTCGTACTACTTACACGAGGGCTATATCATTTCGTCACGATGTCTGTATTTTTCGAATTTTGAGTCGAAAATGGTCTCAAACGACTATGTTTGACTCACTGATGACGAATCCGTCAAAAAATTCGAGTCTGTCAGTCCGTCCGTCCGTATACACGATAACTCTCGAAGGGATTGTCCTAGAAACTGGAAATTTTCAGGGTAGGTTCAAATCTCGAATGCCGCGGTTAAGTTCGTTATTGGGCAAAATTCGCCCAGGGGTTCCGTAAATATGGCCGCTCGAAATTTCGTTTTCCTGATTACTTCTAAATTACAGATTCGATCGAGGTGAAATTTTGCACTCAGATGGAGAATTACGTGTTCAAGCTACATGCAAAATTTCGTCCAGATCGCATCCCAGAACCATAGAAACCATAGAAAATTATAACTTTGTAATGGAAATGCTTAGGGACTTGAAAATTTCAGGATAGGTGTGGATCTCGAATGTTGAGGTCACGTTCATCAATGAGCAAAATCAGACTATGGGTTCCGTAAATATGGTTGTTGGAAATTCAGTTTTCTTGATAATTTCAAAACTATGGATTTGATCGTGACGAAATTTTGTATTTAAATTGAGAATGAGATATTCGAGCTACATAGATGAAGAATAATTTATTCAAACTACGTGGGAAATTTTGTCCAGTCCGCATCACCAAGACCATAGAAAACTCTAGCGGATTATCACCTAAAGCACTGACGATTTTCTTTGACAGTTGTCAAAATCTTTCCAATTGGTTTCTAAAACTGGAGGATGCGAATCAACCTACAAGTGGATAAACGAGCGCTCAAAAGCTCCTGACTTCACGGCAGTGCTTTTCATCATTTTTCTCATTCTACGTTATTCCTCAGTATAAAACGTCAATGTAAAACCCTTGTACCCTTTCTTTATTAAATCACTGTTCAATCTCGCGGAATTTTTCGGTTTGATAGTTTAATGTGTGACTGACTTCTGCCAATAATATAGCCTCGTTTGGAAAAGTGGCCCACGCTTACCTCCGAATAAAAGTCGACAGGGTGGCCTTTTTCCCAATAGTTCAAATAATACTTAGTTAATTCCATACATCAGGCAATGACTTTTTTATATCATTCCCAAATCATAGAATTTGTTCTCTAGAGGGCCTCTTTATTAGCATTTTAACTTAAAATAAACAACGTTTGGTCGTGATATTATATTGCGATGAAAAATGTGATGCGATTGGCTTTGGGTGGAGTCTGCTGATGTTGAATCTTCGAATTCACATGCGTTTGACAGCCCGTTTAATCGAAATGGCCCCACTTTAGATGTCATGCGATTCACGAAGAATCGCATCAGAGACGTAATAAATGTCGGAACAGCACGACTGCAAGATTAAATTAATAGATGTTCGTCCTGGTCAAATCAAATATCGTTTCATCAAATAAAAATGGTGTCCTCTCAAATCCTCTGAGCTTCCAACTTTATTTGCCCAGTAATCGACTAAAAAGAGGAGATATATCCGAGCGCTTTGATAGTGAATGCGTAATAAAAAAGTTTATCAAAGCTCATCGCAAATTGGTCTGGAAGGAGTAATTAGAACCACTATTTCAACACTAAACAGTTTTGGACCATGAAGTAAGGCCGCTTTAATGGACATTCACACCATTTCGGTTTGCTTGTTGACTACGTGAGATGGACAGAGCGAACAATAATTAGGTTCGTGGAGTTTCGCTCTTTCATTTAGGGCCTTATTTTCTCCAAAAACTCAGAGGTTAGAGGTATTCGATGAAAGTATTATTATTTGGATCAATTACTCCCAACAATGGATCTCTGCAATCATGCGAAAAAAATTAATTCAGTATCCCCACCAATTTTCCTCGTGTAGGTAGATAAATATCCGATTCCGACGAAATTATCAGCGGAATAGGAATAGAATACTAGCTCTTTTACGAGCAGAAAGGCCTAATTAATATATTATTATACTATAATAGAACAATAATTGTTATGATCTATAAAGAGGCCTTGATACGATCAGTAATTCTGAAAAAAAATTTTATATGTCCAATTATATGGTTGAAATAATGTTCCCAGAATTGATAGTAATAATCACAGTACAAATATCATATTCACGAGGAATTCGATAAAATGACTGGAAAGTTCAATCAAATGGTACATGACATAAGTTCTCTTATGAAAATAGCCTTTCAATAAAATAAACCACAAATCCCGTAGGGGTACAGTAATTGGGAACCTTCCCCAGTTTACTTCTTCGAGGAATCGTATCATAACATCGTAAGAGGATTGCTCTTGACATAAAAAGCGCGGGGAGTTTGAAACTCGAAAATCTTGGGTATAACGTTTTTTATAACAGTATAGACAAAATCGAATGCTGCCCTTATGTTTTGTGGGTACTCATGGCCTAAATTAGCAGAAAATTATAAACAGAGCTTAAGAACAGAGGTATCATACTAAATATCATAATATCAAAACTCAGTAAGTATTTCTTTTTTTATGATATATGTATATGGAAGTTCCTATAAGTATGGCGAATTCAGTATGCCTTTTTTGCGGAGTTATATCCATAACAAGAACGTATGTTAGTTTGAGTCTTTCTCTCTGTTATACCTCATCCAAGGGGGAAAACAACCAGGTGAAGTTTCCGTCTGTATTGATACCAAAAAGTTTCAGTGTCGAGTAATGTGAATAAAGTGCTAAATTTATTCTGAATGAAATCTTGCAGAACTTCCCTAATTTATGGCGGTAGTGAACTCCCAAACTTCTTATTGCAATTTTTGCCAAACTATCAGTTGAAAAGCTGAAATTTATATGAAGCTCGGAAGAAAATCTTCTACAGGAACAAAACATACGATAAGAGTTTAGCGCTAAAATAAACAGTTAACTTCGACCATTTTCTGGATTATCCATGAGCGACTAAATTGCGACATAAATTAATGCTACGAGTTCTGTACTTTCCGACTGAAATCATTTATGAATGTAGCTTGTTGTAGTAACGAATTTTTGATAAGTTTTTGCCCGCATTCCTGGAGAATTTCGTTTTTTTCATGTCTGAAGTCGTTCAAGCCACCACGATTTCTGTGGAATCGCGCTAAATAATCAACATTTTCTTACGGAAAAAATAAACTTTCGTACGGTGAACACTGGGAGACATTAAATTTTCAGCTCGTAGCCGTAGCATAAAACATTGAACGTTGAAAAAAATTGGTACTCATTTACTAAATACACTGTAAACTTTTCCGAACATTGAAGGATCAGGTTACTTGAAAACAAGGGTGGACTGCAGGGCCCGATCTAGCCATTCTGCCGCCCTGGGCAAAATAATATTCGCCGCCCCCAATAATGTTTCGACTCACTGCTGCGCCTCTTTTTCCTTGTGCTATATTTCTCTGTCAAGGGCAAATCAAATCCTGTCTACGTATGACCATTTTCAAAATAAATATTTTTCATCAAAATCATTACAATATTCAAGAGGTTCATACGACCAAACCTCAAATCAGTTATAAATATCAAAATGTCTTGAGGAGACGAATTGCTATCTAAACACGTTAAAAGAACTGATAACTCCTCTGAAAGTTCCCAACTTACCTTTTATAGTTCCCATAGTTTTTCTCAGTTGCCTGAAATTTATCATCTCGAATTCGCTAAAAGGTTTATATAAATTATTATCCCTATTATTGTATTCCCTTCAAACTATGTCCAGATCGCATCACCAAGACCATAGATAGATAGATAGATACCGTAGAAAAATCTAGCGAATTATCGAAAACAAAATTGGTCACTTAGCACTGACGTGAAGTCTGGAGTTTCGCCTCGGTTTGAAAATTTTTTTGACAGCTGTCAAATATTGTTTCAACTGGTTTCTAAAACTGGAAAATGCGAATCTACCTACAAGGTGGATAAGCGAGCGCTCAAAAGCTCCTGACTTCACGGTAGTGTTTTTTATATATTTTTTCTTTGATTCCAGTTGAAGAACACGCTTTGACAACTCAAGTTGAAAATCCATATTTTCCGCAGAAAGAAACACATACATTTCCCCTTGAATTGAAAGGAACAATATTAATATATCAATTAAAATTACGAAAAGCACTGCCGTGAAGGCAGGAGCTTTTGAGCGCTCGTACATGCACCTTGTAGTTAGATTCGCATTTTCCAGTTTTAGAAATCAATTGAAGGAATTTTCGACAGCTCTCACAAAAATTCTGAAACTTAGGCGAAACTCCAGACTTCATGTCAGTGCTTTAGGTGACCAATTTTTTTTCGATAATTCGCTAGAATTTTCTACGGTATCTATGGTCTTGGTGATGCGATCTGGACAAAATCGCACGTAGTTTGAATACATTATTCCTAAGCTAGGTGCAAAATTTCATCCCAATCCAATCAGTAGTTTCGAAATTGGATATTTTGAACAGCCATATTTACGGAACCCCTAGTCTAATTTTGCTCCTTGATGAACGTGGCCGCGATATTCGCGATCCAAACCCACCCTGAAAATTTCAAGTTCCTAGGACTTTCCGTTCAAAAGTTACAATTTTCTATGGTTCTGGTCATGCGATCTGGACAAAATATTGTTTCAATATATCATTCTCGATTAAAATACAAAACTTCATCTCGATCAGGGGAATCAGGGGAATAAAACTTTGAACGGCCATATTTACGGAACCCCTGGTGGAATTTGGCCCATTAACGAACTTAGCCGAGGCATTCGGGAACTGAACCCACACTGAAAATTTCAAGTCTCTAGATTGTTCCGTTCGAGAGTTATCGTGCTTACGGCCGGCCGGCCGGACGGCCGGAAGGACAGACTCGAATTTTCCGACGGATTCGTCATCAGTGAGTCGAACATAGTCGATTGAGACCATTTTCGGCTCAAAATTCGAAAAATACAGACATCGTGACTTAATGATATAGCCCTCGTGTAAGTAGTACGAGCGCTCAAAAAATGATCAAACCTGGTGTCTGAATAATGTCTTGAAAAATACCAAATAGTACAACTTACCTTCAATAATTTATAATGCTCGAATCCAAAGGTACAATGGCACAAAAAAGTCAGAATATGAAAAAAACTTGTAACACTTCCAATCTGGAGACGCACTCAACGAACATTGAAATATTAATTTTCTGATTTTCTCATCACAATTGAGAGTATGGATATGGAAATGTTCATGAATAATGAGACTCCCAATTTTTTTTCTTCTTCCCGGCGCTCACAAATCCGATTGGTGAATTAGAAATAAAAATCGGTTTTCAAATACCGCCAATGTCGCCTAAAAAATTCTATCATTATGAACTATCATCAAAGACGCCGCCCTTCGATGCAACAGATGTAGTGTGAAAACTCCTGAGAGGGCTATGCAGAGAATCACATGCCGACATTGACGACAGTGATATTTATGATCAGAGTGCGGCACCTTTGAAATTTTTTTTATAATAAAAGGACCATATTTCTTTTTTTTCCGATCGTATTGCATTTTCATTGCGTACTTCAAAGAAATCCTTATAATTATTTCAAATGTCTCCTCAAAAGTAGCCAGTTAATTCGGAGATCTCAAACCTTTGTATCACTTTCTGTTTTGAACTGAATGAAATCTTTCTTTGAGTCAGCGGTAGTGAAGTCGTCCCTTCAAATTTTCATGTTACATCTGAATCTAGTCCGAAATAGATTTGGGACTCGAAACAAGTATCAACAGATTGGGGGACATCTCATGGGAAATACGACGCAAACAAAAAGGGAATATAAATTGACGATGTTTGCTGATAAGTTCATAGAACTCTGTTGATCAATTTGGAATCTGATACAGTCAGGAAAGAGTCCGATAAATAAATAGTCTTCTTTGCCTGATGAATTGAATAGCTTTTCGTGTCGATGGTTCATAGCATGGCGGAAGGATACATGGTGTGTGCCAAACCAATCTTATTTTCGTCCGGGTTGGCGCATGACGTCACTCAGAGAAACAATTTGAAGAAGAATCAGGATTTAAAATTTAAATTTGACGTATTTCGAGATTTTCCATAAATATGTACAGTAACCAAGATACTCAATTCATTCCATTTGGCTTTGTAACAATGTATAATATGGGGAATTACCGAAAATAATGATTTTCGGATAGGTCTTTTCCTTTTTCTACCTGCGCAGAATTTTCTGTAATTCCTGAACTACTGAACAAAACTTCATAGCATAAAAAATATAAACAGGCACATAAAAGACTGACTTCACACATAAATAAAACATCATTCAAGCTTTTGTTTGATCAGAATTGCGTGACAATAAAAGTGCTAGTTCGCCCTGCAATTTCGGATGTTATAACAATCATTCCAACACTGTATGCACAACATAGAGAATTCGGACATTTTCCTAAATGATTCGCTCGAAATTGTTATCACTTCCATCGCACTTAACAAAGTTTAATTCAAGAAGAACCAGCCGATAAATTTCCGACTAATAGACTCTTCAACTTTGAGGCCGAACCTTTAAGTAATTCGAATTAATCCGTTCCTAAAAAACCTGAACGTGAGAAGAGACTATAGGAGGACCATGTGATTATTCTCTCTCCTATAATGGACTTTCCCGAAGTTAGAGAAGCACTTTCAGAATGAAAATCACGAAAAACAAAGTTCTCAGTCCGGAAAGTAATACGTAGCAATGAAAAAAATTAATTCCGATCAGATCCACCCCACTTTTTTGCGGATATGGCGAATAATATTGACTCTTGTTTCCAACTGAGATTAACAGTTCTCTTCCGATAACAGTCGCTTCGTATTCAAATAGAGAGCTAGCTTTGAGACTTGCTTCCTTGTTCGCTGCTTCTGAATTATGTTAGAGGTGCACACAGGGTGTCTACGGCGCGATATGAAATTCAAACTCAATAATTCTGGTGGATTTTTAAAGGCCATTAAATATAAATAATCCGGTGACTTTGAAATCACCTAATGAGTGAATTCTTGATGATGTTATGAAAATAACGTACTTTCCTCACTTGGACTTAATCTCTTCAAATTTCGAAAGGGTGGGTTCGAATAATTATTCGAATTCTCAGAAAACCTGGACGAATTCATTCGAAACATTATATGTTTCAATAGTTTGTCATATCATAAACGAATTGAATTGTAAAATTACCCCTCGCTTGTTACATCTTCAAGTTCGAACAATTTTGCCTTTTATTGAAGGAAAAAAGTCGGGGTCGATGAGATGTTGTGGATAATGAATTGTAAACGGACTTGTTGATTGCCTCTCTCGTGATTAGGATCATTTTTCTTCGGATAACAGTTAACTCTTAATTTCGAGGCGCTTTTCGACAACAACAACCGGCTCGGTTTTATCCAGTTTCCATTCGTATCTATTAATCTTGTCATATTCCGCGTTTGTTGAATAAAAGCAAAACAAATAGTACTACAACAAAATACTTGTTGGGAAGGAAATGAAGAAAATTGAAAATGACTAATTTCACACAATTTAATTGAATACCTTCCAGTTTCCTGAGACACAATTAAGGTACAAGATCCATCATTATTCATTTTGTAATTGGAGAGGAACAATTTCCCGATTCTCCATTCTCATTGTTTTTCCATGTCTACGGAGATATACAGGGTGTTCCATGAGTAGTTGGCCATAGCCTAGTGGTGAATGCAGAGCATCTAGGCCTTTCATGAAAATTGCTTGTTCTGTATCCTAAGGCTCTTAGTTTAGGATATACAGGATGATTTATGGATTTTGGCCTGAATTTACGATTGCCATATCTTTGGAATGTGAGGTCCAGAAAGTCCTCTCGAATGGCTCACGAAATATCAATATTTTCAGGGCAGTACTCAGAATATCGTGGTTTATCTTTCAAGCCTCAAAATCTAAATTTCTTACATCACTTAGATAAATGTCGTTATTGCCATGAAGAAATAAATTATTCAATCTGAGGAATTCAATTTTCTCTTTGAATGGCACACTTGTTATAAGAGAGTAGCGATAAACGAATTAATATTCAATGTAATTTTTTTTGAAATCCTGTCCTGATTTTAGAGTTTTCGTGATAATATTTCTTGTATTTCGCTGAAATTTTGAATTCTATAACTTTCTGTTCAACTCCTTTGTGTTCTGAACCCTCAGCACCCACTGAGAGTTGTAACACGCTGTGTAAAAAAGTGATTTTAAGTATGCTCAATAAAGCTTTGAATTCTTTTGAAACTACATATTGATTACATGGACGAATGGCGTGAACCCTCTTGAAGCATGTAATCAATGAGTTCATTTCCTTCAAAACAAAAAAAAAATTGACTTGTATTGCTCAGGAAATTTGCTTTTGCGTTTGCTTAAAAAAAAAAAATATTGACTTGTTTTGCTCAGGAAATTTGCTAGATATCGCTTTCCTTACACATTGAATATTTGTGTTATTTGAATTCAAGAAACGATATTCTTTGCCTCCAAACATAGCTGTCAAATTCAAAGTTACTCCAATTTTCATTCAAATTTCGAACTATATACACCAATTTTGAGTATTTTCGATTCGGCGAAGTTACACAACATCTGAATGACAATTATCCAAATAGGGAATGATGGCCCTAAAACATGGCCCCCAAGTTCGCCAGATCTAACTCTTGCATTATTGTCTGTGGGGTTATTTGAAAAAAATGTATAGGCAGTTGAAATAACTTCACGAGATCATTTGGGGTAGAGGATAGAAGAAATGAAACCCCGATATGATGAGAAGGGCAATAAATAATCTCATTTGAGAGCTAGGAAATGTGTCGAGATGGAAGGACTCTATTTCGAACATCTCTCATACTACCCTTTCAATTCTGTATTGTGAAATGAATTAGTTTTCAATTTTTATGAAAAAATTAAAAAATATTAATATCTAGTTATTGGTTTTGTGAAACGAATACACTTTCGGAATACGTTTTCAAAAATGGTTCACTTCAGGCTCTTAAACTTTGTAGTACAAAAATCCAGCGAAAGACAAGAAATATTATCACGAAAGGACTGAAATCAGACCGCATTTCAAAAAAAAATAACATAAAATACAAATTCGTTCGATCGCTACTCGTTTGTAACAAGTGTGCCATTCAAAATGAAAATTGAATTCCTTAGCTCGAATTATGTCTTTTTTTATGACAAAGACGGCATTTCTCTAAGTAATGTTAAAATGATAGATTTTGAGACTTAAAATATAAACCAAGAAATTCTGAGTACTGCCCTGAAAATATTGAAATTTCGTGAGCCATTGGAGAGGACTTTGTGAAGTGAAAAAACTACGAAAAGCACTGCCTTGAATCCAGGAGCTTTTGAGCGCTCGTACATGCACCTTGTAGGTAGATTCGCATTTTCCTGTTTTGGAAACAAATTGAGGAAATTTTTGACAGCTGTCAAACAAACTCAGGCGAACTAAGGCGAAAATCCAGACTCAAAGTCAGTGCTTTAGGTGACCAATTTTTTTTTCGATAATTCGCTAGAATTTCCTATGGTATCTATGGTCTTGGTAATGCGATCTGGACACAATTTCCCACGTAGTTGAATATATTATTCTTCATCTATGTGCGAATTTCATTCCAATCCATTAAGTAGTTTCGAAATTATTAGGAAAAAAATAGTTTGAACGGCTAAATTTACGGAACCCCTAGTCTAATTCTGCTCATTGATGAACGTGAACGCGAAATTCGCGATTCGAACCTATCCTGAAATTTTCAAATCCCTAGGCCTTTCCGTTCGAAAGTTATGATTTTCTATGGTTTTTATGGTTTTGATCATGCGATCTGGAAAAAATCAAGCTTGAATATATTATTCTCAATTTAAATACAGAATTTCGTCACGATCAAATCCATAGTTTCGAAATTATCAAGAAAACTGAATTTCAAACGGCCATATTTACGGAACCCCTAGTCTAATTTTGCCCATTGATGAACTCGACTGCGACATTCGAGATCCACACCTATCCTGAAAATTTCAAGTCCCTTGGCCTTTCCATTACGAAGTTATAATTTTCTATGGTTTCTATGATTCTGTTCATGCGATCTGGACAAAATTTTGCATGTAGCTTGAACACGTCATTATCCATTCGAGTGCAAAATTTCAACTTGATCGAATCTGTAGTTTCGAAGTAATCAGGAGAACAAAATTTCGAGAGGCCATATTTACGGAACCCCTGGTGGAATTCTGCCCATTAACGAAGGCATTTGGGATCTGAACCTACACTGAAAATTTCCAGTCTCTAGGTTGATCCGTTCGAGAGTTATCGTGCTTACGGCCGGCCGGCCGGACGGACAGACTCGAATTTTCCGACGGATTCGTCATCAGTGAGTCGAACATAGTCGATTGAGACCATTTTCGGCTCAAAATTCGAAATATACAGACATCGTGACGAAATGATATAACCCTCGTGTAAGTAGTACGAGCGCTCAAAAACCCATGAAATTTGATCAAAATCGGACCTCGGATTCCTAAGTTATGGCTATCATAAATTCAGGGCGAAATCCATAAATCAAATCTTCTAAACTAATAGCCCTATACAAAACAAACAACTTTTCTGAAAGGCCTGGATCACCTGCATTCACCACTAGGCTATATGGCCAACCAGCCATGAAACACCCTGTAGATCAACTTCATCCCATATATTTCATTGATTATGAATACATGGAAAATGAAACTAAATCATATCGACTAGAATTCATAGCAATTACTTGTTTAATTACCTTCGATATACAGAATTCACCAATAAAAATCTTGCGATTTCAAAATTTTCATTTCACAACAGCATTTATGCAGTTGATGCATAACTTTCGTTATCTAGAAAATATATATAGGTATATTTTTCTTATAACCAGTCTGGATTACTCGAAACAAGCAACTAAATTGTTTCTTTCTGAGTTGCACTGAGTTTTTTGGCATGTACATTCGGAGAGGTTTCGAGAATCGTCATATTCAAATAAATCGAATATATCATAACAGATTGGAGGAGCTATTCGAAGAATATCAAGTGAACTTGGTACTTCCCATAATAAATTTCTTGTTTATTGCTGAGATATAGCAAACCACGAAAAGCCAAGACATTAATACAGTTGCTCCATAGAAAAAGAAACTTCATCATTGAGATGACCAAGTCAAATTAGGAGTGTTTTTTGTGAACTTCTTGAAATTAAATTAGTTGAATATTTTAAAATGGTTCCAAGTTCTTTCTTCGTGAAAACATTTTTCACATGAGTTGATCATACAACCGGTTCATGTTGTATCCATAAATGACGATTGAATATATTACATGGGAATGATTTGAAACACATGACAAAGAGTGGAAATTAAAAAAAAAGTTGAAATTGAAGCGAGATATGAAAAAAGGATGAACCCTTCAGAGGAATTGATTTTTCCAACCTTATATAAAAAATGAAAAATGTTTGTGGAACATCCTCCGCACAAAAAGTCCTCTTTCAAAGGTCCGCTCATAATACACCTCACCGACGGCTTTCCGACTTGAAAACAGTGTTTTGAGGTATCCGCATGTTAGTATTATGTAAATGGAAACGGGGTAAATTGTGGGCTGGGGAAAACATGGGATCTTAGTTAATTTCAAATAGACCGTATGGACCTACGTTGTCCGTTTATAAAAGATTCATTTGGAAACAAATTTGCGTTGACCCTTTCCAGCAAATTGAACCTTACACCCATCGAGTTACGCCAAAAATCCAAATCTTGAATAATGAATCAGTCTTTATAATCATCGTACGTTTCAACGGAAGCATATTCAATCACTTCAATCAAAGTTTCCTTTGCATATAGCTAGGAATAATGAGCTAGGAGATTTTATAAATGGCAGAAGTGACAAATTTTTGAACCATGGTGAGTCGAAACATATCTTTCGAAAAATGTCACTTCACAACTAATGAATTCCTGAGAAAAATTTTCATTCGAACTCGGAATTTGTTGTTCGAATAATTTCACAAAAGGCACGCTAAGTCATGTAGATAATAATTATATTTTCTCTAACCTAATTTTCCCCCTCCAGATTCTGCCGAAATTGTTGAAAAGTCCTCATCAAAAATCGGAACACTCGAGAATAACTAATTGTTCACGAATTGTTTCACGAACACTTCTTGTTGTGGACAGTATATAATCCGCACTATATCCACTTGTACCCAGTTCATCTGCTAGACTAGCTAGACTATCTTCGGCCGGCGTTCGGCGGTTTCGAAAGGGAAAACAGAGAAGACCGCATCCGCTAGCACAGTTCGCAAGGAAACACGAAATATCACTGAACATCTCTGCCGCTTTTCGCATGGAAAATGGTCCAGTGTGAAGCATGCGCAAGCTTTTCAACGTTTCTGCTGGGTTTTTTCAAAATTCGAATAGGGTTCGTCGTCCACGAACCTCGGACATCCATTTGTAGACTTTTTTTCTGATAAAATTCACCAGACCAAACTGAGGCCGTCTGGATTCTTTGAGCTCTAACTCATGAATATTCGAGCTATTGGAAATCTAAAAACTCCTTCAAAATTCTAAAAATTACGAAAAGCACTGCCATGAAGACAGGAGCTTTTGAGCGCTCGTACATGCACCTTGTAGGTGGATTCGCATTTTCAAGTTTTAGAAATCACTTGAAGGAATTTTCGACAGCTGTCAAAAAAATTCTGAAACTTTGGCGAAACTCCAGACTTCATTTCAGTGCTTCAGCTGATCAATTTTTTTTCGATAATTCGCTAGAATTTTCTACGGTATCTATAGTCTTGGTGATGCGATCTGGACAAGATTTTGCACGTAGTTCGAAAACATTATTCCTCAGCTAGGTGCAAAATTTCATTCCAATCCGATCAGTAGTTTCGAAACTATCAGGAAAAAAATATTTCGAACGGCCATATTTACGGAACCCCTAGTTTAATTTTTTTCATTGATGAATGTGACCGCGATATTCGCGATCCAAACCCACCCTGAAAATTTCAAGTTCCTAGGCCTTTCCGTTCAAAAGTTACAATTTTCTATGGTTTCTATGGTTCTGGTCGTGCGATGTGGACAAATATTGCTTTAATATATCATTCTCGATCAAAATACAAAATTTCATCCCGATCGAATCCGTAGTTCCGAAATTATCGAGAAAACAAAATTTCAAACGACCGTATTTACGGAACCCCTAGTATAATTCTGCTCATTGTAAAACGTGAAAGCGACATTTCAGATCCACACCTATCCTGAAAATTTCAAGTCCCTAGGCCTTTCCGTTCGGAAGTTATGATTTTCTATGGTTTCTATGGTTCTGGTCATGTGATCTGGAGAAATGTAGCTTGAATATATCGTTATCCATTAGTATACAAAATTTCGTCACGATCGAATATGTAGTTTTGAAATTATCAAGAAAACTGAATTTCAAACGACCATATTTACAGAACCCCTAGTATAATTTTGCTCATAGATGAACGTGATCACGACATTCGTGATCCACACCTATCCTGGAAATTTCAAGTCCCTAGGCGTTTCCGTTCAAAAGTTGAAATTTTTTATGGTTTCTATGGTTCTGGTCATGCGATCTGGACAAAATTTCACATGTAGCTTGAACACCTCATTCTCCATTTGAGTGCAGAATTTCATCTCGATCAAATCTGTAGTTTTCAAGTAATCAGGGGAACAAAACTTTGAACGGCCATATTTACGGAACCCCTGGTGGAATTTGGCCCATTAACGAACTCAACCGAGGCATTCGGGAACTGAACCCACACTCAAAATTTCAAGTCTCTAGGTTGTTCCGTTCGAGAGTTATCGTGCTTATGGCCGGACGGACGGCCGGACGGATTCGTCATCAGTGAGTCAAACATAGTCGATTGAGACCATTTTCGGCTCAAAATTCGAAAAATACAGACATCGTGACGAAATGATATAGCCCTCGTGTAAGTAGTACGAGCGCTCAAAAAATACTCTCGTATTAACATAAATCGAGAAAGAAAATCGATATAAGCGTGTGGGATGAAACCTGAGATATAATTGCTAACAAAATTATCGAATGAAATTCTGTTCGTCTCTTGTCACAACACATTTTTTGCAGCCGTTTGTCTTAACGATATTAAGTTAAACGACTTACTGAACAACCTATCAGAAGTCCCAAAGACGTAGATGGTTTTACGAGAAAATTCCATAACTTTGTTTCCGCTACCCCATGAATATTTCATTGAATTCATTTAATTAACTTATTTATTTTACTGCGTCTGTCCTTCTTTCAAGCGGGTAACAATAATTATTATATTCAAGAACATAATTTTTGAGCGCCCGTTCTACTTACACGAGGGCTATATCATTTCGTCACGATGTCTTCTTCCGAATTTTGAGCCGAAAATGGTCGCAATCGACAAGGTTCGACTCACTGATGACGAATCCGTCGGGCTGGCCGTATACACGATATCTCTCGAACGGAACGACCTAGAAACTTGAAATTTTCAGGGTAGGTTCGAATCTCGAATGTCGCGGTTGAGTTCGTTACTGGCCAAAATTCGAACTGAGGTTCCGTAAACATGGTCGTTCGAAATTAAGTTTTTTTGATAATTTCAAAACTACGGTTTCGATCGTGTATTTTAATGGAGAAAGAGGTGTTCAAGCTAAATACGGAAGTTTGTCCAGATCGCATGACCAGAACCATAGAAACCATAGAAAATCATAACTTTCGAACGGAAAGGCCTAGGGACTTGTAATTTTCTGGATAGGTGTGGATCTCGAATGTCCTTCCTGATTATTCCTGGATTGGAATGAAATTTTGCACATGAATGAAGAATAATGTATTCAAACTATGTGTAAAATTTGTCCAGATCGCATCACCAATAGATACTGTAGCAAATTCTAGCGAATTATCGAAAATAAAATTGGTCAACTAAAGCATTGATGTAAAGTCAATTTCTTCAATTGGTTTCTAAAACTAGAAAATGCGAATCTTCCTATAAGGTGGATAAACGAGCGCTCAAAAGCTCCTGACGGCCTTTTTGAGCGCTCGTACTACTTACACGAGGGCTATATCATTTCGTCACGATGTCTGTATTTTTCGAATTTTGAGCCGAAAATGGTCTCAATCGACTATGTTCGACTCACTGATGACGAATCCGTCGGAAAATTTGAGTCTGTCCGTCCGTCCGGCCGGCCGTAAGCACGATAACTCTCGAACGGAACAACCTAGAGACTTGAAATTTTCAGTGTGGGTTCAGTTCCTGAATGCCTCGGTTAAGTTCGTTAATGGGCCAAATTCCACCAGGGGTTCCGTAAATATGGCCGTTCAAAGTTTTGTTCCCCTGATTACTTGAAAACTACAGATTTTATCGAGATGCACTCAAATGGAGAATGAAGTGTTCAAGCTGCATGTGGAATTTTGTCCAGATCGCATGACCAGAACCATAGAAATCATGGAAAATTGTAACTTTTGAACGGAAACGCCTAGGGACTTGAAATTTTCAGGATAGTTGTGGTTCTCGAATGTCGTGATCACGTTCATCTATGAGCAAAATTATACTAGGGGTTCCGTAAATATGGTCGTTTGAAATTTAGTTTTCTTGATAATTTCAAAACTACAGAGAATGATATATTCAAGCTACATTTCTCCAGATCACATGAGCAGAACCATAGAAACCATAGAAAATCATAACTTTCGAACGGAAAGGCCTAGAGACTTGAAATTTTCAGGATAGGTGTGGATCTGAAAGGTCGCGTTCACGTTTATCAATGAGCAGAATTATACTAGGGGTTCCGTAAATACAGTCGTTTGAAATTTTGGTTTCTCGATAATTTCGAAACTACGGATTCGATCGAGATGAAATTTTGTATTTTAATCGTGAATGATATATTAGAACAATATTTTGTCCAGATCGCATGACCAAAACCATAGAAACCATAGAAAATTGTAACTTTTGAACGGAAAGGCCTAGGAACTTGAAATTTTTAGGGTGCGTTTGGATCGCGAATATCGCGGCCACGTTCATCAATGAGCAAAATTAGACCAGAGGTTCCGTAAATATGGCTGTTCAAAATATTTTTTTCCTGATAATTTCGAAACTACTGATTGGATTGGGATGAAATTTTGCACCTAGCTTAGGAATAATCATACAGAAAACAGTTTTGAGATATATTTTCTCGATGAGCTTTCTTCAATCATTTAGTTTAGAGGAATTTTTAGAAAGCATAGGTTACTTTTAGTATTCGGGATTTATATTGAAGAATGTTTAATTTTCTTTTTCAAAAATAAAGACATGTTCTCTGTCCATACAAGTAGGATTGATTATCCTCTTAGATCATTGAATTTTCAGTACCCGATACATAAACTGTCATCATCTGAAAGACATCCTTCATATGCATGTATCAAGATTTATAATAAATTACCTGATAGCATAAAAAAATTTAATAATTTGAGGATTTTTAGGAGAAAAGTTAAAGGATTTGTTATTGAATTGGAGCCATATTCTTTGTCGGATTATTTGTTCTGAATGTTATTGCTTGACACTGTTTCTTTTGTGTACATTTACATACTATCAGACAAAGCTATCTATCTATCTATAATTTTAAAATGGAAAGTTATTGAGGCTTTCTACACCGTCTACAGAATTTCTTAGGTCTGACTTTTTGGACCTTCTTCAGGACAGCTCTGAAAAGAGCTGGCTTGTACCAGATTCATTTCATTACAGGATCAAAATGACATAACAGTAAACACGTGAATTCCCTCGATCATAACTCTACTATTGATTCATTCAAAACATCAGGAATATGAAGAATAGGATTGTATTTATTTCTCGTCTCATGCCCGTGAAGAACTCGAAACAAGAATGTAACTTCTTCATGGGTTCACATGAAGGTTCACCACGCCACACTATCTCCTCAAATTCGATCGAAAGACGGGGGGAGAGCTGAATCCAATTCTAGTTTTCCGCTCTTGTGTTCCACGATTGTTGAGTAAACAATACAATTTCATTCGACGTTACCAATAAATCCTGTTTTTTCTTGATTCAAACGAGCGATCATTTGTCAAAATGCATTTTGATAAACGGCCAATATCGAGGAAGAATACGAATATGTTTTATCTGAGTATCAACAAATAATCCATGAAATGCCAGTAATATCAATCATTCGCAATATTCCATGCTATGTAGGTACGTCGAATTGAAACCACCCCTTAAATTTTATGAATTTCTAGAAAAATAGGAAACCGACAGAACTTTCTGACAACTGAACTGCATAAAATAATCATCCCTTATCCCAAAACACGAACTTTTAGCGGATTCCTGCATTCGTTATCTCCATCGATGAATCTGGGTGATTTTTCTTTTGGACTGAGCCGATGAATGAACCATTTTCAAATCGCTTTTTCCACCATAAACAAAATCACGAGTCGGTTCTGTTGAGATTATTAATCGTCTTCACGCCCTTTCTCGACTAAATCATGTGATTTTCTTCCAGAATATTTCATATTCAATGAGAAATTTCGAATTTAACAAAACATGAAAAAAACTTATAACACTTCCAATCTGGAGACGCACTCAACGAACATAGAAATATTAATTTTCTGCTATTCTCATCACAATTAAGAGTAGTAATATGGAAATGTTTATGAATAACTAGATTCCCAATTTTCTTTCCCCTTCCCGGTGCTAGAAAATCTGATTGGTGAATTGAAAATAAAAATCGTTTTTTAAATATTGCCAATGTCGCCTTGAAAAACCGATCATTATGAACTATCATCAAAGACGCCGCCCTTCGATGCAAACTTGAACAGATGTATTGTAAAAACTCCTTAGAGGGCTATGCAGGGAATCACATGCCGACATTGCCGACAGAGCGACAGTGATATTTATGATCAAAGTGCGGCACCTTTGACATTTTTTTTTATAATAATAGGACCATATTTCTCTTATTTCAGACCTTATTGCATTTTCAGTGCGTACTTTGAATATCTATGTTTCCAAAAGTTGAGATCAAATTACTTACCGCATTTCTGATACTTTTTCCAGGTCAATCTCATTAACGTCTACTGTATTAGTGTAATTCTTCAGCTTATGTCGAATTCCCGAGGCGACCAGCAATTTTCGATATCATCATTTTCGATTGCATTCTAGAAGGAATGAGGAAAATGAATGAAATATCATTCGAATAACGTTCACAACGTACCAAAATTCATCAGAAATTCCTGGGATCTCCACGTGGGTATTGAAGAAACTTTCGTTTCGTTTCATTCCTCGCATCGGTCTATTTTTTTCAAGATCCTCTCGAGTGTCGTGAGGAATCACGCCCCGTCGAATTTTTGCATAATTATCGAGAGAAACATCCATTTTTAACTTGAGTTCTCTCCTTCAACATGGAACTGCTAGATAGCTAAATTTCCACATACCTCTTTTACTCGATATTTCTCGAACTATTCAGATGGCTGAATCAACGGAACTCTCCGATGTATTTTGCTTATTAACGAACTCAACCGGTGCATTCAGACCTCGAACGTACTCTGAAATTTCACAACTCCAGCTCCCCTGCCAAAAATACCACATAAAATCTCATGAAACAATATAGACAATTTATGGGAATTCATAAGGATATACACACATCGGAAATGTCTAGGGATATTCGTACAAAGTCATACAAGCGTCAAAAGAACTTTTTTATCGTTTAAACTGTACTACCAACTTAATGATCGGTTCGTTTGCCCAGGGCCGTATCTAGGACATGGCAAGGGTGGCACTTGCCACGGGAGCAAGGTCCGAAGGGGCGCCAAAAAATATCAAAAATAAAAAAATAGAAGCACCAAGAAAAAAAAAACAATTCAAAGATGACAACACGGTTACGTAGGTAAGTAATTCGAACACAATATTTCGAAACATTGATATTCAAAGTACAGAATGAAAATGCAATAAGGTCAGAAATACGAGAAATATGGTCCAATTGTTATAACAAATTTTCAAAGATGCCGCACTCTGATCATAAATATTACAACCGGCAATATCGTCATTCCAAGCACAGCCTTTTTATGAGTTGTTTACACTACATCCCTTATCTCCTCCAGCTTGTTTTGAAGGGCGGCTTCTTTGATGATGATGGTTTATAATGATCGCTTTGTTTAGATTTTTAAGCCACATCTGTGGTATTTTAAATACAATTTGTATTGCCAAAAATTCATTAATCGGAGTTTTGAGCTCAAGAAGTTGGAGAAAAATTGGGGAATCTTATTCTATTCTACATAAATATTGATTTCTTTCGATTGTGAAGAGAAGAGCAAAAATTTTTGTTTTGAAGGGCGGCTTCTTTGATGATGATTCATAATGATCATTCAAAGTATAAGAGTTTGTATTAGGCAGTGGTAGCAAGGCCGTATATCTTATTTTATCTTGAGGGGGGTAATCGATTTCGAATTTCGTCAGGTTCTCTTTTATGAAAAAATTTCCGTTCTTCGATAATTCTGAAACTTTAAATTTTGGATGCGTTAGGGAATGCCATTAGAAACTGAAGCAATACGTATCTGTAATCTCCATTAAATACTTATGAATATCGTATACGGTTCTATACAGATTTGCGATTCCACTATCCAATTTGGATCTCATAAGTTCTCTTAAATAATTTTTTTATCAGTTTCTATGAGGCATTTTTGGCAGGGTCTAGGCCTCTTCGGTCGCAAGTAATCGTGTTTACGACCAGGCGGACGGAAAGAATTGAATTGACCTCGAATTCCTCATCTGTGAGTAATTGTTTGAGACCATTCTGGGTTCGAAATTCGAAAATAACAGACATTTGGGCAAAATGATGACGCTCATTATCATAGAAACAAGCATGAAAAAAAAGACTCAAACTTGGAAGCACCCTGTATATGATGATCAAAACATAATCCATGCCTGATTTTATCACATTGAAATCGGAGCTTTCACAAATATATTATGTAATATTACTCTTATTAGGATTTTGGCAGATTGATTTCTACTAAATTTGAATAAAAAATGTTATAATCGAAGAATAAAATTTATTCTCCAATGTTTTTTTTTCTGGAATCGACTTTATTTCGGCGAATATGAGAAGGGCCGTATCTAGGTACTATTGCGCCTGTGGCAATATATTAGACAGCGCCCCCCCATTTGCGTTGATTTTTTTTTATCCATCACATTTTCTTATAGTATTTTTTTTTCATAATGCTAGTCATATATTTACGTAAGAGTTTCAAAATAATACACATTTTTATGTAAGAATTTTCTCATTGAAAACATTGAAATACACATTTCAAATGAAATGCATAAAAATAAAACAAATTCTGAAAAAAACAAAATGAAATATTCATATTTATGTAATAAATACGAACATTCATCTTAAGATCTGCAGCACACTTTTCTTCAAATCGTCCATATTCATAGTTTGATGACACTACCATTCAAAAAACTGAAGTCGTTTGCCACTTCGTTCAAAGCAACAAATGTTTCTTCAATTTGAATAATTATAGTCCAATTCCTCAGTTTTGATGATGCTTCATCACTGGCTAGTTCCCCTGGCATTTTGGGTTTTTTTCATTTTCTCGATTGATGTAACTTTGCTTCGATTCCAATTTTATCAGCTTCATTTTACGAAAGTTCCATCAATGGCATAAAAAAGTTTTCTCTGTTAGCTTTCAGTTCGTTCAATAGTCCCAAGTTTCATTCGTGAGCCTTCAGATATATCTAGTTGTTTTTCTTGCAAATATTGATTAATTCGGTTTATTTTACTTAACAGAATTTCCCAGAAGTTAAGATATATGATAAATTCATAATTTGTTATCGAATTTACCAGGGATGATTTTTTGAGCTTGCGAAGAACTTTGATAATTTCACCTAATTGCGACTCCAACGAATGTACAGCGTTTGCTTTTGAGGCACAAAAAAGTCAGAATATTTAAAAAACTCAAAACTTATAACACTTCGAATCTGGATACACACTAAACGAACATTAAAATTTAGATTTTTTGCTCTTCTCTTCACAATCGAAAGAAATCAATATTTATGTAGAATAGAATAAGATTCCCCAATTTTTCTCCAACTTCTTGAGCTCAAAACTCCGATTAATGAATTTTTGGCAATACAAATTGTATTTAAAATACCACAGATGTGGCTTAAAAATCTAAACAAAGCGATCATTATAAACCATCATCATCAAAGAAGCCGCCCTTCAAAACAAGCTGGAGGAGATCAAAACAAGCTGGAGGTAGTGTAAACAACTCATAAAAAGGCTGTGCTTGAAATGACGATATTGCCGGTTGTAGTATTTATGATCAGAGTGCGGCATCTTTGAAAATTTGTGATAACAATTGGACCATATTTCTCGTATTTCTGACCTTATTGTATTCTCATTCTGTACTTTGAATATCAATGTTTCGAAATGTTGTGATCGAATTACTTACTTACGTAACCGTGTTGTCATCTTTCGAATCAATTTTTTTGCTTGGCGCTTCTTTTTTTTATTTTTGATATTTTTTGGCGCCCCTTCGGACCTTGCGCCCGTGGCAAGTGCCACCCTTGCCACGCCCTAGATACGGCCCTGAATATGAGCCGCAATGCGTGAAAACCTCAAAACGCCAGAACTCATTTCGTTGGAAGGTCCGATGATGATAATTACAAAATACTTCAGTGAAACAACTCCAGGAAGAAATGAAACTCCTTGAAAATGCAATGAATCAAGATAAAACAATAGATTGAGGAGAAAAGTTTCTCCAAGCACCTTTTTGATGAAAGTTTATTGGTTCTCATTGAATTCTTCGAACTGACCATTCGAGAACAACCCTTAGCTGCTCAACTCACAAGTAATACGTTTTTCAACTGTCACACTGTTCGAATCCTCTTAAGATTCCTAAGAACGTTGATTCAGTGTCGACAATCTTCTCACCGGGGTCTTTTCCGCCTATCAATATCTCTATAAAATACACGAGCATTTCTATTTTATGCCCCTTTAACGCCATATAGATGAAGCAATAAAATCCTGCTGTTTTTTGTTTGTGTACGTACACACGTATGCCAAATCCAAGTTTTACGATCGAAATGTTGTATGTGGACCATAAAACCGATTTCAGTGTACGTGGAAATTTATTGAAGAAAACAGAGTTTCCGCCTACTCTATTAGGGCAGGTCGTTACTCCACTAACCTCAACTATTTCCTTCCAGAGTCTCTTTAGCACATGGATTTTATTCTCTGACTCACGTGAAACGCGTGCTAGTAAAAGGACCTGGGACACGGACTCGCATATTCAGTAAGGCCGAAAAATTCACAATTTTTGATTCCTTGAAATTAGATATTTCAAGGAAAGCTGTGGACTCGGAGGGTGGACTCTGATCGACGGACCGGAAACAGGGGGCAGATAACGGGGAGGGGGACGGACCAATTTTTTTCCGCTTATTACATTCTACTCTCAGGGCCGTAGCTAGGGCGTGGCAAAGGTGGCACTTGCCACGGGCGCAAGGTCCGAAGGGGCGCCAAAATATATCAAAAATAAAAAAAAAGAAGCGCCAAGCAAATAAAATAACTCGAAAGATGACAACACGGTTACGTAATTCGATCACAACATTTCGAAACATTGACATTCAAAAAACAGAATGAGAATGCAATAAGGTCAGAAATACGAGAATTATGGTCCAATTGTTATAAAAAAAATTTCAAAGATGCCGTACTCTGATCAGAAATATTACAATCGGCAATATCGTCATGCGATTCCCAGCACAGCCCTTTTATGAGTTGCTTACACTACATCAACCCTTATCGCATCCAGCTTGTTTTGAAGGGCGGCTTCTTTGATGATATGGTTCATAATGATCGATTTGTTTAGATTTTTAGGCCACATCTGTTGAATTTCGAAAACGATTTGTATTGCCAAAAATTCACCAATCAGAGTTTTGAGCTCAAGAAGTGGGAGAAAAATTGGGGAATCTAGTTCTATTCTACATAAATATTGATTTCTTTCTATTGTGAAGGGAAGAGCAAAAAATTTAAATTTTAATGTTCGTTTAGTTTGTATCCAGATTTGAAGTCTTATGAGTTTCGAGTTGTTTTTTATATTCTGACTTTTTTGTGCCATTGTGCTTTTGGATTCGAGCATTATAAATTGTGCTATTGAAGGTGAGTTGTACTGAGTATTTGTTATTTTTTATGACATTATTCTGGCATCGGATATATTCAATTATTCGTATTTTAACATAATAATATTGGTCCTTTTAATTCAAGAAGAAATATGTTCGGTTCATTACGGAAAATATGGATTTTCAAACTTGAGTTCTCACTTCTCAGAGCGTCTTTTTTTGAAATCTAATAAAACTCAAATTTTAGTGTTTCTTTTCATGGTTTTCATTGAATCTTCAATCTGACAAAGATTATTATAGTGATTTTTTTTATACTTAACGTATGGACTTCTTGAATATTGTAACATCAGGCCCTATACGAAACCATTAGTACGTGTTTCAAATGGTTATAAAATAGCATTTTTAAGCTAAGTTTGCGGTTTTTTTTCGCAGAAATTGTGATTATCGATTATTGTTTTCTAGTCAACTTACCAAAAAATTTTTATTTTGCGTTTGCAGTATATATTTTTAAATTTTAAGTTGAAGAATTCATATTTTTTGAGATAAAAAATGTTCGTATTTATTACATAAATATGAATATTTCATTTTGTTTTTTCAGAATTTGTTTTATTTTTATGCATTTCATTAAAAATTTGTTTTTCAATGTTTTCAATGAAAAAAATTTTCCATAAAAATGTTTATTATTTTGAAACTCTTACGGAAATATATGACTCGCATTATGAAAAAAAAATAATATAAGAAAATATGATGGATGAAAAAAAATCTACGCAAATGGGGGGGCGCTGTCTAATATATTGCCACAGGCGCAATAGTACCTAGATACGGCCCTGTCTACCCTAGTCGAAATGTAAGTTTTTTTTTCCTCGGTTCATAGAAATAATAAACCAACAGTTGTATATAAAGTAATGTGTGTGCACCTGAAAAAAATATAAATTTTTCTGTCACCATACACTGAACGGAAAGAAATTTTCGCTTGCAATAATTGTTCCTCCACATATAGAGCCGCAGGGCCTTTGTGATGACTTTTGCCAGATGATAAGCGCATGGCCGAACCCACCATGGAAGTATATTTTGATAGTGCTATTATTTTTTACTGCCCTCCCTCGGGAAGCTTCACGAGAATATCCCAATACCATATCCACAATATATTTTTATTGAATTTCTCCACGAATAATAGCAATTAAAGAGTTCCCTAGCTCCTGCGCTTTATTGTGAGCAATTTTTATAGTCACTGGATACTTTCAAGAGGAATTTACTGATTCGCAAATTGAAGGGGTCTTTGCGGTTTGGACTGAATAGTAACATTGTAACAGCTCTCGTCGATGTTTTTCTTGGATGAACAGGACATTCTTTGAGGAATACATTGAACTAGGTTATAATATTTTTATTGGATTATTTCTCACCCTACACCTAGGAAAGTCATTCTCCGTTGGGTTGTTTCTTTTCCGAATACTCGAAAGTAGTTCAATAATTTCTCATTTGGTATTCCATCAGAAAGAGTAAACCATCTCATTATATTCAAGACATTATTTGCTTCAAACGAAACTGGCTCGCTATTAGCAAATTCTCCCAACTCAAGTTTTCAGTTCATTTATTGTCGAGATCGTAAATCATAGTTGGATTATCGGCATAATATCGATCTCAAGTGTGAGCTCAAATTGTGTCAACGAAGCTGCTGTTCATCGAACTTCATTCGACTTTGTGACGATTAATGGTAAGCGTCCACATGCCCGAATCGCCACTTCCCCGCGTCAGTCGGCTACTACTACCAGCGCATGAGCACAAGAATATAATCGAATCGCTAGAATTTTCTACGGTATCTATGGTCTTGGTGATGCGATCTATACAAAATTTCGCACGTAGTTTGAAGACATTATTCCTCATCTAGGTGCAAAATTTCATTCCAATCAAATCGGAAGTTTCGAAATTATCAGGAACAGAAAATTTTGAACGGCCATATTTACGGAACCTCTAGTCTAATTTTGCTCATTGATGAACGTGACCGTGAAATTCGCGATCCAAACCCACCCTGAAAATTTCAAGTTCCTAGGCCTCTCTCTTCGGAAGTTATAATTTTCTATGGTTTATATGGTTCTCGTCATGCGATCTGGACAAAATGTTGCTTTAATATATCATTCTCGTTTAAAATACAAAATCTCGATTGAATCCGTAGTTTCGAAATTATCGAGAAAACAAAATTTCAAACGATCGTATTTACGGAACCCCTAGTATAATTCTGCTCATTGATGAACGTGAACGCCACATTTCAGATCTACACATATCGTGAAAATTTCAAGTCCCTAGGCCTTTCCGTTCGAAAGTTATGATTTTCTATGGTTTCTATGGTTCTGGTCATGCGATCTAGAAAAATGTAGCTTGAATATATCATTCTCCATTAGTATACAAAATTTCGTCACTATCGAATCTGTAGTTTGGAAATTATCAAGAAAACTAAATTTCAAACGACCATATTTACGGAACTCCTAGTATAATTTTGCTCATAGATGAAAGTGATCACGACAATCGAGATCCACGCCTATCCTGAAAATTTCAAATCCCTAGGCGTTTCCGTTCAAAAGTTACAATTTTCTATGGTTCCTATGGTTCTGGTGATGCGAGCTGAACAAAATTCTGCATGTAGCTTGAACACCTCATTTTCCATTAGAGTACAAAATTTCACCTCGATCGAATATGTAGTTTCAAAGTAATCAGGAAAACAAAATTTCGAGCGGCCATATTTACGGAACCCCTCGGCGAATTCTGCCCAATAACGAACTCAACCGCGGCATTCGAGATTCGAACCTACCCTGAAAATTTCAAGTTTTTAGGACATTCCGTTCGAGAGTTATCGTGTATACGGCCGGACGGACAGACTCGAAGTTTTCGACGGATTCGTCATCAGTGAGTCGAACATAGTTGTTTGAGACCATTTTCGGCTCGAAATTCGAAAAATACAGACATCGTGACGAAATGATATAGCCTTCGTGTAAGTAGTACGAGAGCTCAAGAATTGAAGATGCGAAGAAAACAAGAAAAAGCGACAGAAGAAAGGAAGAAGAAGAAAAATTCAGAGAAGAACAACCAGCTTCAAAAAAGATAAAGAAAAGAAGGAAAACCACGATGAACAAAGATTGCAACTAGCGAAAATGGAACCCCAATATACAACAGATAAGAATTTTCAAGCAGCCATGAAGAAAATCAAATTAACACAGAGGAAATCGAATAACAAGAGGAAGAACAAGAAAAATCGATAATTTCTGAACCAGAAATTAATCAAAACCAACCCGAAAAGAAGAAAAAGAAGCCCCTATTCAACATCAGCCGACCCATAAAACTAAAATGATTTCTAACTTGATTTTGAGGAATTTATCAAGGTGGAACGAAATTAATAAAATATTTAAAACAGCAAATATTGACTGAAAAGGGTGAAACTAGGGAAATGGGTTCCCAAGCAATGTGATGGAAAGATAACTATTGTTATGATTCAGGTTTAACTTTGTTCTTGAATTAAAGACCGATCTATCAAATATTTTTTGAATGTGTAATTTTGAATTTATATATTACTCTCTTAACTCTAACAAGATCTCTGAATTTTTCGAATTCTGAGCCAAAATTGGTCTCAATCGACAATGTTCGACTCATGGCGAATCTGTCAAAAGATTCAAGTCTGTCCGTCCGTCAGCTCAATAACTCTCGAACGGAACAACCTAGAGACTCGGAGTTTTCAGTGTGGGTTCAGTTCCCAAATGCCGCGGTTGAATTCGTTAATGGCCGAATTCCATCAGGGGTTCCGTGAATGTGGCCTTTCGAAATTTTGTTCTTCTGATTACTCCGAAACTACAGACTGTTCTTGGGTAGGATATAGAATAGATCAACGAATATGTTCCTGCTATATAACTCGGAATCGACTTTATTTCGGCGAATATGAGAAGGGCCGTATCTAGGTACTATTGCGCCAGTGGCAATAGATTAGACAGCGCCCCCCCATTTGCGTAGCTTTTTTTTCATCCATCATATTTTCTTATAGTAGTTTTTTTTCATATGCTAGTCATATATTTCCGTAAGAGTTTCAAAATAATACACATTTTTATGGAAAACATTTTTCATTAAAAACAATTCAATACACATTTTAAATGAAATGCATAAAAATAAAACAAATTCTGAAAAAACAAAATGAAATATTCATATTTATGTAATAAATACGAACATTTATCTCAAAAAATATAAATTCTTCAACTTAAAATTTGAAAATACATACTGCAAACGTAAAATAAAAATTTTTTGGTAAGTTGACTAGAAAATAATAATCGATAATCACAATCTCTACAAAAAAAACCGCAAACTTAGCATACAAATACTATTTTATAACCCTCAGAAACACGTACTAATAGTTTCGTACAGGGCCCGATGTTACAATATTCAAGAAGTCCATACGTTAAGTATAAAAAAATCACTAGAATAATCTTTGCCAGATGAGATTGAAGATTCAATCAAAACTATGAAAAGTAACACTAAAATCTGAGCTTTATCAGATTTCATTCAAAAAAAGACGCTCTGAAAATTTGAAAATCCATATTTTCCGCAATGGACCAAACATATTTCTTCTTGAATTGAAAGGAACAATATTATTATGTTTAAATACGAATAATTGAATAAATCCGATGCCAGAATAATGTCATAAAAAATAACAAATACTTGGTACAACTCACCTTCAATAGCACAATTTATAATCCTCGAATCCAAAAGCACAATGGCAAAAAAAGTCAGAATATAAAAAAACTCAAAACTTATAGCACTTCAAATTTGGATACACACTAAACGAACATTAAATTTTAATTTTTTTGGTCTTCTCTTCACAATTGAAAGAAATCGATATTTATATAGAATAGAATAAGATTGTCCAATTTTTCTCCCACTTCTTGAGCTCAAAACTCTGATTGGTGAATTTTTGGCATTACGAATCGTTTTTAAAATACCACAGATGTGGTATTTTAATTGATCATCATGAACCATCATCATCAAAGAAGCCGCCCGTAGTGTAAACAACCTAAAAGGGCTGTGCTTGGAATCGCATGACGATATTGCCGATTGTAATATTTATGATCAGAGTGCGGCATCTTTGAAAATTTTTCATAACAATTGAACCATATTTCTCGTATTTCTGACCTTATTGCATTCTCTTTCTTTACTTTGAATATCATATTCCGAAATGTTGTGATCGAATTATTTACTTACGTAACCGTGTTGTCATCTTACGAATTAGTTTTTTTTGCTTGGCGCTTCTATTTTTTTATTTTTGATATTTTTTGGCGCCCCTTCGGACCTTGCGCCCGTGGCAAGTGCCACCCTTGCCACGCCCTAGATACGGCCCTGAAGACCACTGTGCGTGAGTTTAAACGTGCACTGTTCCCTTTCCCCCTTCCGAGCGACGCATCGAAAGAGCCGAATGAGTATGGAAAAATTCGTAAAACCAATTAATTGCTTATGACAACCCTATTGAGGTGTCTAATTCGAAAATGCCACAGCTGCTACCAAAGATCGGAAGAATTTAGTTGAATGAATTTCCACTGGTCAAACTGGCACATATCATCTGTATGATAATTCTGCGTTGGTCGAAATTCCATTTGAAATAATTATCTCAATGTGATTCCTTCTTGTGGTAGAAGAATTTATATTAGGTAGAACGAAAAAGACTCCCTAAAAAATATGCAAAGCATCCCCTATCCAGTTAAGGTTCCTGGGGTTTACGTTGTTTCACATAACAACAATTCTGGGTAACTACATCAAGCTGTGTCTCCTGTATTCTTTATGTTTCCTCCGTGAATGTTCATATATTCCCCCTTGATTGTTGCCGTCTCCACTTCCAGCTAATGCCATGTCCACACATAAACCCCAAATCCCGACTACGTATACGTAACCTGGGAACTGAATATGCGTGTCCGGGTCCCAGTTCCTTTTACTAGCACGCGTTTCCCGCGAGTCGGAGAATAAAATTCACGTGCTAAAGAGGCCCTGGAAGGAAATAGTTTGGGTTACTGTAGGAGTAACGACCTGCCCTAATAATGTAGGCGGAAACTCTGTTTTCTTCAATCAATTTCCACGTACACTGAAATCGGTTTTATGGTCCACATACAACATTTCGATCGTAAAACTTGGATTTGGCATACGTGTGTACGTTACAAAAAACAGCAGGGTTATATTGCCTCATCTATATGGCGTTAAAGAGGCATGACATAGAAATGCTCGAGTATTTCATTGAGATGTTGTTAGAAGAAGTCTCCGATGGAAAGAATGTCGACACTGTATCAACGTTCTTAGGAATCTTACGAGTATTCGAACAGTATGACAGTTTAAAAACGAATTATTTGTGAGTTGAGCAGCTTAAGTTTGGTTCTCGAATGGTCAGTTCAAAGAATTCAATGGGGACCAATAAACTCTTATTAAAAATGTGCTTGGAGCAACTTTTCTCCTCAATCTATGGTTCTAACTTGATTCATTGCATTTTCAAGGGGTTTCATTTCTTCCTTGAGTTGTAGCATAGAAGAACTTTGTTATTTTCATCATTGAACCTTTCAACGAAACGACGTAGGGACTTTTGTATGAAAGGCATAGGTAACACAAAAATCCAAAGATCGTGAAAGAGTGTAACGTTATAATTTCAAATCATTGTTTATTTCCACCATGCACTATGAAAAATTTCGAAATTCCACCTACCGCTATCGTTTCTATTGTCAATGTTTGAATTCCTTCCTCTTTGGTACATTATATATTTATCATCTCGCTAATGTAATGTGGTATTTCCTGGATTTCCGTGCTTGAATTGCTGAAATTCGTTCCTTCTGTTTGTTTTGTTTTGGCATTCGTGAGATTCCACTTTTGTCACTTCACTGTTAATAATCCGAGGAACCAACAATCCAAGATCTGGAATCACCACACAGTAAAAACATTGTTTCTAACCACTTGTTCCGTTATAGACGGGACTTTATAAAAGTCATTAACGAACGATCCGCTCAACTACGGGGTGACATTAACAGGCGACTTGTCTTCGTTTACGGAGTGACACACAACCCGACCATACGGTGGTTATGAAAATTGTGACATTTCAAGACATCCATGCAACCCGCATGACTAACATACCATCACGTGGGATACCAGGCATCTTTCTGATTGGCCACACCAACAAACACTGCACTATATAACACCTCAGAGCTTTTGGTTTAGATCAGACTGACTTGAATCTGCTAACAACTACTTAGTAAGATGAGTCATAACGTGTTTACCAATTACTTTCTCAGCGGAACGGATCACTTCAGATCGCTCCCTGCTGAAATGGTTTCTGCTATATTCAGACATTTGGATTCAGATTCTCTGCTAAATGTTTACTCAACTTGCGAAAGGTTTCGGAACATCTGCATTCATGACCCGAAGCTCAGGATTATTCTCAAATCGAGAAAGACTGAGCTTCGGAGGGAGAAGCGGAAAAGAATTCTGAATCCAACTTTTGGCGTGAAAATTACTCGAGATGTCGAGATATCTGCATCAGCGTTCCATGGAAATGATGAGGCAGATAAAAAGATTGTGAAGACAAGCATGAACAAGATGCATACATTCAATAATCGGAAATCCAGGAGTTCATACTCAATAGGGATTACTAAGACAAATTATCGTTTGATGAGGATATAATTTAGAATTCTCGAATTCGAGCTAATGACCAGGCCCTTAAATCGCTGTTTAGAATAGGCTCGAAAAGAATTTGATAATATGACAAATTTTTAAAATGAAATGCATAACAAGATTTCACTACGAAATTGAAAGAATATTCTTTTATGATCCAATAAAATAGTTTTAATATGAATTCAAAATCCAGGGCTGTATCTAGGGCGTGGCAAGGGTGGCACTTGCCACGGGCGCAAGGTCCGAAGGGGCGCCAAAAAATATCAAAAATAAAAAAATAGAAGCACCAAGAAAAAACAAATTCAAAGATGACAACACGGTTACGTAAGTAAGTAATTCGATCACAACGTTTCGAAACATTGATATTCAAAGTACAAAATGAAAATGCAATAAGGTCAGAAATACGAGAAATATGGTCCAATTGTTATAACAAATTTTCAAAGATGCCGCACTCTGATCATAAATATTACAACCGGCAATATCGTCATTCCAAGCACAGACTTTTTATGAGTTGTTTACACTACATCCCTTATCTCCTCCAGATTGTTTTGAGGGGCGGCTTCTTTGATGATGATGGTTCATGATGATCGATTTGTTTAGATTTTTAGCCACATCTGTAGTATTTTAAAAACAATTTGTATTGCCAAAAATTCATTAATCGGAGTTCTGAGCTCAAGAAGTGGGGGAAAAATTGGGGAATCTTATTCTATTCTACATAAATATTGATTTCTTTCGATTGTGAAGAGAAGAGCAAAAAATTTAAATTTTAATGTTCGTTTAGTGTGTATTCAGATTTGAAGTGTTATAAGTTTTGAGTTTTTTTTTTATATTCTGAATTTTTTATGCCTCAAAAGCCAATGCTGTACATTCGTTGAAGTCGAAAAATTATGAATTTATCATATATCTCAACTTCTGGGAAATTCTGTTAAGTAAAATAAACCGAATTAATCAATATTTGCAAGGAAAACGACTAGATATATCTAAAGGCACACGAATGATACTTGGACTATTGAACGAACTGAAAGCTAACAGAGAAAACTTTTTTATGCCATTGATGGAACTTTCGAAAAATGAGGCTGATAAAATTGGAATCGAAGCAAAGTTACATCAATCGAGAAAACGAAAAAAACCCAAAATGCCAGGGGAACTAGCCAGTGATGAAGCTCATCTTTTTGATGCAAACGCAAAACTGAGGAATTGGACTATAATTATTCAAATTGAAGAAAGATTTGTTGCTTTGAACGAAGTGGCAAACGACTTTTTTGAATGGTAGTGTCATTCAAACTATGAAAATTGACCATTTGGAGAAAAGTGCTGCAGATCTTAAGATAAATGTTCGTATTTATTACATATATATGAATATCTCATTTTGTTTTTTCAGAATTTGTTTTATTTTTATGCATTTCATTTAAAACGTGTATTTCAATGTTTTCAATGAAAAAATTTTTTCATAAAAATGTGTATTATTTTGAAACTCTTACGCAAATATATGACTAGCATTATGAAAAAAAAATACTATAAGAAAATATGATGGATAAAAAAATCAACGCAAATGGGGGGGCGCTGTCTAATATATTGCCACAGGCGCAATAGTACCTGGATACGGCCCTGTCAAAATCTGACGTTTATTGAGAATGCATACAGTAAGATCATATTAATAATATTCAGATATAATAATTTAACAGTGTTTGAAATTCATGAAAATTAAAAGAGAATGTGGTTGCATCAGAAATGAAGAAAACATCAGAAAGTGTTGGAAGACTATTTTGTATACTTAGACAAAATTGAAAGCGTCCTGGTTAATTAGGAGAAAAAATAAATAAAGAGGAAATTCAATTTGAAATCAACAAAGATAGGTGAATCAGATCGTGTATGTTGGATGTATTTGGATGCTGGACAAAAGTCTTGATTGAAATTTTCGAAGATAAGTTTCTTTGTTATTCATTCGTTCAGAAGATAATAGGAAAATTTCCTAAGTTGATATTGAATTATTCTCGATGGCGTATTTTCTATTCAGAATCTGAGTAATATGAATATTTGAAAATCTCAAGTCTTTTTCAATGCAGAGTCCAAGGCTCTCAAAATAATTATTGCAGTAGTATTTCTTCAGCAACGTCAGATAATATATTTAAATTTCATAAGCTTATTTCTATAAAAAAGAGCGCTATGATTTTGGCCGAATCTCTGAAATCTCAGAATTTTGAGCCGAAAGAGGTGATGAAGATTTCGTGGTCCAAAACTATTATATTCCTCCGGCCGTGCGTAAACACGATAACACTTGAAAGGAGAGACCTAGTGTTTTGAAATTTTCAGCGTACGTTCGAGATCCGAATGCGCCAGTTGAATTCGAAAGTGGGCGGAATCGGCAGAAGGGTACCATAGAAAGCCATATCATGGTCACTTCAAGTTGGTTACTCACAGGAAGAGCTCGAAATATCTGAGCACAATTCTTCGAAGAACTGCTTACACTGCTGAGTCGAAAAATGTGTGTGCAAACTTCAAACGTAAGATATCTTGTTCAAACAGTCCTGTTCATATACCCATCAAATAAAGATTCGCGAAATCCGCGTTGGTGAGCTGAAGGGTTAGTGTTAATTTCGGCTTCCGGCCCTCTCGTGCATACCTAAATTGATTCGAAAACTTGCCACAAATTGAATCATAAAATACTCGGATTAATTAGGTTGAGTAGAAGTGATAATAATCAGAGGATTTCGTCCTTAAATCTCATAGTAATCATCGCACTAGAGTGACTAGACGGTAAGGATGTAACTCTTGGGGTATATTTGTACAGCTAATAATTTCAGATTGGCCAATGTCATTGTAACATCTTTTTGAACTTGATGATTATTTGAGTTGAATGATTAATAAAGCATTTCGGCGAGAAGAAACCATAACTGTATGCATAAATAGTGTCAAGAAAAACTCAAAATAAATGCCAAGCCAAGTGAATTCGATCACAGTGTGTATCGTGGACAATTCGCTAATTTCTGAATAAATGCATTCGGGAAAGTGAAAAAAGGTTGAAAGGCTTTCAAGGACAGTTGAATAATGAAACAAGAAAAATTCGCAATTTAATCCAAAATCCGTTCGATAAATATCTCCGTATTTTCTGTAGGTAACACGTTCTCTCAAAGATCACTTACTATAAGAAACACAACAAAAACTTTTCCATTATTCGAACGACTACAGTATCTTTTATTACTGACCATAACCCCCCGAAAGGTCCAGTTTGTGGGATTAGCAGATACACCATTGTGGGATGGTAAGTTGTCAGTTTACTGCTTTCTCAAACAAAACTTCTGAGTCATCTTCTTCACACCGAGTTACTGCATAATTTGATCGCCTCAGAAATTATGAAACGTTACAAGCACTTTATCTGGTGAAGTGCCGTCCTCGATTTGTATATTCGGATGACAAACAATATCTCATACTCTTGTCCACATAAAACATCTTTGAGTTTCTCAAAAGGCTCCTATAGATTATTTCCCCTTATTCCGGACATAATTTATCGACAGTCAGTATTAAGAATTAAGCTGCGTGCTAGGCTATGAATTCAGACCACCAGACAATTCCATTCTACTGCGATAGCTTTCGGCCCGGATGCGTGTAGAGATCCCTCTTGAAGCCTTACGTCCGAAATCCTTGGATAAGTCCTTTCCATACAATAACGGATTATTATGTCTGATAGCTCTGTTCGGAAATCCAGGCGAAGCTTCGATTTGATGGATAAAACTGGACTTCAAATTCGCCTACAAACGGAAATTCATTGTTATATTTTCATAGAATTTCAACCGCTCAAGAGTTAATGTGAAACGAGGGATAGAGAATAAAAAATTATAAAAGTACTGCCGTGAAGTCAGGAGCTTTTGAGGTAGAATCGCATTTTCCAGTTTAAGGAATCCATTGAAGGAATTTTCGACAACTGTCAAATTTTTTTCGATAATTCGCTAGAAATTTCTACGGTATCTATGGTCTTGGTAATGCGATCTGGACAAAATTTCTCACGTAGTTTGAATACATTATTCTTCAGCTAGGTGTAAAATTTCATTTCAATCCAATCAGTAGTTTCGGAATTATCAGGAAAAAAATATTTTGAACGGCCATATTCACTGAACCCCCAGGCTAATTTTGCTCATTGATGAACGTGACCGCAACATTCGCGATCCAAACCTACCCTGAAAATTTCAAGTTCCTAGGCCTTTCCATTACAATTTTCTATGGTTTCTTTGGTTCTGGTCATGCGATCTGAACAAAATGTAGCTTTAATATATCATTCTCGATTAAAATACAGAATTTTATGTCGATCGAATCCGTCGTTTCGAAATTATCGAGAAAACAAAATTTCAAACAACCATATTTACGGAACCCCTAGTATAATTCTGCACATTGATAAACGTGAACGCGACATTTCAGATCCACACCTATCCTGAAAATTTCAAGTCCCTAGGCCTTTCCGTTCGAAAGTTATGATTTTCTATGGTTTCTATAGTTCTGGTCATGCGATCTGGAGAAATGTAGCTTGAATATATCATTCTCCATTAGTGTACAAACTTTCGTCACGATCAAATCTGGAGTTTTGAAATGATCAAGAAAACTGTATTTCAAACGACCATCTTCACGGCACCCCTAGTATAATTTTTTTCATAGATAAACGTGATCACGACATTCGAGATCACACACCTATCCTGAAAATTTCAAGTCCCTAGACGTTTCCGTTCGAAAGTTACAATTTTCTATGGTTCTGGTCATGCGAGCTGGACAAAAACACCTCATTCTCCATTTGAGTGCAAAATTTCGTCTCGATCGAATGTGTAGTTTCCAAGTAATCAGGAGAACAAAACTTTGAACGGCCATATTTACGGAATCCCTGGTGGAATTTGGCCCATTAACGAACTTAACCGAGGCATTCGGTAACTGAACCCACACTGAAAATTTCAAGTCTCTAGGTTGTTCCGTTCGAGAGTTATCGTGCGGCCGGAAGGACAGACTCGAATTTTCCGACGGATTCGTCATCAGTGAGTCGAATTCTTTTCATTTTCGGCTCAAAATTCGAAAAATACAGACATCATGACGAAATGATATAGCCCTCGTGTAAGTAATACGAGCGCTCCAAAAGAATCATTTAGGTTGGGTTATAAGGTTCATATGGAGTAACTAACATGCTAAACAAAAAAAGGAGGATTTTTGACATGAGGCGACACTAGCGAGTAGGAGTCTCCTCTGAGTAAGGGATTATACTAACTGAATCTACACTTCTGAACAGTATAGTCGGTTCACCTAATCTAAAGAATCGTACTCTTCTGTTTTCACTATTCAGGAACCACGTTCATCTATGATGAAGTATCCAATGACGTTGCATCAAATATCAAAGTCTCCATGTGATTCGGATTCGAGTTTCTACTCTCTGCTCCCTGAATCAACACAAACACGAAAACTCCTGGTAGAGACGGGTAGAATCTACTACTCATCTCGTCTATTGTCCCCACCTACTCAGTAGTCCTGTGATCTGTTCATTTCGAATTGTTAAGTCAGTAGCGTTACAAAAGTAATGAGTATTGGGAATTGATTCGAAAAGAGTAGATTCAACTCGCATATAGGGAATGAATCATTATCCACCAGTCCTCGAACTGAATGATTCTGCCCATCTCTAGTCGGGACAATATAAAACCAAAGATCATGAAATGAATCACAAACGACCAATATTTCATGAACCTCAAGAGATACTCGCTATCCGGGATCCCAAATTTTATTTTACTATGGATCCTTCAGTATATTCTATTAACTTTCAATTCGTGATATAAACCTGTGGGTTCCTTGGTTGTTATAAAGTAAAAACACAATTTTTAAAATCTATATTATCTTTTCGTATATGGTATCATAATCAGCGTCCACAGGTTTCATTGTAGATGAAGAGGGAATGGGATCTCCGGGCCTAAGGGATACTATTCCCTGTCCTCCTAACACCATGCAGTCAAAATGAAGAACTAGAACGTCGGCTTGGGAGAACCGCGCTTCCAAATCGAAGCACATATGCATGTTCCGATCCTGCGTGTAAATATCGTAGACTCTGGCACAAAAATCTATCGGTAAAGGAATTGGCACCCCTGGTATGACGAGCGGAAGACACAGTGGTGGTGGATTTTTTGCTGAAAATGTTGAAATGAATTATTTTTTTTTATTTCGGGGTCTGGTGAACCACAGTCTGAGATAATATTTTTTCTTCTTCTGAATTTCATCTAAGATTTCTTCAAATTTCATATGGAAGACGCTGCAGATTCCACAATTAACTTCATCGTCCTCATAGCTGAGAATGGGGATACTACAAATAACGAGCAAACTCATATGGGTGAGACAACGGTAATGCCCTACATAAAAAGCCTTTCGCAAAAATCATTTTTTTTCTGTGTACCAAAACGGCCTTCGGTGTTCAGTGTCAGTGTGACAAAGTATGGCACTTTATTTTCATAAACTTCGATAGATGAGATCTCCGAATCATATTGAATACATCAGAAAAACTAAATGTTATTTTAATCATTTATTCGAGTTCTGATATGTAGAAACGAAATTTCTGCAGGATATAGTATAGCGAATATATTCTGAGATACCGAAGTTTTAAAGAACAAGTTTTTAAGAATCTTCTAGTGATACGATCTTCACGGAATTCCACACGAGCCTTTGTTTTGATGGGTTCAGAGGTCCTAACCATAAGAAAACCAACTATGTACTAGAAAACGTGAAGTTTAATTTATAAACTTCCTCAGGGCACATAATATTCCTTTATGTTGTGGTAGAATCCTTGGTCCTTAGAGTTTCCTAAAGAGTATCTGAAACTTCTTTGACGACCTTGGGTAAAGTATAAAATTAGTCGATAGGTTTAGAGGTCCTAACCATAATAAAACCAACCATTTACTAGACGACGTTTCGTTTAATTCATAAACTTCCTTAGGCACTTAAGATTCCTTTATGTTGTTGTAGAATCCTTGGTCAGTGTTCATTGGTTACTCTAGAGTTTCCTACGGAATTTCTGAAACTGCTTTGGCGACCTTGAGTATAGTATACAATTAGTAGATATGTTTAGAGGTCCTTACCATAATAAAACCAACAATTTACTAGTCCACGTTTCGTTTAGTTCATAAATTTCCTCAGGACACATAAGATTCCCTCATGTTGTTGTAGAATCCTTGGTCAGTGTTCGTTGTGGAGTCTAGGGTTTCCTACTGGATTTCTGAAACTGCTTTAACGACTTTCAGTATAGTATACAATCAGTGATTAGTTGATAGGTTCAGAAGTCCTCAACGTAAGAAAACCGACTATGTACTAGCCGATGTTTCGTTCAGTTTATAAACTTCCTTAGACACATAAGATTCCTTTATGTTGTTGTAGAATCCTTGGTCAGTTTTCATTGTATAGTCTAGAGTTCCCTACTGAGTTTCTGAAACTGCTTTGACGACATTGAGTATGGTATACAATTAGTTGATAGGTTTAAAGGTCCTAACCATAATAGAACCAAGAATTTACTAGTCCACGTTTCGTTTAGTTCATAAATTTCCTCAGGACACATAAGATTCCTTTATGTTGTTGTAGAATCTTTGGTCAGTGTTCGTTGTGGAGTCTAGGGTTTTATACTGGATTTCTGAAACTGCTTTGACGACCTTCGTTATAATATACAATTAGTGATTAGTTGATAGGTTCAGAAAACCTCAACGTAAGAAAACCGACGTTTCGTTTAGTTCATAAACTTCCTTAGGCACAATAGATTCCTTTATTATGTTGTAGAATCTTTGGTCAGTGTTCATTGTGTACTCTAGAGTTTCCTACGGAACTTCTGAAACTGCTTTGGCGACCTTGAGTATAGTATACAATTAGGTGATAGGTTTAGAGGTCCTAACCATAATAAAACCAACAATTTACTAGTCCACGTTTCGTTTAGTTCATAAATTTCCTCAGGACACATAAGATTCCCTTATGTTGTTGTAGAATTCTTGGTCAGTGTTCTTTGTGGAGTCTAGGGTTTTCTACTGGATTTCTGAAACTGCTTTGACGACCTTCGGTATAGTATACAATTAGTGATTAGTTGATAGGTTCAGAAGTCCCCAACGTAAGAAAACCGACTATGTACTAGCCGACGTTTCGTTTAGTTTATAAACTTCCCGAGGCACATACGATTCCTTTATGTTGTTGTAGAATCCTTGGTCAGTGTCCATTGTGTACTCTAGAGTTTCCTACGGAATTTCTGAAACTGCTTTGGCGACCTTGAGTATAGTATACAATTAGTTGATATGTTTAGAGGTCCTTACCATAATAAAACCAACAATTTACTAGTCCACGTTTCGTTTAGTTCATAAATTTCCTCAGGACACATAAGATTCCCTTATGTTGTTGTAGAATCCTTGGTCAGTGTTCGTTGTGGAGTCTAGGGTTTCCTTCTGGATTTCTGAAACTGCTTTGACGACCTTCGGTATAGTATACAATTAGTGATTAGTTGATAGGTTCAGAAGTCCCTAACGTAAGAAAACCGAATATGTACTAGCCGATGTTTCGTTCAGTTTATAAACTTCCTTAGACACATAAGATTCCTTTATGTTGTTGTAGAATCCTTGGTCAGTTTTCATTGTGTAGTCTAGAGTTCCCTACTGAATTTCTGAAACTGCTTTGACTACCTTGAGTATGGTATACAATTAGTTGATAGGTTTAGAGGTCCTAACCATGATAAAACCAACAATTTTCTAGTCCACATTTCGTTTAGTTCATAAATTTCCTCAGGACACATAAGATTCCTTTATTTTGTTGTAGAATCCTTGTTCAGTGTTCGTTGTGGAGTCTAGGGTTTCCCACTGGATTTCTGAATCTGCTTTGACGAGCTTCGGTATAGTATACAATTAGTGATAAGTTGATAGGTTCAGAAGTCCTCAACGTTAGAAAACCGACTATGTACTAGCCGACGTTTCGTTCAGTTTATAAACTTCCTTAGGCACATACGATTCCTTTATGTTGTTGTAGAATCCTTGGTCAGTATTCATTGTGTACTATAGAGTTTCTGAAACTGCTTTGGCGACCTTGAGCTCTTTCATCTGCTTTCTAACGACAGACCTCAAAAAGAAAATCAATTGGTTCTCTCCGATAGGACCTGGGAGGATTATTGAACATCGTGAACATCGTGAACATCGAGGAAACCCATTCAAACTATTTTTCACGAAGCAATGAACCGCTCTCGAAATAACGCGTCTGGCCATACAAAAGAACAAAGACCAATCCGGAAGAAAACGTAAACAGATAGTTCTCCCAGAAGAGTTGGATAATACGACGGACCTACGTATGAATTTTAATATGTTCCCTTTCACGATTCGCGCTTCGGCAAATAGCCCTCCGTCCTCGTGTGCTTCCTTTGTAATGTCTCTCCAATTTGAATTTCATCCGTAGATGAGGAAATTGAAAAGAAGTACACATATATGGCATGAATAATATTTGCACGACCTGTGGAGTTGCTATGAGTATCAGCTTGGATATCCTAGGATTGATTCTTGAGAGTCAACTCACAAAATGGTGTATTTCAATGGAGAATGATATATTAAAGCTACTTTTTCCAGATCACATGACCAGAACCATAGAAACCATAGAAAATTATAACACTCGAACTGAAAGGCCTAGGGACTTGAAGTTTTCAGGGTAGGTTTGGATCGAGAATTTCGCGGTCACGTTTATCAATGAACAAAATTAGACTAGGGGTTCCGTAAATATGGCCGTTCAAAATTTTTTTTCTTGATAATTTCGAAACTAATGATTGGATTTGAATGAAATTATGCACATAGCTGAAGAATAATGTATTCAAACTACGTGCGAAAGTTTTTCCAGATCGCATCAAGACCATAGATACCGTAGAAAATTCTAGCAAATTATCGACCAAAATTGGTCACTTAGCACTGACGTGAAGTCTGGAGTTTCGCCTCAGTTTGAAATTTTTTTGACAGCTGTCTAAAATTCCTTCTATTGATTTCTAAAACTGGAAAATGCGAATATACCCACAAGGTGTATAAACGAGCGCTCAAAAGCTCCTGACTTCATGGCAGTGCTTTTCATAATTTTTTCTTTAGGGTTTACTGTAATCTGACTTGTCCCATAGATGAATATGTTTATCATTTTTTCCGAATTTCGAACCAAGAATAGACTCAAACGATTGGGTTGGACTTACAGGTGAAAATTTGTGGTCCAATTCAAATTTAACCGTCAGTCCGGCCTTCCGTAAACACGAGAACTCGAGAGAGAGAGAACAGAGCTCTGAATCTGCCGTTTAAGTTTGTTGATGGGCGGAATCCACCAAGGGGTTTTGTAGATATAGCCATCAGATTTTTTTTCCTACAATTCGAAGAACACCGATCCCATGGAATTTTAACTTTGTAGTTAGTTGTGAAATAATGACACAAAGGTTGATATGAGATTTCACAAGGTTCGTATCGCTTGAAAATTCTGAAAAAATTAATTTCCAAAACTTCGGTATCTCTGAAACTATTCATCATATGATGTTTTTTCTACATATGGGGCATCGATTGGATGAATTATGTGGAAATTCAGCTTTCTAGCTGTTTTATATGGGAAGAAAATTGGTGTTTTCTGATATATTCAACATAACTCGGCGACTCTATCTATTGAAGTTCAAAAACATGAAATGACAGAAATTTTCATACGGACAATGAACACTGAAGGCTGTTTTGGTACACATAAACAAGCTCCCAAAAGCTCCTGGCCACAAGTCAGTGCTTTTAGGACTTTTTTTCATACAATTTTTTATTATCAAGAAATCGAATGAGGTAAAAATACTCCCCTCTCCAAGCCGGCTCGAAACACTTTTTCCATAAATAATAACTACATATCATAAAACATGAATAGTATCGAGTATCGAAAGTAAATATTTAACCTATGTATAAAATTTGCAGCGTTTTTTCCGAGGGGACTTCCACTCAAACTCAAATCGAAGTATTAATAATTTCTATATCGTAAATAACGATAGTTTGTCTATTATCATGACCATGAATTATTCGCTCAAATTATGAATTGAAATAAATAATCTCTACTTAAGGCATGGGTCTACCTACCTGATATAGAATTCTGGTATATTGATTCGTTGTTCATGATCATGTTCATGTTGATAGCGAATTCTTCTGCTAAGTATGTAAAGTTCATGCACCCTATAATAAAATAAATATTAGATCAGTTGATGAAATGCTAAAAACAGTATAGATATTACTAGAATGGATATCGACAAACTGAACATATATAGACAAAGAAAGAAATATGGAGCGAAGACAAATGCGCATATAAGACCATTAACTTTGAAATTGAACCATTCTGTTTTGTTGTAATTTTATCCCCATGCTAGAATGGCTGAGTAATACATTTTTCTGCCTGAATTGGGTCTCAACATACAGGGTGTCCCAGAATGAATGGCTAATGCTGTAACACTGTATAGAAAAGCTATTGGACTCTCTGAAAAAAAATCTATCCCCACTAGAAAATTTCACATCATGGAATATTCATCACATTTCATGATGAAATTTGAAGTTGGATATTTTTTCCCCAAAAAGTTTGAAATTTAGTTTTCTTGATAATTTCAAAACTACAGATTCGATCGTGATGAAATTCTGTATACTAATGGAGAATGATATATTCAAGCTACATTTCTCCAGATCACATGACCAGAACCATATAAACCATAGAAAATCATCACCTTCCGAACGGAAAGGCCTAGGGAACTGAAATTTTTAGGATAGGTGTGGATCTGGAAGGTCGCGTTCACGTTCATCAATGAGCAGAATTATACGAGGGGTTCCGTAAATACGGTCGTTTGAAATTTTGTTTTCTCTATAATTTAGAAACTACGGTTTCGATCGAGATAAAATTTTGTATTTTAATCGAGAATGATATATTAAAGCAACATTCTGTCCAGATCGCATGACCAGAACCATAGAAGATTATAACTTCCGAAGGGAAAGGCCTAGGAACTTGAAATTTTCAGGGTGGGTTTGGATCGCAAATTTCGCGGTCACGTTCATCAATGAGCAAAATTAGACTAGGGGTTCCGTAAATATTGCCCTTCAAATTTTTTTCCTGATAGTTTCGGAACTACTGAGTGGATTAGAATGAAATTGCACCTAGCTGAGGAATAATATATTCAAATTACGTGCAAAATTTTGTCCAGATCGCATTACCAAGACCATAGATACCGTAGAAAATTCTAACGAATTATCGAAAAAAAAATGGTCAGCTGAAGCACTGACATTAAGTCTGGAGTTTCACCTAAGTTTCAGCTGTCGAAAATTCCTTCAATTGATTTCTGAAACTGGAAAATGCGAATCTACCTACAAGGTAATAGAATAAAAATAATGATAGAGTTCAGGGTAGTTTATGCTCCTAAATTGAATAATTCCTGAGTTATTGGGGATTTTCTGAATTTATGTCATTCGTAGAGACAAATTCATAAAATCTGTTTTAAAACAATAATCTGTGTTCATATGAAATGATTGGGATAATTTATCTTCTATGGACACAGATTATTGTTATAAAACACATTTTTTTGAATTTATCTCTACGCGAGACATAAATTCAGAAAATCCTTAATAACTCAGAAATTATTCAATTTAGGAGCATTAACATTTCTGAACACTATCATTATTTTCTTCGCAGAATCCAACACAATCATGAAAGAATAGGGTTCTAATTTAAAAAACAAAAGTTATGGGAAAATTCTGATCACAGTTTATGACGAAATATCTGAAACACCCTGTGACGAGTTTTCCAAAATTCAGGAGATGCACAATATTCCGCCATTATTCCACTTCAAAAACAGTTAATGCATGAAATATCGAGAATAGGAATAACGAACATAATACTTACTACGCATAGCTCCCTTTTTTTTCAGTTGTTTTTCGATATTTTGAAAAATTTTTCGACGAATGCAACGACTGAATAAACAATCATATAAAAGACGAAAAAATGCAAAGAAAAATTTTTCGAGAATTTTATTTTTACTCCCGAACTGAAAGTGTTCAGGCTTCAAGAATATTTTAGCTCAGTAGATAAAGTCGAACAATATCATAATCCCAATTTTCAGATTTCAAATAGGTCCGGTTCTCAAGAAACATCTAGTAGGCATTCGAAGTTCGGACACCCTGTATATTCAAGTTTTAATCAGGAGAACACAAAAGTACCTCTGAAACGAATTAAAGAGTATGTGCATAAAGATAGCAGAACAATTATGGCGAGTCAGATTTGGAGTAACACGTTTATTGACCAAGATGAAAGAAATTTTGATCTTCTTGTTTGTCAAAAAATATCAGATGTTCTGCTAACTTGATAACAAATTAGCAAACATTTATTCAAGCAATTGTTTATAAGGACAAAAGTGGTCTACAATTCGGCTTATTTGAGGCGTTGATTAATCGCGATGGGAAAGAGTGGACTAAAAGTTAACGGTCATATATTCAAAATTAAAAAAAAAAGTGGCTAACGTTTATGGGTTTCCAGCCATCAATTAGCCGTTATGTCAAAAATTTTGCCGGTCCTGTTTCTCATCACTGCTGAATGAAGCTTAAAAATGGCATATTGTTAGCTACTTTTTTCTCCACAAATAGTTTTCTGAATACTTGATATCCTGATATCAACATGGCAGAAAATAAAAATTAAACAGAGACATTTTTTCATCGCGGCTTTCTCATCAACTGCAAGAAAAACGGCCAAAATTGTTCAGCTAACTATACATGGAAAACGTTATATTCTACTGCTTAATGCAGATCTGGTTTCTGAAGAACAAGAATTGATAGAGATGTTGATGTAAAAGGAAAGTTCACTAGGTTGAGCCACCAAACAGGATGAAAATCCAATGCGGATAAAGTAAACGATCCTCAGATGGAGAATCGATTAATTGAAGGGATCAATCTGAGGGAAAGACGAAACCGTTAACAAACAGCGGCAACGAAATCTCTTTCAGATGACATGTAACATCAATATACGTAAAACCCTATTACATATCGGGCAACGGGGTCGGGTAGGATAGGAAAGCCGGGCTACAGTTTGAAGTGTAGCTCACACATGGGAATTCAGATTTTTGAGACGAAATTACCTTCCCTATTGAAATTGAATTGATCCATGTTAATCCCAAGACAGCAGCCGCATGTCAGCTCTTGACAACTACAACCGTTGGCTCGGTATCCAATTCTTCGAAGAATTTTCCCGGATTTGGTGAGTGATTGGTCACTCAATTCCATCGGATTTATCAGGCTATTCTCGATGGAAGTTACCCGAAACGACGAGTGGCTCTTCGGGTCATAGAATATGTTCATTTCATACAGTTCCTCCATTCCTGTCGTTTGCCAGCCTGATTGATTCCTAGTCTTATCTGGGTTCTGTCGAGCACCAAACTTTGGAAATCCTGAAAGCAATCAAATCCAATCCGGTTACATTCTAATCATTCGGAACTCGGCTCTGTTCACGCAACGCAAATTATACAGAGTTCGGAAAAGGGAAATGAGCAGTTTTCATTCATAAATTCCGCTGCGTCAGCAGATATCGAACGAGAAAACAACTTCTTGTTCCGTTCCGAAATAACACCCATAATATTCGTGGAAATGATTGGTGAATCGGACGAATATTATCACGAAAACTACAGATTCTCAAAGAGCTTATAATACCCCAATTCCGAATCTGATTTCAAATATAGTTCATTTCCCATATTTCCGATAATGAACTTCTGGAATTTTTCGATAGAAAACCATTTCTGACTCCCCTTAACTTTTTACAGTTCACGTTTTAATGTGAATGTAGTGTGACGTACCTAGCTAGAGTAGGTTCGCTCAATCGTTATGCAGTCGAGGGATGGTGAATAATACACTAATCACTCGTCAAAGGTTTATTCGTAACATCTAGAGCGGACTCTCCCCTCTCTAGCAAAATGTTAGTGTTTATATATATTCAGATTGTTTATGATGTTCCTGTGGCTGTATCATAACAACCTTAGGAATTGATAGCATGATTGATATAATATTAAACAACTAATATTAAACAACAAAATATTACATATTATTGTCAACACCGTCTCACGTGTGTGACGAATAGCGAGGTAACAGATATTGCATCTCAAGATCGCTAATCTACAGAGTGTTCCTACTGATACATACTACACCTTCCCTTTGAGAGAAAAAAATTTTTCTATACAAGTATAAAATTTTTTTTTTTTTTTGACTTATCTATAGCTTAATATCTATATATACGTTATACATAATTTTAATGGAACTTACATATACAAAGTTTTAATACCTAATCTAAAATTTTCATCAGTCTTTTAATTCTAATCACTGGTTAGTAATCATTACTCGTTATGAAAAATACGGTTTCATTCTGTTGTTGTCGGATAGTTGTCAAAATTGTAGATTGGATCTACTTGGCTTTTTAAATTTTGTGGAAATCTACTAGGTTTTCCGAAAACAAGTTCGTGAGGAGTATAGCGAGTTGAAGAGTTCACGGTATTGTTGTATGAAAAGCACCAATATGGAACCCAATTACTCCAGTTGTTACTTTCCTTAGCTGCCTGCATACGAAGGAATGCTCGTAAGTGTTTATGCGAATTTTCAAGCGCACCTAGCGTTTCGTGGTGATAAGCTGTTGAATTGAATTGCTTTATTTTGAGCAATTCGCACGATTCACTAAATATTCTTGATAAGAATTCTGTGCCTTGGTCTGTAAGAACTTCAGAAGGTATACCATACCTTAAAACAAAGTTTGAATAAAAGATTTCGAAACTGTTTCTGCCTCTTTGTTTGGTAGTGGGTAACACTCTACGATTTGGTCAAGTCGCATTGAGTAGTGAGAATATACTTACTATTTCCGATATCCGTAGGTAATGGACCTACGAGATCTAAAAAAACTTTCTGAAAAGCAGACGAAGCTGTGGTGGTGATTGCCAAAGGTTCCTTCCTAGGTAAGGAATGTTTATGACGTTGATAATCGTCACACTTCCTTACAAATTTTTCAACGTCAGATCTTTAACCATTCCAGAAATACTCTCTTTTGATATTGTTGAACATGCGTTCGATACCTGCATGTCCACCGGTTGGGAGCATATGAAAATCGTTCAGAATAATTTGCCTTAGTTCTCTGTCTTCGATTCGCGTTACATCTCTTATCATGTTGATCTTTAAGGATGTTCCTAGAATTTCATTTTTACAATTTGTCAACATATTCAAAAATTTTATATTGTTAGCCAGCTTTATGAGGAACAATTCTAATATATTATTTTCTGCGCATATTTTTTTTAGTATCCTCAACGATGTACCTAAGTCGTACGCTGTTCGGATGTCCTGGTTAATGAAAATTATTTCTGAATATACATTATATATTAAATTCTCATTGTAATCCTCTGAATGTTGTATTTTCAAATTGAGAAATTCTTTTTCTGAAAGCGGTCTTAACTCAACACTTTCTGCTGGACGTTTTAACACTTCGATAACTACAGGTGATCAGTCCTTTTGCCATCGGAGGTATTCGCGATAAGGCATCTGATTCTTCTAAAATAAAACGGAATTTGGTTAATCCACTAGAAGGATTAGTCAGCTAATTCAGTGGTCGATGATCGACCACGATTTCAAATTTCCGTCTATATAAACAGTTATTGTTTTCCGAATGAACTGGCGACCCCGACCTTGCTCGTAATTCTTTTTTGCTGAATTGAAGTTCTAATTTCTGCGGTCACGACCTCGATATGAATGTTTAAACTTTACGATTTCAATTGTTAAAATTTCACTCAAATCTTTCTTGAAGCGATTTCCTCGATTCTATAAGTGAATCCTCTATGATTCTTTGGTAAGGACTTAATGCTTTTGAGAAAATTTGGTTCTGACTTGACAATTTCATTCAATGTGTTGAATTAATATTCTAACTTGAGTGATTCCTTCAGATATTTGCTGACTTTATCGGCCCGTTCCCTACGTTTCCGTGCCTCCTTCTTTTGGAACACATTACTTAATTTGGTAAATAGTTCATTATATACCATGGATAATCAGATATAACCAAAGAGAAAAATTTTTTACGGTTTATTTTACACTAAATCGTGGTGGCTTCTTCTGATTTCCAGCTGCACCTTCTTCTTGGGGTGCCTTGGTTAGGGCGTTGGGCTTCTTGTTGACTGTCTTCTTGGGGTGCCTTGAGTAGGGCGTTAGGCTTCTTGTTGCCTGTCTTCTTGGGGTGCCTTGGGTAGGCTGTTGGGCTTCTTGTTGCCTGTCTTCTAGGGCCTGCCATCTCGGCTTGGCGGTGAAAACCATTAGACCTCGACTGCATAGGACTGTTCTGCTCATCTCGCCTTGGCGGTGAAAAACCACCATCCCTCTGACTGCATAGGACTGGCAGGATCGCCATGTAACGTACCCAGCTAGGGTAGGTTCGCTCAATCGTTATGCAGTCGAGGAATGGTGAATAATACACTAATCACTCGTCAAAGGTTTATTCGTTACATCTAGAGCAGACTCTCCCCTCTCTAGCAAAATGTTAGTGTTTATATATATTCAGGTTGTTTATGATGTTCCCGTGGCTGTATCATAACAACCTTGGGAATTGATAGCATGATTGATATGATATTAAACAACAAAATATTACATATTATTGTCAACACCGTCTCACGTGTGTGACGAATAGCACGATATTGCATCTCAAGATCGCTAATATACAGAGTGTTCCTACTGATACATACTACAGTAGAACCAAAGTTGTGTATGAGATATATTTTGTTTTTTGAGCGCTCGTTCTACTTACACGATGTCTGTATTTTTCGAATTTTGAGCCGAAAATGGTATCGATCGACATCGACAAAGTTCGACTCACTGATGACGAATCCGTCGGAAAATTGAAGTCAGAACAACCTAGAGACTTGAAATTCTCAGTGTGGGTTCAGTTCCCAAATGTCGCGGTTGAGTTCGTTAATGGGAATAACTCCACCAGGGGTTCCGTAAATATGGCCGTTCGAAATTTTGTCCTCTTGATTATTATTTCGAAACTAATGATCGATCGAGATAAAATTTCGCACTCGAATGGAGAATGACGTGTTTAAGCTACATGCAAAATTGTGTCCATATCGCATGACCAGAACTATAGAAACCATATGAAATTATAGCTTTCTAACGAAGAGGCATAGGGACTAGAAATTTTCAGGATAGGTGTGGATCTCGAATGTCGAGGTCAAGTTTATCAATGAGCAAAATAAGACTGGGGGTTCCGTGAATATGGTCGTTTAAAATTTGGTTTTCTTGATAATTTCAAAACTACGGTTTCGATCGTGACGAAATTTTGTATTTTAATGAAGAATGATATTTTCAAGTTACATTTTTTCCAGATCGCATGAACAGAACCACAGAAACCATAGAAAATTATAATTTCCGAACGAAAAGGCCTAGGGACTTGAAATTTCCAGGAGAGGTGTGGATCTCGAATGTCTCGGTCAAGTTTTTCAATGAGCAAAATTAAATATGGTCGTTTGAAATTTGGTTTTCTTGATAAATTCAAAACTACGGATTCGATCGTGACGAAATTTTGTATTTTAATGGAGAATGATATATTTAAGCTTCATTTTGTACAGATCGCATGAACAGAACCATGGAAACCATAGAAAATTATAACATTCGAACGGAAAGGTCTATGTCGCGGTCACCTTCATCAATGAGCAAATTTATACACTACGTGCGAAATTGTCCGGATCGCATGACATGACCAGAGATACCGTAGAAAATTCTATCGAATCATCAATAAAACTTACTTGGCATTGTATTTTTCATTTGTCTATAGTCGTTTAAACTTTGCGTCGATAATCTGGAATCCACATTATAACTGTTATATAACCAGAATTGAAAAGATACAGAACAAATTTCTGAGGTTTTTGGCTTTTAAAAATAACATTGCTTATAATCATCATGAATATTCTCATATACAAAAGAAATTTGGCGCCTAATGAGAACTCGTGAGCAAATTAGAAATCGTTTATTCTCATAGACATCAGTAGACATCATAATTTTTTTTTATCCCAGTCTTACAATGAAATACCTACAATAAAATCGTCCATGTTAGGATACTTCGTAATTTCGGAACTGAAAGTCGGTAGACTTAATTGTTTCCGACTAAGTGGGTGAGTATAAAAATTGTGGCATAATTTATTCGGCAAAATCCTCAAATTTCCTTGGAAAATTATACGCAGCTAGAACTTTATTAGTCGTGAAATGGATCCAAAAAAACCGTTGTCTCCGCAATATGAATTACGAAATATGATTAAAAAACGCAATAAATAACCGAAAATGTTTTTATTTTCTCTCGCTGCACTTCAGCGCATCTCCCTACCCTAGTATAATTTCTTCCTTATGCAACGAACTCGTGAAACGGTAATATTGTAGCAACAGCGATAAAAACCCAAATAAAATAATACTAGGAAACTAAACAGATTATTTGCCTACCCGCTAATGGCCTTCTTCTGAATTGCAAGCCGTAGTTTTCGTTTAATCTGTTTGTTCTATAAATTTATAGGATTCAACGAAATCGGACTTGACTGAAACTTGAAGTTCGTTGACAAAGGTCGCAATTTTCAGGTTTTCGCTCATATCACTTTATCGGTGCGTCATACGGTAAAATTTACTTTGTATTAATTGAAAGCTTTTTGAATTCCCTACATTTCTACTTCTACCGCTTTTGAAACTTCAACATTTTTTGGGATATCCTCAACCGAAAGTCATTTTCACCGACAAGTGCATTTTCACCTAACATTTTCCGACAAACGTTCCTTTCCCATGCTTCTCCTTTTCTGCCATACGTTGTACAGGAGAACTCGATAAAATATAAGATTGAAAGCTTTTTGAATAACCTTCAAGATTGCTTTCATCGCTAATATATCATATATCATATATATCAATTTCCAAAAATTTGAAGGAGGAGGGGTAGATACAGTAAACACTTGAAATGTTAGTTTTTAATTGCAAATTGAAGTCGAACATCTTACCATTTTCGTTCACAAAGATCTTCGATTTCAAAGGTACAGGACCAATAAATTCGCAGGTATCGAAATAAAGGTTTTCATTGGGAATTTTCCCTCCGCCACTGGTCCCGACGGAGTAACCAATACATCAACTTGATCGAAAGGAACGTGGCTTTCAATAAAAATGAACAAAATGCTCATTAAAGGAGTACTTTTTGCGGCAAACCCGCTTGTTGTTCGAGACACCTTAAAGAAGTTCCATTAGTTCCTGCTTTATTTGATAGATCTACTGCAAGCGGAAGTGAACGTTTCGCCGCACAACACTCGAAGAATTCCACGATTTCGAAGTTCTCCAGTCACCTGTGATGGGCGGGATAGAGGAAAACAAATAACTGAATTACCGATCTAAAAACTTCAGTATTCGATGAGCTCCTGGGATTAAATAGATATGAGATGAGATATCCGAATTCAGAGGAGAGAAGTTCATCTCAATATATTGGCTTAATGATTCCATTCGAACTTTTCCAATCTTTGTGGAAAGATTCTAAGTGGATGCATGGTTTCCGAACTCACATAATTTAGAGGAAAACTTTCCATTTTCACCTTTTAGTAGCGTGAAGACGAAGGTGTACACGTACTAGGATTACTGAAGAAACAACGGAGAAAATCTGGGAAGGAATTTTCTTGTTAAAATCGTGCTGCAACAAACTGGATTGTGTATCTAGTCCGGGCTTTGAATGGGGAAAAGTTTGATGCTTATACTCTACGGGAGAAGTTTCTCGACGGGAGTGATAATTCCCCTTCGATATTTTTTCAATGAAGGAGGAACTCTGTTTGCGAACTCTTTATTCAGGAATTTATCTACTGGATTTTTTCAATTAGATTTCGTAATCGAGTTTATCGAATGAAAAATTATGGAAAGCACTGCCGTGAAGTCAGGAGCTTTCAAGCGCTCGTTCATCCACCTTGTAGGTAGATTCGCATTTTCTAGTTTTCGAAACAAATTGGAAAGATATTTGACAGCTGTCAAAAAATTTTTTAAAGTAAGGTGAAACTCCAGATTTCACGTCAGTGCTTTAGGAGACCAATTTTTGTTTTCGATAATTGGCTAGAATCTTCAGGGCCGTATCTAGGGCGTGGCAAGGGTGGCACTTGCCACGGGCGCAAGGTCCGAAGGGGCGCCAAAAAAATATCTAAAATAAAAAATAGAAGCACCAGGAAAAGAAAAATAATTCAAAGATGACAACACGGTTACGTAAGTAAGTAATTCGGACACAAAACACAACATTTCGAAACATTGATATTCAAATTACAGAATGAAAATGCAATAAGGTCAGAAATACGAGAAATATGGTCCAATTGTTATAACAAATTTTCAAAGATGCCGCACTCTGATCATAAATATTACAACCGGCAATATCGTCATTCCAAGCACAGCCTTTTTATGAGTTGTTTACACTACATCCCTTATCTCCTCCAGCTTGTTTTGAAGGGCGGCTTTTTTGATGATGATGGTTCATAATGATCGATTTGTTTAGATTTTTAAGCCACATCTGTGATATTTTAAAAACAATTTGTATTGCCAAAAATTCATTAATCGGAGTTTTGAGCTCAAGAAGTGGGAGAAAAATTGGGGAATCTTATTCTATTCTACATAAATATTGATTTCTTTCGATTGTGAAGAGAAGAGCGAAAAATTTGAATTTAAATGTTCGTTTAGTGTGTATCCAGATTTGAAGTGTTATAAGTTTTGAGTTTTTTTTTATATTCTGACTTTTTTGTGCCTCAAAAGCAAACGCTGTACATTCGTTGAAGTCGCAATTATAAAAAATCGTCCCTGGTAAATTCGATAACAAATTATGAATTTATCATATATCTCAACTTCTGGGAAATTCTGTTAAGTAAAATAAACCGAATTAATCAATATTTGCAAGAAAAACAACTAGATATATCTAAAGGCTCACGAATGATACTTGGACTATTGAACGAACTGAAAGCTAACTGAGAAAACTTTTTAATGCCATTGATGGAACTTTCGAAAAATGAAGCTGATAAAATGGGAATCGAAGCAAAGTTACATCAATCGAGAAAACGAAAAAAACCCAAAATGCCAGGGGAACTAGCCAGTGATGAAGCTCATCTTTTTGATGCAAACGCAAAACTGAGGAATTGGACTATAATAATTCAAATTGAAGAAAGTTTTGTTGCTTTGAACGAAGTGGCAAACGAATTCGGTTTTTTGAATGGTAGTGTCATTCAAACTATGTATATTGACGGTTTGAAGAAAAGTGCTGCAGATCTTTAGGTAAATGTTAGTATTTATTACATAAATATGAATATTTCATTTTGGTTTTTCAGAATTTATTTTATTTTTATGCATTTCATTTAAAATGTGTATTTCAATGTTTTCAATGAAAAAATTTCTCTTAAAAATGTGTATTATTTTGAAACTCTCACGTAAATATATGATTAGCATTATGAAAAAACATACTATGAGAAAATATGATGGATAAAAAAAAATCATCGCAAATGGGGGAGCGCTGTCTAGATATTGCCACAGGGGCAATAGTACCTAGATACGGCCCTGGATATGGCCGTCGTGTGAGTAGAACGAGCGCTCAAAAAACTAATCAATTATTAAATTTCATCATAACACATGCAACATCCAAGACGGGGATTGGATTTTATAACTCGACAATACGAATAACGTTGTTCGACACGTTCGCGCATCGCCAGCTTCAACCCTAATTCAATAAAAATATCAAATAAACACGTTTCATCAAGTACCGAAATCAAAACATTTCATTTGAAGCTGCAATGAATTGTTTCACCAGTTACAATCTAAAACATCCAAAATCCACCGAATTTATACCGAAATGAATACTTGTGATTCAGACGGAATGTTATTTATCATGGACAGCAACTTACCCTCCACAAAATTAACTGAAAACAGCCAAAATAGAAACACGAAGAAGGAGCGTTTCATTTCGGAAATTACACTAATTAAGAAGTCACTCAATTAGTTCAGAACGTTAAAACTTCGCTATAGCCGACCCATCGCCGAACAGTTCCGAGTTTTAACTGAACATTTCCAATTGAAGATATACAAAAATTTAGGGTATAGCGAAAATATAATTAACACTGAACGTGTAGAAAGTTCACGTGACTTTCATAATTGAGTGCCGGTTTATGTCTTCAGTTGGTCCAACGAAATTGGAGGCAAATAAATCCCCGCTCTAAACTTATTACCCATTCCGTTTACTGTTCCATCTTGAATGAGCCAGTTACAATGCGAAACGCCGTTATATGACGTATCCTAAGAATTATATTCGTTCTAGAAATTGGAATGCAGTTAAAGCCGATAGAGTTTGTTAGTTCTTTCGATTAATTGCAGCAATATGAACCCACCTGCCAGCGAAAAAAATTTCCACTCTTATTTTCTACTGAGGGAATTCGAATATGTACCTACCTACTTGTGTTCAATGTAGGGCAATGTTAGAGTTTTATGGTGTAGAGGCAGATGTTCATCTTTTCCGTCAACGAATATTCTGATCTCAACTTTTTTTTTGGAATTTCATAATGAACGTAACCCAAACGTAGAATAGTATATTAAAGTATAAGTGTATAAAAAGGTCTTTAAAACACGCGCGATTTTTCGACCACCACGGCGAAGCCGGAGTGCTCGAAATAGAGCAAGTGTTTTAAAGACCAGTTATCCACGAATACTTTACGCAATTTTTTTTTATTGGAGCGCTTTGAAATCATGAATACTGGTATTATTATTGCATAAAATGGAAATAAGAATGTAAAATGGTTGAATTCTTGATCAGTATATCTTTCGTTGTCAGGGTAATGAGAAAAACAGAACCTAATTTGCGATTTGTCATCAAAAATGAATTGTTGTCACCGCAGTGCTTGAAAATGAATTCTAATACAGATTTCTTGAAAAGTAAAGCAGAATCGCTGTTGATACCGCATTTGCATTTGCATTAAGTAATATTTTATTTGGCGGAACAAAGTACTCCTGTCAGATATATAATCGAAAAATTGTCATTTAGACTTCACGTTTCTCGAGTCGTTGCTGTTGCCATAGTGACTTTAAAAAACGCGCGTGTTTGAATGTTCGATTTAAACACGCTGAGGCGTTCTTGAAATAGGTAAAATGGGGCATAAAAAAAAAATGATAATATGCAAGCTAAAAAAGTGTTTTTTGTTGATAGAAAAAAAAATATTTGTGTAGAAAGACGTCTTCGGAAGATAACGAGGGGTTCTGGAAAAAATTTTATTTATTTATTTGTTTGTTGTTTGTTCATATCTCGACTCTCCTAGCCAGGGCCGTATCTAGGTACTATTGCGCCTGTGGCAATATATTAGACAGCGCTCCCCCATTTGCGTTGATTTTTTTTTATCCATCATATTTTCTTATAGTATTTTTTTTCATAATGCTAGTCATATATTTACGTAAGAGTTTCAAAATAATACACATTTTTATGGAAATTTTTTTTTATTGAAAACATTGAAATACCCATTTTAAATGAAATGCATAAAAATAATACAAATTCTGAAAAAACAAAATGAGATATTCATATGTATGTAATAAATACGAACATTTATCTTAAGATCTGAAGCACTTTTCTTCAAATCGTCAATATTCATAGTTTGAATGACACTACCATTCAAAAAAACTGAAGTCGTTTGCCACTTCGTTCAAAGCAACAAATCTTTCTTCAATTTGAATAATTATAGTCCAATTCCTCAGTTTTGCGTTTGCATCAAAAAGATGAGCTTCATCACTGGCTAGTTCCCCTGGCATTTTGGGTTTTTTCGTTTTCTCGATTGATGTAACTTTGCTTCGATTCCAATTTTATCAGCTTCATTTTACGAAAGTTCCATCAATGGCATAAAAAAGTTTTCTCTGTTAGCTTTCAGTTCGTTCAATAGTCCAAGTATCATTCGTGAGCCTTCAGATATATCTAGTTGTTTTTCTTGCAAATATTGATTCATTCGGTTTATTTTACTTAACAGAATCTCCCAGACGTTAAGATATATGATAAATTCATAATTTGTTATCGAATTTACCAGGGACAATTTTTTGAGCTAGCGAAGAACCTTGATAATTTCACCTAATTGCGACACCAACGAATGTACAGCGTTTGCTTTTGAAGCACAAAAAAGTCAGAATATAAAAAAAAACTCAAAACTTATAACAATTCAAATCTGGATACTCATCACAATCGAAAGAAATCAATATTTATATAGAATGGAATAAGATTCCCCAATTTTTCTCCCACTTCTTGAGCTCAAAACTCCGATTAATGAATTTTTGGCAATGCAAATTGTTTTTAAAATACCACAGATGTGGCTTAAAAATCTAAACAAATCGATCATTATGAACCATCCTCATCAAAGAAGCCGCTCTTCAAAACAAGCTGGAGGAGATAAGGGATGTAGTGTAAACAACCCATAAAAAGGCTGTGCTTGGAATGACGATATTGCCGGTTGTAATATTTATGATCAGAGTGCGGCATCTTTGAAAATTTGTTATAACAATTGGTCCATATTTCTCGTATTTCTGACCTTATTGCATTTTCATTCTATACTTTGAATATCAATGTGTTCGAATTACTTACTTACGTAACCGTGTTGTCATCTTTGAATAATTTTTTTTTTCTTGGTGATTCTATTTTTTAATTTTTGATATTTTTTGGCGCCCCTTCGGACCTTGCGCCCGTGGCAAGTGCCTCCCTTGCCACGCCCTAGATACGGCCCTGCTCCTAGCTGAGAACCATAGACCACTCAACATGGAGGATTCAAAAGTGCTTACGGCGCGAGAAGACCGAAATTCCTCCTCTACACGGAGCGAATAGGATGGCGTACTTCAAAGATTGAACAAGCCGAAGCCCTGGTCGACGCAATAGAAAGAGAATCCAGAATCAACTACAGAGAAGACGATGCCAATAAAGACTTAGAAAAAGAAGTCAAAGGAAATGGAGAATTGATGTTGGAACCTCCGAAGGGCGATACCATCCCAAACCCAACAACACCAACGGAAATTGAAGAAAACATCAAAAAATTGAAAAACAGGAAATCTCCAGGGAAAGACACAGAAACAATTTTCATGTAACGGAGAAATCCCAAAAAAGGAAAAGCAGCGCTAACCAATATAGCAAACGCAGTGATGAGAACCGAATACTATCCGAAAGGGATGGAAAACAGAAGATGTAATTGTGTTCAATAAGTCAGGAAAAGCTAGAAAATCCCCACAAAACTACAAGCCGATGAGTCTACTGTCAGCACTTGGAAAAAGAGTTGAGATGATTTGTAACGTTATAATTTCACATCATTGTTTATTTCTATGGAAAATTGCGAAATTCCACCTAACGCTGTCGTTTCTGTTTTCAGTGTTTGAATTCCTTCCTCTTTGGTACATTATATATTTATCATCTCGCTGGTGTGATGTGATATTTCCTGAATCTCCGTGCTTGAATTGGCGAAGTTCGTTCCTTCTGTTTGTTTTGTTTTGGAATTAGTGGGGTTAACCTTGGAATCCGTCATTGTCATTCCGTTGGCTTTTATGTCACGGGTAAGATTTTTTGGCCCCTACGTATGATTTCCGGACTTATAGCCGTTGCCATGGATTTGAATTTACAGAGTGCCTTATTTAGTATATGCAAGATAGAACATCTCAATGGGAATTGCCGAATAGCATTGTCGGATGGCGATGTCTTTTTATTCTTTTCCTTGGTTGTCAAATTCGACAGTTGGTATCTCTGCGTGAACTTTGGGAATTAGGTGTCAATGGGAATTCTGTGTAATTGTCATATTGGTTGAGGTATTGGAAAAACGTGGAGAAGATTTTTGAATTGAAGAAATTGTGATCTTGGATCATCCTTGTTATAGGCGATTATAACTTCAATTTGAAGAATTCCCTGTGAGGTTTACTGGAATATTTCTGGGATTAACGTTTTATATTTTTGCACGAGGACTGCTGTTCTTACGAATCAACTCTTGGACATCTAAGAGGTTTCGATTGCGACAATTGTGTTGAGAAAGAATTTTCTGTTGGACTCTCCACGAAGAACTGAATACATCTTGCTTCAATTCCCTCGAACCACAACTTAGAGGGTTCACGTGTACGGCGGACGTCAAGAAGTTTCACGTATACGGCGGAGGCTGTTATTCAGGCTGTATTTCAAGTGTGAGCTGTTCAAGTATACGACTGCCTTTCGAGTCAGCTATTCGAAGTATCCAAGCGTCTCCATTTGGAGCCCATTTTCGTACAAGTATTGTTTGGGTGCTGGCACTGCACTGTGAATTCTACATGGGATCTCGCTTATGGGTGAAGGTAACCAGTGCTCTGCACTGGCATTAAGATCATTGTCTGTAACTATCAATAAGGTATACTTAAGGTAATCAGTGATTTGGAGGTTAGAAATAACCGAGACTGTCAAATTCAGGGAAGAAAACTCGTACCTTCTTCTCACCAAACCAATATTCGATGATTCGTGCGATGGCTCATTAAGTAATCCATTATGGCTTCAAAATAAGCGTAATATATTTCCCTTCGATTGAACCCAAAACTCTTCATCATAATAGATTTCAGAGTAACCAACCTTGAAGTAAAAATATGAAAATAATAAATCAATTATGCTCCACTACAAAATATATGGGTATATTTCACACTTCCCTTCAGACAAATTCCTATCCCTACAAAATACGGCAATTTGTTTCGACCTTGGAGTTCCTCCAGGAATTTTTCAAGTTACGCCATAAATCTGTTATGGTTAATTCTCTACCCCATATTTACGTAGGAGTTAAAAGGCAGGGGGCTTGTGTTAACGCCGAAGACGGTTCGAGATGCATTAGATGCGGGTCGGAAGGAATACGCTCTCGGTTTTTTTCGTTCCCTTTGAATCGAAATTTGTGGGTGTTCGAGAAGTAATGGAGATGCATGAGTAGAAGAAATATTCAATATTCTTACGTAAAAATCATAAAAAGGACCGCCGTTAAGTCAGGAGGCTTTTGAACGTTCGTTCACCATGTAGGTAGATTCGTATTTGCCAGTTTTGGAAACCAATTGAAGAAGGTTTTGACAGCTGTCAAATAATAACAGCAGCTTTTTGCCAATTATGCCGAATAAGCTGTTACAGAAATCTAAGGATTTTTTATTCAATAATTCGTTGGAATTTAAAATGGTTTTGGTTATGCGATTCATTCAAACCATGATATTTCAAAAGGAATATGACCAGTTTTACTTGAAATTAGTCATAATGGATATCCGAGATATAAATTCCTCGGATATCGCAGCAGTCTGTATAAACTGAAAATTATAGTAATAACCCAATACTCATCGGTTGTGTCATCGGTTGGTATATCCCAATTTTTTTCATTGAAAAACCACCTGAAAAACATCATATTTCTTGGCTCAATTACTCGATTTAGAATAGCCTGAATAGCACTGATATTCTCATTTCCGCTAGATGTATATCTTCAACATTCAGGATTCTTTATTTCAGGCTCACATCGGAATGTAGGTACATAAACAAATAGCATACTCTAGGGTTACCTCCGTGGAACAAAGGAGAATATTCATTTATTCCTCTTCTTGAGACCAGTGCCATGAAGCCAATTAAACTGAAGTGTTTCGGTGTTCCCTTGAAGTGTAATTTTTATTCCAGGGGTAATCGCCCTAGACATTTTCCATAGGCTTATTCCTTATTGGTGAGAAATATGAGTGAATATCTCAGAGGCAATCAATAGTGGAACTGAAGGAAGTAGGATGAATTCAAAGATTTTCAGGACGGTACATCAAGGAATGAAATAAAAAAGAATGAAAAAATAAAACCATAATTTATGGTTTTTTATAGTAAACCAGTACAGAATTGTTATCTAACTTTTTCAATTTGATGTTTTTTGTGTCGATCCTTTTCTTATTCAAATTCTTTATGGATTTATCAAAAATCAAAGTATTCTCTTGTCTTTTAACTGGTTCGCTCTTGGCGGAATCATCGTAGTCCTCGTCAGTTTGATCAACAACATCCACGCCAATAGAAGGGAGACCTCCTCCTTCTTCTGGAGCAACAACAGCAAATCCTGAAGCACCCATCCTGATGCAATCGAAGGACCACTCGAGGAGGGTGTAGTCTTGCCAGTTAGCTTCGGCGTCTATGCAAAGATGAACATTTCTGTTTGCAAAATAGAGGTTGGAGAACTCAACACAGAATTTTACGTTTTGGAATCTTGGAATCCTCACGCAGAATGGAGGGGGATTTTTTCCTGGAAAAGTAAAGGAGCATTAACGTTCATTGCATAACTATCGGCTTTTATTCAGGAAAACACCAACTTAAATATCAGAAGATCTCAATTCTAAGCACCTTCGTAGTAACTGTCGGCAACACTCGGTCCTGAAAAACCATTCACGAACCTATATATTGGAGTGGTGAAGATCTAACCATGCAATTATGATATCCAAACCAAGATGGGTTTCACATCAGATCATAGGGCGCTCATTTTGAATCAGCAACAAACCGAAACACACGAATATTACATATTCTCAACACCAGATCAGAAAAACTCAATCTTCATTTCTACTCAACTTCGTCTATCCATGCCTTTTATGTACACATAAAATTTCAGCAGGATGAACGTTTGTGTCGGATCTTACAACTAATCATCATTGAACCTTATCCTCAGGGTTCCGATCCTAAACGGCCAGGCTCTGAATTTCTCCTGTGAGTGCAAATATTTAGGTGTTATCCTAATACATAGTTAATAGTTGATAGTTAGGAAGGGGGTTACGTTCCACTGCGACCTTAAGGTCCATTGTGCCCCCCATCAGAGCCGTATTCGCAAATGCGCTACCTACAGCTCGCCCTCCAGCTCCAGAGCTCCAATGAACTCCAGTATCTGAGAGGGCTTCAAGGAGGTTTAATCCTCGTTACTCCTGTAATTCTCTTGTCCAAGACATTCTTTGCGCTGGTTTGCAATGGCGAGGCATTCTGTAACCAGGTGAACAGGAGTATCTTCCTCATCACCACAGAATCTACACTCGCCTGTTTCTGTTAAGCTCATTCTCATCATATGCTTCCTAAGGCGACAATGTCCTGTGAGGAAGCCAGTGAGTAGGCGTAACTTGTTCTTACTGAGATCCTAATACTTTTTGGATCTTGAACTTTCAAAGTTCCGAATGAACCTTTTAGAGTGATCCATTCCTGGAAGGTTCCTCCAGAGTGCTTCTCTTTCGGTCTCTTCCTTCTCCAGAATCTCTTTCTTATAGGTGCGTTTACCTATGCCACATAAAGGTTCTGGGCCAGTAAGTGGCGTTTGAGCTCCCTTTCTGGCAAGTGTATTGGCCTCTTCGTTTCCTTTGATTCCTGAGTGACCAGGAACCCAGACTAAAGAGACCTTATTTTTCTTGCCTACTACATTAAGTTACCTCCGGCACTCCCATATCAGCTTTGAGTCGATGATATAGGAGTTCAGCGCTTTGATAGCAGCTTGACTATCCGAGTGGATCACAATGTCACACCCTGGATAGTTTCTTTCCAGGTTTATATCTATGCATCTTTCGATTGCTTGGTGTTATCCTAGACAGCAAACTCAACTGAAAGAAACACAGAGACGAGACTCTCTTCAAAGCCACGGACGCCATGTGGGCCTGCGAAAGACTCTTCGAAAAGACATGGGGGATGAAACCGGAAAAGGTAGTGTGGCAGCTTCCATTGTCACCTATGCGTCCTTAGCATGGTGGGAAAAAGCCGAAGAGGTCATCACACGCAGACTGCTTCAGAAATTGCAACGGCTGGCCTGTATTGGTGTTACGGGAGCTATGCACACAACTCCTATAGCAGCGCTTGAGGTCATACTTGATCTGTCTCCTTAAATCTGCATGTGAGGAAATGTAGCCTGCTGGAAGCAATAAGAATATTCCTCAACGGGAATCTCCAGCTGGTAACTGGGTTGGACCTATGAGGATACTGAATCAATAAGACTCGAACCAAAACCATCGGATGTGATGCCAACTATTTTCGATTTCGAAACACCCTTCGATTAGGTCATTGGTGACCGTCCTAGGGCAATAATATTCGTTTGGACAAAAAGTCATCTACATGGTATACTGATGGATCAAAATCATAGAGAGGCTCAGGTATTGGGGTATACGGACCTAAACTGAGGATCTCTAAAGCTGTAGGACCTGAGCCTTATATTCTACAGACCGAAATAATGGATGTCTACATCTGCGCTCAGGAGTGTCTTAAAATGGACCATCTACATAACCACGGAAAGCCCGTAATACCATTAAGCAACTGGCCAGAATCAATAGAGTGTCTCTATTATGGGCACTAGGGCATTGTGGTATTGAAGGAAATGAAAGAGTCGCTGAACTTGCGAAAAGAGCATCAAGGTTAACACCTGCTGGATATGAACCTTCCTGTGGGCTTGGAAAAGACCAATATAAGGCAGCGGTCCAACAATGGGAGTAGGATAACAGAATAATCCTCTGAAGGAACAACCCTGAATTTCCTCTCGCAAAGAAATTTGTGGTGCCTTCACCGACCTATGGAGAGCTTCTGAAGCTGCCATGAGCTGAGCTTCGGGTAATGGTGCTGCTGACGGGACAATGTTGGTACAAACACCAGAAACAGCTGAACACATGGCATGCATCGGTAAATGGAGATAATGTAGAATGGAATTCTGAAGTCAAATATTTGGGAATTATCCTAGACAGTAAGTTTCTATGGAATGAGCATATTAAAAACACTGCTAGTAAAGCGACAAGGGCTTCAATGGCGTGCGGAAGGTTATCCGGTAAAACTTTGGGTTGGCTAAAATACTAAGATGGATGTACGACATGATTGTGAGACCAATAATAACTTATGGGGCAGTAGTGTGGTCAGCGAAGACAGGGCAGACAAGCACGAGGAAAATACTCGACAAGGTACAAAGGCTTGCCTGTGTTTGCATCACTGGAGCTATGAGAACGTGCCCGACAAGAGCACTTGAGGTCATAATAATAATAATAATAATAATATAATTTATTCATCATGAGAACAATCTACAATATAAATCTGAAACAAAGCAATAGGTATAATATATGCAATAAGCAATAGGTATAATATATGAATCATCACAGATATCACTCCTTTACATCAAGTGATCAATAGGGTAGTCCATGAGACAATGCTTAGAATATCTAGGGGAGGTACAGGGAATGAGAGAATTAAAAGTCAGGGAGCCTGGTCCTCTCTGAACAAGTACATCTTATCAGCGAACCTGCCTAGCGATGTTATGATTGAAAAAGTAAGCATTAAGAAGAACTTCAACATTATGCAATGTAAAAAGGAAGAATGGGAAAAGGGATACACTATCCAAAACTTCAAAGTGAATACCATTAAATCGTATACAGATGGTTCTTAAACCACGATAGGGGCCGGCGCTGGACTATACAAGGCAAGAACCAGGTGTACACTATCGTTAGGCCCTTCTCGAGTGTTTTTCAGGCAGAAATACTTGCAATCGAAAGATGTATAGATATAAACCTGGAAAGAAAATATCAAGGGTGTGACATTTTGATTCATTCTGATAGTCAAGCTACTACCAAAGCACTGAACTCCTATATCATCGACTCAAAGCTGATATGGGAGTACCGGAGGAAACTTAAGTAGGCAAGAACTACAACTACTGGTCACTTAAGAATCAAAGGAAACGAAGAGGCCAATTCACTTGCCAGAAAGGGAGCACAAACGCCACTTACTGGCCCAGAACCTTTCTGTGGCAAAGGTAAATGCACCTATGAGAACGAGTTTTTGGAGAAGGAAGAGACTGGAAGAGAAGCACTCTGGAGGTATCTTACAGGGATAGATCACTCCAAAAAGTTCATTCGGAACTTTGAATGTTCAAGATCCAAAAAGTATTTGGATCTCAGTAAGAATAAGTAACGCCTCCTCACTGGCTTTCTCACAGGACATTGTCGCCTTAGGAACCATATGATGAGAATGGGCTAAATATAAACTGACGAGTGCAGATTCGGTGGTGTAGGGAAGGAACTCCTGTTCACCTGGTAACAGAATGCCTCGCCATTGCAAACCAGCGCAAAAAATCTCTTGGACGAGAGAATTACAGGAGGAACGAGGATCTAATCTCCTTGAAGCGCTCTCAGATACTGGAGTTCATTAGAGCTCTGGAGCTGGTGGGCAAGCTGTAGGTAGCGCATTTGCGAATACAGCTCTGATGGGGGGCACAATAGACCTTGAGGTCGCAGTGAAATGTAACCCCTTTACTAAGTACAACTATAACTATAACTATAACTATAACTATGGTATGCAAATGTCCAGAGTTGGCTGGCCTAGGAACCAAGCCAAGGCCCCTAAGGACGTCGTCGGTTTTATCAACACCAATGGGTAGGGTAGAGAACTAAAGATCCAGGCGGTCGTAGTTCCCGGAAGAATTACCGAGCCATAACGATCCTAGTTCAAATATAACAAATATGTAAATACAAATGGAACCCTTTGGCAGATTTCACCCATTAACGAACATAACCGGAGCGTTCGGAGCTTAAACTTACCCTGAAAATTTCAAAACTCTAGGTCTTTTCTTTCGAAAGTTATCCTGTTAACAGACGGGCGGACGGTCGAACTGATAGAAGTGAATTTGACCTCGAATTCTTCATCTGTAGGTTCAACCTCATGCGAGAAAATTTCAGAACTCAGCATTAAAATATCCTTCCAAACACCGTTGTTCAGGCTCCTTCTGTCAACGCATTCAAGAACAGATACAACGGATGGAGGTCAGCCCAACAAAATTTTTTTCTTTGGGTCCTTTCATTGATAATGCATGTTTACCAATAATTGTATCATTCATTTTGAGTTGATAGGTTATGCACCTCAACTCTTATTTTTTTTGAGCGCTCGTACTACTTACACGAGGGCTATATCATTTCGTCACGATGTCTGTATTTTTCGAATTTTGAGCCGAAAATGGTCTCAAACGACTATGTTCGACTCACTAATGAGAAATCCGTCGGAAAATTCGAGTCTGTCCGTCCGGCCGTAAGCACGATAACTCTCGAACGGATCAACCTAGAGACTTGAAATTTTCAGCATGGGTTCAGTTCCCGAATGCCTTGGTTGAGTTCGTTAATGGGCCAAATTCCACCGAGGGTTCCGTAAATATGGCCGTTCAAAGTTTTGTTCCCCTGATAACTTGAAAACTACAGATTTGATTGAGATGAAATTTTGCACTCAAATGCAGAATGAGGTGTTCAAGCTACATGTAAAATTTTGTCCAGATCGCATGACCAGAACCATAGAAACAAGAGAAAATTGTAACTTTCGAACGGAAACGCCTAGGGACTTGAAATTTTCAGGATAGGTGTAGGTCTCGAATGTCGTGATCACGTTCATCTTCCAGCAAAATTATACTAGGGGTTCCGTAAATATGGTCGTTTGAAATTTAGTTTTCTTGATAATTTCAAAACTACAGATTCGATCGTGACGAAATTTTGAATACTAATGGAGAATGATATATTCAAGCTACATTTCTCCAGATCACATGACCAGAACCATAGAAAGCATAGAAAATCATAACTTTCGAACGGAGAGGCTTAGGGAGTTGAAATTTTCAGGATAGGTGTGGATCTGAAATGTCGCGTTCACGTTCAACAATAAGCAGAATTATACTAGGGGTTCCGTAAATACGGTCGTTTGAAATTTTGTTTTCTCGATAATTTCGAAACTACGGATTCGATCGAGATGAAATTTTGTATTTTAATCGAGAATGATATATTGAAGCAATATTTTGTCCAGATCGCATGACCAGAACCATAGAAACCATAGAAAATTGTAACTTCTGAACGGAAAGGCCTAGGAACTTGAAATTCTCAGGGTGGGTTTGGATTGCGAATATCGCGGTCATGTTCATCAATGAGCAAAATTAGACTAGGGGTTCCGTAAATATGGCCGTTCAAAATATTTTTTTACTGATAGTTTCGAAACTACAGATCGGATTGGAATGAAATTTTGCACCTAGCTGAGAAAATGTTTGCAAACTACGTGCAAAATTTTGTCCAGATCGCATCACCAAGACCTTAGATACCGTAGAAAATTCTAGCGAATTATTGAAAAAAAAATTGATCAGCTGAAGCACTGACATGAAGTCTGGAGTTTCGCCTAAGTTTCAGAATTTTTTTGACAGCTGTCGAAAATTCCTTCAATTGTTTTCTAAAACTGGAAAATGCGAATCCACCTACAAGGTGCATGTACGAGTGCTCAAAAGCTCCTGCCTTCACGGCAGTGCTTTTCGTAATTTTTATTATATTAATTATAATAACCTAATCGTTTAAGAACATTCTCGGCTCAAAATTCAAAACTTACAGACAATGATAACGCTCTTGTTCCACTAGTGAAACGAATTCTGGTTAGTCTACACTAAGCCATTAATTCATTTTTCAGTAGATATCAACTGACATTCGAGATAAAATAATGCTATTCCCTCCTCTGTACAACATCGATATATTTTCATGTACCACCTAGCAACTAAATCCAAAGCATAAGCTGAAAAAATTATATTATAATACCGCCTTTGAAACAACATTCTCGATGTATAAAAACTTTTCTGTATATTTCCCCTCGAAAAATCGTTCCTTGTCATTCTACAGAAAGACGGAAGAAGAAACATAACAGCAAGCCATTTCAGCCTGACGTAGATAAAGGTACAAAAATATGTATATTTACCTGATATGCTATTCCTGTAGAGCACCTTTCCATTCATAGACATGAAGGCCGTAACCGAGAAGTCGTCAGGGTCGTAAGTTATATTTATGCACCCCTTCTGATTGAATCTATCCAGGATATAACCAGTGCAACATCCACATTCACCCTCTTGGCAGGAACAAGGAAATCGCAACCCAGATAAAATCGGCCTACGTGTTGTTGTTATCACTGCTGGAGGTCGTGTTACTGGTAATACCGTGGGTGTTATCGACGCATTTCTGGAGTTGTCTCCATATGTCCCATCAGGTTCTATCGGCGTGACTTTCTCTGGAACCGGAATGCCGGTTAGTTCGAACCGTGAAAAAGCCAAAATGCGACGCAGATATGTTCGTAAAAGCCAGAATCGCTAATATAGACGCTGAAGGGTCGTATATATTTGGATATTTCAATTTTGCCCGGTTTCAGTTACTGCCAGCAACTCTTTTTACAGCTTTTGCCCCGGAGCATTTGGGGTTGAATATAGAATACAGGTGTTGTCCGCTACCCTACCGAAAAGCATAAAAAATCGCAACGAATGAACTGACGGAATTTATCGAAAGTGAGTGAACCGCTGAGAATCGGACGAACTTCCATCTAGCATTTATTATATTATTCAGAAATTCTCAAAATAGTTCAACTTAAACACGGATGAAACATTCGAAATATATGCAGGCGAAATAAAACCTAGTGAAGGTTTTTTATGCATTAAAATTTTCGATACGAAACACATTCGACAGGAAAAATGCCTACCTAACCTTACCAACCTAATTTTTTTTTCCACAAAGCTCTTCTTCTGATAGTTCGTGATTTATGATTCCTTGAATACCCATTTGGAATTGGAAAGTGATATGTTCATATATTATATTGGCTAAGAGTAGCAGGTTCGTTCCCCCGTAGGATACAAGTCTTTCTGTCCGTCCGTCCGGCCGTCCGTAAGCACGATAACTCTCGAAGGGATAAACCTAGAGACTTGAAATTTTCAGTGTAGGTTCAGATCCCAAATGCCTCGGTTGAGTTCGTTAATGGGCCAAATTCCACCAGGGGTTCCGTAAATATGGCCGTTCAAAATTTTGTTCTCCTGATAAATTCGAAACTACAGATTCGATCGAAATGAAACTTTGCACTCAAATGGAGAATGAGGTTTTCAAGCTACATGTGAAATTTTGTCCAGATCGCATGACCAGAACCATAGAAACCATAGAAAATTGTAACTTTTGAACGGAAACGCCTAGGGACTTGAAATTTTCAGGATAGGTGTGGATCTCGAATGTCGTGATCACGTTCATCTATTAGCGAAATTATACTAGGGGTTCCGTAAATATGGTCGTTTGAAATTTAGATTTCTTTATAATTTTCAAACTACAGATTCGATCGTGACGAAATTTTGTATACTAATGGAGAATGATATATTCAAGCTACATTTCACCAGATCACATGACCAGAACCATAGAAACCATAGAAAATCATAACTTTCGAACGGAAAGGCCTAGGGACTTTCAGGATAGGTGTAGATGTCGAATGTCGCGTTCACGTTTATCAATGAGCAGAATTATATTAGGGGTTCCGTAAATACGGTCGTTTGAAATTCTGTTTTCTCGATAATTTCGAAACTACGGATTAGATCGAGATGAAATTTTGTATTTTAATCGAGAATGATATATTAAATCAATATTTTGTCCAGATCGCATGACCAGAACCATAGAAACCATAGAAAATTGTAACTTTCGAACGGAAAGGCCTAGGAACTTGAAATTTTCAGGGTGGGTTTGGATCGCGACTATCGCGGTCACGTTCATCAATGAGCAAAATTAGACTAGGGGTTCCGTAAATATGGCCGTTCAAAATATTTTTTCACTGATAGTAGAAAATTCTAGCGAATTATCGAAAAAAAATTGGTCAGCTGAAGCAATGGCATGAAGTCTGGAGTTTCGCCTAAGTTTCAGAATTTTTTTGACAGCTGTCTAAAATTCCTTCTATTGATTTCTAAAACTGGAAAATGCGAATCTACCTACAAGGTGGATGTACGAGCGCTCAAAAGCTCCTGACTTCACGGCAGTGCTTTTCGTAATTTTTTTTTATCTTCTTGAATCCATCGAATTTCAACCCTCCTTGGAATTTTCACAGTTATCGTTTGGGTAAGTTCAGAATTCAGTACCAGAAACATTTTCCATTCCATCTATGAATTCTGAGGAGTAAAAATTCAGGAACCGAATCCCAAGAAATTCATTGCAATAAATTAAGCCTGCATATGAAAGTGAAAAGCGGAATGTGCAATATGATATGAATTTACTCGCTCTATAATTACGATCGCAAAGCTCTCCTTCCTTTAAATAATGAGTAATAAAATTTTGAATAACAATGGCGAAAAGTGTTGAAGATTTAAATTATTTTTTATTTTATTATTTCCAGTGATGAACTTTTTGAATCGTTCAGAACAATAAGAGTGTGAAGGCGGTGACAGAAGGGCGAGGAACGATGAAATGGCCACCGCGATCCCCTGATCTCAACTCATTCAGTTTTTTTTATGGGGATATTTAAAGAGCATTGTGCACAAAACTAAACCCCTTGATTTTGATGACCTAAAAGAATAACACTAATATTACTCCTGAGATGTTGAATAATGTTGGAAGAAATTATCATTTGAGGTAAGGATGTTGCCAAGGCGTTCGCGTTGAACACTTTGAACATCATTAACATTCATATTTTTTTGCTACATTTTGTATTACATTTCAGTTTTTGATATTAATCACTTGATTTTATTTTTTTCTTTTTTGATTTTTGCGATAAACATAAAAATGATAACATTTCTGAATAGAGAATAACACCTTTCAAACGATGTATCAGAAGCCCATACTTCCTATTCGAAAAATTGGGAGTTGTACCTGTCTTTCGAAGGGGTGTAAAGGTAGGGTTCGCATGTTTACGAAAAAGAATGACAATTTAAAATTCAAATTGGACGTGTTTCGGGTTTTTCCATAAACATGTACAGTAACCAAAATAATGAATTTATTTCATTTGGCTTTTCTATACTGTATAATGATATTCACTATGTTATTCTGCTGTATAAATTCACATAAAGAGTGAAAAATCATTTACAATCCGGCATAGTTCTAGAATCGGTCCATGCATTTGAGATAGAGGGATCAAATCTAAAAAACTACATTGCTGGAAAACTATGGAACAAAGAATCATATTTTTGTAATATCTCATATTGGCTAAGTGCAGCAGGTCGGTTCCTCCGTAGGAAAAAACCCTTTTCAGAACATAGATAAACTACTTTTTTGGGAATTAGTTGAGATATTGGCTGAAATCTACGTAGAGGAAAAAAGGTGAATAATGAAACTGCAGCATTTTTATCTTCTTGAATCGTTCGGATTTCAACTCTCCTCAGAATTCTTACAGCTGCTTTCGTGATCAATTCGCTGGCCGAGTGGCAATTTGGCACGGAATTTACCATTCGCAATAAACTGTTCGATTGAACGCAAACGCTTCGAAGTTAGGTTTGTAGCATAATATATGTCATAGATAACCTAACTTCAGGTCGACGTAAACGAAAGAAATTGAGTAATCTGTGAACATGCAACATTCCAATCACTTGCAAGTTTTCTTTCTTTCGGTTCCTTTTGTTTTTAAAGTTAGGTTAGGTTAGGTTAGGTTAGGTTAGGTTGGGTTCTTGTGTGAGGACCCTGGACCCAACACGAATTGTAAAGGTGCATTCGCAATTAATTCGCTGGCGGACTGGCACTTCGACACGCAAGCTAAGCAGATAGCGTTCTCATTCGAAAGAAAATTCGGGCTCGGCAAAATTTCTTGCAAGCTGCAAACCTCACTGCAGCGCAAAATTTCAAAGCGAAATTTAGTGCGAATTGTAAATTCCCCGCCAACTTTCGTGCCAAATTGCCACTAGGCCAGCGAATTGATCAAGAATGCAGGTTAATAGACGATGAAGCATTGCCACAATGTTATTGAAATTTCAAGCTTAAATATGAACCGAATCAACATATATGGCACAGAACACTTAAACTTCGGCTGAAGAATACTCAAATAAGAATAATTAACCTTGACGAAAACACTACACATGATTCATAGCCAGCAGGAAATTTCGTTCCGTTTTTTCGTTTCGGCTGATAACATCTGATTAACTTTCGTGTCGAAGTGGCACTCGGCCAGCGAATTGATTACGAATGCACCTTAACGTAAAATTGAATATTATACCGCATCGATTCCGCTAGCTATTACGAATTCTAAGCAATAGAAACTAAGCAATCGAATCCGAAGAAATTCTTTACAATCAATGAATCTTGAAAACAACCGTGAGACACGGAATGTGTAATGACATGAAATTACTCACTCCATAATTTCGCCTCAAAGCTCTTCTCCTAATCATTAACGGGTAATAAAATGTTGAATATCAGCGGTTCATGAAGGATGGTTGAGAATTAAGCCTTTCTCAATTCAATTTTTGATCTAATATTTTCAGTGATGAACCTTTGGAATAGTTCGAGCAAAACTGTTCCTCTGAAATTTTCACAGGTCAAATTTTGGTGTAGAATCTGAAGATCGAACAATTGAAAATTTAAAAAAGCACTGCTGTAGAGTCAGGAGCTTTTGAGCGCTCGTTCATGCACTTTGTAGGTAGATTCTCGTTTTCCAGTTTTAGAAATCAATTGAAGGAATTTTCGACAGCTGTCAAAAAAAATTTCAAACTGAGGCGAAACTCCAGACTTCACGTCAGTGCTAAGCTAAGTGACCAATTTTGTTTTCGATAATTCGCTAGAATTTTCTACGGTATCTTTGGTCAAAATTATCAGGAAGAATATATTTTGAACGGCCATATCTACGGAAACCCTAGTCTTATTTGGCTCATTGATATACGTGACCGCGACATTCGAGATCCACACCAACCCTGAAAATTTCAAGTCCCTAGGCCTTCCCTTTCGAAAATTATAATTTCCTGTGGTGTCTATGGTTCTGGGCTTGCGATCTGGACAAAATGTAGCTTGAATATATTATTCTCCATTAAAATGCAGAGTTTAATCACGATCGAATATGTAGTTTCGAAAATATCAAGAAACCTGAATTTTAAACGACCATATTCACGGAACCCCTATTCTAATTTTGCTCATTGATCAACGCGACCACGACATACAAGATCCAAACCTACCCTGAAAATTTCAAGTCCCTTGGTCTTTCCGTTCGAATGTTATAATTTTCTAGGATTTCTATGATTCTGGTCATGCGCTCTGAATAAAATTGCATGTAGCTTGAACACGTCATTCTTCATCTGAGTCCAAAATTTCACCTCGATCGAATTAGTAGTTTTGAAGTGATCAGGACGACAAAATTTCGAACGGCCATATTTACGGAACCCCTGGTCGAATTTTGCTCGATAACGAACTCAACCGCATTCAAGATTCGAACCTACCCTGAAAATTTCGAGTTTCTAGGTTGTTCCGTTCGAGAGTTATCGTGTATACGGACGGAAGGACAGACTTGAATTTTTCGACGGATTCGCCATCAGTGAGTCGAACTCTGTCGATTGAGACCATTTTTGGCTCAAAATTCGAAAAATACTGACATCGTGATGAAATTATATAGCCCTCGTGTAAGTAGTACGAGCGCTCAAAAATGCATTTTCTGGCATGAATCGAGATGGAGAGATTTCCATCGTCTGTGAAATTTTACGATCCAACGTTCCGGTCTGATTACTCGGGTCGTCTTCTGGGTTTCTATCAGATTTATTTTTTACAAAATTGCTATAAAAATCCCTCTTGCCAAAATTCGGAAGGGGTGGTGCTAGGTTAGAATGATGCAAAGATAACTTTGAAACTACGATAATTTTTGGTCGCCAAATAACTTGAAATTAACCTGTTTCAGCATGTTTTTCCAAGTTGGACAGAAGTTTGTAAGGGGTCAGCTAGGACACCCTTCATAAATGAAAATGAATATAAATATGACATAATCTCTTCGAAATCAATTTAAATTTCATATATTTATATAATGGATAATCCACTCAAATCGATCCATTTTTTGGAAAAAGTTGAGCATCAATTTGAGAGTGTTAATTTTTCTCCATTTCCTTATTATTTAGTCATAAAGAAATGAACCCTGATTTCGAACATATTAGAGGAATAAAAACCAATTAGACATGAAAATTTCAAATCCAAGAGTATCTAGGAGAATGTTCAAAATATTGAGAATATCTGTATACCCTTTGATTATATACAAAATAATGAAAATAAATCGATTTGAAACAAATTAATAATAGTGCAACTATTTACCGGCCACGATATACTTCACTAGCACAATTGGAATGATCACTGAAAATACAATGCGCACCTTCATATTTGATTGATACTTCTGTTTGTGTAAACAAGAAATGCTGTATTTATTCCGCTGAAGAAATAGAGATGATGGTCACCCACTAATGGACTGTAACACTTTCTTCGGCGTCGATACTGATAAGCAACTTTCATTCATTCTCGATATTTGGATGGAGGCTTTTTATCGCCTTGAAGCCTATGGGCATGCAGGTAGCCAGAGGAGGATTACAATTTCTGTAGCTTCTGCCACATAGGAAAAAAATTGTTACGAAAACACGCTGCAAGATATACACGAAGGCTCATCTTTTCCACGTCACCTGGTTCCTTTTATCTAGATATTTCAAAAAATATCTCTGTTTTTTCTCAACAGCAAATATGTAGGGATTTTGTCAAAGAAATTGACATCTGGAGAGAAACTCAAGTTTGCCTCAGTTATCCTGCGAGACGGCCGTCGTTCACACTATAAAGTTAGAAGGTAGATGAATATAAGGTTATTTCTTTCGTTTCTAAATCACAAAAAATCACTCGAGAACTATCGCCAAGTGACCATGTTAAAGAGCAGCTATAACGTGAAAACATGTCCTGTGATTCCTGATGTCACAACTATATTACAAAAAGAGCAGAGACGTCCCATACATTCTAGAGAGACCCAAAAACCGGCAATATCTCCTTGCCACATCAGAAAGGATCCAAAGGTAGCAGCTGCAGAAAAAATTTCAAACAAAGGCGAAACTCCAGACTTCACGTCAGTGCTTTAGGTGAATTTTCCGACGGATTCGTTATCAGTGAGTCGAACCTTGTCAATTAAGACCATTTTCGGCTCAAAATTCGAAAAATACAGACATCGTGACGAAATGATATAGCTATCGTGTAAGTAGAACGAGGTAAATACGAAGAATTCATAAAGGAAAAGTGTAATTTTTTACAGATCTTCTAATTTTGTATGTTTTTGCTTAACGCTAGCAAAGCTCTCGGAAGGAATGGAAGACGAATGAATTCTTAAAAATTAGGGAGCTTACGTGCTGAACCTTGCCACCCTGAACTCGTAATTGAAAAAATTGTTCCTTACTCGGGAACTCGAGCACCTCTCTCTTCAGCAACTTATTGAAAAGCGTAATGAAAATCGAGGCAACTGACGTTTACGTTTCAGAGTAGCCAAGTTAAAATTCAAGGCAGTAGGTTACTCCGACATTAACTCGAACCACTAAATTTGTTGGCAATTTCGTTGAATAACAAAGTTGAAATCGTTCGGGATGTTTCATTCAATGACTCGAACAAGTTGAAGAGGAGTTCCCTGAAAAACTACGGATGCTGATAAATGATAACTTCCATCGGATCAAAATATTGAAATCGAATATTGTAGCAACAACAGTTCTATTATTCTATTTTGTGGTGATTTATTTAATTTTGACATCCAACGGCCGAAACAATGCAGACATCAGCGTAATTATTTATATCTATTGGGCGCGAAATCCAACAATAGCTATAATGGTCCTTTTTGGACACAACACAGAATATTCTAGGAAATATTAACTGCACCAATAAATTGACCATTAGCCATATAAAACGATATTATTTATCAGGAATTCCATTCTCTCATGGTGATTCCATTAAATAGTTCAAGATGGAAATTTTTTTCGAGAAAAATCAAAAAGCAACCAGTCATTCCCCGAATGATTCCTTTGTATACGGAACCCTTGCAGTAGTAAGCCAGCATTTCCATCATACCATTTAGATTCAGAGGAATTTTTGGTTGAAAACCAGTGATATTTATAGCTTCACTTCGCCATCCTCTGCTGCGGAATGTAAGAGAAAGCGTTCGTCAAAGGAACCACCCCACTGCACTGACCTAATTTCAATTACTAGAGCACCCCTGTTTCCGCAAAGAACGGCTCGAGAAATTTATGAAATCTCTTTCAGCACAATTCCAGATACCCAGCAGAATTGAGGGTGCCACGATAGTTTATAGAGCTGGCCCGGGCATTGGGGTTGACATTGATATGATACAAGGGGTGGTTGTAAAAAGTAGATTGTCCTGGATCTAATACGAATCCGAACAGATTTCTTGAGTGTTACTCACTTGTTTTTTTTTCATTGAATCATGTTTCAGTGAGGAGCACCCTCAAAAATAGAATTAGGCTTGACGAAGATAGTAGGTAATAATAAAAAAATAATTTCCCTCATCTTTGCAAGACTGCATCGTTCATAATATATGGTTTATATGGATATTATCTTTGACATAATATTTTTTAGCAGAAGTGGGAATATGTATTTGAATTCAGATGCTATTACATTTCTCGAATGAAAAAAATCCAGACCTCCGTATATACATTGTATTAGTCTGAGGTAATCAAAACGGATGTCGTTAGTTTTAAGCGGCGTGATAAGTTTGAAAGACCACCTGCAGTTACGATAATCCACGTCTAAAAGGCGAAGTCGTACTTTTGCAATTTTGTAGAGGCTGAGATTGTTTATTTCTACTGTAGATAGGGCAGCAGTGATTGATTTCATGGGACAATTTTGAAGCAAGAATGTTGCTGTGTGTTTTTTGAAAGGGGGGTAGAGTTTACCATTGGAGAAGAAGGAAAAATTAATGGCAGTTGCTCGGCGGAAGGGGATTCACCGTGAAGGGTAAAATCGGACGACGTTTTCGGTCAGAGGACGGTGTAGTTTCCTTCGGAACAATTTTTTCAGTAGAATTATGAGTTGTATTTTACTTATTTAGGGTCACTCTAGAGATTGTGTTGAATAGCTTTGCTAGGCTTCGCTCTAGAATGATCATGTGATCCGAGAATAACTACGATATAATTTTTACACCGGGCATTACCAGGTCTTATATTTGAACAACAAATAAATTCCACTAATAATTATAATAATATTGGGTTTCTTACATCCAAGAGTTCCTGAAGGACAAAGATATGTCAAAATGTAAAATATTTGTCGGAAAGGAGTGGAGGGACTTCAGCGTTGTAGATTCCTCCATTATTTTCCATTTCATCCCAAAAGGAAGTTCTCGGGCATAAGCCTTTATATTATACAGGGTATTTTCAAAGGTGGAGTTTTCTTTTCACCAGCAATATACCACATCAAAGAGATCGATATACCAAAAAACGTTTACATAAAATATTTACCAGGGCCGAGTATTTCGAAATCAAGGTTACCTGCAAATATGAGAAATTTCCAGCCTGCATCTAAATGTGTAGATATTACCAGCTGTCTGGGGTCAGTATACGGTAAATCATTTATTAACTTAATCTTATTTGGTAGCTTGTTGTACATTTTCATTTTCAGTTATAGAATGGACCTTTCTCTGTCAAGGTTATTAGCCTATGTCTCGGATAGTTATAACCCTGATTTCGTGTTTTGTAATCACTCTGTGGTATACAGACTTCAAGGATATGCTTGTTCTTGAAGAAAAACAACAAGATCTGCTGTATGTACACCCCGTGAATTCAGTTTCTTGCTTATGTAGTCAATGTGTCTATCAAAAGACAGTGTCCTATCAATTCACAATCCAAGAAATTTGGTAGGCAGGAGCTTTTGAGCGCTTGTACATGCACCTTGTAGGTAGATTCGCATTTTCCAGTTTTGGAAACCAATTGAGGATATTTTTGGCAGCTGTCAAACAAATTTTCAAACTGAGGCGATAATCCAGACTTCAAATCAATGTGACCAATTTTTTTTTCGATAATTCGCTAAAATTTCCTACAGTATCTATGGTCTTGGTGATGCGATCTGGACAAAATTTTGCACGTAGTTTGAATACATTATTCCTCAGCTAGGTGCAAAATTCCATTCCAATCAAATCGGTAGTTTCGAAATTATCAGGAACAGAATATTTTGAACGGCCATATTTACGGAACCCCTAGTCTAATTTTGCTCATTGATGAACGTGACCGTGAAATTCGCGATCCAAACCCACCCTGATAATTTCAAGTTCCTGGGCCTTTTCCTTCGGAAGTTATAATTTTCTATGGTTTCTATGGTTTTGGTCATGCGATCTAGATAAAATGTTGCTTTAATATGTCATTCTCGTTCAAAATACAAAATTTTATCTCGATCGAATCCGTAGTTTCGAAATTATCGAGAAAACAAAATTTCAAACGACCGTATTTACGGAACCCCTAGTATAATTCTGCTCATTGATAAACGTGAACGCCACGTTTCAGATCTACACCTATCCTGAAAATTTCAAGTCCCTAGGCCTTTCCGTTCGAAAGTTATGATTTTCTATGGTTTTTATGGTTCTGGTCATGCGATATAGAGGAATGTAGCTTGAATAGATCATTCTCCATAAGTATACAAAATTTCGTCACGATCGAATCTGTAGTTTGGAAATTATCAGGAAAACTAAATTTCAAACGACCATATTTACGGAACCCCTAGTATAATTTTGCTCATAGATGAAAGTGATCACGACAATCGAGATCCACACCTATCCTGAAAATTTCAAGTCCCTAGGCGTTTCCGTTCAAAAGTTACAATTTTCTATGATTTCTATGATTCTGGTGTTGCGAGCTGAACAAAATTTTGCATGTAGCTTGAACACCTCATTTTCCATTAGAGTGCAAAATTTTATCTCGATCGAATCTGTAGTTTCAAAGTAATCAGGAGAACAAAATTTCGAGCGGCCATATTTACGGAACCCTAAGGCGGATTTTGCCCAATAACGAACTTAACCTCGGCATTCGAGATTCGAACCTACCCTGAAAATTTCAAGTTTTTAGGACATTCCGTTCGAGAGTTATCGTGTATACGGCCGGACGGACAGACAGACTCGAATTTTCCGACGGATTCGTCAACAGTGAGTCGAACATAGTCGGTTGAGACCATTTTCGGCACAAAATTCGAAAAATACAGACGTCGTGACGAAATGATATAGCCCTCGTGTAAGTAGTACGAGCGCTCAAAAACTGGTCCGAAACACAAGGATGAGAAATATCAAACTTTATTTATGAATACTGTGAAACTGAATATAAATATTTACAAAAATAATTATAAATAATCTTCAATAAATAATAATAAATATAATAAATAAATAATTCAATAAATTAATGTCTTGATTCGCATCGGTTTCACCAGTGCAATCTATCTAACCACATATCTCTGCTTTGTCTACCCCTAGTTTTCCTGAGCTCTAACTTCCTTTTCCTTCTTCTCCTGTCTTCGTCCTCTTCATCTTCATCATCGTCATCGAGCAAGTCATCATCGTCTTCATCGTCATCATCATTGTCGGCTTTGTCTTCTTCAGAATCTTCTCCTGTTATTGTATCAACAACACCATCAAGAATGTCTGATACGTCATCTGATTCCTCTTTCACTATGGAAGAGTCACTGTTTTTGTTTTTGGTCACTAGCGTAGTGTTCTTCTTTTCAATTATTTCGTCGCTTTCATCCAGCATATCCTCAACAGCCTCTGCAATTGGATTTTCTTCGCTGCCACTGGATTCAACAGAATCATCTTCCTCCACTTGTTTTGGTGTGGGAGTTGGATTGATATTGGATGATAGAGTTGCATCGTTCGTAGTGAAAGATTGAACGGTTGTCATCATAGTGTTTTGTACTGTTACAGGATCAGGTGTCTCTGTGGTAAGTTCGTTTTTGATTTGTAAGAACTCTGTGGAGTTGTCAGTTATGTTCATTTGTTCAGGTACAGATACAGCATCTTGATCCGCCATATTTGTTTTTTCAGTTATGTCCCCGATTATGGATGGTGTAAGATTTATTGGAGAACTTGTGATAGTGGTAGATGAAGTTTTGATAGGAACTGAAGTGGTAGACGCTGAGCTTGAAGTCTTCGAAGGGGCTTTGGTTAAGTAGGATGTGCGTATGGGTTTTGGTCTCGAGGTAGTCTTCGTTTTGATTGGTTTTCGCCGCTGTATTTTGATGACAGGCGCTTTGGTTGTCTTTTTGTACGGTGCTTTGGTGATTTGAACTGGTTGTTTTTTCGCTGGTGGTTTCTTCTTGCCAGCTGTGTTCTCTGATTCGAAGTATTGGTCAATAAAATCGTCGTCGAACACGCTGAATCCTCCGTATTCCACGGCTTCGACGTCATTTTCGGAATCATCTTCGTCCTCGTCATCATCGTCGTCTCCATCGAAATCGAACTCGTCTTCATCTTCGTCATCGTCATCTTCCTCTTCTTCTACGACTGGAAGAGGTTGCGACGGCTCCACTCTAAGACCTTTAGGGCCAAATTTGAAACAGGACACTCTGAGGGACGCTTCAATGTTGCTCAATGATCGAAGTTCCAATCCGAGACAAGCCTGGAAATCGTCACCTTTACGTCCGATATTGTAGATGCGTCCGCAGAATTTCGAAATGCCCCCAGGTAATGGCATGCAAACCGGCTGTGGTTTCCTACCTGAAAAATTGATGAAATTAAGGAAAGGTAGGTGCGAAATACGCAGATTACTGAATGTTACATATTCTGGTCATCAGTTATGCAATTAGGCGATTATCATGTTTGTTAATACATCATTTAATGATGGTTAGTTCGACAGGTTAATTATTCAAAAGGACACTTGGAAACTATGTCTCAACTCGCAGCATCTTAGTAAACTCGGCTCCTGTGAACACATGTACTCTGGCGTCGATAGATTCAAAGATGTATGCAGATTAATTCCGGTAAGCTTTTCATTATTCATAAGATCTTGCCGGAGAATGGCAAATGCCGAAACAAACTTGTCATCCACTGTATTGCCATTATGATATACTCAAGTCTCGAAAGAGAATGGGGTGGAATTCAACGCGATTGTTCGCGAAATAATGAAGCAAATCTTGGTTATCCTAAGAAACATACGGAATAAACACAGACCATTGTTTGTATCAATTCAATTCACTGAGTGTTGGATCGTATTTCCTATAGAGAATTGGAAATGTATCTTCTCAGTCGTATTTTTAATTGACCTGAAACAAACATATTGTCCACTTATAGGTTAGTTGGCTAGTTTTTCCGTATTTATTGTTAGGAGTTTGTGGTTACTAGTGCTTCACCACCCAAATATCTATGGTCTTCCCCTTCCTTGAGCTATATCCTGATCTACAACTCGCCATCCAGTTCAGAATTCTGATGGACTCATGTAGAGATGAGATGACCAGGCTCTCTGATCTCAAAATATCGATTCGAATTCATCGTTCCCTTCGCGGAATATGAAATATTAATATAACAAATTGGGTTAGTTAAGATAATCCACGTCTAAAAGGCGAAGCAAGAATGTTGCTGTGTAAGCGTCTGGACGCCCCCTCTGGAATTGGGGGTTTTCTGAAAGGGAAGTAGAGTTTACCTTTGGAGATGAAGGAAAAATTAAAGGCAGTTGCTCGGCGGAAATGGGACTCGGTTTCGGTTAGAGGGCGGTGTAGGAAAATAGCTTAGTAATGTTCAGTCGAGGATTCTATTAGAATTCGGATTAAGGAAGTAATTGTGTTAGATCGTGGAAATAAGTGTTTAAGAAGTTTCAGAAGCCGTATCTCGAGTTCGGGAGTTCGATTAAAAAGTCAATATCGAGCATGAACCCAGATCTTTTCGGAAAATAGATGAGTTATGGTGACAGCGGGATAATTTAGAGTGATAATAAAAATTCAATCTCAATAACTTGTACTATTGATAAGTGTACAAGGCATTTTCTAGCCAAACAACTCAGGTTATGGTAAATTGGTGACAGCGGAGTACGATTGATAAGGGTAGAAACTCCAGTTTTAGCACATTTGGTCGGGGAAGTTTTTTTCTTCCTGTTGATCATCTGCAACACTGACTTCTGCTATTCTAGCCTTTTAGTATAACAAGTTTTGCCGCGCCCAAAGCAACGATGCCATAAATAAGGCGAGTCTCAAACAGTGTGTGGTATAACATACGCATATATGTTTCAGGTAAGTATTCTCTGATGTATCTTAATCTTGGAGGCTTGGAGTATTCAAAAAAGTTTCCTTAGTACTGAGAAATCAGAAAGTTATCTTGATCTCAGTAGGAATAAACTACACCTTCTCTCATGCCTTCTTACGGATGCCCTATCGCCTTAGAAAGCATCTAGGTAGGTAAGGTTTATCAGAAACTGATGTGATGTGTGGAGAAAAACGATCTTCTAAGCACCTAGTAGAAATCGTGATGGCGTCGATTCTAAGATGGTATTGGAGTGCCGAAAAGAACTCAACGATGTAGGCAAGAATCTGTTTAATCTGGATTCCTGGTCACTTGGGAATCGAAGGAAATGGAGAGCCAACCACAATTGCCAGAAAAGGAGCACAAACTCCTTCCATTGGCCAAGAACCTTTCTGTGGTATAGGTTAAGGTACTTACAGGGAAGAATTTCAGAAGAATGTAAAAAACCGAAAGAGAAACACTCTGGCGGAATCTTCCTGGGTTAGATCATTCCAAAAGGTATCCTCGAAACTTTGATACTGCGAGATCCAAGAAGTATCTGAATCTCAGCAAGAATATGCTACATCTTCTCACTGGATTCCTTACAGGGCATTGTCGCCTCAGGAAGCACCCCATGATAATGGGTCTAGCAAAAAATGACGAGTGCAGATTCTGTTGGGAGGAGAAAGAAACTCCGGAATGTCTCGCTATCGCTAGCCAACGCAAAAAATACTTTTGACAAGAGACCTGCAGAAGTGAGTAAGTAACCTCCTTGAAGCCATCCCAGATACTGGAGTTCATTAGAACATTGGAACTAGGGGGCGAGAAGCCTACGTATTGGCGTCTGATAGGGGGCACAATAAAACTTGAGGTCGCAGTGCAATGAAACCCCCCTTCGAATATAAATCTAAAAACCGGAAGTATATACCTACATCGGTCAGCTCAAGAGAGGGGACCCAATAGATTTTCAGACCACCAGTAACCCCTTATTTCAAATAATAGGGAAAAACTAAAACTGAAATACTTATGCCTTGACAAGTATGTAGTGAAATCGTGAAAGTTACCTTCCCACTACGAAATCCATATTAACCACCGTTTCTACTCGGAGGTTCATTTCCATAGAAAAACTTAATGATCGCCGTTAAAGGTAAATTTTCCTGTAAAATTTTCAGCGTTTTTGCGCGCTAGTTTCTATGAACAAGAGCAGGGCCGTATCTAGGGCGTGGCAAGGGTGGCACTTTCCACGGGCGCAAGGTCCGAAGGGGCGCCGAAAAATATCAAAAATAAAAAAATAGAAGCGCCAAGCAGAAAAAACTAATTCGTAAGATAACAACACGGTTACGTGAGTAAATAATTCGATCACAACATTTCGGAATATTGATATTCAAAGTAAAGAATGAGAATGCAATAAGGTCAGAAATATGGTCCAATTGTTATGAAAAATTTTCAAAGATGCCGCACTCTGATCATAAATATTACAATCGGCAATATCGTCATGCGATTCCAAGCACAGCCCTTTTATGAGTTGTTTACACTACAACCCTTATCGCATCCAGCTTATTTTGAAGGGCGGCTCCTTTGATGATGATGGTTCATAATGATCGATTTGTTTAGATTTTCAGGCCACATCTGTGGTATTTTAAAAACGATTCGTCTTGCCAAAAATTCACCAATCAGAGTTTTGAGCTCAAGAAGTGGGAGAAAAATTGGACAATCTTATTCTATTCTATATAAATATTGATTTCTTTCAATTGTGAAGGGAAGACCAAAAAAATTAAATTCCAATGTTCGTTTCCAGATTTGAAGTGTTATAAGTTTTTAGTTTTTTTTTATATTCTGACTTTTTTGTGCCAGTGTGCTTTTGGATTCGAGCATTTTAAATTGTGCTATTCAAGGTGAGTTGTACCAAGTATTTGTTATTTTTTATGACATTATTCTGGCATCAGATATATTCAATTATTCGTATTTTAACATAATAATATTGTTCCTTTCAATTCAAGAAGAAATATGTTTGGTCCATTGCGGAAAATATGGATTTTCAAACTTGAGTTCTTACTTCTCAGAGCGTCTTTTTTTTAATGAAATCTGATAAAACTCAGATTTTAGTGTTACTTTTCATAGTTTTGATTGAATCTTCAATCTCATCTGGCAAAAATTATTCTAGTGATTCTTTTATACTTAACGTATGGACTTCTTGAATATTGTAACATCGGGCCCTGTACGAAACTATCAGTACGTGTTTCATAGGGTTATAAAATAGTATTTGTACAGAAATTGTGATTATCGATTATTATTTTCTAGTCAACTTACCAAAAAAATTTTATTTTACGTTTGCAGTATGTATTTTCAAATTTTAAGTTGAAGAATTTATATTTTTTAAGATAAATGTTCGTATTTATTACATAAATATGAATATTTCATTCTGTTTTTTTCAGAATTTGTTTTTTTTATGCATTTCATTTATAATGTGTATTGGAATGTTTTTAATGAAAACATTTTTCCATAAAATGTGTATTATTTTGAAACTCTTACGGAAATACCTATATGACTAGCATTATAAAAAAAATACTATAAGAAAATATGATGGATGAAAAAAAATCTACGCAAATGGGGGGGCGCTGTCTAATCTATTGCCACAGGCGCAATAGTACCTAGATACGGCCCTGAACAAGAGCGTCATCCTTCTGTCGAATGCATGTTATTTTCGAAAATTGGAAAAAAAACTGAAGGCCGATTTGGTACACAGAAACAAGCGCACAAAAACTCCCGACTTCACGTCATTATTTTTCTCGAATTTTTCAGAACAGAATTTGTTCCACGAACAAGAATAAAATTATTTGCATATGATACACTTCTTTTTCAGTGGCGGTAAGTATTGAATACCATATAAACCAATACAACCGTTTCATATATTTCATCAATAACCCAACGAATATTTCTGTTTTTATATGATCCGGGCTGAATAAATAGTGAAACGACACGGCAATGAATTAGATCGTTTAATCAATGCTGCACGCATTGAATTACGTGCAAATATTTCCAATTATTTGGAATTATACTTTTCATCTGACAAAAATACACAATCGTTAAATTGAAGTGCTTTATGTGAATTTCGTCTGGCTATTCCAAATAGAATAATGGTCCAAATCTTCGATATTACTCATTCCTGGCCTGTACTCGTTCAGCTTTCAATAGTTCGAACGATCGATTCACTTGAAAACTTCCAATAGAGCTCTCCCTGGCGGCTAGAGCGCACTTTTCATGTCCGAAATCGAACCCGAATCGAATAATTCGTCTTTTCTCAGAACTCATTTTCCACTTCACGTTTAGTTGATGTACAAAATTCAATCTATTATTTCCGGTAAAAATAATTATAATCACTTCCGAACCAGTTCTTTCATCATCTTCATTATTGCAGCTGTAAAATACAGCGATTCCTTGAATTAAGGCCGTCATTATACCTCTATTAATGGTTTACCGCGTAATTAATTTTATTTTGCGCGCTTGTTTCTATGAACAAGAGCGTTATAATTTTGCCCTATTGTCTGGGCTTTTGATTTTGTGCCAAGAACGTCACAAACGATTAGGTTGGAACCACAGATGAAAAATGTGTGATCAAATTCAATATGGTATCCCGTCCGACCGGCCGTCAACACGATAGCTATCGAAATAAAAGATTTAGAGTTTTGAAATTTTCGAAGTCTTTGCGCCATTATGTAGTACCTGATTACCTGATCAATATTATACCGATTCCAAAATTTGGGATTATTTCATCAATAAGTCAGTATTAGGGATGGCTGTTGAACTCAGGACGCCATGTACAAGAAGGTGGAGGAATTTCAGAGAATTATTTTTTCATAATATACGGCTGTTTATCCGAAATTATCAAATTCAGGAATGAAATTGAAATAATTATACTAGATATCATAATATGCTTATAACAGCAGACCGTTTTCGATCCATAGGGTGGCACTTGCCACGGGCGCAAGGTCCGAAGGGGCGCCAAAAAATATCAAAAATAAAAAAAAAGAAGCGCCAAGCAAAAAAATTAATTCGAAAGATGACAACACGCTTACGTAAGTAAGTAATTCGATCACAACATTTCGAAACATTGATATTCAAAGTACAGAATGCAATAAGGTCAGAAATACGAGAAATATGGTTCAATTGTTATAACAAATTTTCAAAGATGCCGTACTCTGATCATAAATATTACAATCGGCAATATCGTCATGCGATTCCAAGAACAGCCCTCTTATGAGTTGTTGACACTACATACCTTATCGCATCCAGGTTTTTTTGAAGGGCGGTTTCTTTGATGATGATGGTTCATAATGACCGATTTGTTCAGATTTTTAGGCCACATCTGTGGTATTTTAAAAACGATTTGTATTGCCAAAAATTCACCAATCAGAGTTTTGAGCTCAAGAAGTGGAAGAAAAATTGGGGAATCTTATTCTATTCTACATAAATATTGATTCATTTCAATTGTGAAGAAAAGAGCAAAAAAATTAAATTTTAATTTTCGTTTAGTGTGTATCCAGATTTTACGTTTTATAAGTTTTGAGTTTTTTCATATTCTGACTTTTTTTTGCCATTGTGCTTTTGGATTCGAGCATTATGAATTGTGCTATTGAAGGTGAGTTGTACTAAGTATTTGTTATTTTTTATGACATTATTCTGGCATCGAATATATTCAATTATTCGTATTTTTACATAATAATATGTATTGTTCCTTTCAATTCAAGAACAAATATGTTTGGTTCATTGCGGAAAATATGGATTTTCAAACTTGAGATCTCACTTCTCACAGAGCGTCTTTTTTTGAATGAAATCTAATAAAACACTAATTTTAGTGTTACTTTTCATAGTTTTCATTGAATCTTCAATCTCATCTGGCAAAGATTATTCTAGTGATTTTTTATGCTCAACATATGGACTTATTGAATATTGTAACATCGAGCCCTAGTACGTGTTTCAAAGGGTTATAAAATAGTATTTGTATGCTAAGTTTTGCAGAGATTGTGATTATCAATTATTGTTTTCTAGTCAACTTACCAACAAATTTTTATCTTACGTTTGCAGAATGTATTTTTAAATTTTAAGTTGAAGAATTTATATTTTTTAAGATAAATATTCGTATTTATTACATAAATATGAATATTTCATGTTGTTTATTCAGGATTTGTTTTATTTTTATGCATTTCAGTCAAGATGTGTATTTCAGTGTTTTTAATGAAAAAATTTTTCCATAAAAATGTGTATTATTTTGAAACTCTTACGGAAATATATGACAAGCATTATGAAAAAAAATACTATAAGAATATATGATGGATGAAAAAAAATCTACTCAAATGGGGGGCGCTGTCCAATATATTGCCACAGGCGCAATAGTACCTAGATACGGCCCTGTCAGATCTCGTCAATACGGTTAGCAAAATGACAAATTCGAAGTGAGAAACAGAAAACCTTCAAAACATAAGGCAACTTGAATCTGAGAAAATTTCCCAAATAACGCCACCTGTCCGTTCCAAAAGCAACTGTCTCAAATATCTGTAGATCATGAACTGTTTTATCAACTCCTCAAGACAAGGGTAGTTTATCTAGTATAATTTTTCTAATTTCATTCCTGAATTTGATAATTTCAGATAAACAGCCGTATATTATTCTACTCAATTATTCAGACGAATAAGGTTGAAGCTTGAACCTGTAATTTCCATGTTGTGTGACCATATATACTCGTAATGTTTACGGCGCCTCAAACATGTGTCTTTGTCTAGGGGAGTTGATGAATCGATTCATGATCTACAGATATTTGAGACAGTTGCTTTTGGAACGAACAGGTAGCGTGATTTGGGAAATTTTCTCAGATCCACGTTGCCTTATGTTTTAAAGGTTTTCTGTTCCTCTCATCGAATTTGTCATTTTGGTAACCGCACTGACGAGATCTGATATGTATCGAAACCGGTCTGCGGGTACAAAGATAAATTTGTTAATCTCTGGATCTGAATTGTTTTGTGGCTTGCTATTAGTTATTTAGTTTTTTTTTTCTAAATTCTGGAGAGTTTGAGAATAGGACATCATGAACCTTGAAACTAACTAAATTTCAATCCCAAGTATTCCACTGTAATGATATTCCTGTAGAGGTTGTTATGTTTTGGAGGACCGTGAGGTTAGGTACAAACTTTTACTCACTTGATATCGTCGTATTTGTCAATACCCTCTCGCCAAAGCTCATCGAGATAGCTAGACGATCTCCTTTAAGATATTGTAAGGAAGCACATCCAGGTCCTTGCAAGGATACGACGGGCAAATTGAATTCTCTACAACAATTGCAAAGCTTCATGTTGCAGCTGCAATATCTATTCGAGTTTGAACCGCTTGGTCCTTGCCTCCTTTTGTCAACAGACTTACGCCCAACATGCTTCTTGACATCACCTTTTCTGTTGTGATAGCCTCTTTTATCTGAAACACAAGTTCATCAATTTTGAATTTAAATCAAAATATTATCCATTTCAGTTCTGAGCAGATAGATATTCTGATCGTTTAATAAGGAAAAAAATATAACTCACACTGACAACTGATGAGAAATGAAATAAACTCAGAGATATGATCACAAAAATTGATTGAAACTAGCTTCAGTCATCAGAAAATAATAATGTCCTACAGTTTTCAGACACAGAAACCCAGTGCATTAATTTTGTTCCGATAAAACAAATGTTGATGTTACAGAAGAAATACGTTACGCTTGGACACATGTCGTAAACCGGCAATATAAAAGTTTTTGAGATAGCACCTGCTATGGGTCTCCCAGCTCTCTGTATCGATATATTGTAAAAGCAAAACGACAACATAAAACTGCCCTTAAAGCTTCCAGACCAACTTTTTCCGTTCTCGCTGGTATGGTATTTTCCAATTTTGTTGACGCTTACGCTTTTCGTTCATTAGACTCGAGCTTGTATACAGGTTCATTCTCGAAGTATCAAGCTGACCGTGCACTTGTACGTATCAGACGTAACGCACGCATCGAACGCATCGGATTTCGATTATCGCCAGAGAATCCGGAACGGAATTCCGATGCGGTCGATACCTAAGTCCTAGGGTTCCATTCAGGGCCGTATCTAGGGCGTGGCAAGGGTGGCACTTGCCACGGGCGCAAGATCCGAAGGGGCGCCAAAAAATATCAAAAATAAAAAAATAGGAGCGCCAAGCAGAAAAAATCAATTCGAAAGATGACAACACGGTAACGTAAGTAAGTAATTCGATCACAACATTTCGAAACATTGATATTCAAAGTACAAAATGAGAAAGCAATAAGGTCAGAAATACGAGAAATATGGTCCAATTATTATAAAAAATTTTCAAAGATGCCGCACTCTGATCATAAATATTACAATCGGTAATATCGTCATGCGATTCCAAGCACAGCCCTTTTATGAGTTGTTTACACTACATCCCTTATCGCATCCAGCTTGTTTTGAAGGGCGGCTCCTTTGATGATGATTGTTCATAATGATCGATTTGTTTAGATTTTTAGGCCACATCTGTGGTATTTTAAAAAAGATTTGTATTGCCAAAAATTCACCAATTAGAGTTTTGAGCTCAACAAGTGGGAGAAAAATTGGGGAATCTTATTCTATTCTACATAAATATTGATTCCTTTCAATTGTGAAGAGATGAAAAATTTAAATTGTTCGTTTAGTGTGTATCCAGATATGAAGTGATATAAGTTTTGAGTTTTTTTTTATATTCTGACTTTTTTGCCATTGTGCTTCTGGATTCGAGCATTATAAATTGTGCTATTGGAGGTTGTACTGAGTATTTGTTATTTTTTATGACATTATTCTGGCATCGGATATATTCAATTATTCGTATTTTAACATAATAATATTGTTACTTTCAATTTAAGAAGAAATATGTTGGGTTCATTGCGGAAAATATGTATTTTCAAACTTGAGTTCTCACTTCTCAGAGCGTCTTTTTTTGAATGAAATCGAATAAAACACAAATTTTAGTGTTACTTTTCATAGTTTTCATTCAATCTTCAATCTCATCTGGCAAAGATTTTTCTAGTGATTTTTGTATACTCTTGAATATTGTAACATCGGGCCCTGTACGAAACTATTAGTACGTGTTTCAAAGGGTTATAAAATAGTATTTGTATGCTAAGTTTGCGGTTTTTTCTGCAGAGATTGTGATTATCGATTATTGTTTGTTGTTGAGATAAATGTTCGTATTTATTACATAAATATGAATATTTCATTTTGTTTCTTCAGAATTTGTTTTATTTTTATGCATTTCATTTAAAATGTGTATTTCAATGTTTTTAATGAAAAAAATTTCCATAAAAATATGTATTATCTTGAATCTTTTACGGAAATATATGACTAGCATCATGAAAAAAAAATACTATAAGAAAATATGATAGATAAAAAAAAATCTACGCAAATGGGGGGGCGCTGTCAAATATATTGCCACAGGCGCAATAGTACCTAGATACGGCCCTGGTTCCATTGAAAACAATGGTGAAAATAAAATTGATGTGATGCGAGCGTCCGTTACATACAAGTGGAAGGGTGTTGTGTAAACTTGAGAACTATAAGATTAAATAACGAGAGACGAAAAAACCTCCATCTCAGGATGCAGAAATTGTTCATCGATCTCATTTTGTCTATAAATAATATATGTGATGCTATGAAAAACGGGGTGCTATAATAGTTTGTAGTGAGTGTTGATTCTATTATTTCGAAAGTTTTTTTGGGAGCTCTGAACATCACACATTGTATAATTTTTTTCCTTCGCACATTTTATGTTTTTTCCCGATTCCCCCCCAAAATTTGCACATGCATATTACATATTTATTTATTTCGCCTCGAACACGGTGGCTATATATACATCAAAAATGATCTAAGGCGTTATGATTGTGTTTATAGAAGAAAGTGCTAGGAGCAATGATCCGATTTAAAAATGGAATATTGATTAAGATGCATGAATTTTCCGTGAAAAATAAAATTTTGTATGCCTCACGAGCGGTACTTGATCCTAACGGCCATCGGGCATAAATTCATCCCTCGGGTCAGAGGTCCTCGGCCTCTGGGCGTTGGGATCTAAATGGGTTATTTGTTATAGTGCAACAAATTTGATATGAGACATTCCAAATCGACTGTCTAACCATTTTCGAATATTTATCTCTAGATACAAATGATACAAAAATTAATAAATAAAGTTTCCAATGAAAATAAAACATTTCAAGTTTCCCTACTCACCTATGACAGCAGACGCTGCAAACGCAATGAACACAAAAATCAGAAGTAGTTCGAATATGAAAGACAATTTCATTTTGTGACAGTTCCTGGAAAAATAGAAAAAGGTTAATTATTACAATCTTACATCACTCTTTCGAACAGAGAAACTTTTTTCGAAGTTTATTTCCAAGATAATTTGTGAATGCTTATCTGTATTTAAATTCTTAACGACATTATTTATCCATGGGATTGAAATAAACAACAACATCCGTTGAATTACCTGAAAAAAACCTGGATAATACAAAAAACTATGATGTATTTCTTTCTTGTTAGTCTTCTAGTCTCGCCCTTGTATTTAATCAACACTAGGTATTCTCAGCTTGAGGACTGGTGAAATAGCAAAGGAGCCTTCATTAATATTGCCAACATTTCTAATGATGTTTTTCATCGATGTATTTCTTATGTTGTTTTGAAATTTTGTAGCCCTGATGAAGAATCAATAAAGATTCGAAACGTTGGCAATTTTAATAAAGGTTGTTGTTCCTTTGCTATTTCACCAGTCCTCAAGCTGAGATTACCTAGTGTTTCTTTCTTGTATTTTTTTCGTGTAATCTCAAAACTACGGATTCGATCGTGACGAAATTTTGTAGTTTAATGGAGAATGATATATTCAAGCTACATTCTTCCCATATCGCATGACTAGAACCATCGAAACCACAAAAAATTATAACTTTCGAACGGAAAGGCCTAGGGACCTGAAATTTTTAGGGTAGGTTCGGATCGGGAATTTCGCGATCACGTTCATCAATGAGCAAAATTAGACTAGGGGTTCCGTAAATATGGCCGTTCAAAATATATTTTCCTGATAATTTCGAAACTAGGTATTGGATTGGAATGAAATTTCGCACATAGATGAAGAATAATGTAATGAATTTTGTTCAGATCGCATTACCAAGACCATAGGTTGGAAATTATCGAAAAATAATTTGGTCACCTAAAGCACTGACGTCTGTATTTTCGCCTTAGTTTGAAATTTTTTTTGACAGCTGTCAAAATGTTTTCAATTGGTTTCTAAAACTACCTACAAGGTGGATGAACGAGCGCTCAAAAGCTCCAGAATTTTCGTCATTTTTGAGCGCTCGTACTACTTACACGAGGTCTATATCATTTTATCACGATGTCGGTATTTTTCGAATTTTGAGCCGAAAATGGTCCGAATCGACTATGTTCGATTTACTGATGACGAATCCGTCGAAAAATTCGAGTCTGTCTGTCCGGCCGTATACACGATAACTCTCGAAGGGAATGTCCTAGAAACTTGAAATTTTCAGGGTAGGTTCGAATCTCGAATACCGCGCTTAAGTTCGTTATTGGGCAAAATTCGCCGAGGGGTTCCGTAAATATGGCCGCTGGAAATTTTGTTTTCCTGATTACTTCGAAACTACAGATTCGATCGAAGTGAAATTCTGCACTCAGATGGAAAATGACGTGTTCAAGCTACATGCAAAATTTTGTCCAGCTCGCATCACCAGAACCATAGAAACCATAGAAAACGGAAACGCCTAGGGACTTGAAATTTTCAGGATAGGTGTGGATCTCGATTGTCGTGATCACTTTCATCTATGAGCAAAATTATACTAGGGGTTCCGTAAATATGGTCGTTTGAAATTAAGTTTTCTTGGTAATTTCAAAACTACAGATTCGATCGCGACGAAATTTTGTATACTAATGGAGAATGATATATTCAAGCTACATTTCTCTAGATCGCATGACCAGAACCATAGAAACCATAGAAAATCATAACTTTCGAACGGAAAGGCCTAGGGACTTGAAATATTCAAGCTACATTTTTTTCCAGATCGCATAACCAGAACCATTTCAAATTCCGAAGAATTATTGAATAAAAAAACCTTATATTTTTGTATTAGTTAATCCGGCATAATTGACAAAGAGCTGCTGTAATATTTTGACAGCTGTCAAAAATTTCTTCAATTGATTCCTAAAACTGGAAAATGCGAATCTACTCATAAGGTGGATGAACGAGCTCTCAAAAGCTCCTGATATCACGGCAGTGCTTTTCGAATTTTTTATGTTTATTTCTCCCGACAACGACCCCAAAATCCCGACACTTTCAAAATTTCTCCAGTTATTTTGAAATTCCGATCTGGCAACCCCACATGCATCAGAGCATCGCCAATAACACGGAGAGAACGTGCGATTCGGATTCGGGATTCTACTCTCTGCTCACTGAATCAACACAAACATGAGAACTCCTGTTAGAGAACTCAGTAGTCCTGTGATCTGTTCATTTCCACTTGTTCAAATGAATTTTGAGAACTGGTTCGAAGTGAGAGATTCAACGAATGAATCATTTCTTACTACTCCTCGGAAAAAATGATTTCGATCATTTAGCGAGAAAATAGAACCAAATATCATGAAACTAACCACAGACGTCAATGTGGCGAATATTTCATAAAGGTGGAAACACCGAATATCAAATATTGAAACTTCTAGAGGTGGTTCAGAAAATTTCACCTTGAGTAAATGGAACATTCCAACAGAACATCTGCCATCTGGGCAAAAAATTGGGTAAACGAACAAGAATAATCATTAAATTCGCTGGAAATTCTAGTACATACTCATCAAAACCGTATCTGCAACTAGATTCCGAACACTGTTTAAAAGGTATAATAGAAAACCTGAGAGAGAATAATGTTGCTTTCACTTCGAATCATCTCAACCAGATGCTTCTCCAGAATCATTCTACTGTAGCCGAGTAAAATAATTCCCGAATATTCAAATGGAGCAATTATAATTTTTGAATTAGCAATACAATAACAGTTAGGGTACCAAAATACTTTGTTCCATTTATTATGGGTTATATAACAAAGTATTTTGTTGTTTTGGTCATATTATATTCCTTACAGAGAAGTATGTTACTTTTACTCGCGTGATATAGTCTGGAAGCTCGTGATTTCTACACATGACATTTGCAAAATCCACAACCAACAAACCAACATTCCTATTAAAATCGAGAAATTTTTCCGGGAATATTTCATCTCTTGTAATATTCATTGAATTTTACGTAGTTAAACGTTTCTGCCAAGTTAAGTCAATAAATTCCAGTCCTTTGATTTTGCGATTTTCATGTCACCGTATATAGGAGAATAAATCAGAGTTCCACAGTTGTCGCAGACACCAGGTTGGTTAAGCATTATAACTATTCTTGTAAAAATCAAGTGCAACTGGAATTCGGAAACAGTTTTATGTAACATCGTCGAATAAAACTCAATGTTTTTCTTGATTAATCATACAATAGAACCCTCGATTCGACTCTCAGATGATTAAACTCCGGTAGTCGAGTAGATATCGACGAAATAAAGACCAAATCGGAAGTACGTGTGGGCTTTAATTAATTACTCCAGGAATCCAGGACATTTATGTTCAACGAAACAAATCAAGTTTAGTCGACGGCATCCCAGAGAAGGCCATTTTTCGCCAGTTTTTCAGGAAATTTCACGAATTTATAGGAGTGCTATATCCATCCGCGTTGGAATTTGCGAGCTTTGCTAGGAAACGGATTTGGCGAGCCACAGAATTCTCTTGGAATCGATCCAAACGCTCGGAGACATCTTATTTCGACCGTACACACAGACCGTGGCGCGCTGCGAAAAACGACCTACTGAAGAAGTTTTCAGGAACGGTTTACACGAACGTTTCGTGGCACTCTTGACAAAAACTTTGAGTCAGAAGTTGACGGGAACTCTTCTCGAATCGCTTGTTTTTCCGATGCGCCTGGGGAAACTGGAGGAAATATTGTGCGATACAATCTCCATCGGATCCACATGGAATTATCATGGTGAAATCTATAATAATGATGGAGAGAAAAATAATCTTTATTCTCATTTTGCCGCAGATGAATGTAACAAGACAACAAATTCTCATAGAAGCAAAGAAAAAAAGTGGCCAAGTACGTGTCGCACCGTGAAGGGTTCCGTAGAAACAGCTGAAAACATTAATTTGTTGAAAAAAGTATCTTGAGGACGCCCCAGCCTATGGAAGGGGCAGACTGGGCATTGGCCGAGGTCGCCAAATTTTAGGGGGCGCCGGAATGTAGGGGAGGATGAACGCTGGAAAAAGGATTATCCAACGTTAACAATGGATATGATACGAAAATATTTGAGAATGTAGGAAAAAATAAAGAGAATTTACGTGACATATGAAATATAAAATAAAAGAAATATTAAATGCCATACACATTCATAGAATTTGGGTTTAATCATGATTATATCATAATACAGTTATAATATAATCAATTCTCTTGAATTCTTCATAACATTGCTGGCAAAAGCTGACTGAATTCTTTAATGTTACTGTGGTGTGAAAAGGACTTAACCCTTGGTACAGACTTTTCTGATATCATAAATAAATTTGCAAAGTTAAAAGCTAGAAAAGAACCTTCGATTTAATTGTCTTCTGCTTTTCCTTTTGAAATTTAATTTTGGTTTGTAATATGAATGATATATCAATAAATGGCTATAGTTTTTCGTATGAACGACCTCTTCTCCTTTTTCCTGTGAGTCGTAGTAGTTTGTGAAAAACCCCTATTATGAAATTTTTATGAAAAAATTACGAAAAGCACTGCCGTGAAGGCAGGAACTTTTGAGCGCTCGTACATGCACCTTGTAGGTAGATTCGCATTTTCCAGTTTTAGAAATCAATTGAAGGAATTTTCGACAGCTGTCAAAAAAATTCTGAAACTTAGGCGAAACTCCAGACTTCATGTCAGTGCTTCAGCTGATCAATTTTTTTTGGATAATTCGCTAGAATTTTCTACGGTATCTATGGTCTTGGTGATGCGATCTGGACAAAATTTTTCACGTAGTTTGAATACATTATTCCGCAGCTAGGTGCATAATATCATTCCAATCCGATCAGTAGTTTCGAAACTATCAGGAAAAAAATATTTTGAACAGCCATCTTTACGGAACCCCTAGTCTAATTTTGCTCATTGATGAACGTGACCGCGATATTCGCGATCCAAACCCACCCTGAAAATTTCAAGTTCCTAGGCCTTTCCGTTCAAAAGTTACAATTTTCTATGGTTTCTATGGTTCTGGTCATGCGATCTGGACAAAATATTGCTTTAATATATCATTCTTTATTAAAATACAAAATTTCATCTCTATCAAATCTATAGTTTCGAAATTATCGAGAAAACAAAATTTCAAACGACCGTATTTACGGAACCCCTAGTATAATTCTGCTCATTGATAAACGTGAACGCGACATTTCAGATCCACACCTATCCTGAAAATTTCAAGTCCCTAGGCCTTTCCGTTCGAAAGTTATGATTTCTATGGTTTCTATGGTTCTGGTCATGTGATCGGAAGAAATGTAGCTTGAATATATATTTCTCCATCACTATACAAAATTTCGTCACGATCGAATCTGTAGTTTTGAAATTATCAAGAAAACTAAATTTCAAACGACCATATTTACGGAACCCCTAGAACAATGTTGCTCATAGATTAACGTAATCACGACATTCGAGATCCACACCTATCCTGAAAATTTCAAGTCCCTAGGCGTTTCAGTTCAAAAGTTACAATTTTCTATGGTTTCTATGGTTCTGGTCATGCGATCTGGACAAAATTCCACATGTAGCTTGAACACCTCATTTTCCATTTGAGTGCAAAATTTCATCTCGATCACATCTGTAGTTTTCAAGTAATCAGGGAAACAAAACTTTGAACGGCCATATTTACGGAACCCCTGGTGGAATTTGGCCCATTAACGAACTTAACCGAGGCATTCGGGACACTGAAAATTTCAAGTCTCTAGGTTGTTTCGTTCGAGAGTTATCGTGCTTACGGACGGCCGGACGGACAGACTCGAATTTTCCGACGGATTCGTCATCAGTGAGTCGAACATAGTCGATTGAGACCATTTTCGGCTCAAAATTCGAAAAATACAGACATCGTGACGAAATGATATAGCCCTCGTGTAAGTAATACGAGCGCTCAAAAAATTATGAAAAGCACTCAGGAGCTTTTGAGCGCCTGTTCATCCACCTTGTAGGTAGATTCACATTTTCCAGTTATAGAAACCATTTGAAGACATTCTTGACAGCTGTTGAAACAAATTCCAAACTAAGGCGAAACTCCAGACTTCACATCAGTGGAAATTTTTTTTTCCGATAATTCGCCAGAATTTTCTACCTTATGGTCTTGGTAATGCGATCTGGGCAAAATTTCGCACAATTATCAAATTCAGTAATAAAATTAGAAAAATTATGCTAGATAAACTAATAGCAAGCCAACAGCTATTAGTTTATCTAGTAAAATATTTCTAATTTCATTACTGAATTTGATAATTTCAGATAAACAGCCATTATATTATTTTAGTCAGTTATTCAGACGAATAAGATTGAAGCTTGAACCCGTAGTTTCGATATGAGACCATATGCTCGTAATGTGTCTTTGTCTTGGGGAGTTTGGAAGGCGATTCATGATCTACAGATATTTAGGACAGTTGCTTTTGGAACGGACAGGTGGCGTGATTGGGGAAATTTTCTCTAATCACCGTTGTCTTATATTTTACAGGTTTTCTCTTCCTCACATCGAATTTGTCATTTTGCTAACTGTACTGAAGAGATCTGATATGGGTCGAAACCGGTCTGCAGGTGCAAATGATAAATTTAGTGGTCTCTGGAATACATGAATTGTTTTGTTGGCTTGCTATTAGTTTATCTAGTATAATTCTTTTAATTTCATTACTGAATTTGATGATTTCAGATAAACAGCCATTATATTATTTTATATAATCAGTGTCTAAGGTAAGTCAAAAGTTGAAATGAAAATATTCGTCCGTCTTGTCAACGGAACTTTTTTTCGTGTTCCAATTATCTTGGTTGCAGAATTTCATTCCTTCGTCTCACAATGTCAGTCTCACATGTTTTCCTCTACGTTTTTGCCAGTTTTCCCTCTGGTCTAATTTATTTTGTATCGTACAGCTTCCGGCAAGAAATCTCACTAAAACGTTATTTATCTGAATAAATCTCGATTCGTTCGTTTTCTGGCACAAGGTTGTGTATTACTAAATGCAAAGCGGTGCCCAACAAAATGGTAATTCCATTTTAATTGACCCATCCCATAGTGCCAATATAAAAGAAATGAGAGAAAGTAGGCATCCAAGCTGAACTAATTTCAACATTTTTTGTCGATTGATTTATCTTTTATAAGGACAAAAAAAACTTGCTGCACGGGAACTACAGTAAGTATTTCTAGGCAAGAAAAAAACTGAAAAGACTTAAAAGAATGGGAATGTTGAATTATTATTTCCAATAATTTCGGAATCGAGGATATTTTCCATATTCCTGAAAATTTCAGCTCAATTTTCGATAATAAAAAAGTGGCCAAGTACGTGCCGGAATACGAACAGCGAAGGGTTCCGTAGTACATATTGTATTCGAACCAATTTTCGTTCCTTAAGTTTTAATAGCCTCAACATTTTTCACCTTTAGTCGAAGTCATGTATTTTGAGTGCGTCCCCTCACATTTTTTCTTAACTCAACTATACCTTTCCTTAGTTGTTCATTTAAGACACCTTCACTTCAAAATTCATGTATACAGGGTGTTCCTAAATTGGGGGTACAAACGAAAAGGGAAGATTCCTTCAGTAATTTTAAGAAAAAAAGTCTCATAGTATCTACACTTCACAAGATATTCAACTGAAATTTGGCATAGATATTAAAATTGAGAATTTACACCATGTGACATGCCAATTTCGATGGCAAATCTACAGGGTGATATTTCTTCTCTTCGACATCTTGGGCTTTTTTTTTAGTTAATTGGTTCATCTTGATGAATTTAACCTTCTTATACTCAAATTTTAGATCAATGGAGAGTAGGCGGAAAACATGGGCAACGCGTTGTTTTAAATTGATCGAAAATTATCTTTCTTCACTAAAGTTCACTTCCATGGAGTAATGGAATTTTCTCGTTTTATTTTCACAGTGAATGAATTTCAGCCCTCAGAAATTCGAAGTAAATAATCTATCCGTGTCGCCAACAGGATTAGATTTAGTAATGGCCAACGAAAGCAGGATTAAAAAGGCAATCAAATTACTGGACGCTGAAGGCATGGTTGAATGCGTTTCAAAATAATAATCGATAAGCCGAACTGTATACTTCTTGGATAGCTCAATCGAATTGAATTCGCTTGTACTTTTCCAATGATTAATTTCTAAAAATAAATCAATACTCGTATCGAATCCCACTCCGTTGCGATTTTTAGGCGTTAACCCTAGTGCAGAACGATCCTGAAACCTTCGGAGAGTTCTAACAGAGAAGAGATTTCACGGTCCTTCTGTTATTTATCCATTGAAATCTCTTCCATGAGAAATACTAAATAAACTCTCTGATAAACTTAATGAATGGAACATTTCTTTATATCTATCATTCACAAATTCTCGAAATCTTTTATATTTGATGTAACATTAAGTCCCAATGCTCGTTTATTATGTTTTAATGATAATATTTTCGAGACATTATACCAACTGTTGGCTTCTTAATGGTTCAACTACAATATCAAGTCCAGTAAGTGTTTTCATGTTGTATAATATACAACGCGATATTCGCGATCCAAACCCACCCTGAAAATTTCAAGTTCCTAGGCCTTTCCGTTCAAAAGTTACAATTTTCTATGGTTTCTATGGTTCTGGTTATGCGATCTGTTTTAATATATCATTCTCGATTAAAATACAAAATTTCATCTCGATCGAATCCGTAGTTTCGAAATGATCGAGAAACCAAAATTTCAAACGACCGTATTTACGAAACCCCTAGTATAATTCTGCTCATTGATAAACCTGAACGCGACATTTCAGATCCACACCTATCCTGAAAATTTCAAGTCCCTAGGCCTTTCCGTTCGAAAGTTATGTCCTTCTATGGTTCTGGTCATGTGATCTGGAGAAATGTAGCTTGAATATATCATTGTTCATTAGTATACAAAATTTCGTCACGATCGAACCTGTAGTTTTGAAATTATCAAGAAAACTAAATTTCAAATGACCATATATACGGAACCCCTAGTATAATTTTGCTCATAGATGAACGTGATCACGACATTCGAGATCCACACCTATCCTGAAAATTTCAAGTCCCTAGGCGTTTCCGTTCAAAAGTTACAATTTTCTATGTTTTCTATGGTTCTGGTCATGCGATCTGGACAAAATTTCACATGTAGCTTGAACACCTCATTCTCCATTCGAGTGCAAAATTTCATTTCGATCGAATCTGTAGTTTTCAAGTAATCAGGGGAACAAAACTTTGAACGGCCATATTTACGGAACCCCTGGTGGAATTTGGCCCATCAACGAACTTAACCGAGGCATTCGGGAACTGAACCCACACTGAAAATTTCAAGTCTCTTGGTTGTCCCGTTCGAGAGTTATCGTGCTTACGGACGGAAAGGCAGACTCGAATTTTCCGACGGATTCGTCATCAGTGAGTCGAACATAGTCGATTGAGACCATTTTCGGCTCAAAATTCGAAAAATACAGACATCGTGACGAAATGATATAGCCCTCGTGTAAGTAGTACGAGCGCTCAAAAATAGCAGAAAATAGCATTTTGAACATTTGCCCGAATTTTATCGCCTTTTCATTATATTGAGCCGTAAATTTTCTACTAGAATAATTGGTGATAGTTCCTCTGTCGAATGGAGGTGGAATAACCAGTATATTTTCTTTATAACTTCACCCTGTAGAGAAGCTACAGCTATGAAGTTTTATATGGGACACCCAGTACACACTGATGTCAGTGACTCAACTAACAATTTTCACATGTGTAGCATTTTTCAGACCATTTTCGAAAAAAATTGTTCATTCCACAATATAATGTATGAGATTTTAGTGTATAGTTAGGATGGGACTTTGTTGGATATTAGAGGGCACTTGAAATTTCAAGATATGATATAGCATTTGATTCAATGAAATCATATTTTATTTCCCATAGGTTGCCTTGATGATTTCAAGTCTAAGTTTCCGAGAATATAAAACTGTTTGAAGTTTTCCGAATCAAATACATATTTCATGTTTATATTCATATATCTGTTGATATTTCCTTCTGTAATACCGTTCAGTTTTCCATTTTACTTGACATAAGCTATCAGATTTATGCTTTTTATGTTCATCTACATTCGAAGATGAAGACATAAATTCAGGAGGCTGAAAATAAAAAGACCATTCTCAACAGACCATCAAATATCGAATGGCTCGAAATGGCAATTTGAACACATCAGGTGAATTTGCCTCTCGGAGGTTTTCTGACATTTCACGAAGGGAAAACGGCTAATGGATGTTTGAAAATTCACTATACTCGTATACAAAAACAAGCGCAGTTTCAACATGAAATATTCAGGTGCGACGGAAATGGAGCGATTCGGCCGATTCTATTGATTTCTGAGGGTAGAAATCTGAACAATCATAAAAAAAACTTGAGAAAAGCACTGCCGTGAAGTCATGAGCTTCTGAGCGCTCGTACATCCACCTTGTAGGTAGATTCGCATTTTCCAGTTCTAGAAATCAATTGAAGGAATTTTCGACAGCTGTCAAAAAAATTCTGAAACTTAGGCGAAATTCAGTGCTTCAGCTGACCAATTTTTTTTCGATAATTCACTAGAATTTTCTACGGTATCTCTGGTCTTGGTGATGCGATCTGGACAAAATGCAAATACATTATTCCTCAGCTATGTGCAAAATTTCATTCCAATCCAATCAGTTTCGAAACTATAAGAAAAAAAATATTTTGAAGGGCCATATTTATGGAACCCCTAGTGTAATTTTGCTCATTGATGAACGTGACCGCGATATTCGCGATCCAAACCTGCCCTGAAAATTTCAAGTTCCTAGGCCTTTCCGTTCAAAAGTTACAATTTTCTATGGTTCTGGTCATGCGATCTGGACAAAATATTGCTTTAATATATCATTCTCGATTGAAATACAAAATTTCATCTCGATCGAATCCGTAGTTTCGAAATTATCGAGAAATCAAAATTTCGAGCGACCGTATTTGCGGAACCCCTAGTATAATTCTGCTCATTGATAAACGTGAACGCGACATTTCAGATCCACACCTATCCTGAAAATTTCAAGTCCCTAGGCCTTGCCGTTCGAGAGTTATGATTTTCTATGGTTTCTATGGTTCTGGTCATGTGATCTGGAGAAATGTAGCTTGAATGAAATTCTCCATAAGTATACAGAATTTCGTCACGATCGAATCTGTAGTTTTGAAATTATGAAGAAAACTAAATTTCAAACTACCATATTTACGGAACCCCTAGTATAATTTCGCTCATAGATGAACGCGATCACGACATTCGAGATCCGCACCTATCCTGAAAATTTCAAGTCCCTAGGCGTTTCCGTTCAAAAGTTACAATTTTCTATGGTTTCTATGGTTCTGGTCACGCGATCTGGACAAAATTTCACATTTAGCTTGAACACCTCATTCTCCATTCGAGTGCAAAATTTCATCTCGATCAAATCTTTAGTTTTCAAGGAATCAGGTAAACAAAACATTGAACGGCCATATTTACGGAACCCCTGGTGGAATTTGGCCCATTAACGAACTCAACCGAGGCATTCGGGAACTGAACACTCACTTGAAATTTCAAGTCTCTAGGTTGTTCCGTTCGAGAGTTATCGTGCTTACGGCCGGACGGACAGACTCGAATTTCCGACGGATTCGTCATCAGTGAGTCGAACATAGTCGATTGAGACCATTTTCGGCTCAAAATTCGAAAAATACAGACATCGTGACGAAATGATATAGCCCTCATGTAAGTAGTACGAGCGCTCAAAAAGTAAGGACTATTTTGCACTCAAATAAACGGACGTTATCTATTTTTCAGAAATTAACCTCAATGGACTGATAACCAACAATTTCTTTTCTGATTTAATTGATTTCCGAGTAGTTTTAAGGAAAATAACATAGGAAGAACAACTACAATTATTTCAAATAATCGGCAGAAACGAAGCAATAATTTATATAGCTGTTTTTAGATTCAAATAGCAATTCGAATTTTCCACTTTTGAAATTTTGAAAAAAACTTCACGAGAGGATCTATAATTAGCTCAGAAACTCCGAAACAGGTGCAAATTTGAGAGGAAATAAACAATCCCGAAAAATTTTGGAATCTTACTCAATACAATTCAGAAAGTCGACTTTCATAAATTCGTGGAAAAATAATTTTAGGTGAAGAAAACTAGTTCAATATTCAGATCAATCATTTTTGAATAAAAACAATCTATTGGCACAAAACTGTCGCCACTTTGAGAGCTCTATTGGATGTTTTTCCGACTTAATCGAATGATTCCAGATGAGAAAAATAAGAAGAACAATGTCAATAGAGCCGTTGTGAAAATGGAAATTCGAACAGTTAAATTAAGAAAAATAAAAAGTAAAAGTATCAGCAGATTCAACCCGAATTTTCTTCAGAAGTTTCGCCAGTTATTCAAAAAAATTATACCACAAAATTCGACAAGGTGAAAACCAATCGAAAAGTTTGGGGTGGCACTTACCCTCGTACTCAACAATGAACAAGTCACTAATCCGTATTGTCTTCTGTGCAAGAAGCGAAGTTGATGGCAGTCAGTTAAACTCTGGTAAGATTTCAGTACCCATTGGTGCATTCGTATGGAACAGGGAAGTGTGTCACGAGAGTCGGGTCAGCGCACGTCCATCCGGTACCATCGTGGTATGCTTGAGAACCATCTTGGCCGCGAATCTAAGTATGTGGCTGGTACTAAGTCACGGTCAAACTTTCTCCAAGTTCGTTACCATTAACACGATACTGACGGAGAAGACACAAAGGAGAAAAAATCTAGAAACACACCGCCTTGATGGAGAGCGTGTGATGAGCTGTATCTACACATTATTATATAAAATATTTGAAGGCTTTAATGTTTGGGGATATAGTTCCAGTGGGATTTTGGTTGAATTTTGGATTTGAAATTCGCGGTGAATAATTCTTTTCGGAGCCAAAGATATTTATAATAAAATCAATCAGCGAGTTTCATAATATGTTGTATCCTTTTTCGGCAATAGTTTTTAAATTCCATTCCTAGATTTTCAGTCAATTAATGTATTATCGGCCTAGGTTGCACAGAAACTATACCAGCCGCCATAATAAGTCTAAGTTAGATTTTAGAAATATATTGTTACCCACTTATTCAAAATAGCAAAATATTGTTTTACCTACAACCCTCATGATCGAAGCAGATCAATCACCTATATTTTCAATTCAAAACTGAATGAGGCCACCGAGTCCTCTCAGAAATTGGTGTATTTGTAGTGTACCGGGTGATTGTCTATATTTTACTCAATAGCTATCTCAGTTAATATTGGTCCTACAAAAACATTTGAATGGGCAAATATGAAGTATTTTTGAGCGCTCGTACTACTTACACGTGGGCTATATCATTTCGTCACGATGTCTGTATTTTTCGAATTTTGAGCCGAAAATTGTCTCAATCGACTATATTCAACTCACTGATGACGAATCCGTCGAAAAATTCGAGTCTGTCCGTCCGTCCGGCCGTAAGCACGATAACTCTCGAACGGAAAGTCCTAGAAACTTGAAAATTTCAGTGTAGGTTCAGTTCCCGAATGCCTCGATTGAGTTCGTTAATGAGCCAAATTCCGCCAGGGGTTCCGTAAATATGGCCGTTCAAAGTTTTGTTATCCTGATTACTTGGAAAATACAGATTCGATCAAGATGAACTTCTGCACTCAAATGGTAAATGAGGTTTTCAAGCTACATGTGAAATGTTGTCCAGATCGCACGACCAGAACCATAGAAACCATAGAAAATTGTAACTTTGAACGGAAACGCCTAGGGACTTGAAATTTTCAGGATAGGTGTTGAACTCAAATGTCGTGATCACGTTTATCTATGAGCAAAATTAGGCTCAGATCTCGAATGTCACGGTCACGTTCATCAATGAGCAATTTAAGACTAGGGGTTCCGTAAATATGGTCGTTCCGTGAAATTTAGTTTTACTTGATAATTTCAAAACTACGGATTCGATCATGACTAAATTTCGTATTTTAATGGAGAATAATATATTCGAGCTACATTTTGTCCAGATTGCATGATCAGAATCATAGAAACCATAGAAAATTATAAATTTTGAACCGAAAGGCCTACAGAACCTTAGAAACCATAGAAAATCAAAGTTTAAAGTTTTGTTATCCTGATTACTTGGAAAATACAGATTCGATCAAGATGAACTTCTGCACTCAAATGGAAAATGAGGTTTTCAAGCTACATGTGAAATGTTGTCCAGATCGCATGACCATAACCATAGAAAATTGTTACTTCTGAACGGAAACGCCTAGGGACTTGAAATTTTCAGGTTAGGAGTGGATCTCGAATGTCGTGATCACGTTAATCTATGAGCAAAATTATACTAGGGGTTCCGTAAATATGGTCGTTTGAAATTTAGTTTAGTTGATAATTTCAAAACTACAGATTCGATCGTGACGAAATTTTGTATACTGATGGAGAATTATATATTCAAGCTACATTTTTCCAGATCGCATGACCAGAACCATAGAAACCATAGAAAATCATAACTTTCGAACGGAAAGGCCTAGGGACTTGAAATTTTCAGGATGGGTGTGGATCTGAAATGTCGCGTTCACGTTTATCAATGAGCAGAATTAGAATAGGGGTTCCGTAAATACAGTCGTTTGAAATTTTGTTTTCTCGATAATTTCGTCCGTACGTAAATAAGATGATTCTTGGAAAAAGACCTGGACTTTGGAAATTTTCAGGTTACGATCAAAGTCTGAATGTGCCAAAATTTCCTAATGGGCAAAATCCGCCGAAGGGTTTCGTAGATATTGCCTTCTGAATTTCTTGAAAAATACTGATCGAATTGAAATTTTGTAGTTAGTTGTAAAATAACGACACCAAGGTTGATGTGAAATTGAATTTTTTGAATATTATTGAAGGGCTCTAGTATCTCAGAAACTATTAGCCATATCCTCCTGAAATGTTGTATCTACATATGGGGGGGGGGCATCGATAAGGAAATTGAGTTTTCATGGTCTGGTGTTGAGAAATTCGATAATAATTCTTTGATTCCCTTTCTCAAAGTAAAAATAAAATAATATCATTGAGCACACTAACACTGACCATCGGTTTGGTTCACGAATTTTTTGAGCGCTCGTTTTACTTACACGAGAGCTATATCATTTCGTTACGATGTCTGTATTTTTCGAATTTTCAGCCGAAAATTGTCTCAATCGTCAAGGTTCGACTCACTGATGACGAATCCGTCAGGAAATTCGAGTCTGTCCGTAAGCACGATAACTCTCGAACGGAACGACTTAGAAACTCGAAATTTTCAGGGTAAGTTCTAATCTCGAATGCAGCGGTTGAGTTCGTTATTGGGCCAGATTCGACCAGGGGTTCCGTAAATATGGCCGTTCGAAATTTTGTTCTCCTGATTCGATCAAGGTAAAATTTTGCACTCTGATGGAGAATGACGTGTTCAAGCTACATGCAGAATTTCGTCTAGATCGCATTACCAGAACCATAGAAACCATAGGAAATTATAACTTTTGAACGGAAACGCCTAGGGACTTGAAATTTTCAGGATAGGTGTTGAACTCAAATGTCGTGATCACGTTTATCTTTGAGCAAAATTAGGCTCAGATCTCGAATGTCACGGTCACGTTCATCAATGAGCAATTTAAGACTAGGGGTTCCGTAAATATGGTCGTTCCGTGAAATTTAGTTTTCTTGATAATTTCAAAACTACGGATTCGATCATGACTAAATTTTGTATTTTAATGGAGAATAATATATTCGAGCTACATTTTGTCCAGATTGCATGATCAGAATCATAGAAACCATAGAAAATTATAACTTTCGAACGGAAAGGCCTAGGGACTTGAAATTGTTATGATAGGTGTGGATCTCGAATGTCGCGGTCATGTATATCAATGAGCAAAAATTGACTAGGGGTTCCGTAAATATGGCCGTTCAAAATATTTTTTTTCTGATAATTCCGAAACTACTCAATCGATTCGAATGAAATTTCGCATATAGATGAAGAATAATGTATTCAAACTACGTGCTAAATTTTGTCCAGATTGCATCTCCAAGACCATAGATACCGTAGAAAATTATAGCGAATTATCAAAAACAAAATTGGTCACTTTGCACTGACTTGAAGTCTGGAATTTCGACTTAGTTTGAAATCATGTTTGACAGCTGTCATAAATTTGTTCAATTATTAAAATTATATAAAAAAAAAAGTAAAATTTGGCACTCTGATGGAGAATGACCCGTTCAAGCTACATGCAGAATTTTGTCCAGATCGCATCACCAAGACCATAGATACCATAGAAAAATCTAGCGAATTATCGAAAAAAAAAATCACCTGGTCACCTAAAGCACTGACGTGAAGTCTGAATTTTCGCCTTAGTTTGAAATTTTCTTTGACAGCTGTCAAAATCTTTCCAATTGGTTTCTAACACTGGAAAATGCGAATCTACCTACAAGGTGGATGTACGAGCGCTCAAAAGCTCCTGACTTCACGGCAGTGCTTTTTATGATTTTTATAGTTGTTTCTCCAAGCCACAGAAAAGTTCTGGTCTTAAAAACGAGGATTTTTTTGAGCCGGTGCTTCCTCTGTTTCCCTGATGTCCCAAATGTCCAGGCAATCTTTGAAATTATGACAAGGCGAATGTAAAAATCAAACATTTATAATACTGTACTCTATGCTCTAATACACAAGATGTTTATTCAAGGGCGTAGATAAGGGGAAGGTACTGGGAGAAATTCCCCAACCAAGACTTCCAAAATATTAATTTTCAGAATTATCGCCAAAACGAAGAACGAAAATTGTTTCATAAAAATTAACCTGACGAAATTTTTTTATCAATTAGACCCCCCTCCCCCCAAGAAAGAGAGATCTACGCCCTTGTGTTTATTGAATATACGGCAAAACTTCAAGGAAATATTTCCTGCAGTATTTTAAGAACCATCCCCACGAAATCCGTCTATGGATCAATATAAATTTTTGTAAGGATGCTTCCCTGTAAGTCTCCTCCATCTTTCCAAAAGGTTCTTCATAGGTGTATTTCCCATACCACTGGAAGGTTCTGGTCCTGCTAAGGTGGTGGCCAGTGTATTGTCTTCCTTGTTTCCCCCGATTCCCGAGTGTCCAGGAATCTAGAGCAAGTAGGCCCTATGTTACCCTTGCTCAGTTTTTTGCGTTCACTCAGGTGTTTCTGCCGGGTGAGAGCTGCATTCTGCATTCGTACAGTGGCGTAGAAAGAACTAAATACATGACAAGAACCAGAGGCCTGGAGCGACAGTACCCACCGCCACTGTGTTCAACGTTAAGGTTAACAGAGTACCAAACTAATTGTGAATATCTTTTTCCATGTGATCTCAAACTGAAATAATTGCATCAATTTTATTATTGAATATGAAGATTCCTAACGCCTTTCCTAAACTAACATAACCTAACTAAATGACCTTACCAATTAACCTAACTAACTTACCTAACCTATTGACCTAACCAATTTACTTAACTAAATTACCCTACATAAATAAACTGCGATGAAATAACCATAGTTCTGAAGTCTGAACAACATATTGGTAGCAGAGAAACCCCTATTTCTTATCTCCTTAAAAATCACGTTCGGGTGTTATCAATTCGAAGCACGAATTGATCAAATTGCTCGCCTTATAAAATATTCGTTCCAAATTCCAGCCAACCGTTAGATCTAGACGAAAAGCGTACCTATATGATTCCAAATGAATTAATGAAATACGTTGGGTCATTATCATGCAGAAATCGTCTAGTGTGCTTTGAATACGCACGACTGGAAGAAATGCACATCCGCTGTCCAGAATAAAAGGTAAATCCAAAATTGAGCAGGACGTGAGATATCGAAGAAATCATTCAGTTTTGTTCCTAAACATGCTCTTCATCTGCCGAAAAAATCAGGAAAATTAATAATATGTACCTATATTATGACATGAAGGTAATCGAAAACTGATTTTTTTTTAAATAATATTTCAGTTCCCGAAAGATGGAATATTCAGAATGTAATCAAAGAGTGATCCAACCATATATTTGTATGCTTCATTCCTTTCATTATGTCTAAGGATTTCCCGAAGATTTAGGATATGACGAAGAGTGTCATCTATCAGTGAAACTTAGAACTTATTGTAAGATGGGTTGCATATTCTACAGCAAAATAACTCTTTTGTTTTAGGTCCAGAGATCATCTGAATAAATTTGTTTTTCTTGTAAGGCCACTTGTCCAAGTACAAAAGAATAATCTTGAAGAGAAACCCTGAAAGTGGTACCGAATCGGTACTACGAAAATTTCGTTTGAAGATGAATAACAGCAATATAACGATACAATATATTTCTGGTCCGCATTTTTTTCATAATCTCCTGAATTTTACATAATGCCTATAATTGGGCCATATAGAAACACTGATCGGTTAAACCCGATTTCTAGGATCACTGACAAGACAATAGGGAGCTTCAAGGAAACACTGATCCAGTTCAATAACTATCAGTTTCTCTCAAGTTTCAAGCTAAACTTTTTTCGCAAATAATTTCCAAATTTTTTTGTTAAATATGCTACAATTCCTTAGGGAACCGAAAATTGCAGAGATAAATTTCTTTAAAATGTGATAAATGCACTTGTCAATTAACGCATGCTAGATGTACCTATACGACGTTCGCTGGGTTTATTTGATTTGGGAATTTCCAATGACAAAAAAATAATTTTTTCTTTCGGATTGCTTCAAAATTTGAAAATTTTCTACCTTAGATATTTATTATTTTGAAGAGTTTCGTTTGAAGAAATTTTAAAATTTTCTACCTTAGATATTTATTATTTTGAAGAGTTTTCGTTTGAATTGGTTCGAGTTTGGTTTGATTGAAACGGGAGGAAAAGGAAACGGATATAGCGCATGCCTCTGTCCCGAAACATTACTAGGCATGAGTGAGCGGCGCAGATTTTACTGCGCTTCTTTCTTCGACATTCTGATAGAATTTTGTTGTTTCGGCTACACTGTCGAGAAAGTAGTTGGTTGACACGATATCGTTGTGTTATGAACTTATATGTTTGCTCTTAGGCTTAGTAATAGTGTGTGAAGCAGTGAATTTCGCTTATAGCACCGAATATTGCATTTCGCCAAAAAGAAAGCCCAATAATTGCGCAATTCGCAAGATTCGTACTATAAAAGTGCTATAACCCAATTACAGACAACCGAATGATTGTACAGATACAACATGAACGTTGTAAAATGGTGGCGTAGTTCCAATCTTTGTCCTGATTATCACAACTATCACTGGGACATCTGGGACAGAAATTACCGCAAATTTAATTAGTCCTCATAATTGACATATTATGGCCAATCGCGCAGAATTAAAGCCAGTGTGAAGGCGATGAGTCGAACAACTCACTACATGTTACACACCCAGTTTCAACGCTAAGTAGCCATTTCAAATACCACAATGTCTTCAGGAATAATGAATAAACCATCTGGAGGGTGGATACATTCCGATAAACTGATAGCCAAACAGGGTGTAACATATACCGTGAAGGTGAGATGAAAACAGTATTAGAGTAGAATTTGTTTTAATTTGTTGCTGACTCATAATTATTGAAACGCCTTTTATAGATTCAATATTTCCAATTCAATTGACGGTTCATCTTATTGCATTACTCATTATCCCGGTTTTCTGATGAAATTTTCAAGCTATACATAATTTCACTACATATTACTATATAATTCAGGTTTCATCCACTTCCTGTGCTTTAGGTAGTGTACTCATATTACCCTCCATTTTGTTTTACTTTCCACGAAATGACGGAATACGTTCTACTCCTGTTTTTTTTCTTTAGGTATTATCTGTTGGTTTATTTTTTGGAGAATGTGGGATGTGGAAATCTGAGAAAACATTATTTTGTGATTGGAATCACTATTCGCCTAATATTCTAGATATACCTATGAAATGGAGGTGTTAGCTGTTTCATTCCAAATCTGCTGGGTTAATCATATAATGGTGACTTCTTTTCTGTGATAGGACGAAAGCATTTTCACATGTATCGGCCAAGAAAAAACAGAAACTTTATATTTTCGGAGTTTCTGTGTAAAATGAATAGAACGATAAACCTCAGTATTTTTCTAGTTCAATACGACTTTCATCATTGCCATCTTCTGCCAGCTCAAAAATTGAAGTAGAACTTCGTACTGATACATTCAAATGACCCTCATGAAGTTATTTTAATTTTAGACGAAAAAACAGAGCACTGGAATATATCCGTACAAGGTCCCTCTTCAACATTTGAACCGGCAGAAGATATGGACTATAAAACGAAACTTAAATGCTGAAGTCTAACTTCGATCTTGTTGCGCCTGTGAAACACTTGAAAATATTTCTTACGATGCATTGCTGCTAGGGACCATTGCAAAACACCATTATGTAGTTGTAGATAATGGAATTTTTGACTTGGAAGACTAGATTTTTTTATGAAAGCTATCAATAGAAAATGAATATACAGTGCAACCTCGATATAACGAAACTGAAGGAAATTATGTAATATTTGTTATATCAAGTATTCTTTGAAATGAGGTTTGTTATATAGTGCTTAGATTGGTCTTAGATTCGTTTTGAGGAGGTGGGAAAATGCATATCTTGTTATGGCGAACGATTTATAAAGAAAAATAAAAACACATGTAAAGAAGATCACGACACACCAGTACTGTAGTCTCCTTCGAGATTTAAACTCTTCTGCGTTACCAAGAGAACTCAGAATTATCAACATTCACAGAAATCGGAAAGAATGAAATAAAAGTATTAAAATTGATCATACTGAAATAAAAGCTTAAATTGTTGTTTCTTTGTTTTCACAGGTATGATTTCCTTTTTGTAAATAATATTCTTGTTATATTATATTTGTTGCACATATTGTAAATGAGAAACTTTGTTTTCACAGAGCAACACGAAATAGTTTTCATTTAAAACTATTAAAACTCCCAATATAACCTTGGGAAGTGATTATTTCATTACAAAACGACAATTTGAGCTTGTTTTTTCCAAAAAAAATTTCAAAATTTCTATTTCTTCCTTTCTTCTTGTATCATGCAACGTTCACATTCTTTCTCGAATTCATTCATCCATTGCTTTGCATTCGAATTTTTTACATCAAGCTCATCAATCCTGAAATCTTCAGCAATGTTGCTCAAGTTTTGAACCTCTGATTTCTGTTTATCTTCTAAAATTTTCTCTAATAGTTTTTGTATGGTGTCGTTTGAAGAACTTGATGTACTTTGTATAATTTCTTCTGTAGATACTTCTAGATAATAATTATCGAAAATTAGGTTTTGTTCTTCATCCAAGTATACTTTTGATGGATTTTCTGTTAAGGTTATCCAAACTCTTCTATATTGGTTTCTTTTTTTTTTAAGTATTCTTCGTTCTACCAAACATTTGGGTTGCACTCAATTCAACAAAATTGTTGTTTTTGAGCGCTCATACTACTTAGACGAGGGCTATATCATTTCGTCACGATGTCTGCATTTTTCGAATTTAGAGCATAAAAAGGGTTTCAAACGTCTATGTTCGACTCACTGACGACGAATCCGTCAGTCTGTCCGTCCGTATAACTCTCGAACGGAATGTCCTAGAAACTTGAAATTTTCAGGGTAGGTTAAGTTCGTTATTGGGCAAAATTCGCCCAGGGGTTCCGTAAATATGGCCGCTCGAAATTTTGTTTTTCTGATTACTTCGAAACTACTGATTCGGATCGAAGTGAAATTTTGCTCTCAGATGGAGAATCACGTGTTCAAGCTACATACAAAATTTTGTCCAGCTCGCATAACCAGAACCATAGAAAATTATAACATTGTAATGGAAAGGCCTAGGGACTTGAAATTTTCAGGATAGGTGTGGATCTTGAATGTTGTGGTCACGTTCATCAATGAGCAAAATAATACTAGGGGTTCCGAAAATATGGCCGTTTGAAATTCAGTTTTCTTGGTAATTTCAAAACTATGGATTTGATCGTGACGAAATTTGTATTTAAATTGTGAATGATATATTCGAGCTACATTTTTTCCAGATCGCATGATCAGAACCATAGAAAATTATAACTTTCGGACGGAAAGGCCTAGGGACTTGAAATTTTCAGCATAGGTTCGGATAGCGAATTTCGCGGTTACGTTCATCAATGAGCAAAATAAGACTAGGGGTTCCGTAAATATAGCCGTTCAAACTATTTTTTTCCTGATAATTTCTTAACCACTTATTGGATTGGGATGAAATTTCTCACATAGATGAAGAATAATGCATTCAAACTACGTGGGAAATTTTGTCCAGATCGCATCACCAAGACCATAGATACCATAGAAAAATCTAGCGAATTATCGAAAAAAAAAATGACCTGGTCACCTAAAGCACGGACGTGAAGTCTGAATTTTCGCCTTAGTTTGAAATTTTCTTTGACAGCTGTCAAAATCTTTCCAATTGGTTTCTAAAACTGGAGAATGCGATTGCACCTACAAGGTGGATGAACGAGCGCTCAAAAGCTCCTGACTTCACGGCAGTGCTTTTCTAAATTTTTTTAATAAGATATAGTCCAGTGTGTCATTCAATGTTAACTTGACTTTTATTAATGGTAACATTTTTAGACAAAAAAGATAATATAACAAGAAAATTATTTACAAAAAGGAAATCATACCTGTGAAAACAAATAAACATCAATTTAAGATTTTATTCATGGTATGATCATTTTATTCTTGTATAATCTCTTCCATAATATATTCCCTCAAACTATTGAAATCGGCTTGCTCTCCAGAAATTTTGTTGTATTGAATATACTTTTGTCTACTACTACATTAATATCAATTGACAATGCACCATGAAAAACTCCTTTGAAATTCATAAGAATTTGCATCAAAATGAAAACCGATTTTCTTTTTGTTCCAGTATGTGGGATGTCTTGAAGTTAAAGCTTCTATGAAAACTTTGGACTACAACACCAGGTCAAGTGTGGCGAGGTGAGTTCTGTTCAAGTATATAACATTAACCCCATTACATTAATACATAGTGATATGTAAGTTTTTTTATCAAATATTTCATATAACATTTGAATTTGTTTTTCCTTTGACAAAACAGCTTTTTTGTTCTTTATTAGTTTCTCAAATCTTTTTTTCATCTGTCGATATAGGAACTGATGAAAGTTTAGGCAAATTTATCAAGAATAACAAAGCCTAAAGGATCTGTCATGCGGTAATTGTCCAAGTTTCTATATCGGCCTTCGAGGAAAAAAACTAAGTAACATAGAAGCTCGTTTGTCAATTGAAAAACAAATTAAAATTTTCAGAACAATTATTGACAGACACTAATGATCACGAAATTTTGATAAAAATATGTGGATGCTATACGACAGCATCAATAATTGGGCAAGATAAACTAAATGCATTATTGCAACATGTTTCAAATATATATAGCATTTGGTTTATCTCGTTGGTGTTGCTATTGTATAGCGAAACACGAGTCGTGGTTTAGTAAACCTATTTAAAATAGCAGTCTAATGGATTAGTGTATTCTAAGTAACAAAAATTACGAAAAGCACTGCCGTGAAGGCAGGAGCTTTTGAGCGCTCGTACATGCACCTTGTAGGTGGATTCGCATTTTCCAGTTTTATAAATCAATTGAAGGAATTTTCGACAGCTGTCAAAAAATTCTGAAACTTAGGCGAAACTCCAGACTTCATGTCAGTGCTTCAGCTGATCAATTTTTTTTCGATAATTCGCTAGAATTATCTACGGAATCTATGGTCTTGGTGATGCGATCTGGACAAAATTTTGCACGTAGTTTGAAAAAATAATTTCTCAGCCAGGTGCAAAATTTCATTCCAATCCGATCAGTAGTTTCGAAACTATCAGGAAAAAATTGTTTGAACGGCCATATTTACGGAACCCCTAGTCTAATTCTGCTCATTGATGAACGTGACTGCGATATTCGCGATCCAAACCAACCCTGAAATTTTCAAGTTCCTAGGCCTTTTCGTTCAGAAGTTAAAATTTTCTATGGTTCTGGTCATGCGATCTGGCGAAATGTAGCTTGAATATATCATTCTCCATTTAAATACAAAATTTCGTGACGATCGAATCTGTAGTTTTGAAATTATCAAGAAAACTAAATTTCAAACGACCATATTTACGGAACCCCTAGAATAATTTTGCTCATAGATGAACGTCATCACGACATTCGCGATCTACACCTATCCTGAAAATTTCAAGTCCCTAGGCGTTTCCGTTCAAATGTTACAATTTTCTATGGTTTCTATGGTTCTGGTTATGCGATCTGGACAAAATTTCACATGTAGCTTGAACACCTCATTTTCCATTCGAGTGCAAAGTTTCATCTCGATCAAATCTGTAGTTTCGAAGTAATCAGGGGAACAAAATTTTGAACGGCCATATTTACGGAACCCCTGGTGGAATTCTGCCCATTAACGAACTTAACCGAGGCATTTGGGATCTGAACCTACACTGAAAATTTCAAGTCTCTAGGTTGTTCCCCCTCGGATATAAAACGTTTGGCAGCGCCTTTTCCAATCCTCGAAGCACTTCTAATATGCGCTTTTTGTATATTCTTGAGCTCTTCTAGCGCCACAGTCTTTATGTCCTCAATCGTGGCAAACCTCCGTTCTTGGGTCTTTTCAGTTTTGGGAACAGAAAAACTAAGTCCATGTAAAACGGTGGCTGAGGCATGATTACGTTGTTTATTTGGTCTAACCTTTATATTTGTCAAAAACAAACTAAATCATTTGTCAGATGAATACGAGATAATGAATAAAGAATACAAGAAAATCAAAATAATGCTTGTATAGTATGGAAGAGTTATTGTTATATGACAGAATTTGAGTTAATTTTCTTGGTAATAATTGATTCTTAAGTTTTTTCTCTTTAAATTAAACAACCTGTTTGATTTTTGGAATAAACCATACTATACTTTTTGTTCTCACTATATATCATCATTCCATTACCATAACATGCAGTTTCTTATTAGGTTTCTTCAGTATGCTGATGATAAAAACACAATTTCAGAGTATGTTTCTCAACTGATAAATTTAATTTACATTATAGTATGGAACTGTACTTTCATAGTATAGTGGTGCAATGATTAAGTGAATACAAAAAGTGCCAGCATTGTCCAGGGGTATTTGAAAATTTGTTATTTTTCAATATCAAACCAGTTCTGTTCCGCAGCAAAATAATGTTCGTTTCTGGAAATATTCCTCTAAGATCATGATGTGTGATTTGAGTTTCTCTCGTTACCCAAATTAAAGAGGCTGTCCAAGCACTTTATCAACGGTGTTGCCACAAAAAACTTTTCCCTAACCAGCCTGGACAATTTTTCTCAACTCAAAATTCTGTTCAACATTTTCTATATTTAATCTTTTTTTTTCAGGGAGTGTATAAACCGAGTATGTGAAGCTGCTGGATTGAAGACGGTGGATAAAAGAAGAAGGGTAGACAAAAATGTGGAAAAAGCCATAGCAGATGTACCAAACATGAATTATGCTGGCACAAACGTTAATTTAACTGTTTCAAGTTCGAGGCTGTCTTTGACTTCCTTGGATACGAATCAAGTTATTTCTAGTCATGATATGCCACAAATTTCGTTTGCGTCTGGTGGAGACTGTGTAGGTATTAACTTTTCCATAAATTCTAATCTTCCCCCGAAACACAAGATGTGTAAATGAAGTATGATGGCTGGTACTATTTTCATATCCAGCACTTAATCATTTTTTATTATTTATCCCAGTTCTATTTTATTTACATATCTTCAATTCCAAATACTGTATTATACAGATGGATTCCTAAGTTGATACTATCAACACAGAATAATTAATTGCTTGCATTGAGCAATTTGAATTTCGTATTTCTCAGTTTTCTGAAAAGGTTGAAAGAGATCTTGGGAATCTCTCTCTTGAGGAAAAATTCTTAGTAACCTTGTATTTCTTGTAGGATAGTTTAGATTTTGTTGCCTACGTGGCAAAAGATTCACTTGACTGGAGAGCTTGTTATGTATTAGAATGTGGAGGAGGTTTAACGAAGGATGTGATTGCCACAATTGGTCAAGCATTCGATTTAAGGTTCAAACAATGCATGAAGCCAACAGTCAAAGCGTAAGTATTAATTTTTCTTCTTCTTGCATGCTTCCAAATGATCAAGTAAAAGATTCTTGGGCACTCGATCGTTTTCCATGCAAAAGTAATCTTTGCAGTCTCAGTTCCATATATTAACTTCAATTATTTACCTGTTGGAAAAATAATAATTTGTGTTCAATTTCTGCAGTTCATATTAGGTACCATATGAATATATCCTAGAAATTTTTTGACCCATTCACTATTAACGTTAGCGTAACTCTAACGTGAAACGAATCTTATTATTAACTATAACATAACATATTCATTACGATCACGAACGAAATGAAATCGGTCCTAGGGGGAGTGTCCGAGGTTTCACTGTACTTACCAAATGTCAAATTTTGGCAACTGTTTAATATTTTTTGTTTCAAAAAATAAAAGTCTACTCTTTGTAAACTAACCATTAGGTGTTAGATGTCATACACATTTGAGTATAGTCCATTTAAGAATTATTGACATCGAAGCAGGCCATGAACGTCCAGTCGAGGCTTTATTTCTGGTTACAAAAAAGTTACTAAATTTCACATAGAAATAAAACATAAATATAACCTAGAAAAGTGTTGAGTATACGAATTATCGAATAATTAAGCCGGAACATTTCGATTGCAGTTCAAACATGGGAATTCAGGTTTGAAAGCGCAACAATATCGTGGAATGCTTTCATTTGAAATTATCTGAACTTATCGTTCATATAAAAGTCAACCATGGAAAATTGAAGATCATTCAAATAAATATTTATTTTCACTCAGGACCATGCAATATTTATTGGTATTGGAAATCTTGCAAAATTCTAACCATAAGAGTACCATTTTATGTCAGGATTCAAGAAGGATAATTAATGGAATTCTAGCAGGTAGCTAGTGGTGCAACAGAAAAAATTTTTTGGGTATTTCGCAAGCACAGGGCCAAAAGAATGGATTGGAAAAAACGTTATAATGTTTAAAGAAATAAGAGAGAAACAAAAATTATGAATCTATGTAGTAGTACATGAAGAATTTTGACATGAAATTTTTACCGAACTATCAATATATGAACCAATTTGTGAATTATTTATTGCTTGGTGTTGAATACTTTAAGAAAGTCAATTTTTATTTTCATTCATTAAAACTGTCCATGATGTATTGAAAATATTATAATTGATGAGCAATTTTACAATTATTCAGTATACTTTTGAATTGGGAACAATATAGCATGTGTATTAGCAGAGGGAATGTGAACAGGGTACCATACAGTATAATAAATAAACTTAAAATATCTATGAATGATACAAGAGCAAAGATAAAAATATCATTGAAATCTTTGTTTCCACGTAGTGTAGTGATTTGGATGTGTTTATTGAATAAGCTGACAATCCTATTGATGGGCATCCTTTTGCAGGGAAGGTTTCAATTTTTCAATAACCCATTTATGAAATAATTCACCATTCATAGTAATCCTTATCATTAATACCACTGTCAAGAATCGGATCACATCCAGGTAAAAATCCATCAATTGTTCCAGCATTCAAAATAGTGCACCTTCTGCCTTTACCCTTGAATATACTCGGCATATCTTTTGGATTATTTTCTAGTGTCCACTGACGAATTTGAATACCGTTTTCGAATATCCAAGTTTCATCTAGATAAATGAATTTTACGTTTTGTTCCATGTATTCTCGGTATTTATCACAATATCGTATTATTTTTATTATATTTTTCTGTTTATCAGTAAGAATTTTCCTTCGATCAACTTTTTTGTATTTGTATCCAATTTTTGTTATGATATAATATAATGTTGACTTTGATCAATTGAAATCTAGGTGCTCTTTGGCCAGTTCAAAAAGGATATCTAAACTGATATATTCATAGTTTTTAATTCTAGCAAAAACAAAGTCATTCAATGACTCTTTGAAGGAATAATCGTATCGGACAGGTTTTCTTCCACTGCTAGTTCCAGGCTGTAATAACATGCTAATATTCTACGGACAGGGCTTGGTGAAATCTGAAAATTTAAGAGACATTGATCAATCAGAATACACTTTGAGTCGGTGAATAACATTTTACCTGAAACACTAGCGGAAATATATGCCAAATCTTTGAAAAACTCGAAGTAACACCGATGAACTGCCTGGCGTTCTCTTGTTAGGCGCGATGTATCCTGGTCAATTCCAGCCATTTTAATAACATAAGACAAAAAATACTCAAATTCAGAGCTAATATTTACCATTATAATATTCACCAATAGCTTCGATAAAATCATCAAAGCAAGATTTCTATGGGTAATGTTAGTGTTATTCCTATACCAACCTGAATTCAGCAACCCAAAATATTACTGAATAGTCTATTTCCAACTTAAATTCGATTTTTCACAGCCAACCGAGATGTCAATAATTCTTAAACGGAGTATACACATTCGAGTAGGTAATTGAATTAAATATGTGGAAGAGGTTTGTTCAAAAGGGAACTTCATCTCCATTGAATTTTATTCCGTTCTCACAGGCTAGCAATGGGTCAACCATCGACGTCTGGTGGAGATGCTGATAAAGACTACTACAACGATTTACCTGGCAAAGTACCTCCAGACGTTGGACCGCCGCCTGTTCCTCCTCTCCCAACGCTAGTGCCACCTCTTACGACTTTGCCGCCTGTGCAAAGTCCAAATCTAATTGATTTGAATTCCGATATACCTTTACATAGAGATCTACCATTGCACAATTATGTAAATGACAATGTTATTCTTACTCGTGGGCGAGACGTTTTCGATATGCGTAAGTTAAAATTTTTAGATTTGCAAGCAACTACTAACATTGGTTTTTTATTCCAGATCCTTTCGCGGCTGTACAATTGCCTTCATCGGGTTCTTTCAATTCTAAAAAAATGGACCCCAAGCATTTGACCCAGTTGCAAAATGAAATCTGGTTTCATGGACAAATATCCAGAGCTGAGGCAGAGAGACTCTTGGAGCATGATGGTGATTTCTTGGTTCGAGAATCTCCAAATTCCGAAGCCCAATTTGTGCTTTCTGGAATGCAAGACAACACGAAGAAACACCTGCTTCTTATTGATCCAGAAGGAGTTGTAAGTATAATGGTGATTTGTTTGGGAAAATTACATCTGAATATTTTCAACTTGTGTCTTAATGATCAATTTTTCAGGTGAGAACCAAAGACAGGATGTTTGACAGCGTGAGTCATCTGATCAATTTCCATTGTGAGAATGCCCTTCCTATAATTTCTTCTGAGAGTGCTCTGGTGTTGCGTGTCCCGATTCCAAGGATGACGTGACCTTGGTGAATATAACATTCATATTTTATTTTGAATCTAGTTAGGAGAAATTATTGATTTTCTGTTGAAAAAAATCTGAATCTACCAAATTATTGAATTGTTGATATTTTTTGAATGTTTTAGAGAATTTATGCCGAAAGATTGTTGGTTTTTTTTTTGTTAGCTCATTGATTTTTCGTCTCGATATCAGTCTTGAAATTTTTATACAATTTAATATCATAACAGTGTATTGTTGAATGCAAGAAGTTATATCCTCTGAATTACTCAGATTGTGTAGATGTGTTAATTCAAAACTAGCGTCGTAGAATTTTTTCTTATTTCTATTATTGGGAGACTGCTATCGGGAAGGAAACACTTTAAGATATTCTGGAGTATTGAATATTTCCAACTCTGATTAATTAGTTTTGATAATAATTGAACTTCTATTACTGCTTTTTGTAGTTCTTGAACGACAAGAGTTGGGGGTTACTGGTTCTCTGCAACAAATTAAATATTGAAACTGAACATTCCTGATTGCACCTAACCCATTGTTTTGTGCATATTCAAAAGCTTAACAGAATAATCATCATTTTGAAATAGGAAAATTTGTAGTCCAACCAAAACAATCGTTACCAACTACAGATCTACAGGGTGTACACTAATAGGGAAGATCACAAACTCGCAAATTTGGTTCAATTGTGGTTGTAGTTGAAATATTATGTATGCATACTTTTTTCTTTAAGATATTTATTATTATATCCCGACTCTCCCAGGTTTCTGTGAGAACCCTCATAAGCTCATAGCGAGTTAGCAAATCCGTTTATGTTTTGTGTAGGCTTCGTTACTGTGTCCTTATGCCACCTGAGGCACAGCACTGTTAATTGTTTACCCAAGAGTGAATGGTGAAACGTACTGCAGGTTAAAAATTTCTTTCCCCTTCTTTTATTTGGAGTCTGGCCACCAAAAAGAGTGGCAAAGGGTTTAATTTTAAAAAATTTGTATATCTCGAAGACATAAACTGAACATGAAGCATATTTTTCTGGGCCGCCACATCCTGTATATATGTGTATTTGAACGACGTTCAAAACCAAGAAACAACGGAACTTTACATACTGTGCATTGTCGATTTGTCCTCACATCTGATTTCCTCGTGCTACAATGAGCTTCTGTGGCTTGTCCTTATCGGCTGATGTGCACTATACGCCAATCTTCGATAATATTCATCCTCCGTCATGTCGACCAAGTTGAATGGTAGAGTTTGCCAATTTTTTGAACACCTAAAACAATAGTTCAAAACTAACCTATTCGATAAAACATTTCTTTCGAAATTTCTTATTCGATGAACAAAATGATGAAAAACCTAATCACTATTCTCATCGTCTGAAGGTTATGATATTTTTCCGAGGTATCAGCGATCTCCTTCCCTTATTCTGGATTCACAGTTTCTGAACTGAAATCGATTATGAATGAAGTTAACGCCTGTACTATGTGTAAATTTCAAAACTTTTCTTACCTAAGAAATGCCGTATTTGACTGAACACAGGCCAACCGTCTGGTGGCCCCTATAATTTATTTGCCAGTTTATTTGACACTAAGAACCACCACTAATCTTGTTCTGTTGTTTTGAGACCTTTGTTACTTTTGGAAATCGCCGCCTCCTGCCAAAAAGTTTCCTCCAGCCTTTTCGACCAAATCAAATCGATCATCTCATAAAAAAATGTTTTTTTTTTGAAGAATCGGTCTACTGTTTTTTTGAAATATTATTAATTTCGCCTGTGATGTTCATTTTATATTAGGCATAGTTCCAACTAATGTCGTTATTAACTTATTTTGAAATTACGTTATTTATTTCCGTTTCAATTGAGGTTCATGACTTTTCTTTGCGGAACAATTTCTAGGTGGGTCCTCGTTTGTTTTTGAATTGGTTCACCGATTTTGTTGATACTCTATCCATGATAATTAACTATTTTATACTTAATCACTAAATCGAATTAATAAAAATTACGAAAAGCACTGCCGTGAAGTCAGGAGCTTTTGAGCGCTCGTACATGCACCTTGTAGGTAGATTCGCATCTTCCAGTTTTAAAAACCAATTGGAAAGATTTTGACAGCTGTCAAAGAAAATTTCAAATAAAGGCGAGAATCCAGACCTCAAGTCAGTGCCTCAGTGACCCATTTTTTTTTCGATAACTCGCTAGAATTTTCTACGGTATCTATGGTCTTGGTAATGCGATCTGGACATAATTTCCCAGGTAGTTTGAATACATTATTCTTCATCTATGTGCGGAATTTCATCCCAATTCAATAAGTAGTTTCGAAATTATCAGGAAGAAAATTGTTTGAACGGCTATATTTACGGAACCCCTAGTCTAATTTTGCTCATTGATGAACGTGACCGCGAAATTCGCGTTCCGAACCTATCCTGGAAATTTCAAGTCCCTAGGCCTTTCCGTTCGAAAGTCATGATTTTCTATGGTTCTGATCATGCGATCTGAAAAAATTTAGCTCCAATATATCATTCTCAATTTAAATACAGAATTTCGTCACGATCAAATCCATAGTTTTGAAATTATCAAGAAAACTGAATTTCAAACGGCCATATTTACGGAACCCCTAGTCTAATTCTGCTCATTGATGAAAGTGACCGCAACATTGAAGATCCAAACCTATGCTGAAAATTTCAAGTCCCTGGGCCTTTCCATTACAAAGTTAAAATTTTCTATGGTTTCTATGGTTCTGGTCATGCGAGCTGGACCAAATTTCGCATGTAGCTTGAACACGTAATTCTCCATCTGAGTGCAAAATTTCACCTCGATCGAATCTGAACGTTCAAAGTAATCAGGAAAACAAAATTTTGAGCGGCCATATTTACGGAACCCCTTCGGCGAATTTTGCCAAATAACGAACTTAACCGCGGCATTCGAGATTCGAACCTACCCTGAAAATTTCAAGTTTCTAGGACATTCCGTTCGAGAGTTATCGTGTATACGGACGGCCAGACTCGAATTTTTCGACGGATTCGTCATCAGTGAGTCGAACATAGTCGTATGAGACCATTTTCGGCTCAAAATTCGAAAAATACAGACATCGTGACGAAATGATATAGCCCTCGTGTAAGTAGTACGAGCGCTCAAAAAGAAGGGTAGGGATAAACTAGTTCGAAGTTTATCTTTATTCACCTTATGATGCTAGTATAATCGCGAAACACGTGTAGTGGTTTTTTATATCTTTACACCATTTAGTATACAGGGTGTTTTTTAAGGCAAGCCTTTTTTTGACAGGTGCTAGAACTCATCAAAAAAGATCATTTCGCCGGAAGTGGATCTTATAAGATATTCAATTTAAAAAAAGTGCAAAAAATCTTGGGCACTATGGATTGTGTTATTTTTTTTTTCAGAAAATCTGCCATGAATTACTGATTGAAAAGGTCCTATAAAAAAAATAGGAAGTTCACAAACTCACCGATAAAATTACAGAAATTGTTCGAAATGGTCACCATTCATTTGATGTCCACAAAATCTTGCCCGGCGTAACAATGTGATAGTTGCTGCATGTAACATTCGTTTTACATGCACCAAGTCACATCAGTTTGCTCACGGAATAATGTCAATGCTTAGTTACTTCGCACTATTCACCTCACCGTACTAAACTAAACACACAGGTGATTTCCCGTATACCATACACACATGGTGTTGGGCACTATACTTACACTGACAATCTGTATTGGTACATATAAATATTCATCTTTCAACTCCATACCTGACCAGAAAAGGTCATCATTAGCTTTCAACCCATGCTTCGTTCCATGATTGGAGGTTATCAATTTTAGTTTCCAATTCCATTGTTTCACTTTCGTAATCGATGTGAACATTCCTAGGGGATTTGAATATTTGGGTTAAATTCTTAGTAGTTGGTAGAACTGATTTTTTCCTATTGTGGTAAGCTCAAATTTTTCTTTTCCTGATTTTGTTCTTCCGTCGTTGACTTCTTCAACTGTACCTTAGGCTGGGGCTTTTAAAGGGGATGCTGTCATCCAGGCCAGATCAGTCCTGGTTTTTAAACGAGGTTGTTGGTCTACTTAAAGGAGCAAGACTTTGAAAGATTCGTTCAACCACATCAAATCGATCACCTATAAGGTTGTTTTGTTTAGGAATCTGTGTACTATTTCTTCAATTTTATATTGCTTGCACTTGTGATGTTTGTGTTGAGCTCGACATGTTCCCAACTTATGTTGGAACGTTTATTGTTTTTTGTTTTATCTCCTTAGTATTTCATAATAGGCTAATTTCAGGATTACGTGATTTATTTCCGTTTCGATTTGTGCTTCAGAGCACTAGTTGCCCCATTTGATCGATAATTAGTCCATTATTGTAGGTTATGTACTAAATCACATGGTTTCCACTGAATAGAAATTACAAAAAACATTTTGTTTCTCTTAAATATTTGGTTTATCTTTATCTACCCTATGTATCTATGAAATAGTTTATTTCGCTCGTAACATCACAATGTGTAGCCAAAACAATTCTTCTATGTTCATATTAGCTCCTTGTTCAATCGGAGTTTTACTCGATCCTCTTCGTAGTGGTTTATATGGAAAGGCATCATATCAAAGTGTCTTCGAGCTACATCAAAAGGTCATTTCAATGTCACAACCAATTTCTTTTGATTTAGGGGTGTCAACCAATGCCAACACTCTGCATAACATAACTTCATCGCTTCGTTCTTTGAAGAAAGCATGTGTAGCAGAGTATAACGCCTATCTGTGGATTTAAATTCTAGTTGAGATGTTTTTTCTTGTCTAGGTATTTGAGGACTGGAATTTACGTCCTTTCGCCTTCAATATAATTTATCTGGAGTTTGAATCATTATCACTTTTGATTACCGGTATTTTGGAGTTTTTCGTTTTTCTTCTGTTTACTTTACTTTTGCATGGTTCTTTACTATTCGTCTATTGGTTTCTTTGCAAGAGGTATTACCTATTGTCGGTTGTGATGCTGGTGTTGTATCAGGTTTTATTATTAATAATCAAAACATTAGTTTCAACTTCTATCAACATAAATACTTCCGTAATTGACGTGCTTTACAGTAAGAATGGAATGCGGTCAATTGTCACCTATATCATTCTAGTTGCTTAGGCCTAGGCTTTTATACATCTCACAACAGATGTTGTCCACAAGTAATTTTGAAAAGACATGGCGCCCTGCTCATTTTTTTTTGTTCTGATCGGATGGTCTTTCTATTTCACGATTGGCTTATTTTGGAATTATGTTCATTATTGGTTTACGTTTCAATTTTTGTTTCTTAGTACTCAGCTTCAGTTCTATGCATTGCAATTCCTCTTTTAGTGCCAGTCGGCTTGACTTTTTCTTGTTAATTTTCAAGAACAATCTATCATTAGTGGTATGTCGGGGTGTCGTGTTTTTTTTCTCCTTCTTGGTGTTACCTATATAGTTAAGTTATTAATTATTATAATATTCAAAGGTTGGACTACAAATTTTCAGGTTATCGAAAATTTTCAAAAGAAAATTAGGATCCCAATTGTTGACTCAATAAATACTGAGAATTGAACAAGTATGATATATTTAAAATATATTGCTAATTCGCTTATGTATTCGATATTTTTGAAATTAACTGTCATATTTAAACATATAGATCTGAAATGTGGAATTTTTCCCATTGAATGGGTACCACGATATTTTTTTTCACACAGGTATTACTTATTATAAGCTTGTCCACAAGTACTACATATATGTAAAAGACTGATATTAAGATTTTTATTTCTGAAATTATGTATTGTATTTTCCAAAAAGCTTTTGCTCATTTTATGCAATTCATTGGATTTTCATGAACTTTCATAATTTTATGATTTTTCTGCGGAGATGCGAACAAATCCATGAGAGAATTCATTTAATTGTTCATTATAAAAATTTTGAATGAAACATTGACTGCCCCGATCACTTGCAAGTTTAACTTTTTCTCGGTGCTTATAGCCTTTGCGTTGTATCAGTGAATTCTTATAGCATAGGGCCATTTTGTGGTTGGAAAATTTAGTTTTTACCACTTTCTTTCGGTCATTTTTTGGCCATATTTGCCATATTGCCCAAATCGATATTCAATTTTAATTTTTTTATAAGGTACATATTGAAAATCGCGTCTATCGAGTCTCAAATATAATTTTGTTTTCAATAATAGGCTCGGCGGGTGTTGATTTCGTATAAACCTTACAAATATATATTGATAAAAAAGAACAATGGAAATGTTTCTAAGAAATTCCTTGAACAGCCGAGTCATCCCGCTAAGTATTTCATTCCTAATCTTCCAACATAAATAATATGCAATTAATCGAAACTGAAGAGTAATTTTCTTCATTTATCATTCAATAATCCAGATTATTTTTCTAATTTAAGGAACCTAATTCAGTTTTCTTCCTTCTATTCTATCGTGAATATTACCCAAGATTGAGTCGATAATTCCACCTCATCTAGTTTTTATTCTTTATCATCTCTCAAATTTCATGTTCTCAGTTGTATTTCATGTGTTCGATGTTCGATCCTCCTTAACTTCATTGTCGAAAAAAGAAACGGTTGGCATTCTTGAGATGCTTGCCTATCATAATGTCGATCTAGTACCTACATATCTTGTGAATTTTTCAACCCGTTTTTGTGCAAAAATCAATCAACTTTTCACTTATTCTGCTGATTGTATTTTTGGCTTTTTGATTATTTGCCGAATATTTTAACAATAATTTTTTTTATGGATTATTGCTTATTTTGCGCAGTCAATGTTTCATTATGAATACATTAAATTATATTTCTGCTGAATTATACATATTTCTGCCCTAAATTGCGTCTTTCCTTGGGTTATCAGAAAAAAAAAATCGAAAAACAACTCGTCAGATCGAAAATTTCCCAAAGAACGTTCACTAAAGGTGATACAGTTTTAATTCTTCAATATTCCGAGCAGCCATTTTAATCGTGTTACGAAATTTCACATCTTCACTGCGCATTATCCATCCGATTTTCGCGATATCGAATTATAATAGCAATAGAGTAACTTCTTGTTGGATATGGATAAAATAGTCCCCGATGTAAAAATCCATCAGAATTTTGAACTATTTCCTGATGATAATGTATTGAAGGGATAGATATATCAGGAATTGCAGATTGGACTATTGGACGAGCTCATTATCGTTCACAAAATGGCGTTCTCGTGTTTATTTCCTGTTTCTAGAAAAATCTTCTCAAAGGAAAACTAACTAGTTAGTCCTCATAAATCGAGATGTTTTTCATTTTATTTTCTGAAAACTTTGAAAGAGTTCTGTTCATTATTTTCCACTGGAAAATTCCAATTTTTTTTTTCTTCAAACCCATGACTTCAATAACAAAATTATTTTGGGAAATCTAAACATGTATAAAAATCATTTTTGAACGAATAATATTGTGATGTATTGTGCCGAGCAGAATTTGTATCTATATCCTTAATAGTAAATTTTATAAAAAAAAATTGTAATTGTAGTCGTATTTTCAAATTTCCCTCCATTTGAAACGGAAACAGCTAGTCCACTTCGTTTGGAAGGAATATCATCCGTATTGCTTGCACCACAGAGTTCACATTGACGTCACATTTATTTGGTCGAGTGCGCAGAGGCCAAATTGTTTGAGCTTCGCGCTTCTCCAAGGTGCAACGCAGTCAGATTGAAAGAAACATGGCTGCCGGCAGTCTATGAAGTGATCCGAAGTGCTCGTCAATAATTTGCAACTTAACCTAACGTGGTGGTGAATTATGATAATATAACCTAGAAGTGTTATATCTTGATCAAATTTAAAGGGGTTTGTGTTTGATTCAACACATTGCTTCGTATCTTGTGCATTTATTTGAACTTGAATAATATTGTCACAAAATGGCGTCAACTTAATGAGATCGGAATTTTTTCGATATTGAAGTGATTTGGGGGATACTTTTAATTTTTTTTATTCAAAAAAGTGATGACGGTATTCCTAAGTGACTTCTCTTCATATAGTGAAGAGACTTTTGACTTTGTGCGTTAAATATTCAAGAAAACTTGTTTTTTTCAGTTAGTTAGCGAAGGTGAGTAATTTTCAATTTACCGTTTATTTTCGGGTTGTTTTTTGCTAATTTGTGGCTTTAATTCATCCTATCAACATTTTCAATAACCACCTTCATTGGGAAACCAAGGGCGTGGCTGCATTATCTTCTACTATATTCTACATATTTTCTTCATTATTTTTGTTTACAATTGGTTTTCGAGAGTTTTCACCCCTTTATATTGGGTGTTCCACACTTTTCTCTGTATTTTCTCTTTCTAGAAGGTTCAGCCAACACTTGTAGCCAGAAAAATTCAACTTTTTTCATGTACCCATTTTAGCAAATTGTGGCTAAACTTTAGGGTTTGTAGACTTCAGAATATCAACAATATTGACTAGGTGGTATACAGATGATTTGTCAACCGTAGTTTCCAGAAATGTTCTTCAGATGATAGCTTGATTGCCTCCAGGACTAAAATGTGTTGCAATTTACCCTATAACTGATTTTTTTTTAGGGGGAATAAGTATTTCAAATAGATTTAACTGAGGTTTACCCCCTGACCAATGTTTAACATTATTACTGAATTCATTCTGAAATTGTATAGTGGGGACATCAACATGTTCACTTATTAAATTAAAATGTTCAGTTAGCCACCCTTTTCATCCCCAAAAATCTAGTTATGGAAGTAATAATAGATTCTACGTGATGGCTCTGATTGAATGTAAAAGTTATTATTATTTCTGTTAGCAATTTGAGCCTTTTGAAAATACCTTGAAGCCTCTCAATTAAGTTTGGTGATATTCATTGTGGAGTTTTGAAGATTCTAAGGATATTGCATTTTCTCTCTTTAGGGGTAATGAAAAATTAACCTTTTGACTACGGGCTGGAAAATGAGCTCCTTTCACTTGAAGAAAACTTTGAATCATATAGTATCGATAAAACTGAAGCCTTTTTATTATCTGTTTCTGGTATTTCATTTCAGAAGTTATCATGTCGGATTCAGGATCTGGGTCCGATGACAGCAAGAGTGATTCTTCTTCTAATAATTCAGGATCGGAAAGGTAAGTTAAACAATCCCGTGAGTAATAATTAAACCAAGAAAGGAGAATAAAAAGAATAACAATTTTGATTTGAAAAAGTACATAATAAGTCAATATTTTTGCTCTAAACTTTTGACTATGAACCTTTTTTTCTATACATATGAAGAATGCTCGGAACATCCGGACATCCAGATCTATATACATCAAAGTGAGATTGTTCTTTTTCTAAATTTTCGGGATTCTCATCAGCTTATCTAGTTGTATATTTTGAGGGGATGCTGGTATCTTTTTGGCTGTATAAAGTTTTTTTGCATATATGCTGTTTTTTTTTTTTTTGGAAGTCTTTGTACTTACAATGCCTGTTATTCTGAAGTGGGTAGACAAAAGAATCTTTAATTTCAACTGGGCAAGGGTGCAGGTGGATAGTGTTGACAGTTTGTTTAGAAGAATTTCGAGAGAATGGTCAATTTGGTTTTAAATTTAGGAATTTTCTTTATTCAAATATTTTTTGCTCAAAATTATATCTTCTCATCTTTTGTTTGGAAGTTGTTATTCAGTTAACCGACAATTAATTTCGGAACATGTATCTCAAATAAAATTAGGTAATATTTTCAAATCTGATATGAATGTGTCTTCACACTAATTCCTCATGTATCTTATTTCAGTCAAATATTGATATGATGTCCCAAGCGCTGGTTGCAAAGCCTTCAAGCTCACTATACCCCACTATCGTGGTACCCTTTAACTATTCAATGACTTGCATTAGCTACTTGAGTATATCATCCATTGAAGAGGTAGTCATTTTTTTGATCATTTATAATTCTGATTGAGTTAGGTCCTTTTGGTTCACCATTTTCGAACTACATACATAAAATATTTCATGCATTTGAACCATTACCCATCCAACGATTACTACATGACAATTAGCCTTTAATCAAAGACTAGGTTGAAAATCCATAGATATTTGTGTCAACTCTTGATTATGAGGTTTATACTTAGAATTTAATTTTTTGGTTTAATAACTTTATTTTCAGAGTAAGTTAAGAATTCACACTTTAGTACTGCGTGGCTCTCGGTGCATAACCTTACTCTACTTCTAGGTTCACTAACTAACTCTGTGTTTCACATTTTATGTTCGATATCTCACCAACTGTCTAATGTTACAAATCCAAAAGTATTAAACTACTTCTGACATCTCCCTTTCTTAAAAAAAATTTAATTTGATTTACACATAATCGGTAGATAGTCCAACCTGATCTAGTTAGTATGTACTACTTTTAGATTCACTCATGATATGTTTCACAATTTCATTTTTATTTCTATTATCTGATTGAATTTCAGTTGATTCAATTTGTTCTAACTCTAGATTGTTATTGTTTTTGATCTGAAAGTTTTCAACTGAAGAGGCTCTCTAAATATTGAATTTATTTCTATCTACTACTTCTCCATTCTCTAACTCAATTTTGTTGAATGATCTTGCATTACCATGTTTGCTATCTTTGACAAATACATTATCTCTTCCCTTGAAATATTTTTCTTATTCTTCATAATCTCATATTTTATATATGCTTTTTGTTTTTGTATCAATTTATCACAAACATTAGATGATTTCATTATATAAAAAAATTACGAAAAGCACTGCCGTGAAGGCAGGAGCTTTTGAGCGCTCGTACATGCACCTGGTAGGTAGATTCGCATTTTCCAGTTTTAGAAATCAATTGAAGGAATTTTCGACAGCTGTCACAAAAATTCTGAAACTTGGGCGAAACTCCATGTCAGTGCTTTAGGTGACCAATTTTTTTTCGATAATTCGCTAGAATTTTCTACGGTATCTATAAAATTTGGCACGTAGTTTGAATTCATTATTCCTAAGCTAGGTGCAAAATTTCATCCCAATCCAATCAGTAGTTTCGAAATAATCAGGAAAAAAATATTTTGAACAGCCATATTTACGGAACCCCTAGTCTAATTTCGTTCATTGATGAACGTGGCCGCGAAATTCGCGATCCAAACCAACCCTGAAAATTTCAAGTACCTAGGCCTTTCCGTTCAAAAGTTACAATTTTCTATGGTTCTGGTAATGCGATCTGGACGAAATATTGTTTTAATATATCATTCTCGATTAAAATACAGAATTTCATCTCGATCGAATCCGTAGTTTCGAAATTATCGAGAAAACAGAATTTCAAACGACCGTATTTACGGAACCCCTAGTATAATTCTGCTCATTGATAAACGTGAACGCGACATTTCAGATCCACACCTATCCTGAAAATTTCAAGTCCCTAGGCCTTTCCGTTCGAAAGTTATGATTTTCTATGGTTTCTATGGTTCTGGTCATGTGATCTGGAGAAATGTAGCTTGAATATATCATTCTCCATTAGTATACAAAATTTCGTCACGATCGAATCTTCAGTTTTGAAATTATCAAGAAAACTAAATTTCAAACGACCATATTTACGGAACCCCTTGTATAATTTTGCTCATAGATGAACGTGATCACGACATTCGAGATCCACACCTATCCTGAAAATTTCAAGTCCCTAGGCGTTTCCGTTCAAAAGTTACAATTTTTTATGGTTTCTATGGTTCTGGTCATGCGATCTGGACAAAATTTCACATGTAGCTTAAAAACCTCATTCTCCGTTTGAGTGCAAAATTTCATCTCAATCAAATCTGTAGTTTTCAAGTAATCAGGGGAACAAAACTTCGAACGGCCATATTTACGGAACCCCTGGTGGAATTTGGCCCATCAACGAACTTAACCGAGGCATTCGGGAACTGAACCCATACTGAAAATTTCAAGTCTCTTGGTTGTTTCGTTCGAGAGTTATCGTGCTTACGGACGGACAGATTCGAATTTTTCGACGGATTCGTCATCAGTGAGTCGAACATAGTCGATTGAGACCATTTTCGGCTCAAAATTCGAACAATACAGACATCGTGACGAAATGATATAGCCCTCGTGTAAGTAGTACGAGCGCTCAAAAAGACAAAAAAGAGTGAATTTGTCTACCGAACATCAATTCATTAGAAGATTTATTGATAATATTATCTATGGAAATATGTCTATACTCAATTGAAGCTATATATGGATCTTAGTTTTCCAAAGTAGTCTTTTTACCATTTTCTTAACTATTTGAACATATTTATCTCTCAGCCATACCATTCCATCTAGGATAGTACGAACTGGAAGTTTTATGACTAAATTACCATTTTTTCACAGATTCTTCAAATTTGAAGCTAGAACACGAAGGTCCATTGTCGCTATAAACAGTTATACCATATCTGGTAAAGTTTGATTCCAATGCAAGAATAACTGATTCACTATTCAGATCTCTTAATTTTGTGAATTCAATAATAATCAACTAACAACAGGTTGATTATTGAATTCAAATAAATCAGTTCTTACGAGTTCCCAAGGATGTAAAGGTACATTTCTTAGAATAAATGGTTCATGAGAATGCTTCCTCTGAAATTTGAGACATGTATTTCAAATAATGATGAGGCCAATATAAAATGCCTTTCACCTTTTTGAGCGCTTGTTCTACTCACACGAGGGCTATCATTTCGTCACGATGCTGGTATTCTTCGAATGTTGAGCCGAAAATGGTCTCAAACGACTAGGTTCGACTCACGAATCGGTCAAAAAATTCAAGTCTGTCCGGCCGGCCGTAAGCACGATAACTTCCTTCCCAAATGCGAAGGATGTCTATTGTGGTGATATGGCAGTTCTCAGAATCGTGTTCTCTTTTTCAATTATGGGTGTTACCAATTTTAGGAGTGCGATGTAATTTGTTTCACCCATTCTTAATTAGTTTATTCAATCTTCAGGCTGTGAACGTAATTCTGCTACTAGATTTATTTGATTAAATTGTTCAAGGTGTCACTCTTTCAGCGATTTTTTTCGAATTTGACTGAGGTCTTTTCCATATAACGACCTGAAATCATGACCTGATATATATTAACGTTGAATCTGGACATCCTGTATAACTTAACTTCTACCTCATAAAGTTGAACATAAAGCGTTTTCCTACATTGTGGCTCCTTCAGATGCTTTACGAATTCTTGGAAGAATTGTTCTAACAGTTCTCTTTCTCTCGAGCATGTTCAAACCTCTACTTTCTCTGTGTAAAATTTTATTTTGATGGTGATATGTGGAATCAGACTTTTTATTATTGACAAAGCATCTTTCATGCCTGTTTATATGTGTACATACATATATGTTTCCAGATAAGTGACGCACAATTATTGAAGAACACCTGATATATACGTATCATTCAATTTGAGTTTTCAGAAATTTATAATAAGAATTATCTGTTCTGAAGGATTTTCATTTTATCGATGGTTTGCCGAAATGACTGGGTTAAAAAAGCCTAATGTTCAACTTACGATACACTTCCCGAATGGTGGTATTTTCTTGTTTTTCAGCAACAATATTATCCACTATTGAAACTGATAAGCTGTTGGCAGTTGCTATCTGTTCAATTCACACAATCCTCAAAAGATAAAGGAATAGTCATTAAATATTGAATGGAGATGGTCGATATAATAGTAAAATAGTCATTAGTCTGTGTAGGTATCATACATATGCAGATAGTAAGTGTTGGATAGGATGAAAGGAAAAATTATCTCAAAACCTTACTTTAGAAAAAATGTTTCAAATGAAAGTTGTTAAGTATCAAGAGGGAAAAAAAATAAACATATTTTTTTCATTGATGCTCCATTTTACCTATTTCAAGAACGCCTCGGCGTGTTTAAATCGAACTTTCGAACACGCGCGTTTTTTAAAGTCACGATGGCAACAGCAACGACTCGAAAAACGTGAAGTCCAAATGACAAATTTTCGATTATAGATCTGACAGGAGTACCTTGTTAGGCCAAATAAAATATTACTAAATGCAAATGCAAATAAATGCGGTATCAACCACGATTCTGCTTTACTTTTCAAAAAATCTATATTAGAATTCATTTTCAAGCACTGCGGTCACAACAATCCATTTTCGATGACAAATCGCAAATTAAGTTCTGTTTTTCTCATTACCATGACAACGAAAGGTATACTGATCAAGAATTCTACCATTTTACATTCTTATTTCCATTTTATGTAGTAATAATACCAGTATTCATAATTTCAAAGCGCTCCAATAAAAGAAATAGCGTAAAGTATTTGTTGATAACTGGTCTTTAAAACACTTGCTCGAAAAATCGCGCGTGTTTTAAAGACCTTTTAATCCACTTATACTTTAATATACTATTTTTCAACCTTGTCCTTCAAGGTTATTTCAAGGTCAACTTAATTTTTTTTAATGGAAAGGTATAAAAAAGTACCAACTTTTTTCCATCGGATTTCAAATTCATAATATATTTATAAAGTATTCCCACATCAAAGCATCACCGAAGAAAAATCTACTCGTCTATTCTATGATCAGGAATACTTCAGATTGTGATCATGAATGATGAGCAAATCAGATGAAAGGAAGTAGAAAGATGAAAATACAGTTTAGGCCTTGTAGAAATATGCTTTAATTATATCAACCGTCGTCGAAAGAGTCTAGACTCTAGACGCATCTAGTATTAGTTTAAAAGAAATGAAATATGTATCGAAGTCCAAGGTCACCATTTTTAACATACACTGAAATGATATAAAATTAATAAAAAAAAATTACGAAAAGCACTGCCGTGAAGGCAGGAGCTTTTGAGCGCTCGTACATGCACCTTGTAGGCAGATTCGCATTTTCCAGTTTTAGAAATCAATTGAAGGAATTTTTGACTGCTGTCAAAAAAATTCTGAAACTTAGGCGAAACTCCAGACTTCATGTCGGTGCTTCAGCTGATCAATTTTTTTCCGATAATTCGCTAGAATTTTCCACGGTATCTATGGTCTTGGTAATGCGATCTGGACAAAATTTTGCACGTAGTTTGAATACATTATACCTGAGCTAGGTGCATAATTTCATTCCAATCCGATCGGTAGTTTCGAAACTATCAGGAAAAAAATATTTTGAACGGCCATATTTACGGAACCCCTAGTCTAATTTTGCTCATTGATGAACGTGACCGTGAAATTTGCAATCCAAACCCACCCTGAAAATTTCAAGTTCCTAGGCCTTTCCGTTCAAAAGTTAGAATTTTCTATGGTTTCTATGGTTCTGGTCATGCGATCTGGACAAAATATTGCTTCAATATATCATTCTCGATTAAAATACAAAATTTCTTCTCGATCGAATCCGCAGTTTCGAATTTCGCGAGAAAACAAAATTTCAAACGACCGTATTTACGGAACCCCTTGTATAATGTTGCTCATAGATGAACGTGATCACGACATTCGAGATCCACACCTATCCTGAAAATTTCAAGTCCCTAGGCGTTTCCGTTCAAAAGTTACAATTTTCTATGGTTTCTATGGTTCTGGTCATGCGATCTGGACAAAATTTCACATGTAGCTTGAACACCTCATTTTCCATTTGAGTGCAAAATTTCATCTCGATCAAATCTGTAGTTTTCAAGTAATCAGGGAAACAAAACTTTGAACGGCCATATTTACGGAACCCCTGGTGGAATTTGGCCCATTAACGAACTTAACCGAGGCATTTGGGATCTGAACCTACACTGAAAATTTCAAGTCTCTAGGTTGATCCGTTCGAGAGTTATCGTGCTGACGGACGGACGGACAGACTCGAATTTTCCGACGGATTCGTCATCAGTGAGTCGAACATAGTCGATTGAGACCATTTTCGGCTCAAAATTCGAAAAATACAGACATCGTGACGAAATGATATAGCCCTCGTGTAAGTAGTACGAGCGCTCAAAAAGATCATTATTAAAATTATTTTGAATTTTTTCCCAACCGTTCGAATGAAATTTAGTTCAATATTTTGAAATCCGATGAAAAAAAATTCAAACGAAAGTTACTACTTTTTTATTAAGAATAAGAATCTGCACTAAAAAAATATACCTTTCCATTTGAAAAAATCAAGTTAACCTTGAAGTCAAGGTTGAAACAAAATATGTTCATTTTCTGCCTCCCTTGATATCTAACAATATTTATTTGAAACAAGTACATAGTTTTTGAAATAATTTACTGTTTCAAATTGAATGCCACACCCTGTATATACATATATGTATATATATCCGATATTCATATTAATTTCAAATCGATCATAATTTGGATATTTATTCATTATTGCTTGTAAAATAACATAAAATTTTGACGAATAAGCATACTTTTATTGCTCTTTTCAACAGGTATTCAAAAAACTAACAAGTCAACTTGCGGATGGCTGAATCTGTTCGCCAATTGATGAACCGCGTTTTCTATTCAGATAATCAATTTCACAAATTTCTGGATGTTCCTGCATTCGTGCATTTTTTTTCTCTAGTTCGGCATCTATCCCAATTACCAGTATTTTTCGAAGTCGCCCAATCGAATCGTACCCAAACTGGATGTTTTCTCTTTGATATTTTTAATATAGGTTAGTTAAGTGGAAAATTCTAATAGAATTAGCCTATACTTGATGGAAATCCATAATCTAACTTACAATAGAATAACTAATATGAAAAAAATCATCTTTCAAGAAGTGCTACAAACTAACATATTCTTTGAGATACGTTTCCCTATTTTCAAGATTGTCTGCCATTTTTTAACAGCCTTGGGATTCAACGGGAATTTATGCAAAGAAATTTCACAAGAACTATATGATAAGCATTGAGGAACAGAGCGCAACTTTTCCTTATTCCCACATTACCTCTTACAATCCATTGCATTTTCAGCTCGTATACATTTTTTTTGAAACCGTTGTCCATAAATTATCATCTAAATATATCACTTTCGATACATAAATGACTTAAAATCATACAAATATTTCACACTTTTCCCATATAAACACACACACGATAGTTTGTTGTTCACCTCTCGGGTATTTCAAACGATTAAAAGTTTCATTTCGAGTGACACAAATTCATCTATAAAACTACGATTAATTTGGACAAATTTTCTCATCTTCAAAAATTCCTCTATGGAGCACCGGCCCACAAATTCTGTTCTAAGCATGCATTATTTTTCTGCACTTCTTGTCTTCTATTACACAGGTAAGATTTGCACAAATTGCTTGCTCAGCAATAAATCGTGATCTTGATGTATTTTGAACACTAGTTTTTTATAGCAATTTTCAACTATTCTGGCTAAACTCCATGTTGTAAAAAATGGAATACATAATTTCATTATTCGAGTTGGGATTCGATCGTCATAATTTTTGAGATTATTAACGATCTCACGGATAAAAGTGCTTCTACAAAAAATCATCAAAATCTGAGATTGATCCTAAGGTATAGTTCTACAAACCTTTCTGTAAAATGTTTCAATAATAATCCATTAGGGTTTGAGGGAAATCAAAAGTGAAACTTTCAGTTCGTGTTCTGGCAGTTTTTGCGTCGATACTCCAAGCTCAAGAATCTGATCTGTGAATTCTAAGAACAAGAAAGCTCACTAACATGAAACTCTGAATGTACATTGGTATAATAAAACTCAGTCGAATATTTTTCCATTGAAACGAAAATAAGAGGAAGTATGATATTCAAGCACTACCTAGCAAGATTTAGAACATAACTGTCAACCCACTTCACCAAGCATCATATCAAGTCTATAATAGGCTCTGGCGACTAGTGGAAGTACTAATTTTTATGATAAAACATTTGTATTCAAATTGAGAAACATTTTCTATTTTTATTCATCTTGGTTTAATTATTTGTCCACATAATCCCGATAATTCTCATAAATTACGTCAACAATTAGTGATTCCGGATCTTCTTCATCGAGTGGTTCAGAATCACATCACTCTGGAAATGAGGAATCTAGTCAGGAAGAGGAAAGCCAAAACCTGAACACAACTGGACCCACGTCGTCCAGATCTACAAGTAGTTACGATGGAAAAGAGTCTACTGAACCTGATAGCACAACACATGATCTGGATATTTCTAAAGATGTAAGACCTGTCACAGGATTTTTTTTCAATTTTAACATCTACAGATTCTATGCAGATGGATAAACAGGAAAACTTGCTTATTGGAACTTGAGGATTTGGGAAATATGACAAGATGTTCGGAAAATTTTTCAACATACAATGGGCGGCCAAATCAATAGTAGATAGGAAAATAAGGGAAATTTCTAATGTTGTTTATTTAGGCGAGAGGACTGCAAATCTAGGTAAATCGAGTGAGTAGGTACTAGAAACAAATTCTGAAGTTCGTATATTTCAGATACTTGTGTGTACTATTCACTAAAATGCCCTGATATCAAGTACTACTTGTACAGTTGACAATTTCATTCCATTAATCGTTTTTTTTTTTTATTTGTTATACTGAATTTCAAGCGATGCATCATTGAGAATGTAGAAATTTTCCGAAGTTCTAACGACTTCTTGTTACTCCTACTCAGCATTGGCCACTTGTTCACATCGATTGAGCTCCTTATAAAATCCAGAACTGATTTCAGAAATGGAAATATTTGTAGATGGACGGATAAATTTAATTGAATTATAGAAAATGTAGTCAATTTGGCCATCCATTGTATTCACCCTTGGCCCTTATTATTATTTCTGATATTCCTCAAATCCATGCAACAAGAACTTTCAAATACAATTGAATGAATATCTGAAATCGGTTATTTACCTGTGAATAAAATTTGGGAGATATATTATACATTTAAGTTTTTTCAGTCTGATGACGACGATGACATCATACTACGAAGATCTTCTAGATCTACAAGGGAATCTAATAAGGACAAAAGAAATACAAAAAGGTTAGTCCTGCGAAAATTTTTTCATCTAATAATTTTTTTGTTATCAAAATTGAAGAAAAAAGCATAAACTTAATTTATCTCGACCTCCTGAGTTGAAAAAATTGTTCTTCACGAGCTGTGAAGGTATGCTTTGAAACGGTCGACAAAGTAAAATTATAATTCGAATTTTTGTCGCTAGGCAGTTTAGATATAACGATGCTAGTTCATCAGATTCTGAAGAAGACAGAGAAATACCTCCACCCAGCAAGAAATTGGGGAGTCTCAGATCTGCACCAAAGAATAAAACTACCAGAAGCACCAGAAGTTCTAGATACAGTTCTGAGGAGTCTAGTATGGATTCAGACGAAGATACCAGGAGGATAGTGTCTAGGCGCAAAGCAGCAACTGTAAGTTATAAAGAGGACAGCGAAGAAAAAACTGACTCTGAGGACTACTTGGACTTAGATACTACAGCTCAAGAATCTTCAGAACCTGTAGTAGAGGAAAAAGTAGAGACAATCGAAAAGATATTGGGAATAAGGAAAGGAAAGAAAGGTGGTAAGTTAATTGTTCCAAAATCGTATATTATTTATTGAATACTCCTTATGGACAATCAGAATTATTCAATCTTATCAATTTGTGATTTAAATACAAGATGAAGGAACCTGAAAAAATAGTATGTCTGCCGAGCAGAAGAATGGGAAAATGGACATCAGTTCTTTGATGATTTGACATAATAGGTGGAAAATGAAGGTCCATCAAAACCATTTTTCCTTTCCATAGCACAACTCCAGAATATGTCGAATTACCAAAGATTTTTCACAAAACTTACCGAACACTGATTCATATTGCGGAGTAATACCATGCCCAAATAGTCATATCCACCTTTGTGAGGAGTGATCAGACATAATGACACTTCACTGATGAAGAGCTAAATGCTTACAGGTTTGGCGTGAGAAATATTCGTCCTTTTTTATGTTCACAATGTGTAACAGCATGGTGGTGGATATACAGGGTGTCTTTCAAGGTGAGGCTTTTTTTGACAGGTGCTAGAACTCATTAAAAGAGATCATAAAAAATATTCGTTTTGAAAGAAGTTCAAAAGATCTTGTGCATCAATATCTTGATACTACTCTGGATCGTGTTATCTCTCTGTTAGGGTGTGATGAATCACGATGCCTTATGCATTCCCTCATAATGTAAATAAAGTGCTCGACTTCCTTTGCGATCTTTTCTCGACACTAGAATTTATCGCAAATTTGTATATTCTCTTTCAACTTTTATTGGGAGATTTGTCCTGAACGGAATAATTTTCAAACTGAGGGAGGAAAAATACCTGATTGAAAAGGTCATATAAAAAATTACGAAAAGCACTGCCGTGAAGTCAGGAGCTTTTGAGCGCTCGTACATCCAACTTGTAGGTAGATTCGCATTTTCCAGTTTTAGAAATCAATTGAAGGTATTTCCGACAGCTATCAAAATAATTCCGAAACTTAGGCGAAACTCCAGACTTCCTGTCAGTGCTTCAGCTGATCAATTTTATTTCGAAAATTCGCTAGAATTTTCTACGGTATCTATGGTCTTGGTGATTCGATCAGGGCAAAATTTCGCACGTAGTTTGAATACATTATTCCTAAGCTAGGTGCAAAATTTCATTTCAGTCCTATCAGTAGTTTCGAAACTATCAGGAAAAAAATAGTTTGAACGGCCATATTTACGGAACCCCTAGTCAAATTTTGCGCATTGATAAACGTGATCCCACCCTGAAAATTTCAAGTTCCTAGGCCTCTTCTTTCAAAAGTTACAATTTTCTATGGTTTATATGTTTCTGGTCATGCGATCTGGACAAAATATTGTTTTAATATATCATTCTCGATTAAAATACAGAATTTCATCTCGATCGAATCCGTAGTTTCGAAATTATCGAGAAAACAAAATTTCAAACGACCGTATTCACGGAATAGTATAATTCTGCTCATTGATGAACGTGAACGCGAAATTCGCGAACCGAACCTATCCTGAAAATCTCAAGTCCCTAAGCCTTTCCGTTCGAAAGTTATAATTTTCTATGGTTCTGATCATGCGTTTTGAAATTACAGTAGAACCTCAATTATCCGAACTAATTGGGAACGGGACTATTTCGGATAATCAAAATGTAGGATTTTTGAGATAAGATCAAACAAAGAACATTATAAGAACCGGTGAGTTCATTAAAATTTTAAATATATAAATAAACATTCAAATATCCAACTGATAAACAGTGAAATAGGTATGTACATTAAATATTTTATTCTTTTTTCACAAAATAGTCTAATATTTTCAACTGGTGAAATGCTATTGGTCGGATAATTGAATGTTCGGATAAACTGATCAGCGTTCGGATAATTGAGGTTCTACTGTATCAAGAAAACTGAATTTCAAACGGCCATATTTACGGAACCCCTAGTCTTATTTTGCTCATTGATGAACGTGACCACAACATTCAAGATCCACACCTATCCTGAAAATTTCAAGTCCCTAGGCGTTTCCGTTCGAAAGTTAAAATTTTTTATGGTTTCTATGGTTCTGGTCATGCGATCTGGACAAAATTCCACATGTAGCTTGAACACCTCATTCTCCATTTGAGTGCAAAATTGAACGGCCATATTTTCGGAACCCCTGGTCGAATTTGGCCCATCAACGAACTTAACCGAGGCATTCGGGAACTGAACCCACTGAAAATTTCAAGTCTCTAGGTTGTTCCGTTCGAGAGTTATCGTGCTTTTGGACGGAAGGACAGACTCGAATTTTCCGACGGATTCGTCATCAGTGAGTCGAACATTGAGACCATTTTCGGCTCAAAATTCGAAAAAATTCAGACATCGTGACGAAATGATATAGCCCTCGTGTAAGTAGTACGAGCGCTCATAAAACTTGGGAAGTTCACTAACTCGATGAAATTGATCCAAATTGTTTACAAAAAATATTCGAAATAACTATTTTAAATACGTTGTCTTAGTTCTTCCGCACTATGCACCTCACCGTCACTATACCCAAATGACCCCAAAAGAATAAATCAAAGGGGTTCAGATCGAAAAACTCTCGGACCGCGATTATAAACACACATGACGCACATTTAGATCTCAATACGAACCTGAGTCGCTTCCGGGCTGGGAATTTCTCAGATTCGCTGGTACATTTGATCTCGAAATACTCGGCCCTGCTGAATATTTTTGGTATATTGACTTATTTTGATAAATTCTATTGCCAGTAAAAAAAAAGCCTCAACTTCAAAAACACCCTGTTTAGTGAACACAGAAAGTATAAAAGCATTCTTCAGAGATGTGCAAAAATTTGTAACTTCCCAATATCGAACAGTTCAAATTCCGAAAAACCATTTATTTCGGTAATGGTTCATCCAAATTTAATTACTGCATACATAATGGAAAGAGGATGTGCGCTTTTGAGTCAAGCGATGAGCTTCCAAGCACTTTTTGAATCTGCTGTATTACAGTAGTCAGTAGAGCCCCGATTATCCGGGTCCGGCAATCGAGCCTTTACAAATAAATGACATCGGTTTCAGGCTATTTTCGAAAATATTGGATAAGTAAATTTACTGCATCCCCTGTTCTTCGATTACTTGTTTTCATAACGCAATTATTCTCATTGTCCAGGACTGGCTTTCCCATATGAATGATTCTTGATGTCGCACGATCTTTGCTCGATAAAAATCTACTTTAAAATATTCACCTGGAGCAAACCTGGTACACTATTTTCTGAGCCTGCCGCAAGTGTTTTTTTCAGCATTGCTTTCCAATAAAGTCCAGTTATATACTATTATACACTTGCTCAAGTTTTATATTGTGTTTTGTTATAAAATTTTCTAAATCATAGCTTCATCAGTATTTGATAACTCTCCTAGAAAAGCTAATTCACGTATTCCATGACGTTTTTTGAATCGGTATAGCCAACCAGAAGATGCTGAAAATTTTCTTTTAATGAACTTCCGATGAAACTTGTCTGATACACATAGGTCCTGATATGGGAACGAGAATAAACACTTATGTACTCAAATGTTGATGGTTATTCTCCGAGACGAACGTCTGCACGGATGGTTCAGCGTTTTTGTACGTCAACCCCTAATCTACCCGCCTGCCACGGATAATCGGGATTCTACTGTATAACATAAAACCATATCATATTTTCCGCTGCGTTGGTCCGTATTTGATCTTGAATATTTAATTTTTGCATTCACCATCATATGATCTGTCTTCAATTCATTTAACAATAAACGAGGTTCATATTTACAGTAACTGGAAATATTACGACTACATATTATATAGAAGAAAACGGAGACCCCAATAATGGAGCAGATTCTTTGCCTGAAGAACAGTTGGAGATGCAGTATTTAATAAAATGGAAAGATTGGGCTCATATCCATAATACTTGGGAGTCGGAAAACTCACTGAGAGAACAAAAGGTTAAAGGAATCAAAAAATTAGAGAATTACATGAGAAAAGAAAGTGACATCTCACATTGGAGGAGGTATGCCACACCTGAAGATGTTGAATATTATGAATGCCAGAGTGAACTCAATCATGAATTGAACAAAAGTTACAATGATGTGGAAAGGATAATAGGTAAACCTAACTTATTTTTGAGTTTTTATGGTGTTTTATTGAGGGCTATCTATGGTTCAGTGGATGAACTACTTTCGGCAATGAAGTTGACTGAAACTAGGTTCGACTGAACTATATACAAATGCAATTTAAGATGAAAAATAATTTCTTTCATTGTTTGATATAGTAGTTTGGGTTATTTATTGTTATAATATGTAGAGAAGTAACCTATTATTATGACCTATCAAAGACGCCGCCCTTCGAAGCAAACTTGGAAAGATGTTGTGTAAAAATTCGTGAGAGTGCTATGCAGGGAATCGCATGCCGACAGTATCATTAATGATCAGAGTGCGACACCTTTCAACAATTTTTATAAAAGGACCATATTTCTCTTATCTGACCTTATTGCGTACTTTGAATATCTATGTTTCCAAAAGTTGAGATCAAATTACTCACCGTATATTTGATACTTTTTCCGGGCCAATCTCATTTGCATATAATGTATCATTTTAATTCTTTAGCTTCATATTCCCAAGGCGACCAGCAAAAATTCAGGAATTATTATGTCCTAGCGGCAACCGGCCTCAATTTTTATGGGACTGGTAAATAATTTCACGGAACCATTTTTATATTTCTATGCGTTGATCTACCTTCTATATGGCGCGTTTACTCGGTTCGACGTGAATTGCCATATACACAACTTTCTCATTTTGAACTGTGGTTGACTGCAACTACAGTGTTTTTACAACCTTCCTTTTTGCCTTGATTCTAGCTAAGGCTCAAAAACCTGAAGGTGGTTTAGACTATTACATAAAATGGCAAAGTTTACCATACGCTGATGCAACATGGGAAGATGCTGCGCTGATTCTGCAGAAGTGGCCCAAAAAAATCGAGGAATTTGAGGATAGAGAACAATCTAAGAGAACACCCACTAGGCATTGTAAAGTGCTAAGACACCGGCCAAAGTTTCATGAAGTGAAATCTCAACCTGAATATATGATGGGGACTGAAATGGTTTGTATACATTTCCTGTAATAAAATCAGAATTCGTCAATTGTATTATTGGTTTCCAGAATTTGGTCTTGAGAGATTATCAAATGGATGGACTCAATTGGATGATTCATGCATGGGTTAAAGAAAACTCGGTCATTCTTGCAGATGAGATGGGATTGGGAAAAACTATACAGGTAAACATATCTTCCATAATATACGAAAAGAATTAAACTAATGACTTCTTTTTCAGACCATCTGTTTCTTATATTATTTATTCAACACCCATCAACTTCATGGTCCATTCTTGTGTGTTGTTCCATTGTCGACAATGACATCTTGGCAAAGAGAATTTGCACAGTGGGCTCCAGAAATGAATTTTGTTACCTACTTAGGGGATGTCAACTCGAGAGATAGAGTAGGAATTGAATTGTTGGTTCATGAGAGCAATTGAATGTATAATTAATTAATTTGCAGATTCGTCAATATGAATGGTGCTATGAAGGATCGAAAAGGTTGAAATTCAACGCAATACTTACAACATATGAAATCGTATTAAAAGATAAAGCTTTTCTTGGCAGTATAAGTTGGTCTGTTTTACTTGTTGATGAGGCTCATCGACTTAAAAATGACGATTCCTTATTATATAAGGCATTGACGGAGTTTGACACGAATCATCGCCTCCTTATCACAGGAACCCCCTTGCAGAACAGTTTGAAGGAGCTCTGGGCTCTTCTTCATTTCATTATGCCTGAAAAATTCGTCACCTGGGAAGAATTTGAAAAGGAACATGAAAATACAGAAACGAAAGGCTATGGAAGGCTCCACGCACAGCTGGAGCCATATATCTTGCGTAGGGTGAAGAAAGACGTCGAGAAATCTCTTCCCGCTAAAGTCGAACAAATTCTTAGGGTAGAAATGACGTCTATACAGAAACAATATTACAAGTGGATACTCACAAAGAATTATAACGCTTTGAGAAAAGGCGTCAAAGGTTCTTCCACGACCTTCTTGAACATTGTAATTGAGTTGAAAAAATGTTGCAATCATGCACTCCTAACTAAACCAATGGAATATGAGAATCATACATCGCAACATGATCACTTGCAGTCACTCATTCGTGGCTCTGGAAAATTGGTATTGCTGGATAAATTACTGACCAGATTGAAAGAAACAGGACATAGGGTCCTGATTTTCTCACAGATGGTCAGAATGTTGGATATCCTAGGAGAATACCTCCAGCTTCGTCACTTTCAGGTATTTATTTTATTTTTTATTCATTTAACGCAACGAATGCCTTTGAACTAATGCATCGAGACTATTCCAGTACTTACTATTAGGTGCTTAACGTCACTGTTCGACGCGAAAATACAAATAGTTCAAAACAGAATATATTGTTTTGAACTATGATCACGCGAAAAAACGGCTTTAGTATACAGGGTGTCCCAAGTTCTAGTACCTACTAGACATTCATTGAGAACCGGACCTATTCGAAATCTGAAAATTTGGATTATGATATTGTTCAACTTCATCTACCGAGCTAAAATGTTCTTGAAGCCTGAACACTTCCAGTTATACAGGGAGTGAAAATAAATATTTTGTTGCATATTTTCTTCTCTAATATGATCGATTATTGAATTTGAAATAGATTTCTATTCGAATCGTTGCGTTTGTCGAAATAGATATTTCGTAGTTAGTATTATGTTCCGTATTCCTATTTTCAATATTTCAAGCATAAACTGTTTTAAGATTTTCGAACTAGAAGAATGGCGGAATATTGTGCATCTCCTAAATTGTAGAAAACTCGTCAACGGTTTCAATATTTCGTCATTGTAATTTGAACTGGCATTTTTTTGATGACGTCACCGTTTTTGAAAGTATAACATTTTATAGTAGGGTTCAAACGGAGCTCTATCGTGTCACCCCGTGTGAACTGTATTGCTAAAATGTATGGATCTCTTGGTATCATTCCCTACATCATAAAAATGCAAAATCACTTGGTCGTCAAAAAGTCGTCCTGTGCAGGAAGTGGTGGGGGTCATTTTTCCAAAAATTGACAAATTTTTTTTTTTCGTTTATAATTATATAATAATAATAATAATAAATTTATTCACCATACGATACATAATATATATTAAATACAATTACAGTTTTCAACTGTTACATATGGAGAACAAACAATAACCCCCATAGAAACCCTAAGGTTGTGCATGGGGTCAGTTGTCAACCTTCCACATGTTCAAGAAATGGTGCCTCCCCCTATTCTAGATACCGATATACAAATCACAAAAAGAAAAAAAAAAAAAAAAAAAAAACACAAGGAAAATAAAAAAACCGTAAATCATTTACTCGATAAAACCCCGCGACACAACCACTCAGACCCACACTATCACATAAGTGAAGGTACGACCAAACGATGAACAATCCTACGGTTAATAGATCTGATGTAGGCTTTTAACTTGATCTTCATCAACCCTACAGAATTCACCCTCAATATTTCCTCCTTGAGAACCTCCGGTAAAGAGTTATACATCTTCCTCGTCTGGTACAATGGAGAACGCTGTCCAATAGACTTTTTTACAGCCTGAATGTGTAAGAATAGGTTCGTAGCGGTTCTCGTCTTATATCGATGATCCACCCTTCTCATTAATGTTTTATTCTTGTACAGAAATACAAGTGCATTGTACATGTACAGTTGCCTTATATCTAAGACCTGTGTTTCACTGAACAAAACATCTGATGGATATGTTTGTTTCCTTCTGTACATAATTTTCAACATTTTCTTCTGAACGACCTCCAGTTTTCTCAGATGGACTGGTAATGCTGCACCCCAACTATGCACCCCATACTGTAGTCTCGACTCCACAAAGGCAAAATACAGGATCTTCAAATATTTCATGTCTAATATATTTCTTAAATGTCGAAATTTGCACAACAATGGTCTCAGTGTTTTAGTTACGTTATCGACGTGGATGTTCCATCTTAAATGCGTGTCTATTGTGATACCAAGATACCTGTGAAAACCCTTCGACTGTATTTCAACAGTATTATCATTATTTCTTATTTCAAGTTTTTTATATTCAGGCAGATTCTGTTTATAGCTGGTGAATGGAACAAAAAAAGTTTTCGCTGAATTAACTGTCAGTAATCTGTGTTGAAACCAGGTGAGTATATTAACGAGGTCTACTTCTGCCTTTGTTTTCAGATTTTCCCAAGTATCCGCAGCATATACAATTACAGTATCATCAGCAAAACTTATTATAGTACCTGAGGTATCTAATTTCAATAAACCGTTTATATATATTGAGAATAATATTGGCCCCAAAACGGTTCCTTGGGGTACACCAAATTTGAGTGTTCTTTCTTCACTCGTTGTTTTGCCAATTCGTACCACTTGCGGGCGATCCCTGAGATATTCTCTTAGCAAAGCTTGCTCATTACCGCGTATTCCAACCTCCTCCAACAGTTCCACCAGGTTTGAGTGACTTACTGTATCGAAAGCTTTTGCTAAATCGAGAAACACACACAATGTAGGCTCCGCCTTGTCGATCGATCCATAGATTTTCTCCAGTAGGATGGTCATTGCGTCGTTGGTTGATAAACCATCCCGGAATCCGAACTGCCTTTCCGATAGAATATTAAACTTGCTCAAATAGTTGGTCAGCTTGGTCTTTATTGCCTTCTCTACAATTTTTGCAATCGAGCTTATGACAGAGATCGGTCTGTAGTTACCCATGTCATCTTTATCACCTTTCTTATATATAGGAATAACAATGGTTTTCTTCAGTGCTTGGGGAAACTGCCCAGTACGAAATATGCAGTTGATGAGATGTGTTATTGGACTTGCAAGCTCTTCAGCAACAGCCTTCAATGTTGAACTTTCTATCTGATCTATACCAGGTGTTTTGTTCGATTTTAATGTTCTTATTATAGTCATTGTTTCGTCTTCAGTAACATCAAATAGGCCGAATGAGTTCGTGAGCGGATTTTTCCTCGGTGGTGAAGTGGATGGTCTGATGATTCTGGATGCAAGTGTATCTCCCACGTTAACGAAAAATCGTTGAACGCGTTGGCCTTCGAAATATCATCAGCTATCTGCTGTCCATCAGTGGCTTTCATATTCGGTATTTGCTGTCTCCTTCTCGGTTCTTCAAAATGTTTCATGACATTCCATAGTTGCTTTGTGTTGTCCCTATTTGACTCTATTAGACCTGAATAATATTCTCTCTTTGCCGTTTTTATTATTCTGTTCAACAAGTTTCTATATTGAACGAAAGTGCGTTTTTTCAACTCATTATTCGGGTCATCCTTATGTTGTTGTAGTAATTTTTTTCTTTTATTCACAGATCTGAGCAAACCTTCAGTTATCCACTCCTTACGTTTAATTTGGCCTCTCGATAGTCTTCTCTCCACAGTATTATCGGAGATTTTCTGTTTTATGATGTGAATAAGATGTTCTGTTTTATTATTCACATCTGTATTTCGATAATACTTAGACCAATCATATTCCCTAAGAGACCGTTTTAAATTCTCATAATTAATATTTTTTACTATTCTCCGCTCGAAGGGATCACCATCTGTGTAATCTTTCAAAGGTAGACTTGCAATAGTGGCTCTATGATCAGTTATGTGTGAATCAAGGATGATCGAATGATACTCTGCATGGGATTGTTTGAATCTAGCCTGAAGAAAAATATGATCAATACAGGCGGATGATTCATTTTGTACTCTTGTAGGTTTATTTATGAGAGAAAAAAAGCCAAATTCACTTAAAGTGTCCAGATATTCAGAAACAATCTCATTTTCATCTAGAATATTCAAGTTGATATCGCCCACCAGTAAATGGTTCTCCAGGGATTTGCGGGTTGTTTGCTCAAGATATGAGTGCAAGCCTTTCGTGAATGCACTCCCATCAGTAGAAGGAGGTCGGTAAATAGCCGTTATCATTGACTCCTTTACTGTATCCGTTTTCATCACGACTTGCAATGCATTCACTGGTCCAATTTTCACAAATTCGCTTTCAGACATTATATGATTTTTTAGGTAGATTATGACCCCATCGTTCTTATTAACATCTCCTTCATTGTATAAAAAGATGTACCCAGGCAACCCGTACAAATCCGGACTAAAGTTGCTGAAAGTTTCTGTCAACACTATGCAGTCATATTCGAAAGACAACTGATGTAGGTGCAACCTTAATTCGTCGAAATTTTTCGAAACGCTCCGTATATTTTGGTGGAAAATTTTGAATTTGTTCTTCTCAGTTATGGTTCCCAGTAGATCATTAACTTCGGTTACGGAGTCTGCTTGTTTGGTATCAAAAGGGGTATGTTCTACATCTCGTATAAATTGATCCATTACGTCATACAGGTGTTAGCGATACGCACAAAAAAAAAAAAAAAAAAAAAAAAAAAAATATATACATCCAGTGACTTATATTCAAACAAATTTTTATCGAAATATACGATTCAGAAATATTTTATTTTAATTATGAAAGAAGTCGGATACAATGCGCTTATATGGAGTTCCTTAAGATAAAATCGCTTGCCCTACAAAGGCATATTCACCATTATGTTCCGTTCCATTTTACTCGGAAACTGTCGCGAAAATCAAAAAAGTGCTTCATATAAGGGGTCTTCCTCATAGACCGACGATTCAGATGGTTTTTTCCAAATTTCAATTGGCCTGATAATTTCCTCAAAAAATAGGAAAATCTGCTATTACATCCGGTTAGCCGCGACTGACCGTGGAGATGCGAGGAAGGCTCACTTTGATGAATAAACGCTTGTCGGGGCAGAAATAAACGACCTTATGGATCGAGCGTTCATAGGGTCGTTTTTCGGTTGAACCAGGCCATATTTTCATTGTTCGTGCATTCTGATGATGAATTAGAATGTTTGATTTGATTTCTTTCAACTTGTGGATTAAAAACAAATAGGGACAAACATATATTTGTTAATTTACAATTACTTATTGAGTTCAGTTTGGTATTTACATTAGTCCTGAAATTATCGCTCATTTGCATTTGTACTTGAAAGATTTACGCAACTCCGGAATCTTGGACTAGAAATCATATTCAAATCTGCAAAGGGGCACAGTTGTTATCTATGCTTTCTAGTTTCAAAATATATCTTACATTCCATTATAAATCCGATTCAAATATCACTGTCAGATGAAGAATATTCAACAGAATGAAATTCGGAAAATTTTGTGCTACTTTTATTGCCACATGCTTTTTGGGCCATACATTTGCGAGAGCCAATACAAGAAATTTTTTTCTCTCACAGGAACACATAGGTCCGGTGCAATCTGGAATAAAAATGCCCATGTTATAAATAATAGATATTTATCAGATATTCGATATACAGGATGTTTCATGAGTGGTTGGCCGTAGCCTAGTGGTCAATGCAGGTCATCCAGACCTTTCAGAAAAGTTGCTTGTTTTGTATCCCAAGGCTCTTAGTTTAGGAGATACAGGGTGATTTAAGGATTTTGGTCTGAATTTACGATAGGCATAATTCTGCAGTCTGAGGTCCGATTTTGATAAAATTTCATGGGGTTGTTCATTTCAGAAAGTCCTTTCGAGTGGCTCACGCAATATCAATATTTTCAGGACATTACCCAGAATATCGTGGTTTATCCTTCAAGCCTCAAAATCTTTATTTTCTACATCACTTAGAGAAATTTCGTTATTGCTATGAAAAAAATACGTTTCAAAAATCGTTAACTTCATGAGTTATAACGCTCTTAAGCTTCGAGGTTCAAAATCTCAGCAAAAGACAAGAAATATTTCAAAAAAATTACATAAAATATGAATTCGTTCATTCGCTACTCGCTTGTAACAAGTGTGCCATTCAAAGTGAAAATTGAATTCCTTAAATTGAGTTATGTATTTTTTCATGGCAATAACGAAATTACTCTAAGTGATGTAGAAAATATAGATTTTGAGGCTTGAAAGATAAACCACGATATTCTGAGTAATGTCCTGAAAATATTGATATTGCGTGAGCCACTCGAAAGGACTTTCTGAAATTTAAAAAAACGGAACTCAGATTCCAGAATTATGCCTATCGTAAATTCAGGCCAAAATCCATAAATCACCCTGTATCTCCTAAACTAAGAGCCTTGGGATACAAAACAAGCAACTTTTCTGAAAGGTCTGGATGACCTGCATTGACCACTAGGCTACGGCCAACCACTCATGAAACATCCTGTATATCGAATATCTGATAAATATCTACTATTTATAACATGAGCATTTTTATTCCGGATTCCACCGGACCTGTGTTCCTATGAGAGAAAAAAAATTCCTTGTATTGGCTCTCGCAAATGTATGGCCCAAAAAGCATGTGGCAATAAAAGTAACACAAAATTTTCCAAATTCCATCCTCTTGAATATTCTTCATCTGACAGTGATATTTGAATCGGATTTATAATGGAATGTTAGATATATTTTGAAACTAGAAAGCATAGATAACAAATGTGCCCCTTTGCAGATTTGAATATGATTTCTAGTCCAAGATTCCGGAGTTGCGTAAATCTTTTAAGTACATATTCAAATGAGCGATAATTTCAGGACGAATGTAAATACCAAACTGAACTCAATAAGTAATTGTAAATTAACAAATATATGTTTGTCCCTATTTGTTTTTAATCCACAGGTTGAAAGGAATCAAATCAAACATTCTAATTCATCATCAGAATGCACGAACAATGAAAATATGGCCTGGTCCAACCGAAAAACGACCCTATGTACGCTCGATCCATAAGGTCGTTTATTTCTGCCCCGTCAAGCGTTTATTCATCAAAGTGAGCCTTCCTCGCATCTCCACGGTCAGTCACGGCTAACCGGATGTAATAGCAGATTTTCCTATTTTTTGAGGAAATTATCAGGCCAATTGAAATTTGGAAAAAACCATCTGAATCGTCGGTCTATGAGGAAGACCCCTTATATGAAGCACTTTTTTGATTTTCGCTACAGTTTCCGAGTAAAATGGAACGGAACATATTGGTGAATATGCCTTTGCAGGGCAAGCGATTTTATCTTAAGGATCTCCATATAAGCGCATTGTATCCGACTTCTTTGATAATTAAAATAAAATATTTCTGAATCGTATATTTCGATCAAAATTTGTTTGAAAATAAGTCACTGGATGTAGATAATTATAAACGAAAAAAAAAATTTGTCAATTGGAAAAATGACTTCCACCACTTCCTGCACAGGACGATTTTTTGACGACCAAGTGATTTTGCATTGTTATGATGTAGGGAATGATACTAAGAGGTCCATACATTTTAGAAATGAAGTTCACACGAAAATCTGTTTTAGAGCTCTTTTCATGCCTCGCGAACTCTACTACTAGCGATACACGAACTGGTGAAGTCCACTTCGAAATAGTTTTGAACCGGATTCAACGCGAAAATAGCGCCTTGGTTGAGATTTGACATTGAGTTCGATATTTCAATATTTAGTTTCGTCATTGCAAATAACTGGTAATAAATATTAAAACTCTAGAAATATTTTGATCAATATTTCAAACGATTTTCATGCATATTTCGTGTTTTATATGTTGCATATAATCCGGTCTCTTATATATTTTATCTTCTTAGTTTCAACGGCTCGATGGAGGTATTAAGGGCGAATTGAGACGACAAGCATTAGATCATTTCAATGCAGAAGGATCAACAGATTTCTGCTTTCTACTGTCAACAAGGGCAGGAGGTCTTGGTATCAATTTAGCAACAGCTGATACAGTTATTATTTTCGATTCTGACTGGAATCCACAAAATGATCTCCAAGCTCAAGCGAGGGCTCACAGAATCGGCCAAAAGAATCAAGTTAATATTTATCGATTAGTTACTGCAAGATCTGTAGAAGAAGAGATAGTTGAAAGAGCCAAACAGAAAATGGTGTTAGATCATCTGGTTATACAACGAATGGACACAACAGGACGTACAGTTCTGGACAAAAAAGGTGGTAGTGCTAATACTACTCCCTTCAACAAAGAGGATCTAACAGCTATTTTGAAGTTCGGAGCAGAAGAACTTTTCAAAGATGAAGACGATGAAGAAGAACCTAACGTGAGTGTGGAATTACAGTTTTTCTGAATAACAACATTGTGAACATATGTTTTGAGTTTTTTTATATCAATTTATATTTTATATATTTTTCAGTGTGATATTGATGAAATCTTGAGAAGGGCCGAAACGAGAGACGAAGCGCCAACAATGGTAGGGGACGAACTACTTTCTGCGTTTAAAGTAGCTAGTTTCGCTGCATTTGAAGAAGATGCAGAACCTAGTCCTATCACAACTGCAGCTGATGAGGAAAGCAAGGATTGGGATGAAATTATTCCTGAAAAAATGAGAAAGAAAGTTGAAGAAGAGGAGAAATCCAAGGAAATGGAAGATCTATATCTACCACCAAGGTCTCGTAAAACTCTACAACAAATTAACCAATCTGAAAGCGATGCTGATGAGAATAAGTCGAAAAGAAAGAGAAAAAAAGATGAAGATGGCTCGGGATCAAGTGGTGAAGAAGATAGTGATGATGAACGACCGAGAAAACGAGGTCGGCCTCCAACATCGGCAAAGGAAAAAATAAAGAACTTCACTGATGCCGAAGTTAGGAGATTTGTCAAAAGTTATAAGAAGTTCAGTGCTCCTCTGAAACGTTTAGAAGCTGTAGCTTGCGATGCTGAATTGCAGGAGAAACCTCTTGCTGAACTGCGTAAATTAGGCGAACTCTTACATGAGAGATGCCGTACATATATGTGTGAACAGGCGAAGGAAAATAATAGCACAGGGACCGATGAAGATGGCAAAGGAAAGAAGAGGAATAGAGGTCCATCCTTCAAATTAGGTGGAGTTTCTATAAATGCTAAAACAATGTTACAATGTGAAGAAGAACTCCAGCCTCTAGATGAAGTACTTCCATCTGATCCTCATGAAAGATCCAGGTGGACTTTACAAGCCAAAACAAAACCAGCTCACTTTGACGTTGACTGGAGTGTAAATGAAGATTCAAAACTTCTTCAAGGCATTCATCTATATGGTATGGGTTCTTGGGAGCAGATTAAATTGGATCCCTCTTATGGTATCGGTGATAAAATTCTATTGAACGAAGACAAGAAACCGCAAGCTAAACATCTTCAAACTAGAGCAGAATATCTCTTGAAAGTACTTAAGAAACAATTGGATCAGAAGAAAGGTGTTCAAAAACCTAAACGGCAAAGGAAAGTCAAAGAGACCAAAGCCCTCACTAAAGAAATAATTGAAGAGGATAATATCAGCTCAAATGAAGAATCCTCCAGCAAAGCCCTATCCTCATCGCACAATGTAACTTCAACAGTTCCTAAGAAAACAAAATCTAAGAAGGAAGACGAAATGGTCAAAGATGAAGACAATTCTCTCATAGACAAACCTGAAAAGGAGAAGAAGAAGAAGAAAGAAAAGAAAGAGAAAAAATCGGCTGGTCCCATGCACTTCACCGCTAATAATGAACCAAGAGCCTTGAATGTTATGGGTGATCTTGATCCAGCAACTTTTACTGAGGTTTGTTAACAACATTTCACTGACTTCGTTTGTTTTCATTTGAATGTTTTTCTTAGTGCAAAGAAAAAATGCGTCCGGTCAAGAAGGCACTAAAGGCTTTAGATAACCCGGATCAGTCTTTACCTGAAGCAGAACAAGTTAACAACACTAGGTTATGCCTTTTGCAAATAGGGGAACAGATCAACACATGCTTGAAAGAATTCAAAAATGATCCCGAAAAGGCAAAAGAATGGAGAAGGTAATATTTTGCTATCGGGATAATGGCATATTGAAAACAAAATTAATTTTTTTTTCAGCAATTTGTGGCACTTTGTTTCGAAATTCACAGAATATGATTCCAAGAAGTTGTATAAGTTATACAAAAAAGCTTGCCAAAAATCTGAGAAAGAGGATAAAGCAGAAGCAAAAAATGAGGTTCGTGTCCCACTATTAACTCTTTTGATTTTGGTTTATTTCCTAAAGTAAACTTTTGGAATTATCAAAAGAAAAAAATTGTTTTCGGCATGCTTTTGTATGAGCTTGTGTAGACTTACGAATCGTGAAATCAATTTTTTTTTAAATGATGGTATGACAGTATGATATTGCTCAATCGAAAAATGTTGCGCAAGTCCGAGTCATGTAATTATTAATAAAAATTTTGCGGGATTTTTGTGATCCAAATGTTTGCTGTAAAAAATATAAAATTGGCGTGAAATGCATTATTTTTGTATTTTATTATTCTACTAGAAGACTCGGCCACGCGTTGCTGTGGCGTAAACATTCGAACCAGTCAAATTATTATAATAATTAACCCTTACCTAACCCAACGCTATCCTTGATTTTTTTTTAAGTTTCAACCCAGTTCTCAAACAGTTCCAAATTTCTTCAGTTTTGGGAAAGACCCAGAAACTTGGCATCACTGCTCGCACGTTATCGGTCTTGTCGAGAGATCGGCTAAGTAATTACCACGTACATTCTGCTTACAAGTTTACGTCAAAACTGTTGTTATTCAACTTGACTCAGACTCGCACTTGATCCCAATATATTTTGATAAGTAACAAGCAGAGCCACCTTCCTCCCTTTCGTCTATCTGTCCGTCCGTCTGACTTCGCTTCAAACCTATTTATTTACCCTTTCTTCCCGTAAGCAAAAAAAAAAACGTCGGTCTGATCAATATAGGCATAACCTCTCCTCCTTCCCTCTCATAATGATGGTAGGGGTTCAAAATTGACTCTTCAACTTCTTTACCCTTTGTTCCTATAATATAATATATAATAATATATATAATAGTTCATTCTTTGTATATTATACAGAGAATGACGGCGCTCCGATGACCGGAATAGAAACGCATACTGGACAAACCCGCAGACAGACAAACTTCTATAGATTTTTTTGAGCTTTTTCATCACAATCAATTTTAATTCCTATTATCGAATGTCTCAAACTACATTCCAGTTTTAAGTAGAATCAATAACAAAACAAAATATAAACTACAGAGCCAAAGAACGTTCATTAATATCTTTAGGTTATCGGGAAAAAATAATACATATTATGTAACAACATATAAACAAACAAAATATAAACTCAAGTGAAAAAAATTACGAAAAGCACTGATGTGAAGGCAGGAGCTTTTGAGCGCTCGTACATGCACCTTGTAGGCAGATTCGCATTTTCCAGTTTTAGAAATCAATTGAAGGAATTTTCGACAGCCGTCACAAAAATTCTGAAACTTAGGCGAAACTCCAGACTTCATGTCACTGCTTTAGGTGACCAATTTTTTTTCGATAATTCGCTGGAATTTTCTACGGTATCTATGGTCTTGGTGGTGCGATCAGGACAAAATTTGGCACGTAGTTGACCTCCAGTCTAATTTTGCTCATTGATGAACGTTGCCGCGATATTCGCGATCCAAACCCACCCTGAAATTTTCAAGTTCCTAGGCCTTTCCGTTCAAAAGTTACAATTTTCTATGGTTCTGGTCATGCGATCTGGACAAAATTTCACATGTAGCTTGAACACCTCATTCTCCATTTGAGTGCAAAATTTCATCTCGATAAAATTTGTAGTTTTCAAGTAATCAGGGGAACAAAACTTTGAACGGCCATATTTACGGAACCCCTAGTGGAATTTGGCCCATTAACGAACTTAACCGAGGCATTTGAGATCTGAACCTACACTGAAAATTTCAAGTCTCTAGGTTCATCCGTTCGAGAGTTATCGTGCTTACGGACGGCCGGACGGACAGACTCAAATTTTCCGACGGATTCGTCATCAGTGAGTCGAACATAGTCGATTGAGACCATTTTCGGCTCAAAATTCGAAAAATACAGACATCGCGACGAAATGATATAGCCCTCGTGTAAGTAGTACGAGCGCTCAAAAATGCATAGCTGAATATTGGAAAACTAATTTTCTTGAGATGTTTCAACTTTTCACTACTCTTGAATCGATCGAATGAGGCAAATCGGATATATTGGAAGTTGAAGAAAAAGGTACTCCATTTCTCGTGAAATGGACGATTTCATGCATTAGCTGAATATTGAAAAAAACATTTTCTTGAGATGTTGCACATAGTTGGAATACATTATTCTTCATCTATGTGGAAAATTTCATTCCAATCCAATACGGAGTTTTGAAACTATCAATAAAACTTCATTTCAAACGACCATATTCACGGAACTCCCTATAATTTTGCTCATTGATGAACGTGACCGCGACATTCGCGATCCAAACCTACCCTGAAAATTTCAAGTCCCTAGGCCTTTCCGTTCGAAAGTTATAATTTTCTCGTGTGGATTCAGTTCCCGAATGCCACAGTTATGCTCGTTAATGGACAGAATTCCACCAGGGGTTCCGTAAATATGGCCGTTCGAATTTTTTTTCTGTGCTGATTACTTCGAATCTACCGATTCGATCCAAATGAAATTTTGCACTCAGATGGAAAATGGCGTGTTCAAGCTACACGCTAAAATTTGTTCAGATTTCCAGATCGCACGACCTGAGCCATAGAAACCATGGAAAATTATAACTTTCGAAAGGAAAGGCCTAGGGACTCGAAATTTGATCAACTTTGTGTTGAATCACAGAGTTATGATTAAGGCTTTGGAATAATATAATATAAATAAAATCAACAACATAAATAAATTCTGAATATTTATGAAAAAAAATTCATTTGCGGTGTGGGTACTACTCGTATCTTGTGTACCATCTGGCTTAATCAGCAATTTCTCTAAACTCATTGTCAGCAGACAATGGTTCTCTCTTTCCTAACAATTCCTGGCATCTTGCATTCTCATACAGCCATTTGCTACAATTTTTCATTTCGTGTACCAATTAAGGAGACTTTTCAATTGTTTATTGATATTTCAGGAAGCAAGTACTTCAGCATCTAGGGAAAGGTCAAAATCTGAAAGTAGGGACGAAAGAGAATCTTTCAAACGGAAGATGGACGATGATAGTGATAAGGAAGAAAGAACCAGTAAAAAGCACCACGGTGATAAAAAGGATAAGAAAGAAAAGAAGAAATTACGAGATTTAGATGGCAGCGGCAAGCACGATGAAGACTCTCTGCGTTTTAGCAGAAAACCTAGTGGATCTCCATCTTCTGCTTCAAAATCGGGATATAGGCATGATCAGGGTGATAGAACAAATTATCCCCCGGAACATGAACGATGGAGTGGTGGAAGTGGAAGCAGTCAGGGAAGAGATGGAAGGTTCTCTGGGGACCATAAGAGGGACAGATTCGATTATCAACGAGCAGGTTATCATAGAGACAGGGAATACCGTGGTGATAAGAGGTAAAATATTGTAATTATTGTTGAAGACATTTTATTTAAAAATTTGTTTTCAGGTCAGGGGAGGAATGGAGACAGTATCCCAGAAGTCGTGAAGGCATGCCATCTTATGGCACGCCTGGAAGACCTCCAATGTATCCAGCCCATTATCCTGGTAGTTTTGGACCCCCTATGTACCCTCCTGAACCTCAATTTCCAAGGGATAGTAGGTATTCTCCAGGAGAATGGAGACCTTCGGAAAGAGACTATCGTAGAGAATACGACAGACGTCAACAATAAGTTTTTTAGTGAATGTACAGAGACTCAAGTTAAATGTTCTTTACTGTTCAGGCAGATCTGGTGGATTTCTTTGGAATTTTTTCCTCAGTTTGGTTTGTTTTTTTGTATCAGGAGAAATTTCGTACCTCATTCATTGTACCCTGATCCATTATTTCTATGCTGTTATCAATCTTTTTTTGTTCCGTTGAATATTTGTAATTTTTTTCATTGTTTCTTCTTTAGATATTTCAGTGTGGTGTCACTAGAAAATCTAATTCATTTCAAGATTCATGAATAATTCATAAGTGAATATTGTAAAAATGTGTAAATTACAAACCCATTTTTTATCATTCATATGTCGTAACATGAAATACTTATTTATTGAATCCAAACCGAAATAATTGTGTTTCACAAGCATCAACATATTGAAGCATGGGCTAATTGTATTTTCGATGTATCTTCGAAGCAGATAACAGTTGCGAGTTGTTTCACTTGATTAATGATAACTATCAAGTGGTTTCTCCTTTATCCTACCCCATGTGCATTTGATTACCAAAAAGTTTTTTAAATAATGAATATATTTAATTTTAAATGAAAACTATATTAACTCTTTGTGGTATGAAGATATATTGTAGAATTATTTTATTCGAAGACTGCAAAGAGTTAAGAGGCGGCTGTGTTTTGCCAACATTGTTAGAATGTGAAGGCCTATCAACATTGTAAATGACAACCTGCTGTAAATAATTAGATGAAGAATATCTTTTGATAAAGTTTTGTTTAATTTCCACAATGGACGATTGCAATGACATAATCTGACAATAAAACAGTATAATACACATCGGACAATGAAGGGGCCATCGAATTCATCTGGTGACGGGTTTCAAAATAGCTATGAAATGAAACATATAATCGCTTCAAGAATTATTGGGATCTGGATCCCAGAAGGCTGTGGAAAATCGAAATTAAATTGGTTATAGACTATTCAGTAAGATTATGAGTTGCTGAGTTCAGGTTGGTATTGGGAATAAAACTAACCTATAGAGACCTTGGAATATTTATTCGTTCATATTATGAGATTTTTGGTGAGATATAATTGAGGAAAAGATGATACATCTAAACTTTTATTATAAAAATCCCTGGGAACTCATTCCTGAACCTAGACGCTACTGAATAAAATTCGCCCATCATAAGCAAATCCAATAATATTTTCTTTGAAATTCGATTCGAGTCAAAAGTCTAGACAATTTTTTGAAAATAATGTTCAGCTGTTTTTGCTTCCCCATCAAAATACCGTACAATTACACATAAAATATTATGAAAATAATGAATAAATTAACAAATTATTTTATTCACGTCTGCAGACCTTAAAAACTTCATATAAAATATTATTTTTGTGGAATCTCCCTAGAATTCTAAAATTACCGCATTTCGGCGTACGGTAGTATAACCGGACCGTATAACGTACTTTTTCAAATTTTGAGTCAAATTACCGTACGGATTCGAGTCCTCAGTAGGTCCACAGAACTCCAGTCTCTCCTTCTTCCTTTATTGTGCTTGACTGCCAGATATTCTTTTCAATTTAAGGATATAATATATACTGGATAGCAATGTAATTGGAAATTTTGCGAAATTCTAACCATATAAGTAAGTGACTGAATGAATCGTATTTTATGAGAAGAGTGCAGGAATTTCACAAGAATTGTTTTCTCAATCTGATACTCATTTTAATTTTCTTTATTCTTCTGTTGTTAGTTCACCTCTGCAGTCAGTAAACTGATGATTGTCAAGAAGAAATTCGACCATGATATTGACGACTAGAATGAGCATAACAGAAGAGTGGAGACAGGCAGATTTAATCAGAGGAAGTTATATTCGGTACAGAGAAACCTCCTAACTATTCCTGATAGGAATAGTTAGGAGGTTTTTTTATTGAACTGGGGTTGTTATGGCTCGGTTAGTCTTCCAGGAAGTTAGGAGGTATAATTTCATATCAAAATCGCCATTTATGCGAAATTATACTTTGATCATCTTTCATTTGCGTTGGATATCTATAACAAAGCAATTTCTGTATATCCTCTATATATCCATTCATTGGTGGTCACATATCTATCGACATTAATGCAAAATTACACCTCATCAGTCTCTATTTACATTTGGTGTCCATAGTCAATGCAACTTCTACATTTGTTCATGTGCACAAATGACACTGATTTCAAAAACTACATCCTCGAATTTACCTTTAATCAGGCCGGAGATGTTCTCAGATTCCCGAATTGATTGAACATTCTCAAAGTAAATGTTTTCCAACAGAAAACTACTTGAGCTCATGTAAATCTTGAACTTGTTCTTGTATGGGTTTGTATCTAAATGACGTGATGTTGATGATAATACGATTTTTCAGATTCGAAGGCGTTCTATTTGTGGCATCATGCTTGAGGATCCCTTTTGCAAAACAATGATGTTGTTTGCCAACACAATAAGGACTATACATTTTGAAGGATATCTTGGTATGTGAGGCTGAGAAAACGGAGGATACTGAAGGTATGATTTCACATTTTCCTTAAGTTTTATTTGCATGGTAATCATCATTGTTAGATATCGATAATTAAAGCAATTTCTGTATGTCTTCCAAGATCTCTATGGACAAGTGACACGTAGATTATTACATTCTTTCATTCAATGAAAGAGAATATCTTTTATGGCGTGGATGGATCCTGAAAGTAATCGATAGGAAATTATTACTAACCTACTATAATAATAATAAATTTTAACTTGAAATTGAAATGATCATCGTTATCTTTCATATAATGGTCAAATATCTATCAAAATGAATCGAAATTATACCTTGTAAGTTTCTATTCACGTTTGGTGTCCATAGTCATTGCTACTTCTACATTGGTTCATGTGAAATTATTAAAAGACTTGAGTCTTGGTTGACAATTTCAATTGTACAACTAAAGTTGTGCACTTGAGATTGTAATGTTTGTGGCACATTCGGGATGTCAATTTTCATTTGAAGAATGCTTGAATATCGAACGTTTAGTTATTAAATATCTTTTCAAAGCGATGAAGATAGGTCGGTCCTCTCCTCAGATTGAAAAAAAATTAATATCGGGTTTTTAATAAGGGCTGGAATTAACTTTTCTTCGCCTTCAGTCTCATTTTGCCACTTTTCTTCTGTTATTTACTTAGAGAAGTCCTCCCTCATATTTAAAATTGTTTATTGTGTTACTTTCCATAGCTCTTCGAAGTTAGAATCTGCCCATAAGTGACACATGGTTGGATCCTTATTTAAATCGATAACTATCATTATTTCTTCGATCTCCAATTAACTATCTTCATTTATTCAATCTCCAATTAACTACAGCTATCCAATTTATGGAGAATTCATATTTGAGTTAACTTGGGCGCCATCTGTACTCGAATGCCAAAAATGTCGTATCGGCCTCACAGAGTACTTTAATTTTTTAGCTGCTGAAGATATACTCTTGCAACTCGCGTATAGAAGGCGCTAGCGGTATCTGATCTGGGTTCTTGCTAAAACGCTAAAAAATCATCTCGAGTTTTTTAACTGATTTCGAAAACTACGTCCTCGTATTTACCTTTAATCAGTACGGCCATATTCCCACTTTCCCACATTTTCACCGAAATAATTGAACATTTTCAAAGTAAATGTTTTTCCAACAGAGAAAACTACTTGAGCCCAGCATGTAAATATTGAACTTGTTCTATTATGGATATATAAATGACGTGATATTGATGATAATACGATTTTCAGATTCGAAAATGTTTTATTTGTGCCATCATGCTTGAGGGTTCCTTTCACAAAACAATGATGTTGTTTCTGTATGTCTCCCAAGTCCTCCAAGAAAAGTGACACATAGATTATTACATACTTTCATTCGACGAGAGAGAATATCTTTTATAGAGTGGTAACCTACTATAATTCGTGTTTATGTTCAATCATTCCTATTCCCAGAATCCTTTTTAACATTAACATTAACAAATTTCTACTTGAAATTGAAATGATCATCTTTATCTTTCATATAATGGTCAAATATCTATCGAAATGAATCGAAATTATACCTTGTAAGTTTCTATTTATGTTTGGTGTCCATAGTCATATTCAATGCTACTTTTACATTGGATCATATGCAAGTATCAACTGACACTTGAGGGCCCCATGCATTATCAGTCTTAGTTCACAATTTTAATTGTAAATTTTTCCACTTTCTCAGATTTTCACCGAAATAATTAAACATTTTCAAAGTAAATGTTTTTCAAACAGAGAAAACTACTTAAGCCCAGCATGTGAATATTGAACTTGTTTTATTATGGATATATAAATGACGTGATAATACGATTTTCAGATTCGAAAATGTTCTATTTGTGCCATCATGCTCGAGGATTCCTTTCTCAAAACAAAGATGTTGTTTGCCAACACAATACGGACTATACAGTTTGAAGGGAATCTAAGTATGCAAGGCTGAGAATACGGAGGTTACTGAAGGTATGATTTCATATTTTCCTTGAGTTTTATTTGCATTGTAATCATCTTTGTTAGATATCGATAATCAAAGCAATTTCTGTATGTCTCCCAAGTCCTATGTGGACAAATGACAAAAAGATTATTGAATACTTTCATTCAATGAGAGAGAATATCTTATAGAGTGGTAACCTAATATAATTCGTGTTTATGTTCAATCATTCCTATTCCCAGAATCCTTTTTAACATTAACATTAACAAATTTCTACTTGAAATTGAAATGATCATCTTTATCTTTCATATAATGGTCAAATATCTATCGAAATGAATCGAAATTATACCTTGTAAGTTTCTATTTATGTTTGGTGTCCATAGTCATATTCAATGCTACTTTTACATTGGATCATATGCAAGTATCAACTGACACTTCAGGGCCCCATGCATTATCAGTCTTAGTTTGTCAATTGCACAACTAAAGTTGTGCACCTGAGATTGTAATGTTTGGGGCAGATTACAGATGTCAATATTCGTTTGAAGAATACTTGAATATCGAACGTTTAGTTATTAGTTTTCTTTTCTAATCAATAAAGATCGGTCGTTCCTCTCCTCATATTCGAAAAACATTGATGGTCTATTGGTGATCCTGGAGCAGTTCCGAGTTGTTCCGGTTCAGTTCCAAAGGAATGAGAGTTCTACAAAACAGTTCCACACATCTCAGGAGGCTGTAGAAAATTAAGTTGGTAATAGACTATTCAGTAATATTTTGTGTTGGTGATTTTATCAAACAAATTCGGGGATCATTTTAGAAAAATATACCTATATGTATATCATCGCTTTAAAATTGTCTCAAGTTTTTAACTGATTTCAGTTTCGATAACTTCGTCCTCGAATTTACCTTTTCACTCTTTTCAGGCCGGCCATGTTCCCACTTTCTCAGATTTTCACCGAAATAATTAATCATTTTCAAAGTGAATGTTTTTCCGACAGAGAAAACTACTTGAGCGCTGAATGTAACATTGAACTTATTCTTTTATGGGTATCTAAATGAGGTGATATTGATGATTATACGATTTTTCAGATTCGAAGGCGTTTTATTTGTGCCATCATGCTTGAGGATTCCTCTCCAAAACAATGATGTTGTTTGCCAACAAAATAAGGACTATATATTTTGAAGGGAAATCAAGGTATGTTATATTGAGTAACTGTTCAATTTCATCATAGAAATAAAACATAAATATAACCTAGAAGAGTGTTTGGCAAATAACTTGAGAGTTTTTGAGCTTGCAAAAAATGTTTTTTAATCTCGCATACGATTACGATGGTATAAACTTGTATACCAATAGTATTTCAATTTGATCATTGTTGTATTGACGAATTATCGAATCCTAGATCAATTTTAGAGGCATAGGTATTGCCGGAATGTTCAAGTGCAGTTCAAACATGGGAATTCGTGTTTGAAAACGCAAAAACATTGTGGAATTTCACGGAAGGCCAATGTTGAGATATCATTCATTCATTCATGTTCCGTTCCTAAGGGGAACCTGTTCTTTTGGTAACCTGTTGTTCATATCTAGAACACTCGTCGTGTAGGAACGGGCTCGTTTTCCGTTCTTGTTTCTATTCCTTCCTAATGCAAAATTAAAATTACACCTCATGAGTCTCTATTTACATTTGGTGTCCATGATCAATGCAACTTCTACATTTGTTCATGTGCACAAATGACACTGAATTCGAAAACTACGTCCTCGAATTTACCTTTAATCAGGCCGGCGATTTTCTCAGATTTTCACCGAAATAATTAATCATTTTCAAAGTGAATGTTTTTCCAACATAGAAAACTACTTGAGCTCTGAATGTAACATTGAACTTGTTCTTTTATGTGTATCTAAATGAGGTTCTATTGATGATAATACGATTTTTCAGATTCGAAGGCGTTTTATTTGTGCCATCATGCTTGAGGATCCTTTCCAAAACAATGATGATGTTTGCCAACACAATAAGGACTATACATTTTGAAGGAAATCTAGGTTACTGAAGGTATGATTTCACATTTTCCTTAACTTTTATTTGCATTATAATCATCATTGTTAGATATCGATGATTACAGCAATTTCTGTATGTCTTCCAAGTCTTCTGCGGACAAGTGATACATACTTCCATTCAATGAAAGAGAATACCTTTTTTGGCGTGGTTAGATCCTGAAAGAAATCGATAGGAAATTATTACTAACCTACTATAATTCGTGTATACGTTCACTCATTTCTATTCCCAGAATCCTTCTTAACATTAACATTGACAAATTTTTACTTGAAATTGAAATGATCATCGTTATCTTTCAAATCATGGTAAATTGGTATTCATAGTCATAGTCAATACTACTTTTACTTTTATCAAATGATACTTGAGGGCCCCATGCATTATTAGTCTTAGTTGACAATTTCAAATGCACAACTAAAGTTGTGCACTTGAGATTGTAATGTTTGTGGCACATTCGGGATGTCAATTTTCATTTGAAGAATGCTTGAATATCGAACGTTTAGTTATTAAATTTCTTTTCAAATCGATGAAGATAGGTCGGTCCTCTCCTCAGATTGAAAAAACATTGATACCGGGTTTTTAATAAGGGCTGGAATTAACTTTTCTTCGCCTTCAGTCTCATTTTGCCACTTTTCTTCTGTTATTCACTTAGAGAAGTCCTCCCTCGTATTTAAAATTCTTTATTGTGGTGCTTTCCATAGCTCTTCGAAGTTAGAATCTGCCCATAAATGACATGGATGGATTTTTACTATTTTTTCAATCTTCAATTAACTCTCTTCAATCTCCAATTAATTCTAGCTATCCAATATATGAAAATTTCATATTTGAGTTAACTTGGCCGCCATCTGTACTCGAATGCAAAAAAATCGTAACCGACTTACAGAGTGATTTTATTTTCTTAGGGCCGGTTTCACAATGTCTGGTTACCAATACTGAACCTGAAGTTACTGCTGCTACTGGCACTAACCAATGGCTAATGTACCGTTAATATTCTTCCTAACCGAAACTTTAACCCGAATAGTGTTTGGTCAAGTTACCTGAAGAATAACCAGACATTATGAAACCGGCCCTTAGTTGCAGAAGATATACTCTTGCCACTTGCGTATAGATGGTCTATCGGTGATCCTGGAGCAGTTCCAAGTTGTTCCGGTTCAGTTTCGAAGGAATGACAGTTCTACGAAACTGTTCCACGCCATCTATGATCATACCTCTATTGGTTATCCTGGAGCAGTTCCGAGTTGTTCCGGTTCAGTTCCAAATTAATGGCAGTTCTACGAAACTGTTCCATCTATGATCAAACCATATACCTAATGTTCAATGGTCTATGGGTGATCCTGGAGCAGTTCCGAAGGAATGACAGTTCTACGAAAATGTTTTACACCATCTATGATCAAACTATAGATCTAATAATAATCTATGGACTACAGAGTTAATGAAATTACGCAATCAATTTTTAAATAAATAAAAGAAGTGTGAAGTGTTATTGGATAAGAATTGTTGAAAAACGTCCGTAACAGCCGTTATGAACAATAATCTAAATCTAAAGGAAATACAATGTACTTATGCTCCGTTCAAGAATTGACATCTCGGGAGGCTGTGAAAAATCTGATTTCAGTTTCGAAAACTACGTGCACGAATTTACTTTCAATAAGGTCGGCCATGTTTCCACTTTCTCAGATTTTCACCGGAATAATTAAACATTTTCAATGAAAGTGTTTTTCCAACAGGAGAACTACTTGAGCCATGCATGTAAATTTTGAACCTATTCTTTAATGGTTATCTAAATATTGATGATAATACGACTTTTCAGATTCAAAGGAGTTCTATTTGTGCCATCATGCACGAGGATTCCTTTCCCAAAACAAAGATGTTGTTTGCCAACACAATAAGGACTATACAGTTTGAAGGGAATCTAAGTATGTAAGGCTGAGAATACGGAGGTTACTGAAGGTATGATTTCATATTTTCCTTGAGTTTTATTTGCATTGTAATCATCGTTGTAAGATATTGATAATCGAAGCAATTTCTGTATGTCTTCCAAGTCCTCTGCGGACAAGTGACAAAAAGATTATTAAATACTTACATTCAATGAAAGAGAATATCTTTTATAGAGTGATTGGATTCTAAAAGAAATCGATACCTACTATAATTTGTGAATATTCCCAGAGTCCTTTTTAACATTAACGAATTTTCACTTGAAATTGACATGATCATCATTATCTTTTATATAATGATCAAATATCTATCGAAATTATACCTTGTAAGGTTTTATTTACGTTTGATGGTCATAGACAAGGCTACTTTTACATTGGTTCATATGCAAGTATCGAAAGACACTTCAGGGCCCGATGCATTATCAGTCTTAGTTGACAATTTTAATTACACAATTATAATTGTGCACTTGAGGTTGTAATGTTTGGGCACATTCGAGATGTCAATTTTCATTTGAAGAATGCTTGATTATCGAACGTTTAGTTATTAGATTTCTTTTTTAATCGATAAAGATAGGTCGCTCCTATCCTCAGATTCGAAAAACATTGATGGTCTATTGGTGATCCTGGAGCAGTTCCGAGGTGTCCCGGTTCAGTTTCAAAGGAATAACAGTTCCACACATCTCAGGAGGCTGTGGAAAATTGAGTTGGTAATAGACTATTCAGTAATATTTTGGGTTGGTGATTTTATCAAACAAAATCTGTGATCATTTTAGAAAAATATACCTATATCATCGCTTAAAAATTGTCTCAAGTTTTCAACTGATTTCAGTTTCGATAACTTCGTCCTCGAATTTACCTTTTCAGACCGGCCATGTTCCCACTTTCTCAGATTCTCACCGAAATAATTAAACATTTTCAAAGTGAATGTTTTTCCAACATAGAAAACTACTTGAGCGCTGAATGTAACATTGAACTTGTTCTTTTATGGGGATCTAATGATGATAATACGATTTTTCAGATTCTAAGGCGTTTTATTTGTGCCATCATGCTTGAGGATTCCTCTCCAAAGCAATGCTGTTTTCTGCCAACACAATAAGGACTTTACATTTTGAAGGAGATCTTGATATGCGAGGCTGAGAATACCGAGGTTACTGAAGGTATGATATAATATTTTTGTTAAGGTTTATTTGGAATGTAATCATTGTTGTTAGATATTGATAATTAAAGCAATTTCTGTATGTCTTCCAAGTCTTCTGGGGACAAGTGACACATAGATTATTACAAATTTTTATTCAATGAAAGAAAAAACCTTTTATAGAGTGGTTGGATCCTGAAAGAAATCGATAGGAAGTTATTACTATACTACTATAACTCATGAATATGTTCACTCATTTTTATTCCCAGAATCCTTCTCAACATTAACATTAACAAACTTTAACCTGAAATTGAAATGATCATCGTTATCTTTTGTATAATGGTCAAATATCTATCAAAATGAATCGAAATTATACCTTGTAAGTTTCTATTCACGTTTGGTGTCCATAGTCATTGCTACTTCTTCTACTTCATGTGAAATTATTAAAAGACACTTGAGTCTTAGGTGACAATATCAATTGTACAACTAAAGTTGTGCACTTGAGATTGTAATGTTTGGGGCAAATTCAGGATGTCAATTTTCATTTGAAGAATGCTTGAATATCGAAAGTTTTGTTATTTCATTTCTCTTCTTATCATTAAAGATAGGTCCCTCCTCTCCTCAGATTCAAAAAACATTGAAATCGGGTTTTTAATAAGGGCAGTAATTGACTTTTCTTCGCCTTCAGTCTCATTTTGCCATTTTTCTTCTGTTATTTACTCAGAAAAGTCCTCTCTCATATTCAAAATTTTTTATTGTGGTACTTTCCATAGCACTTCGAAATTAGAATCTGCCCATAAGTGACACATGGTTGGATGGATCCTTATTTAAATCGATAACTATCATTATTTCTTCGATCTCCAATTAACTATCTTCATTTATTCAATCTCCAATTAACTACAGCTTTCCAATCTATGAAAATTTCATATTTGAGTTAACTTGGGCGCCATCTGTACTCGAATACCAAAAATGTCGTATCGGCCTTACAGAGTACTTTCATTTTTGACCTGCTGAAGATAAACTCTTGCAACTCGCGTCTAGATGGCGCTAGCGGTATCGGATCTGGGATCTTGCTGAAACGCTAACATATCATCTCGAGTTTTTTAACTGATTTCGAAAACTACGTCCTCGAATTTACCTTTAATCAGTTCGGCCATATTCCCACTTTCCCACATTTTCTCCGAAATAATTAAACATTTTCAAAGTAAATGTTTTTCCAACAGAGAAAACTACTTGAGCCCAGCATGTGAATATTGAACTTGTTTTTATTATGGATATATAAATGACGTGATATTGATGATAATACGATTTTCAGATTCGAAAATGTTCCATTTGTGCCATCATGTTTGAGGGTTCCTTCCACAAGACAATGATGTTGTTTGCCAACACAATAAGGAATATACATTTTGAAGGAAATCTAGATTTGTGAGGCCGAGAACACCGAGGTTACTGAAGGTATGATCTCATATTTTCCTCAAGTTTTATTTGCATTGTAATCATCATTGTTGGATATCGATAATCAAAGCAATTTCTGTATGTGTCCCAAGTCCTCCAAGAAACGTGACACATAGATTATTACATACTTTCATTCAATGAGAGAATATCTTTTATAGAGTGGTAATCTACTATAATTCGTGTTTATGTTCAATCATTCCTATTCCCAGTATTCTTTTTAACATTAACATTAACAAATTTCTACTTGAAATTGAAATGATCATCTTTATCTTTCATATAATGGTCAAATATCTATCGAAATGAATCGAAATTATACCTTGTAAGTTTCTATTTATGTTTGGTGTCCATAGTCATATTCAATGCTACTTTTACATTGGATCATATGCAAGTATCAACTGACACTTGAGGGCCCCATGCATTATCAGTCTTAGTTTGTCAATTGCACAACTAAAGTTGTGCACCTGAGATTGTAATGTTTGGGGCAGATTACGGATGTCAATATTCATGTGAAGAATACTTGAATATCGAACGTTTAGTTATTAGATTTCTTTTCTAATCGTTAAAGATAGGTCCCTCCTCTCCTCAGATTCAAGTCTTATTTTGCCATTTTTCTACTGTTATTTACTCAGAAAAGTCCTCTCTCATATTTAAAATTTCATATTGTGTTACTTTCCATAGGTCTTCGAAGTTAGAATCTGCCCAGAAGTGACACATGGTTGGATCCTTATTTAAATCGATAACTATCCTTATTTCTTCGATCTCCAATTAACTATCTTCACTTATTCAATCTCCAATTAACTACAGCTATCCAATCTATGAAAATTTCATATTTGAGTTAACTTGGGCGCCATCTCTACTCGAATGCCAAAAATGTCGTATCTGCCTTACAGAGCACTTTCATTTTTGACCTGCTGAAGATAAACTCTTGCAACTCGCGTATAGATGGCGCTATCGGTATCGGATCTGGGATTTTGCTAAAACGCTAGAATATCATTTCGAGTTTTTTAACAGATTTCGAAAACTACGTCCTCGAATTTACCCTTAATCAGTTCGGCCATATTCCCACTTTCCCACATTTTCACCGAAATAATTAAACATTTTCAAAGTAAATGTTTTTCCAACAGAGAAAACTACTTAAGCCCAGCATGTGAATATTGAACTTGTTTTATTATGGATATATAAATGGCGTGATATTGATGATAATACGATTTTCAGATTCGAAAATGTTCTATTTGTGCCATCATGCTTGAGGGTTCCTTTCACAAAACAATGATGTTGTTTGCCAACACAATAAGGAATATACATTTTGAAGGAAATCTAGATTTGTGAGGCCGAGAACACCGAGGTTACTGAAGGTATGATTTCATATTTTCCTCAAGTTTTATTTGCATTGTAATCATCATTGTTAGATATCGATATTCAAAGCAATTTCTGTATGTCTCCCAAGTCCTACAAGAAAAGTGACACAGATTATTACATACTTTCATTCAATGAGAGAATATCTTTTATAGAGTGGTAACCTACTATAATTCGGGTTTATGTTCAATCATTCCTATTCCCGGAATCCTTTTTAACATTAACATTAACAAATTTCTACTAGAAATTGAAATGATCATCTTTATCGTTCATATAATGGTCAAATATCTATCGAAATGAATCGAAATTATACCTTGTAAGTTTCTATTTATGTTTGGTGTCCATAGTCATATTCAATGCTACTTTTACATTGGTTCATATGCAAGTATCGAAAGACACTTCAGGGCCCCATGCATTATCAGTCTTAGTTCACAATTTTAATTGTAAATCTAAATGAAGTGATATTGATGATGATACGATTTTTCAGATTCGAAGGCGTTTTATCTGTGCCATCATGCTTGAGGATTCCTTTCACAAAACAAAGATGTTGTTTGCCAACACAATAAGGACTAAACATTTTGAAGGAAATCTAGATATGTGAGGCTGAGAAAACGGATACTAAAGGTATGATTTCAGATTTTCCTGAAGTTTTCTTTGCATTTCAATCATCGTTGTTAGATATTGATAATCAAAGCAATTTCTGTATGTCTTCCAAGTGCTCTGCGGATAATTGACAAATAGATTATTAAATACTTTCATTCAATGAAAGTGACTATCTTTCATAGAGTGATTGGATTCTGAAAGAAATTATTACTCACCTCCTATAATTTGTGAATATGTTCACTCATTTCTATTCCCAGAGTCCTTTTTAACATTAACAAATTTTCACTTGAAATTGACATGATCATCATTATCTTTTATATAATGATCAAATATCTATCGAAATTATACCTTGTAAGGTTTTATTTATGTTTGGTGTCCATAGTCATAGACAAGGCTACTTTTACATTGGTTCATATGCAAGTATCGAAAGACACTTCAGGGCCCCATGCATTACCAGTCTTAGTTGACAATTTTAATTGCACAACTAAAGTTGTGCACTTGAGATTGTAATGTTTGGGGCACATTCGAGATGTCAATTTTCATTTGAAGAATACTTGAATATCGAACGTTTAGTTATTAGTTTTCTTTTCTAATCAATAGAGAAAGTTTTACTGTATTCTTAAAAATGTGTCTCAATCGAACCATTCGGTGTTTCAGGAAGATGGAGGACTACTCTTCATGCCTTCAGCCTCCATGCAAGAGACATCGACAGCTGAATAAGTTTTGTTACCAATAAATAAAGTTATATGATATCAAGCGTTTATATTATTGACTATTGAAAAAAAAAATTCTGGTTCAATCCTCAAAACTTCTTTTGACGCAGCATTTGCAATAAAATAGCATAGTTCGAGCGCCAACCGCCAGAGGGAAGCACTGATCAGACTGGAGTTGCCCTCTGGCGGTTGACGCTCGAAGTTCTGATCCGACAGGTGCTGCCCTCTGGCGGTTAACGCTCGAAGTTCTGATCAGACAGGTGCTGCCCTCTGGCGACAGAAGCTCGAAGTTCTGATTAGAGGTGCTGCTCTCTGGCGGCAGACGCTCGAAGTTATTCGTTAAATCGGACGTGCTGCCATCTAGCGGATGTGCAACGTACTAACGTGGCCTTGAAAAATAAGTCAAGGTCACGGTCCAATTTTTTGAAAAGCTTCGAGCTTCTCCCGCCAGAGGGCAGCACCTACCTGCGTGAAATCAGTGCTGCCCTCTGGCGGAAGAAGCTCGAAGCTTTTCAAAAAATTGGACCGTGACCTTGACTTATTTTTCAAGGCCACGTTAGTACGTTGCACATCCGCTAGATGGCAGCACGTCCAATTTAACGAATAACTTCGAGCATCTGCCGCCAGAGAGCAGCACCTCTAATCAGAACTTCGAGCTTCTGTCGCCAGAGGGCAGCACCGCTCAAAGAAACTTCACGCTTTTGCCGCCAGAGGGCAGCACTGAAATAACGAACTTCGAGCTTCTGCCGCCAGAGGGCAGCACCGCTCAAAGAAACTTCACGCTTTTGCCACTAGAGGGCAGCACATGTATGTTGAAAGCAAATGCTGCGTCAAAAGAAGTTTTTAGGATTGAACCAGAATATTTTTTTTTCAATAGTCAATAATATAAACGCTTGATATCATATAACTTTATTTATTGGTAACAAAACTTATCCAGCTGTCGATGTCTAGAGACTCTTGCATGGAGGCTGAAGGCATGAAGAGTAGTCCTCCATCTTCCTGAAACACCGAATGGTTCGATTGAGACACAATTTTAAGAATACAGTAAAATTTTCAATAATGAGGATAAATCTCTAAAACTATGAGAAAATTTTTCTTAGAAATTACAACTCGTTATATCACCCGAAAATATTTAATCGCGCAATTTTTCAACTCGCGAATTCAAAATTTTCCGGTCTGTAACTTTGAGAAATCGGAGGTTCGAATTTGATCTATTTCGAGAGAGAAAAATACATTTTTCGGTTAGATTCTTGTCGCAGCCTCACCCTACTTCCTCCTGAGCCTCTTGAGATGTGTGGATCTGTTTTGTAGAACTCTCATTCCTTTGGAACTGAACCGGAACAACTCGAAACTGCTGCAGGATCACCAATAGACCATCAATGTTTTTCGAATCTGAGGAGAGGAGCGACCTATCTTCATTGATTAGAAAAGAAAACTAATAACTAAACGTTCGATATTCAAGTATTCTTCAAATGAATATTGACATCGGTAATCTGCCCCAAACATTACAATCTCAGGTGCACAACTTTAGTTGTGCAATTGACAAACTAAGACTGATAATGCATGGGGCCCTGAAGTGTCAGTTGATACTTGCATATGATCCAATGTAAAAGTAGCATTGAATATGACTATGGACACCAAACATAAATAGAAACTTACAAGGTATAATTTCGATTCATTTCGATAGATATTTAACCATTATATGAAAGATAAAGATGATCACTTCAATTTCAAGTAGAAATTTGTTAATGTTAATGTTAAAAAGGATACTGGGAATAGGAATGATACAACATAAACAGGAATTATAGTAGATTACCACTCTATAAAAGATATTCTCTCATTGAATGAAAGTATGTAATAATCTATGTATCACTTTTCTTGGAGGACTTGGGAGACATACAGAAATTGCTTTGATTATCGATATCTAACAATGATGATTACAAATGCAAATAAAACTTGAGGAAAATATGAAATCATACCTTCAGTAACCTCGGTGTTCTCGGCCTCACAAATCTAGATTTCCTTCAAAATGTATATTCCTTATTGTGTTGGCAAACAACATCATTGTTTTGTGAAAGGAACCCTCAAGCATGATGGCACAAATAGAACATTTTCGAATCTGAAAATCGTATTATCATCAATATCACGTCATTTATATATCCATAATAGAACAAGTTCAATATTTACATGCTGGGCTCAAGTAGTTTTCTCTGTTGGAAAAATATTTACTTTGAAAATGTTCAATTATTTCGGTGAAAATGTGGGAAAGTGGGAATATGACCGAACTGATTGAAGGTTGAACCAATGTAGAAGTAGCAATGACTATGGACACCAAACGTAAATAGAAACTTACAAGGTATAATTTAGATTCATTTTGATAGATATTTGACCATTATATGAAAGATAACGATGATCATTTCAATTTCAAGTATAAATTTGTTAATGTTAATGTTGAGAAGGATTCTGGGAATAAAAATGAGTGAACATATTCACGAGTTATAGTAGTATAGTAATAACTTCCTATCGATTTCTTTCAGGATCCAACCACTATATAAAAGGTCTTTTCTTTCATTGAATAAAAATTTGTAATAATCTGTGTCACTTGTCCCCAGAAAACTTGGAAGACATACAGAAATTGCTTTAATTATCAATATCTAACAAGAATGATTACATTCCAAATAAACCTTAACGAAAATATTAATCATACCTTCAGTAACCTCGATATTCTCAGCCTCGCATATCAAGATTTCCTTCAAAATGTATAGTCCTTATTGTGTTGGCAGAAAACAGCATTGCTTTGGAGAGGAATCCTCAAGTATGATGACATACATAAAACGCCTTAGAATCTGAAAAATCGTATTATCATCATTAGATCCCCATAAAAGAACAAGTTCAATGTTACATTCAGCGCTCAAGTAGTTTTCTATGTTGGAAAAACATTCACTTTGAAAATGATTAATTATTTCGGTGAGGATCTGAGAAAGTGGGAACATGGCCGTTCTGAAAAGGTAAATTCGAGGACGAAGTTATCGAAACTGAAATCAGTTGAAAACTTGAGACAATTTTTAAGCGATGATATAGGTATATTTTTCTAAAATGATAACCGAATTTGTTTGATAAAATCACCAACCCAAAATATTACTGAATAGTATATTACCAACTCAATTCTCCACAGCCTCCTGAGATGTGTGGAACCTTTATTCCTTCGAAACTGAACCGGAACAACTCGGAACTGCTCCAGGATCACCAATAGACCATCAATGTTTTTCGAATCTGAGGAGAGGAACGACCTATCTTTATTGATTAGAAAAGAAAACTAATAACTAAACGTTCGATATTCAAGTATTCTTCAAATGAAAATTGACATCTCGAATGTGCCCAAACATTACAACCTCAAGTGCACAATTATAATTGTGTAATTAAAATTGTCAACTAAGACTGATAATGCATCGGGCCCTGAAGTGTCTTTCGATACTTGCATATGAACCAATGTAAAAGTAGCCTTGTCTATGATTATGGACACCAAACGTAAATAAAACCTTACGAGGTATAATTTCGATAGATATTTGATCATTATATAAAAGATAATGATGATCATGTCAATTTCAAGTGAAAATTTGTTAATGTTAAAAAGGACTCTGGGAATATTCACAAATTATAGTAGGTGAGTAGTAATTCCCTATCGATTTCTTTTAGAATCTTATCACTCTATAAAAGATATTCTCTTTGATTGAATGAAAGTATTCAATAATCTTTTTGTCATTTGTCCGCAGACGACTTGGAAGACATACAGAAATTGCTTTGATTATCAATATCTTACAACGATGATTACAATGCAAATAATACTCAAGGAAAATATGAAATCATACCCTCAGTAACCTCCGTATTCTCAGCCTTACATACTTAGATTCCCTTCAAACTGTATAGTCCGTATTGTGTTGGCAAACAACATCTTTGTTTTGAGAAAGGAATCCTCGAGCATGATGGCACAAATAGAACTCCTTTGAATCTGAAAAGTCGTATTATCATCAATATTTAGATAACCATAAAAGAATAGGTTCAATATTTACATGCATGGCTCAAGTAGTTTTCCTGTTGGAAAAACACTTTCATTGAAAATGTTTAATTATTCCGGTGAAAATCTGAGAAAGTGGAAACATGGCCGGCCTAATTGAAAGTAAATTCGTGCACGTAGTTTTCGAAACTGAAATCAGATTTTTCACAGCCTCCCGAGATGTCAATTCTTGAACGGAGTATAAGTACATTGTATTTCCTTTAGATTTAGATTATTGTTCATAACGGCTGTTACGGACGTTTTTCAACAATTCTTATTCAATAACACTTCACACTTCTTTTATTTATTTGAAAATTGATTGCGTAATTTCATTAACTCTGTAGTCCATAGATTATTATTAGATCTATAGTTTGATCATAGATGGTGTAAAACATTTTCGTAGAACTGTCATTCCTTTAGAACTGTCATTCCTTCGGAACTGCTCCAGGATCACCCATAGACCATTGAACATTAGGTATATGGTTTGATCATAGATGGAACAGTTTCGTAGAACTGCCATTCCTTTGGAACTGAACCGGAACAACTCGGAACTGCTCCAGGATAACCAATAGAGGTATGATCATAGATGGCGTGGAACAGTTTCGTAGAACTGTCATTCCTTCGAAACTGAACCGGAACAACTTGGAACTGCTCCAGGATCACCGATAGACCATCTATACGCAAGTGGCAAGAGTATATCTTCTGCAACTAAGGGCCGGTTTCATAATGTCTTTTTATTCTTCAGGTAACTTGACCAAACACTATTCGGGTTAAAGTTTCGGTTAGGAAGAATATTAACGGTACATTAGCCATTGGTTAGTGGCAGTAGCAGCAGTAACTTCAGTTTAAGTATTGGTAACCAGACATTGTGAAACCGGCCCTAAGAAAATAAAATCACTCTGTAAGTCGGGTACGATTTTTTTGCATTCGAGTACAGATGGCGGCCAAGTTAACTCAAATAAGAAATTTTCATATATTGGATAGCTAGAATTAATTGGAGATTGAAGAAAGTTAATTGAAGATTGAAAAAATAATAAAAATCCATCCATGTGTCATTTATGGGCAGATTCTAACTTCGAAGAGCTATGGAAAGCACCACAATAAAGAATTTTAAATATGAGGGAGGACTTCTCTAAGTAAATAACAGAAGAAAAGTGGCAAAATGAGACTGAAGGCGAAGAAAAGTTAATTCCAGCCCTTATTAAAAACCCGGTATCAATGTTTTTTCAATCTGAGGAGAGGACCGACCTATCTTCATCGATTTGAAAAGAAATTTAATAACTAAACGTTCGATATTCAAGCATTCTTCAAATGAAAATTGACATCCCGAATGTGCCACAAACATTACAATCTCAAGTGCACAACTTTAGTTGTGCATTTAAAATTGTCAACTAAGACTAATAATGCATGGGGCCCTCAAGTATCATTTGATAAAAGTAAAAGTAGTATTGACTATGACTATGAACACCAAACTTACAAGGTACAATTTCGTTAGATATTTTACCATGATTTGAAAGATAACGATGATCATTTCAATTTCAAGTAAAAATTTGTCAATGTTAATGTTAAGAAGGATTTTGGGAATAGAAATGAGTGAACGTATACACGAATTATAGTAGGTTAGTAATAATTTCCTATCGATTTCTTTCAGGATCTAACCACGCCAAAAAAGGTATTCTCTTTCATTAATGGAAGTATGTATCACTTGTCCGCAGAAGACTTGGAAAACATACAGAAATTGCTGATGATTATAATGCAAATAAAAGTTAAGGAAAATGTGAAATCATACCTTCAGTCCCCTAGATTTCCTTCAAAATGTATAGTCCTTATTGTGTTGGCAAACATCATCATTGTTTTGGAAAGGATCCTCAAGCATGATGGCACAAATAAAACGCCTTCGAATCTGAAAAATCGTATTATCATCAATATCACCTCATTTAGATACCCATAAAAGAACAAGTTCAATGTTACATTCAGAGCTCAAGTAGTTTTCTATGTTGGAAAAACATTCACTTTGAAAATGATTAATTATTTCGGTGAAAATCTGAGAAAATCGCCGGCCTGATTAAAGGTAAATTCGAGGACGTAGTTTTCGAATTCAGTGTCATTTGTGCACATGAACAAATGTAGAAGTTGCATTGATCATGGACACCAAATGTAAATAGAGACTCATGAGGTGTAATTTTAATTTTGCATTAGGAAGGAATAGAAACAAGAACGGAAAACGAGCCCGTTCCTACACGACGAGTGTTCTAGATATGAACAACAGGTTACCAAAAGAACAGGTTCCCCTTAGGAACGGAACATGAATGAATGAATGATATTTCAACATTGGCCTTCCGTGAAATTCCACAATGTTTTTGCGTTTTCAAACACGAATTCCCATGTTTGAACTGCACTTGAACATTCCGGCAATACCTATGCCTCTAAAATTGATCTAGGATTCGATAATTCGTCAATACAACAATGATCAAATTGAAATACCATTGGTATACAAGTTTATACCATCGTAATCGTATGCGAGATTAAAAAACATTTTTTGCAAGGTCAAAAACTCTCAAGTTATTTGCCAAACACTCTTCTAGGTTATATTTATGTTTTATTTCTATGATGAAATTGAACAGTTACTCAATATAACATACCTTGATTTCCCTTCAAAATATATAGTCCTTATTTTGTTGGCAAACAACATCATTGTTTTGGAGAGGAATCCTCAAGCATGATGGCACAAATAAAACGCCTTCGAATCTGAAAAATCATATTTTCATCAATATCACCTCATTTAGATACCCATAAAAGAATAAGTTCAATGTTACATTCAGCGCTCAAGTAGTTTTCTCTGTTGGAAAAACATTCACTTTGAAAATGATTAATTATTTCGGTGAAAATCTGAGAAAGTGGGAACATGGCTGGCCTGAGAAGAGTGAAAAGGTAAATTCGAGGACGAAGTTATCGAAACTGAAATCAGTTAAAAACTTGAGACAATTTTGAAGCGATGATATACATATAGGTATATTTTTCTGAAATGATCCCCGAATTTGTTTGATAAAATCACCAACACAAAATATTACTGAATAGTCTATTACCAACTTAATTTTCTACAGCCTCCTGAGATGTGTGGAACTGTTTTGTAGAACTCTCATTCCTTTGGAACTGAACCGGAACAACTCGGAACTGCTCCAGGATCACCAATAGACCATCAATGCTTTTCGAATATGAGGAGAGGAACGACCTATCTTTATTGATTAGAAAAGAAAACTAATAACTAAACGTTCGATATTCAAGTATTCTTCAAATGAATATTGACATCGGTAATCTGCCCCAAACATTACAATCTCAGGTGCACAACTTTAGTTGTGCAATTGACAAACTAAGACTGATAATGCATGGGGCCCTCAAGTGTCAGTTGATACTTGCATATGATCCAATGTAAAAGTAGCATTGAATATGACTATGGACACCAAACATAACTAGAAACTTACAAGGTATAATTTCGATTCATTTCGATAGATATTTGACCATTATATGAAAGATAAAGATGATCATTTCAATTTCAAGTAGAAATTTGTTAATTGTTAAAAAGGATACTGGGAATAGGAATGATAGAACATAAACACGAATTATAGAGTAGATTACCACTCTATAAAAGATATTCTCTCATTGAATGAAAGTATGTAATAATCTATGTGTCACTTTTCTTGGAGGACTTGGGAGACATACAGAAATTGCTTTGATTATCGATATCTAACAATGATGATTGCAAATGCAAATAAAACTTGAGGAAAATATGAAATCATACCTTCAGTAACCTCGGTGTTCTCGTCCTCACAAATCTAGATTTCCTTCAAAATGTATATTCCTTATTGTGTTGGCAAACAACATCATTGTTTTGTGAAAGGAACCCTCAAGCATGATGGCACAAATAAAACATTTTCGAATCTGAAAATCGTATTATCATCAATATCACGTCATTTATATATCCATAATAGAACAAGTTCAATATTTACATGCTGGGCTCAAGTAGTTTTCTCTGTTGGAAAAACATTTACTTTGAAAATGTTCAATTATTTCGGTGAAAATGTGGGAAAGTGGGAATATGGCCGAACTGATTAAAGGTAAATTCGAGGACGTAGTTTTCGAAATCAGTTAAAAAACTCGAGATGATATTTTAGCGTTTCAGCAAGATCCCAGATCCGATACCGCTAGCGCCATCTATACGCGAGTTGCAAGAGTATATCTTCAGCAGGTCAAAAATGAAAGTACTCTGTAAGGCCGATACGACATTTTTGGTATTCGAGTACAGATGGCGCCCAAGTTAACTCAAATATGAAATTTTCATAGATTGGAAAGCTGTAGTTAATTGGAGATTGAATAAATGAAGATAGTTAATTGGAGATCGAAGAAATAATGATAGTTATCGATTTAAATAAGGATCCAACCATGTGTCACTTATGGGCAGATTCTAACTTCGAAGAGCTATGGAAAGTACCACAATAAAGAGTTTTGAATATGAGAGAGGACTTTTCTGAGTAAATAACAGAAGAAAAATGGCAAAATGAGACTGAAGGCGAAGAAAAGTTAATTCCTGCCCTAATTAAAAACCCGATATCAATGTTTTTTGAATCTGAGGAGAGGAGGGACCTATCTTTTACGATAAGAAAAGAAATCTTATAACAAAACTTTCGATATTCAAGCATTCTTCAAATGAAAATTGACATCCTGAATTTGCCCCAAACATTACAATCTCAAGTACACAACTTTAGTTGTACAATTGAAATTGTCAACTAAGACTCAAGTGTCTTTTAATAATTTCACATGAACCAATGTAGAAGTAGCAATGACTATGGACACCAAACGTAAATAGAAACTTACAAGGTATAATTTCGATTCATTTTGATAGATATTTGACCATTATATGAAAGATAACGATGATCATTTCAATTTCAAGTCAAAATTTGTTAATGTTGAGAAGGATTCGGGGAATATAAATGAGTGAACATATTCACGAGTTATAGTAGTATAGTAATAACTTCCTATCGATTTCCTTCAGGATCCAACCACTCTATAAAAGGTTTTTTTTTTCATTGAATAAAAATTTGTGATAATCTATGTGTCACTTGTCCCCAGAAGACTTGGAAGACATACAGATATTGCTTTGATTATAGATATCTACCAATGATGATTACAATGCAAATAAAACTTGAGGAAAATATGAAATCATACCTTCAGTAACCTCGGTGTTCTCGGCCTCCCAAATCTAGATTTCCTTCAAAATGTATAGTCCTTATTGTGTTGGCAGAAAACAGCATTGCTTTGGAGAGGAATCCTCAAGCATGATGGCACAAATAAAACGCCTTAGAATCTGAAAAATCGTATGATCATCATTAGATCCCCATAAAAGAACAAGTTCAATGTTACATTCAGCGCTCAAGTAGTTTTCTATGTTGGAAAAACATTCACTTTGAAAATGTTTAATTATTTCGTTGAGAATCTGAGAAAGTGGGAACATGGCCGGTCTGAAATTCGAGGACGAAGTTATCGAAACTGAAATCAGATGAAAACTTGAGACAATTTTTAAGCGATGATATAGGTCTATTTTTCTAAAATGATCACCGAATTTGTTTGATAAAATCACCAACCCAAAATATTACTGAATAGTCTATTACCAACTCAATTTTCCACAGCCACCTGAGATGTGTGGAACTGTTATTCCTCTGAAACTGAACCGGGACAACTCGGAACTGCTCCAGGATCACCAATAGACCATCAATGTTTTTCGAATCTGAGGAGAGGAGCGACCTATCTTTATCGATTAAAAAAGAAATCTAATAACTAAACGTTCGATATTCAAGCATTCTTCAAATGAAAATTGACATCTTGAATGTGCCCCAAACATTACAACCTCAAGTGCACAATTATAGTTGTGCAATTAAAATTGTCAACTAAGACTGATAATGCATGGGGCCCTGAAGTGTCATTTGATACTTGCATATGAACCAATGTAAAAGTAGCCTTGTCTATGACTATGGACACCAAATGTAAATAAAACCTTACGAGGTATAATTTCGATAGATATTTGATCATTATATAAAAGATAATGATGATCATGTCAATATCAAGTGAAAATGTGTTAATGTGAAAAAGGACTCTCGGAATATTCACAAATTATAGCAGGTGAGTAGTTATTCCCTATCGATTTCTTTTAGAATCCAATCACTCTATAAAAGATATTCTCTTTCATTGAATGAAAGTATTTAATAATCTTTTTGGTCACTAGTCCGCAGAGGACTTGGAAGACATACAGAAATTGCTTTGATTATCAATATCTTACAACGATGATTAAAATGCAAACAATACTCAAGGAAAATATGAAATCATACCTTCAGTAACCTCCGTATTCTCAGCCTTGCATACTTAGATTCCCTTCAAACTGTATAGTCCTTATTGTGTTGGCAAACAAAATCTTTGTTTTGAGAAAGGAATCCTCGAGCATGATGGCACAAATAGAACGCCTTTGAATCTGAAAAATCGTATTATCATCAATATTTAGATAACCATAAAAAAACAAGTTCAATATTTACATGCATGGCTCAAGTAGTTTTCCTGTTGGAAAAACCCTTACTTTGAAAATGTTTAATTATATCGGTGAAAATCTGAGAAAGTGGAAACATGGCCGGCCTGATTGAAAGTAAATTAGATTATTGTTTATAACGGCTGTTACGGACGTTTTTCAACAATTCTTATTGAATAACACCTCTTTTATTTATTTAAAAATTAATTGCGTAATTTCATTAACTCTGTAGTCCATAGAACATTAGAACATTAGGTCTATAGTTTGATCATAGATGGTGTAAAACATTTTCGTAGAAATGTCATTCCTTCGGAACTGCTCCAGGATCACCCATAGACCATTGAACAATAGGTATATGGTTTGATCATAGATGGAACAGTTTCGTAGAACTGCCATTCCTTTGGAACTTAACCGGAACTGCTCCAGGATAACCAATAGACCATCGAACATTAGGTACATGGTATGATCATAGATGGCGTGGAACAGTTTCGTAGAACTGTCATTCCTTCGAAACTGAACCGGAACAACTTGGAACTGCTCCAGGATCACCAATAGACCATCTATACGCAAGTGTATATCTTCTGCAACTAATGGCCGCTTTCACAATGTCTGGTTATTCTTCAGGTAACTTGACCAAACACCATTCGGGTTAAAGTTTCGGTTAGGAAGAAAATTAACGGTACATTAGCCATTGGTTAGTGCCAAACCAGCAATTGTGAAACACTTTCCTATGGTTAAAGTCTTAACTTCAGGTTAAGTATTGGTAACCAGACATTGTGAAACCGGCCCTAAGAAGATAAAAGTACTCTGTAAGTCGGGTACGATTTTTTTTGCATTCGAGTACTGATGGCGCTCAAGTTAACTCAAATATGAAATTTTAATATATTGGATAGCAAGAATTAATTGGAGATTGAAGAAAGTTAATTGAAATTGATAAAATAATATAAAAAATCCAACCATGTGTCATTTATGGGCAGATTCTTGCTTCAAAGTGCTATGGAAAGCACCACAATAAAAAATTTTAAATATGAGGGAGGACTTTTCCAAGTAAATAACAGAAGAAAAGTGGCAAAATGAGACTGACGGCGAAGAAAAGTTAATCCACCCCTTATTAAAAACCCGATATAAATGTTTTTGAATCTTAGGGGAGGAGCGACCTATCTTCATCGATAATTTCGATAATTTTTTGACCATTATACGAATGATAACGATGATCATTCAAATTTCAAGTAACAATTAGTTAATGTTAATGTTAAAAAGGATTCTGGGAATAGAAATAGGTGAACATATACACGATATTACATATTACAAGGTATAATTTCGATAGATATTTGACCATTATATAAAAGATAACGATGATCATCTCAATTTCAAGTAGAAATTGGTTAATGTTAATGTTGAGAAGGATTCTGGGAATAGGAATGATTGAACATATATACGAATTATAGTAGGTTAGTAATAATTTCTTATCGATTTCTTTCACCACTCTATAAAAGATGTTCTCTCATTGAATGAAAGTACTCGAAAGTAATCTATGTGTCACTTGTTCGCAGAGGACTTGGAAGACATACAGAAATTGCTTTGATTATGAATATCTAGCAACGACGATTACAATGCAAAGAAAACTTGAGGAAAATATGAAATCATACCTTTAGTATCCGTTTTCTCAGCCTCACATATCTAGATTTCCTTCAAAATGTTTAGTCCTTATTGTGTTGGCAAACAACATCTTTGTTTTGTGAAAGGAATCCTCAAGCATGATGGCACAAATAAAACGCCTTCGAATCTGAAAAATCGTATTATCATCAATATCACGTCATTTAGTTACAAGCCCATAAAAGAACCATATTTACATGCTGGGCTCAAGTAGTTTTCTCTATTGGAAAAACATTCACTTTGAAACTGAGATTAAATAAAGATAGTTATCGATTCAAATAAGGATTCAACAAAAGATATTCTCTGTTAATTTGAATGGAAACTGAAATCCATGTATCATATATGTTCATATTCTTACTATGAAGAGTTAGAGAGAGTGGTTAAAGTGCCACAATGAAGAACTTCAAATATGGAAGAGGACTTTTTCGAGTGACTAACAGAAGGAAAATAGCAAAATGAGACTCCAGCCTTTATTAACAAATCTATATCAAGGTTTTTTTTTAATTTGAGGCTCTCCTTAGATATCGATAAAGAGATAGGTCGCTTCTCTTCATCGATTCGAAAAATTTCAACTGAACGTTCTGTATTCGAGCATTCTTTGAATGAAACTTGACATCCCGAATGTGCAACAAACATTACAATATCAAGTGCACAATTTTAGTTGTGCAATTAAAATTGACAACTAAGATTGATAATGCATGGGGCCCTCAAGTGTCAGTTGATACATGCATATAAACCCATGTAAAAGTAGCATGGACTATGACTATGGCAATCAAAATTGATGACTAATTATAGTAGTAGTAGTAGTGATAATTTCCTATCGATTTCATTCATAATCCAACCACACAATTATAAATATTCCCTTTCATTCAATGGAAGTAATAATCTATGTGCCAGCAGAGGACTTGGAAGATATATAGAAATTGCTTTGATTATCAATATCTAACAACGACGATTACAATGCGAAGAAAACTCAAAGAAAATATGAAATCATACCTTCAATATCCTCCGTTTTCTCAGCCTCACATATCTAGATTCCCTTCAAAATGTATAGTCCTTATTGTGTTGGCAAACAACATCATTGTTTTGTGAAAGGAATCCTCAAGCATGATGGCAAAAATAAAACGCCTTCGAATCTGAAAAATCGTATTATCATCAATATCACGTCATTTAGATACAAGCCCATAAAAGAACAAGTTCAATATTAACATGCTGGGCTCAAAAAGTTTTCTCTATTGGAAAAACATTTACTTTGAAAATGTTTTATTATTTCGGTGGAAATCTGAGAAAGTGGGAACATGGCCGAACTGATTAAAGGTGAATTTGAGGACGTAGTTTTCGAAATCGGTTAAAAAACTCGAGATGATTTTTTAGCGTATTAGCAAGATCCCAGATCAGATACCGCTAGCGCCATCTATACGCGAGTTGCAAGAGTATATCTTCAGCAGCTAAAAAATGAAAGTACTCTGTAAGGCCGATACGACATTTTTGGCATTCGAATACAGATGGCGCCCAAGTTAACTCGAATATGAATTTTTCATAGATTGGATAGTTGTAGTTAATTGGAGATCGAAGAAATAATGATAGTTATCGATTTAAATAAGTATCCAACCATGTGTCACTTATGGGCAGATTCTAACTTCGAAGAGCTATGGAAAGTACCACAATAAAGAGTTTTGAATACGAGAGAGGACTTTTCTGAGTAAATAACAGAAGAAAAATGGCAAAATGAGACTGAAGGCGAAGAAAAGTTAATTCCTGCCCTTATTAAAAACCCGATATAAATGTTTTTTGAATCTGAGGAGAGGAGGGACCTATCTTTAACGATAAGAAAAGAAATCTAATAACAAAACTTTCGATATTCATGCATTCTTCAAATGAAAATTGACATCCTGAATGTGCACCAAACATTACAATCTCAAGTGCACAACTTTAGTTGTACAATTGAAATTGTCAACTAAGACTCAAGTGTATTTTAATAATTTCACATGAACCAATGTAGAAGTAGCAATGACTATGGACACCAAACGTAAATAGAAACTTACAAGGTATAATTTCGATTCATTTTGACAGATATTTGACCATTATATGAAAGATAACGATGATCATTTCAATTTCAAGTAAAAATTTGTTAATGTTGAGAAGGATTCTGGGAATAAAAATGAGTGAACATATTCACGAGTTATAGTAGTATAGTAATAACTTCCTATCGATTTCTTTCAGGATCCAACCACTCAATAAAAGGTTTTTTCTTTCATTGAATAAAAATTTGTAATAATCTATGTGTCGCTTGTCCCCAGAAGACTTGGAAGACATACAGAAATTGCTTTAATTATCAATATCTAACAACAATGATTACATTCCAAATAAACCTTAACGAAAATATTAGATCATACCTTCAGTAACCTCGGTATTCTCAGCCTCGCATATCAAGATTTCCTTCAAAATGTATAGTCCTTATTGTGTTGGCAGAAAACAGCATTGCTTTGGAGGGGAATCCTCAAATATGATGACATAAATATAACGCCTTAGAATCTGAAAAATCGTATTATCATCATAAGATCCCCATAAAAGAACAAGTTCAATGTTACATTCAGCGCTCAAGTAGTTTTCTATGTTGGAAAAACATTCACTTTGAAAATGTTCAATTATTTCGGTGAGAATCTGAGAAAGTGGGAACATGGACGGTCTGAAAAGGTAAATTCGAGGACGAAGTTATCGAAACTGAAATCAGTGGAAAACTTTAGACAATTTTCAAGCGATAATATAGGTATATTTTTCTAATATGATCACCGAATTTGTTTGATAAAATCACCAACCCAAAATATTACTGAATTGTCTATTACCAACTCAATTTTCCACAGCCTCCTGAGGTGTGTGGAACCTTTATTCCTTTGCAACTGAACCGGGACAACTCGGAACTGCTCCAGGATCATCAATAGACCATCAATGTTTTTCGAATCTGAGGAGAGGAGCGACCTATCTTTATCGATTAAAAAAGAAATCTAATAACTAAACGTTCGATATTCAAGCATTCTTCAGATGAAAATTGACATCTCGAATGTGCCCTAAACATTACAACCTCAAGTGCACAATTATAGTTGTGCAATTAAAATTGTCAGCTAAGACTGATAATGCATGGGGCCCTGAAGTGTCTCTCGATACTTGCATATGAACAAATGTAAAAGTAGCCTTGTCTATGATTATGGACACCAAACGTAAATAAAACCTTACGAGGTATAATTTCGATAGATATTTGATCATTATATAAAAGATAATGATCATGTAAATTTCAAGTGAAAATTTGTTAATGTTAAAAAGGACTCTGGGAATATTCACAAATTATAGTAGGTGAGTAGTAATTCCCTATCGATTTCTTTTAGAATCCAATGACTCTATAAAAGATATTCTCTTTGATTGAATGAAAGTATTCAATAATCTTCTTATCATTTGTCTGCAGAGAACTTGGAAGACATACAGAAATTGCTTTGATTATCAATATCTTACAACGATGATTACAATGCAAATAATACTCAAGGAAAATATGAAATCATACCTTCAGTAACCTCCGTATTCTCAGCCTTGCATACTTAGATTCCCTTCAAACTGTATAGTCCTTATTGTGTTGGCAAACAACATCTTTGTTTTGAGAAAGGAATCCTCGAGCATGATGGCACAAATAGAACTCCTTTGAATCTGAAAAGTCGTATTATCATCAATATTTAGATAACCATAAAAGAATAGGTTCAATATTTACATGCATGGCTCAAGTAGTTTTCCTGTTGGAAAAATACTTTCATTGAAAATGTTTAATTATTCCCGTGAAATTCTGAGAAAGTGGAAACATGGCCGGCCTAATTGAAAGTAAATTCATGCACGTAGTTTTCGAAACTGAAATCAGATTTTCCACAGGCTCCCGAGATGTCAATTCTTGAACGGAGTATAAGTACATTGTATTTCCTTTAGATTTAGATTATTGTTCATAATGGCTGTTACGGACGTTTTTCAACAATTCTTATTCAATAACACTTCACACTTCTTTTATTTATTTAAAAATTGATTGCGTAATTTCATTAACTCTGTAGTCCATAGATTATTATTAGATCTATAGTTTGAACATAGATGGTGTAAAACATTTTCGTAGAACTGTCATTCCTTCGGAACTGCTCCAGGATCACCCATAGACCATTGAACATTAGGTCTATGGTATGATCATAGATGGTGTGGAACAGTTTCGTAGAACTGTCATTCCTTCGAAACTGAACCGGAACAACTTGGAACTGCTCCAGGATCACCGATAGACCATCTATACGCAAGTGGCAAGAGTATATCTTCTGCAACTAAGGGCCGGTTTCACAATGTCTTTTTATTCTTCAGGTAACTTGACCAAACACTATTCGGGTTGAAGTTTCGGTTAGGAAGAATATTAACGGTACATTAGCCATTGGTTAGTGCCAGTAGCAGCAGTAACTTCAGGTTAAGTATTGGTAACCAGACATTGTGAAACCGGCCCTAAGAAAATAAAAGCACTCTGTAAGTCGGGTACGATTTTTTTGCATTCGACTACAGATGGCGGCCAAGTTAACTCAAATGTGAAATTTGCATATATTTGATAGCTAGAATTAATTGGAGATTGAAGAAAGTTGATTGAAGATTGAAAAAATAATAAAAAAAAAAATCCAACCATGTGTCATTTATGGGCAGATTCTAACTTCGAAGAGCTATGGAAAGCAACACAATAAAGAATTTTGAATATGAGGGAGGACTTCTCGAAGTAAATAACAGAAGAAAAGTGGCAAAATGAGACTGAAGGCGAAGAAAGGTTATTTCCAGCCCTTATTAAAAACCCGATATCAATGTTTTTTCAATCTGAGGAAAGGACCGACCTATCTTCATCGATTTGAAAAGAAATTTAATAACTAAACGTTCGATATTCAAGCACTCTTCAATGAAAATTGACATCCCAAATGTGCCACAAACATTACAACCTCAAGTGCACAATTATAGTTGTGCAATTAAAATTGTCAACTAAGACTGATAATGCATCGGGCCCTGAAGTGTCTTTCGATACTTGCATATGAACCAATGTAAAAGTAGCCTTGTCTATGACTATGGACACCAAACGTAAATAAATCCTTACGAGGTATAATTTAGATAGATATTTGATCATTATATAAAAGATAATGATGATCATGTCAATTTCAAGTGAAAATTTGTTAATGTTAAAAAGGACTGTGGGAATAGAAATGAGTGAACATTTTCATAAATAATAGTAGGTGAGTAATAATTCCCTGTCGATTTCTTTCAGAATCCAATCACTCTATAAAAGATATTGTCTTTCATTGAATGAAAGTATTTAATAATCTATTTGTCAATTATCCGCAGAGCACTTGGAAGACATACAGAAATTGCTTTGATTATCATTATCTAACAACGATGATTAAAATGCAAATAAAACTCAAGGAAAATATGAAATCATACCTTCAGTAACCTCCGTATTCTCAGCCTTGCATACCTAGATTCCCTTCAAAATGTATGTTCTCATTGTGTTGGCAAACAACATCTTTGTTTTGTGAAAGGAATCCTCGAGCATGATTGCACAAATAAAACTCCTTTGAATCTGAAAAATCGTATTATCATCAATATCACCTCATTTAGATAGCTTTCATTAACTCTGTAGTTCATTGAACTAATCGATAGAACATTAAGTTTTCGCGAAATCCCAGATACGATACCGATAGTGCCATCTATACGCAAGTGGCAGAAGTATACTTCTGCAACTTCGAAAATAAAAGTAATCTGTAAAACCAATACGTATTTCTTGCATTCGAGTACAAATGGCGCCCAAGTTAACTCAAAAAGGAAATTTTCATATATTGGATAGCTAGAGTTAATTGGAGATTGAAGAAATGAAAATAGTTTATTAGAGATCGAAGAAATAATGATAGTTATCGATTCAAATAATTTTCCAACCATGTTTCGCTTATGGGCAGATTCTTACTTCGAAGAGCTATGGAAAGTACCACAATAAGGAATTTTAAACATGGGAGAGGACTTTTCTGAGTAAATAACCTATCTTTTTCAATTAGAAAAAGAAATCTAATAACTAAACGTTCGATATTCAAATATTCTTCAAATGAATATTGACATCCGTAATCTGCCCCAAACATTACATTCTCAGGTGTACAACGTTAGTTGTGCAATTAAAATTGACAACTAAGATTGATAATGCATGGGGCCCTCAAGTGTTAGTTGATACTTGCATATGATCCAATGTAAAAGTAGCATTGAATATGACTATGGACACCAAACATAAATAGAAACTTACAAGGTATAATTTCGATTCATTTCGATAGATATTTGACCATTATATGAAAGATAAAGATGATCATTTCAATTTCAAGTAGAAATTTGTTAATGTTAAAAAGGATTCTAAGAATAGGAATGATTGAACATAAACACGAATTATAGTAGGTTACCACTCTATAGAAGATATTCTCTCATTGAATGAAAGTATGTAATAATCTATGTGTCACTTTTCTTGGAGGACTTGGGAGACATACAGAAATTGCTTTGATTATCGATATCTAACAATAATGATCACAATGCAAATAAAACTTGAGGAAAATATGAAATCATACCTTCAGTAACCTCGGTGTTCTCGGCCTCACAAATCTAGATTTCCTTCAAAATGTTTAGTCCTTATTGTGTTGGCAAACAACATCATTGTTTTGTGAAAGGAATCCTCAAGCATAATGGCACAAATAGAACATTTTCGAACCTGAAAATCGTATTATCATCAATATCACGTCATTTATATATCCATAATAGAACAAGTTCAATATTTACATGCTGGGCTCAAGTAGTTTTCTCTGTTGGAAAAACATTTACTTTGAAAATGTTTAATTATTTCGGTGAAAATGTGGGAAAGTGGCAGTATGGCCGAACTGATTAAAGGTAAATTCGAGGACGTAGTCAGTTAAAAAACTCGAGATGATTTTTTAGCGTTTTATCAAGTTCCCAGATCCGATACCGCTAGCGCCATCTATACGCGAGTTGCAAGAGTATATCTTCAGCAGGTCAAAAATGAAAGTACTCTGTAAGGCCGATACGACATTTTTGGCATTCGAGTACAGATGGCGCCCAAGGTAACTCAAATGTGAAATTTTCATAGATTGGATAGCTGTAGTTAATTGGAGATTGAATAAATGAAGATAGTTAATTGAAGATGAAAGAAATAATGATAGTTATCGATTTAAATAAGGATCCAACCATGTGTCACCTATGGGCAGATTCTAACTAACTAACTTCGAAGAGCTGCTATGGAACCACAATAAAGAATTTTGAATATGAGAGAGGACCTTTCTGAGTAAATAACAGAAGAAAAATGGCGAAATGAGACTGAAGGCGGAGAAAAGTTAATTCCTGCCCTTATTAAAAACCCCATATCAATGTTTTTTGAATCTGAGGAGAGAAGGGACCTATCTTTAACGATAAGAAAAGAAATCTAATAACAAAACTTTTGATATTCAAGCATTCTTCAAATGAAAATTGACATCCTGAATGTGCCCCAAACATTACAATCTCAAGTGCACAATTTTAGTTGTACAATTGAAATTGTCAACTAAGACTCAAGTGTCTTTTAATAATTTCACATGAACCGAAATGAAACGTAAATAGAAACTTACTAGGTATAATTTCGATTCATTTTGATAGATATTTGACCATTATATGAAAGATAACGATGATCATTTCAATTTCAAGTCGAAATTTGTTAATGTTAATGTTGAGAAGGATTCTGGGAATAAAAATGAGTGAACATATTCACGAGTTATAGTAGTATAGTAATAACTTCCTATCGATTTCTTTCAGGATCCAACCACTCTATAAAAGGTTTTTTCTTTCATTGAATAAAAATTTGTAATAATCTATGTGTCACTTGTCCCCAGAAGACTTGGAAGACATACAGAAATTGCTTTAATTATCAATATCTAACAACAATGATTACATTCCAAATAAACCTTAACGAAAATATTAGATCATACCTTCAGTAACCTCGGTATTCTCAGCCTCGCATATCAAGATTTCCTTCAAAATGTATAGTCCTTATTGTGTTGGCAGAAAACAGCATTGCTTTGGAGAGGAATCCTCAAGCATGATGGCACAAATAAAACGCCTTAGAATCTGAAAAATCGTATTATCATCATTAGATCCCCATAAAAGAACAAGTTCAATGTTACATTCAGCGCTCAAGTATGTTTTCTATGTTGGAAAAACATTTACTTTGAAAATGTTTAATTATTTCGGTGAGAATCTGAGAAAGTGGGAACATGGCCGGTCTGAAAAGGTAAATTCGAGGACGAAGATATCGAAACTGAAATCAGTTGAAAACTTGAGACAATTTTTGAGCGATGATATAGGTATATTTTTCTAAAATGATCACCGAATTTGTTTGATAAAATCACCAACCCAAAATATTACTGGATAGTCTATTACCAACTCAATTTTTCACAGCCTCCTGAGATGTGTGGAACTGTTATTCCTTTGAAACAGAACCGGGACAACTCGGAACTGCTCCAGGATCACCAATAGACCATCAATGTTTTTCGAATCTGAGGAGAGGAGCGACCTATTTTTATCGATTAAAAAAGAAATCTAAAGACTAAACGTTCGATATTCAAGCATTCTTCAAATGAAAATTGACATCTCGATTGTGCCCCAAACATTACAACCTCAAGTGCACAATTATAATTGTGCAATGAAAATTGTCAACTAAGACTGATAATGCATGGGGCCCTGAAGTGTCATTTGATACTTGCATATGAACCAATGTAAAAGTAGCCTTGTCTATGGCTATGGACACCAAACGTAAATAAAACCTTACGAGGTATAATTTCGATAGATATTTGATCATTATATAAAAGATAATGATGATCATGTCAATTTCAAGTGAAAAGTGTTAATGTTAAAAAGGACTCTGGGAATATTCACAAATTATAGTAGGTGAGTAGTAATTCCCTATCGATTTCTTTTAGAATCCAATCACTCGATAAGAGATATTCTCTTTTATTGAATGAAAGTATTTAATAATCTTTTTGTCACTTATCCGCAGAGGACTTGAAAGACATACAGAAATTGCATTGATTATCAATATCTTACAACGATGATTACAATGCAAATAAAACTCAAGGAAAATATTAAATCATACCTTCAGTAACCTCCTTATTCTCAGCCTTGCATACTTAGATTCCCTTCAAACTGTATAGTCCTTATTGTGTTGGCAAACAACATCTTTGTTTTGAGAAAGGAATTCTCGAGCATGATGGCACAAATAGAACTCCTTTGAATCTGAAAACTCGTATTATCATCAATATTTAGATAACCATAAAAGAACCAGTTCAATATTTACATGCATGGCTCAAGTAGTTTTCCTGTTGGAAAAACACTTACTTTGAAAATGTTTAATTATATCGGTGAAAATCTGAGAAAGTAGAAACATGGCCGGCCTGATTGAAAGTAAATTCGTGCACGTAGTTTTCGAAACTGAAATCAGATTTTCCACAGCCTCCCGAGATGTCAATTCTTGAACGGAGTGTAAGTACATTGTATTTCCTTTAGATTTAGATTATTGTTTATAACGGCTGTTACGGACGTTTTTCAACAATTCTTATTCAATAACACTTCACACTTCTTAATTAATTGCGTAAATTCATTAACTCTGTACTCCATAGAACATTAGGTCTATAGTTTGATCATAGATGGTGTAAAACATTTTCGTAGAACTGTCATTCCTTTAGAACTGTCATTCCTTCGGAACTGCTCCAGGATCACCCATAGACCATTGAACATTAGGTATATGGTTTGATCATAGATGGAACAGTATCGTAGAACTGTCATTCCTTTGGAACTGAACCGGAACAACTCGGAACTGCTCCAGGATAACCAATAGAGGTATGATCATAGATGGTGTGGAACAGTTTCGTAGAACTGTCATTCCTTCGAAACTGAACCGGAACAACTTGGAACTGCTCCAGGATCACCAATAGACCATCTATACGCAAGTGGCAAGAGTATATCTTCTGCAACTAAGGGCCGGTTTCACAATGTCTGGTTATTCTTCAGGTAACTTGACCAAACACTATTCGGGTTGAAGTTTCGGTTAGGAAGAATATTAATGGTACATTGGTTAGTGCCGAACCAGCAATTGTGAAACACTTTCCTATGGTTAAAGTCTTAACTTCAGGTTAAGTATTGGTAACCAGACATTGTGAAACCGGCCCTATGAAAATAAAAGCACTCTGTAAGTCGGGTACGATTTTTTTGCATTCGAGTACAGATGACGGCCAAGTTAACTCAAATATGAAATTTTCATATATTGGATAGCTAAAATTAATTGGAGATTGAAGAAAGTTAATTGAAGATTGAAAAAATAATAAAAATCCAACCATGTGTCATTTATGGGCAGATTCTAACTTCGAAGAGCTATGGAAAGCAACACAATAAAGAATTTTAAATATGAGGGAGGACTTCTCTAAGTAAATAACAGAAGAAAAGTGGCAAAATGAGACTGAAGGCGAAGAAAAGTTAATTACAGCCCTCATTAAAAACCCGATATCAATGATTTTTTCAATCTGAGGAGAGGACCGACCTATCTTCATCGATTTGAAAAGAAATTTAATAACTAAACGTTCGATATTCAAGCATTCTTCAAATAAAAATTGACATACCGAATGTGCCACAAACATTACAATCTCAAGTGCACAACTCTAGTTGTGCAATTAAAATTGTCAACTAAGACTAATAATGCATGGGACCCTCAAGTATCATTTGATAAAAGTAAAAGTAGTATTGACTATGAACACCAAACTTACAAGTTATAATTTCGTTAGATATTTTACCATTATTTGAAAGATAACGATGATCATTTCAATTTCAAGTAAAAATTCACATCATCATCATTGTTTTGGAAAGGAATCCTCAAGCATGATGGCACAAATAGAACGCCTTCGAATCTGAAAAATTGTATTGTTATCAATATCACGGCATTAATATACCCATACAAGAACAAGTTCGATATTTACATGCAGCGCTCAAATAGTTTTCTCTGTTAGAAAAACATTTACATTGAGAATGTTCAATCATTTCGGTGAAAATCTGAGAAAATCGCCGGCCTGATTAAAGGTAAATTCGAGGACTTAGTTTTCGAATTCAGTGTCATTTGTGCACATGAACAAATGTAGAAGTTGCATTGACCACCACCATGGACACCAAACGTAAATAGAGACTTATGAGGTGTAATTTTAATTTTGCATTAGGAAGGAATAGGAACAAGAACGGAAAACGAGCCCGTTCCTACACGACGAGTGTTCTAGATATGAACAACAGGTTACCAAAAGAACAGGTACAAGGAACAGGTTCCGCTTAGGAACGGAACAGGTTGGAACTGTTCCCTGAATTTACCTGTTCCGTCCCATCCCTATTTCATTTCTGGTTACAAACAGTAACTGTTCAATTTCATCATAGAAATAAAACGTAAATAATGAAAGGTTTGTTCGCGTCGTTGTTCCCTTGTTATTCTTCTCTATTCTCTAGTCTTTACCCCACCCAGGACCGTATTTTCAGCACTCAATACATACTTTACTTCCTTCTAAATTCCAAAATACGGTCTCTACCCTCCCAGGCTCAATCACTGGTTAGCAAATACGGTCACTACCCCTCCCAGGCTCAATCTCTGGGAGCGCCACTGAGTGATGAAATTAGTGAATTGTCATCAACTCAGAACACAATGCCATCTTCATTGTATTTTCCTTTGTGGGTTTAATCTCCTGTCTTACAATATTGAACTCACAAAGGAAAATACAATCTTCTGTCTTTGTCTTTGAAAGGTTCAACAAAAGTTTGGAAAACAAAGAAGAAGATCTTACAATATTGACATAAAAGATTATACTTGGCAAGACGATAGAGAATAGAGATTGATAAAACTCTATGATTCTACAGACAGTGACAGCAGATTTCAGGTTAATATTGATGTCTCCTCCCTTTGACATCCGAGTAATCGAGTGGTGGGAAGCTGACGTACACAAACAATATATAGTAATTTGAAAATGTACAATCACAATACATAAGCAAATAATTGATAAAAATCGTAAACTATTGAAGGCCTCCAAAAACTGACCTCCAAATTGACGTAGTGTAAAATAAATATGTCACAAATGAGAAGCAATTCGGTTACTGCCGAAAAAACAAGTATACATGATATGTTAAAAGAGACATCACCAAATGAAAATCACAATAATGCAGTGCCTGGTATACAAACGAATCCCATTTGTCCATATTCCCGATCTGTTCCTACTGGATTATCATCTTGTACCAGTTCCCCAGCTATTCTAACACCTACCTCTCCCATTTCGAATGATGATTCTACTATCCTCAAAACGTCATCTAGAATTGAAAATATTAAAAATTGGTCGATTTCCACGTATAAATGCACCAAGCAGTTGATGTTTGAGAAACTTGGGAAATCCTCAAGGACTGTTGATGCTGGTATGTTCAAAAATATTTTCACCATCATATTTTCATGAGGTTTTTTTTTCAGAACTTGAAATGCAAATTAATCTTCTTCGAGAAACGCAGAAGAAGTATAGTCAAATTTTAAGATTAGCACGTGTATTAGCTAATCACTTTTACCATGTAGTTCAAACTCAGGTATGTGTCAAACATGGAAAGCTTGAAATCAGTGGAAACTCCTAAGTAATAACTAAAGCTGTTCTAAATATGATTTCAATTTCTTCTTTCTATTCGACCATGAAAAATTATATTGTTATTAAGGCTTGAATAGTTTCATAGATGCGAAATTATTTTTTCAGCATGCATTAGGTGAAGCTTTTTCTGAGTTAGCTCAAAAATCTCCTGAACTTCAAGAAGAATTTCTATATAATGCTGAAACTCAACGAAATTTGACAAAAAACGGTGAAACTTTATTGGGAGCTTTGAATTTCTTCATTTCATCTGTAAATACACTTTGCAATAAAACAATTGAAGATACATTACAATCCATTAGACATTATGAAAATGCTCGAATTGAATATGATGCTTATCGTACAGATTTAGAATCGATGTCAACTAAGCCTGATGGTGCTGCTGGCTTAGAAGAGGCCCAGCAAGGTTTTGAAGCTCATAGAGAACAGTTCATGAAACTTCGTGCAGAAGTCACTATAAAAATGAAATTTCTAGATGAGAATAGGGTGAGTTTTTTTTCCACCATAATAATAAGCATTCATGTGAACTTGAAAACACTATATCGAACACAATGGTTTTAACTGCCTTGATTCATGTTTATTGCACCACATACATCTCAAGTGAGCATTTCACTGATATATAACAACGAGGGCGTCGATACATAGCTGGGATATAGCAGAGTCCTATGTAGGTACTACTAAAGGAAAGTGCACGTCTACATAATAACATAGCGACTGAAAAGTTCTCGGTCTAGCAAAGAAAACACAATTTTTTTGGCAAAAATCATTTTATTCATCAACAAAGCTTCTTTCTAGATTGATACAATCAGTCCAACGTCGCTCTTACATTTCGATACATTTTTTGAAGAACGATTCCAGATCGCATGGCCAGAACCATAGAAAATCAATAGTGTATTCAATAGTGTAACAAGTCCAAAAATTCAAATTTTATTTATTACATGCATAACGTGCCTTATACAACGTTCCATCAATTTCAATACTGAAACAACTCCTATTTTATATCTTAGTAAATAAAATACGAAATAGGAGTTGTTTCAGGTGCTAGGACTCATCAAAATAGTTCATTTCGCCGGAAGTTGAATATACAAGATTGCTCACGGAATAATGTCACAAGCATTTTCAATGCTTAGTTCTTTCGCAGTATTCACCTTACCGGACTAAACTACACACTAATGTTTTCAAATCACCCCAAAGGAAGCAATCACAGGGGTTGCGATCGGAAACTTACAAAAATAATAAATAGGTGATTTCCCGTATACTGAAATCGGACAGCTGATAATTCTACACGTATAGATATCAATACGAACCAGGTCTGGGCTGAGAATTTCGGGTAGCTTTGATTTCGAAATACTCGGCCCTGGTGAATATTTTATATAAATGATTTTTGGTATAATGACTTATTTTGATGAGTTCTAGCACCTGTCAAAAAAGCCTCATCTTTGTAAACACCCTGTATATAACGTATGTGAATATATTTTAACTGACGATTCCACGATTAATTTTCTATCTGATATGAAGAATTTTTTACATTAGCTGTTTTTGTTTTTAGATCAAAGTTATGCACAAGCAGCTTCTTTTATTCCACAATGCCATATCTGCTTATTTCTCTGGGAATCAGACTGCCTTGGAAGCTACCCTCAAACAGTTCAATATTAAAGTAAAAACACCAAATTCAACTTTTCCTTCATGGCTGGAACAGTAAACCAAGCTGTAGATTGACCCTGCAATCAAGGGTATTGCTAGAATGTACTTATTTCATATAGGTTATTCAATTGGAGAGCCCATTATCTGCCAGTATTGTTGTAAATTACATGTCACAATTGTAGAATGCAAGTGAATTTACTTTCCAAGAAAATTTGACTCGTAATGGATGGATAAGAGTTCAAATAGGCCATTTTATTTAGTCAACTACTCTATGTATTTACTAACCAAATAAACTTGATAGCTTTGTTAATTAACTTAATTTATTAAAATTCATTGAATCATATGTCTTGTTGATACTAAACCTCATGGTTTTACATGAGTTGTAGTGTTGCTGAAAAGTGTGTAAATGTCCCTAATTTATTGTAACCTGCATAGCCACATTTTGAAAATATCGAATTTTGATTAATAAAAATCAATAAATATATTTTTTTTAATCCCCTAAATCATTGCTGTTTTGTTCTATATTATTTGGTTATACCAAATTTATATTTTATATAATTATAAAAGCATTCTTTAACTGAAGAATCCGAGGTTTTCCAGATCATTCAGACACCAAAGGCAACTTCAAAGTTGATGCGTGAACAATTTTTACTGAAAAAAACGCTGCAAATTTCAGGCTTTTTCTTTCCAAATACATATCTCTAATTCATCTATCCATCCTCGATCTCGAAAATAAATTTATAGGTTTTATGGTCTAAAGTTAATGCTTTAAAGTTGACCGAACTCGAGTATGCTATAGAGCTAACTTGTGAACCTTCATGCTAAGGAAATAGATTTATTTAATTAATAACAAGGGTTGAGGTAACCTATAAACATAAAAAGTACAATTCTGAAAGAATCAATCATATAAAGACAACTGGCATGATACAGATATTGTCTTGGAATAGAGTTCCATACATCCAAGGCATTCTTGAAGGCCTCCGCAACCACCAATGGCAGCTGGTTCCACGGGTTGAATACCTTATTAGGAAGAAAAATCTGACGCAGCAAAGAATTGAATGCTTCCTTCTGTAGTTCGAAATGATGACCTCGCAAACTGTTTGTATTCAGGAGAAAAATGTAACAGATCTCATCCCAAAATGGGCATTCAGCGTCCCCCCCTTTGAAGTCAAAAAATGAAAATTGGAAATATAACATATCCTGCATGTTTTCTAGATAATTAAGGGATGTAGATGACGAATCTAACATCAGTTCAGAGCTCAGTTTTTTTTTCGCATTTTTTCCAAGATTTTGAGTACACTCAAATGAAAAAGTACTCCTCGTCAGATGGAAGTTGTGTTTATTAGTGATTTAGGTTTTCTAGGAGAAAACTGGTTGCATAGTAGGTTTCAACGTTGTCGAATACCTCTTCGTTGGAGATTTTGGAAAAGGTACGTTGAAAAAACTATGAGAATTTATCCAAAGATACCTTTGAAGATATTTCGTTAAAACTAATATGTTCCTAGGCTAATTTGTGATCGTAGATTCCAAATCAGACATCTGTTTAAGCTTATAACAACAAAAATATGTTGGTTAAGCCAGTGGCGCAGCTAGGATTTTGTTTTGGGGGGAGCTGAACTGAACAATTAATAATGAAACAATAAATATACGAAAGATGGAAAAAAAATGTAGAGAGGAAGGAATAATAAAACAAAGAATCAATGAACAATCCAATTTAAGAATTTATAACTTCTCATGATGACTAAGTTTTCCTATCGAAAACCCTGTGATTTCTTTCTTTGGAGGTCATTTGAAAAGATTAGTGTATATAAGGTGACCATTCGAAATTACGCCAGGCAAGACTTTGTGCACATCAAACAAATGGTGACCATTTCGAACAATTTCTGTAAACAATTCGGATAAATTTATTTTATAGGTGAGTTTGTGATCCTTTTCAATCAGTAATTTTTCATCTCCTCAGATTGAACTTCAACAATAATACTGTTTAGAAAACATCTACTAATAAAAGTTGAAAGATAATATAAATTGACAAAATGACAAATTCGATGTGAGAAACAGAAATCCTTTAAAAAATAATGCAACGGTGATCGGAGAAAATTTCTCCAATCACGCCTCCTGTCCGTTTCAAAAGCAACTGTCTCAAATATCTGCAGGTCATGAATCGCTTTCCCAACTCCCCTAGAAAAAGACACATGTGTGACCCGCCGTAAAAATTACAAGCATATTGTCACACATGGAAATTACGGGTTCAAGCTTCAACCTTATTCGTCTGAATAATTGACTAGAATACTATAATGGCTGTTTATCTGAAATTATCAAATTCAGTAATGAAATTGGAAAAATTATACTATCTAGATAAACTAATAGCAGGCCAACAAACATGAATGAATGAGGTACATAAATTGTTTTGTTGGCTTGCTATTAGTTTATCTAGTATGATTTTTATAATTTCTTTACTGAATTTGATAATTTCAGATAAACAGCCAATATATTATTCCAACTTCCTACTTGTTAAGTGATAGATAATTGTTACTTGTCTGCATGAACACTGCCATTGAAAAATAAGGACTTCAACTTATAGTACTTGATATTTGTGCTGCATCCACACTTTAACTAGATTTACCAGACTATTCAATATTGTCAGATTAAAAATGGATTCGAAGAAACTGAATTTTATATTAGTAAATTATATATCCGTACCTCAGAGCGAAAGGGTATTAAGTCCAAAAATTCAATTTTCGGGTTTTTTGGCTCACCTACATTTAAATTTCGCGCTCTACTTAGTGGTCTACCTTCAAGACGATTGGACTTAAAATAACGAAAATAACATAGTATCAAGTCCTTAATCACAACGCGAATCAAACGAAAAATGTAAGTAGTTTATGCTCTCCTGTAAAACTCGCATTTTGTGATTTAATACCCTTTTGCTCTAAGGTATGGATATATATATAACATATTTTTCATTACACTGCATTTTATGAATAGTATGAGCTCAAGAATTCTTTATCAAGTTCTTCAATCTCGTTCTCACAACAATAGCGAAAGAAATTGGTTTTCTTGACTATTTCAGCCCTTTTAAAACGATTTCAATTCAAATCCTATCAAAGGCGGAGAGGTGTACTGTCAACACACTAAAAGATTTTCGAATTATGCATGGTTAAGATCCGCCATAAAAAAACTAATTTTTGAATTTTTGCTTTCGGACTTGCCTATTTTAGGCTTATTTGTGGTCATGTATTCCGAATCTCAAATCAGTTTGAAGCTCGGACATATTTTTGACCCTCTGAACATTCATCAGGGTGGAAGATTTGTCAATTACGCTTGATTCAGAAGTTTCAGAAAAAAAGCAGGATTTAATATTCCGATTCAGCATTGACTTTTACGCCTTCTGTGGTGATTTTCGACAAGACCCCTTTTCTTCGTATCAGTTTTAGTGAAACTATAAACTGGGTGTCGAGTAAATAATGCTTGAAGATTCAAAAAGTTCATATATATATATTTCATCTTTTTGGAACAAAATTTCAAAATAAATAATTTTTAAAAGTCCTGTTGGAATTTAGTGATGCTTATCATATTCAAGGTATACATTTCATACAATAAAAAAAATTACATTTTGCCTATTGCATGTATTTAGTGAAAATAATAGAGAGATAAGTTAAGCTGAGGTAGATTAGGGAATAGAACGTTCTCAATGCCACAATTTAGTGAAAAGTTGTGTGTTCAGTATTGAACGCCCTAAAGCTCCTCATCTGCCCTTTAAGGGAATGTTTGAATATAAGACATGTAAATTCTGATTGAATTTCAGATTACTCTGCTCAACATTTTTTATGACTATCAGGCTACAGACCTTGTGGTGCAATAAAACCGTTGGAGATCATATTAGAAATTCATGTAAATCCAAAACCTTTTATTCACATATGTTAAGTACTGCACCATATTGTTTATCCAGAGCACTGTTTTACCTGCACATTACTTCAGTGTGGACATATCACGATGAAATTGTTAGGCTCAAAATTAATATTCACTCAATATTAGAAATATTTCAGTCTCTGAAACTAAATCAATTCAGAAAACTTTAACAACTTCAACTTCACATCAAAATATAACTGGCAAGATCGTCATCATTTATCACAATTACAACCTGTTAACTTATAATTATTAATCTCCTAAATGTACAAATCTGAAACAAAACTGATTCATTCACCACATGCGATTACCAGATGAAACAGTCGATTTCTCAATCCAATAATCCATATTCTATCGAAAACTACTTTGGTTATCTAAGTTACAATAACAAAGAGAAAAAAGCTTTCCAGTCCAGTCGAATGTCCGGAAGATTCAATTTAATCGTCAATTCATCAATAAAAAAGGCCGACATCCTTGAGGCATTGCTTTGCTATATTTGCGCAACAATTGATTAGTTGAAATTTGCGTTGATCAACGTTCGAGAAACCGTGAGTTAGTTTCAGAAATCATTCCGGTGAATTAAGTCCATCAAAATAATTTCACTAATCCCTTCCAGATAAAATTATTCATAATCGAAAACAGTAGTTTTATAACGAAAGGGAAACTTAGCAAGGCTGAAGATTTTCCAAACAAATACAATTAGTATTTCAGAATTTTGTGAAGTCCATCGAAAATGAATATCGCCTAACAATACAGAAACAAACGGTAACCAAAACATAACAGATTTTTCGACTGACTCAAGATACTAAATAAGTTGCAAAGGGTTTCTCTAGAATAAATCTTTATAAAAAAAACCTATAACTTCCATAAAAACTTCGTCTTATTGCCCACCATTTGATTGGCTCCATGTCTGTTACAAGAATTTAAAGTTTAGGCACTTTATTAGGAGGTATTTGCATATATTCAATAGTATTGCCTCTCTTGAATGTTCATATAAGTTCGATTGGTTGAAAAAAGGGACTCTCATAGACTCCAGAGTTCAAACCTATAATTTTCAATTCAAATATCAGTGATTCTTCGAAATCCGTTCAAATTTTAATGAAAGGTTTGGGAATTCAAAACCAATTATGAGTTGGAAAATTTATATAAATGTTTAGGCGATTTTTTCGCCATATTTTTTTATCAAGTCTCGACCTTCCTCAGTTGTACAATCGCAAACTTTTCATCTTCAGCCTAGTTATTCTATCTGGTTCTGTTTGTTTTACTTTGAAAACTATGTAAGTCGATTCATCAGAATTTTTGCATTTTGAGGTGGTTTCAAGTGGGAAAAAATCATAAAGAAATCAATATTCCGAATAGGACACTCTAAAAATAGATCGAGAGTACCGAATGCAGGACATGGAAACCGTTTCTTCGGGCCGATTTGTGTTTCAAAGAAACAAAAACAACTATCAAAGTTAAATGGCACTGAAATCAATCGACTTCAAGCTTTACATGTTCTCCAGCGGCAACTGGTCCGCTGTAGTTAGAGTGCACGATTAAAATTCAAAGAGGTGAGAATTCGGAAAGTGCAGTCAGAAGGATGCTTTCCATTGGGCGTAGTTAGAAATATGTATATGTCTTATTTTTATCTTTCGAATCAGTTTCTCTTCATATTTAATGGCTCAAGATGTACTATTTATTACGCTTTAGTACGTAGTGAGCATGTAAAAATGAGAAAACTGGATCGGCTTCCAGTCTGAATGTCTAAATTGAATGGAGATTAGTTAATTACTCCTAAATACATCACACCTAGCCAATGCTGAAGTAGTGGACCAGGCAGATCCATGTGTTGCAGGATCTTGTTCAAACCAAACACTGCCTGCATATTGGTAAAAATCAGCCTTCAAAGGAAAATCTGTAAATAGAAAATGATTATGACTAGTAATGAACCAATATGAGGCGAGCTCGCAACGATGAGGGCAGGAAGAGCTGAGCACTGAGCAGACCACCGCCCATGTTAGTACGAGTTAGGAAGGAAGAGAGGCGTCCACCAGCCAAAAGAGGCTAGTAAGGTTATTGCATGAAATACTCAGGGTGGTCCGAGTCTTTCTCAAATCTCTTGGCCTCTTCTTGCATGCTCTCTTTTATTTTCAAAATAGCCGCCGATTCCGTTTGGTCCTGCAAGGAAAGCGACTTTTAGTGGTTAAGTGTCAGTCTACAAAGCACAAGCACCAATCACCGGGATTTCAAGGGTACTGAACCTCCGTCTTCAGTCAGTGTATGATCTGGCAACACTCGATACGTATATGTCATCTATTTGAACCTATTTTCAGATATGGACAATCACAATTTTGAACACTATATCCAGTGGACACTGACAATACTATGCAGGGTGCCTATCGGAGAACAAGGAATCTCCAGAAGTACCAGATGTTTCGATCATTAAGATAGGGATCCTCTCCATCATCCACATAACTACAATAGTTGTTACCGTTCACCTTGCTCTACATTCGCATACATTCAAGAGATGAATTGAAATTATGTTAGGAAACAAAACCTGGACTAATCAATTTAAATATTTTGGGTTTCAATGGTTACCTTATGGCTCTGATACTTCCGAAGATTCACTTGTCACCCATATTCAAATCATGACTCGACACTATAATGATGAGAAATCAAGGGAAGCATTTGGTAAATACTAATTAAAATGCTAATTTATTATCTACACTCACCAATCATTCGTTCAAGCTTTTTGTTCTATAAAGGGTGTCTACTTTTAAAAGGGCCAAACTTCAAGGGAAGATCATACATAAGATTTGCAACAAAAAATGACAACATTTCTTGAATTCACGAAATATTTCAAGTTTTTCTATAAAATCAATTATACTTCAGTTATCCTTAGAGCCTCATCAGATTTTACCACAAATTTGGAAACAGCATTAAAGTTTCTACAAGATAAGAATTTCTGCCTGCCAAAAAATTCTTACTGCGGGCGTGGTAAGGGGATGAATGTCACGATTCTGAAGCGAACAAAACCAGTCATATTTTTCCATGGTTTTATCGATGAAAAATCATTAATTATGGACATGTTTCCTTTTCAGCAAAAACTACCCTATTTAGTGTGCTTTCGAATGACATATCAACTTTTGTGCTTGCTGCTTGTCTTCTGTCCTAATACCATGGCTAACAAGATAACAACGAATAAGTCGAAATATTCCAAACCTAAATTTGCTCCATTTTGAAGCTCTTTATGATTGAATATTGTAGTTATTTTCATGGAAATCTGTCGAATCAAAATAATTTGAAGGAATAAACTAAATTTAAATAGAACAAATTTTATGAAAACATGTGAAGAAAGACGACTACTACTACTACTTATGACAGTTATTCTAATTGCCCACCTCCTTGTTCAATACCTTTTACACATCGTAAAATGTATTGAATAAGGCATGTGGTGGACATTTCAAACGATTGTTATAAGTAGTATAAGTCTGCCTTCTTTACATATTTTCGTAGAATCTGTATTATTAAAATTTAGTTTATTCCTTCTAATTATTTCGATTCGGCAGATGAATTCATGATTTCCCTGAAAATAACTTCAATGTTCAATCATAAAGAGCTTCAAAATAGAGCAAATTTAGGTTTGAAATATTTCGACGTATTCGTTGTTATCTTGTTAGTTATTTTATTGATATTAGGGCAGAAGACAAAAAGCAAGCACAAAAGTTGATATATCATTCGGAAGCACACTGAATGGGGTAGTTAGTTTTTGCTGGAAAGAAAACATGTCCATAATCAATGATTTTTCATCGATAAAACCATTGGAAAAATATGACTGGTTTTGTTCACTTCAGAATCGTGACATTCATCTCCTTACCACGCCCGCAATAAGAATTTTTTTGGCAGACAGAAATTCTTATCTTGTAGAAAATTTAATGATGTTTCCAAATATGTGGTCAAATTTGAAGAGGCTCCAAGGATAACTGAAGTTTAATTGATTTTATGGAAAAACTTGAAATATTTCGTGAAATCAAGAAATGTTAAATTGAAGAATAACCGCCAACATTTCGACCATGTGTTATTTTTGTTGCAAATATTATGTATGATCTCCCCCTGAAGTTTGGCCCTTTTAAGAGCAGACACCCTGTATATCCAAAGTTTTTTTTTGTTAACAATCAAACTACTTTTATTTCTATTATCAGCTTAAATCTGTACATGAGCATGCTCCATTTCGAATATTCATATTACTTTTATAATCTTTGAAGCCCAATTCACTCAATAAAAAAAGTTCAATTAGAATAAGGATTTTTACAAATACTGTTTGAAAAACACCTACCTGAGCCTTTGAAAACTGTAGGTTTAGAATCACATGAATTTAAACATTACTGGAATGTGTTAAATAGCCATCAATAAGAGCACTTGGATTTCCAAAACTCAGCAACCATATTTTCTTCTCATTCTGCTCACTATTCCAGCGATTAATGGTTATCATGAAAAAAACCTAACATCTACAATATATGGTTTATCAAATTAGAACAAAAAAATCTCATCATAACAACTCCATGGTTAGAGATTGTTTTTTATGTGAACTAACTCTCTTTTATCCTTGTTGGTCGACTGGAGGACCGGAATATTCTTCAAACAGATTGTGAATTCCATGGCCCGCGAATGACTTCCTAGATCTCTATGCCATAGTCATCCTCCACATTACAAACAATTACTTGTTCATCGACTGAGGTGGAAGCTCTTTTTTTATATCAAATCGGACAAGTTTTCAAGAGTGTTGGCTCAAAATGCCAAAGTCATTAATATTCTTATTTAAAAGTTATTTATCAATATCAATAGTTCCTGAATATTGACTCTACAGGGTTTTGAAATAGGCATTCCAATGAAACCTATGTATCAATAGGCGGGATCACAATCCCGTAAATTTGGTTCAAATAAGCTTGTAGTTGAAATATAGTGATGAAATAATGGTACGCTCAGTTTTTTCCAGATAAATTATGTAATATTCGAATTCAGCACTCTCGAATTCAGTGAGATATTCAAACAACCGGGTTATCGTGGCTTTTTTTGACGTCATGAGTACTCTGGATCCTAATTGGCAAACGAACCAACAGCGACAACGTTGTGTCAACTAGCCGGTTGTGTGAGCAGCTGGTTACGTCACATCCGGGCGCGTTTTCCGCAAAGTTCGAACAGGGATTTTGGGATTTTCTTTGGAAAAACTACTTCGAAAAAAATATCCAACCACTTTCCTCAGCGTTCTGGACTCTACGGTATCCTTTCCATAAATAAGTGATCTCGCCTATTCCCGCAACAAGAAATGATTAAACACTTGTATTTTTTCAAGTTCAGTTTTTAATTAAATTCAAAATCCAAGGGCTCAAGTTGAATCACCATGTACATTCAATATTCTATGCTCATGTTGCCAGATCCACCTGTCCTCCCGGTTAAAATTAGTACAGATTGTATGATCTACTAACGTTTTCTCCTGGACCTCCAAATCCTCCTAAATTATAGTCTCCCATTCCGCTTCCGCTATCTTCCCTTGGCGTACCAGGTCCACCATTTGCTGGCGAGTTTTTCATACCATCCATCCCATCGCCATTCATCATGGAATTGGGGCCCATCGGACCCATCGAACCAGAATCGGGGCCACCACCCATTTGAAATTCCCCAGGCATATTTCCTCCCACTGCAGGTTTCATTATAGTATACATATTTTCGCCCCCAGAATTCGAAGAATCCTGAGGGCTAGGCATTATTGGAGTTCCGGGACCTGGTGGCCCTGCAGAACCGGGAGGTCCACCATAGTTACCAGGCGATGAAGAAGAATAATTCATAGGCTGAAAATGTGTATTCAGATATTTAATGTCTCATTGAAGAAGTTTATTGTGTTATAAGTAGTAAGGTGAGAAATTGACTTGTTTATTAACATCTATTTCTAAGAAATAAAAATAACTGTTCTGCTTCAAATAACCTGAAAGATCACAAGATTTAGCAGTAATTACCACATAAAGTTGTAAAGAATTCATACGAATCAACGTATACTCCGTTTAAGAATTATTGACATCTCGGTTGGCTGTGAAAAATCGAATTTAAGTTGGTAATAGACTATTCAGTAATATTTTGGGTTGCTGAATTCAGGTTGGTATAGGAATAACACTAACATTACCCATAGAAATCTTGCTTTGATGATTTTATCGAAGATATTGGTGAATGTGTAATTATAAAAATTTGCTCTGAATTTGAGTATTTTTTGTCTTATGCTATTAAAATGGCTGGAATTGACCAGGACACATCGCGCCTAACAAGAGAACGCCAGGCAGTTTGTCGGTGTTACTTCGAGTTTTTCAAAGATTTGGCATATATTTCCCATAGTGTTTCAGGTAAACTGTTATTCACCGACTCAAAGTGATCAATGTCTCTTAAATTTTCAGATTTCACCAAGCCCTGTCCGTAGAATATTAGCATGTTATTACAGCCTGGAATTAGCAGTGGAAGAAAACCTGTGCGATACGATTATTCCTTCAAAGAGACATTGAATGACTTTGTTTTTGCTAGAATTGAAAACAATGAATATATCAGTTCAAATATCCTTTTCGAACTGGCCAAAGAGCACCTAGATTTCAATTGTTCGAAGTCAACATCATATTATATCATAAAAAAAATTGGATACAAATACAAAAAAGTTGATCGAAGGAAAATTCTTACTGATAAACAGAAAAATATAATAAAAATAGTACGATATTGTGATAAATACCGAGAATACATGGAACAAAACGTAAAATTCATTTATCTAGATGAAATTTGGATATTCAAAAACGGTATTCAAATTTGTCAGTGGACACTAGAAAATAATCCAAAAGCTATGCCGAGTATATTTAAGGGTAAAGGCAGAAGGTGCACTATTTTGAATGCTGGGACAATTGATGGATTTTTACCTGGATGTGATCCGATTCTTGACAGTGGCATTGATGATAAGAATTACTATGAATGGTGAATTATTTCAGAAATGGGTTATTGAAAAATTGAAACCTTTCCTGCATAAGGATGCCCATCAATAGGATTATGTCAGCTTATTCAATAAACACATCCAAATCACTACACTACGTGGAAACAATGTTTTCAATATTTTTATCTTTGCTCTTGTATCAATCATAGATATTTCAAGTTTATTTATTATACTTATACTGTATGGTACCCTGTTCACATTCCCTCTGCTAATACACATGCTTTATTGTTCCCAATTCAAAATTATACTGAATAATTGTGAAATTGCTCATCAATTATAATATTTTCAATAATTCATGGACAGTTTCAATTAATGAAAATAAAAATTGACTTTCTTGAAGTATTCAACACCGAGCAATAAATAATTCACAAATTGGTTCATATATTGATAGTTCGGTACAAATTTCATGTCAAAATTCTTCATGTACTACATAGATTCTTAATTTTTGTTTCTCTCTTATTTCTTAATACATTATAACGTTTTTTCCAATCCATTCTTTTTGCCCTGTGCTTGCGAAAGATCCAAAATTTTTTTCTATTGCACCACTAGCTACCTGCTAGAATTCCATTAATTATCCTTCTTGAATCTTGAGATAAAATGGTACTCTTGTAGTTATATGGTAAGAATTTTGCAAGATTTCCAATACCAATAAATATTGCATGGTCCTGAGTGAAAATAAATATTTATTTGAATGATCTTCAATTTTCCATGGTTGACTTTTATATGAGATAATTTCATATGAAAGCATTCCACGATATTTTTGCGCTTTCAAACCTGAACTCCCATGTAGAAACTGAAATCGAAATATTCCGGCTTAATTATTCGATAATTCCAATAATTCGTATACTCAACACTTTTCTAGGTTATATTTATGTTTTATTTCTATGATGAAGTTTAGTTACTTTTTGTAACCAGAAATAAAGCCTCGACTGGACGTTCATGGCCTGCTTCGATGTCAATAATTCTTGAATGGACTATATGTACGCAAGCCTAAACGTTAGTGTTATGTTTCGTTGTGTGAACATTTTCATATAAAACTTTACGTTTAAATTGCGTTTGTGATATGTGTTACGTTCATTGTGAAAGAACCGCTATCCAATGCAGTCACAGGGATATTGAAAGAATAACAAGTTCTTCAATTATCAAGTCATTTAAATTTACTTACCGTTGACGTATTAGGTTGCCACTGAGGTCGTCCACCAGGACCAGTCATGGACATTGGAGGCATGGGTCCTGGTCCTAAACTGTTATTGGGAGGTGGACCCCTCATACCCGGGCCATATGAACCAGGACCCATAGGACCCATAGATGGACCTCTCGGAGGATTCATTCTATTTAGTGGATTCATACCAGGAGGACCTACAGAAAATTAAATTTGATGTCTGTTGTTCTATATCTATAGCTCTAATCAGTTTAACATCACATTCAATTTGGAATAATGATGTTGTTCGATGGAACTGGACTCGTCTTATTATTAGGTTATCGGAGATTCTTACAGAATTAGAACATGCATACTTCTATAGTCAATAGTGATTTTGCATTAATATGGAAAAAATTGTCCATGAATCTATGTGATTGTTGCTAAACTAAATGGATTAGAGCCTTCAATGAGATTGATATCTTCAACAGAATAAATATAATATACACTCAGTGGCATGGGAAGGGTTACACCCAGAAGGAATACATTTTTTAACCTGATTTTTTGACAACAGAATGACTATACAGTCTGTCCAAGATGAGCATGGGATAGAATTATGTCTAGAAAACAGTAAGAGATACGGGGTCCGTTGAATAAGAAAAAGGTTGTGTTTTTCATATATCACAATTTAGAGAATTTAAAAATTCAGGGAAGTTGCGGTGAAATCCGGAAAAACCCGAAATTTCTCAAAATCGTTACACTTTTTTTCGTTTAAAAACGAATTGCAGAAAACATTGCACATTTAAATTGTCCGATCTATGCTATGGCCCAAAAAATTTTGTTATCCAACGTTTCGTCTTCGAGGAGCCATCATCAGCTTTTTTGAGCGCTCGTACTACTTACACGAGGGCTATATCATTTCGTCACGATGTCTGTATTTTTCGAATTATGTTCGACTCACTGATGACGAATCCGTCGAAAAATTCGAGTCTGTCCCTCCGTCCGTATACACGATAACTCTCGAACGGAATGTCCTAGAAACTTGAAATTTTCAGGGAAGGTTCGAATCTCGAATACCGCGGTTAAGTTCGTTATTGAGCAAAATTCGCCCAGGGGTTCCGTAAATTTGGCCGCTCGAAATTATGTTTTCCTGATAACTTCGAAACTACAGATTCGATCGAGGTGGAATTTTGCACTCATATGGAGAATCACGTGTTCAAGCTACATGCAAAATTTTGTCCAGCTCACCTGACCAGAACCATAGAATATGATAACTTTGTAATGGAAAGGCCTATGGACTTGAAATTTTCAGGATAGGTGTGGATCTCGAATGCTGCGGTCATGTTCATCAATGAGCAAATTTAGATTATGGGTTCCGTCAATATGGTCGTTTGAGATTCAGTTTTCTGAGATGATATATTCGAGCTAAATTTTTTCCAGATCGCATGATCAGAACCATAGAAAAGCATAACTTTTGAACGGAAAGGCCTAGGGACATGACATTTTCAGGATAGGTTTTGATCGCGTATTTCGCGGTCACGTTCATCAATAAGCAGAATTAGACTAGGGGTTCAAACTATTTTTTTCCTGATAATTTCGAGACTATTTATTGGATTGGTATGAAACATAGATGAAGAATAATGTATTCAAACTACGTGGGAAATTTTGTCCAGATCGCATAACCAAGACCATAGAAAATTCTAGGGAATTATCGAAAAAAAAAATTGGTCACCTAAAGCACTGACGTGAAGTCTGGATTTTCGCCTTAGTTTGAAATTTTCTTTGACAGCTGTCAAAATTTTTCCAATTGGTTTCTGAAACTGGAGAATGCGAATCAACCTACAGGGGGGATAAGCGAGCGCTCAAAAGCTCCTGACTTCACGGCAGTGCTTTTCATCATTTTTTTTATACGGCCTGTGGTTTTTATGACAAAATCTAAGGTGCTTTTCGATTCTGAGTTAGATGATCGTCTTGGAAAAAACTAAAAAGTATTTATTGATAATTCAGTTACTAAACATAAGTACATAATGTAGTAGGTAAATCCGATACGGGGCGGTAAAAGTATGCTCGCGGGTGCACTATGGCCACGCACGTACATTTCCCCCTTCGTTTTCCCCCGATAAATCGAGAAGTAGTTCACCATGGACTCACCTCAACTACAATAATTTTGATTCGAAATAATATGACACTGTAGCGAGACTATCGAATCAAAGATTGTGAAACAAACCACAGATTCTGCGAACCAAACCGGCCTTTAGTGTGACAAAGAATGTCATTGTATTTTCATTCACTTCTAGAGATGGGATCACCGAATTATATGGAATATATCAAATTTTATCAACACAAAACCCAATATTTCTTCATGTGGAACAGCTACATAACTCATATTATCCATAGCTTATATGTATACACAAACATTCAGCAGGATATGACGAATAGATACCGAAGTTCTTTCAGTGATACAATCCACACGAAATTTCACATGAACCTTAGTGTTGTTATCTTACAACGAACTACAAAGTTTAGATTCAATCGGATCGGCATTTTTTGTTGAAAAAAAAACTCATTGGTTATGTCTACGGAACCCTTGGGCAGATTTCACCCACCCACGAACTTGACCACAACCACGAATTTTTCATCTGCGAGTTCAACCTAATCGTTGAAGACCATTCTTGAGTCAAAATTTGGAAATTACAGACATTTGTGCAAAACGAGAACGCTCTTGTTCGTAGACACAAAAGCGCGCAATAATAAAACATTTATTTAATTTGTTTTTGTGCTTTATTGACTTTCGGAATTGAAAAGTTGCTTAGATTTTGTCAAAAATATATGGCCTGTCAAAGACCATACGTCTGATAAAAAAGAATGTTGACACCATTAGATAGAGCAGAAAAAGTGGCAATGTAAATGTGTCATTAATTTCGAAATAAGTGTTCGGATATCTTTCTAACTAATAATGATAGGGAGAATCGATCAAATAAGTTATGTGGAAATTCAGTCTAGCTATTCCACGTGAAGAGTTTTTCTGATAAATTCAATAAAATTCGGTTATTTCATGTTTTGAAGTTTATAAAAACAAAATTACAGCATTTGTCCTACTGACAATGAACACTGAAGACTCCAAGTCAGTACTTTTCAGAAATCTATTCGGCAACTATTTTTTTGGCAATCAAAATTAAACCGTATCAGTTTCAAATCGATCCGGCTGAGGATTTAACGGTGGCTAGGTGTCACAAGCAGACATTAACTATCGTATTTTGTCAATGTCTGAATGTGTGTACTCAGCTACGGGATCACGAAAAACATTATTAATTTTTTTTCGGAACACATATCTATGAAATTTCTTGCAAATGTTATCGTTTCATCCTTTTCGTAAGACTACCACATTGCCAAACAATCGAGTTGAGAAAATTATTCCTTCAGGGTGTAATACTAATGTCACTGAGAGTATAAATATGGGGAGATGATAATATAAGAATTATACTCAAATATTGAAACATGCACCATGCAATTTATATAATTTTGTATTATTGAATCAAGTCTGTTATCTGGTGGAAAAAAAATGAACGCACTATTTCGAGGGGAGTAAGCTGGAGAGAATGTCCTAAAAAGTTTCACCATCTGTTATTTTCATTTGAGTAGCGCAAGTATGCAGGAAAAAATAATGTCAACATTCTCATCCCATACAAAAAAACGTAACAAAAATTATGTTGCAACATTTAAAAGCAAAGCTGTGAAGTGATATTTTACTAGGTGGTGAAGAGGCACAGTTTCCTACCTTGCCAACCTACAAACTCTCCGCCTTCACCTGAAGCAAAAAATAGAAAGATGACAATAAATAACATCTTTTACGACATCTCTTCATGCCTGTGTGCAAGTTTCTGTTAATTTAAAACCAAATTGTGGAAAGAACACCATTCTTTTCATTAAATTCTCACCTTGTCTTGTGGGATCCATATTATTAGGCATCATAGGCTGGCCTCCAGGCTGGAAAATAAATTAAACTAGAGTAAAATTTCACGTTACAAAAATTTGGTTCAAATGTACATCCAGTTATGTAGTTGAAATAAAGTGATAAAATACTATGTACCGTAAAATTGGGTGAATAGAAATACAAATACATTCTGATGTTCGAATGCTCATATCTCTTAAGAGGAAAATAATGTAATATCCATATTTTGAGAAAAGTCAGGTCACACTTAATACAATAGACCCTCGTTGAGAAAATGTGTGTGCAATTGATGATTTTTGCAAAAAAAATATTATGCCGCTTGTTTCTATTCGCCTTCGAGGTGAAAACTCGTCTATATTGCTAGTGGTCTGCAGTGGGGGTTTATGGAAACCGATATAAAATCGAGTGTACAATATAACAGCATAGAAATATTTTTTTCGTTTTGGAAGCAAAATAAAATCAATTCATTTCATGAACGCCAACTTTATTGATATGGAATACAAATCGAATATTCTTCAATATGTATTAGGTAAATGAAATAATGGGTTTACCTAAAAACTACCCGCTTTGGAACATGTTTCGTATAGTTCGTTGGTTAAGCTCTCGGAAATTGCTTGGCGTTCTTTGTTCCCTCAGAAATAATATGGTATTAAAAAAAAATTAAGAAAAGCACTGCCGTGAAGGCAGGAGCTTTTGAGCGCTCGTACATGCACCTTGTAGGTAGATTCGAATTTTCCAGTTTTGGAAACCAATTGGGGACATTTTTGACAGCTGTCAAACAAATTTTCAAACTAAGGCGATAATCCAGACTTCAAGTCAGTGCTTTAGGTGACCAATTTTTTTTTCGATAATTCGCTAAAATTTTCATACGGTATCTATAGTCTTGGTGATGCGATATGGACAAAATTTCGCACGTAGTTTGAATACATTATTCCTCAGCTAGGTGCAAAATTTCATTCCAATCAAATCGGTAGTTTCGAAATTATCAGGAACAAAATATTTTGAACGGTCATATTTACCGAACCACTATTCTAATTTTGCTCATTGATGAACGTGACCGTGAAATTCGCGATCCAAACACACCCTGAATATTTCAAGTTCCTAGGCCTTTTCCTTCGGAAGTTATAATTTTCTATGGTTTCTATGGTTCTGGTTATGCGATCTGGACAAAATGTTGCTTTAATATGTCATTCTCGATTAAAATACAAAATTTTATCTCGATCGGATCCGTAGTTTCGATATTATCGAGAAAACAAAATTTCAAACGACCGTATTTACGGAACCCCTAGTATAATTCTGCTCATTGATAAACGTGAACGCCACATTTCAGATCTACACCTATCCTGAAAATTTCCAATCCCTAGGCCTTTCCGTTCGAAAGTTATGATTTTCTATGGTTTCTATGGTTCTGGTCATGCGATCTAGAGAAATGTAGCTTGAATATATCATTCTCCATAAGTATACAAAATTTCGTCACGATCGAATCTGTAGTTTGGAAATTATCAAGAGAACTAAATTTCAAGCGACCATATTTACGGAACCCCTTGTATAATTTTGCCCATAGATGAAAGTGATCACGACAATCGAGATCCACACCTATCCTGAAAATTTCAAGTCCCTAGGCGTTTCCGTTCAAAAGTTACAATTTTCTATGGTTTCTATGGTTCTGGTGATGCGAGCTGAACAAAATTTCGCATGTAGCTTGAACACCTCATTTTCCATCAGAGTGCAAAATTTCATCTCGATCGAATCAGTAGTTTCAAAGTAATCAGGAAAACAAAATTTCGAGCGGCCATATTTACGGAACCCTCAAGCGGATTTTGCCCAATAACGAACTTAACCTCGGCATTCGAGATTCGAACCTACCCTGAAAATTTCACGTTTCTAGAACATTCCGTTCGAGAGTTATCGTGTATACGGCCGGACGGACGGACAGACTCGAATTTTCCGACGGATTCGTCATCAGTGAGTGAAACATAGTCATTTGAGACCATTTTCGGCTCAAAATTCGAAAAATACAGACATCGTGACGAAATGATAGTAACGGATTTATAACCAAAACTGTCTTACTTTTTGTTTCCATCCACCCCATTTGACCGGTAGTTGAAATAAAGTAATAAAATACTATGTATGCTTAGTTTTTTTTTTGAGAAATGTATTATGCAATGTTTGATTAAACGCCGCTCTTAAACAACAGTATTATGGCGGCTACTTGTGACGTAATGAGTAATCCGGGCTCTGTTTGTCAAATCAACAAAACAGCGAACAACGTTCTGTCAAAAAATCGGTGTCAACATCGACGATTGGTCAGGACTTGCTACGTCACATCCGGGCGCTATTTCGTCAGTGTTCGCACAGGAACAACTTTGGAAATTAATTTTTGTTGAACTTCGAAAAAATCCAACCACTTTTCCCATCTTTCCCGAGGTTGTGGTATTTTTTCCAGAAATTAGTGACCTCGACAAAATCAGATAACTTCAAGAAATTATGACTATCAATACCTCATACTAAGCCGTTTTTTGACTGGTTGGACAGAATGTTCCAAAACACAGCATTATTTTTACCAACAAATAGAGAACAGTCTAAGCTGTCGCCATCATATATTTTTCGTCGATTTTATTCAAATTCATCTCGAAATGATTGAGTTTCGAGGAATTTCGTCGACGTGTCAATTGGCGTTTCATTTAATTCCGGGGGAAACGTCACGGAATATCTATGATCGACCTAAATTATTACGGACTTTCTCGAGGTGTCAAAAATCGATCATTTTCAAATCGAGTTCTTGCGAAAACTGTTGAAAAGTAGGAGACGCCACATAGTTATTTGAGACCTCACGTCCTTTGAGCTGGAAATTCGACCCTTGGCGGAGCCCGAGATGTTGCGGTACGCCCGTTACTTCCTCTGTGAATTCTTTTGACTTCGCGAAAAAAAAAAGGAAAAAAGAAATCGATTTGAAAAAGTCCGATTTTTGACACCCCCAGAAAGCCCAGAATAAATTAGGTCGATCATAGATATAACGTGACGTTTCTCCCGGAATTAAATTAATCGTCTTTTGACACGACGTCGAACATTTCGAGATGAATTTGAATAAATAGGATGAGCTTTTATTGGTGAAAGTGAAAAAATCGAAACCTCCTGGCCCTCATCCCTGAAATATTCATATTGAAATATTTTTGAAAATCATGCTCATAATGTGAATCGTTTGAGTGGTAGTATCGTGCAATTCTTTTAAATTCGATTCCTAAACCTACAAAATAATATTCAAAATAAAGGACTTTGCCCATCTAATGACAAATGACTTTCGATTTTTATAATCATTTCGCTTTCTCGTCAAATCATCAAATTTACCAAATTGAATAAATGTTAGGTACACAATGTAACTTACGCCATTGAAATCATTTCCTAATGAGGGCATTCTAACACCAGGCCTTGGTCCACCAGGATATCTTGGCCCCATGAAAGGTTGTGATGACATCATTTGTGGGTGAGGGGTTGGTGGTTGAGAATGAGGAGATGGTTGGTTGGAGGGATGTGTGGGTGGCGAAGGTCTCATCGCAGAATTCTGAAAGATACAATATTTGGATGATAATGTTTTACGAAAATGTAGAATTTACTCACTGGGAAAAATCCAGGAGGTATTGGACCTCCTGGCATTCCGTCTGTAGGCGGCATTTGTCCAAGTGGACTAGGAGTAGGTCCAGCATTCTGAAATAATGGCTATGTTAAATTTCTTCCATTTAAAGTGACTAACAATCTTATCTTACATGGGCCAAACCATTTACACCATATCCAGAATTGACAAAACCCTGCAATTAAAAATCAAATTAATACATTCAATTATATGCAATTGAACTGCTTCACAAGCTATGATCGAAGTTGCAAAAGTCATTCTGCAATTCCAGAAAACTACAAAAAAACTCAACTCAAGTATGTACAATACTCACATAATCATGAAATGCTTTTGCTTCTGAAGAATGTTCACAAGTGTCTCTTCGTTCAGGAGCAGCGCAGTATAAGTCCCAGAATACGCTAAAATGAAAGACACTGACCAAGAGGAAACTTCAAAAATGCAGAACACTCACCACCACCAGGAATGCAGAAATCCAGGAGGTTCTCCTAGGGTTATGTTTTTCTCCCATCTTATCTAAAAAAAAATGTATCTTTGAAAATTTGAAGCAGTTATGTTTTTTCTATTCCTTACCTCAGAGAGAAATGTTTGAGCAGCTTTTTGAGCACCGACGTGTAATAAATACTCATATACATATAGTGCTAACCTGCGAGTGAAAACAAAATTTTATGAGATAAAAATCTTCTGAATGTTATAGAAGTTTCCACGAATGAATACAAATAGAAAGGTGCAATTTCATTCCTACAATGTGAATGTTTGAAAATGAACCCAGCAATAGGAACTTACTTTTCTCTTGCTTGCGCATCAGATGGCACAGTAGATCCTTTTCCTTTAGCATACATATTGGAAAAAGGGAAGAACTCCCAATAGTAGGATCTACATTCGACCAAAATATACAATTAAAATGGAAACTATTTCAAAAAACGCGGTAGATCTACATGGCAGCTGTATGCAATCTCGAGGTTCACTCAACTCATGGCAGTCATTTTTTCTGTTGTTTCACAAAACTTTTCTGATTATCTTTGTACTTTTTTGAAATTGGATTGGAGAAACTTTCAGTTCGAATTATTTTCACTCACGTCAATTTGTTATTCCTACAAACCGCTAACACAACAATCAACACCAGGATTTGGTTAAGGGAGCATGCGTGGCGCCTCTTGATGTTTGCAGGCGTAGGATATCTATCCCGTTATAATTTCAACTACCCTTCACTAAACCTGGAATACTTTTAACATTTTCTTCTCAATCGAACTATCGGCCGAGGGCAGATTGTTTTGCCCGAAACTCAAGGAATTCAGAAATTTTTAATTGTCATGTATCTCAATATTCTCAATTCAACATGGCAACGCAGTACATTCGTCTTGCTTGACCACATTTCGTTTGCGAATGCGCCAAAAATAAAACGGGTATCAAAAACCAAAGTCAAATATAAACTTAATGTCTTCGATAGATATGAAAACGATTTTAGTGAGGAAAGAAATTGAAATATTCCCCTACCCAATAATAGAAAAAAAAATAAGCTTTTCATTAATTTAATCTGAACTCAACCATTATTGAGTAGACTAGAGAACTTTTAAGTATAAATTACTGAATTCATATTGAAAAACGATTATCAGAGACTCGCGAAAGAATCTGTAAATGTGTAAATATGAGGAAAATTGTTATGGAATAGAATGATTTTTTGCTGAATAAATGTGAATGAAAGAAGAAGAAAAACAAAAAAACCATTCGAAAAAATTAAATTATCTTAGGCAAGGGACTGAATTATTTCTTGAAGATTCTGCATAAGATATAACAACATAGTTAGGATTGTCTAATCTATTTTTTTATCTCTAATACAATTTCTTGTATCTATGATTCGTTGAAAAATAACTTTGACAATTCAAGGCATTCAAGGTCAAGCTTTTGAGTTTTGACAACACTTGCGGCTGTCAGCTGTTCGTCGTAGCGGCTGCATCGGCGCACCCTAGCTAGAACTTAGGGATGTAAACTACCAAAAAAAAATTCTTCCAAATAATGAGTGCATAAATATTGTTTACGAAGTAAAATGGCACAAAAGCCGGGGGAATGGGCGAATATCCTTATTGAACGCTTTGAAAACCAGGTTGAGAAAATAATTCATGTGCATGCTTCCTATCTTTCAAATCGATAAATAAAAGCCAGAGAGATATACATATTTATATCAATAAGATGACTTCGAATGTTCATTACTAATGTTGAATATTTCAGCTGCCCTGTCGTATTGGAACCCAAACGACTCATTCAAAATTCAACGAAGAACAAAACAAAAATTGTATAATTCAAATATCTCGATATCGTTTTGCCTTAGTTCTGGATGGTTTCGTAAAAATTTTGAAACGTACTCAAGATCAGGTAGAAAATCATCTTGATCTAATTTTGCAATATTATACACACTAAGAATTCTTTTAGTTTCAAACTGGATCTAGTTGTGCTTCTCGCCAACATGGTGCTGAATTCGAAAGAAATTATTATGATAGTATTATTATTGTTTTGGAGACTTTGGAAAAATGTTTCAGTATTCAACCAAAAGATTCTATTATCCTGACTATGGAGGAAAACCAAAATCTCAAAGCTTTGTTGAAGGAAATATGTGCTTTTTTAGGTATTTCATTCTGCATATTTTTTAAGGTTCCACAAATTACTGTTCCTGTTTTTAGATCTACCGGCAGAAAATGCAAACAGTTATGTGATTAGAACTTTGGCAAGTAAAGTTTTATTTGCCTTGAGTATAAATTTTTTCAACGCTGTATTTAGTCGCATTTCTTCAAAACTGCAAGAGCTGGCATCTTGCCCTGATGAAAATCCTGATTTTAATGACATAGATTTGATTCAGCATATAAATGTCGATGTTGTGAGATTAACACGTCTTTTGAGTGAAGCAATTCAAAAATTCAAACTATTGAAGAAATCTGCTCAGTTAGCTTTAGTTAATTCATTAGAAAAAGCTATTTGGAACTGGATGGATAACTACTCCCAGGAATTTGCAGAAATTCAAAAAAATCCAAATGAAGAGCTATCTAAATGTTGTGAACAGTTGTTCGATATTCTCGATAATTTTGGAGACAATAAAAAAGGAAGAGCAGCTGTGTGGTCGTTACAAATTATGTTACTCGTTTTAGCTCCTGTAAGTAAATATTGCATGTACAGTAGAACCTTGATTATCTGGGTAAGCCAGGACTTTACCTTTGCCGGATAATGCAAACACCTCATTTTTAATTCTCTAAATATATTGAAACCTCTACCTGTGGACACCCCTTTTAACCGGACAAATCTCTGGAACGCAAGTTAGTCAAATCAGTTATAAATTTCAAAATGTCTTGAGGGAACAAATTGCTGTCTAAAAGCTCAGAAAGAACTGATAACTCCTCTGAAAGTTCTAATGCATTTATATCACGAGCTCTTGAGGTTGTTACAATATTCTAACAATTCATTTTTTGGGAGTTCTCTTAGGGCAAATGAAAAACAGTTGGAGAATTTGCTCACACGTTTCTAAAGGAAGAATAATCTCTGGATAATGAATGAATCTGCCAGATGTAATTGAAGATTCAATGGAAACTATGGAAAGTAACACTAATATTTGAGTTTCATTTGATTTCAGTTGAAAAACACGCTGTGACAACTCAAGTTTGAGAATCCATATTTTCCGCAGAAAGGAACATATACATTTCTCTTTCTTGAATTGAAAGAAACAATATTATTATATCAACGAATATAATCCGGTGGCTGAATAATGTCTTAAAAGTTATTAAAAGTCAGGAGCTTTTGATAGCTCGTTCATGCACCTTGTGGTTAGATTCGCATTTCCAGTTTTAGAAACCAATTGAAAAAATTTTAGACAGCTGTCAAAAATAATTTCGAACTAAGGCGAGACTTCACGTCAGTACTAAGTGATCAATTTTGTTTGAGATAATTCGCTAAAATTTTCTACGGTATCTATGTTCTTGGTGATGCGATCTGGACAAAATTTCGCACGTAGTTTGAATACATTATTCTTCAAATATGTCCAATATTTCATTCCAATCCAATCATTTGTTTCGAAATTACCAGGAAAAAAATATTTTGAAAGGACATATTCACGGAAGCCCTAGTCTAATTTTGCACATTGATAAACGTGACCGCGAAATTCGAGAAAAATTTGAAGTCCCTAGGCCATTCCGTTCGGTCTGGTTCTGGTCATGTGATCTGGACAAAATGTAGCTTGAATATATCATTCTCCATTAAAATACAAAATTTCGTTACGATCGAATCCGTAGTTTTGAAATTAACAAGAAAACTAAATTTCAAACGACCATATTTACGGAACCCCAGGTCTAATTTTGCTCATTGATGAACGTGACCGCGACATTCGAGATCTAGACCCACCCTGAAATTTCAAGTCGCTTGGCCTTTCCGTTCTAAAGTTATAATTTTCTATGGTCTATGGTCATGCGATCTAGTAAAAATTTTGCATGCAGCTTCAATACGCCATTCTCCATCTGAGTGCAAAATTTCATCTCGGTCGAATCAGTCGTTTCGAAGTAATCAGGAGAACAAAATTTCGAAGGCCATATTTACGGAACCCCTGGTCAAATTTGGCCCGATAACGAACTCAACCGCGGCATTCGACATTCGAACCTACCCTGAAAATTTCAAGTTTCTAGGTCGTTCCGTTCGAGAGTTGCTGTGTATACGGACGGCCGGACGGACAGACACGAATTTTTCGACGGATTCGTCATCAGTGTGTCGAACCTTGTCGATTTAGACCATTTTCGGCTCAAAATTCGACAAATACAGATATTGTGACGAAATGATATAGCCCTGCAAGTAGAACGAGCGCTCAAAAAATACCAAATAGCACAACTTACCTTCAATAACTCAATTTATAATGTTCCAATCCAAAGGCACAATGGCTCAAAAAAGTAAGAATATGCAAAAAAACTCTAACACTTTCAATCTGGACATGCACTCGACGAACATTGAAATATTAATTTTTTGCTTTTCTCATCACAATTAAAAGAAATATGGAATTATTCATATAGAATAATCGGATTCCCTAATTTTTGAGCGCTCGTACAACTTACACGAGGGCTATATCATTTCGTCACGATGTCTGTATTTTTCGAATTTTGAGCCGAAAATGGTCATTTTCAGTGTAGGTTCATATCCCGAATGCCTCGGTTAAGTTCGTTAATGGGCCAAATTTAGATATATTCAAGCTACATTTCTCCAGATCACATGACCAGAACCATAGAAACCATAGAAAATCATAACTTACGAACGGAAAGGCCTAGGGACTTGAAATTTTCAGGATAGGTGTGGATCTGAAATGTCGCGTTCACGTTTATCAATGAGCAGAATTATACTAGGGGTTCCGTAAATACGGTCGTTTGAAATTTTGGTTTCTCGATAATTTCGAAACTACGGATTCGATCGAGATGAAATTTTGTATTTTAATCGAGAATGACATATCAAAACAATATTTTGTCCAGATCGAATCACCAGAACCATAGAAACCATAGAAAATTGTAACTTTTGAACGGAAAGGCCTAGGAACTTGAAATTCTCAGGGTAGGTTCGGATCGCGAATTTCGCGGGCACGTTTATCAATGAGCAAAATTAGACTAGGGGTTCCGTAAATATGGCCGTTCAAAATATTTTTTTGCTGATAGTTCCGAAAATACTGAGCGGATTGGGATGAAATTTTGCACCTAGCTGAGTAATAATGTATTCAAACTACATGCAAAATTTTGTCCAGATCGCACCACCAAGACCATAGATACCGTAGAAAATTCAAGCGAATCATCGAAAAAAAAAAGGTCAGCTGAAGCACTGACATGAAGTCTGGACTTTCGCCTAAGTTTCAGAATTTTTTTGACAGCTGTCGAAAATTCCTTCAATTGATTTCTGAAACTGAAAAATGCGAATCTACCTACAAGGTGCATGTACGAGCGCTCAAAAGCTCCTGCCTTCACGGCAGTGCTTTTCGTAATTTTTCTTCCTCTTCCAGGCGCTCAAAATTCTGGTTGATGAATTGAGAATGAAAAATCTTTTTTGAAATATCACGAATGTCGCCAAAAAATAAAAAAAAACGATCATTATGAAGTATCATCAAAGACGCTAAAAGTTGATATCAAATTACTTAGCGTTTTTTTGATACTTCTTCGCCAGGCCAATCTCATTTACGAATAATATATTATTGTAATTATTCACCTTATGTCATATTCCCAAGGCGACCAGCAAAAATTCATTAATTATTATGTCCAAGTGGTAAAACTTAGAGGCAACCGCCCTCAATTTTACGCCCCTCATTTTTGCCGCCAAGAGCAATTTCTCGGTTTGCTCCACCCTAGATCGGGCCCTGTTTGTATGAACAATATGTATGACAATGTAGGTATGTATTATCCTAATGAATATATGTATTAAAATTTCGGCCTTTTTTACCCACTCTTTCAGGCGGACACCTCCAATAAGCGGACAAAATCTGCGGAACCGTGAGTGTCCGCTTATAAGAGGTTTCATTGTACATTTATTGCATCTCTGGCTACTTGAAGAAAGCGCAAGGATAAAACGTACACAGATAATCGAGGTTCTGTAATTTTATATTGAGTTGATAATCAAGTATCATTGTTCTCAGCAAAACATGTTATAATTACATTTTAAAATTGAACTGTCAATTTTTGTATTATGCTTCAAAGATAATTGCGCCTTATTGCTTGACAAATACAATTCAAGGGCTTTATGGTTCTGATTCGGTTTAGATTCATTAACGGCTGTTTTTCGTTCAATGTCGCCCTGAGATCTGTAGTAGTATCTGTTGAATGATTCAAATGATCTGGTCAGATCAATTTTGAATGATCGCGCTTACCTCCCCTCCCCTTTAAGGCTTTGATATTAGTAGAATGTTCACAGAAAAAAACTATCCGATCGTTTGAAAATTGATGCAAAAAAGTTGAGGTTGACGATGAAAGGAAACCAGCCGTTTGTGATCAGGATAGAGTTTCCTTAAAGTCCTTATAGTTGTTCCTATATTTCTTCAATTGAAGCTAGGACTCTAATTGGAAGATTGCTTTCATATTTATGTTGATACTTGCCAGATCTTCAAACTTCATACACTTAACTTCAACTTCCTGAAAGTAATAAAAATTTCGCGCCTCTATTGTTGATTCATATCTTTTCAGAAAGTACTGGAAGAAATTGTGAATGCTGACTCGGGTGCACCTTGTTCTCCTAGACATAGTAAGAAAAAGCAGTTCATTGATAGTATCAAGAAAGGAATTTCTGGTCACAGTAATTCCAGTAAGCAGTTAACAGAAGCAGCTGCAGTTACTTGCGTTAAGTTATGCAAAGCTTCAACATACATAAATATCCTAGATTCTAACAATGTAGCCTTTATTCTTGTACAGAATGTTGTCAACGATTTGAAGGTGAGAATTTAAAATATCAAAGGTGCATATAATTCAATTGAAACATCAATGATTTCAGACTCTTCTCTTTAATCCTGTTAAACCATTTTCTAGAGGACAGAATTTCCTAAATCATGATATGGATCTTATGATGGATTGTTTCGTATCCTGTTTTCGTATAAAACCCCATAACAATGAAGCTTTGAAAGTATGTCTCAATCTGACCACACCATCAACATACCACTTTGTTCTAGTTAGATCTCTGTACCGAATAGTTACACAAAAAAGATTGAACTGGTGGCCTCAAATTGACCTTGTATATAGTCGATCATCAGAGTTGAGAGCCTTATTTACGGATACATTGAATAAAGTTTCTCAAGGATGTATTTCACATACCCCTTTGAGGATGATTCAGTCACTTTCACTGAAAGGGAAAGATTCACAGGCGAAATTCAAGGATAGACCAGAAGAGGTGCCAGGGTATAGGAATTTGTTATTGTATATGGTCAGATTAATTCATGCAGACCCTATGTTGATGCTGAATGTAAGTGATTTAATATAGTAAATTTTACTGATGTAGGCTTTCATGACCTGGAAATGTAGAATTGTTTGAAAATTCTTGGCTCATTGGCCATCACACATCGGAAAAGTCTGGGCATTTCCTTTGAAAAAAGGTATTTTCAAGAATAAGACAACTGCATGAAAAAATGTATACAGGGTGTTTTCAAAGATGGATCTTTTTCCTTGAAGTTGAATTTGATTACATGGAAAGAGAAGTACGGATCTGTATCCGCGCAAACGGTGTTTCCAGAGCTGAATTCCCAGTTCAGTTCAATGTAAACAATCAGCATGGTAGTTGTCATTTAGTTACTTTCGTGAATTTGTTGAAAGATTTTTACAACAAAGTTGTCACATATATACAGGGTGTTTTTGAAGGTGGGGCTTTTTTTTGAAGCAATAGAACTCATCAAAATAAGTAAATGTACCAAAAATCGTTTATATAAAATATTCACCAGAGCCGGGTATTTCGAAATCAGAGTTACCCGCGAATCTGAGAAATTCCTAGCCCGGATCTGACTAGACTATACTGAGATCCAAATGCGTGTTTATCATTTGAGATCATCATTTGAGACAGCTTATGGTTTTCGTGAGTTTTCCTAATTTCGCAAAGTTGGTGGAAAATGCTGCACGTTTAATCAAATATTGAACTTGTTGATATGATTTTAATTTATGGTAAATCCAAACAGAATGCCTATGAAATATACAGATTGTTCTGGGGTAAATTGGTCCAGCTCCCTGAATGCAAAAGCATTGTGGTTTATTTCTCCTTTGAAGCATGTCTTAAACAATCTCGATAGTATTCAGGTCTGTAGATTGCGCAGACCATGACAATACTTCATTTTCTTCGTTATTTAACGAATCTATAACCATGAGAGCTACATATGGAACAGCATCGTTATTCGTCATGAACAAATGAAAATTTTCACAGCTCCTGCAAAGAGGGGATTGAATAATATAAGAAAACCTTGTGGCAAAACGAGGTCTGTTTTTCCGCCTGTTGTGATTCCTCCCCATATCATAAGAGTACCACATCTATTAGTGTGCACTTTCTTGACGTGTCTCAAGCATTCTGCATTTGTCTCCATATTTTTGTTCGATGAGAATCTAGATTGCCTCTGAAGAGTCATATATATAACCTCCGAGAATAGACGATTCATCACAATATCTCGACCAATGGTTGAATTGTGCGCACTTCTCGCGGTTTAAATAAAAAAAAGTGTCCACGTTCTCGATCATTTTCCGCAAGACGCCTAATTTCCCCACATATAAGACTTTGTGAAACACCCATATGCTTAACAGCATTGATTTGTCTCATCACTGTTTGAAGCAGACCTACCATTTGATTTATTTCTCCTGAAGTTTAATTCCATTACGATAAACGATTGCGAAGAAATTATTCCCACAAATTGTCGCGACTAAAGTCATAGTTAAATTTTGTATCACTATGTTGAAACCCAGGTTTTGTTAAATTTTTCACTTGGATCTGGTAGAAATGCTTGTTTACATAATATTTCAGTCTATGAACTCACAAATAGGATACATCTGAAATCTTAGCAATAACAATTAAATTTCTAAACTTTTTCGAATATCCTCAGACTTTTTTGATGTGTTCAATATTTTACCTGAAGATATCAACTACATTTGTGGGCAAAAAGTCAGAAGAAATATTACCTTCTAATGGGTTGTCCAATAAAGGCGCTTGAACTTTGACTAGCCGCCATTCTGGTAGGGCTACAGCTGTAAAATTTGGTGATTATAATGAACAATGGCAAATGATCATGGAGGGACTTCAATATAATATACAGGGTCTTTCACGAGGAACCTCACCCATATTTATACGGGAAACTACTGAACGTATTTTTATGAAATTCAGCACTTATAAGTATTTCACGATGCTGATGAAATCTAAATATTTTCAAGGCATGAGCACCTCCGGTTTTTCCGGAAATGACGTCAACTTCCGTTTTTCAAATTAGAACACCATTTTTTTATTGCAGAAATAGATTCCTTAGAAAATTTCAAGTTATTTTGATGTAACATTTTTCAGTTTTGGTTGGAAAATTCTCTCTGAGCGGGAAAATTCGAAAAAAAAATCGAAAATAGAGCTCCGCTGAAACAAGAATAACTTCGAGGTTTTTGGATGGAAAATTTTCATTTTTGGGATTTTTCAAGATGTAAGATTGATGTATCCACTTTGAAAATCGAAATTGCGATTCATGATACAGGGGGTGAAAAAATCGCTTTCAAAGTCAGGGATGACAAAATCGTGAAAAATCAATTTTTTCAAATTAGAATCCCATTTTTTTATGGCAGATATTGAATCTACGTTAAAAAATAATGTGAGTGTATGCATCACACCCTTGCCCTAAAATGGATATTTTCTGAGTTATTCACAAAAAACTGTTTTTCGTCTTGAATTTTCAGCTATTTCTTTTCCCTTCACGCCAAAAAGATGAAATTTTCAGGAACGGTTATTTGAACCATGCTGTAGATTTTTCACCCCTTCTTGAAACCGACTTCAAGTTACTATTAGGAGAACCATGGCAAACTCTCGCAGTTATAACTAGAGAAGATGCTCAAAGTTTTGACCGTTAATTTCTAGACATTTATTTATACGTCTCAGGAATGCTTCGTGCGTTGCTCTTCTTATTTCATCGGGAGGAAGAGATCTGCAAAAGTGTTTAAAAACCAAATTGAGTTTCAAAACTATGAATCTAAAAATCTAAACAAACCTGAACGCATTTCTGACTCGTTCTATGCAGTCCTCTTTATCAGTCAGGGGAGTTGAGTAGACAATATTTTTTATCCTACCCCAAACATAATAGTCTAAAGGAGTTAAATCGGGAGAACGTGGTGGCCAAAGATGTGGACCATTGTTCGCCAACCATCGATCTTCAAATAGCCTGTAGAGGATATTTGACACATTGAGTGAATTGTGTGGAGGCGCGCCATCTTGTTGATACCATAAGTCATTATGGTTCTGTACTAGCGGCTCAATTATTTGAGTCAATATGTCAGAATATCTATCTCCTAAGGGAGAACATTCTTTAAATAATGCAAACATGTGTAGTGTTCTATCTTACCAGTTAAAGTCTCATCATAAATGTGAACATCGAGAATTGCATTATTTTTGATGGCGCAAAAAACATTGAAACTCCAGGTCTCTTGAAAGTTCCATTGTCTGAAGTGGTGGTTGTTCTCTTCATCCCAATAATGACTGTTATGCCTATTGAAAGAACCATTCTTTCTGAATTTAGATTCATCTGTCCAAATTATACAGTCCAAAAAGTTTTCATTCTCTTGAAATCGAATCATCATAGCTTCGCAAAACTCTGTTCTCCTGACGAAATCAGTTTCCTTCAAATGCTGTACCCTATTGAATTTATATGGGTGCATTTTATGTTTTTTTAATATTCTCCAAACACTCGATTGAGATAATCCCAGATCAATCTCGGCATCTTTGAGAGAATTTTGAGGATTCACACGAAAATATGCAAGAACTGTAATTTCGTTGTTCTCATCTTCTACTACACTTTTTTCTCTGTGTATAGTTTTCTTAACGAAAGATCCGACATTTCTCAAGTTTGTCATGGTTCTGTTAATGGTATCTCTCGTTGGTCTGGGTCGGTCAGGAAACCTCTCAATGAACAGTCGAATCGTTCTATCTACAACTTTATTACATTCTCCATGAAGTAGAATGAGATTTAAATAATCTTCATTGGTAAAATTAGGCATAGTGATCGATTTTATAACTTAATACGAATTATCACCAAATTAATAGTAAACACAAAATGCTACTGAATAAAGAGGAATTTGGCAGATGTAATTAATGATATCTATCATTAAAAAAAAAGAATGTAAAACATGGTAAGTTTTTGCATATGGTTCAAAAGGAATTATTTATTTATCACTGGAGAGAAAACCGATGGCCGATTAGTTGAAATAAAGAGGTTTCCGATACAAATTCGAATCCAAATTCGCCATCTATTCAGGAACAACCTGTAACTTTATTCTCTCGCATATTAGGGTAGTAAAATCTAAAACATGGTTTAAGTAACAGTTCCTGAAAATTTCATCTTTTTGGCGTGAAGGGAAAAGAAATAGCTGAAAATTCAAGACGAAAAACAGTTTTTGGTGAATAACTCAGAAAATATCCATTTTAGGGCAAGGGTGTGATGCATACACTCACATTATTTTTTAACGTAGATTCAATATCTGCCATAAAAAAATGGGGTTCTAATTTGAAAAAATTGATTTTTCACGATTTTGTCATCCCTAACTTTGAAAGCGATTTTTTCACCCCCTGTATCATGAATCGCGATTTCGATTTTTAAAGTGGATACATCAATCTTACATCTTGAAAAATCCCAAAAATGAAAATTTTCCATCCAAAAACCTCGAAGTTATTCTTGTTTCAGCGGAGCTCTATTTTCGATTTTTTTTTCGAATTTTCCCGCTCAGAGAAAATTTTCCAACCAAAACTGAAAAATGTTACATCAAAATAACTTGAAATTTTCTAAGAAATCTATTTCTGCAATAAAAAAATGGTGTTCTAATTTGAAAAACGGAAGTTGACGTCATTTCCGGAAAAACCGGAGGTGCTCATGCCTTGAAAATATTTTAGATTTCATCAGCATCGTGAAATACTTATAAGTGCTGAATTTCATGAAAATACGTTCAGTAGTTTCCCGTATAAATATGGGTGAGGTTCCTCGTGAAAGACCCTGTATAATAAAGAGAAACCTGACCGTCCAATCGAACAGTGCAAGAATGGAAAGAAATGCGCCCTAGGCTAATGAATAATCCAGTATTGAACTGGAACAAAATGAATTTGGGTTGAAAATAATCCAACTTTGTGTCAAAATACCCACTATGCATAATTTGCTCAGAGAAATGAGATCTCTTTATAATAGATTTGGCTATTGTTTGGCACATCAAGGTGGATTATTCGAACAATTAATTCAAATTTGTGAGTCTTCGACTTGCGGTGATTTTTTTTTTAAATTCGTTCTTATTTTCCCTCTGAATTTTCGTTATTTTCGTAGAATTTATTTATTTTTTCAAACCATTTATGGCAAAAACGAAACCAGGAGTTATGATTTGCAGAGAGGAAATTATTTGTGTCATCCAGTGTCGCAAATAAATTCCTTACATGCAATTAAATAGGGAATACCTCATCGTACGTTATTTTGTCTTGTCAACCGTATCCTAAACCCGATGCTATGCGTCTGATGTGCAACTGAACGTAGTTTGTCTATTTCTATCCCACCATCGCCGATGATAGAGAAAGAGCATTTTGTTCCAGTTCAATACTGGATTATTTATTATCATAACGCGCATTTCTTTCCATTCTTGCACTGTTCGACTGGACGGTCAGGTTTCTCTTTATTATGCATTGAATATACTATACGTCCAATGCAAGACCGGTATAATGTAAATACATACTCTTTCAAGTAAAAAAGGAATATGATATATCATAATTAACGTCTATTATTTAAAGTTCTAGCGCCATCAGTGGAAACCCCCTTTACAACACAACCTATGGGTTAATCCAGAATTGTCTAACCATCTCAATATGGTACATGTTTGAATTTCTTATTTTCATGACAGAGTCAAGGTAAAGCGGGCCATGAAATACAAAGCTCAACACTGGAATTGATAAATGGATTGGTTTCCCTTGTTCATCAACCTTCCATGCCTGATGTCGCACAAGAAGCAATGGAAGCACTGCTAGTACTCCATCATCCCGAAAAAATTCAATCTTGGAACCCTGAAGCTCCTATCAATACTTTTTGGGATGTTAGTTCTCAAGTTCTCTTTTCCATATCTCAGAAATTAATTCAACACCAAATACTCAACTATACTGATATTTTGAGGTGGTTGAGAGAAATTCTGATATGCAGAAATGCTTTTCTATCAAGAAATAAAGAATACGCCAATGTTGGTAGTCAGATTACTATTTGTAAACAAGCTCATATCAAGTTGGAAGTTGTATTTTTCATGTATTTGTGGAGTATCAATATGGATGCAGTATGTGTGGCCATGAGTTGCTTTGCCTTACTTTGTAAAGAGGCTGAAATCAGATGTGGATGTGATGAAGTGACTGTAACATGTTTGGTGCCAAACTACCATGTCTATTTGGATTTGGCTCAAGCTTCTTCTATATCTGCTACAGGTTGGTCAATATATCACAATATTTGTTTAATCGAATCACTCACAAATTTTTGATAATTTTTTTCTATTAGCAAACCTTTTCTCAGAACCTATAAGAGCTAATTGCATGAAATTTGGTACAAAAATTAGTTGCCATCCCGCATTGATCATACTAGCTCGAGAATCCGATCCATTCCTCTGACCAGGTATCAATTCGACAGTAAATCGCACAATACGTACATGGTCGATCCACAACTGGGCTCGGTCCTCATCGCCGTGCTTCCATGGAAGCACGGCCGCTTCTATGGAACCAGAGGCCGATTCCCTGAAACAAGGGGAAGCCATTCCTTCCATAGGAGTGGCGACGTTCCGCTCAGCCATTCCGCCCTTGAGGCTTTGTCGTTCTGGGTGAAGTCTTCTTCCTTTTAGAATGTCCAGCCACCTTCCTCGCAGCCAGGGTGGAGCTCCCCCCATCTACTCGATGGTGTACTCCAAGCTATTTGGAAAAGTCGGCGGTCGCCTGATTATCACAGTCGATGACCATGAAGCCTGGGCAAAATACTACGTTTCTGAATGTGGGTACTATGTTGTCCTCACATTCCAGAATTAGCCGGGCTAGTTTCTTCTCTAGCTCCGTCAGGTGTTCCAATTCCAGGTTGTCTCTGGGATGACCAACTGGGACAAGTCCTACCTTAACTCCTTCGGCCATGCCACTGTGAGTGGGTTTGGGCGGTCGTGGTGCAGCCTGAGTGGTCGACGTTCGCTGAGGTTCCTTTACAGAAACGGCTAGCTCGTTCGACGGTCCCTGCACCTCACCGTCAGCTCTGTCTCCCTTGGTTGTCTTGAGGGGGGTTTTATTTTGAGTGGAGTCCTCCGACCTAACCCGCTTCACAGCAGGAGCAGGTTTTAAGCCCTCCCTTGGCCAGTTTACATAGTTTGCGTATTATCGTGGAAATGATGAACATCTCAGGTTATACTTACTTTGGCACTTGCACTCTGTCCCATGGGATTCTTATGTCATTTGAATTATCAAATATATTTATAATTTTAGCATCTGGAGAGTCCAGGATGTGCTTTCCGGAATTGGTTAATGGTAATTTGATCAACATAGAAGTCATCCAACTCTTTCCGTTTTATTGATTCATATTCCAGGTAGAGCTGCTTTGCAAAAACGAATAATGGCTTTATTGAGAAAAATTGATCATTGTGTAAATGGAGTTCAACCAGCATGGGAAGAAACTTTCATGAATTGGAATTCAATGTGCAAAAATTTAGCTTCATATCCTAAGGCCAAATTGGAAGATGGACAGATAGAATCGTTTCATCGAAATGTAGGAAAAAGACGGGCCTCGCATCAAAATTCTGAACATGAACTTGAGGTGAGTGCGTAGTAGTAATTCACAGTCACTAATACATTACACTATCGAATTTGTACTAAGGGTTTACTAAACCACGACATGTGTTCGCTATACAACAGCATCAACAGATGGATCAGGTTAAACTAAAATACCGTTGTAAACATGCTCATTATGTAATAATGTAATAATGGATCTTCATCGAGTATCCGCTATATCTAGTCAAGAACTTATATTAGTGATGCTTTCGAAATAATTTATTTTCCGTACGCTTTCAGGATCAAATCAATGAATGGGCTAATATGACAGGCTTCTTGTGCGCACTAGGTGGTGTTTGCTTGCAGAGAAAATCACCATCAAGACCTCTACTTTCAGCTTCATCACATTCGAGTCTATCATCCGCCTCTATAACTTCTGGCCTTGGCGATAGTAGAAAGTCTAGTGTTTTAACAGCAACATCTGGTCAAGAGCCAAGACAATATTGTCCAGTTACTCAGTAAGTAGAAATAACTAACTATATTCTTGTTGTAACTAATTTCGTTTCAGGTTTATCGATTGTCTCTTGAGATTGTTAGTCTGCAGCAATGAAAAGTTCGGTGGACAAATACAAAAACACGTGAAGGAATTAGTAGGTCAAGAAATGTCGTCAGCCTTATATCCAATTTTATTTGAACAGATAAAAACGATTGTTGAAAAATTTTTCGATCAGCAAGGACAAGTTATAGTATCAGATCTGCACACACTTTTCATAGAGCATATAATATACATCATGAAAAATATTTTGGATAACACAAAAAATAATCAACCGTCTGAACATTTGGGAGTTACCAGCATAGAAGGAATGATGCTTGGTATAGTTAGATATGTGCGTCATTTGGATATGACGGTTCATGCTATTCACATTAAAACAAAATTGTGTCAGTTAGTGGAAGCCATGATGAATAGAAGAGACGATTTAGCATTTAGACAAGAGATGAAATTTAGAAACAAGTTAGTGGAATACCTGACAGATTGGGTAATGGGCACCTCACATCAGATTGCACCTCCGGGCTCAGGAGATGTTACCACAATTACTAGGGATCTTGATCAAGCATGCATGGAGGCAGTGGCCGCCCTGCTAAGGGGTCTACCACTACAACCTGAGGAGTCTGATAGGGGTGATCTGATGGAAGCCAAAAGCCAGCTTTTCTTGAAATATTTCACACTTTTCATGAACCTCTTAAATGATTGCGCTGAAGAAGAAGATGCTGATCAAGAGGCAAGACCCCTCAATGCCAGGAAATTGAGTACTTTGAGAAATGCTACAATTCAAGCTATGTCAAACCTTTTATCAGCCAATATCGATAGTGGACTGATGCATTCAATTGGTGAGTCCATCACTTAATCAAATTTTCGAAAGTCCTGCAAAAGATTCTGAACAGATTGTTGATTTTTTCGAAACAAATAATTTATTGACATATTAACAGTAAAAATAGAAATACCATGGATGCAGTGATAAGTTTTGTTAATTTCGTAGTACAGTGCCTTGAGGATGGTAAGGGTTCACTATCCCTGTCTTTAGATTCGACCAAGGCCTTTGACAGCGTGTCTCATGAGATTCTTTTGCAAAAATTGAAATATTATGTCTTACGCTCATAAAAAACCATACTAACTGGGTACTGGGAATAAAGATGGTCACGCTTATGATACCCGAGGAAATCATGATATTCATTTACTCCATTTCATTTTGCACCCGAACTTTATAAAAGAATTCTTAAAAATATGAGATGTCTGTCCATGACTTATTGAAAAAATATTTTATTCTGTGGATGATTTTTTACAATTCAATATGATAAATATTTGATAGCGTTTTATATTTTCCATGTGACGAGTGTAAACCTATTTGGGGTTAACACGCATAAAGCTTTTCTATTCTATTATATTCTATATTTTTCCAGCTCTTGGGTATAATAAAGACCTACAGACCAGAGCTGCATTCATGGAGGTTTTAACAAAAATTCTCCAGCAAGGTACAGAATTCGATACCTTGGCAGAAACTGTATTGGCGGATAGATTTGAACAATTGGTTCAATTAGTCACTATGATCAGTGATAAGGGAGAATTACCAATTGCCATGGCTCTAGCTAATGTAGTAACAACCTCTCAAATGGACGAATTAGCTAGGGTTTTTGTTACGCTGTTTGATGCAAAACACCTGTTGTCTCCTCTTTTATGGAATATGTTTTATAGAGAAGTGGAAGTTTCTGATTGTATGCAAACATTGTTTAGAGGCAATTCTTTGGGTAGCAAAATAATGGCATTCTGCTTCAAAATTTATGGAACAGGCTACCTTCAAACTCTACTAGAACCACTGATACGTCCATTATTGGATGATGCCAATTGTAGTTTCGAAGTAGATCCTGCCAGGTGAGTTTTTATTCATTGTATAAATTAGTTTTTGACTTGTAATATATTTCTTATGGAGATAGCCAAAATCTAGTTTAATATCTCCACTATCAAATCTGAAATGTTCTAGATTGGATCTGACTGAAGACATCGAAGTCAATCGTCAAAATCTTATATGTTTGACTCAGAAAGTATTTGATGCTATAGTTTGCTCAGCTGATAAGTTTCCCCCACAACTGAGATCTATGTGTCACTGCCTTTATCAAGTGCTGAGTAAAAGATACCCTCATTCGCCTCAGAATAATATAGGAGCTGTTGGAACAGTTATTTTTTTGAGATTTATAAATCCTGCCATTGTCTCTCCTCAAGAAATGGGAATTGTAATGAAGCAAGTACCGACTTCGGTTAAAAGAGGACTGATGCTTATGTCTAAAATACTGCAAAACATAGCAAATCATGTTGAATTTAGCAAGGAACAGCATATGCTGTCATTCAATAATTTCCTTAGAGCCCATTTCGAAATAGGAAGGAGGTAAAAAAAAACAATGATATAGAAAGAATTGAAAATTTCATATGCTTCACTTTTTCAGGTTTTTCATTCAGATTGCCTCTGATTGCGAAACGGTTGATCAGACTTCACATTCTATGTCCTTCATTAGTGATGCAAACGTTTTGGCCCTTCATAGATTATTATGGAACCATCAAGAAAAAATAGGAGATTATCTCTCCAGCAGTAGGGACCATAAAGCTGTTGGTCGGAGACCTTTCGATAAAATGGTTACACTGCTTGCATATTTAGGGCCACCAGAGCATAAACCTGTGGACTCACAGTGAGCTAAATGATTCTCTTTCTCTGTTATATCCCAGTCAGAAAAGTTAAAAAATGTTTAATATTCAAAGGTAGTGGGACTAGCTGCAATGATATTCTCTACACCTTTATTGTGGAAGCTTTGGGAATCAATTTATCCCTTTTTCATTCATTGTGCGTGAAATTTCAGATTTTACAAATCAATTAACACATACAGGTTGTTAGAAACACTTTCAAAGGTGAGTCTCTTTGTTAATAATTGTTTAGAATTCTTCAAACTGAAACATTTCATCAAAAATTACCTAATAAAACTGAAATAATAGTTGATAAAATACACCTAGATCCTGTGTGATTTTCATCTCGTTATCTCGCCATAAATGAATGAGCCTTTTGGTTTTGTTGAGAATGGTGACCTGCGAATGAAGTGTTCGCTTTCTCACTGGGATATATAGATAGATGGTAATTTCCAGATTATATACAAGAAGCTTATACAAAAAAAAAATTACGAAAAGCACTGCCGTGAAGGCAGGAGCTTTTGAGCGCTCGTACATGCACCTTGTAGGTAGATTCGCATTTTCCAGTTTCAGGAATCAATTGAAGGAATTTTCGACAGCTGTCAAAAAAATTCTGAAACTTAGGCGAAACTCCAGACTTCATGTCGGTGCTTCAGCTGATCTATTTTTTTTCGATAATTCGCTAGAATTTTCTACGGTATCTATGGTCTTGGTAATGCGATCTGGACAAAATTTTGTACGTAGTTTGAATACATTATTCCTCAGCTAGGTGCATAATTTCATTCCAATCCAATCAGTAGTTCCGAAACTATCAGGAAAAAAATTTTGAACGGCCATATTTACGGAACCTCTCGTCTTATTTCGCTCGTTGGTGAACGTGACCGCGATATTCGCGATCCAAACCTACCCTGAAAATTTCAAGTTCCTAGGCCTTTCTGTTCAAAAGTTACAATTTTCTATAGTTTCTATGGTTCTGGTGATGCGATCTGGACAAAAGATTGCTTCAATATATCATTCTCGATTAAAATACAAAATTTCATCTCGATCGAATCCGTAGTTTCGAATTTATCGAGAAAACAAAATTTCAAACGACCGTATTTACGGAACCCCTTGTATAATGTTGCTCATAGATGAACGTGATCACGACATTCGAGATCCGCACCTATCCTGAAAATTTCAAGTCCCTAGGCGTTTCCGTTCAAAAGTTACAATTTTCTATGGTTTCTATGGTTCTGGTCATGCGATGTGGACAAAATTTCACATGTAGCTTGAACACCTCATTTTCCATTTGAGTGCCGAATTTCATCCCGATCAAATCTGTAGTTTTCAAGTTATCAGGGAAACAAAACTTTGAACGGCCATATTTACGGAACCCCTGGTGGAATTTGGCCCATTAACGAACTTAACCGAGGCATTCGGGAACTGAACCCACACTGAAAATTTCAAGTCTCTAGGTTGTTCCGTTCGAGAGTTATCGTGCTTACGGACGGACGGACGGACAGACTCGAATTTTCCGACGGATTCGTCATCAGTGAGTCGAACATAGTCGATTGAGACCATTTTCGGCTCAAAATTCAGACATCGTGACGAAATGATATAGCCCTCGTGTAAGTTGTACGAGCGCTCAAAAATAGTGTCAAGAACAGAAAAGGGAAATTATATCAAAGTCTCAGGATTGAAGTAATCATTTATATAAAGAATAATATGCGGCTGTTTATCTGAATTGATCGAATTCAAGTCTGGAGTTTCGCCTAAGTTTCAGAATTTTTTTGACAGCTGTCAAAAATTCCTTCAATTGATTTCTAAAACTGGAAAATGCGAATCTACCTACAAGGTGGATGTACGAGCGCTCAAAAGCTCCTGACTTCACGGCAGTGTTTTTCGTAATTTTTTGAATGTCGGTTCATCCGACCACAAAATCAGTAGAATTGGGCGAAATATTAATTTTGAATGCTTTGTTGACGTTGTCTTCCAAGCTGGAACAGTTGGCTTAGAATCAAAGATTACAGAAGCACTATTCAGGATAACATAGGAAAAATAAAATTTGAAAAAGGAAAGAGTTCAAAAAACATCTCGTAGTGTGCATTTTCTCGAATAAAAAAAATGCAATTTAATTGAAAAATACACGACTTAGATTCTTTCTATATTTTTCTGATGACTATTATGTTTCCCGATTCCGGCTTCTGGGACACCTGTATAGCTGTATTAGTTGACCTGCCTTTCAAATAACCGCGTTAGAATTTGGAGAAAAGATTATGTTCATGCATAATATTGAGCAGTCTTGAAACCATCACCATTTCAAAAATCTTTGAAAATGCAGGTAACAAACTTATCGGTCTGTAATTACCAAGATCATCCGGATCTCCTTTTTTACACACTATTTACAGGATACAAACTGATGCCAACTTTGCCTGCCCCTATCTTTATTATCTCGCAACTTTAATTAGTCGATTTTTTGTGCAATGTTTCATTTTTATGAGTTCTACCTCCTAACAGAAAGAGACTTTCCTTTGACCACACCTGTTTAAATAATATTGAAAATAACGAAGTGTGATGAGGTACCGATTTTCCGGCAATTTCGAAAATGCCCATTATCTCTAAAACTGTGAAATGTTTACTAACGTGAATGTCTTATATTCTTAATGGTGATGACCTATTCACTAGTAACAGTATTGTACAAGGTGTACTGGACAACTGTATGTAATATGTTTTTCAGCCTAGTTTTTTCATCTTATGCTCGATGGAGTTCAATTGATATGTCGTCAACTAACTTCGAAGAGATGATGGTAAAACATAATATGCACGAAAAGGAGGAATTCAAGTCGATCAAAACTCTCAACATATTCTACCAGGCCGGAACAAGTAGAGCAGGATATCCTATATTCTATTACATAGCACGAAGATACAAGTTAGAATTTTTAAAACTATTACTAGAAGCCTTATTGCTGCCTTATTTATTTTAGAATAGGAGATACTAATGGCGATCTACTAATTTATCATGTGATCTTAACCCTAAAACCGTTTTGTCATACCCCATTCGAATTGGTTGTGGATTTCACCCATACCTGCGCCGATAATCGTTTCAGAACTGAATTTCTGCAAAAATGGTTTTATGTATTGCCTGAAGTGGCTTATGAAAACATTCATGCGGCTTATATATATAATTGTAACAGTTGGGTTAGAGAATACACCAAATTCCATGATAGAATTTTAGCCCCTTTGAAAGTAAGTTAAATGAATTTGAAATTAGATGTCCTTCGGTAACTATTCTTTTTTCACTATAGGGCAATCGTAAACTGATCTTCATCGATTTTCCAAATAAATTACATGAATTTATAGAGCCAGAACAACAAAAACTTCCTGGAGCTACTTTGAGTTTGGATGAAGATTTAAAAGTTTTCAACAATGCTCTCAAGCTTTCACACAAAGATACCAAGGTTGCGATTAAGGTTGGACCTAGTGCTATTCAGATAACATCTTCCGAAAAAAGTAAGGTGTTAGCCCATTCTGTATTGCTCAATGATGTGTATTATGCGTCTGAGATAGAGGAAGTATGTTTAGTTGATGATAATCAGTTTACATTAACTATCGCTAATGAAAGTGGTCCACTGAGTTTCATTCATAATGATTGTGATAATATTGTCCAAGCTATAATTCATATCAGAAATAGATGGGACCTGAGTCAACCTGTAAGTATTTACAATAATGGCTGGTTTACATTAGTCAAGTAAACAGTTGAGTATTTAGATTTCAGTCTGAAGAAGCATGTCTTACTCAACTAGTGGGAATAGCAAGAAAGTAGGCACAGCTTATAACAATTATTATTAGGCCCAATAACTTGACCAATGTAAATTTGCCTTCATCAAATTATTTCTTAATTATACCGGTCTGGAAAGATACATTGGACGTATGGGATATTCAATGCATAAAAAAAAACTTGACCGTCCAGTCGAACGATGCAAGAATGGATAGTTCAGTATGGATTAAACATTATCATAACGCGAATTTAGCCTTATGATAATGTTTAATCCATACTGAACTAGAACGAATTGCTCTTTGATTAGCGATGATTTGTGATCTTTCAATCGAAAGATCCCGAGTTCGAATCCTCCGGTACGGAAAGAAATTTTCTGACCTGGAGAACGGTTCCACCATTCACTGTTGGGTAAACAATTAACAGTGCTGTGTTATCGCCCTTGTCGAGTAATCGGCTGTAGTGGGGACGCGATGTTCTGTCGTCCTTGTGAGACCTGCGTTGCTGTGATTCTTAACGCAAGAGTTTTCTAGATTTTCCAGGTTTCCCACGGAAATTTTTCGAATTGTTCTTCCGGGAAAACATTCTTCGAAGTTTTGGGAAGTTTTTGAAAAAAATTACGAAAAGCACTGCCGTGAAGGCAGGAGCTTTTGAGCGCTCGTACATCCACCTTGTAGGTAGATTCGCATTTTCCAGTTCTAGAAATCAATTGAAGGAATTTTCGACAGCTGTCAAAAAAATTCTGAAACTTAGGCGAAACTCCAGACTTCATGTCAGTGCTTCAGATGATCAATTTTTTTTCGATAATTCGCTAGAATTTTCTACGGTATCGATGGATATCGCATGACCAGAGAACCATAGAAACCATAGAAAATTATAAATTTCGAACGGAAAGGCCTAGCGACTTGAGATTTTCTGGGTAGGTTTGGATCTCGAATGTCGCGGTCACGTTTATCAATGAGTACAATTAGACAAAGGGCTCTGTAAATATGGTCGTTTGAAATTTAGTTTTCTTGATAATTTCAAAACTACGGATTCGATTGTGCCGAAATTTTGTATTTCAATGGAGAATTATATATTTAAGCTACTTTTTGTCCAGATCGCATTACCAGAACCAGAGAAAATTAATACTTTCGAACGGAAATTCCTAGGGACTTGAAATTTTCAGGATAGGTGTGGATCTCAAATGTCGCGGTTACGTTTATCAATGAGCAAAATTAGTCTAGGGGTTCCGTAAATATGGTCGTTTGAAATTGAGTTCTCTTGATAATTTCAAAACAATGGATTCGATCGTGCCGAAATTCTGTATTTTAATGGAGACTGATATATACTGGAAAATGCCAATCTACCCACAAGGTGAATGAACGAGCGCTCAAAAGCTCCTGACTTCACGGCAGTGCTCTTTGTAATTTTAATTTATACAGATTTGCCTCTTGTTTGGCACAACAAGGTACATTATTTGAACACTTTGTGGGCCTTCGACTTGCGTTGAGATTTTTTTTGAGGATACGTTTTTATTTTCCCTCAGATTTTTTTTATTTTCGTAGAATTTATTTTTATTTTCCAACCAGTTGAGACGAAAAAGAACCCAGAAGGGATGATTTGTAGAGAGGAAATCATTTGTTTCATTCAATGTCGCAATGAAATAGGGCATGTCGAATCGTATGTGGCACCACCACTGCCTGTGAAATAGAAAGAGCATTTTGTTCCAACTACTGGATTATTCATTGTCATAACGCGAATTTATTTCAATTCTTGTACTGTTCGACTGGACGGTCAGGTTTCTCCTTCTTATGCATTGAATATCTTTACGTCCAGTGTAATTTTCCAGACCGGTATGTGATATGTAACTCATTCAATTCTTCAGGATTCTGTAACTGTGCATCAAAAAATCAGACCTAAAGATGTACCTGGGACTCTCCTCAATATGGCCCTTCTGAATCTGGGTTCATCTGATCCAAATCTGAGAACAGCCGCATATAATCAGTTGTGCGCTTTAACAGCTACATTCGATCTTAAAATAGAAGGTCAACTATTGGAAACTCAAGGATTGTGTATTCCATCGAATAACACTATTTTCATTAAATCTGTATCAGAGAAATTGGCTACGAACGAACCTCATCTTACATTAGAGTTTCTAGAAGAATGCATTCAGGGATTTAGGGTCTCCAGCATTGAACTCAAACATTTGTGCCTTGAATATATGACTCCATGGCTTGCAAATCTCGTAAGGTAAAAATGACTATCTCATAAATAAGTCAACATGTATTCACATTAGAAATTCTTTCAGATTTGTCAAGCCCAATGAAGAGAAAAAAAGGCAGAAACAAGTGGCTCATATTCTGGAAAAATTAATTTCACTAACAATCGAAGAGGTTCAGATGTATCCTTCCATCCAAGCTAAGATTTGGGGCTCTATAGGCCAAGTTCCTGAATTGATCGATATGGTTTTAGATAATTTCATTCATAGATCAGTGAATTCTGGACTGAACTCCCCAATGGTGGAAATAATGGCTGATACAGCTGTTGCTTTAGCTTCTGCTAATGTGCAATTGGTTGCTAAGAAGGTGATAGGAAGACTGTGCCGGGTAATAATAAGACTTCTGCTAATTTAAATGCATTATAACGATCTCAATACATTTCAGGTGGTGGATAAGACTTGTCATTCTCCTACACCATTATTAGAATTGCACAGCATGTGGGATGACATTGCGATATTAGCCAGATATTTGTTGATGTTATCTTTCAACAATTGCTTAGATGTGGCTAGGCATTTACCCTACCTATTTCATACTGTTACATTTTTAGTTTGTTCAGGTTCCATCAACATGAAAGCTTCAACTCATGGTCTTGTGATTAACATCATCCATTCTCTCTGTACTTGTACTCAACCAAAATTCTCTGAAGAAACTCTGAGAGTCTTACGTTTGTCATTAGATGAGTTTTCACTACCGAAATTTTATTTACTATTTGGCATTAGTAAAGTTAAATCGGCAGCTGTGACAGCTTTCAGATCCAGTTATCGTCATTCAAATGAAAAGTGGCTGGGAGCTGAGAGAAATTTGGCGGGCTCTAGCACTGACAGAGAAAGACTATCGCTCACATCTCTTGAAGTTATAACTGATGCTTTATTGGAAATAATGGAAGCTTGTATGAAAGATATACCTAATTGCGACTGGCTGGTCAGTTGGACTTCTTTAGCGAAAAGTTTTGCATTTTGTTTCAATCCAGCTTTACAGCCTAGAGCTTTAATAGTGTTTGGCTGTATCAGTAAAAGTGTAACTGATCATGATATGAAGGAATTATTGCGAATTTTAGTGAAAGCTTTAGAAAGTTTTAGCGATATAACGTTGATAGAAGCCTTAGTTATGTGTATGACAAGACTGCAACCATTATTGAGGCCTGAATCTCCCATACATAAGGCATTATTTTGGGTGGCTACCTCAGTTCTCCAATTGGATGAAATCTCTTTGTATGCATCTGGATTAGCTCTTTTGGAACAAAATCTGCATACTTTAGATTCTCAAGGAATGTTCGATGAAAGAGTAAGTGAACCATTAAAATATCGACTTCATACATAATTTCACTTCTAGTCAATTGAACAAGTAATGATGTCGACAAGGGAACCATTAGAATGGCATTTCAAGCAACTCGACCATGCAGTTGGTCTCAGTTTCAAAGCTAATTTTCATTTCGCCATTGTGGGTCACTTACTGAAAGGTTTTAGACATCCTACCCCTACAACTGTTTCTAGAACATCTCGAGTTTTGTCGATGCTTTTAGCAATAGTGGCGAAAACTCACAGAAGGGATAAATTCGAAGTGACACCTAATAGTGTTGCATATCTTACTGGTAAATCAGTTGCACTTGGATTATATTCATTTTTATTACTTATTTTTTTAGCACTTGTTGGTGTTTCTGAAGAAGTTCGCAGCAGATGCCATATCAAATATGGAGTAACTAAATATATCTCAGATCCTATGTCTCAGGAAAATTTCATGGGTAATGATTCCATGAATCAACAACAAAGTACAATTCCAAGTAATCATGGTACTGCCAACGATAGTACTAGTGTGAATAAAAGGCAGAAATCTTGGGAATTACTTGACCAATCGAATTTGGCTCAAGCTCACCCTAAACCTACAACACAACACCAAGTAAGTTTCTTCAGAAAATGTGGAGTTATTATCTATTGATGAATTCTTACTTTCAGAATCGCAGTACGCGTGTTTCTATAAGCAATGAAAGCAATATATTATTGGATCCAGAAGTTTTGACTGATTTCTCTACGCAAGCATTAGTTTTAACTGTTCTGGCTACTTTAGTCAAATATAGTACTGATGATGCAGAAACTAGAATATTGTATCAATATCTCGGAGAAGGGGCAGTTGTTTTTCCTAGAGTTTTTCCTGTTATGTGAGTATGAACCCTTGAAATATGCATAATCTGGCGAATTAGAGGTGGTTTGACAAATCCATTATATAAAACTATGCAGGGTGACCCAATGAAAGATTGACATGCAAGTTTAAGGTGATGATACCATACATATTTTCGAAACGAAAATTTTGTTTCAGAACTAGACCTTTTTGTCTAGAAGTTATATATTTGTGTACGTTCCTGAACAGTTCTGACATACTTTTTGAGCGCTCGTACTATTTACACGAGGTCACGAGGGCTATATCATTTCCTCACGATGTCTGTATTTTTCGAATTTTGAGCCAAAAATGGTTTCAATCGACAGAGTTTGACTCACTGATGACGAATCCGTCGAAAAATTCGAGTCTGTCCGTCCGTATACACGATAACTCTCGAACGGAACAGCCTAGAAATTTGAAATTATCAGGGTAGGTTCGGATCGCGAATTTCGCGATCACGTTCATCAATCAACAAAATTGGACTAGGGGTTCCGTAAATATTGCCGTTCAAAATATTTTTTCCTGATAATTTCGAAACTATCCATTCGATTGGAATGAAATTTTGCACATAGATGAAGAATAATGTATTCAAACTACGTGGGAAATTTTGTCCAGATCGCATTAGCAAGACCATAGAATTCGTAGAAAATTCTAGCGAATTATCGCAAAAAAAAAATCACCTTAAGCACTAACGTGGAGTCTGGAGTAACGCCTTAGTTGGAAATTTTTTTTTCACAGCTGTAAACATTTTTTTTATTTGTTTCTAAAACTGGAACATGCGATTCTACGTACAAGTTGGATGAACAAGCGCTCAAAATCTCCTGACTTCACGGCAGTGCTTTTCATAATTTTTTGTGCAGGCATCTGTTGATGTCCGTCATTCATTCAGTCAATTTTTGAGCGCTCGTTTTACTTACACGAGAGCTATATCATTTCGTCGCTATGTCTGTATTTTTGAGCGCTCGTACTACTTACACGAGGGCTATATCATTTCGTCACGATGTCTGTATTTTTCGAATTTTGAGCCGAAAATGGTCTCAATCGACAAGGTTCGACTCACTGATGACGAATCCGTCGAAAAATTCGAGTATGTCCGTCCGTCCGTAAGCACGATAACTCTCGAACGGATCAACCTAGAGACTTGAAATTTTCAGTGTAGGTTCAGATCCCGAAGGCATCGGTTAAGTTCGTTAATGAGCAGAATTCCACCAGTGGTTCCGTAAATATGGCCGTTCAGAGTTTTGTTCTCTCGATTACTTCGAAACTACAGATTCGATCAGGATGAAACTTCGCACTCAATTGGAGAATGAGGTGTTTAAGCTACATGTGAAATTTTGTCCAGATCGCATGACCAGAACCATAGAAACCATAGAAAATTGTAACTTTTGAACGGAAACGCCTAGGGACTTGAAATTTTCAGGATAGGTGAGGTTCTGGAATGTCGTGATGACGTTCATCTATGAGCAAAATTATACTAGGGGTTCCGTAAATATGGTCGCTTGAAATTTAGTTCTCTTGATAATTTCAAAACTACAGATTCGATCGTGACGAAATTTTGTATACTAATGGAGAATGATATATTCAAGCTACATTTCTCCAGATCACATGACCAGAACCATAGAGACCATAGAAAATTGTAACTTTTGAACAGAAAGGCCTAGGAACTTGAAATTTTCAGGGTGGGTTTGGATCGCGAATATCGCGGTCACGTTCATCAATAAGCAAAATTAGACTAGGGGTTCCGTAAATATGGCCGTTCAAAATATTTTTTTCCTGATAGTTTCGAAACTACTGATCGGAGTGGGATGAAATTTTGCACCTAGCTGAGAAATAATGTTTCAAACTACGTGCAAAATTTTGTCCAGATCGCACCACCCAGACCATAGATACCGTAGAAAATTCTAGCGAATTATCGAAAAAAAATAGATCAGCTGAAGCACTGACATGAAGTCTGGAATTTCGCCTAAGTTTCCGAATTTTTTTGACAGCTGTTGAAAATTCCTTCAATTGATTTCTGAAACTGGAAAATGCGAATCTACCTACAAGGTGCATGTACTAGCGCTCAAAAGCTCCTGCCTTCACGGCAGTGCTTTTCGTAATTTTGAAATCAGCACATCGAAATTGGAGAGAAAAGGCTACAACATCTCTGGCACCAAAATGCCTGTTGGCCTGTGTAATTGATTCATAATATATTCTAAATATGTTGTATTTCAGTTATAATTTATTAGACATGAAAATAAACAACGTTTTAACATGTTGTCATGACCAAGTAATACTAGGGGCTGTGAGGAATATCATTCAGAATATGATAGCATGTGAAGATACAAGCCAACAACAGCTTCATTATCTACAGAGTTGTGGTTTTGGAGGACTTTGGAGGTTTGCCGGCCCATTCAATAAGGTAAATTTTCGTGAATATAGAATTAATCATGCAACTATTCCATTATTGTTCTTTCTGTTTCAGTACAATACTACACCAGAAAGTAGTGAATTATTTGTAAATTACTTGGAAGCAATGGTTGAAATGTTTTTACCCATTGATGATTCTGAAGGGGAAAATGGGGAAATGCCTCAATATCCTTCGATGTTGAGCGTTAGTTCAAACATGAATCTCTCTTCTAGTTTATCAAGCCTCACACTTGGATCCCCTACAGAGAAAGAAATATCTAGGGATATTGAGGGCGGAAGCACTTCTTCCTTAGGAAGAAGTTCGTATACTAAAACTTCTAAAAAACATTTACATTCTGAAATTACGTCGATATTCAAATGAAGTAAGGCGAAAACACCAACACAATGTTATTTGTATCTTGCGTTTTGTTCCAAAATATGCCTTCATTCGGAATTGCATAAGAAAATCGATGTGATCGTCTTTATGGGGGTTGAATGCATTTCTACTTCTGGAAAATTATACAGTATTACTTGTCTGTGTGAAATTTGACTTCACATGTGATAACAGTCTTCTTCTACCTTCGTTTATATCTATCAATTTGATTTACCTTTTTTATGAATAGCGTTCTGTTTTGTAAAAATCCAAGTTTTTGGTGATGAAAGAAGGTTTCAAGAACTATGACGTTACGCATAATGATGATAAAATGTCTGAACAAGTTATGCGTGAATTTCAGCATATTATTTAGAAATTTTTATTGAACAGGGAGGTGAAAGATAATCTATAGTAATGAATGTACCTAATATTAAATAAAATTCATCACCTCAGTTAACTTGTTTGAGCTTCTAAATTCAATATAGAAGGAAACGGTTTCTTCAATTTTCGACGTGTTTCGCAGATTTCGTTACTATTTGTTCAGTTTGAACTCTAAATAATGCGCGGTATTTAATTGGTGTTCTAATTGTCATCGATTCATATCTGGTAGTTATGCGTGCATAAGTTTGAGGAACAATAAAAAAATCTAACTACTATTATACCTCAGCGGGCATTCTAAATATAAAATAGCATTCGTGTTTTTGAGGTAACCAAACAAATGCTCAGATCATGTAATGTTTATTTCCTTTATATATTGGAAATCGATCTGAATACTTAAGTTGTGTGTACTGAAAATTTCTTTGTTATATCATTTTTTATATTTTTCGAACATGTCTTGAAATAAATCGATGAAATTCAGCGACTGGATTTTTTTACCACCTGATCCTCTAATACCCCATTGACAAAATGAATTTTCACAATGAGCCTTCTTTGTTGCATCATGTTTGAGCTAGAAATTCAAACATCAGAAATATAATGAATCCCAAAATTTGAAAAACATTCCAAATAATAATAACACGAAAAGGAGGCCAAATAAAACGCTTCAAAACGAGCACGGCACTCAAACGTAAACGATAAAAGTCCGACCTTTAATGGCGTCAGGCGTCACCAATCAAAACGCTGACGTCTATTGTCGCCAGTTTCTCGTATAAAGTCACTGTACAGATTCCATCACATAAGAAAACCGTTTCAGATCGCTGAAAATTTTTCTGAGTTCTAAAATTACATTAGATTCGGAATCTTTGACCTCAAATTAGCAGAAAAACCGACCGATTTGACAGAAGAAAATCTAAAGGTTCAAGAAATTTTCAGAGAAAATGTCTTACCTTGATAAGATCCATTGTAGATTGTAGTCAATGACCTTCAATTAATCAAAATACAACTTGTGTTGAAAGCGAAGGATATGCGCCACTGGGGTAGGTAATAAATGAAAAACTTCCTCACTATGTTTTATTTTATTTTATATTCACCCAATGAACACATTGTCGAAATGAAGGACAATCAGGTCATGACAATTAACAGATTAAAATTCGATCCCTAAAATAAGAACCATTAGAAAAAACAACTTATACATATGGTTCTTGTGCAACGGAGACCGAATAAAATAACAACTACACAATGGACTTTTTTATTCTAGGTAACTATTGATTTCATTCAGAACAAAGCTCTTCTTCATTTGATTGGTATCTATTCAAAACAATTTATGTAGCAACTAAGTTACATGATCAATACTTGATTTCCAATTGTTGAATAAATAATTATGGTTTTTTGTCAAAGATGAAGGCAATACATTTTATTCGAAAAAAATTCATAATTGTTTGTGCTTTGTTCTTCCTGATATGTAAAACCAATTAAACTTTAAAATTCTTGGCACTGTTTATTTCGAGTATCAACATTGCTGTGGTGTTTTTCATTGCATCAAATCAGATATATTGGACTGGCTGTTAATTTTTTTTGGTTACCAATTGTTGAAACGCAATAAAACGTTTCAAAATAACATATTCAAGATAATATAAAATCGATATTCGAATTAGGCTCAGTTAATTAACAGGAAAAAATTTCAACAATTTTAGATTCATAGTGAAAATATAATGATAGACAACGCCATTTTTTGAGGCACCAATAAATACGACTAGGTGAAGTTCCATGGCGTTATCGAATAGCAACTAATTCAGTGAAATATATAATATATAGATAAATATAAATAGAATTCAATATATCAAGGTACCTTTAAGGCTAGTTGAGATCACTAGTGCACTATCTCTATGCGCTATTAGCGCAGTCACAGCTTGCTTTAGCTGTCGCAATCGTGTGAACACTTCGAGAAGTGCCACAAATAGGAAAATCGGCCAAAGATGAATTGCTTACTTATTGTCAATCAGAGATCGACCGATAATATCTAATTTCCAGAGAAAAATGGCTGAAAATGAGTAATCTGCTTTTGTTAGTAATTCCTTTACTTCTCCGACACTTTAGATAACTGTTCTTCAATATGCATTTTGGTGTATAGAAGCAATCATTACTTTTTCGGATGCGATCGAAATCTCTAATCGAATAGTAAAGTTATAAATTATTATAAGGATTTCGGAAATACTAAATTTGTTATTTCATGGGTGAAATTATCAGTAGACAACTGCGTTATTTTTGTATAAAGATTGTACATTTGAAACAGGCTTTGAATTTTGATTACCCACACATCACAGAAATATAAAATGCCCATTTTGAATGGATCTACATTTTTATTATTCAATAATGATAGGTATTATTTTTTATTGAGTTGTCACTAATTTTTCTCCAAATATCAAATTAAAAATGGGCTATTCATATGAACGTTTATAGGTAAGTCACCTAAAAACCTTGGGTTGTGTGCATGCGAGAAGATTTTTTGAACATGTCAATATGAGCAAGTTTTTTACAATCTAAACTTCTAAAATCTAATCAACATTTAGTGCTCTATATTTCAAACCAACAATATAAATTTCAAAGACATCGATTTATCTAAAACTACGATATGAGGGGCGAATCGTTCGGAACCGAAAATACATATATTATATGTATTCGGACATTTATAAATAGTATAGAAAGACCTAAAGATCCACACATAATAAGGAATAAAACATTAAGTTTTAAGCGAAGGTAACAAAAACAACATTATGGATAAAAAAGCAGAAAATAAAATTAAAAAGAAGTACTAGTACAAGCCTCCTTTTTTTAAATGGGGTTTTTCAAATCTTCAACTTGTGTTCTTTCTTTTGGGGTATATACACAATTTTTTTTGACAAAAGGGCGAGTATAGAAATATATTGGTTATATTTTTATATATCTATATTTTATCTTTAACACTTTGAATGTCCCCAAAATATGAGTTGACTAGAATTGCCATCAAACAGATTCCATTCATTGCGAATCTTTCTTCAAATTCCTGAGAGGAGGAATACTTAGTCAAAGAGAATAAATTTTAATGATCTATATGTTTCGCTGCCTGATCGTCAACAAGGTCGATCAGTATAATGATTGGCAATCCGCCCCTTTATATAATAAACTATCACTTCATAATTTGACATATAAATACAGTATTTTATATTAATATTGCTCAGTTAAAGTTCTTAGATTTCATAAGTTTATAACTACCTATTAATTTACTTCATAATATGTATCTACTAAGAACCGAAATGTACTTATCATTTTAAGATGTTAAATGCAAAATTTTAAATGATCAAAAGTAACTGCATATTCAATTGTAGGTGATTATTTATATCGAATGACGCATAGCTATAGCATTGAATCAAATGGATGAAGATTTCTAAGTTTCGGGGTACCTATACCTATATAAATATCTAAGACTCTTTGGCACTTAGGATCCTTACAATCCACCGCGAGTTGAAACTGCATGACCTAATATTGATACTGTCGTATCAGATTCGAGAAGATGTTGAAATTGAAGCCTATCGATCAACAGTGGTGAAAGAATTGAATTTCGAAATAGGAAATATTTGATTTTGAATAGCTCAATTGTTTGGTAGGTTTAGATTTCTTTTAATGTATGAAAAAGGTATCCACTTCATTTGGAAAAAGGAATGCGTATTAACCAATGTCCCCTTCAATGAATTGGACCAGATACTCGATAGTACGTACCATAATTGCAGGATATTGAATCCAATTGATAAATACTAATCATATGTAGGTAGTATGCTGTTGGGAGCTATCACATACGAAGAGGTTTCATACCTTTTGATATATTTTCAGATTTATGATCCGGAACAGACATCTATCCATATTAGAACAGTTTCCTCGAATTTGAGAATATAATATGAAACTCAGTCAAGAGTAGTTTACTTGATAAAGATCGATACAGGTTTCGAAACGATTCAATAATCACTAAGTATAATTTGATTTTTCGTATTATTTTCGGCTAAATCTAATAGTCTTTCACATAATATGCTATTCTATCCTCACTCTGCGATCATCTTATAAAGTGGCAAATATATTTTGATTTATTCCATTTGGCTTTTCGCTATGCAACTTCGTGATCGAGTCTATCTACTTTCTAATTCCTTTGAAATATATCTCAATCTCACTTGGACCAACAAACTCATATGAGTAGCATTGAGTTAACCAGAAATCAATAAAACATACAAAAAATTAAACAAGAACTATTCCTTAAAATCACTATTCCGTTTGCTATGTTACTCCACAACATTTTTTGAGTACGTTACCTAGCCAGGGCAAAGTTTTTTTGATGATTAGCTGAAGTCAGATTTGTGATTCGAAAATTTGTCTTGAATTGATGTCACAGATTACGAGTAGATGGTAATCACTTCTTGACCTCCACCTCTTACCATGAGAACTCTCTCTAGTCCTTCGGTGAGGACCTCAAGGAATTCCATATCTGTAATATGATTACCAGCAATTAGTTCCAAGTTCTAAATGGAATGACAAGTTATCGAATTTACTCACAGTTGGATTCCCTCTCCAATTTGGTGTCTTTCGGTGGACCGGGCAAGTTCAGAATAACTAGTTGAGCATCATGAGAACGATTTACTATCACTTCGTTCAACTTAACAGCAGTGTGCATTCTTCGCACATTTCCTTCATCCCTGTAAGAAAAATTGTCTCTATTAACCCAATCATCATCTGATCTGATGCAAGGAACCATTTATCTCGATGATAATGAAAAATAAACACGAGAAGAAACGTAATATGCACTAAGCTTTCCTCGACTCGACTCATCGAGGTACTCCAGATATACAGAATCGAGCCAGTTTCAGTAGGATTCTTGATGAGGACAACAATGTAACATTGGCGATCAACTAGGAGAGTCAACATTAAAAATGTCAGAGGCTACAAGAACTTTGCAATTCTTTCAACCCTTCACACATAATAAAGAGTACTATTGAATCGATATTATAACTATCACATCATTTAATATAATTGGGTAATTCATTGAATATCCTAATACACATATAATATATAATAAGACCTTCTTCAGGAAGAAAAATCTTTTGTTCTCACAACACAGGTTGGTACATAATGAAAAAAAAATTTAAACCACAAGGAATAGAAAAAAAAGCGATTTGAACAAAAAAAATTACGAAAAGCACTGCCGTGAAGGCAGGAGCTTTTGAGCGCTCGTACATGCACCTGGTAGGTAGATTCGCATTTTCCAGTTTTAGAAATCAATTGAAGAAATTTTCGACAGCTGCCAAAAAAATTCTGAAACTTAGGCGAAACTCTAGACTTCATGTCAGTGCTTCAGCTGATCAATTTTGTTTCGATAATTCGCTAGAATTTTCTACGGTATCTATGGTCTTGGTGATGCGATCTGGACAAAATTTCGCACGTAGTTTGAATACATTATTCCTCAGCTAGGTGCAAAATTTCATTCCAATCAAATCGGTAGTTTCGAAATTATCAGGAACAGAATATTTTGAACGGGCATATTTACGGAACCCCTAGTCTAATTTTGCTCATTGATGAACGTGACCGTGAAATTCGCGATCCAAACCCACCCTGAAAATTTCAAGTTCCTAGGCCTTTCCGTTCAAATGTAACAATTTTCTATGGTTTCTATGGTTCTGGTCATGTGATCTGGAGAAATGTAGCTTGAATATATCATTTTTCATTAGTATACAAAATTTCGTCATGATCGAATCTGTAGTTTTGAAATTATCAAGAAAACCAAATTTCAAACGACCATATTTACGGAACCCCTAGTATAATTTTGCTCATAGATGAAAGTGATAACGACAATCGAGATGCACACCTATCCTGCAAATTTCAAGTCCCTAGGCGTTTCCGTTCAAGAGTTACAATTTTCTATGGTTTCTATGGTTCTGGTCATACGATCTGGACAAAATTTTACATGTGGCTTGAACACCTCATTCTCAATTTGAGTGCAAAGTTTCATTTTGATCGCATCTGTAGTTTCAAAGAAATCAGGAGAACAAAATTTTGAACGGCTATATTTACGGAACCCCTGGTGGAATTCTGCCCATTAACGAACTCAACCGAGGCATTTGGGATTTGAACCTAGACTGAAAATTTCAAGTCTCTAGGTTGATCCCTTCGAGAGTTATCGTGCTTCCGGACGGACGAACGGCCGGACGAACAGACTCAAATTTTCCGACGGACAGACTCAAATTTTCCGACGGATTCGTCATCAGTGAGTTGAACTCTATCGTTTGAGACCATTTTCGGCTCAAAATTCGAAAAATACAGACATCGTGACGAAATGATATAGCCCTCGTGTAAGTAGTACGAGCGCTCAAAAACAGATATATAATTCACCAAACCGAAGGAGACATGAGAGGCCAGCAAAAAAACTGTTTTGACACAAGAAGAATAAATTCAGAATGTTACGGTTTTTCTTAAACCTTGGGGAAATTCAAAAGAAAACAATTATAATACTCACGGTGTCATTTTGGTTGGTTTCTTCTCTTCCTCTGTCGTATCATATTTCTTTTCATCGTTGCACTTCTTTTCTGAAGCATCTTCTTTTTCACTTGAATCATCACAATCGCTCAGCTTTTCTTTCCCATTCATAGGCTGCGCAGATTAGAAAATTAAAAAATTATTTCATTCGATTCAAATCTAAGGTGTTCCATAAACCATTTCGATATTGCTAATTTATGGCTTGAGAGTTTTTAAATTTTGCTACTTGGCATATACTTTTTCATTCAGTATAAGATGAAACAAACCTCATTTGTTGGTTCAGCTTCACAATTTTTGTTATCTTTTGGTTTTTCATCCCCTCCACATCCTGGTTCTTGGAATCTAACTTTCGAAGCTATTTTTGGGTCCTGATGATGCTGATCTACTATAGATTGTACCTTTATGTGAAAAGAAGAGTATGAATTTAAAATAAATACAAGGGTAATTATTCACGATGAAGTGGATAATGATGATGAATACGCTGTGACAACCCTAAGGGGAGAAAATAGCTGATGGGATATGAAATGAATATCATGAAATACTAGATAAATGTAGAAATAAAAAAAATCGTGCAAAAATCAGGATGTAAATCATCAATATACGGCGATTTTTACCAGTGGGACATTTTCTTTAGATGATACCTCGTTGAAATCCGCCAGCGACTGAACCTTGCATTGAAAATAAATATTTTTGTTATAAAATCTCCACAACAATTTTCAGGAAGTTAAGAAATTCGTATGGTTCAAGGTACTTATAAGCGATTATAAGCATAAATTTTAATTTTTTGAGCTTATCTGTGCACCAGAATCATACGCTGCTGATAGTCGCATAAAAGATTTTTCGATATCGACTTACCAGGCCTAAGCTTTCTTTCTTGTTGAGTTGCAGTTCTCTCAGCATTTGATTCCGTTGCTCCATCATTAATGTTCTTTCATAAGTGTAAGCCGATATATCGCTGTCCATCTACAAAAAATATCGAATGTTGGATGTTTTGTTGAAGTTTCGAACGCTGAAACTTACCATTTCCACAACTTCGACTTCAGCAGCAATTCTCAAATGATATAGGAATGTCTTCAAATCCTTCTTCATTTGAATTGAGTTATCTTCCAGTTGAGCAACAGTGAATATCCGCATCTTGCAGTTCTTCCAAGTTCGGTGTTGTTTCAACAAGAATGGAAGTAACATGAGCAGACCACCATCATGAACGATCCACCAGATGTCGATATTTCCAACAACTTTATCTATTGAATTCGGGAAGAAGTTGATGCCTTTAGGAACTAACAAGGCCATATGGGCAGCAGTAACATTTCGGACTGTCTGCAAGAAAACTTGCCAAGTCCTTTCGTCTTCAGACTGACGCCATCCATAGGGCCAACCTAAAATAACAGTATTGGGTTTCATCCCTCCAAGGCCTGTAGTTTGAACCCTGAAATAATAATGAATTAATTTTGAGGGGATTTAGCAAATATTCGTACGAACAAGTGGGACAATCCATCGCTTATATTGCGAGCAACCAAAATGTCCACGAAGCCTTTCACTTTCTCTTCGTCCATTGTTTTCCTCAAACTCTGTTTTGCAGCCATCGCTTCCCCATAAGACCTTGTATAATCCCCGTGGATTACAGATGCACAAACTGTTAAACCCTTTCCTGAAATAGGTGATGCGAAAATTACAATAGAGGATGTTGCACAAATGTTGGATTTAATTCACCTGCTTTCAACTGTGAAGCGAACGAAAACAATTTCCTATATTTTGGAACGTAATCAGAGGTTAGTTTTACCAAAATTAAAATTTGGGGTCGCCAGTTCTTGGTGTGAGGGGGTCCTTCGTCCAAACGGAGCAAAGAATATCTTGCTGCTGACAGCGCCATACCTCTGATGCCATCACCCCATTCCTTCTCGGCCCTGGAGAAGTGAGCTTTTGTACTCCCAGATCACATATTATAATCAGCTACCTACCCTCTATATTCAATGTATTTGTAGATCATGCCAGCCATACCCATAGCGATGAGAGCATAATACCAAGAGGTCATAAACATAATAGCTACACACAGGGATAAACCTATGAATGATAAGGACCAGTGGTAATACTTGAACCGCGGCCGCCAATTTGGAGTTCTCAGAAGTGTTTGCAATGCACAGGCGAGGTTTACAAAGCCGTAGCACATCAAGAAGAACATGGACAATAGCGGTGCGAGATAATCGACATTGCCAAGTAAAATACCACATTGGCAAATCAGGAGTGTTAGAATCAGGGCTCTTGTTGGTTCTCCTCTACTTGAAGAAACAGCGAATGGACTTAAGAATGGTATAATTCCATCCTTCGCAATAGCCTGTAGCAAACGAGGTGCCCCAGTCAATGACTGCAGACCTGCGCCCAAAGTCGACAAGAAAGATCCAATAAGAATTACCCATTGATTTGGCCAAGCCATGTTTGCAACCACCAGTTTGCCACCTATGGAAACACCAAACCTAAAAAAATCATTATCAATTCAGGTTACGCTCGATGTTATTTCATGCTTACTTATCCCTAAGAAGTAGGTTATCAACTGTTCCAGCGAATAGTAAAACGCACGATAAATATACGGTGGATGTTGTCAAGATTGCGCAAATGGTTCCGATTGGAATTGACTTTTGGGCATCTGCTAAATCACCAGATCTGTTTGAGCCTGCCATAATACCGGTGACTGAAGGAAAAAAGATACCTATCAGCAAAGTGAAGGATGTTGTGATGTCGGCATAAACTTGATTATAGGTAGGACCTTCCATTTGTTCGATATCTTCTGGGACTTTTGTTTGAGCAATATACTGTCCTACTTCCAGAAAACTATTGTAGATGTTGTCTGAAACCAAATAATGAAGCTGTAAGAACATGATAATAATAATAATGATAAACTCACCGAAGAAAACTCCCGATGATAACCCTTTGATACCACGGACAATATGGGTTTCATGGTCTCGAAAATAAGGATCACAAGAAATTATGCTATCATTGGTACAATACTTTCTTCTCAGAAAGCCCGTTACGTTTTTATGGCAATCGTTTATATTTTCTAGTTGTAAAAGACGTTTTCCAAGAACGCACATGCTGAAATTGGGTATTGAATCAACACTGAATGTAATTTTGTATGAGTTTCTTACAATAAATTATCGTTTCCATTAATGTTGTAGAAGATACCAATATACACAGCCAAAATTGAAAAGATTACACATGCCAGTGCAAGTGTTGCGAATTTGTTCACGAATTTCACCCCAATAAACACAATAATGCCCATCACCACCAACAAACCAGTACCATAAACTCTGAAATTGTTATACATCGCACTGGGGTCTTTATTGACATCACCAAATATAGATAAACCAGGAGCCATATACGTCTGAAAAAGATAATATTTCTTCTTGGACTGCAACGTGATACAAATATAAAAAAGCAAGAAGAAGTCATGAAATCATCTGTTGTCTACTTAATTCAACCATTGTGGTGAACTGAATGTGTACTCACCAGAATAATTTCGACAGCACCAACGATGTACATTGCTGCAGCAAGCGTTGTACCGGTATAAAACAACATACCCACTGCTCCTCCAAACTCCGGACCGAGAGACCTAGATATCATGAAGTAACTGCCACCACCAGGTACAACACCGTTTGTAGCAATAGCGGACATCGATATTGCTGTTAGCATGGTCACACAACAGCAGCATAAGACTATTAAAAACCCATGAAGCGCACCCGCTGTACCAACGACCCAGGTCAGTCGAATGAAGAGTATTACGCCGAAGATGTTCTGGATGCACGGCAGGTAAACTCCTATCAAGGTCCCCATCCGTGCACCTCCTGCAGCTGGTCTGGCATCTGGGTCGTTAGATGCTGGTGGAATGGTGTTCGAATAGTTGGCCAAGGAGCTGATGAGTGTTGAGATGCGTGGACGATCTTCCATTTCCTCCGAGTAAAGGTACAGGTTCGTCTCATAACCTGATACCTTATCGGACACAAGGTTTTGGTCTTCAGTTCCATCTCCTGGAAAAAAGACATTCTCTTCGATTACAAGAAAACTAAGACTACGAATAAATCAATTAACAAATTAATTAGTTAATTTTTTATCATCAACAGACAGTACCAATTGCTTATTTCATCTGAATAATATATTATTAATTAATGGGAGATCAGAATTCTGGAATTAATGTTTGGAAGAAAGAGATGGACCAGATTTAGTTATCGAACAAAATGGACAGTCTATTCAAGAGGAAACCCTATAATCATAAGACTATTCTCATAAGTTATTACCTTGATGCGTTTACGTATTCTTATGAAATAATCAAGAGAATTTCTTTAGGCGAATAGCGTTTCAGTCATTGTGAGTGTTGGATACAGTTTTATAAATTAATGTAGAATGAAAATTATTCCTTGTAGCTTTCAAAATTGACAATGGTAAACAATAAACTCCATCCTTTCATTCCCTTCAGCTGAAGAGCTTAATTATTCGGTTAATATTGTAAAGCCTCACAGTAATGCTGATTGGTATATCGTAATTCAACACAAATAACCAATACCGATTATGCATTGAACGCTTTTTCTGTGTACTTACGACTAATGAAGACAGTTATAAGAGACTGTTCACGAGTTCGTTGAATACACGGAAAATATTGGAATGAAAGAGAAAAAAAAATGCTGGAAAAATTCAAAATGTTTATAATATTCACATTCGTTTTCTCAATCCCACCATATTTCACAAATATCTCACAACATTTCGAAACATTGATATTCAAAAAACAGAATGAGAATGCAATATAGTGAGAAATACGAGAAATATGGTCCAATTGTTATAAAAAATTTTCAAAGATGCCGCACTCTGATCATAAATATTACAATCGGCAATATTGTCATGCGATTCCGAGCACAGCCCTTTTATGAGTTGTTTACACTACATCCCTTATCGCATCCAGCTTGTTTTGAAGGGCGGCTTCTTTGATGATGACGGTTGATGATGTTCGATTTGTTTAGATTTTTAGGCCACATCTGTGGAATTTGAAAAACGATTTGAATTGCCAAAAATTCACCAATCAGAGTTTTGAGCTCAAGAAGTGGGAGAAAAATTGGGGATTCTTATTCTATTCTACATAAATATTGATTTCTTTCAATTGTGAAGGGAAGAGCAAAAAATTTAAATTTTAATATTCGTTTAGTGTGTATCCAGATTTGAAGTGTTATAAGTTTTGTGATTTTTTTTTATATTCTGACTTTTTTGTGCCATTGTGCTTTTGGATTCGAGCATTATAAATTGTGATATTGAAGGTGAGTTGTACTAAGTATTAGTTATTTTTTATGACATTATTCTGGCATCGGATATATTCAATTATTCGTATTTTAACATAATAATATTGTTCCTTTGTTCCTTTCAATTCAAGAAGAAATATGTTCATTGCGGAAAATATGGATTTTCAAACTTGAGTTCTCACTTCTCAGAGCTTCTTTTTTCGAAATTTAATAAAACTCAAATTTTAGTGTTACTTTCCATAGTTTTCATTGAATCTTCAATCTCATCTGGCAAAGATTTTTCTAGTGATTTTTTTATACTTAACGTATGGACTTCTTAAATATTGTAACATCGGGCCTTGTACGAAACTAGTAGTACGTGTTTCAAATGGTTATAAAATAGTATTTGTATGCAAAGTTTGCGCTTTTTTTTTGCAGAGATTGTGATTATCGATTATTGTTTTCTAGTCAACTTACCAAAAAATTTTTATTTTACGTTTGCAGTATGTATTTTTAAATTTTAAGTTGAAGAATTTATATTTTTTAAGATAAATGTTCGTATTTATTACATAGATATGAATATTTCATTTTGTTTTTTCAGAATTTGTTTTATTTTTATGCATTTCCTTTAAAATGCGTATTTCAATGTTTTAAATGAAAAAAATTTTCCATAAAAATGTGTATTATTTTGAAACTCTTACGGAAATATATGACTAGCATTATGAAAAAAAAATACTATAAGAAAATATGATGGATGAAAAAAAATCTACGCAAATGGGGGGCGCTGTCTAATATATTGCCACAGGCGCAATATTACCTTGATACGGCCCTGACTATGAGGATCGATGCCATATAGAATATTCGAATTTCCAGCAATGAGCTTAATCTTCAAGTTCACAAAGAAAAAACCTGAACACTTGAAAAGTTAATCGAGTTTAGTAAAGTGATGCACACATTCAGCGTATTCTGTGTTCACATGGTTGCGATGACATTTCTTGATGGCTCACAGGCATATAACCTCTAAAAACTCTGGAACATTTGTTATTTGTTTTGATAGTTCGAAGAGCAAGGTCACAAATTGAGTTTATTGCAGTATGGAGTCAAGATTACTAGATAAAAAATAAAAAGTTTTATATGATGACCTTGACTATGACAAACTTAAGCGACTTCAGATTGTGTATTCAACGTATTAAATTATCTATATCTTAATTGCGTTTTGAACAACTCATTATAATTTGCTCTGTTCTTCGATTTGTTTATTATTCATAGAAAATTAATATTTCTGTCTCATTCTTTTTGAGCGCTCGTACTACTTACACGAGGGCTATATCATTTCGTCACGATGTCTGTATTTTTCGAATTTTGAGCCGAAAATGGTCTCAATCGACTATGTTCGACTCACGGATGACGAATCCATCGGAAAATTCGAGTCTATCCGTCCGGCCGTGAGCACGATAACTCTCGAATGGAACAACCTAGAGACTTGAAATTTTCAGTGTGGGTTCAGTTCCCGAATGCCTCGGTTAAGTTCGTTAATGAGCCAAATTCCACCAGGGGTTCCGTAAATATGGCCGTTCAGAGTTTTGTTCTCTCGATTACTTGGAAACTACAAATTTTATCGAAATGAAATTTTGCACTCAAATAGAGAATGAGGTGTTCAAGCTACATGAGAAATTTTGTCCAGATCGCATGACCAGAACCACAGAAACCATAGAAAATTGTAACTTTTGAACGGAAACGCCTAGGGGCTTGAAATTTTCAGGATAGGTGTGGATCTCGAATGTCGTGATTACATTCATCTATGAGCAAAATTATACTAAGGGTTCTGTAAATATGATTGTTTGAAATTTAGTTTTCAAAACTACAGATTCGATCGTGACGAAATTTTGTATACTAATGGAGAATGATATATTCAAGCTACATTTTTCCAGATCGCATGACCAGAACCATAGAAACCATAGAAAATCATAACTTTCGAACGGAAAGGCATAGGGACTTGAAATTTCCAGGGTAGGTTCGGATCGCGAATTTCGCGGGCATGTTCATCAATGAGCAAAATTGGATTAGGGGTTCCGTGAATACGGTCGTTTGAAATTTTGTTTTCTCGATAATTTCGAAACTACGGATTCGATCGAGAGAAAATTTGGTATTTTAATCGAGAATGATATATTAAAGCCAAATTTTGTCCAGATCGCATGACCAGAACCATATAAACCATAGAAAATAGTAACTTTTGAACGGAAAGGCCTAGAAACTTGAAATTTTCAGGGTAGGTTTGTATCGCGAATTTCGCAGCCACGTTCATCAATGAGCAAATTTAGACCAGGGGTTCCGTAAATATGATATATTTGATGGGTCAAATGTCGTGACAATAAAATCTACTGATCCTTATCAGAAATTTTCTGGTCTGTCCTAATATTCGTATCAAATTCCAATATTTCTTCATACAGGATAGTGTATCTCAGCTTGCGAAAAGTTCCATATTTTTCTTCTTCTCTGGATTCTTTGATCAGTTCAAAAATGAATCGTTTCACTTATGGATGTGTGTTTCACGTTCCAAATATCAGTCGATTATACAGGATGCTTCAAAAAATAAAAGCAATTGAAAATATTGGCGAATACATGAATCACCCTGTATCTCAGCTATGAAGTTGATTAGATCAATCATATAGAGATTTTTGGACTCGTCTAGGGTAGTTCTATCCCAGTTTAACGTATGTACATTCACCAATGAAACACCCTGTATACACGAAATGTATCAAAACAGTCGAAAATTGAGGTTATTAACGTAATATTTTCGAAATTCCTTTCAGACAGTAGATCCAATCTGTTATATTTGGCATATTTTTGTGAAGTCAATCTGGTGCAAATGAAAATAGTTTCGAGCTAACCTTCAAGTTCGGTACACCCTAATTAGGGAAGTTTTGTGAGAGACCTGAACGAACGCCGTTTTACTATTCTTTGAAGACTATCGATGCCTTATTGCAATCGTAATAAAGAGCGACAACCTACGATATTTGATAGAAAAACACAATGATGAACTTGGAATTGAAGACAGAACTAAACAAAAATTGAAGGAAACCAAGTTCACATAATCGTATACATAGATTGTTAGACACATATTTAGGACCGTAGTTTTGAAATGCTGAAATATCTTTACCTTACTATTAAGAGTACCCTGTGCAATATTAGGTTCAGATGCAGTTAACCAAAAACAATTATCAGGTACATCGAAAACATTTTTGTGATTGATTTTCACAAAGTTTCAATGAATCCGGTTTAGTAGTTTCTTCTTGCAACTAAGTAACATAATTTAAATACGCACTCACTAGTTCATACGCGTACACATCCATTGAATTCGAAAAATAAAAATCGGCTTCAACACTTATCAACTGAATTTTTCAGGTTCACTTACATATGAAGTTCTTATTGTCATGTTCACCGTTAATGAAACATATTGGACGAAATCGATCAAACAACTCTTGCATTTATCATGAATATACTCACTCTTTATTAATGGCATCGATGTTACATTGATAAATGATTATTATCTTTCATAGAGAAAAAAAATACACCGTTTTATTTACTAGAGAGAACTGTTACATGTTTAGCGTTGTTTTGAAATAATCAAATATGTACTTGAAAAGGGTTTCGTGCTGAATGTTATGAATTATGAAAGACGAAGCCGGAAAATGTCAACAGTGGCGTATGAGAGTTTTCTGCTAACCTTCATCAATTTGTATTTTATGAATTTCTTCGAGATGAAGCCACAGAAACAGAGGCAGATATCTCAAAACGTTTATTGTTTTTAAATCACTGCGAAAGAAAACCGAGTGATCAAATCAGAATTAATTCATCGCGATTGGTATTCAATGAATTTCATCCGAAAGATTGAAACTAAGAAGATTACCGCGGTTTCCCTTTCATCGGATTAAAACATATTACCAAAACTTAGCCACAAATTTACCGAAAAAATTATAAAAAGCACTGCCGTGAAGTCAAGAGCTTTTGAGCGCTAGAAACCAATTGAAGAAATTTTTGACAGCTGTCAAAAAAAATATTCAAACTAAGGCGAAACTCCAGACTTCACCTGAGTGACCAATTTTGTTTTCGATAATTCGCCAGAATTTGCTACGGTATCTATGGTTTTGGTGATGCGATCTGGACAACATTATGCACGTTGTTTGAATACATTATTCTTCATCTATATGCGAAATTTCATTCCAATCCAATCGTAGTTGCTGAATAATCAGGAAAAAAAATGTTTGAACGGCCATATTCACGGAACCCCTAGTCTAATTTCAATCATTGATATACGTGACCACGACATTTGAGATGCACACCTATCCTGAAAATTTCAAGTCCCTAGGCCTTTCCGTTCGAAAGTTATAATTTTCTATGGTTTATATGGTTCTGGTTATGCGATCTGGACAAAATATTGTTTTAATATATCATTCTCGATTAAAATACAAAATTTCATCTCGATCGAATCCGTAGTTTCGAAATTATCGAGAAACCAAAATTTCAAACGAACATATTTACGGAACCCATAGTCTAATTTTGTCATTGATGAACGTGACCGCAACATTTGAGATCTACACCTATCCTGAAAATTTCAAGTCTCTAGGCCTTTTCGTTCGAAAGTTATAATTTTCTATGGTTCTGGTCATGCGAGCTGGACGAAATTTTGCATGTAGCTTGAACACGCCATTCTCCATCTGAGTGCAAAATCACCTCGATCGAATCAGTAGTTTCAAAGAAATCAGGAGAAGAAAATTTCGAACGGCCATATTTACGGAACCCCTGATCAAATTTTGCCGAATAACGAACTTGACCGCGAAATTTGAGATTCGAACCTACCCTGAAAATTTCAGGTTTCTAGGTTGTTCCGTTCGAGAGTTATCGTGGAGACGGCCGGACAGACTCGATTTTTTCGACGGATTCGTCATCAGTGAGTCGAATCTTATCGATTGAGACCATTTTCGGCTTCAAATTCGAAAAATACAATGTGACGGAATGATATAGCCCTCGTGTAAGTAGAACGAGCGCTAAAAAAAGTGCCGGCAATGAGGGAATTCGGAATTAGAGAGTCCAGTCCTCTCTGATCAAATACATCTCATGAGTGCGGGAAACTGCCAAGTGGGGAAGGTTCAAATTCGTAACCAATAGATTAATGAGGTTCATAGGAAAATACATGAAATTATATTTTTTATTTAAAACAACTGGGACCAATGAATAATGATATATAAATAAGATAAATAATCAAAATGGAACGGAAGTGACGAAACAAACAAATCCACAATTCGAAAATTATAACAAAAAATAAACTCCTTATATAAAACCTCTGCAACAAACACTTAATAAAATAATTGTTCATAAAATAAAATCCATGTTCCTTTGGCCATTGTTAGCAGACCTATCAATAACGGATTGTTCATCGATTGTTATGTCCGATAAAACTATTTCTTGGGATATGATTACTTTTCTTGTAATTTCGAAAAAACACAGTTTTTTTTGCTTGTAAAATCTGAACCTGCTGACACTTTCAACAACATAATTGTAGAGAATGAAAAGACGAAGAAAATTAGTGTTATAGCAACTCAATCAAGTCATTATTATCGTAGGAATGCCGGAAAAACCATAAAAATGATAATAATAGTCCTGATTTTCCGGATGAAAGTAGTGGTTAATAGGTACTTTGAGTGTGCACAACCCAAACGTAGTCGGATAAATAGTTTTTGCGAAATTGCGATTTGAATTATTTCAGGCACTATTTTCCGGAAGGGCTGGATGCGTCGGATTTACAAGACGGATTTTGAAGGAAGAAGTATAGTACTACAAAACCTCAATCTTGGGTTTTCGCTGAAATGTTGCAAAATAGGTGGAAAAAAACATGCAAACTTGACCAAAACCGGCCGAACGCTCGATTGCGGTTGAGTAGTGGGAGTATAAATGTGAAGAGTCGCGCGTTTTTTGAGCGCTCGTACTACTTACACGAGGGCTATATCATTTCGTCACGATGTCTGTATTTTTCGAATTTTGAGCCGAATATGGTCTCAATTGACTATGTTCGACTCACTGATGACGAATCCGTCGGAAAATTCGAGTCTGTCCGTCCGTCCGTCCGGCCGTGAGCACGATAACTCTCGAACGGAACAACCTAGAGACTTGAAATTTTCAGTGTGGATTCAGTTCCCGAATGCCTCGGTTGAGTTCGTTAATGGGCCAAATTCCACCAGGGGTTCCGTAAATATGGCCTTTCAAAGTTTTGTTCCCCTGATTATTTGAAAACTACAGATTCGATCGAGATGAAATTTTGCACTCAAATGGAGAATGAGGTGTTCAAGCTACATGTGAAATTTTGTCCAGATCGCATTACCAGAACCATAGAAACCATAGAAAATTGTAACTTTTGAACGAAAACGCCTAGGGACTTGAAATTTTCAGGATAGGTGTGGATCTCGAATGTCGTGATCAAGTTCATCTATGAGCAAAATTATTCTAGGGGTTCCGTAAATATGGTCGTTTGAAATTTAGTTTCCATGATAATTTCAAAACTACAGATTCGATCGTGACGAAATTTTGTATACTTATGGAGAATGATATATTCAAGCTACATTTCTCCAGATCACATGACCAGAACCATAGAAACCATAGAAAATCATAACTTTCGAATAGAAAGACCTAGGGACCTGAAATTTTCAGGATAGGTGTGGATCTGAAATGTCGCGTTCACGTTTATCAATGAGCAGAATTATACTAGGGGTTTCGTAAATACGGTCGTTTGAAATTCTGGTTTCTCGATAATTTCGAAACTACGGATTCGATCGGGATGAAATTTCGTATTTTAATCGAGAATGGATATATTAAAACAATATTTTGTCCAGATCGCATGACCAGAACCATAGAAACCATAGAAAATTGTAACTTTTGAACGGAAAGGCCTAGGAACTTGAAATTTTCAGGGTGGGTTTGGATCTTAAATTTCACGGTCACGTTCATCAATGAGCAAAATTAGACTAGGGGTTCCGTAAATATGGCCGTTCAAAATATTTTTTTGCCGATAGTTCCGAGAATACTGAGCGGATTGGGATGAAATTTTGCACCCAGCTGAGTAATAATGTATTCAGACTACGTGCAAAATTTTGTCCAGATCGCACCACCAAGACCATAGATACCGTAGAAAATTCTAGCGAATCATCGAAAAAAAAGGTCAGCTGAAGCACAGACATGAAGTCTGGAGTTTCGCCTAAGTTTCAGAATTTTTTTGACAGCTGTCGAAAATTCCTTCAATTGGTTTCTGAAACTGGAAAATGCGAATCTACCTACAAGGTGCATGTACGAGCGCTCAAAAGCTCCTGACTTCACGGCAGTGCTTTTCGTAATTTTTTATTATAATACGCACTTCGCCACGTCGGAGGGCTACCCCAACTATTCGTCCGCAATCGAGCGCTTGTCTGGTTTTGGTCATTTTTCCACGTATTTTCACCTATTTTACCACATTTTAACGAAAAACCAAGATTGAGGTTATAAAGTACTGTGTTCTTCACTCAAAATCCGTCTTGTAAATTAAAATCAGACAATTTCCGGCGCATACATCTCTTCCCGAAAATAGTGCCTACAATAATTCAAACCGCAATTACCCTAAAACTATTTACCCGACAACGTCTGGATTGTGCACACTCAAAGTACCTATTAACCACTATTTTCATCCGGAAAATCAGCATTACAACTCCGAAAATGGTTGAGTAATGAATTTTTGAAAAACGCGGATTTTTACGAGTTTTCCGGCTTTTCTACGGTAATAATGACCTGATTGAGTTGCACTAGCACTCATTTTCTTTGTCTTTTCATTCTCTACAATTCTGTTGATGAAAGTGTCAGCATCAAAGCTTCATTGGTTCAGAAACTTAAAAAACACCGTTTTTTTTGGTGTTTTTTCGAATTTACAAAAAAGTAATCATATTTGCCCTAAACTAAACATCCACGCACCCCCACACTCGCGGTTTTCTTTCACGTTTTCTGTCACGGAATGACCCTTTATCTGCTCTATTGCCTGGTCTAAAATAGCGAAATACCGTTCTCAATTGCCAGCTTGAGATTATCCTAGTCCTAAATGATCAGGAACAATGGTTTTTAAGTGTTAAATGAAGATTATACCAATAAACTTATGAGGGAAATCCCCAATTTCTACACAACAAACTATTGATACGATAGATCCTTTTTTTCACAATTCCATTCGAAATTCTTTGCCTGTGCGATGCGAAGACTGGTTCTACATTTATTGGTTCTTTTTCACGATAAGATTCTTCCCAAGCTTTTGATATTGAGGATCCTGATTCAAAAGGAAGTAATTTTACTAACCGGAAAAAAATCGTGATTCTCACGAAGCGATTTCATCCCGATAAAAACAGTACGGACCAATCAGCGTAGCGTCTATAAAGAGCTGAATTGGCAAGTATTGATTTCCAGACCTATCGAATCAAGTCTCAAGTACTTTTCAGTGTATGACCTGCATTTTCCGACGTGAAACAAGAATACTTCCAACAAAGTTCACCAAAAATTTTGAAGAGAGTTTCCTTTGGTTTATCATTCGCTTTAGGTTGAAGTGCTTGAATCGAGAAAAAAATATCTCTCGAAAAGAGATGGTGTTACTTTTTCAGAGATGAAAATTGCAAACTTCTTCATATACGCAACCTTGAAATTCTTCCATGTTAAGAGAAAATATTTCAATGGATAGACGGTAATTTTTTTTTCGGGCAGGTTAAACAGCAGTGAGTATTTATGCAATGGATTAGAAACTGCCATCATGAATATCGAAAATATAGGTCCAATTTTTTGGAAACTTTGAAATTATAAGCCTTGAAATCCGCATGGTTCAATTAAGTTCATGATTTGGTTTCAGCAACGAGACGAATGGAAGCGAGAAACTTCTGGAATCTGAACCGAGCTTAATGAATTGCTCAAGACAAAAACTGCTCTAGAAGCGTACCAAAGAAGTTATCGACAATGCGCCATATCGGATTGGAAATAATTTGGTGGCATGATCATAAACGTTTTTATCATCAATCATCATTCACGTGCAATAAAATTGGAAATTTGCTGCGACTACGTCTGAATCAATCAAAAACCAATAATAGGTATATTGGGAATATTATCGTGTAGATATACGTTTTCATCATCTATTGAGGAAACTATATTATTCTCGGATACTTTCGTTACGTCTGGCAATTTCCATATCCACATGGGGGAACGATAACTTAAGAAGAATTCTGATGGAAAGGAAATATGGAACACAGCACGTTATGAATTTCATCAACAAGAGCTGTTATCGAAATTGTCCCAGCTGAACCTCCATAAAACTCCATGGCCTGTTTTATAAGGAGGGTCTTCCAAATTGAGTGCCCTTCCTCAAAAATAAATAAAACATTGATGGCGGCGCAACGAATTCGTTTAGCTCTTTTGGCAGTGTCTTGAAGTGTGATATAAGACATTTAAAAAGACCATTCAAATTCCACATTGTATATAATATTATCTTTTTTTTTTGATAAATCAATTGGGTTTTTATCTCATCGAAAATTTCTTTGATCATAATTTTCAACCTCGTTTGTGTTATATGTTAATATCATTGCACATATTTCATTCATCATCATCAATGTTATATCCTACAGAAGAATGAAGAATTCAGACACGTATAAATACAAGCAGATGTCCTCAGAAAAGAATCGTTGGCATAAAAATTCATCAAAAACACCTGGTCACTTGGTGATTACCAATCATTTCTGCAAAAAAATTTAAACAATAGAGAATATCCAAATTGAACTAAGTGATATTTCATTTCAAAAATTCATATCTATTTGTTGGATGTTTAATCATTTCTTATTTCATCAAATACATTTTTTGAAGTTTTGGGAGAGATTCTAAAACGGTTGAAGAAGTCTCTTTCAGGGGCGTAGATGTAGGGGGGTACTGTGGATTTTTTTCAGTTTGTATCGCAATGTATGTAACTAACTTTAACTTTACCAGTTATGTCGTCAACTTCGAATTAAAAATTGCTCAAATATGTACGTTATTCTCTTTTTATTTTTGACGCCTGAAATTCTATGATTTTCCAATTTTCACCTTTGCTATGACTCATTGATCTACTCTACAATTAATTTTTTCTTATTTTGAGTTCAAAGGTTAGAATTTTCTTGTTTTTGGAAAACGAATGAAAATAAAGCTTTTTGAGCGCTCGTACTACTTACACTACCTACATTTTGTCCAGATCGGATGATCAGAACCATAGAAACCATTGAAAATTATAACTTTTGAACGGAAAGGCCTAGGGACCGGAAATTTTCAGGGTAGGTTTGGATCGCGAATGTCGCGGTCACGTTTATCAATGAGCGAAATTAGACTAGGGGTTCCGTAAATAGGGCCGTTCAAAATTTTTTTTCTTGATAATTTCGAAACTACTGGATTGGAATGAAATTTTGCACATAGCTGAAGAATAATATATTCAAACTACGTGCCAAAGTTTTCCCAGATCGCATCAAGACCATAGTACCATAGAGAATTCTAGCAAATTATCGAAAACAAAATTGGTCACTTAGCACTGACGTGAAGTCTGGAGTTTCGCCTTAGTTTGAAATTTTTGTTGACGGCTGTTAAAGTTTCCTTCAATTGGTTTCTAAAACTGGAAAATGCGCATGAACGAGCGCTCGAAAGCTCCTCGAAAGCTTTTCATCATTTTTAACGGATATGAATTTCCCCGCAAATTCACCGAAAAACTATCGATTTTAATGAAATTGATTTCATACAAACAGTATGAAAGATCTTATGACTATTTTTTTGCTTCCATTGATATACATATAGGTCAATTTAAATGACTGTGACATTCCGATCTCAACGTGCAATTTCGATGAAATGGTGTAATTTTCGTATTTTGCGGAAGTCAGAATTGCCAATATCCATCGCTATTTGTCTTTGATGTGGGAAATCCTCCATCAATTTCCTTTGACCACATTTATTGCAAGGTTGAAGAAGCAGAAGTAAACGTAAAAGTTCATCAGAGATGTTTTGTAGCAAATTTCGATCCACCGAAATTCATGGATATATTCAAACCACCAACTCCATCGATTGGAATTATTATTTTTTCTTTCCCATAGAATATGTATACATATTATGTTTTTTCACGCATTACATAAGACAGAAACCCATTGCACACAGCCTATATACTCCCCAATCATTTCTTCCAACTTGACTGAAAGAGCGATTTGAATATTTTTCATTTCAGTTTATTTATTAACCACATCGTCATGAATTTTATGAACTCTTACAACTACAGTAAAAAGTATAGTATTTGTGATATTCTTGTTGGGACAAATGCCAAATGCAAAGCGAGTTTGAATATGGCCATTATGAAATGTTGGAACCCAGTTTGATGACCCCGCACATCGGCATTTAACTCGAAAACGAGGGGATTCTCATGTAATCTGAAAAGGTGTATTGGAAAAGTTTACTAAGTAATTTGAATATTCCATACAGAATTTTCATCTGTTTCAAGCGTCCACCGGCAACAGAATAGTTGCTTCACATTAGTTTCAGAATGGATTTCGTCGAAACTGCATGCGTTTGTGCTCTCCTTTTGAAAAGGAAGAGGAGAAGAAGCTGACAATTTTGGGTCCATCCATTGATCAGCACAGGCTTTTTTCAAAGATTTTTATCTGCATATTCTTTCACCCTTTTGTCATACAATGCTGGCCGTGATTTAATAGCTTCTATGAATAATTCAATGTTCAACGACATGTTCATTTGAATCCGACGAGATTGCAACTGGTAAATCAAGAGCAATTTTATATCGCCAGTGTGCGAGGACGGGAACACCTACGTTCGATTTCTGCCTGCAACAATTGAGTTGCCTGGAAAATAGTTGTTGCAATTTTTTATTTGCTGCAACTAAATAATCGCCTGTGTGTGGGATCCCATGAAGAATGATGTATTCTATTTTTGTGGTGCTTTTTCAAATTGACACATATAACATAAGAAAACATGAATCATGAGAATTTAATTATAAAGTCTTTTTTTCATGTATCTATGTTACACATATATTGAAAAATTTAGAAAAGCACTGCCGTGAAGGCAGGAGCTTTTGAGCGCTCGTACATCCACCTTGTAGGTAGATTCGCTCTGTCCAGTTTTAGAAATCAATTGAAGGAATTTTCGACAGCTCTCACAAAAATTCTGAAACTTAGGCGAAACTCCACACTTCATGTCAGTGCTTTAGGTGACCAATTTTTTTTCGATAATTCGCTAGAATTTTCTACGGTTTCTATGGTCTTGGTGGTGCGATCTGGACAAAATTTGGCACGTAGTTTGAATACATTATTCCTAAGCTAGGTGTAAAATTTCATCCCAATCCAATCAGTAGTTTCGAAATTATCAGGAAAAAAATATGTTGAACAGCCATATTTACGGAACCTCTAGTCTAAATTTGCTCATTGATCAACGTGGCCGCAATATTCGCGATCCAAACCCACCCTGAAAAGTTCCTAGGCCTTTCCGTTCTATGGTTCTGGTCATGCGATCTGGACAAAATATTGTTTTGATATATCATTCTCGATTAAAATACAAAATTTCATCTCGATCGAATCCGTAGTTTCGAAATTATCGAGAAACCAAAATTTCAAACGACCGTATTTACGGAACCCCTAGTATAATTCTGCTCATTGATAAACGTGAACATTTCCGATCCACACCTATCCTGAAAATTTCAAGTCCCTAGGCCTTTCCGTTCGAAAGTTATGATTTTCTATGGTTTCTATGGTTCTGGTCATGTGAACTGGAGAAATGTAGCTTGAATATATCATTCTCCATTAGTATACAAAATTTCAACACGATCGAATCTGTAGTTTTGAAATTATCAAGAAAGCTAAATTTCAAACGACCATATTTACGGAACCCCTGGTATAATTTTGCTCACAGATGAACGTGATCACGACATTCGAGATCTACACCTATCCTGAAAATTTCAAGTCCCTAGGCGTTTCCGTTCAAAAGTTACAATATCTATGGTTTCTATGGTTCTGGTCATGCGATCTGGACAAAATTTGACATGTAGCTTGAACACCTCATTCTCCATTTAAGTGCAAAGTTTCATCTCGATCGAATCTGTAGTTTCGAAGTAATCAGGAGAACAAAACTTTGAACGGCCATATTTACGGAACCCCTAGTGGAATTCTGCACATTAACGAACTCAACCGAGGCATTTGGGATCTGAACCTACGATGAAAATTTCAAGTCTCTAGGTTGTTCCGTTCGAGAGTTATCTTGCTTACGGCCGGACGGACAGACTCGAATTTTCCGACGGATTCGTCATCAGTTAGTCGAACGTAGTCGATTGAGACCATTTTCGGCTCAAAATTCGAAAAATACAGACATCGTGACGAAATGATATAGCCCTCGTGTAAGTAGTACGAGCGCTCAAAAACACATTATGCTTATACAGAATCGAGTAGTTCAAAATTATAACTTCCTCGATCCTATTTGTTTTCGTTTCGTATTTCAACCAGTGGTGTTGATGATTTAAGTAGGTACGTGCTGTCATTTCAAAGACGTACAAAAATCGTAGGCTATGCACATACATAATTTACACATAATTCATAGATAATAAGATACGGATATGGTTTCCATCGATTGTGCCGAAATGGTTGTGCTATCTTATTGTGGGTCCGTTTTTGGATTCATCTATTTTGCTACTGCATCAATCTGTCAGAATATGTAATTGGATTTGCTGACGCATGTCCGGCTTCTAATGGAAGTGTACTGTATACACCTACCTTCCTTCCAATCGATTCATTTGATAGCACAGTGCCGTATCTAGTTGAGATCTCCTTTTTCAACAGACCTCTGGGTTCTGATTTGATCCCATAAAAGAGCTGAAGAAAGTTTGAAAATGTTTGGTCAATAAGTGCGGATTGGCGAGCCTGAAGCCGGAAGCAAATTAGTACATAGCACATAAGTTAGAACAGAACTTTAAGAAGAAATATGGAGGAACGCCGATCGAGAGGTACTTGGCACATTGAGAAAAAGAGAGAAAAATTAAGAAAGAGTCAAAAAAAAATAGGTATATGGCGAGAGCATAAAGCCAAGTATAAGAGAAAAGGACACTGACTCATTGCATTTCTGCCCTGCATGCAAATTCACTTCTGTTTTCAGAGTGAATAAAATTATAGAAAATTCAATAGAAAACTGTACATTATTATTATTATTATTATAAATTGATTAGAGTGGAGGTAGGTAATACCTATGCACTCAATTAAAAATAGAGAAATGAACAATATTCTGCAATACAAAGTATACATAAAAAAAAGAAAGAAATGTCTCCACAAAAGCACTTCACCTGAGTCTATCGTAGGAGTTTTTGAACGCGTTCACTGAACCCACATTCACCACTTCATCGGGAAGGCGATTCCAAGCTTCGAAAACTCGGTTGGACAGGAAGTTCATTCGACAGGTAGTGCGGAATGGTTCCTTGGCAAGTTTGAATTCGTGGCCTCGAAGGTTATTCCGGTTCAAAACGAACAGGTGCCGAAGGTCCACACCGAAGAAACCGTGCATCGCTCGGAAGGCCACTATCAGATCTCCCCTAGCACGCCGATCCTCGAAGGTGGTCAGTCCGAATAATCTCAGTCTAGTAGGGTAGTCAGGTCGAGTAGTGGTTGGGAATGGCATTCTGGTGCAAGCTCTCTGTACGGACTCAAGAAGGTGCGAGTCGGATCGCAGGGCGTCCCACCAAGCTGGGCCCGCGTATTCCAGAATTGGCCTCACGTAAGTTGTGAACAACAACTTGGCGGTCTGGACACTGCAGCCACGGAAAGAGCGCTGGATAAGATAGGCAGTCCTCTTGGCCCTATTGCAAATTGTCGTGATGTGCTCCGACCAGTCTAATTCGCAATTAACCACCACGCCAAGGTCACAGTGGCTCCTGACAACGGCAAGAGGTTGCCCCATAAGCGCATACGGAAGTTCAGGGTTATTCTTGCCAATATGCATGACGCAACATTTCTCCAGGTTGAGAGGTAACAACCACTCTTCAGCCCACCGAGCAATCCCGTCCAAATCCGTCTGTAGCTTGTTAGTCGTCACAGACGGAACGTCGTACAGTTTAGCGTCGTCAGCGAACAGGAGGCATCTGGAGCCGATCAATCTTGGAAGATCAGATGTATAGAGTAAGAACAGAAGCGGCCCAAGGACCGATCCTTGTGGAACTCCACTCGTGACCCCTCCACCCTGAGTAGAAAACGCGTCGCCAACTTTTACCCTGAACGTTCTTCCACTGAGGAAGGACTTGATCCAAGAAAGCAAGCTACCCCGAATACCCAAATGCTCCAGTTTGTAGATGAGACGACGGTGGGGAACCCGATCGAAGGCTTTAGCGAAATCTAGGTACACGACGTCAATCGGTATACCCGCGTCCAATGACTTACTCCAGTCATCAGTCGCCACCAAGAGGTTGGTCAGGGTTGAGCGACCAGGAAGGAAACCGTGTTGCTCGCCGGGGATCAAACCGTTGGACACAGCAAATTCCAGGATGTGGTCAGCAACGATCCTTTCCAAGACTTTGGAGACTGAAGACACAAGGCTTATCGGCCGGTAATTTGAAGGGGAAGTTTTGTCCCCGTTCTTGTAAACAGGTGTAACAATTGCTGAACGCCACTGTGAAGGGAAGGATGATGTGAGCAGAGATTTCCTGAACAAAAGGAAAAGCGGTTCTGCAAGTACACTGGCACATCGCGAGAGAAGGAGGCAGGTAATCTCGTCACTACCAGGAGCTGCCGAGGCGTTCAGAGCGGAAAGATGTTCCTCAACGAGGCCTTTAGTCAATGGCACTTCATTAATGGATGAAAGACAACGAGCGGTGTACAATGGCGGGAATGCAGAGACCCGTTCGTCAGTGAAGTGGGAGGCAAATGTTGCTGTCAAAACATCGGCAGATTCGGCGTGATCACTGCACAGTCTTCCAGATGGATCTCTCACTAGTGGAACGGATACTTTGCCGTCAAGTGAGTTTCTTAAATACTTGTAGAATTGTTTTTTATTTCCCGCCGATGCCAGACCGTTCTCGAACTTAGCCTTCGCGGCACGAATCAAAGAAGTCACGTAATTGGAGTATCTGCGGTGGTTCATGAAATCAGCATATGATCGGCTCCGAGAATAACGCTGCCACAATGACTTCTTCACTCTGATGGCCCTCAGGAGATTCCCCGTAACCCACGGCCTTCCCGGGTTATGCTTAGCTGATGTAGTAGAAGTATTCAAGGAAATAATGTCCCGGACCATCTGAAGGAATTTATCCCAGAGAACATCAACGTTTTCATCTTCGGAAAATATATCTGACCAAATGTAAGACTCCAACGCCGCCGAAACTCCCTCGTAATCGTACATGTTGAATAATTTCCTGGATTTCTTCTGCTTTTCAATGTAATGAAATGACTTTCATATCTTATTTTAGACAGGACGAATACAATTATATTCAAAGTTCAGAAATTTCGAGACGAATTTCTCCTAGGCCTTTCCATTCAAAAGATACAATTTTTTATGGTTTCTATGGTTCTGGTTCTGCGATCTGGACAAAATATTGTTTCAATATATCATTCTCGATTAAAATACAGAATTTCATCTCGATCGAATCCGTAGTTTCAAAATTGTCGAGAAACCAAAATTTCAAACGACCGTATTTACGGAACCCCTTGTATAATTCTGCTCATTGATAAACCTGATCCACACCTATCCTGAAAATTTCAAGTCCCTAGGCTTTTCCGTTCGAAAGTTATGATTTTCTATGGTTTATATGGTTCTGGTCATTTTGATTTGGAGAAATGTAGCTTGAATATATCATTCTCCATTAGTATACAAAATTTCGTCACGATCGAATCTGTAGTTTTGAAATTATCAAGAAAACTAAATTTCAAACGACCATATTTACGGAACCCCTTGTATAATTTTGCTTATAGATGAACGTGATCACGACATTCGAGATCCACACCTATCCTGAAAATTTCAAGTCCCTAGGCGTTTCCGTTCAAAAGTTACAATTTTCTATGGTTTCTATAGTTCTGGTCATGCGATCTGGACGAAATTTAACATGAAGCTTGAAAACCTCATTCTCCATTTGAGTGCAAAATTTCATCTCGATCAAATCTGTAGTTTTCAAGTAATCAGGGGAACAAAACTTTGAACGGCCATATTTACGGAACCCCTGGTGGAATTTGGCCCATTAACGAACTCAACCGAGGCATTCGGGAACTGAACCCACACTGAAAATTTCAGGTCTCTAGGTTGTTCCGTCCGAGAGTTATCGTGCTTAAGAACGGCCGGACGGACGGACAGACTCGAATTTTCCGACGGATTCGTCATCAGTCAGTCGAACATAGTCGATTGAGACCATTTTCGGCTCAAAATTCGAAAAATACAGACATCGTGACGAAATGGTATAGCCCTCGTGTAAGTAGTACGAAAACCATAGAAAATTGTAACTTTTGAACGGAAACGTTCAGGATAGGCTTGCATCTCGAATGTTGTGATCACGTTCATCTATGAGCAAAATTATACTAGGGGTTCCGTAAACATGGTCGTTTGAAATTAAGTTTTCTTGATTATTCCAAAACTACAGATTCGATCGTGACGAAATTTTGTATACTAATGGAGAATGATATATTCAAGCTACATTTCTCCAGATCACATAACCAGAACCATAGAAATCATAACTTTCGAACGGAAAGCCCTAGGGACTTGAAATTTTCAGGATATTTGTGGATCTGAAATGTCGCGTTCACGTTTATCAATGAGCAGAATTATACTAGGGGTTCCGTAAATACGGTCGTTTGAAATTTTGGTTTCTCGATAATTTCGAAACTACGGATTCGATCGAGATGAAATTTTGTATTTTAATCGGGAATGATATATTAAAACAATATTTTGTCCAGATCGCATGACCAGAACCATAGAAACCATAGAAAATTGTAACTTTTGAACGGAAAGGCCTAGGAATTTGAAATTTTCAGGGTGGGTTTGGATCGCGAATATCGCGGTCACGTTCATCAATGAGCAAAATTAGACTAGGGGTTCCGTAAATATGGCTGTTCAAAATATTTTTTCCTGATAATTTCGAAACTACTGATTGGATTGAAATGAAATTCTGCACCTAGCTGAGGAATAATGTATTCAAACTACGTGCCAAATTTTGTCCAGATCGCATCACCAAGACCATAGATACCGTAGAAAATTCTAGCGAATTATCGAAAAAAAATTGGTCACCTAAAGCACTGACATGAAGTCTGGAGTTTCGCCTAAGTTTCAGAATTTTTGTGACAGCTGTCGAAAATTCCTTCAATTGATTTCTAAAACTGGAAAATGCGAATCTACCTACAAGGTGGATGTACGAGCGCTCAAAAGCTCCTGACTTCACGGCTTTGCTTTTCGTAATTTTTATTATTCAGGTGTGAAACCGCCCAGATACATGTTATGATTGTCTTTGGAAACAAAAAGTAGTACGGCAGTGCTTTCCGTAATTTTTATTTTTCATTCGCATGAAATTTTCTTTCTCCTCTTCTATTTCATGCAGCAATAAATGAGATAATTCCTCAGACAGCCCACTAAAATATGGTCATTAAAACACCAAACGTGCATTGATTGAATTATAAATGGAAACATAACAGTAACAGGATTATCTGCAACAAATACGTTTTGCTTCTTTGTCACGTACATACTATTTCGTAAATATTTAACCTAATATTCTGCGCATAATTATTGAGGTATTCATAAAAACATACCCTTATTACGTTGAAATCCAATATTGTGTCGTAGTGTTAACTGTGTTCAGAAATGTTCGAGCTTTTTCACGATCAGTTATGAAATCTTCAATATCCACTGTTCATTCATAAGGAATGTCCTTCAAAATTAGAGGGCTGGATGTTAATCATTTACATTGATAAGAATCGGCCCTGAGAAGTTTCTTTCAGATTGTATGATTTCATAGAAGTTCGCAAAATAATAATTATATCCGAAAGGGGCTGTGCGGTGCCGACTTCAAAGAATGAACAGGTTTGCATTCTTTTATATTTGAATCGAAGCGTAATTTGCTGTTCCAGTAATTTTTTCTCGACGCCATACCCCTGTTCCGTGGAAGCTGGAACTTTAATATCCTCGGATTTTCGGCAAGGAAAGGTCGGGTCACTTACCGGCAGCAGCAACCAGCTCGCAAAAAGCTTTCGAAGCAACGGTTGTACTCCATATCGATTCATGCTCCCACCCAGCCATCCCAACTCCAGTCAGATCTGGCTGCGTAACCTACATTTTCGCTCGGCCTTGTCCCTTTCTAGACACCCTTTTCGGGTGTATACACGGTAGGATCTCCAGAAATACTCCCTCAATAATATATCACAACAAACATACCACGACCGCCCATGTTTGAACATTGCTCTTCCAAATTCCAGATGCTGTTCGGAAGTTTGAGTTCTTGAATAAGGATCGAACTATTGTGGACTATTATGGCTAGTTAGTCGAATTGTTGAACATATAATATCTTGAATTGGGGTGTTCCTTGAATCCTCCGAGATATCATGTTGAATTTGAAATGATTGATGCATCGGTCATCATTTTTCATTTGTTCAAATTTTCGTTGGAATAATTTTTTAGCTCGACTGGGTATATGACATGCAGACTCTTTCAACAGTAGGTATTATTCACTAATTAATATTGTTAATATAACATAATGTTGTTCTTTGGGGAAACAGGATGAAGGTGTTTGTGAAGCAGAAAAAGATCATTAGATTATTGTTCAACTTGAAAAAACAAGAGTCGTGTAAACTTATATCAAGCTGGCCGAACTTCAGTACCCTAAAATTTTAGATTTTCATTCTTATTCAACTAGAGGATCAAATAGGTACGTACAAGATATTCATAAAACAACAAAATTTGAACATTTGCAAATGTTTACTGCGAAAAAAATTACGAAAAGCACTGCCGTGAAGTCAGGAGCTTTTGAGCGCTCGTACATCCACCTTGTAGGTAGATTCGCATTTTCCAGTTTTAGCAATCGATTTAAGAAATTTTCGACAACTGTCAAAAAAATTCTGAACCTTAGGCGAAACTCCAGACTTCATGTCAGTGCTTCACCTGACCAATTTTTTTTCGATCATTCGCAAGAATTTTCTACGGTATCTATGGTCTTGGTGATTTCGCTCGTAGTTTGAATACATTATTCCTCAGCTAGGTGCAAAATGTCATTTCAATCCAATCAGTAGTTTCGAAACTATCAGGAAAAAAATATTTTGAACGGCCATATTTACGGAACCCCTGGTCTAATTTTGCTCATTGATGAACGTGACCGCGACATCCGCGATCCAAATCTACCCTGAAAATTTCAAGTTCCTAGGCCTTTCCGTTCAAAAGTTACAATTTTCTATGATTTCTATGTTTCTGGTCATGCGATTTGGACAAAATATTGCTTAAATATATCATTCTCGATAAAAATACAAAATTTCATCTCCATCGAATCCGTAGTTTCAAAATTATCGAGAAAACATAATTTCAAACGACCATATTTACGGAACGCCTAGTATAATTTTGCTCATAGATGAACGTGATAACGACATTCGATATCCACACCTATCCTGAAAATTTCAAGTCCGTAGGCGTTTCCGTTCAAAAGTTACAATTTTCTATGGTTTCTATGGTTCTCGTCATGCGATCTGGACAAAATTCCACTTGTAGCTTGAACACCTCATTCTCCATTTGAGTGCAAAATTTCATCTCGATCAAGTCGGTAGTTTTCAAGTAATCAGGGGAACAAAACTTTGAACGGCCATATTTACGGAACCCCTCGTGGAATTCTGCCCAGTAACGAACTCAAGCGAGGCATTTGGGATCTGAACCTACACTGAAAATTTCAAGTCTTTAGGTTGTTCCGTTCGAGAGTTATCGTTCTTACGGACGGACGGACAGACTCGAATTTTTCGACGGATTCCTCATCAGTGTAGTACGAGCGCTCAAAAACTCATGAACAATCTACCAAATACTATTAAGAATTTACCAATGAAGGCTTTTGAAAAAGAAATAAGAAATATTTTGTTGGATAGATGCTACTATTCGATATCGAAGTACTCGATGTGAATCGGTGTAATGACTTTTGGACTTGTTTATATCTGTATCGGTTTTATTTGTTTTGTCACATATAAATGTGCTAGTTGTTGATGTGATTTCTATTCTTGATTGACCTGTAAATCCATTTTATAATGGCAGTTATATAAATATATTATTATTAAAATTATTATCCATGAATTTCCTCGGAAACTGTTTTAAAATTTATGTTCCATCTGCAATTCTGCAACTAGCAACTCAATAAAATCTTCGTATCCGGAGGGATCGAAATTGTGAGGAAAAATTGAAAATATCCTTACTCGGAGTTCATATATTGTCTTTTGAGAATTTTTCAATGGAGACCTCCCAACTTATTACGTATTACGAACGCACAAATTATATTGTTTCCACAGCACAGTATTTAATCAGTAAGGTGAATCGAAAAAAAAAACTTACATTGTGATTCACTTATCTTGGTAACCCTAATTTTCTCGAAAACACCGAATATTTTTTGAGCGCTCGTTCTAACTACACGAGGGCTATATCATTCAGTCACGATGTCTGTATTTTTCGAATTTTGAGCCGAAAATGTTCTCAATCGACAAGGTTCAACTCACTTATGACGATCCCGTCGAAAAATTCGAATCTATCCGTCCGGCCGTAAGCACGATAACTCTCAAACGGAACAACCTAGAGGCCGCGATATTCGCGATCCAAACCCATCCTGAAAAGTTCCTAGGCCTTTCCGTTCAAAAGTTACAATTTTCTCTGGTTTCTATGGTTCTGGTCATGCGATCTGAAAAAAACATTTGGTTTGAAATATCATTCTCGATTAAAATACAAAATTTCATCTCGATCGAATCCGTAGTTTCGAAATTATCGAGAAACCAACATTTCAAACGACCGTATTTACGGAACCCCTAGTATAATTCTGCTCATTGATGAACGTGAACGCGACATTTCAGATCCACAACTATCCTGAAAATTTCAAGTCCCTAGGCCTTTCCGTTCGAAAGTTACGATTTTCTATGGTTTCTATGGTTCTGGTCATGTGATCTGGAGAAATGTAGCTTGAATATATCATTCTCCATAGTATACAAAATTTCGTCACGATCGAATCTGCTGTTTTGAAATTATCAAGAAAACTAAATTTCAAACGACCATATTGACGGAACCCCTTGTATAATTTTGCTCATAGATGAACGTGATCACGACATTCGAGATCCACACCCATCCTGAAAATTTCAAGTCCCTAGGCGTTTCCGTTCAAAAGTTATAATTTTCTATGGTTTCTATGGTTCTGGTCATGCGATCTGGACAAAATCTCACATGTAGCTTGAACACCTCATTCTCCATTTGAGTGCAAAATTTCATCTCAATCAAATTTGTAGTTTTCAAGTAATCAGGGGAACAAAACTTCGAACGTCCATATTTACGGAACCCCTGGTGAAATTTGGCCCATTAACGGAATTAACCGAGGCATTTGGGAACTGAACCCACACTGAAAATTTCAAGTCTCTAGGTTGTTCCGTTCGAGAGTTATCGTGCTCACGGCCGGACGGACGGACAGACTCAAATTTTCCGACGGATTCGTCATCAGTGAGTCGAACATAGTCGATTGAGACCATTTTCGGCTCAAAATTCGAAAAATACAGACATCGTGACGAAATGATATATCCCTCGTGTAAGTAGTACGAGCGCTCAAAAATATTTCGAACGGCCATTATTACGGAACCCTTAGTCTTATTATGCTCATTGATAAACGTGACCGCGACATTCAAGATCCATACCTATCCAGAAAATTTCAAATCCCTGGGCCCTTCCGTTCGAAATTCATAATTTTCTATGGTTTCTATGGTTCTGGTCATGCGATCTGGACAAAATGGACGGTGTCACGACTCCTACCGCCGACTTTCACGCGCATCTTGAGTTAACATTGACTTGCACGAAGTGCCGTTTACTGTATAAAATCTACAATGATGCTTTTATTTATCAACAGTATTGACCATCTAGCTGCTTTATATTTTGAATGAAGTCAATTCAATATTGGTATGAAAATTCTCTCATCGCTTAGAGGAGAAGAATCTGTCATTTTCCTAAAAAAAAACCCAGTAGATTGAAAATTTCAATGAAGTTATTTGAAACTACCACCCAGTAGCCTTCGCTGATTGGCGAATGCGCCGGTTCGGTAGATTAAGAGAAATAATTATTGAAGCCTTCAACTCATTCCCCCAAATTGGAGATTCCTAATGACAAATCAATTCCTCCATTGGTTTGATTATATCTGAATCGAGTTCAGCACAATTAAAATCAGTTTGTCGTCTTCAAATCTATTGAACAACCGTTCCCAACTGGAATAATTAAGCTTGGAAGCTTTAATCATACGGTGAACCAATGAAGCACGTCAAAAACGGCCATTAAAAAAGGTGTATAAAAATAAACATTTTAAACCGGACATCAATAACCCCTTCACTCTTCAAATATATCAATCTCAACTCTTTCATCAGTTAATTGGGGAATAAATTGGCACAGAATTGGATTGAGGCTTAGAACTTAATGGATTTGAGTGACCTGGCGGTAATGAATAATCAAGTCATACATAAAACTATGAACATCAAGGACAGTACGGACCACAAACGGCGGTTGAGCCGGCGAACAATCAATATGCCACAACACACCCGGTTCAGGAGTTTGACAGGCGTTTATTGCATCATGTGAGATAATAAATGTTCGGAACGTTTTGTTTTCAATCTTCATTTGGGTACATATTTCAATCAATGACCACTTGATGTATTATTATTTCATAATTTCTTCATTTTGGGAGCCTTTCTATATGTGGAAATTTAATTTTTCGATAGACAAATTTTATCGTCATAGGGATTCAATTCTTTGTAATTTGTTTGAAGTAGGCACACATCCTACACGATGACATATCTGACAAAGAATAAGATTGGGCTGATCATTTAATTCAATGCATTTGAAACGAGGAAAAATTGTGCTAGACAATATTATGACAAAGATAATATGATGAGCAGGACAAACAATCAATCCATGTAAACCCCAGCGAACATCAAACTCATCATTCGCAAATGTAGACCGGTTTCGGCTCTTTGAGCCTCATCATTAGAGTGTAGCCATGATGAATTCGACGTCATCATAGGTCCTGGTTTTTGAAAAGGACTATTATTATAATTTTTCCTTTTTTGAGCGCTCGTACTACTTACACGAGGGCTATATCATTTCGTCACGATGTCTGCATTTTTCGAATTTTGAGCCGAAAATGGTCTCAATCGACTATGTTCGACTCACTGATGACGAATCCGTCGGAAAATTTGAGTCTGTCCGTAAGCACGATAACTCTCGAACGGAACCACCTAGAGACTTGAAATTTTCAGTGTGGGTTCAGTTCCCGAATGCCTCGGTTGAGTTCGTTAATGGGCCAAATTCCACCAGGGGTTCCGTAAATATGGCCGTTCAAAGTTTTGTTCCCCTGATTACTTGAAAACTACAGATTTGATTGAGATGAAATTTTGCACTCAAATGGAGAATGAGGTGTTCAAGCTACATTGTCCAGATCGCATGACCAGAACCATAGAAACCATAGAAAATTGTAACTTTTGAACGGAAACGCCTAGGGACTTGACATTTTCAGGATAGGTGTGGATCTCGAATGTCGTGATCACGTTCATCTATGAGAAAAATTATACTAGGGGTTCCTTAAATATGGTCGTTTGAAATTTAGTTTTCTTGATAATTTCAAAACTACAGATTCGATCGTGACGAAATTTTGTATACAAATGGACAATGATATATTCAAGCTACATTTCTCCAGATCACATGACCAGAACCATAGAAACCGTAGAAAATCATAACTTTCGAACGGAAAGGCCTAGGAAATTTTCAGGATAGGTGTGGATCTGAAATGTCGCGTTCACTTTTATCAATGAGCAGAATTATACTAGGGGTTCCGTAAAAACGGTCGTTTGAAATTTTGGTTTCTCGATAATTTCGAAACTACGGATTCTATCGAGATGAAATTTTGTATTTTAATCGAGAAACAAAATTTTGTCCAGATCGCATGACCAGAACCATAGAAACCATAGAAAATTGTAACTTTTGAACGGAAAGGCCTAGGAACTTGAAATTTTCAGGGTGGGTTTGGATCGCGAATATCGCGGCCACGTTTATCAATGAGCAAAATTAGACTAGGGGTTCCATAAATATGGCTGTTCAAAATATGTTTTTCCTGATAATTTCGAAACTACTGATTGGATTGGGATGAAATTCTGCACCTAGCTTACGAACAATGTATTCAAACTACGTGCCAAATTTTGTCCAGATCGCACCACCAAGACCATAGATACCGTAGAAAATTCTAGCGAATTATCGAAAAAAAATTGGTCACCTAAATCACTGACATGAAGTCTGGAGTTTCAGAATTTTTGTGACAGCTGTCGAAAATTCCTTCAATTGATTTCTAAAACTGGAAAATGCGAATCCACCTACAAGGTGCATGTACGAGCGCTCAAAAGCTCCTACCTTCACGGCAGTGCTTTTCGTAATTTTTTCTTCTATTGATTACCTCCTCTCTTTTGCATGGTTCTTTGCTATTCGTCATTGGCTTCTTTGCCAGAGATATTTCCTCTTGTCTGTGGTTCTGACTGTTATCATAACCATCCTTCTTATTTCTTTGTTTTCGTGTTCTTTCATCGTTTCGATTGTCTTCTTGGTTTGTTTGTCAATTATTTCCTCGATTGTTGGTATTTTCAATTCTTCTCTTATTTTTTCATTGCTGAGCGTACCATAGGGCACCTACAGCTATCCTCATTATTAAATTCAACGTACTTTGTAGATCTTTCTTTTTGCTACTTGCTACATTGAACCATACTACTCTTGCGTACGTTATGTTTGTACTAGCACTATCTTAATTATCTTCATCTTGTTTTCCCTCGAAAGTTTGCTGTCTGCAATTGGGAGTGGGTATGAATACCCATGTAGTTGTCTGGTCTCCTTTTTGATTTCTTCCATTTGTTTGTTGAATTTCAGCTTTTCGTCTAGGTTCACGCCCAGATATTTTGCTTCATCTTATCTGGTTTTCTATCATGACGTTCTCTGCTTTTTCCTCCTTCAAATTTGTGCCGCCGAAGTATATGGCAACTTCGCATTTATCTTGAACCTCCATTTCTGGAAATAGCTCTTTAGTCTGTCCACGTCTATTTGGAGTTGCTTCGTTGTGGATTTTCTCATCCTGCTGAAGTAGTAAACAGCAGTGTCATCTGCAAACTGGGCAATCTTACATCTTCCCGTTTTTGGTATGTCCGACATATATGTTGAACAGCAACGGTCCTAGGACCGATCCTTGTGGTACGCCGGATTCAATTTTCCTGGCGGTTGAATATGGTGATTTTGAATTTTCTTTCCTTCAAGTAGGTATGCTTGTATCAATCTAGCTAGTTCGGCTGGAAACTTCCACATCTTCATCTTGTATATCAAACCTTGGTGCCACATCTTATCAAATGCCTTTTCAATATCCAGGAAAACGGCTCCGGTGTCTGCAGATAGGTTCTTTTTTTTATTTATATCTTCTGTTAATCTGACCAGTTGGTGTACCGTCGAATGTTCCGTGCGGAAACCGAACTGGTGGTCTGGAATTATTTTCTTGGTTGTCACGAAATCTGCTATTCTTCTGTATATAACTTTCTCTATCACTTTTCTCAGTGCAGGAAGTATGCTTATAGGTCTGTAGTTGCTTGGGTTGTTTTTGTCCCTTTTCCTTTTTTTCCAAATCAGTATTGTGTCTCAGGTTGTCTTCCATTTTTAAGGGTAGCCTTGGCTATTTCTGGTAAGTTTTTGAGAGCCTGATTTTGGATTCTGTCGATTCCGAGGGCCTTTCTGTTTTTCAGTTGTCCAATAATTTCTTTAATTTCGTCTCTGGTTAGTTCATTGATTTCTTATTTTGTTCCATCGAGGTCGGTGGCTGGTATATTCCCAATTTCTTCTACTGACTTGTTGAACTTGTCGTCGTTGTTCTTCGGATTCGGCTGGAATTGATGCTCTAGCGAGTCGGCGAATATTTCAGCTTGTTCTTCGTTCGTAATTGCTGTCTAACTTCCTTTTGTCAGTTCTGGAATCTTTGTTTTCGTTTTCTTCCCGGTTATTGCTGATTCCATTGATGAATTCGACGTGAGGGACGGCATGCTTCAAAACGAACCGTCGTGTAGATCAGAGAAAATTTCTAACGCCACCGGTCCGCTGTAGCTTCCCTCCTTTGCAGGTCCATGGAAAGATTCCGTGACCCCCAACCACCCTATATAGTTATAGTTAGGAAGGGGGGGCGACCTCAAGGTCTATTGTGCCCCCCATCAGAGCCGTATTCGCAACTGCGCTACCTACAGCTCGCCCTCCAGCTCCAGAGCTCCAATGAACTCCAGTATCTGACAGGGCTTCAAGGAGTTTAGATCCTCATTCCTCTTGTAATTCTCTTGTCCAAGACATTCTTTGCGCTGGATTGCAATGGCGAGGCATTCTGTAACCAGGTGAACAGGAGTCTCCTCCTCTTCACCACAGAATCTACACTCGTCTGTTTCTGTTGAGCTCATTCTCATCATATGCTTCCTAAGGCGACAATGTCCTGTGAGGAAGCCAGTGAGTAGGCGTAACTTGTTCTTACTGAGATCCAAATACTTTTTGGATCTTGAACTTTCAAAGCTCCGAATGAACCTTTTAGAGTGATCCATTCCTGGAAGGTTCCTCCAGAGTGCTTCTCTTTCGGTCTCTTCTTTCTCCAGAAACTCTTTCTTATAGGTGCGTTTACCTATGCCACAGAAGGGTTCTGGGTCAGTAAGTGGCGTTTGTGCTCCCTTTCTGGCAAGTCTATTGGCCTCTTCGTTTCCTTTGATTCCTGAGTGAACAGGAACCTAGACTAAAGAGACCTTATTTTTCTTGCCTACTACATTAAGTTTCCCTCGGCACTCCCATATCAGCTTTGAGTCGATGATATAGGAGTTCAGTGCTTTGATAGCAGCTTGACTATCCGAGTGGATCACAATGTCACACCCTTGATATTTTTTTTCCAGGTTTATATCTATGCGTCTTTCGATCCCAACCACCCTAAGCATGAGACCATAAATATTCGAGTTTCAGGTTAAGATTTGAAGAAATGATAATGGCGGAGTGACGCTAAGCTCTGGAGATGGACCATAGATCCCATAGATCATAGACCAAGCTCTACGCTTGGCTTCGAAGTACAGGGCCTCAGCCTGTTATAATGATAATGTCAATTTCTAGGGGTATCAAATTTAAGAATTGCTTACATTCATAACACTTGTAAACAGTCAATGATGGCTCATCGTAGTGAATGGTCTACCTTGTACAGGTTGAAAATTCGCTCTTAACTTGGTTCTGAACCACAATGCTTTCTTTCCAATAGTTCGTGGGTTATAAAATTTGTGTGAGATATTTTCGAGTTTTCGATCTGTTCTAGAAATTATTTAACGCAACTATCCCATAAAATACAGCAACTCCTTGAAGTTTTTATCTTTTTCACGAGAATAACAATACAGGAATGAGGATCACTTTTATCTTGAAAAATCAAAGCTAGATTACCTATATCATGACAGTTCAGAAGTTTAACGAGTAGAAGTCCTCTGCAATCAAAATGGACAGTTCTATTGAAATGTTCAAGGACGAAGTTTATCAATTTATTTGATCCAACATAAGCATTGATGATTCTAGGTTCACGAATATGTTAATGTTCTATAAGCAAATGGATTTAATTACGAGTTCTGACTCTGAGGTGCGCTGTACACTCATAAACGAGTCTGGGTATGGCCTAATGAGATGATCGATTGCCTCCTGAGGTGTCTCATCCCAAACTTCCCTTACCGCATCACAAAATGCCATCGGGGTATATAGAGATTGGTTTGAATTTAGCTACTGCTACATTTCATACATTGAGTTCTGGACGTTTTCATGGATTGAGAGTTAGTTGTTAGTTAGTTGGTTCGAATAACGAAAATGAGATTATAATGAGATATGATATATTGGATGAGAGGCACAAAAATACAAGGGAAAACATATCGAATATTTTTCACTGCGAAACTTTGCTTTCATTAGTTTGTGAGTTATAAAATTTTTAAATCTAGATAGAGACAACGTGATGATTTCAAATAATAAAGCTTTGTATGAAATTCGCAACATCCAACATCATCTTCCATCCAGAATGGAGGAATGTGAAATTAAGAGAACTCAGCAAAAATGGCATTTTCGATTTCGAGTTCCCTAAGCGAGCGGAAAACTGTGTTGTGTTCCACATTAATTTGTTGAAAATACTCAGGAGTTGAACGACGTCTAGGACGTGGTAATGGTGAAACATGCAGGATGATATGAAGAGACAATTACAGCGGGCTGCTTGACGTCTTTCACTCCGACTTGACTTTCCTTTGAAGTTGAAGCAAATGCGAAACTCGACTAAATTCGTTATGTGTTCCGAAACTTCATTGATACCTCGTGACAACCCACAATTATTTTTTTCGTTCAACATAAAAATGTTGTCGAAGGTTGAAAAACTGGAAGGACATGTCGCTCAAATTTTAAGATGGTGATGATTAAAGTTATCGAACTTCTATTATATAATCGTAGTCACCCACTTTTCATGGATTTTGACTAATTTAACGTTAAATTTAAACTTGAATGTTGTTAGGTGAATTATTAATTTATTCTTCTATCGACACGACCCTTACAAAATTTCACATCAACCTTCGTGTCGATATTTCACAACAAACAACAAAGTTTCCATTCGATCGAATCAGTATTTAATAATAATTATTGAGAAAAAAATCAGAAAGCTATATCTACCCCTTTGTATAAGTATGTGTTCAAGAAGTTGCGGAGGTCACTCATTTCATTCATTTCCATCATTCCCCTCTGTACCAAATATTTCCATTTACAGAGCGGAAAAAACATTCCACTAAACGTTACAAAATAAAGTGGAAGATATTATGCAATTTCAATACATTTCAGAAAAAGATGTATGGCTCTGGTTGAATAAAACTGCGAGATGATTGAGTCAAAATAACTAAAATATTTACAGGACCCTAATCGGTTTCCTCACTTGGTTAGCACGAAAATTACACTAGACAATAGGAAGAGTTAAAAATAAAGCAGGTCCATCGAAAGACTCAAAAAAATTGGGGATCAATAACAACAAAAAGACAAAAAAAGGTCTCTGGTATGAACAGTTTCAGTTATAGATGACTTTGAATAAATATGAAAGTAAAAAGTAAAAATCTGTTTACAACCTTTCAAAACTTCAATCCGTTATTTACCCAAAAACAACTTCTTATTTCTTTGAACTTCGAGCCTGCAATGGCGTATGAAATTAAAGGGTATAAATGACGATAAGTATGTGAGCTCGCTTGATTATAGGGATTACATGGAAGTTCTGGGTCTAACTTCCACTACAGACACTACAGATGGTGACAGAGCCTCCCAGTCCAAGGAGAAAATTGAATTAATGTCACACCTTGAATAATTCAGAACCTAGAAGAAGACAATATCACAGGAATGGTAGAAGGAGAGTCAAATGCAAAGCACCCAGACTGGTACAGTAGGAGGCAAGAAAAATAAACAGTTATGGGAACAAGCCAAAATGAATTATGAAAAGCACTGCCGTGAAGGCAGGAGCTTTTGAGCGCTCGTACATGCACCTTGTAGGTAGATTCGCATTTTCCAGTTTTAGAAATCAATTGAAGGAATTTTCGACAGCTGTCGAAAAAATTCTGAAACTTCGGCGAAACTCCAGACTTTTTTTCGATAATTCGCTAGAATTTTCTACGGTATCTATGGTCTTGGTGATGCGATCTGGACAAAATTTTGCACGTAGTTTGAAAACATTATTCCTCAGCTAGGTGCAAAATTTCATTCCAATCCGATCAGTAGCTTCGAAACTATGTATCAGGAAAAAAATTTTTTGAACGGCCATATTTACGAAACCCTTCGTCTAATTTTGCTCATTGATGAACGTGACTGCGATATTCGCGATCCAAACCCACCCTGAAAATTTCAAGTTCCTAGGCCTTTCCGTTCAGAAGTTACAATTTTCTATGGTTTCTATGGTTCTGGTCATGCGATCTGGACAAAATATTGCTTTAATATATCATTCTCGATTAAAATACAAAATTTCATCTCGATCGAATCCGAAATTATCGAGAAAACAAAATTTCAAACGACCGTATTTACGGAACTCCTAGTATAATTCTGCTCATTGATAAACGTGAACGCGACATTTCAGATCCACACCTATCCTGAAAATTTCAAGTCCCTAGGCCTTTCCGTTCAAAAGTTACAATTTTCTATGGTTTCTATGGTTCTGGTCATGTGATCTGGAGAAATTTAGCTATTTCTCCATTAGTATACAAAATTTCGTCACGATCGAATCTGTAGTTTTGAAATGATCAAGAAAACTAAATTTCAAACGACCGTATTTACGGAACCCCTAGTATAATTTTGCTCATAGATGAACGTGATCACAACATTCGAGATCCACACCTATCCTGAAAATTTCAAGTCCCTAGGCGTTTCCGTTCAAAAGTTACAATTTTCTATGGTTTCTATGGTTCTGGTCATGCGATCTGAACAAAATTTCACATGTAGCTTGAACACCTCATTTTCCATTCGAGTGCAAAATTTCATTTCGATCAAATCTGTAGTTTTCAACTAATCAGGGAAACAAAACTCTGAACGGCCATATTTACGGAACCCCTGGTGAAATTTGGCCCATTAACGAAATCAACCGAGGCATTCGGGAACTGAACCCACACTGAAAATTTCAATTCTCTAGGTTGTTCCGTTCGAGAGTTATCGTGCTTACGGACGGACGTCCGGATTTTCCGACGGATTCGTCATCAGTGAGTCGAACATAGTCGATTGGGACCATTTTCGGCTCAAAATTCGAAAAATACAGACATCGTGACGAAATGATATAGCCCTAGTGTAAGTAGTACGAGCGCTCAAAAAATCCTTTGAAGATAGACGGATTACAAATTATGAAATTCTCCAATTTTTGTTATAAATTTTATAGTTATTATACTTAAGGGATCTCAAATCAACAGGCAGGATGTTGTACATTATCGGCAACAGGAAGAGCATGTTCATAAAAACTGTCATACACCTTCAGTGCTGATATCAATGAAGAAAAAACGTGGAATATAAAATGCATACGAGTTGATCAGAAATTCGAAGAGGTTCATTTATCCTCTAATTTCAATTAAATACCTATAAAGTGAAATTCGGATCTTGACACTTGTGGTGATCTGGAAATACACATACATATAAAGAGGGTTGAACTGATGCAAATAAAAAAGAGAAAAATCCCATGCGAACTAAAAGCAAACTGTCCGGTTATATTTTTTTTATAAATACCGCATTATCAGCTGAAACCTCCTCGTCATGTTTCAATTGGGCCAGCCTGTACCTATACCAAAACCAAACTCCCTCTGAGCGGGTCAATTTGAAATCGTTTACAATTTGGTGAAGCACCAGGTCAAGCTCATCGTAATAGTAATCCGCTTAAATGTCGGTCATCGGTTCTACCGCTACAGAACGTTGAATGGTTTCGACCGAGAAAACTGATTCGAACTGGATAAATATTTGGCATACTGCAATATCATATAGTATGTGACAGAAATGTCTTCCTTGATACTCCAATTTGCTGATTCAACTTGATGAATCCACTTCCTAACATCAAACTGAAACACATAATATACAGGATGTCCCGAGAGGAATGCGACAAACAGAAACCACAAACTGAGGTCACCTAGGTCTACTTGAATCAAGTGATTTTAATGTCCTGAGAGCCTTGGTTTTGGATATTGATTGAAATTTCAATAAATCTTGAACCAATCAACTGTCAGATTTCAATGTTTGCATTTATATCATTCTCTTCAACCGCTTTCGTTCACCATTTCTGGAATTGAAAAAATCGGGCCTGTCAGGGCCGTATCTAGGGCGTGGCAAGGGTGGCACTCGCCACGGGCGCAAGGTCCGAAGGGGCGCCAAAAAATATCAAAAATAAGAAAATAGAAGCACCAAGAAGAAAAAAATTATTCAAAGATGACAACACGGTTACGTAAGTAAGTAATTCGAACACAACATTTCGAAACATTGATATTCAAAGTACAGAATGAAAATGCAATAAGGTCAGAAATACGAGAAATATGGTCCAATTGTTATAAAAAACTTTCAAAGATGCCGCACTCTGATCATAAATATTACAACCGGCAATATCGTCATTCCAAGCACAGCCTTTTTATGAGTGTTTAAACTACATCCCTTATCTCCTCCAGCTTGTTTTGAAGGGCGGCTTCTTTGATGATGATGGTTCATAATGATCGGTTTGTTTAGGTTTTCAAGCCACATCTGTGATATTTTAAAAACAATTAGTATTGCCAAAAATTCATTAACCGGAGTTTTGAGCTCGAGAAGTGGGAGAAAAATTTGGGAATCTTATTCTATTCTACATAAATATTGATTCCTTTCGATTGTGAAGAGAAGAGCAAAAAATTTAAATTTTAATGTTCGTTTAGTATGTATCCAGATTTGAAGTGTTATAAGTTTTGAGTTTTTTTTATATTCTAACTTTTTTGTGCCTCAAAAGCAAACGCTGTACATTCGTTGAAGTCGCAATTAGGTGAAATTATCAAAGTTCTTCGCTAGCTCAAAAAATCGTCCCTGGTAAATTCGATAACAAATTATGAATTTATCATATATATTAACTTCTGGGAGTTAATCAATATTTGCAAGAAAAACAACTAGATATATCTAAAGGCTCACGAATGATACTTGGACTATTTAACGAACTGAAAGCCAATAGATAAAACTTTTTTAAGCCTTTGATGGAACTTTCGAAAAATGAAGCTGATAAAATTGGAATCGAAGCAAAGTTGCATCAATCGAGACGACGAAAAAAACCCAAAATGCTAGGGGAACTAGCCAGTGATGAACCTCATCTTTTTGATGCAAACGCAAAACTGAGGAATTGGACTATAATTATTCAAATTGAAGAAAGATTTGTTGCTTTGAACGAAGTGGCAAACGACTTCAGTTTTTTGAATCGTAGTGTCATTCAAACTATGAATATTGACGATTTGAAGAAAAGTGCTGCAGATCTTGAGATAAATAATCGTATTTATTACATAAATATGAATATTTCATTTCGTTTTTTCAGAATTTGTTTTATTTTTATGCATTTCATTTGAATTGTGTATTTCAATGAAAAAATTTTTCCATAAAAATTTGTATTATTTTGAAACTCTTACGTAAACATATGACTAGCATTATGAAAAAAAAATACTATAAAAAAATATGATGGATAAAAAAAAAATCAACGCAAATGGGGGGGCGCTGTCTAATATATTGCAATAGTAGCCTAACGTACCTAGATACGGCCCTGGGGGCTGTAGTAGGATAATTCTCGATATTTCCTATCTTTGTTAATATAGTTCACCCTGTACATAAATACTAAAACGTTCCTCCTCCTTATGAGCGTAGAAAAGTAATTCAATAAAAAAATCCGGAAAAATTGCTTGCCACTATCAGATAAGGTGATTAATATATTATATTGTTGAATAAAATAGTTTAATAATTTAACTTCTTGTTTTGACTTGCTGGATTAATATTTCATCCTGTATAGCAATATTTTTATATCATACAAACACAACAATAATCTCACATTATTTGCCTCAAACATTCTAGATATCGTGGATGAAATGTAATAATTTCTGGCTTCTTTAGAGGTTTCAGTCCACCTCGTTACCGGGTAACGACCAAATGTGAATGGAGACGCCAGATACTTGAAAGAATCGGAGTGCGGAGTTTCATTAGGGTTATAAAAATTAATCGCCTGGACGCCATTTCGACCAAGTGTGAATGAGGCTTCAAGAGTAGTGCATTAATATTTGAAAAGAGTTGTATCGGACGAGATGGACACCTCGATCTCCAGATCTGACCCTATGGATTATTTTTCATAAGGAACACTCAAACAAGACGTTTATGCAATACAAATTGATAGTAGGGAACCTATTTCTGGAATAATTTTGGGGGCATGTAACAAAATGAAGAGACTCGATTTAATGGAGAATTCTGTACACCACCTGGAGGAGGTGGTCATCGCTTTTCTGTTTATATTGAATTTTTTTTACATTGTAGATAATTATCGCAATTTGTTTATGAGGAAACAAATTAACCATTTTTATTAGTGTGTGGGATAATTTTGACACTACAATACTCTCCCAACCATTTTGGACAAGTTATTCTCAATTCTCATAAAAAATGATGTCAACATTCATGTGAATCGAAAAGAAAAATAATGTTACGTAACTCTTCAAACTGTTAAGAATGTTGAAGGCTATGGGATATAAAATTGATATATTATTGCCATACAGAGTAAAATTCAAAAAATTCTGAAGTCAACATTTAAATTTATTTATCAACCTGTATGATAGTGCCAGCAATTTTTCTGGATTTTTTAGTCGAATTACTTTTCTACTCTCTAAGGTGTAAAAACTTTTCAGTGTTTTCAAATTTCAGGAATGGTGAACGAAAACGGTTGACAAGAATGATATAAATGCAAACTTTGAAATCAGTTGATTGGTTCAAGATTCATTTAAATCTGTCGATATGAATCCCCCTAGATGACCCTCTGAGTTAATGGTTTCCTCCCGGGACAGATCGGTTTATTATCTAAACTCAAAAACCCATTATTGCACATGGATGCCCAATAACTGAGGTTATTGATTTATGGAAATAGCCAGGAACAGGTGAGAATGTTCCGAAGAAGAGGACATTTTCATACATATAAATCAAAAAATTGTTCCACCCTTTCACCCTCCAGCCGTTGTATCCGAATATTCTCTCATTTATATACCATTCTGGCTCAAGCATATCAGGTGAATTTCGAGACAAATTGTAATATTACAGTTCTTGAATTCCAGAGCAATTTCTTATTTTGAATAATCTGGTTGGGTTTCATGGAATGCTTGTTCGAATAGATCCATAAAAATGAGTCATATTCAAATTTCTAGCGGAAGACGATAAGAAAAAGCTCTCATGAAAAATTATTCCTTCATTTTATTCTTCCTCTTATAATTCAAGAATTTTATTCAGTATTGCTTGATATACTATTTTCTAGCTGCTTCAGAATATCACTGTAATTGGGAAAATTGTCGAAAGACTCTTTTTATCACAACTGAATAAAATAATCGATTATGTGGAAACTAAATGGAAAGCTCATTACTTGACGATAAAATAACATTGCACATCCATTAACAGTCTGAAAAATCACTTCGAAAGATTTTATTAATATATTTCTAGTCCAATATGGCAACTCATGTATACATAGACTATTAATAATGTCGTTTATACTCTGAATGAATATTTTAAGTGCAATCGAATACAAATCATAAAACTCATTGTTTTTCGAGTCAAAATTCCAAAGTGGAACGTTATGGATTTGTTTTCAATAAAATTCAAGGAATATACAAAAGTATCGGCTAAGATTGGCGAGAGGAGTTCTTTCAAAATAGACTAAAGGAGTTTCACTGGCGCAGCCAGGGGGGGGGGCTTTGGGGCTGCAGCCCCCCCCAAAGACACAAATTCTTTGATTGAATTTCAAAAATTAATAAAGTTATATAAAACCGATTTATAAATTGCTAACGATAGTCATTTAACAAAACCAGTACACGAATGGGTGAATTTTTGATGAAGATTTGTAAAATTTGGGCGAGACCGGTCAAAATTTATAGGTATTGTCCTGGTTTCAGGTTAGAAAAAATGGTCACCTTACTCTGGATAGATCTCTTCGTTAGGAGCCATATGCATGCGATGTTTGTTCTCTCGGCATTCATTTATTGCAAATTTGTATTCTCTTTCAACTTTTATTAGGAGATTTTTTTCTAAACGGTATTATTGTTGAAGTTCAAACTGAGGAGATGAAAAATCACTGATTAAAAAGGATCACAAACTCACCTATAAAATAAATTGATCCGAATTGTTCACAGAAATTGTTCGAAATGGTCACCACACCATTTGTTTGATGTGCACAAAGTCTTGCTTGGTGTAATTTCGAATGGTCACCTATACTCTTATTTTTTCAAATGACCCATGAAGAAAGAAATCACAGGGGTTTAGATCGGAAAAGTTAGTTATCATACGCATCCTATAAATTAATTTTCGTATACTGACCTCACACAGCTGGTATTATCTGAAAATTTAAATATCAATACGAACCTAATGAAGATCCGTGCTAGGAAATTCTCATATTTGCGGATAACTTTGATTTCGAAATACTCGGCCCAGGTGAATCTTTTATATGAACGAGTTTTGGTATATGGACTTATTTTGACGAGTTCTATTGCTGGTCAAAAAAAGCCTCACCTTCAAAACACCCTGTATATTATGATTTCGAATTTAATATTGACGACGTATAAAGGTGTGTACAGACATGCTCCGAATATCGTACCGAACCGTGTCGCGTACCCCGCGAGAGCGAATCAAATTCATCGCACGTAGAGGTGCAATTTGAATTCGTGAATTTGATTCGCTCTCGCGGGGTACGCGGCACGGTTCGGTACGATATTCGGAGCATGTCTGTACACACCTTTAGATATATTAGGAACATCTGAAAGACGGCTGAATATTTGATATTATCAAAAAGGTCTAACCTCGTAAGGGAACGAGAACAAAATCAATCCATTATAGACAATTTGAAAATTAAATATTGAGAAATTATGAATTCTTAAATTGATTCTTTGTTTATTCTTCCTTCCTTTTTGAGCGCTCGTACTACTTACACGAGGGCTATATCATTTCGTCACGATGTCTGTATTTTTCGAATTTTGAGCCGAAAATGATCTCAATCGACTATTATTATTATTATTATTACAAAATGATAAAAGTAAAGGTTAACAACCTATAAACTCAAAATTAAAATATAAAATGAAGAGATTTTCGAGAAGTGATAAACAATGAAATGAAATGAAATGATAAACAATGATAAACAACGACTGCTAAATTTAATTGAATCCTTCTGGCATCAGGCAATGCTGAAGGCTGGACCATCTATCCAGGGAGTTCTTGAACGAATTCATCGATGGTGACGACACAACTTCAGCGGGAAGCCGATTCCACGTCTCGAACACCCTGTTTGGGAGAAAATTGCTCCTCGGTGTGGTCCTGAAGTTCTCCTTGGCAAGCTTGTACTGGTGTCCCCTCAACAACCTGTTCTGATTGAGTGGAAAGAGATAAGCCACGTCTGTTCCGAAGAAAGAGTGAAGGGCTCTGTAGGTGATAATTAAATCACCCCTTCTTCTGCGTTCAGAAAAGGAAGGCAACCCAAACAACCGCAGCCTCGTCTGATAGTCAGGTCGATTCCTACCAAACGGGAGACGGGTATTCCAACGCTGCACAGATTCCAGAAGTTCTTGATCACCCTTGAGGTTAGCCCACCAAACAGGTCCAGCATACTCTAGAATAGGACGCACGTAGGTTGTATAGAGAGTTCTGCTTGTTGCTATATCACATCCAGCGAAAGTTTTAGACAGTTGGTAGGTAAATTGTCTCGCCCTAGACACAGCAGTAGAAATGTGAGTGGACCAACTCAAGTTATCAGTGACGGTGACACCCAGGTCACAATGCTGAGAGACACTGGCTAGCCTCTGCTGGTCGATGAAGTAGGGAATCTTGGGGTTTTTATTGCCGATGTGTAGGACACAACATTTCTGGATATTAAGGGGCAACAACCACATCTCACACCACTTAAAGAGCCTGTTGAGGTCCTCCTGAAGGAACCCTGTGTTGACTAATGGACAGCTATAGAGTTTTGTGTCATCCGCAAACATTGCACAATTAGACAGAAAAAGACGAGGAAGATCAGTTCAGCCCCCCCCCAAAACAAAATCCTAGCTGCGCCACTGAGGAGTTTCGTACTGTTATTTACACTAGTTTTCGTAAGAACGTCCATGATAGATATTTTGATGATGAAGATTTCTGAAAAAAGTAATTTATCCTTTTATTTTAGTTGGGCATCTTCTTCACTTCAGCCAACCAAAACATTCGAGCAAGATCCAAGTGTTACTCAGGAAATAGCTCACCGAGACCTTTAACAGAACAATCTTCTGAATCATGCCAGATTGCCTTAAGATGATTTCGAAGCAATCCTTTTTGAGCGCTCGTACTATGTTCGACTCACTGATGACGAATCCGTCGGAAAATTCGAGTATGTCCTTCCGTCCGGCCGTAAGCACGATAACTCTCGAACGGAACAACCTAGAGACTTGAAATTTTCAGTATGTGTTCAGTTCCCGAATGCCTTGGTTAAGTTCGTTAATGGGCCGAATTCCACCAGGGGTTCCGTAAATATGGCCATTCAAAGTTTTGTTTCCCTGATTACTTGAAAACTGCAGATTTGATTGAGATGAAATTTTGCACTCAAATGGAGAATGAGGTGTTCAAGCTACATTTGAAATTTTGTCCAGATCGCAATGCCAGAACCATAGAAACCATAGAAAATTGTAACTTTCGAACGGAAACGCCTAGGGACTTGAAATTTTCAGGTTAGGTGTGGATCTCGAATGTTGTGATCACGTTCATCTATGAGCAAAATTATACTAGGGGTTTCGTAAATATGGTCGTTTGAAATTTAGTTTTCTTGATAATTTCAAAACTACAGATTCGATCGTGACGAAATTTTGTATACTAATGGAGAATGATATATTTAAGTTACATTTCTCCAGGTCACATGACCAGAACCATAGAAACCAAAGAAAATCATAACTTTCGAACGGAAAGGCCTAGGGACTTGAAATTTTCAGGATAGGTGTGGATCTGTAAATGTCGCGTTCACGTTTATCAATTAGCAGAATTATACTAGGGGTTCCGTAAATACGTTCGTTTGAAATTTTGGTTTCTCGATAATTTCGAAACTACGGATTCGATCGAGATGAAATTTTGTATTTTAATCGAGAATGATATATTAAAACAATATTTTGTCCAGATCTCATGACCAGAACCATAGAAACCATAGAAAATTGTAACTTTTGAACGGAAAGGCCTAGGAACTTGAAATTCTCAGGGTGGGTTTGGATCGCGAATATTGCGGTCACGTTCATCAATGAGCAAAATTAGACTAGGGGTTCCGTAAATATGGCCGTTCAAAATATTTTTTTGCTGATAGTTCCGAAAATACTGAGCGGATTGGGGTGAAATTTTGCACCTAGCTGAGTAATAATGTATTCAAACTACGTGCAAAATTTTGTCCAGATCGCACTACCAAGACCATAGATACCGTAGAAAATTCTAGCGAATTGTCGAAAAAAAATGAACAGCTGATGCACTGACATGAAGTCTGGAGTTTCGCCTAAGTTTCAGAATTTTTTTGACAGCTGTAGAAAATTCCTTCAATTGATTCCTGAAATTGGAAAATGCGAATCTACCTACAAGGTGCATGTACGAGCGCTCAAAAGCTCCTGCCTTCACGGCAGTGCTTTTCGTAATTTTTTAAACTACATGATAGATATTTTGATGATGAAGGTTTATGAAAAAAAGTAATTTATCTTTTTATTCTAGTTGGGCATCTTCTTTACTTCAGCCATCCAAGACACTCGAGCAAGATCCAAGTGTTACTCAGGAAATAGCTCACCGAGACCTTTAACAGAACAATCTTCTGAATCATGCCAGATTGCCTTAAGATGATTTCGAAGCAATCATCCTTTTTCATTTATAATTAGAAAATTGTTGTTTACTAATTCAAATTGCTTTATATTTAAGTCTGATTTGATCCTGAAACTTAAGTAAAGATCGACCGATTATGTTTAAACCAGCAATTTTTTTTTATTATATCTAGACGTACCAGAGGTGCTCGAATGTTTTCAAAGATCAAAATAGTAACTTCCATCCTTCCGCCATTAGGAAGTTCATATTCTTGCTTAATCGGGACAAAAAAATGGAATGGAAGAACCTATACGACCTTTTGGGATTCAAATACTAAAATTTGTTTCAGTTCATTTCGTCTTAAAACGAAATATGAATCTCTTCCTCATAGGTTTATTACCGGCAATAAATGCTCAATCCTGTTGCGTTCCGTTTTAATTATACAGGATATGCAGAAAACTTCCAAAATAAAACTTCAATAAATTTTGGGTTGGGTTATAAAATTATCTAGCAGCTTCAAACGTTTACGGAATAGGGATCATATCCCACCTGGATGGAGTTCTCATCTACGTTGGACCCAACCACAGCGAAATTCTCCATATCTTACCTCTTGAAATTTCCAAAGAACTGCTGTTGTGTCAGATAGAAAATCGAATACAAAAAACGCCTTTACTTTACAGAATCAAACTGGCAAACTCGTGATTTGTTAGTTCGAAATTTTGATTTGCACTGTAGAAGAAATAAAGCAGAATAATGATTTTGTTCCTTGAAATTTGTCTTCATAAAATTTCATTTTAATCTACGGCATTCGAAATTTTTCTCAATCTCGCAAATCTCTATGAAAATATCGTATAACCATTCCTCTTCATTTCCCGACGGTAACGGATGATGACTGATTGCCCTACTTTCCATTTTATACTGCTCATGTCCCGCAACTTATTTGAAAATCTGCATAAATTAATTCCCCTAGGGGATATAGAACGATGAGAACCTAATATTCATGAGCAATAATGTGGGAGCAAGAATAATTTTGGAAATATCTTTCAAAACCCGAATGAGAGAAATAGCGGAAACGTCTGATTGACCGATTAATTTCTCATCGTGCGTTGAGGAGTTGGCGCGAGTTTTGTAGTAAGTCTCAACATGTGTACGGTGGTAGTTGTAATAGGTACCTGTTTTGGCCGGTGTGCAGTGGCCGTCGACAATTCCCTTCCCAGAAGGAGACATCGGCTGTTTGCAGTCATCTTCTCCAGCAGTAGACATGGCAAGAGCTAGTCGACATGCACCAGTTACGAAAGTTGACGTGCCGTTGCCAGCACGAGGTGCACTATTGCTTTATCACGCCGCCCTCACCGTTAAACTGAGAGCTCATCTCGAGCGCAGCATCCCGCCTCCCTGGCCCGGATTCTCACCCCCGGCTCCTTCTGCCCTAGGACATTTCGCACGCGCGTCAACCCAGCTACACTGTCTGCTCTGCTCCACTTCTCCAAAACGGCCACCGCCTGCCGATGTTGCTTTCAGCCACCACCTCTTTGCAGATGCCATTTGCCGTTATGACCCTTTTTCACCGATAAACAGCATTTTGGAAAAATTGAATGGTGGACTCTTGCTATCCAATGAGAATGGTTTTGGACATTCGAACATTAGAGTCAAGATAGCTCTTCTGCTTCATCTGGCTACTTTGGGAGCTACTACTTCTTGTTTCCAAAGACAATCATAGCATGTATCTCCATAACTCCATAAATGACCTCCACGATCATTTGAACAATGTGTAGCAAAGCCACCGGGTTTCAAAGGTTGCAATATTAATATCAATGTCAATATAGTAGAGGTTGATACAACGTGACGTATCAAAATCATTCTACTGAGAATATGTATCTATATGTCATATAAGTAATTATAGTTTCGGCGATGAATTTGGCGAATGGTATTTTTATCGATAGTGCTTCTCCTGCTAATTAATAGATAGAGTCTGCCCAGATATCTGAACTCACTCTGTCATTCTATCTCTGTAGCATCTATTGATAGTTTTTCATGGATTTTTAATCGTCCCTTCTGATTATTATTATTTATTAACACATCGAATATCTTACATAGGATGTCTGAATACAATAATTGAAATTCGAAAACACAAACTAAAACGAACCCACACAAAAACAGTTTAAAATTCAGCGGTGCAAAAAAGCTTCCATTGTATATAATGTTCTTAGAATAAGTACGAACTGTGGAAACAACTTCATATAATCCGATAGTCGATTATATAGTTGGAGGCAGATGAAGTTTGGTCCCTGTTTTTCTCTGTTGGTAGGACGAATTCCATTCTTCTCCTAGTCTCAAAATCGTAGAAGTCTTCATTTGTGGTGAATTTCTTTTTATTAAGCGCTCGTACTACTTACACGAGGGCTATATCATTTCGTCACGATGTCTGTATTTTTCGAATTTTGAGCCGAAAATGGTCTCAATCGACTATGTTCGACTCACTGATAACGAATTCGTCGGAAAATTTGAGTCTGCCCGTCCGTCCGGCCGGCCGTAAGCACGATAACTCTCGAACGGAACAACCTAGAGTCTTGAAATTTTCAGTGTGGGTTCAGTTCCTGAATGCCTCGGTTAAGTTCGTTAATGGGCCAAATTCCACCAGGGGTTCCGTAAATATGGCCGTTCAAAGTTTTGTTCCCCTGATGACTTGAAAACTACAGATTTGATTGAGATGAAATTTTGCACTCAAATGGAGAATGAGGTGTTCAAGCTACATGTGAAATTTTGTCTAGATCGCATGACCAGAACCATAGAAACCATAGAAAATTGTAACTTTTGAACGGAAATGCCTAGGGACTTGAAATTTTCAGGATAGGTGTGGATCTCGAATGTCGTGATCACGTTCATCTATGAGCAAAATTATACTAGGGGTTCCGTAAATATGGTCGTTTGAAATTTAGTTTTCTTGATAATTTCAAAACTACAGATTCGATCGTGACGAAATTTTGCATAGTAATGGAGAATGATATATTCAAGCTACATTTCTCCAGATCACATGACCAGAACCATAGAAACCATAGAAAATTGTAACTTTTGAACGGAAACGCCTAGGGACTTGAAATTTTCAGGATAGGTGTGGATCTGAAATGTCGCGTTCACGTTTATCAATGAGCAGAATTATACTAGGGGTTCCGTAAATACGGTCGTTTGAAATTTCGGTTTCTCGATCATTTCGGAATTACGGATTCGATCGAGATGAAATTTTAATCGAGAACGATATATTAAAACTAAAACAATATTTTGTCCAGATCGCATGACCAAAACCATAGAAACCATAGAAAATTGTACCTTTTGAACGAAAAGGCCTAGGAACTTGAAATTCTCAGGATGGGTTTGGATCGCGAATATTGCAGTCACGTTCATCAATGAGCAAAATTAGACTAGGGGTTCCGTAAATATGGCCGTTCAAAATATTTTTTTGCTGATAGTTCCGAAAATACTGAGCGGATTGGGATGAAATTTTGCACCTAGCTGAGTAATAATGTATTCAAACTACGTGCAAAATTTTGTCCAGATCGCCCACCAAGACCATAGATACCGTAGAAAATTCTAGCGAATTATCGAAAAAAAATTGATCAGCTGAAGCACTGACATGAAGTCTGGAGTTTCGCCTAAGTTTCAGAATTTTTTTGACATCTGTCGAAAATTCCTTCAATTGATTTCAAAAAATGGAAAATGCGAATCTACCAACAAGGAGCATGTACGAGCGCTCAAAAGCTCCTGCCTTCACGGCAGTGCTTTTCGTAATTTTTCATTTATAATTAGAAAATTGTTGTTTACTAATTCGGTATTTTTATCGATAATGCTTCTCCTGCTAATTAATAGATAGAGTCTGCCCAGATATCTGAACTCACTCTGCCATTCTATCTCTGTATCATCTATTGATAGTTTTTCATGGATTTAATCGTCCCTTCTGATTATTATTATTATGATTATTATTTATTAACCCATCGAATAACTTACATAGGATGTCTGAATACAATAATTGAAATTCGAAAACACAATAGAATACGATCATACCAACAAACTAAAAAGAAACCCACACAAAAACAGTTTGAAATTCAGCAGTGCAAAAAAGCTTCCATTGTATATAATGTTCTTAGAAGAAGTAGGAACTGTGGAAACGCGTAGCATTCAACAACTTCATATAATCCGATAGCCGATTATATAGTTGGAGGCAGATGAAGTTTGGTCCCTGTTTTTCCCTGTTGGTAGGACGAATTCCATTCTTCTCCTAGTCTCAAAATCGTAGAAGTCTTCATTTGTGGTGAATTTCTCTTTATTGAGCGCTCGTACTACTTACACGAGGGCTATATCATTTCGTCACGATAACTGTATTTTTCGAATTTTGAGCCGAAAATGGTCTCAATCGACTCACTGATGACGAATTCGTCGGAAAATTTGAGTCTGTCCGTCCGTCCGGCCGTAAGCACGATAACTCTCGAACGGAACAACCTAGAGACTTGAAATTTTCAGTGTGGGTTCAGTTCCCGAATGCCTCGGTTAAGTTCGTTAATGGGCCAAATTCCACCAGGTGTTCCGTAAATATGGCCGTTCAAAGTTTTGTTCCCCTGATGACTTGAAAACTACAGATTTGATTGAGATGAAATTTTGCACTCAAATGGAGAATGAGGTGTTCAAGCTACATGTGAAATTTTGTCCAGATCGCATGACCAGAACCATAGGAACCATAGAAAATTTTAACTTTTGAACGGAAACGCCTAGGGACTTGAAATTTTCAGGATAGGTGTGGATCTCGAATGTCGTGATCACGTTCATCTATGAGCAAAATTATACTAGGGGTTCCGTAAATATGGTCGTTTGAAATTTAGTTTTCTTGATAATTTCAAAACTACAGATTCGATCGTGACGAAATTTTGTATACTAATGGAGAATGATACATTCAAGCTACATTTCTCCAGATAACATGACCAGAACCATAGAAACCATAGAAAATCATAACTTTCGAACGGAAAGGCCTAGGGACTTGAAATTTTCAGGATAGGTGTGGATCTGAAATGTCGCGTTCACGTTTATCAATGAGCAGAATTATACTAGGGGTTCCGTAAATACAGTCGTTTGAAATTTTGGTTTCTCCATAATTTCGAAACTACGGATTCGATCGAGATGAAATTTTGTATTTTAATCGAGAATGATATATTAAAACAATATTTTGTCTAGATCGCATGACCAGAACCATAGAAACCATAGAAAATTGTAACTTTCGAACGGAAAGGCCTAGGAACTGGAAATTTTCAGGGTGGGTTTGGATCGCGAATATCGAGGCCACGTTCATCAATGAGCTGAATTAGACTAGGGGTTCCGTAAATATGGCTGTTCAAAATATTTTTTCCTGATAATTTCGGAACTACTGATTGGATTGGGATGAAATTCTGCACCTAGCTTAGGAATAATGTATTCAAACTACGTGCCAAATTTTGTCCAGATCGCATCATCAAGACCATAGATACCGTAGAAAATTCTAGCGAATTATCGAAAAAAAATTGGTCACCTAAAGCACTGACATGAAGTCTGGAGTTTCGCCTAAGTTTCAGAATTTTTGTGACAGCTGTCGAAAATTCCTTCAATTGATTTCTAAAACTGGAAAATTCGAATCTACCTACAAGGTGCATGTACGAGCGCTCAAAAGCTCCTGCCTTCACGGCAGTGCGTTTCGTAATTTTTTTTATGGACATTCTCAACTGCAGTAAGTATGAAAACGGCCGTGATGGTAAGTATCCTCTCCCTTCTGAATATCTCCTGACAGCTTGTTTGTTTCATATATTCTAGTCGATTATTTAGACGAATAAGGTTTTAGCTTAAACCCGTATTTCCACATGTGACTACTATGCCGTAATGCTTACGGTTTGGTTACTTCATGGAATGTAATCAGTTGGGGCAGACAGGTGGCGTGAGTAGAGAAATTTTCTCTGATCGCCGTCGCGTTGTTTGGGTACCCTGTTTATATCTTGTTTATATCCCGACTCTACTGGGTCTAGGACTGCTTGTTCTATCACACGATCAAAACCGTGTCCCCCGAGCACGTTTCTGTTTCAGGAGTGCCATGTGGGCATCTGCAGAGCCCCATAAGATAACACCATATGACATCTGACTATTCAAGATGGAATAATAAGTGAGTTTTGCATCCTCCTTATCATGAAAATCGATTGGAAAGCTTCCTACACGAAGTCTCCAAATAAGACCTCCATTTGAGAGAAGATTGTAACTCCACTCCCAACATCGAACCGCTGTCTTCGAGTTTTTTATTGGTTCAAGAGCAAACCGTTCACACTAAACCAATTTCCAGCTGTGGCGATTGCTTGATTTGATGCCAGTTGATGGGTGTTTTCGTCCTTCGATTTATTGACAGAACCTGAGTCGTCTGCATACAGACATATTTTGTCAGCTGTCACATCCACTGGAAGATCATTCATATACAGAACAAAAAACAGCGGTCCCAGTATTGAACCTTGTGGCACACCTGAAGGTCGGAAATTGGGTCATTCCATTTTATCGATTGTGTTCTATCGGCAAGATTGGACTCAATTAGGGCAAGTGTGTTCTTTCGTATGCCATTGCAACATTTGCGAGATAATTTCGTGGCTCAAGCTATCAAATGCTTTTCGGAGGTCTACACATTGCAGCTCCACTCTTTTCCTCTCGTTGAAAGCCTCAATGACTTTCCATGCTGACATTGGTTGATAAAACGATTCTTTTTCAGATTTCTTCTTCTGATTATGCGTTCAAAGATCTTAGATTAAAATTGCCGAGAAAGCATCACCATCTAGCTGAATCCAAGCAGCTGAATGCCTATACAGGGTGTCTACTTTTAAAAGGGCCAAACTTCAGGGGGAGATCAAACATAAGATTTGCAACAAAAAATGTCATATAACACATGGTCGAAATGTTGACGGTTATTCTTAACTAATTTAACAATTCTTGTTTTCACGAAATATTTCAAGTTTTTCCATGAAATCATATACTTCGGTTATTCTTAGAGCCTCTTCAGATTCGACCACATATTTGGGAACAACATTAAATTTTCTATAAGATAAAAATTTCTGTCTGCCAAAAAAATTCTTATTGCGGGCGTGGTAAGGAGATGAATGTCACGATTCTGAAGTGAACAAAACCAGTCATATTTTTCCAATGGTTTTATCGATGAAAAATCATTGATTCTGGACATGTTTTCTTTTCAGCAAAAACTACCCCATTTAGTGTGCTTTCGAATGACAAATCAACTTTTGAGCTTGCTGCTTGTCTTCTGCCCTCATATCATGGCTAACAAGATAACAACGAATAAGTCGAAATATTCCAAACCTAAATTTGCTCTATTTTGAAGCTCTTCATGATTGAATATTGAAGTTATTTTCATGGAAATCATAAATTTATTATCTGTCGAATCGAAATAATTTGAAGGAATAAACTAAATTGTAAGAATACAGATTCTTCGAATATATGAGAAGGCAGACTAATACTACTTATAAAAATTACGAAAAGCACTGCCGTGAATCAGGAGCTTTTGAGCGCTCGTACATCCACCTTGTGGGTAGATTCGCATTTTCCAGTTTTAGAAATCAATTGAAGGAATTTTCGACAGCTGTCAACAATATTCTGAAACTAAGGCGAAACTCCAGACTTAATGTCAGTGCTTCAGCTGACCAATTTTTTTTCGATAATTCGCTAGATCTTTCTACGGTATCTATGGTCTTGGTGATGCGATCTGGACAAAATTTCGCACGTAGTTTGAATACATTATTTCTCAGCTAGATATTCGCGATCCAAACCCACCCTGAAAATTTCAAGTTCCTAGGCCTTCCCGTTCAGAAGTTACAATTTTCTATGGTTTCTATGGTTCTGGTCATGCGATCTGGACAGAATATTGGTTTAAGTTATCATTCTCGATTGAAATACAAAATTTCATCTCGATCGAATCCGTAGTTTCGAAGTTATCAAGAAAACGAAATTTCAAACGACCGTATTTACGGAACCCCTAGTATAATTCTGCTCATTGATAAACGTGGCGCGACATTTCAGATCCACACCTATCCTGAAAATTTCAAGTCCCTAGGCGTTTCCGTTCGAAAGTTATGATTTTCTATGGTTTCTATGGTTTTGGTCATGTGATCTGGAGAAATGTAGCTTGAATATATCATTGTCCATTAGTATACAAAATTTCGTCACGATCGAATCTGTAGTTTTGAAATTATCAAGAGAACTAAATTTCAAACGACCATATTTACGGAACCCCTAGTATAATTTTGCTCATAGATAAACGTGATCATGACATTCGAGATCTACACCTATCCTGAAAATTTCAAATCCCTAGGCGTTTCCGTTCAAAAGTTACAATTTTCTATGGTTTCTATGGTTCTGGTCATGTGATCTGGACAAAATTTCACATGTAGCTTGAACACCTCATTCTCCTTTGGCTTCTTGTTTCTTTTTTCGTTCAGTTTTCTTCGTTCCTACTAGTTTGATCTTCAGGTTTTTACTATTGAAATCCCAAATTTTCAAATAGATTTTGATTGCCTGGAGCATTTCTGAATGTCGTTCCCATATCGAAATTTCCACATGAGCATACGCTCTCTTGGCTCTTCAATTTGGGAATTAAAGATGCAGACGAATGTCTTGGTTCCAAAACCTGAGAACCTGGTTTTCAATTGACATCCGAAACCGATAGGCACTTGCAAAAAAACTAGAAATCCATATTTATATTAATATTTCATGCAATACCCCTGTTCATTATTATGAAAGTCTCGATCTCACAGAAGTTTCCCGAAGAGAATAGGTCGACGGAGTCGTCTAATAACATTCGGAATGAATCCTACCAGAAAGTGGATAGGTTGAGGCGAAAGAAGAAAGAACGATAATTACCTGGGACGATGGGTTACACAGTCATGTCGGAAGAAAATTTACGTCCGGAAGATTGGAAAGACCGAGAAAGATGGAAATTGCCACCCGGAACCGTGTGGGAGGTTTTAATACAGTCTACGTATAAACGATCTCACCAAGTCCCACATCAATTTTTCATACGCGAACAATGTTTCTTGTAGAGTCACGTTTCACCTTTGGAATTCGAATGTGTTCAAATCGGGAATGATTTGGATTTGAGAGCGAGAGAAATGATTTTATAAACACAAGACTGGAAATTCGAATTGATGGCAACTTTGAATGAACTTATCTTTCTCTTCTTATAACTTTTATTTGGCAATTTTTGAGCGCTCGTACTACTTACACGAGGGCTATATCATTTCGTCTCGATGTCTCTATTTTTCGAATTTTGAGCCGAAAATGGTCTCAATCGACTATGTTCGACTCACTGATGAAGAATCCGTCGGAAAATTCGAATCTGTCCGGACGGCCGGCCGTAAGCACGATAACTCTCGAACGGAACAACCTAGAGACTTGAAATTTTCAGTGTGGGTTCAGTTCTCGAATGCCTCGGTTAAGTTCGTTAATGGGCCAAATTCCACCAGGGGTTCCGTAAATATGGCCGTTCAAAGATTTGTACCCCTGATTACTTGAAAACTACAGATTCAATCAAGATGAAATTTTGCACTCAAATGGAGAATGAGGTGTTCTACATGTGGAATTTTGTTCAGATCACATGACCAGAACCATAGAAACCATAGAAAATCATAACTTTCGAACGGAAAGGCCTAGGGACTTGAAATTTTCAGAATAGGTGTGGATCTCGAATGTCGTGATCACGTTCATCTATGAGCAAAATTATACTAGGGGTTCCGTAAATATGGTCGTTTGAAATTTAGTTTTCTTGATAATTTCAAAACTACAGATTCGATCGTGGCGAAATTTTGTATACTAATGGACAATCATATATCCAAGCTACATTTCTCCAGATCACATGACCAGAACCATAGAAACCATATAAAATCATAACTTTCGAACGGAAAGGCCTAGGGACTTGAAATTTTCAGGATAGGTGTGGATCTGAAATTTCGCGTTCACGTTTATCAATGAGCAGAATTATACTAGGGGTTCCGTAAATACGTCGTTTGAAATTTTGTCTTCTTGATAATTTCGAAACTACGGATTCGATCGAGATGAAATTTTGTATTTCAATCGAGAATGATATATTAAAGCAATATTTTGTCCAGATCGCATGACCAGAACCATAGAAACCATAGAAAATTGTAACTTCTGAACGGAAAGGCCTAGGAACTTGAAATTTTCAGGGTGGGTTTGGATCGCGAATATCGCAGCCACGTTCAACAATGAGCAAAATTAGACTAGGGGTTCCGTAAATATGGCCGTTCAAAATATTTTTTCCTGATTGTATCGAAACTACTGATTGAATTGGAATGAAATTTTGCACCTAGCTGAGAAATAATGTATTCAAACTACGTGCGAAATTTTGTCCAGATCGCATTACCAAGACCATAGATACCGTAGAAAGATCTAGCGAATTATCGAAAATCGACATTAAGTATGGAGTTTCGCCTAAGTTTCAGAATATTTTTGACAGCTGTCGAAAATTCCTCCAATTGATTTCTAAATCTGGAAAATGCGAATCTACCTAACAGGTGGATGTACGAGCGCTCAAAAGCTCCTGACTTCACGGCAGTGCTTTTCGTAATTTTCAGTGAAATAATTCATTTTTATGTGTTCTCCCCTAGACAGAAAAAGACTAAGACTGCGCATAGAGTTGCCGGCGTAATATTGAGTCACTTCATGCGACCAGAATGATATCACTTTTGTCCTCGAAAAACTTCACCGGTACTTTCTATTCTAATACCCTATTCACCTAATTTTCACAACACTCCGTAAGATCTTCAAATGCCCCCAAAGAATCGCTGGGATTCAGATCTAAGCAAAAAAAAGCTAGCTGGTTGTTAGCGTTTGGTATCGGGGGGATGATTGTTGAAAAAAATTCACCTTTGAAAAGTCCCCGAATTTCAAAAAATGTAGGTACTGTCGGGAAAAAATCTTTGCTTCCCGAGATATCAAACCCGAAATGTTCATGCGTAAATCGGAATCTCGAGTTATACACAGAATTAACCCCTTAAGACCTGAGAAATTCTGAAAACAACCAATAGAAATTCACGTTCGAGCGAATACCCAATGTTTATTCTTCAATCCGATTATTGAATTCTATACTACGAAAACGTGAGCTGTGAAAATTTCAGGGAGGGAATTCCTTTTTCCTCGATTCAAAAAACTTTCTCGGAAACACTTTCCTCTCGCTGCAAATCCAATTGACATGTCCCTGTTGAGTATCGCATATGTTGTTTACTGAAAATTTTCCTCCATCACAAAATGAATTGCCGAAGTATTTGAAGAGTTATCTAGATAACTTCCAGTTAGGCGCATTCGCCAATTTGTAGCCATTGTATTTCAACATGTAAGTATCATCGGCGAACATCATTGGTTTTATGCTTCAGCTAATCTGGAGTGGTCGGAATAAAAAAGATACGGTCGCTTCCAAGATAATCCCTTCTGCAACCTCTCTCACAAATGACAAAAAACTCCTGAAGGTACGAATCTTGGTTGATTTCTGCTCATTGCACGTTTTCAAACCAATTCAAGCAATTATAATTTTTCTAACGTTCAATAAAAAAATGGGATGAAGTGGACGAAGAGCTTTTTAAACTAAGGCTTAGCTTTTATCATGCGAAGGATACGAATTTTGGAAGGACCTCGACATAACCTTCATCGAAATGACGAATCAGAATTTCACGAGAAAATTATCGGCGAATATATAATTTGGTTATGGTTGACGTGAAAAACTTTCAATATTGAGTCCTACTCCTGGAATGGCCAGAATATTGAGTATTTCGGAGGGCGATATTCTTCATAGTTGTGACATAAATATCCACGAAGGAAGAGCTATGAAAATTCACCAGAAGCACAAACAATAACGACAAGAAATCCCTCAAAGAAATTTTTTGTCGAATATACGTTTCACATTTGCATTTCCGGAGTTCGTCCTGATAATCTACATTTCCTAGGGATTTAGGGGCTTTCCGTTTCGACGGATGAGCGTGATAAAAAAGATTATTTTCTCGAGGAAAACCTCGACATAGGATTTGAAGAATCTTGTTTGTTACACGTTTTGTCACTCCGATTCTTCTTGTTCGCGCTGAAGATAAATAGGTAGGAGGAAGTAGAAAACATCCTATTAGGTAATATTTCCTTTTACGATGGAAATTTTCGAGAGGTTGAAGTTATTTTTTCTATGAATTAAAATATTCTGGCTGAAATTAAATCCAAGATCTTCATCCAATGTTTTGCACAGTAGAATTGGTACTGGTTTTTCCTTTTCAGGGTGCTTCAGACAAAATGGCAAAAATAGAATCCTTACAATTTCGTCATGTTCGTCCTTCTGAGATTGGTACTATATAAATGAAATTTGGAAGACTATTGTCTTTTGTGAACCGCTATAGAATGGTTTATGTTCGGATATATGTTCATGTATAAATATTTCCTTTTTCAAGATGGATTACACGGAAAATTATTGAATTTTTATTCAAAAACTATGTAGGACAGAGGGCAGGGAATGACATATTTATGATGTGCGGTATATATAATTTGTGCCTAATTGTACTTTTATTGTCTGCTATTATCAGGGCCGTATCTAGGGCGTGGCAAGGGAGGCACTTGCCACGGGCGCAAGGTCCGAAGGGGCGCCAAAAAATATCTAAAATAAAAAAATAGAATCACCAAGAAAAAAAAAATAATTCAGAGATGACAACACGGTTACGTAAGTAAGTAATTCGAACACAACATTTCGAAACATTGATATTCAAAGTACAGAATGAAAATGCAATAAGGTCAGAAATACGAGAAATATGGTCCAATTGTTATAACAAATTTTCAAAGATGCCGCACTCTGATCATAAATATTACAAACGGCAATATCGTCATTCCAAGCACAGCCTTTTTATGAGTTGTTTACACTACATCCCTTATCTCCTCCAGCTTGTTTTGAAGGGCAGCTTCTTTGATGATGATGGTTCATAATGATTGATTTGTTTAGATTTTTGAGCCACATCTGTGGTATTTTAAAAACAATTTGTATTGCCAAAAATTCATTAATCGGAGTTTTGAGCTCAAGAAGTGGGAGAAAAATTGGGGAATCTTATTCTATTCTACATAAATATTGATTTCTTTCGATTGTGAAGAGAAGAGCAAAAAATTTAAATTTTAATGTTCGTTTAGTGTGTATCCAGATTTGAAGTGTTATAAGTTTTGATTTTTTTTTTTATATTCTGACTTTTTTGTGCCTCAAAAGCAAACGCTGTACATTCGTTGGAGTCGCAATTAGGTGAAATTATCAAAGTTCTTCGCTAGCTCAAAAAATCGTCCCTGGTAAATTCGATAACAAATTATGAATTTATCATCATATATCTTAACTTCTGGGAAATTCCGTTAAGTAAAATAAACCGAATTAATCAATATTTGCAAGAAAAACAACTAGATATATCTAAAGGCTCACGAATGATACTTGGACTATTGAACGAACTAAAAGCTAACAGAGAAAACTTTTTTATGCCATTGATGGAACTTTCGAAAAATGAAGCTGATAAAATTGGAATCGAAGCAAAGTTACATCAATCGAGAAAACGAAGAAACTCCAAAATGCCAGGGGAACTAGCCAGTGATGAAGCTCATCTTTTTGATGCAAACTCAAAACTGAGGAATTGGATTATAATTATTCAAATTGAAGAAAGATTTGTTGCTTTGAACGAAGTGGCAAACGACTTCAGTTTTTTGAATGGTAGTGTCATTCAAACTATGAATATTGACGATTTGAAGAAAAGTGCTGCAGATCTTAAGATAAATGTTCGTATTTATTACATAAATATGAATATTTCTTTTGTTTTTTCAGAATTTGTTTTATTTTTACGCATTTCATTTAAAATGTGTATTTCAATGAAAAAATTTTTCCATAAAAATGTGTATTATTTTCAAACTCATAAGTAAATATGGGGGGGCGCTGTCTAATATATTGCCACAGCCGCAATAGTACCTAGATACGGCCCTGGCTATTATATCCATGTTTTGTTCAATAAATCAACAGTAAAAATCGCAAAGTTGGAAGTATAATAGAATAAAAATAGCGAAGCGCCATTTTTTGCTCTTTTTTTAGGCCTAGGGGCCCCTTTAGTGCCGGAGCCCCCCCGGATCGCGAGGTCTGTGGGGGGCCTCTCCTACGCCACTGCTCATATTAGTCGTGAGTCAGGTTGTTCTGGTGTTGGACTCCGGGTACGTGCAGTGAATAGGGACATCGAAGGGAAAGAAATAATTCCAGATTTGAAAATATGGAAATAGTCTCCTTTAATGCTGTTAATTTGAGCTAACAAATTAGCCTGCATACAATTATTCCTTGTATTATACTTTCTCCGTTCTCGAGTAATGTTAATTTATATTGTCATTCGATGTAATTTGGATCAGTTCAATATCGATATATAATTAGTTGAGAGCTTTCATATTTATGACCGAATTCTTCGATAGCTCTATTTTCCATATAATCGTACAATATCATTATAATATGTATTGCAATTTGGATTCAAATTCAGGTCAGTATTTTCATATTTGTCGAAACTGTGGAAAATCCTCATTATGAATTCAATAGTGGCAGTATACCATCGAAATGAAGCTGAAACTACAGCGAACAACAAATTGGCTGGAAACAAAGTTATGTTGTTGAGCTGTATTATTGAACTGATGCAATATCCTCTGCTGCTTTATACTGATTGAACAATTATTCATATTGGCTTGAAAACAGACCAAAAAACGATTTTTATGACGTCAGAAGATTGAATATAAGGGTGATCACCAGAAAGAAAAAATTTTTAGAAAATTATAAAAAGCACTGCCGTGAAGTCAGGAGCTTTTGAGCGCTCGTTCATCCACCTTGTAGGTAGATTTGCATTTTCCAGTTTTAGAAATTGATTGAAGGAATTTTTTACAGCTGTCAAAAAAATGACAGCAGCTCTTTGACGATTATGCCGGATCAGCTGTTACAGAAATATAAGAATTTTTAATTCAATAACTCGTTGGAATTTGAAATTGTTCTGATTATGCTATCTGGAAGTTATAAAGCTTGAATATATCAATCTCCAAATACAAAATTTCGTCACGATCAAATCCGTAGTTTTGAAATAATCAATAAAGCTGAAATATCAAACGACCATATTCACGAATTTACCGCAGCATTCGAGATTCGAACCTACTCTGAAAATGTCCAGCCTCTAGGTTTTTCCGTTCGAAAGTTATGATTTTCTATGGTTTCTATGGTTCTGGTCGATCAATCTGGACAAAATGTCGCGAGTAGCTTGAACACGTCATTCTCCATCTGATTGCGAAATTTCATCTCTATCGAATCGGTAGTTTCGAAGTAATCAGGAAAACAAAATTTCAAACGGCAATATTTACGGAACCCCTGGTGGAATTCGGCCCATTAACGAACTTGACCGAGGCATTCGGGAACTGAACGCACACTGAAAATTTCAAATCTCTAGGTTGTTCCATTCGAGAGTTATCGTGCTTACGGACGGAAGGACGGACAGACAGACTCGAATTTTCCGACGGATTTGTCATCAGTGAGTCGAACTTTGTCGATGGAGACCATTTTCGGCTCAATATTCGAAACATACAGACATCGGCAGTGCTTTTCATCATTTTTCGTTAATAAATTTCATACTTTTCAGTATTTATGATGTTTAATCTTTAGTCTAGTTATTGCTACCTAATTAACATATATTTTATTAATAGTACCTCACAACCTTACGAAACCCTCCACTTCATTCTTTATATTAAGCGTTATAACTCATGAAGTGTACCATTTCTGAAATGTAATTCGTGAGTGTATTCGCTCCACAACACAAATAAGTAAATATTAATATTTTCAATTTTTTTCGAAAAACTTCAGGTCTATTTATTTAATTTCACAATACAAAATTGAAAGGGAAGTGTCATAAAATATGTTTCAAATGGAGTCCTTCCATCTCGACACATTTCCTAACACTCAAAATCAGATTATTTATGGCCCTTCTTATCATATCGGGATTTCGTTTCAATTCTGTGCAAGCTTCTTCTATCCTCTGCCTCAAATGATCTCGTAAAGTTATTTCAACGGCATATAAATTTTCTGCCAGTTAACCCCACATAAAATAACCCATAAGAGTTAGATCTGGGGACCTTGGGGGCCATGTTACAGGAAGATTCTACAGTTTATAATGATATTCATCTATTTTTTATATCATTCATTTATTCAGTGAAATAATATGTAACCGAAATCTGTTCGTCAGTGACATACAACATACAATGTGTATATGTACATTATGTCCTTGGGGTCCGCGAAATCATCATCTTCCGAACTTGATGGTATCGACGTTAACTTCGAAATTTACTGGAGGAATTGCTCTTATTATGAAATATTCATCTTCATATGAGACAGAAGTTTACCGAACGACGGTACCCAAATCATTATAGACCTCTTTCACACATTTATTTTTTCCATTAGTGTTGCATTCTTTGTCGGTGATTGATTATATTTTAACAAACGGCTTTTCACAACTACCCAAATCCTATTAGATTGAAAACAATAATAGGGTGGTAATCTGAATATGGAATGACCATATTATGGTCGATTTCGAACTTATTCGTTCTCGAATTTCCAGGATTCAATTTAGTTCAGGTAAAACTACTTTTTTGATTGGAAGAATACCGATTTTTGATATGGTTGTATTCAGTATTTGATTTAGGATGCAGTAGTGGTATTATGCATTATCCATAAGAATCAGTAGGACCGTATCTAGGGCGTGGCAATGGTGGTACTTGCCACGGGCGCAAGGTCCGAAAGGGCGCCAAAAAATATCAAAAATGAAAACATAGAAGCGCCAAGCAAAAAAAAATAATTCGAAAGATGACAACACGGTTACGTAAGTAATTCGATCACAACATTTCGAAACATTGATATTCAAAGTACAGAATGAAAATGCAATAAGGTCAGAAATACGAGAAATATGGTCCAATTGTTATAAAAAATTTTCAAAGATGCCGCACTCTGATCATAAATATTACAATCGGCAATATCGTCATGCGATTCCAAGCACAGCCCTTTTATGAGTTGTTTACACTACATCCCTTATCTCCTCCAGCTTGTTTTGAAGGGCGGCTTCTTCGATGATGATGGTTCATAATGATCGATTTGTTTGTTTTTCAGGCCAAATCTGTGGTATTATAGAAACGATTTGTATTGCCAAAAATTCACCAATGAGAGTTTTGAGCTCAAGAAGTGGGAGAAAAATTGGGGAATCTTATTCTATTGTACATAAATATTGATTTCTTTCAATTATGAAGAGAAGAGCAAAAAATTTAAATTTTAATGTTCATTTAGTGTGTATCCAGATTTGAAGTGTTATAAGTTTTGAGTTTTTTTTTTAAATTCTGTCTTTAGGTGTTTAGTACTGAAATGGGACAAGTTTGACCCATCAGTCTCGAAATGGTGAATATAAACATTCGCTTCGATTCCATTTCTTGTACTTAGGGGTGCAAATCCATATTGAATAATGAACGCTCAAGGTGAAAGCTTTCCGACTGAGGTTTTCTGAAGCAACAGAATATTTATCAATAATCCGATTTTTCAATAACTACGAATGAATACATACGAGTATGATATGTGCCATGATATTAGAATCTAAAAATAGAAACATCAACATCATTGATAACAAGCCAGGCATGGTTCTCATTTAAATTCCTGATCGCAAAACTCATAATCGTTCAAGCCTTGTTCCAATATGCATTCGAAGCATTTCAATAATGCAATCAAGTTCTTAATACCTATACACCTTTGCCGATAACCTAAATTCACCTGAATTGTTCAATAGATAAGAATATTTACAAAACAAAATTAAATGTTTGAGAAGAAACAAGAAGACAATAATTCGATTAACCCATTCGATTATAACGTACAGGGTGATTTCACTTATCTTGGTAACCCCAATTTTCTCGAAAACGGCCGAATATTTTTTCATTCTGTATACGGCGTTTTGTACAAGTCAATGTTGACTTGAAAAGCGCGTGAAAGTCGGCGAAAAAAATTAAGACGCGATTTTTTTTCTATTTCAAACTGTTGCATTGTGACAGTATGCCAGTATTTGGAGACATAGATATGATTTTGTTTCTTAAATTGAAGAAGGTAATGACATATTTCTCCGCAGAGACGGTTTAGTATCGTCAGGTCTGTAAAACTTTTTGGGTTATCATTCAAAAAACCGCATTGAAAAGCTTTAAAAAACATGTAAAAACCAGAATCATATATCTATGTCTCCAAATCAAGTCATACTCTCACAATACAGAAAAAAATAAAGGGAATAGATTTAACATTAAACACGCTGCAGATCGCTAGCAGTTTGAAATGAAAAAATGGTATTCGAGAAAAAAATTTAGAATGAAATCATCTTTTGAATGGCATAATAGAAAAGGTTCTATGAAAAAAACTTCGACGTCGCCGCGACGCCTGGCGTGTTCATTTTTTTCGCCAACTCTTATGCGCATCCAAAGCCAATATTTACTTGTACAAATCGCCGTTCAGAATAGAAAAAATATTTGGCCGTTTTCGAGAAACCCTGTGCGCTGAACAAGGGGCCCATAAGGGAATATTGAACGTCTCGATCATTGTACATTTTCAACCACAAAATTCAGGATAGCACCGGGCCATAAATAATCCTATTCCGGTCCTGTTTTTTGGTGCTTGAAAAAAATGAAACTTAGATACTCGTATTTGAATTTTTTCAGAACTTCTTACATGTATTGAGTATATTTCTGGACTTTGGTATGATCCTCTTATGTTACTATTTTCATCTTATAAAGATTATATTATATTCTTTATGCAATGCTTTTTCTGTTGATCATATTTCGATGCGTTAACATAATCATATGCTTCGACAGGGCCGTATCTAGGGCGTGGCAAGGGCGGCACTTGCCACGGGCGCAAGGTCCGAAGGGGCGCCAAAAAATATCAAAAATAAAAAAATAGAAGAGCCAAGCAAAAAGAATAATTCGAAAGATGACAATACGGTTACGTAAGTAAGTATTTCAATCACAACATTTCGAAACATTGACATTCAAAAAACAGAATGAGAATGCAATTAGTTCAGAAATACGAGGAATATGGTCCAATTGTTATAAAAAATTTTCAAAGATGCCGCATTCTGATCATAAATATTACAATCGGCAATATCGTCATGCGATTCCAAGCACAGCCCTTTTATGAGTTGCTTACACTACATCATCCCTTATCGCATCCAGCTTGTTTTGAAGGGCGGCTTCTTTGATGATGACGGTTCATAATGATCGATTTGTTTAGATTTTTAGGTCACATCTGGGGTATTTTAAAAACGATTTGTATTGCCAAAAATTCACCAATCAGAGTTTTGAGCTCAAGAAGTGGGAGAAAAATTGGAAAATCTTATTCTACTCTACATAAATATTGATTTCTTTCAATTGTGAAGAGATGAGCAAAAAATTTAAATTTTAATGTTCGTTTAGTGTGTATCCAGATTTAAAGTGTTATAAGTTTTGAGTTTTCTTTATATTCTGACTTTTTTGTGCCATTGTGCTTTTGGATTCGAGCATTATAAATTGTGCTATTGAAGGTGAGTTGTACTAAGTATTTGTTATTTTTTATGACATTATTCTGTCATCGGATATATTCAATTGTTCGTATTTTAACATAATAATATTGTTCCTTTCAATTCAAGAAGAAATATGTTTTGTTCATTGCGGAAAATATGGATTTTCAAACTTGAGTTCTCACTTCTTAGAGCGTCTTTTTTCGAAATCTAATAAAACTCAAATTTTATTATTACTTTTCATAGTTTTCATTGAATCTTCAATCTCATATGGCAAAGATTATTCTAGTGATTTTTTTATACTTAACGTACTTCTTGAATATTGTAACATCGGGCCCTGTACGAAACTATTAATACGTGTTTCAAATGGTTATAAAATAGTATTTGTATGCTAAGTTTGCGGTTTTTTTTGCAGAGATTGTGATTAGCGTTTTTTTTTCTAGTCAACTTATCAAAAAAATTTTATTTTACGTTTGCAGTGTGTATTTTTGAATTTTAAGTTGAAGAATTTTTATTTTTCGAGATAAATGTTCGCATTTATCACATTAATATGAATATTTCATTTTGTTTTTTATGAATTTGTTTTATTTTTATGCATTTCATTTAAAATGTGCATTTCAATGTTTTTAACGGAAAAAATTTTCCATAAAAATGTGTATTATTTTGAAACTCTTACGGAAATAAATGACAAGCATGATGAAAAAAAAATACTATAAGAAAATATGATGGATGAAAAAAAATCTACGCAAATGGGGGGGCGCTGTCTAATATATTGCCACAGGCGCAATAGCACCTAGATACGGCCCTGTGCTTCGAATATGATATTCCATTCATTTTTTCTCATGACTTTCCAGAAAACGCCTGTAAAATTAAAATATGGGAAATCCATACGGAATTTTCCATTGAGAAATTCTAAACTGAAATACATCGAAATGATATTCCTCCTTGTGAATAACGAATGATTTCGATTGAAGTATATCCGTCCATCAAAACATCGAAAGAAGATGTTTACGTAGGATATAATATTTTTAAACTAAGTAAAACTAAAATAGTACCTATGACGTTATAAAATTTCCTGGATGTTTGATGCACGATTTACGAAAGATGATATATTTGAAAGAATTATCACAATAACAAACTTTTACATTTCCAATTATTTCTATTTTCGATCATTTTTTCTGTTTTCGCCTTTTTCTATTTCTGATTTGAGTGTTGGGTACCTTGAAGAAGTATCTCTGTTTTTTGTTACGTCAGAAGAACCAACATCATCAAGATTTCTTCAGTATTAAACATTCTCAGTTTTCGTGGAAAGGTTAATAACGATTGAGAATCAATAAATCCGGTACACAACATTTAATCACCCCAAAAAATTTTTTTTTAACTCATATATAAGAAAAAATTAAAATACAACAAAAAACATACGTAATTAAACTTCTCTATTGCATTATATATATTTTTGTGCACCACATTGCGTTATTTTCTTTTTAAGTTTTTGATACTTATTGGGGGGGGAGGTTGATTACCCCCATTAACCACTTAACCACCCCTTCCCCCTTTGAATCCGCCCTCGGACAAGGGTTTTAAGTATGTGCTTCGATAAGGAATGAAAATTTTTTTAAATTCCAGTCTTTAAAAATTATATTTTTTCTACGACAGAGAAAATCATGATATGATTATATGGTTTGAACATTTGGAAATTTGAGATGAAACGAACGGTTTCTACGAACACGCGAAGATTATAGAAATGTTTCAACGATATAAACATAGAATAAGATTCGAAAGCGTGATCCATAACTCCACAGAACATAATTTCTGTCAGGGCCGTATCTAGGGCGTGGCAAGGGTGGCACTTGCCACGGGCGCAAGGTCCGAAGGGGCACCAAAAAATATCGAAAATAAAAAAATAGAAGCGCCTAGCAAAAAAAATTTATTCGAAAGATGACAACACGGTTACGTAAGTAAGTTTCGATCACAACATTTCGAAACATTGATATTCAAAGTACAGAATGAGAATGCAATGAGGTCAGAAATACGAGAAATATGGTCCAATTCTTATAAAAAATTTTCAAAGATGCCGCACCCTGATCATAAATATTACAATCAAAATCGTCATACGATTCCAAGCACAGCCTTTTTATGAGTTGTTTACATTACATCCCTTATCGCATCCAGCTTGTTTTGAAGGGCGGCTTCTTTGATGATGATGGTTCATTATGATCGATTTGTTTAGATTTTTAGGCCACATCTGTGGTATTTTAAAAACGATTCGTATTGCCACAAATTCACCAATCAGAGTTTGGAGCTCAAGAAGTGGGAGAAAAATTGGGGAACTTTATTCTATTCTACATAAATATTTTTTTCTTTCAATTGTGGAGAGAAGAGCAAAAAATTTAAACATTAATGTTTGTTTAGTGTGTATCCAGATTTGAAGTGTTAAAAGTTATGAGTTTTTCCTTATATTCTGACTTTTTTGTGCCATTGTGCTTTTGGATTCAAGCATCATAAATTGTGCTATTGAAGGTGAGTTGTACTTAGTATTTGTTAATCTTTATGACATTATTCTGGCATCATCTATATTCAATTATTCGTATTTTAATATAATGATATTGTTCCTTTCAATTCAAGAAGAAATATGTTTGGTTCATTGCGGAAAATATGGATTTTCAAACTTGAGTTCTCACTTCTCAGAGCGTCTCTTTTTGAATAAAATCTAATAAAACTCAAATTTTAGTGTTACTTTTCATAGTTTTCATTGAATCTTCAATCTCATCTCGCAAAGATTATTCTAGTGATTTTTTTATACTTAACGTATGGACTTCTTGAATATTGTAACATCAGGCCCTGTACGAAACTATTAGTACTTGTTTAAAATGGTTATAAAATAGTATTTGCATGATAAGTTTGCGGTTTTTTTTGCAGAGATTGTGATTATCGATTATTGTTTTCTAGTCAACTTACCAAAAAATTTTTATTTCGCGTTTGCAGTATGTATTTTTAAATTTTAAGTTGAAGAATTTATATTTTTCAAGATAAATGTTCGTATTTATTACATAAATATGAATATTTCATTTTGTTTTCCCAGAATTTGTTTTATTTTTATGCATTTCATTTAAAATGTGTATTTCAATGTTTTTAATGAAAACATGTTTCCATAAAAATGTGTATTATTTTGAAACTGTTACGGAAATATATGACCAGCATTATGAAAAAAAAAATACTATAAGAAATTATGATGGATGAAAAAAAATCTACGCAAATGAAGGGGCGCTGTCTAATATATTGCCACAGGTGCAATGGTACTCAGATACGGCCCTGATTTCTGTTATTACTTTTTCACACTATTTTGAAAAATATTAATGAGATAGTGGAAAAAGGGGACATCGAAATAAACAGCTTTGAATTTTTTTACAGAGTTATTTTGTATAAGGTATTCAGAGAATGAATTATGAGAGAACGATATCCATAGATAATTTTGAGAAGGAAAACTTGCCAAGAATAAAGTGACTGTGGTTGTGTGGAAGTTTTTATCGCATTCTGAATAGTCTTCAAAACTTCAGGAATCACACAGAGGAATACGTACTGAGTGATCCCAATTTCCTACTTATTGAATTGAGCACTGGAAACTTTCGCTGATTGCTGAATATCGAAAAGTAACACAAGGCTCTTCAAAACAAAAAGACAGGAAACTCCAACCAAAGTCGAATCTCTTCTCTGCTGAGATCCACTTCATTATAATAAGGGGATACAGCACGTTTGTGAACAATCCTTATTTCAACCCCAATACATATCGTGACAATCCACCCTTTTCAACAACTGGCAGACTCGAATAGATGACGTGATAGAGTATCTACGATCAAAACCGAATTATTTGAATGCATTGGAAACCGGTTGTGACCCTGTGAATGTAAAACCATAAAAATTCGCAATATCGCCGGTTTCTGATAATAATAACGCAGTATCGATCAAATTTTATTGTCCATTCTTCTATTTTTCCTGTGAGTATCGGAATATATAAAAGATCCATCCCAACCTGACTACGTTGACCCTGAACTACATCGCTTCAGTCGATAAAATGCGGTTTAGTGGTTGTATAGATTTATTGGTCAAGCAGATTGATGTTGCACCTATACCCTCACAACTAAACAAACTTTTCGAATAAAAAAATAACATCGTACTCTACACAAGTTAGGTGAGAATCATCAATTAACTCCTACATTTTCAATATACGTAGCTTCTCTAAAAGCAAAACATATACTATGTATTTACAAAATTAAAACCAACCTTCAACAATAGTTCCCAAAGTATGTGATGGTAGCAACTTTTCTCTCGCAGCATCATCTTCTAACAAAACGCCAGAATCGCTATAATTACCGTAACAATTGTTTTTGTCTTGCGATTTCGTTATTTTGAATCGCTCGGGCATTTTTTTCAAATAATTCAAATTTTTTTACGGTTGGGGTTTTTCTTTTTCTTCTTATGACGGCATCGGATTTCAAATTTTGGATCGAAAATGGTCGAACGGATACCAACTTAATAATAAAAGACCAAACTGTACAAATGTCAACAGTTTGCAGTTCTGTCGCGCACACTTCTAAGCTACGAGATGTCGTTCTATCGTTGTGTTTCTCTGTTGAGTAGAAAGGTGGCGATATTGACGAAACATTATTTAATCGATACATATCCTGCCCTCTATGTGTTAGAAGGCTCGGTTTTCCTGAACATTAAAAAACGCTGCAAAGGTTTTTTATTTTTACATAACTTCGTTTCCTCTCCCTATATTTTATAGAATATCTGTACACTTCTTCGATGTAGGTTAGATTAGTCTCTTTCAGCCCCTTTTCGCACGATCGGGTTCCACCTATCCGGTTCCGCATCGAATTAATCCGGTTTGCAACCGAACAATTTGAAAAGGTATAATTACTTGAAAGAATTATACTTTCGGTTTTCATTCGTTTCGATATCAGGGAGGCAGCAGATCTTTGCGATGTCCTCATTCTTTGTATAATGTACAAGGTGAATCACTTATCTGGATAACTCAAATTTTTTATTCTGTAAAAAATTCAGAAGCCAGGCGTCGCGGCGCCGTCGGATTTTTTTCCAGGAACTTAACTTTTATGCCATTCGGAAGATGGTTTCATTCTAATTTTTTTCCACATACCATTTTTTCTCCAGTTCAAACCTTTAGCGATCAGCAGCATGTTAATTCTATTCCATTTATTTTTTCTGCATTGTAACAGTATGCCTTGATTTCGAAACAAAGATTTGATTTTGTTCCTCAAATGGAAGGAAGTTTTGTTGTTATTAATGAATAATATATGTATTTTGATAACCATAAACAATTTTTTTTGATAACAAACGAAAAATTTTGAATCACACTGATTCTAATAATTCAAACCACGATTGAAAATGAAAATAACAAACGCATGCGCCGATGTGAACCCTTATATTCTGGTAAAAGTAACTTAAAATTAAACAAGGAAAAGATATCATTTATGTATGGGTCATAATAGTGGGCCTAAAGAACAAAATGTGATTCAAAATGTTTCGTGTATTATTGAAGGAAATTGTTTATTGTTATTAAAATATATTATTTATGGGACAACAACAGAGCTTCCGTGAATTTGAGGAACAAAATCATATTTATATATCCGAATCAAGGCAAACTGTCACAATACAGAAATAAAAAAATTACGAAAAGCACTGCCGTGAAGGCAGGAGCTTTTGAGCGCTCGTACATGCACCTTGTAGGTAGATTCGCATTTTCCAGTTTTAGAAATCAATTGAAGGAATTTTCGACAGCTGTCAAGAACATTCTGAAACTTAGGCGAAACTCCAGACTTCATGTCAGTGCTTCAACTGATCAATTTTTTTTTGATAATTCGCTAGAATTTTCAACGGTATCTATGGTCTTGGTGGTGCGATCTGGACAAAATTTGCACGTAGTTTGAATACATTATTTCTCAGCTAGGTGCAAAATTTCATTCCAATCAGCTCAGTATTTTCGAAACTATCAGGAAAAAAATATTTTGAACGGACATATTTACGGAACCCCTAGTCTAATTTTGCTCATTGATGAACGTGACCGCGATATTTGCGATCCAAACCCACCCTGAAAATTTCAAAGTCCTAGGCCTTTCCGTTCAGAAGTTACAATTTTCTATGGTTTCTATGGTTCTGGTCATGCGATCTGGAAAAAATATTGCTTTAATATATCATTCTCGATTGAAATACAAAATTTCATCTCGATCGAATCCGTAGTTTCGAAATTATCAAGAAAACAAAATTTCAAACGACCGTATTTACGGAACCCCTAGTATAATTCTGCTCATTGATAAACGTGAGACCGACATTTCAGATCCACACCTATCCTGTCCCTAGGCCTTTCCGTTCGAAAGTTATGATTTTCTATGGTTTCTATGGTTCTGATCATGTGATCTGGAGAAATGTAGCTTGAATATATCATTATCCATTAGTATACAAAATTTCGTCACGATTGAATCTGTAGTTTTGAAATTATCAAGAAAACTAAATTTCAAACGACCATATTTACGGAACCCCTAGTATAATTTTGCTCATAGATGAACGTGATCACGACATTCCAGATCCACACCTATCCTGAAAATTTCAAGTCCCTAGGCGTTTCCGTTCAAAAGTTACAATTTTCTATGGTTTCTATGGTTTTGGTCATGTGATCTGGACAAAATTTCACATGTAGCTTGAACACCTCATTCTCCATTTGCGTGCAAAATTTCATCTCGATCGAATCTGTAGTATTCAAGTAATCAGGGAAACAAAACTTTGAACGGCTATATTTACGGAACCCCTGGTGGAATTTGGCCCATTAACGAACTTAACCGAGGCATTCGGGAACTGAACTCACACTGAAAATTTCAATTCTCTAGGTTGTTCCGTTCGAGAGTTATCGTGCTTACGGACGGACGGACGGACAGACTCGAATTTTTCGACAGATTCATCATCAGTGAGTCGAACATAGTCGATTGAGACCATTTTCGGCTCAAAATTCGAAAATAGCCCTCGTGTAAGTAGTACGAGCGCTCAAAAACAGAAAGAAATCCATCGACTAAACTAAAAGCTGATGAACTAAATGATCATTTTACTATTACTGGCAAGAAAATATTAGAAGAACTAAAAACTGATGAAGCTCATAACACAAATGAAATACCGAAAATTAAGAGTTCAAATGATGAAAAATCATGCTTCTTATTCGAATGTACTGAAAGTGAGGTTGAAAAAGTAATAAAATCCATCAAACTGAAAAAAGTTTCTGATATTTATAATTTGTCTGTTGGTATCTTGAATGATGTCAGGGAAGCAGTAGCCACACCGATCTCTTTGATTATAAATAAATGTTTTCGGCAAGGTTTTTTTCCTCATGATTCAAAAATTGCTAAAATAGTTCCCATTTATAAGGGAAAAGGGGACAAAAATAACTGCGACAATTATAGACCAATTGCAATTCTACCATGTTTATCAACTGTTTTTGGAACGATAATGAAGAACAGGATGTTGAATTGGATGGAAAAGAAAAAGTATTTCAACCAAAGTCAACATGGTTATAGGAAAGGCAGGAGTACCAATTCTGCACTCATGGAGACGCTGGGGAATTTGTGGAGATGCTGACCTGAGCAAGGCTTTTGATACTATTCCTCATGGATTTTTACTGAAAAAATTACATGCTTATGGTTTCAGGGAAAATGTGTCGAGTGGAATGGAATTCTTTCAGCAGAGCAGGGAATTAAATATGGGGTACCTCAAGGATGCGTACTGGGGCCCATTCTTTTCCTTATTCACATCAATGACCTGGTCATCTCAGCCTGTGACTTCTTGTGTTTGTTCTGTGATGATACATCCATCGTTGTGCAATCAGGGTGCAAGGAACAATTCGGTGAGGGGGTCAAACTGGCTGTGAGAGCAGGGTTTTTGTCGAATTCACTCAAGTTGAATTCAGATAAAACAGTCAAGTTGGAGTTTGGAGGCAGGGAGAATTGAGCTTGTGTGGAATTCCTGGGAGTCATAATGGACAATAAATTGAATTGGGCTGCGCATGTTGATTATGTTTGTGGTGAATTGTCTAGGAGTCTCTATCTTTTGAGGAGGCTGAAGAAATGTGGTACTGAAGATATGATCAGAACAGCGCATTTTGCAAATTTCCAGAGCCTACTTCTATATGGTATACTTCTGTGGGGAAGTGCTTCAGATGCATCGAGAATATTCATCCTGCAAAAAGAAGCAATACGTATTATGTATGGAGTGACAAGTAGGATTTCATGTAGAACATATTTCGGAGAACATAAGATATTAACTTTCCCATGTCTATTCATAAGAGAATGTTTGAAATATGTTTATCACCGGGGAAATAGTATGCCAAGAAATGGAACTTACCACAGCTTCAACACTCGAAACAGGAACGATCTTGTCACTCCACTCCACAGGAAAAAGAACACTATTTCGAGCTATTGGGGCATAAAATTTTTCAACAGGCTTTCTGTTGAAGTGAAGAAGTTACCGGAAAATAATAAATTACGAAAAGCACTGCCGTGAAGGCAGGAGCTTTTGAGCGCTCGTACATGCACCTTGTAGGTAGATTCGCATTTTCCAGTTTCAGAAATCAATTGAAGGAATTTTCGACAGCTGTCAAAAAAATTCTGAAACTTAGGCGAAACTCCAGACTTCATGTCAGTACTCCAGCTGATGAATTTTTTTTTTCGATAATTCGCTAGAATTTTCTACGGTATCTATGGTCTTGGTAGTGCGATCTGGACAAAATTTGCACGTAGTTTGAGTACATTATTTCTCAGCTAGGTGCAAAATTTCATCCCAATCCGCTCAGTATTTTCGGAACTATCACCAAAAAAATATTTTGAACGTCCATATGTACGGAACCCCTAGTCTAATTTTGCTCATTGATGAACGTGACCGCAACATTCGCGATCCAAACCCGCCCTGAAAATTTCAAGTTCCTAGGCCTTCCCCTTCGGAAGTTATAATTTTCTATGATTTCTATGGTTCTGGTCATGCGATCTGGACAAAATGTTGCTTTAATATATCATACTCGATTAAAATACAAAATTTCATCTCGATCGAATTCGTAATTTCGAAATTATCGAGAAACCAAAATTTCAAACGACCGTATTTACGGAACCCCTAGTATAATTCTGCTCATTGATAAACGTGAACGCGACATTTCAGATCCACACCTATCCTGAAAATTTCAAGTCCCTAGGCGTTTCCGTTCAAAAGTTACAATTTTCTATGGTTTCTATGGTTCTGGTCATGCGATCTGGACTAAATTTCACATGTAACTTGAACACCTCATTCTCCATTTGAGTGCAAAATTTCATCTCAATCAAATCTGTAGATTTCAAGTAATCAGGGGAACAAAACTTTGAACGGCCATATTTATCGAACCCCTGGTGGAATTTGGCCCATTAACGAACTTAACCGAGGCATTCGGAAACTGAACCCATACTGAAAATTTCAAGTCTCTAGGTTGTTCCGTTCGAGAGTTATCGTGCTTACGGACGGACAGACTCGAATTTTCCGACGGATTCGTCATCAGTGAGTCGAACATAGTCGATTGAGACCATTTTCGGCTCAAAATTCGAAAAATACAGACATCGTGACGAAATGATATAGCCCTCGTGTAAGTAGTACGAGCGCTCAAAAACTTCAGAAGAAAAATAAATGAGATATTGGTGAAGGGTGCATTTTATTCTTTAGAAGAATTTTTAATGTGATTGTTATTTTGACAAACCATGTAAAATTTGATGGTGAATAAATATTATTATTATCAATATTATTATTAATACGATCCTCACAAAATTTCACATGGACTTTCGTGTCGTTATTTTACAACTAACTTCAATGATTCAATTCGATCGAATAGGTATTTTCCGAATTCTTGAGAAAAAATTTCTGGTTGCTTTTTCTAGGAAATCGTTCAGCGGATTTTATCGGCGCATTTAGACCGTTAACGTTCCATGAAAATTTCGAAACTCCTTTTTTTCGAAAGTTAGCGTGTTTACAGACGGACATAATCGAATTTGACCATTATTCATATATGAGTGCAACCTAATCATTCAAGACCATCCTCGGCTAAAAATTCGAAAATTGAAGACCTTTGGGCAAAATGAAAACGCTCTGGTTCATAGAAACAATAAGCGCGCAGAAAGCAAAATTTGAGGCAAACTATTAGGTTATGGATGCTAATTCCGTTTGTCAAGATAGCTCAACAGAACTAAACCTTCTAAGCCAGAAATCCAACTGTAGTATAAATCATCTTAATCGTGGTGTTCACATAATCGCCGTATTACTTCCTTATAATGAAGTTGATAAGAACGGATTTGACGATGCACATATACAATTATGGACAAAAATCTGAATAACTTCGCACCAAAAGATAATCTGTAAATTTCATGTACCTAATTCTGACGTGACTACTCCGGTTTTTCCAGTTGAATACGAGACTAATGATGATGGGATTTTGTTCGTGCACAATTATTCAGTTGTGCTAGGATCCGGCACCTTCTTACAACACCGCAATAAATTGAGCTATGAACATCACGAAGGTTATTTCGCAATATAATATATTAAATTCGAAAAATTAGGTGAACCTACTGTAACTGTTAATGGCTTGCGGGAAAGGTCACAGAAACATCTATCTATTTCAGAAGCAGCGTTGCCGATCGAAATTGTCCACAATACTTGAAAGCATAGAACAAAATTCTGCACTTTCACTGGAATAATAGGAATACTCGCAACATAGTCGCATTTTTGAGCGCTCGTACTACTTACACGAGGGCTATATCATTTCATCACGATGTCTGTATTTTTCGAATTTTGAGCCGAAAATGGTCTCAATCGGCTATGTTCGACTCACTGATGACGAATCCGTCGGAAAATTTGAGTCTGTCCGTCCGGCCGTAAGCACGATAACTCTCGAACGGAACAACCTAGAGACTTGAAATTTTCAGTGTGGGTTCAGTTCCCGAATGCCTCGGTTGAGTTCGTTAATGGGCCAAATTCCACCAGGGGTTCCGTAAATATGGCCGTTCAAAGTTTTGTTTCCCTGATTACTTGAAAACTACAGATTTGATTTAGATGAAATTTTGCACTGAAATGGAGAATGAGGTGTTCAAGCTACATGTGAAATTTTTCCCAGATCGCATGACCAGAACCATAGAAACCATAGAAAATTGTAACTTTTGAACGGAAACGCCTAGGGACTTGAAATTTTCAGGATAGGTGTGGATCTCGAATGTCGTGATCACGTTCATCTATGAGCAGAATTATACCAGGGGTTCCGTGAATACGGTCGTTTGAAATTTTGGTTTCTCGATCATTTCGAAACTACGGATTCGATCGAGATGAAATTTTGTATTTTAATCGAGAATGATATATTAAAACAATATTTTGTCCAGATCGCATGACCAAAACCATAGAAACCATATAAAATTGTAACTTTTGAACGGAAAGGCTTAGGAACTTGGAATTTTCAGGGTGGGTACTGATTGGATTGGGATGAAATTTTGCACCTAGCTTAGGAATAATGTATTCAAACTACGTGCCAAATTTTGTCCGGATCGCAACACCAAGACCATAGATACCGTAGAAAATTCTAGCGAATTATCGAAAAAAAATTGGTCACCTAAAGCACTGACATGAAGTCTGGAGTTTCGCCTAAGTTTCAGAATTTTTGTGACAGCTGTCGAAAATTCCTTCAATTGATTTCTAAAACTGGAAAATGCGAATCTGCCTACAAGGTGCATGTACGAGCGCTCAAAAGCTCCTGCCTTCACGGCAGTGCTTTTCGTAATTTTTTACAATATGCCGAATTGAAATATGTTAAGTAGCCGTTTATTTTCCAAGTTGTTTCGCGGTTTGAGTAATTTTTTGCAGCTGTAGCGCGAAAATGCGATATAACGACAAATATGAATGAGAAAAGATATCTAGTTCTTTTATAATATATAATGAATGAAAACAACAGAACAAAAAGAGATGTAGAGTATTAATGACAGACAATACAAAATAAATGACATATAATATAATCTGAAATTAAGAAAATAACAAGTTATTTCAGACTCAAAAGTGGTATATCAAAATTTGAAAATATTTAAAATAAGGAACTCTGTAGAAAATTCCACAAATCTTACATCTATGTGGGTCTTCATATCGAAATAGCATTTGTTCTATATACAGAATCAACAAAATATTTAGATGAAGCTAAATGACACTTACATAACTGTCACAACATAACATTTCCGTTGCAAATATCAAGAATTTAACTCAACAAAAACCTTATCACTTGAAATTTCAGACAATTATCTATTGTCCCGAATATTAACAGCAAATATTTCTAGAGAGCACATTTCACTAAATCTCACTTGTTATTCTCTCTCAAACGATTAAGTTGGACTCACAGATGAAAAATGCGTGGTCAAATTATATTCTGTCTGTCCGTCCGGCCTTCCGTAAACACGACAACTGTCGAAAGAAGAGGCCTAAGGTTTTAGATTTACAGGGTACGTTCGAATATTTCAGTCGATATCTGATTTTTTTTTCAATAATTCTAAAAAGTACCGATCTGATCGATTTGAATCTTTCGTGAGAGATGATTAAAAAAAAAAATCATTCATACTTCCGTATCTCAGAAACTTCAAAGCATATCCTGCTGAAATTTTCTGTGTACATATAAGGCATCAATAAAATTATTTATCTGAAAATTCAGCTCTCAACCTGTTCCATGTGAAGATAAAATTGAGGTTTTCTGATATATTCGATATAATTCGCTTTTGAGTTTCATAAAAATAAAATGACATTATTTGTCATACTGACTAGAACACTGAAGGCCGATTTTCAGTTGCTGAAAGTGCTTTCAATTTACTGCAACATACTTTCAAATTATCATCACTATTGCAATTTACTGCAGGTTGATGAAAATCCTTGAAAATCCAGTAACTACTCGCAAATTGGCAACGCTGTTCAGAAGTGACTGTGAGCACAAGAACTAGTTCCCTTACTTTTGGTAAAGCGGTGTTTCCCGAATTCTTCATCACTGAGTGCGGCTAGGAAATATGTCAAGAATACTATGTGAGTACATATTTTACATCTGTAATGGTGGTTATTAACATGAACTGAACGTTTGCGCTACGGAAAGATATCTGGGTTTTCGATATTCCACATAATATAATACATGATCTACTGAGTTCTACAATTCCGTGAGCATTTTTGAAAACAGAAATTTCGCCAGAAAGTGATGCTGCCCTGGGACAACATTCTTATGATTGCTCACAAGAGATAAACTTCCGAATTTCATCATCATTTATCTAGAAGAAAATACTGTTTAAGCTACAGGGTGTTCAAGTTTCCATTTCTTTCTTAATAATTAACTTTTGTATTTTTCGAGATGAAAATCATAATGATAATCAGAAAATCGTAATGATAATCAGAATTGTTGTGAGCATCTACAAGGTGATACTATTTTCAAGGTTAATCTCAATTTTTAACACCGATTTTTTTTTGTACACAACTGACCATTTTCCATAGTGTGATTTCATTTTTCGTTTTTTTTTCATGCATTTCTTCCGTACTCGCGCCATTCACAAGAAAAAAATCGAGAAGGTACTTTGGTATGCGTCGGAATTATTTAGAGAATTTCAGAATACAAAATCCCCTGAAAGCTTAACTCTAAAAATTAAACGGAAAAATTCAATTAGATATTCGAAATGTAAACCATTCTTTTTACACATAATTCACTTCGTATTCTAATAGACCTTCCCTGACGTAGTTAGATCATGAGAACGTGACATTTCAATAAAAATTGAATTACTTTCTGTTTTTTTTTTAATGGTGTCGAGTGGAAAAAAATGTTGTGCAAGAAAAGAAAAATGTAATCATACCATGCAAAATGTAGTACAGGGTGATTCAGTTATCTTGGTAACCCCAATTTTACCGAAAACGGCCGAATATTTTTTATTCTGTAAACGACGTTTTGTACAAGTAAATGTTTTTTTGAGATTCGCGTGAAAGTAGGCGAAGTTTTTTTTTTCCCAGGAACATACCCCTTTCATTATGCCACTCGAAAGATTATTTAATTCTAACAATTTTTTCCAAATACTTCCCTTTTTTTGAGCGCTCGTACTAACTACACGAGGGCTATATCATTTCGTCACGATGTCTGTATTTTTCGAATTTTGAGCCGAAAATTGTCTCAATCGACTATGTTCGACTCACTGATGACGAATCCGTCGGGAAATTCGAGTCTGTCCGTCCGGCCGTCCGTCCGTAAGCACGATAACTCTCGAACAGAACAACCTAGAGACTTGAAATTTTCAGTGTGGGTTCAGTTCCCGAATGCCTCGGTTAAGTTCGTTAATGGGCCAAATTCCACCAGGGGTTCCGTAAATATGGCCGTTCAAAGTTTTGTTCTCCTGATTACTCGAAAACTACAGATTTGATCGAGATGAAATTTTGAACTCAAATGGAGAATGAGGTTTTCAAGCCACATTTGAAGATTTGTCCAGATCGCATGACCAGAACCATAGAAACGATAGAAAATTGTAACTTTTGAACGGAAACGCCTAGGGACTTGAAATTTTCAGGATAGGTGTGGATCTCGAATGTCGTGATCACGTTTATCTATGAGCAAAATTATACTAGGGGTTCCGTAAATATGGCCCTTCAAAATATTTTTACTGGTAGTTCCGAAACTACTGATTGGATTGGATTGAAATTCTGCACCTAGCTGAGGAATAATGTATTCAAACTATGTGCGAAATTTTGTCCAGATCGCATCACCAAGACCATAGATACCGTAGAAAATTCTAGCGAATTATCGAACAAAAATATACAAAACTGACTCCAATAATTGAGACCATTCAAAATAGAAAATAGCAAACGAATGCGCCTATGTAAACCCTAATATTCTGGCAAAAGTAACTCATAATGAAATAAGGAAAAGATATAATTCACGTATGGATCATAATGGTGGGCATATAGAACATATGATTCAAAATGTTTCGTTTGTTATTGAAAAAATTGTTTTTTATTATTATTTAAATAATAAAAAAAACTGCAGATCGTTGAATTCAGAATAAAATCTTTCGAAAGGTATTATAAAAAATTATAAAGAGCACTACCGTGAAGCCAGGAGCTTTTGAGCGCTCGTTCATCCACCTTTTAGGTAGATTCGCATTTTCAAGTTTTAAAAATCAATTGAAAAATTTTTTGACATCTATCAAAAAAATTTTCAAACTGTTCTGGAAAAAAATATCCAACTTCAAATTTCATCATAAAATGTGATGAATATTTCATGATAAGAAAGTTTAATCGTACATGGTGAAAATAAAAATTGGGAAAGACTGTGTGGCCAACTCAAAAAAAAAATATGCGCCTTTCATGTAAATTTCAAAATGGTACAATACATCTTCATAACTTATTTCACCATGAAGAAACTGATTGATTTGATTCATTCGTGAGCTTGTTACACAGAAACGCAACGTGATGAGCAAGAAATCATTATTTTGAAAAAAAAAATTTCTAGTGGGGGTAGATTTTTTTCTGTATTTTTTTCAGAGAATCCAATTGTTCTCCCATATAGTGTTGCAGGATTATCTATTCATTCTGGGACACCCTGTATGATTCATTGAACAACAACAAAGCCTCTTTGAATCTAAGAAACAAAATCATATCTATGTCTCCAAATCATGGCATACTCTCACAAAACAGAAAAAACCTAAATGGAATAGAAATAACATAAAACTGCACAGTGGCGCAGCTAGGATTTTGTTTAGGGGGGGGGGGGGGTGAACTGAATAACACAATTGAGACCGTTCAAAATCAACCAAATGAGGAATTAATGTTTGAAGTTTAACAATGAAAAATTGGTATCTTTAGGGGGGGAGAGAGCTGCAGCCCCAACGCCCCCCCCCTCGTGCTGCGCCACTGAATCTACAGATCGTTGAATTTAGAATATAATCATCTTTCGAAAAGTATTACATATAAAAAATTATAAAGAGCATTGCCGTGAAGCCAGGAGCTTTTGAGCGTTCTAAAACAAATTGAAAAAATTTTCGACAGCTGTCAAAAAAGTGTTCAGACTAAGGCGAAACTCCAGACTTCACGTCAGTGCTTTAGGTGACCAATTTTTTTTTCGATTATTCGCTAGACTTTTTTACGGTATCTATGGTCTTGGTGTTGCGATCTCGACAAAATTTCGCACGTTGTTGAATACATTATTCATCTATATGCGAAATTTCATTCCAATCCCATCAGAAGTTTCGTAATAATCAGAAAAAAATACTCTGAACGGCCAAATTTACGGAACCCCTAGTCTAATTTTGCTCATTGATGAACGCTAACGCGACATTTCAGATCCAAACCTACTCTGAAAATTTCAAGTCCCTAGGCCTTTCCGTTCGAAAGTTATAATTTTTTCATGGTTTCTATGTTTCTGGTCATGCGATCTGGACGAAATGTAGCTTGAATATGTCATTCTCAATTAAAATACAAAATTTCTTCACGATCGAATCCGTAGTTTTGAAATTATCAAGAAAACTAAATTTCAAACGACCATATTTACGGAACCCCTAGTCTTATTTTGCTCATTGATAAAAGTAACCGCGATATTCGAAATCCACACCTAGCTTGAAAATTTCAAGTCCCTAGGCCTTTCCGTTTGTAAGTTATGATTTTCTATGGTTTCTATGGTTCTGGTCATGCGATCTGGAGAAAATTCGCATGTAGCTTGAACTCCATTCGAGTGCAGAATTTCATCTCGATTGAATCTGTAGTTTCAGAGGTATCAAAAGAAAAAAATTTCGAACGGCCATATTTACGGAACCCCTCTTGGAATTCTGCCCTTCAACGAACCTAACCGAGGCATTTGGGAACTGAACCCATACTGAAATTTTCAAGTCACTAGGTTGTTCCGTTCGAGAGTTATCGTGCTTACGGACAGACGGCCGGACCGATAGACTTGAATTTTCCGACGGGTTCGTCATCGGTGAGTCGAACTAGAGATTGAGACCATTTCGGCTATTTCGAAAATTGGGGTTACCAAGATAAGTGAATCACCCTGTACAGCGGCTAATATCAAAAAAGTGGTCAAAAAGGAAGAGTAACCTTGAAAAAAGTATCACCCTCACAATAATTGTAATTGTTACACATCCTCCAAGTTTGATAAACAAATTTGGAAACTTGAACACCCTGTAGCTGATTTGGGAGGAAGCGTTTGCGGACGTTTGTTTATAAAACAAGTTTGTCTTGAAATTGGACACTATATCGACTGTTGAAATTATTCTACAGACGAGTGGACCATCCTGTATTGTTAAGTCTTCTGATTCTGATAGGTTCTACCTATCCTTAGGTACCTAATTTTCCTTCTGATGCTGATACTCCAGCGAAATCCATAGTTCTAACTCTACGTTTCAATTTATCCTCTAATGAATTGATATTGAATCATTACAAACTTCAAATCAATAGCTTTGATGTCAGGCTTGTTTACAGTGGAGAATGAGGAAATCATCAGCTACAAGTATTTGGGAAACTTAATTGCGTTTATAAGTTAATACCGAATTAATGAATCTAGTTATATTACATTGCAATGATCTCGTCGATCTTATTTCGGTATTTTCTTATGGATTCATATAAACAACTATTCATTGATGCATCGATTCCTAAAACGAAATGGAGATATGTTTTATGGAACGTTAACGCTTCCAAAGTTGAAGGCCTTGTAACTTATCGTAATAAGGCTAGCGGAATTTCAATATCTTCAAAAATCTCGACTGAAGTAATGGTTGCTTATCATCATGATTCCAGAATTGACAGAAAAATACATATTTATGACATTTTTAAAGGTTCCGAGATAAGCTCCGGACGGATATTTCCCATTAGCTTATTGGATTCTCCACTACACAACAATGTTAAAAATTCCAAGGTGGAGAGGGGTGTAGAAATTTGTTTTCTCCGAACAACTGCATAGATTTATCATTGGAAATAATGAACGAAAATTGGGGAATTATTAGATAATTATGGAAGAGCGATCCGCTCAACTGGACAGAGAAATTGAGAACTAAATTAATGTCCATTGTGCTCTGAAAATGGAAAGTGAGGACAAACCAGCACGCATGAAAATCAAAAGTACCAACCTTGGTCGACCTACCAAAAGCGGCACCTTATTCCAATTTATAGAACCAAGAGGCAAGGCCAAGGCTTTGATTGTTGGATTAAGTGGAGAAGCCCTGAATATTCTACAAAGTAGCACCGAAGCTCTAATCTCTAGACATCAGCTGAGATATGAAAAGTTGAAACATTGAAAATATTCCGGCAAAACTATTCTGGTTGAACAATTCCATAGTCTTTTCCATATAAGAATCCTTTCTGTAAGAAACAAGTTATTTTATTCTTCGAAATTTAGCATTCGAATTATTATCCCTTCATTTGAGATTCTCAAATGCGATTGAATTATTTTATTGATGGATGTTAAATAAGTATTGAGTTTGGAACCGAATTTACATGTTTCAAGTACCTATGCAAGTTACCAAATCAAGTAAAGAAATTTAGTTACATGCATCGTATAAACCACTCGATCTTGTTCTTGAGCAAGCAGGGCCGTATCTAGGGCGTGGCAAAGGTGGCACTTGCCACGGGCGCAAGGTCCGAAGGGGCGCCAAAAAATCTCAAAAATAAAAAAACAGAAGCGCCAACAAAAAAAATTAATTCGAGAGATGATAACACGGTTACGTAGGTAAGTAATTCGATCAAAACATTTTGAAACATCGATATTCAAAAAACAGAATGAGAATGCAATAAGCTCAGAAATACGAGAAATATGGTCCAATTGTTATAAAAATTTTTCAAAGATGCCGCACTCTGATCATAAATATTACAATCGGCAATATTGTCATGCGATTCCAAGCACAGCCTTTTATGAGTTGTTTACACTACATCCCTTATCGCATCCGGCTTGTTTTGGAGGGCGGCTTCTTTGATGATGATGGTTCATAATATTCGATTTGTTTAGATTTTTAGGCTACATCTGTGGAATTTTAAAAACGATTTGTTTTGCCAAAAATTCACCAATCAGAGTTTTGAGCTCAAGAAGTGGGAGAAAAATTGGAAAATCTGATTCTATTCTATATAAATATTGATTTCTTTCAATTGTGAAGAGATGAGTGTGTATCCAGATTTGAAGTGTTATAAGTTTTGAGTTTATTTTATATTCTGACTTTTTTGTGCCATTGTGCTTTTGGATTCGATCATTATAAATTGTGCTATTGAAGGTGAGTTGTACTAAGTATTTGTTATTTTTTATGACATTATTCTGGCATCAGATATATATTCAATTATTCGTATTTTAACATAATAATATTGTTCCTTTCAATTCAAGAAGAAATATGTTCGGTTCATTGCGGAAAATATGGATTTTCAAACTTGAGTTCTCACTTCTCAGAGCGTTTTTTTCCGAAATCTAATAAAAAAATTTTGCTTTTACGTTTGCAGTATATATTTTTAAATTTTAAGTTGAAGAATTTATATTTTTTAAGATAAATGTTCGTATTTATTACATAGATATGAATATTTCATTTTGTTTTTTCAGAATTTGTTTTATTTTTATGCATTTCATGTAAAATGTGTATTTCAATGTTTGTAATGAAAAAAAATTTTCCATCAAAATGTGTATTATTTTGAAACTCTTACGGAAATATATGACTAGCATTATGAAAAAAAATACTATAAGAAAATATGATGGATGAAAAAAAATCTACGCAAATGGGGGGGCGCTGTCTAATATATTGCCACAGGCGCAATAGTACCTGGATACGGCCCTGTGAGCAAGTGCTGCATTTAGTCGCTAGTGCAATTTCTTTACTTGATTTAGTAACTTGCTTTAGCTACTTGACACGTGTAAAGCAGGTCTTAAGTTAAGAGTTTCTGCTTGATATTTCCGAACGCCATCTTTTCTGAAAGATGGGGAGAAAGTTATTTATTATTTTATATTAACTCAATTTTCTGTTTCAGATTTCTTCAGTGTTTGCTTTGTATGTATCGAAGCTCAAAGTAATATTAACATTGGAGATTCCCTGAATAGCTTCGCAACAAGATTATTACAGGTAATAATAATTCGAATAGATATTAAAGAAAAGAGAATGTAGTCTCCTCTCTTTTTTCCACATAAAAAACTCAACCTGTATCATATCACTATACTAGTAAACAGAACATTTCACCAGTGTTATATAGGGATACAGGGTGTTGATATTTCGGCATAGGATAATATCTTAGAAAAGGCGCCCTATTATAAAAGTTGAAACATTGTTAGTAGGAAACAACAACAAAATGTTCCATATTTTGCGCGCTTGTTTCTGTGTATAAAAACCGCAGTCGGTGTTCATTCTCAGTGTGACAAGTATTGTCATTTTATTTTTACAAACTCCAAAAGATGGAATTACCGAATTATATCGAATATATCAGAAAACTCAATTTTTTTCTGTGTAACAAAATGACCTTTAGTTTTCACTGTCAATGACAATGTCATGACAAATAGTGGAAATTCAGGAGCTTTTGAGCGCTCGTTCATCCACATTGTAGGTAGATTCGCATTTTAAAAACCAATTGAAGAAATTTTTGACACCTGTCTGAAAAAACTTCAAAATGAGGCGAAACTCCAGACTTCACGTCAGTGCTTTAGGTGATTTTTTTTTCGATAATTGATAAACGTGACCGCGACATTCGAGAGCCACAACTATCCTGAAAATTTCTCTCTAGGCCTTTCTGTTCGAATGTTATAATTTTCTATGGTTCTGGTCATGCGATCTGGAAGAAATGTAGCTTGAATAGAACATTCTCCATTAAAATACGGGCAAAATGATGATGTTCTTGCTCATAGAAATGAGCGCGCAAAAAGAAATATTCCCGCACCGACGGAAAAATTATTCTCCTTTTAGCTTCCAATGTAATTGTGAATTATTCCTGTCGTATTCGAAACCTACTAAACATGGAAAAGCTGTTCCAGATATTTCGCCGACAATCTAAAAGTCCGCATGATGATTTAATTCTAGGTTAGTGCAGATGAAGCTGGCGATGAAATGAATTTAGCCCTATCCCCTTACACAGTATGGTCGCTTTTAAGTATAGTTGCAGAAGGGGCTAGAGGTAATACTTTGAAGGAGTTGGAAAACGTATTGCACATTTCTAGTGACAAAACTGGGTTCAGAAATGAATACAGACAATTACAAGGGAGTTTACAGGTGGATACAATTCGCTTACTGTTTGAGAATGAGAAGTAATTTCATACTATTTTCAGAATAAAACAGTTGGTGTCACATTAGAATTATCCAGTGGAATTTTCACCAATAAGAAACATTCCCTCAAAAAATCATTCCAGGACAGAACAAAGGAATACTATGATGTTGATACAATACCAGTTGATTTCAAAGATTTGAAGACGTCATCTGAGTTGATCAACAATTTTGTCGCCAAAGCAACTAATAACAGAATAGTGGATTTTATATCACAGAGTAAATCATATCTTCACCTCTGAACTACATATTTCAAAATTTCAATAACCGATTAACTAATCGAAAAATTATATTTCAGGTGATATAAAGGACGCTGAAATTTTCCTAACAAGTACGCTCTATTTCAAAGGAGATTGGACGAATCCTTTCAACAAAACAGCTACGAAAAAATCACCGTTCTTCAATGAAAAAGGAGAGGAATTCGGTGAAGTTGACATGATGTTTTTATCAGGAGCTGTAGCTTTCCTGAGATTAGAGGCGTTGAAGGCACAAGCTGTACTGCTTCCATATGGCAATGTAGGTTATTCAAATAATATTTTATTTTGTTCGCACAATTGTTCACGATTCATGATCTATAGATATTTGAGACAGTTGGTTTTGGAACGGACAGTCGGCGTGATTTGGGAGATTTTCTCAGATCCACGTTGCCTCATGTTTTAAAGGTTCTCTGTTTCTCGCATCGAATTTGTCATTTTGCTAACCGTACTGACAAGATCTGATATGGATCGAAACCAGTCTACGGGTGAAAATGATACATTTGTTGGTCTCTGGGATACATGAATTGTTTTGTTGGCTTGCTATTAGTTTATCTAGTATAATTTTTCTGATTTCATTCCTGAATTTGAAAGGGAAATCAATGTTTAATGTTCATATCCCAACTCTCCCTGTGAGACCCCTCATAAGCTCAGAGCTAGTTTGGAATTGGAAATATCATTACTATTGATTTGGCAATGAATTCTTGTAATGTTGAAGGCTTGTTCTCCGAAAACGAAAAGATGTTTCGTCCCAGAGCTACTAGAAAGACTATTCATTGAGGCACATTCAGTAGCTTCTGCCTTAGATACCTCTGGATCGGGAGTGGTACCCAGGGCCGTATCTAGGTACTATTGCGCCTGTGGCAATATATTAGACAACGCCCCCCCATTTGCGTAGATTTTTTTTCATCCATCATATTTTCTCATAGTATTTTTTTTTTCATAATGCTAGTCATATATTTCCGTCAGAGTTTCAAAATAATACACATTTTTATGGAAAATTTTTTTCATCAAAAACATTGAAATACACATTTTAAATGAAATGCATAAAAATAAAACAAATTCTGAAAAAACAAAATGAAATATTCATATTTATGTAATGAATACGAACATTTATCTTGAAAAAATATAAATTCTTCAACTTAAAATTTGAAAATACATACTTCAAACGTAAAATAAAAATAATTGAATATATCCGATGCCAGAATAATGTCATAAAGAATAACAAATACAACTCACCTTCAATAGCACAATTTATAATGCTCGAATCCGAAAGCACAATGGCACAAAAAAGTCAGAATATGAAAAAAAACTCAAAACTTATAACACTTCAAATCTGGATACACACTAAACGAACATTGAAATTTAAATATTTTGCTCTTCCCTTCACAATTGAAAGAAATCAAAATTTATGTAGAATAGAATAAGATTCCCCAATTTTTCTTCCACTTCTTGAGCTCAAATGTCTGATTGGTGAGTTTTTGGCAATACAAATCGTTTTTAAAATACCATAGATTTGGCCTAAAAATCTAAACAAATCGATCATAATGAACCATCATCATCAAAAAAGCTGCCCTTCAAACTAAGCTGGATGCGATAAGGGATGTAGTGTAAGCAACTCAAAAAAGGGCTGTGCTTGGAATCGCATGACGATATTGCCGATTGTAATATTTATGATCAGAGTGCGGCATCTTTGAAAGTTTTTCATAACAATCGGACCATATTTCTCGTATTTCTGACCTAATTGCATTCTCAGTCTGTTTTTTGAATGTCAATGTTTCGAAATGTTGTGATCGAATTGCTTACTTACGTAACCGTGTTGTCATCTTTCGAATTATTTTTTTTTGCTTGGCGCTTCTATTTTTTTATTTTTGATACTTTTTGGCGCCCCTTCGGACCTTGCGCCCGTGGCAAGTGCCACCCTTGCCACGCTCTAGATACGGCCCTGGTGGTACCACCCGCACGTTGGGTGCGCCTCATGAGAGGATAAAAAAAATGACTTATATTTCTATTCATATTTGGGAAAATCAAATTCCATGCATCCCCCAATGAATTGAATACACCTTCTCGATTTTTGTCTATTATTCAGTTCGTTAAGATGATTACGTTTATCTGAAAATTCTTACAGGGCTCCAAAATGTCAATGGTGGTTATTTTACCATTTAAAGGTTCCACCATAGCAGAAGTTTTGGAGCTTATGCATCAAATGCAATTAAGAACAATCATGGAAAAGCTTAAAGAAGCTGAACAACAATTCATCGATGAAGATGTCAATGTCTTCTTGCCGAAATTTTCTGTTTCATCTGATTTGAATATGAACGTTGTTCTTGACAAGGTAACAAAAAAATTGTTTTGTATGAGAAAATATTCAAATCGTTATAATTTCAGATGGGAATTAAGGAAGTATTCAACTTTCAAAAAGCAGACTTATTGGATATGGTGAATCAGTATCTGTATATCTCAAGACTTATTCAGAAAGCAGAAATAGAAGTTGATGAAGTAGGGACTATTGCTGCAGCAGCTTCAGGTATATTCAATATAATTGAAAACCCATTATTTAATGAGTAGATACTTACACATAATATTAATCATTATTATCGTTTACAGGGGCTGCAGTTTCGTATAAGCAACAAACTCCAAAATTCAATGCAAATCGTCCTTTCATATATTTCATCGTAGATATGGAAGTCAAAAGTGTGGTTTTCGAAGGGGTGTTCCGAAATCCGAAGGGAGCATCAAAATCGAATTAAAAAAATTTATTATTGACTTATTTTCTTGCGTTTCTTCCTGTTGATCAATCCTCACAATAATAATATTTTGAAAATAATAGCGACTGATTTTCATAAGAAAAAAATTCAAATCATTTTCAGCACAGTTTCTAAACATCAACGTTCAATAAGAATCATAGACCTAATAATAACTTGAGATTTTGAATGTACGTCTTAGCTTTCATTTTTGAAAAGTTCATGTTCATAGCACCATTGTTATACATACATTTATAATATCTTCATAAAATGATAATACTCTTGACTCGTTTTTGAGAGCTCGTTTTACTTAAACGAGGACGTCACGATGTGTGTATTTTTCGAAATCTGAGCCGGAAATGGTCTCAATCGACAAGGTTCGACTCACTGATGACGAATCCGTCAAAAAATTCGAGTCCGTCCGGCCGGCCGTATACACGATAACTCTCGAACGGAACGAGCTAGAAACTTGAAATTTTCAGGGTAGGTTCGAATCTTGAATGCCTCGGTTGAGTTCGTTGTTCGGCAAAATTCGACCAGGTGTTTTTTTCCTGATAATATCCACATAGATGAAGAATAATGTCAAATATGTGCGAAACTTTGTCCAGATCGCATTACCAAAACCATAGATACCGTAGAAAATTCTAGCGAATTATCGAAAAAAAATTGTTTCAATTGACAAGGTTTGACTCACTGATGACGAATCCGTCGAAAAATTCGAGTGTGTCCGTCTGGCCGTCCGTTCGTAAACACGATAACTCACGAACGGAACGACCTAGAAACTTCAGGGTACGTTCGAATCTCGAATGCTACAGTATTCAAACTACATTTTTTCCAGATCGCATAACCAGAACAGAGCTGCTGTTATTTTTCGACAGCTGTCAAAAATGTCTTCAATAATTGGTTTCTAAAACTGGAAAATGCACGAGCGCTCAAAAGCTCCTGATTTCACCGCAGTGCTTTTTATAAAGTTTTCATTGAACGCTCGATAGTTATATTATTTTCAAATATAAGGTCTATGATCAGAATAAATGGTATTCTGTGATCTACTGTATCCCGCCAAAACCAAACTGAAGTTGCGGGTTGCAGGTTTTGTTTTGAACGTTGTGAACTTAAAGCCGGACTACATAAACCTTCCCAACCTAGATCACTGGTTATTCAATTTTCAAAAGTATTCGAAGCCTACTGACAAAAGTGTATTACTGAATAGTTCTTCGAAAAAATATTGACTAAGCTTTGATAGAAATGGTGAGAACAGGCGATCGTTGTGTTCGAAGTAAGTTTCATAATTAATCCAGCTCTTCTTTTCGATTCTGAAAATATTTAAATATTTCAGTTGGAGGTGGTAAGAGTTCTGGCAAGAAAGGTGGAGGAAGTACTAGTAGTAGTTCAACTCCCAAGTCCAAGGCATCTTCTAGCAAGTCGAATTCTAGCAGTAAGATTATTTCGATATGTCGAAAGTTTCTTATTTACTGATAGATCTATAATTCTAGTTGGTGGCAATCCAGTTTGTCCTAGAGAAACACCTGGATGGCAAAAACCTATAACAAATTTCTTTCAAAGAAAAGACGTTGTAGAATCTTCGAACCATACTAGTGAAGAAGAAGCGGAAGCATCCGGAACATCAAAAAACACAGTTGCCTGCAATTCAAATACGTTTGACAAAATGGAGGAGAATGCAGAAGGAACTTCTTGTGAAAATAACCATACTGTTACGGGCTTGAACAATTCACCAACAGAAATAAAGATACAGGATAATAGATTGGATAGCCATGAGTCAAAAACAACCCCCGTTATCATTGATCGAGGAGATGAAGCGATACCAAGCACAAGTGCATCGAATGAAAGAATCGACCATAATAATGGGAACGAAGATAAATGTAAAACCCCTACTTCTGACAGGAAACGTAAGTCAGCAATAAATATTTTAACACCTAAGAGAATTCAAAGTCATTCATAGACTTCAAATTATGTGATCTTAGTCAGTATTTTCAAGAAATAAATTTTTATCTGGCCGTTTTTCAATTTTTGTTATTATCTTCAATATTATATTTATTGTGAATCTCCAAATATCACTATGACTTTTGAGATAAGTAAGATATACTGATACTAGAATAAATTTTAATACTAACACACATAATTTATATGATTGTTGAGTTCCCTAAATTAGTGTTTAAGAAAAATATTTGGAATTGGAGTGTGATGTTTTCTTCAATGAATGTCGATTCATCGCATCATTCAATTGATGCCTATTGTTTTGAATATTGACGCGATACAATATATGTTGATATTGAAGTTGCCTGAATATTCAATATGTCCTTAATTGATTGTTAACTAACATTATCCTTGAATTTATATCAACTTAAACCAGAAAATATAAATGTTACAACAAAAAGAATTTCATTCTGCATGGTCGTAAAGTAGTTTTCAGGTCTATTGATATATATTATCAAAAATAGGCATTCTTCAGTAGAATCATATGTTTATCATAATCCACATAAGTACATTCATTACATTTTTCACACTCAATAATGTTCCAATTGTTTATAACAATAATTAAGTCATGGAAGAATCAACGTATTTTACAGTAAATAAATTATATCAAAATATAACGATAATAATAAAATATGAAAATAATTAAAATTATGCCGAATCATCACTACTTGAATATTCATCCATTGTCAGGAACCAACTTTCCCTTTCTGGTTTGGCACTCAAAATCCTGCTGAAAATATATATTCTTTCAATATAATCACTTGGAAAATTTGAAAACATGTTGGATGTATTGCAGAAATTTTTGAGCCATAGAGCTCTAAACAATATTTAAAGGATCTCAACTGATTTTGGCAAAAAAATGTTGAATCTTATATACAGGGTGGCCTAAGGAAAATTTAAGGTGATAATACCATCATTGTATAAAACATAGTAGGGTTACCGAAAGGGAATAGAGCTTTGATGGCGAAGGAGGCCAAAAATAGATTGCAGCACATTTTTAGAAGTCTGATATTTGAATTATCTACAACCCTGTATTGCGTTATGTATTTTTAATTGCCTCAGTTGGAGAGGGACCTGCCAGATGTATCTTAAAAAGAATGCGACATTTTTATTGATTGAGTTCTAGCGAAATTTGACTATTATTTGAGAAGCACGACCTTGGCCTCTATTCATAAATATCATCCTGCTTTTTACTTAAGTATGGTTTTGTTTGAATTCTATCATTAATTAATAAATTTTACTGCTTCCCTGTTTTTTTCCCAGAAGTATCCGAACTATCAAAATGAAGAAAAAATGCATTTTTTTTGTATTTGTTGAATCTATGGGTACATAGATACTATTAAGTACGAAAGCTATTTTGTGAAGAACGCTCAAATTTATTAACAAAGGTACTAAACAAGAAGTAGCAATCAATATCAGAAAAGCACGAATAAATGGTTGAAAATTTTTTCACTTGCATCAGCAAACACTTTGTTTGCAGGCCTTTCACCTGGCATTAGAAGAGACTGAGAATTATGTGTATCAATAATAATGTCATGTACCTATAGACGGAACAAAAATATTGCATTTTCGACTAGATTTTTATTTCCGCAAATATTTGCCTTGCATGAAATGTAATAATAACTCATTTTTATTAATGATTTGAAACCCTCAGTTCATGACTCTGGCTAGCACTTGTCCAATATGTTTTCATTATAAGTCATTGAAGTAAGCCAGAAAAAAATTAACATGAATTCCAGGAATTATTTGTCCTCTTTTCTTTCACCACATCTTCATGAAAATACCTCAGTTTGTTGAAAGTCAAACATTTTTAGATATTCCATAAAAACTCAAGGAAGCATTGAATTTATTTGATGATAATGTAGTTCGAAAAAATTATAAAAAGCACTGACGTGGAGTCGGGAGCTTATGAGCGCTCGTTCATCCACCTTGTAGGTAGATTCGCATTTTCCAGTTTTAGGAACCAATTCAAGTAATTTTTGATAGCTGTCAAAAAAATGACAGCAGCGCTTCTTCAAATATGCCGAATCAGCTGTTACAGAAATATAAGGATTTTGTAATCAATAATTTGTTGGAATTTAAAATGATTCTGATTAGGCGATCTTGAACAAATGTAGCTTGAATTTATCATTTTCCGTAGTTTTGAAATTATCAAGAAAAGAAAATTTCAAACGGCCATTTTTACGGAACCCTTGAATTTTGCCCAATAACGCACTTTACCGCGGCATTCGAGATTCGAACCTACCCAGAAAATTTCAAGTTTCTAGATCGTTCCGTTCGAGAGTTATCGGTTATACGGCCTGACGGACAGACTCGAATTTTTCGACGGATTCGAAAGAGAGATAAAGATCGACGATATTCATGTTCAAAAGTCAAGGTCTACTTGAAAAATACTTCAATTTTGCAAGAAATCAATCAATAAAAATGAATTATATTTCAACACAATTACCAAGAATATAACAGAATCTCTACACACTCAATCTACCCCAAAATACTGGGATTCATATAAAAATGTTGGAATTTTTATGGCAGGTGGCTCTCGAACCAAGAAATCAATTCTGAACTCTTTCCGAAGTGCTGCCATCTATTTTATCCCTCCATCGGCACCATCTTTATCAAGATTAAGAAATGGACATGTCGATTTTATTGCCACTTTTTTGTCTTATCTGCATAATCGCCACTTCAAGTAGGGTGAACAATCTCTATAATTTGAATGGGGATCGACCCGCACGTCCTAATCCCCTTGAATTCTCTGAATGCAGTTTTTTTTAATTTGAATGAATTGTTTCGAAAAAAAAGAAAATAGAAGTAACAAATGTTGTATGTCCAATGATAGCATACTTTTTGCACTCACTCTATCATTCCATATCATGAAGTTTCTCACAGAATTAGGTGCAGTACCACACAATAATGTTAATTACTTTTATCGATCAACTGAGAAACAGACATTGAAATAGTGTTGAGTTCTTATCATCTGCAAATAAAAAAACTCAATAAGAAAACTTCATGGTATGGTGGTGGAATGATGAGTGGGTGCAAAACTGTGTAAGCATTTTCCTGGGACGTATAAAAATTTGTTTCTTATAAATTTATATATATTTACAGTATTATCATCTTAAACCTCCAAGTTTTTGTTGGGCCACTGAATGAGCGTGTATATTTAACAAAATTCACAGTTTTCATTAGATTATAAGATTCACGACAGCTTCATTCACTTTTATGGATATTAACACAAACTTATTGTCAGAGAATAAAGTACATTTACTTTCAACATCAAATTGAAGAACAGTTTTCATTTAGAAAAAGTAGCCGAATGGTAAGAATGTATACTGTTCACTTCAGCTGAAAGCTTTCAGAATTGAAAGTGATCAAGTAAGATTTCTGAAGATCTGTTGCAATACCTGGGCTTTTTAGAGTGAGTGGGCAGTGTTAGGGAAGTACGATAATAAGACATTTCTTCCTCTAATTCTAACGGTCTCCTCTGAAGGGTCATAGTCTCCGGTATCTCTTCCTCGCCCTCGGCTATTCCTGCAAATTTGCAGTTTTCACATTCACTCCTGTAAAAATAACACTGTTGTATATTTATTAACAAAAGTGTGCAGAAATTTATCAAAGTCCATTTTTACAAGTGAGTATTTAACTTGCCTATAGTCCTCGTCATCATCCTGAGAAGATGTTAAACACTGATATGAGTTTTCGGCTTCTGGAATGTGCGATTTGTAATATTGTTTGATATCTTTGGTTTCTACGGCAGTCGAAGGTATACTTTCTTTGAGCTGACAAATCTTGTCCAAAATTGGAGTCTTTGAGTTGCTTGGTATGTAAATTGTGCTCCAATTGCTGCTTTTAGTTAAGGTTTTGCAATTTGTATCAGTATCTTTTTTGTAACCATGTTTAGAACTGTTTGAGTCCTTGCTGCTGGATGGTTTCTCCGATATTTTTTCACGATAAATGGATAGTTCTCTATTGTTAGATACTTCTGGCAATTGGTTTTTGTAAATTGTAGCATCCTTGGCTGATGGCCTCTCTGCTGATATTTCCTTATAAATTGATAGTTCTCTCACTGGCCTGTCTGGCAGCTGTTCTGAGTTACAAGCAATACTTATTTCTTTCAAATTTGCTGGGAGTGTCCGATGGCTTGACATGTCTCGAGTTAACTGGGACATAGATACTCTTTTCGGTTCCATCACTACAGTTTCCATTACGTTAATAGGAACCTTATTCTTATTCTGGAAATGAATTGATTAAATTTTCGACAAAATTTGATGGAACTTCAAAACCTGTGTTTGGAAACATGGATTGTCTACTCTTTATTTTCGCAAACCAATCCGGTCTCTATTTTTGACTTGACGGAAATATTGAATTTCGAAATGACTTCATTGGGAATATCATGTTTTTTGGGGTTGTAGATATAAGGTGATGAGTAGAGACCGGATTATATGCAACAGAAAAAGCTCAGAACAATGCTTGAAATATGCAAGTGTCAGAATATGCAATGTGGAGGCTTGAACAATAAAAAAATTTGAAAAGTAAATTTTTTGAGCGCTCGTACTACTTACACGAGGGCTATATCATTTCGTCACGATGTCTGTATTTTTCGAATTTTGAGCCGAAAATGGTCTCAATCGACTATGTTCGACTCACTGATGACGAATCCGTCGGAAAATTCGAGTCGGTCCGTCCGACCGTAAGCACTATAACTCTCGAACGGATCAACCTAGAGACTTGAAATTTTCAGTGTAGGTTCAGATCCCAAATGCCTCGGTTAAGTTCGTTAATGGGCAGAATTCCACCAGGGGTTCCGTAAATATGGCCGTTCAAAATTTTGTTCTCCTGATTACTTAAAAACTACAGATTTGATTAAGATGAAATTTTGCACTCAAATGGAGAATGAGGTGTTCAAGCTACATGTGAAATTTTGTCCAGATCGCATGACCAGAACCATAGAAACCATAGAAAAATGTAACTTTTGAACGGAAACGCCTAGGGACTTGAAATTTTCAGGATAGGTGTGGATCTCGAATGTCGTTATTACGTTCATCTATGAGCAAAATTATACTAGGGGTTCCGTAAATATGGTCGTTTGAAATTTAGTTTTCTTGATAATTTCAAAACTACAGATTCGATCGTGACGAAATTTTGTATAAAAATTACGAAAAGCACTACCGTGAAGGCAGGAGCTTTTGAGCGCTCGTACATGCACCTTGTAGGTAGATTCGCATTTTCCAGTTTTAGAAACCAATTGAAGGAATTTTTGACAGCTGTCAAAAAAATTCTGAAACTTAGGCGAAACTCCAGACTTCATGTCGCTGCTTCAGCTGATCAATTTTGTTTCGATAATTCGCTAGAATTTTCTACGGTATCTATGGTCTTGGTGATGCGGTCTGGACAACATTTTGCACGTACTTTGAATACATTATTCCTCAGCTAGATGCATAATTTCATTCCAATCCGATCAGTAGTTCCGAAACTATCTGGAAAAAAATATTTTGAACGGCCATATTTACGGAACCCCTAGTCTCATTTTGCTTATTGATGAACGTGACCGCGATATTCGCGATCCAAACCCACCCTGAAAATTTCAAGTTCCTAGGCCTTTCCGTTCAAAAGTTACAATTTTCTATGGTTCTGGTCATGCGATCTGGACAAAATATTGCTTCAATATATCATTCTCGATTAAAATACAAAATTTCATCTCGATCGAATCCGAAGTTTCGAATTTATCGAGAAAACAAAATTTCAAATGACCGTATTTACGGAACCCCTTGTATAATGTTGCTCATAGATGAACGTGATCACGACATTCGAGATCCACACCTATCCTGAAAATTTCAAGTCCCTAGGCATTTCCGTTCAAAAGTTACAATTTTCTATGGTTTCTATGGTTCTGGTCATGCGATCTGGACAAAATTTCGCAGGTAGCTAAAACACCTCATTTTCCATCTGAGTGCAAAATTTCATCTCGATCGAATCTGTAGTTTTCAAGTAATCAGGGAAACAAAACTTTGAACGGCCATATTTACGGAACCCCTGGTGGAATTTGGCCCATTAACGAACTTAACCGAGGCATTCGGGATCTGAACCTACACTGAAAATTTCAAGTCTCTAGGTTGATCCGTTCGAGAGTTATCGTGCTTACGGCCGGACGGACGGACAGACTCGAATTTTCCGACGGATTCGTCATCAGTGAGTCGAACCTTGTCGATTGAGACCATTTTCGGCTCAAAATTCGAAAAATACAGACATCGTGACGAAATGATATAGCCCTCGTGTAAGTAGTACGAGCGCTCAATAAAAATGGAGAATGATATATTTAAGCTACATTTCTCCAGATCACATGACAAGAACCATAGAAAATCATAACTTTCGAACGGAAAGGCCTAGGGACTTGAAATTTTCAGGATAGGTGTGGATCTTAAATGGCGCGTTCACGTTTATCAATGAGCACAATTATACTAGGGGTTCCGTAAATACGGTCGTTTGAAATTTCGGTTTCTCGATAATTTCGAAACTACGAATTCGATCGAGATGAAATTTTGTATTTTAATCGAGAATGATATATTAAAGCAATATTTTGTCCAGATCGCATGACCAGAACCATAGAAACCATAGAAAATTGTAACTTCTGAACGGAAAGGCCTAGGAACTTGGAATTTTCAGGGTAGGTTTGGATCGCAAATGTCGCGGTCACGTTCATCAATGAGCAAAATTAGACTAGGGGTTCCGCGAATATGGCCGTTTAAAAATTTTTTTCCTGATAGTTTCGAAACTACTGATCGGATTGGAATGAAATTTTGCACCTAGCTGAGGAATAATGTATTCAAACTACGTGCAAAATTTTGTCCAGATCGCTAAGACCATAGATACCGTAGAAAATTCTAGTGAATTATCGAAAAAAAATTGATCAGCTGAAGCACTGACATGAAGTCTGAAGTTTCGCCTAAGTTTCAGAATTTTTTTGACAGCTGTCGAAAATTCCTTCAATTGATGTCTAAAACTGGAAAATGCGAATCTACCTACAAGGTGCATGTACGAGCGCTCAAAAGCTCCTGCCTTCACGGCAGTGCTTTTCGTAATTTTTTCTGATACAATTTGGAAGTTCAATTGTGGAAATATTGAAGCCAATCCTGAGGTGATTCTACCTGCAAATTAATACATTGAATACTACAAAAGAACTTAATGACGTTTTTTCCAAGATTCTGAAGGTTTGTTACAGAAAATGATAATCTGAAAGAGTTGAGTTAAAAGTATTTAAGGAATTTATGAGTTTCTCTTTTCCTAGAATATTTGCGGTTGTTATTAGAGAATGCTCAAAAACTACGTCATTCTTGTTTGAAAAAACATAATTATCGATATAGGGTTCAAATAGCAAACCCAGAAGAATTTCAATATTGAAATTTTTCAATTATTCCTAATTATATTCTCCTTGCTTTATGAGGAAATAGGTATCCCACCACAACTCAAATATTCCTCTGTCATATTCGAATACAAATTCCGAATACTAATGAAAATCCATAATGAAATTACCAATAAACTCAACAAAACCACAACACGTGTTTCGCTTTTTTTCTCAGTTGCAATAGTCCTGAATCTCATGTTCGCTTAAACTTTTCTGCGGAACTTTTGATAAATCATAACGAACGAATCGAGAATCACATGGCTCGTAGAAAATCCATTTTAGAATCATGTTCTTCAGTTTACGAGCACCTATTTTCAGTTTTTAACTGTTTGTATTACGATTTTGATCAATTCGTGGTCACGATCGAATATACCTACAAGGTGTTATTATACAGCAAGAAATCCATGCGTTGTTCCCTGGACGATTTTAAGAATATTTTGTTCATTGATGATTTTTGAAACGCAGCCTTATTTCGAAAATAATTTTAACAAAACTAATCTTAATTTTATTCAGATTATTAATAACTATAGCCGAAAAAAAAGGACTACAAGTTCTCTGGTTGAAGAAATTTTGAATACGTTGTTATCGTTCAAATCATATAATTGCTGGGTGCAACTCATTAACAACCGTTTGCACTATTCCCGCTTATCTTTAAGTATAACCTTAATCGTCAATTCGATTCTCACGATCGCTCTTTCTAGTTTCAGTGTCACATTAAACGACAAATTTTTAGCCGAGGAAATCTAGAACTTAACGGAGTGATTTGTTTCACAGGAATAAGACGAGTATTGTTGACTTTCCATATGTCCCTACCATTAGATATTAGATACATATATACCTACTGCTCTACAAAAGTTAAGGAAGTTCAGAAATTTTTCCACCAATGGTTCCTTTGTGAAAAATTAAATATTTACTCTATTATATCTGAATGGTTTTTCTCTCTTCATTCGGCAAGTTCATTGCAATAATGCCTAGACGTAAAATTAGTGCGGATGAAGCGAATAGGGCTATTGGTATGACCGAGGCGGGACGTAATCCGAAAGATGTTACATGCTACATGCAAAATTTTGTCCATATCGCATGACCAGAACCTTAAAAACCATAGAAAATTATAACTTTTTTCGACACCTCTCAAAAAAATTTTCAATTGGTTTCTGAAACTGGAAAATGCGAATCTACCTACAAGGTAGATTGAAGAGCGCTCAAAAGCTCCTGACTTCATGGCAGTGCTTTTTATAATTTGTTTATTGCTACATGCGTCATTTCCTAAATTTAAACCCGGAAATCGCGAGGAATCGACCCTGATGTTTTCTTATTTTCAGTTTCGAAGCGGGTAGAATGTAATATAAATAGATGTCTTGAAGTGACATAAATTTAATTTGATGAAATTGTTCTAACGTGGGACAAGGCCTAGAGTTTATCATTGAAAATAATGAACTAATATAACAATATCTCGTCACAATTGAATTGTTGGATATGGGAGGAATTATCGTTCTAAATTGGTAATATGATTGCATGTACACAAATCTATTAGTGTGGTAATTATGAAAAACCTCGTAATCCATAAGTAATATGAAGTCACTTGGAAATATGCAAATAATGCAATAATATTATCTATATTAAGTCGTATCTTTACATAATATATCAGAATATGATGTTGAGAGGACAGAGTTGAGAGTTGATGTGTTGTATGAACAATAATAATTTAATCAATTATGACCACTATTCTCAAGCATGCCCGGTTTGTTTTGAAAACTGAAAGAACTGTTATGCTAATTAGTATCATCATCATAAGTTAGTTGTCCTATTAGCCATTCAACCCTATTTTGAATTTGAAACTTTTCAAAATACTTTTAGCGTCTTGACACTTCAGGTGATGCGGGAAGTGGGACCCAAATATACGTCATTTCCCACAGATTTCACCCAGTGTACCGGGTGATTGTTAATATTTTACTCAACCAAGGATTAATGGTTGTGAAAGATGTTTTACACAAATATGGCAGATGCGCCAGAATGATAATGCCTAACATTTAGAAATCTATTCTTGAACAACAGCAGTAATAGCAGTGTGAATCATAAAAAATTTGACAATTTTTACCTGGAATGTTTTTGAAATTGTCCGATGTCTGTTATCCTTACTAACATATCTCCTGATCAATGTGTTGCTTGCTGCAGCAGCCGCAGCAGCAATCCTCTGGCTGTCCTCCTCAAATTTTTGTCTGTGGAGTACAGGATCTATCCTCTGATTTGCATAAATGTGATTCTTGGCATCAGAACTAGTTGGCATAGATGCTTGATTTCCACCCCTTTCTCTTTCACAGATGTTCTCAAATGATTTCGATTTCTGTTTGCTACCCTCCGATGTACTGGGTTGGGTCAAGTTATTGTGTTTTTTCAGGTTGCTAGTGTGATGTTCGCTCCTAGACTCCGAATGTGCTTTTTCACCCGAAGTTTGAGGGTTAGAGGACGATGTTTGAGTATTGAAATGTTCTTTATTATTTTCATTAGAAGCTCCTTCATTTCTAGTGAGTAGTACACAACATCCATTTTGATATTGGGTTTGATTTGCTGCAGGATGAGCTGTACTGATGGAATAAGTCAGATTGCTCACTTGATTTGAATTAGACACACTGGGTGTTGTAGAAGTTAATACCATATTAGTTGCATTGTCATGTTCCAGTTGAGAGAGTCTCACTGCTTCTTCATATGGTGGAGGTGCTTCTCCTCTGGGAAAATAGTTGCCGGGTGGTTTCCACAATGAAAATTGAGTATTGGGTTCATATGGGTACTCAAGATCATTGCTTCCAGATCCAAGATAGCTGATCAATAAAAATAAAATCTCAAAACTATCCAGTTAATAACACAGGCCAACTAATTTTTTTTTCCATTTGGTGCCGGAAAAATTGCAACTGTTCTTAAATGCTTTTCACCTGCCGATTCCAATAATTGGAACTGTTTCTTTCTATCAGCTCCCGTTCTCAAGACCTGAATTTAGAAGTAAACCGAAACCTGATGTACGGTAGGTAGGTACGTTTAAATTCAGTGAAAAATTAGTTCCATTCGGTTTAATTGATTAATCCAAACAAAATTTCGGTGGTAGGTACCTATCTTATTTGTTGTCAGGTTTATTTTTCTCTCACGATCCCCATAATCATCCTGCTTTGTTTTTTGTTATGTGCCCACCTTTTAAAATACATTTCCCATCATTTGAACACCAGTTTTAAGGTTTCACTTACACAATGTAACTCAATTTTGGGAACTGATAGGGCAAAACAGCTTTGATTTTTGGAATCAGCTCTTTGAGAGCTCGATGAGAAAAGTCTACAACATCTCTGTTCAATATATGGAAAACTTACCCATAACTAGCTGGGTGGTATCCGAATCCACCTGTTATGTAGCCTATGCTGTTTAAACTCCTTTGGTCTTCATTTGAAGGTCTTGTTTGACGTAGTCTTATCTTTCTTCTCCGTAACCGATGGTACAGCAAAAATAAGATGGAAAGTGAAAGAAGAGCAGTGAATGCACTAGCGATCAACCGTAAAGCCAAATCGTACGTGTCCTTATAGCCATCATTTGTTAGTATATCATCGAGACATTTGAATTCACAACAAGAATTGCCAATTTGAAAAGATTTGCAGTTCTGAAAAAGAAGTAGATTCAAGATTCGTATTTTGATATTTTAATTTGAAAGTATAAGGATCAAAAGGAACAATGAATATATGTGCTAAGCTTTTTTTGATTGTAGTTTATACTGGATGCGCCAAGCAAGTGAATTTCATCCAACATAACTGGTCTAAAAAAATCTAATTTGACTTTTTATTCGCATAGCTGAATCTACATCCTGTTTTTCGTCATGCTAAATTACCTCTGGGGGTTTACACAAAACAGATTTGCACCATTTTGGGCTACCCTTATCACAGATACATAGGGTGCAAGTGTTAGGCCCGGGAACATAATGCAATCCTTGAGCCACGACTTGGGAATGTATATCAATACAATGACTAGATGCCTCTGAAAAAACAAAGCTCAGAACCCCTCTATTTGAAAAATCGCAGGCAACTTACTCTGGCTCAAGACTAAGAGAAGTGTACCTACAAGAAGATTTAACATGTTTGAGGGTCAGCGGAATTTGGAACTGTTTGAAGTAAGAAATTTGAAGATGGTATTCAATACCATTTTCGTTTCAGTCCGCTCTTTCCCTACTTTATTGATTTTGATTTATCACACAGCTTTGACTGTTTTGACATTTGTTGGAACGTACAGATGGAAAGATCTATGGCCCACGCCATCTATGACCTAGAACTCTTTGAGGAATAATGGCCTTTGGGCAAGGAGATTGTAAAAGCGCAGAGTTAAGACATTTTACTATTTAAAAAAAAAACAAAATTATGTCACAAATCTACTGCGATAATATAACTAATAATACCGAGCGTTCAATAAAAAACGAAGTCAAGAGGGCTTTGGACTTTTCAAAGTAGGTCTTAGCTTGTGTCATTTCTAATTATACTTTATATCGAGCGTTCAATAAAGGATATTGTGTCATATTGGATTAAATTGTAGGTTCCCTTATCCTCAGGATATCTCCTACATTCGAAATCTCAAAGCTTGCTTTGGTCTTGTTTTTTTTCTAAGCTAAAACATTGCCTCGAAATCTCGAGGCATGTGCTTTGGTCTCGTTTTCGCTCGCTCCTTTTGGGCGCTCGTTCTACTTACACGAGGGCTATATTATTTCATTTTGTCCAGATTGAATGACCAGAACCATAGAAAATTATAATTTTCGAACGGAAAAGCCTAGGAACTTGAAATTTTCAGAATAGGTGTGGATCTTGAATGTTGCGGTCATGCTCATCAATAAAAAAATTTTTCCTGAGCATTTCGAAACTACTGATTGGATTGGAATGAAATTTTGCACCTAGTATTCACTGTCAGTATGCAGAATACTGTCATTTCAATTTTATGAGCTTCAATTAATGGAATCAACGAATTATAATTCTATTACCACATGGAACAGCTGAAAATCTGAATTTCCATATAACTTATAAAATCGATGCCCCATGTGTAGACACAAATCCAATAGAATACGGCGAATGTTTTCTGAGATATCGAAAATTTAAAAAATTATAAAAAGCACTGACGTGTATTCAGGAGCTTTTGAGCGCTCCACCTGAAATTTTTTTGACAGCTGGCAGAAAAATGACAGCAGCTCTTTGTCCATTATGCCGAATCAACTGTTATAGGAATATAAGGATTTTTTTCGATAATTCGCTAGAATCTGCTACGGTTTCTATGGTCTTGATAATGAGATCTGAACAAAATTTCGCACTTAGTTTGAATACATTATTCTTCATCTATGTGCGGAATTTCATTCCGATCGAATCAGTAGTTTCAAAATTATTAGGAAAAAAATATTTTGAACGGTATATTCACGGAACCCCTATTCTAATTTTGCTCATTGATAAACATGACTTTGACATTGGAGATCCAAACCTACTCTGAAAAATTCAAGTCTCTAGGTCTTTCCGTTCGAAAGTTATAATTCTCTATGGTTTCTGTGGTTCTGGTCGAGCGATCTGGAGAAAATTTTGCATGTAGCTTGAACATTCTCGTCATTCTCCATCTGAGTGCAAAATTTCATTTCGATCGAATCAGTAGTTTCGAAATAATCAGGAAATCAAAATTTCGGACGGCCATATTTACGGAACCCCTGGTCAAATTTTGCTCAATAACAAACTTAACCGCGGCATTCGAGAGTTATCGTGTATACGGCCGGACGGACATACTTGAAATTTTCGACAGAATCGTCATAAATGAGTCGATTATTGAGACCATTTTCGGCTCAAGATTCGAAAAATACAGACATCGTGACGAAATGATATAGCCCTCGTGTAAGTAGAACGAGCGCTCAAAAAGATTTTCGAAAAAATCTTCTGGTTATACGTTACTTATGAAATTTTTTTTTTTTTTTTAGTTTGGTTTGGGGTCTTCATTCCAAGTAAAGTAGGGAAAGGGAAAGGTAAAGTAAAGTGAACTAAAACGGAAAAAGTACTTTTCACACACAACGTAGACAACAAATAATGCACCAATCGAGTGCTCGTCAAAAATAAAATATTTGTTATTGAACCTGAATACCAATCCTATTGTTGTTTGTATTTGGTTTGGTTCTGTTTAAATAACTTTCGAATAAAATATTGTTCAACGAACTTCAAAGTGTTATGCAAATGCTGTCGTTAGACGTATCATCTGAAAATTTTATTTGCTCATAAGCATATCGTATGATGAACCAGAAATTACGTATATTTAAATAGGAACTGAATGCATCTTAAACACTCATAATCAGAAAGTAAAAGTGGAAAAATAGGATTCCTTTATTTGACGCTACTCGGAATCGGATTCTCGCAGTGAAGAATATGGTAATAATAAAAAGTGAAATTTGTTCGAGGAAGTGCGTAGAAAACTCGTGGGACGGGTATCTAATCGAAAATTAAAAGTTACACAAGATATACAGTTGTCCACTAACTACCAACAGATTCGGAATTTTGTACAGAGACTGAAGAACAGCATTCAGAAATTCTGATAGAATCTTCCAGTGATTAATATTTCGGATATACATATAAATCATCGTTTATTTTTAATATAAGATGTAACTTCCAACATTCAGAGAAGTTTAGGAAGATCATTCCCAGTTCTTAGAACGGATGAAAATTTGCAATGCACTTTGAGGAGCGACCAAACTCGAGTCTTGGATTGATTTTGCCGATACTTGATGAAAATCCATATAAACTTAGTATTCACTAATTAGCTCAGTCTACGATTTTCACGAATTGCACACAAGTATCTTTGCATAAACTTTTGTTCAGAGTGAAATATTAACCAGGACCGAGTATGTCGAAATCAAAGTCACCCGCGAACCTGAGAAATTCCCAGCACGGATCTGATTTAGGTACGTATTGAGGTTTGAATGTGTCTTTGAGCGCTCGTACTACTTACGCGAGGGCTATATCATTTCGTCACGATGTCTGTATTTTTCGAGTTTTGAGCCGAAAATGGTCTCAATCGACTATGCTCGTCTCACTGATGACGAATCCGTCGGAAAATTCGAGTCTATCCGTCCGTCCGTCCGTCCGACCGTGAGCACGATAACTCTCGAACGGAACAACCTAGAGACTTGAAATTTTCAGTGTAGGTTCAGATCCCAAATGCCTCGGTTGAGTTCGTTAATGGGCAGAATTCCACCAAGGGTTCCGTAAATATAGCCGTTCAAACTATTGTTCTCCTGATTACTTCGATACTAAAGATTCGATCGAGATGAAATTTTGCACTCAGATGGAGAATGACGTGTTCAAGATACATGCAGAATTTTGTCCAGATCGCATGACCAGAACCATAGAAACCATTGAAAAAACTTTCGAACAGAAACGCCTAGGGACTTGAAATTTTCAGGATAGGTGTAGATCTCGAATGTCGTGATGACGTTCATCTATGAGGAAAATTATACTAGGGGTTCCGTAAATATGGTCGTTTGAAATTTAGTTTTCTTGATAATTTCAAAACTACAGATTCGATCGTGACGAAATTTTGTATACTGATGGAGAATGATATATTCAAGCTACGTTTCTCCAGATCGCATGACCGGAACCATAGAAACCATAGAAAATCATAACTTTCGAACGGAAAGGCCTAGGGACTTGAATTTTTGTCGCGGCCACGTTCATTAATGAGCAAAATAAGACTAGGGGTTCCGTAAATATGGGCGTTCAAAATATTTTTTTCCTGATAATTTCGAAACTACCCATTGGATTGGATGAAATTTTGCAAATATGTAGATGAAGAATAATGTATTCAAACTACGTGGGAAATTTCGTTCAGATCGCATTACCAAGACCACAGATACCAAAGAAAATTCTAGCGAATTATCGAAAAAAAATGGTCAGCTGAAGCACTGACATGAAGTCTGGAGTTTCGCCTAAGTTTGAGAATTTTTTTGACAGCTGTCGAAAATTACTTCAATTGATTTCTAAAACTGGAAAATGCGAATTTACCTACAAGGTGGATGTACGAGCGCTCTGATTGGATTGGAATGAAATTTCAAACCTAGCTGAAGAATAATGTATTTAAACTACGTGCGGAATTTTGTCCAGATCGCATTACCAAGTCCATAGATACCGTGGAAAATTCTAGCGAATTATCGGAAAAAAAATTGGTCACCTAAAGCACTGACGTGAAGTCTGGAGTTTCGCCTAAGTTTGAGAATTTTTTTGACAGCTGTCGAAAATTACTTCAATTGATTTCTAAAACTGGAAAATGCGAATTTACCTACAAGGTGGATGTACGAGCGCTCAAAAGCTCCTGACTTCACGGATGTGCTTTTCGTTATTTTTTAAATGCGTTCAGTTTACAGGAAATCATCTGATAGGGCGTATGATTTTTGTGACTTTAGGTGGATAGCACGTGGCGGGTAGATTTCTTGGCCTACACACTCCCCAGATCTCAACCCCTGTGATTTCTTCTTCTGGGGTCATTTGAAAACATTAGGGTATAGTGACGGTGAGGTGAATAGTGTTGAAGAACTAAAACAACGCATTGAAAATGCTTTTGACATTATTCGTGAGCAAACTGATGTTATAGTTTCTGCCATAGAATATAGAAATTATTCTATACTCAAAGGTTGCTGCATGTAATAATTAGTTATTACGCCGGGCGAGACTTTGTGCGCATCAAACTTAATTTCATTATAATAAACTCCAATAAAAAAAAATTACAAAATGCACTGCCGTGAAATCAGGAGCTTTTGAGCGCTCGTACATCCACCTTGTAGGTAGATTCGCTTTTATCAGTTTTAGAAATCACTTGAAGGGATTTTGACAGCTGTCAAAAAAATTCTCAAACTTAGGCGAAACTCCAGACTTCATGTCAGTGCTTCAGCTGACCAATTTTTTTCCGATAATTCGCTAGAATTCTCTACGGTATCTATGGTCTTGGTGATGCGATCTGGACAAAATTTTACACGTAGTTTGAATACATTATTCTTCAGCTAGGTGTAAAATTTCATTCCAATCCAATCAGTAGTTTCGAAATTATCAGGAACAAAATATTTTGAGCGGTCATATTTACGGAACCCCTAGTATAATTTTGCTCATTGATGAACGTGACCGCGAAATTCGAGATACAAACCTACCCTGAAAATTTCAAGTTCCTAGGCCTTTCCGGCCTTCGGAAGTTATAATTTTCTATGGCTTCTATGGTTCTGGTCATGTGATCTGGAGAAATGTAGCTTGAATATATCATTCTCCATTAGTATACAAAATTTCGTCACGATCGAATCTGTAGTTTTGAAATTATCAAGAAAACTAAATTTCAAACGACCATATTTACGGAACCCCTAGTATAATTCTGCTCATAGATGAACGTGATCACGAAATTCGAGATCCAGACCTATCCTGAAAATTTCAAGTCCCTAGGCGTTTCCGTTCAAAAGTTACAATTTTCTATGGTTCCTATGGTTCTGGTCATGCGATCTCGACAAAATTCCACATGTAGCTTGAACACCTCATTCTCCATTCGAGTGCAAAATTTCATCTCAATCAAATCTGTAGTTTTCAAGTATTCAGGGAAACAAAACTTTGAACGGCCATATTTACGGAACCCCTAGTGGAATTTGGCCCATTAACGAACTTAACCGAGGCATTCGGGAACTGAACCCACACTGAAAATTTCAAGTCTCTAGGTTGTTCCGTTCGAGAGTTATCGTGCCTGCCGGACGGACGGACAGACTCAAATTTTCCGAAGGATTCGTCATCAGTGAGTCGAACATAGTCGATTGAGACCATTTTTGGCTCAAAATTCGAAAAATACAGACATCGTGATGAAATGATATAGCCCTCGTGTAAGTAGTACGAGCGCTCAAAAAATTACGCGTTTCAACCTAACGAAGGAGTAGATGTTAATAGCAATGTGAATAAATTGACTAATTAGAAAACAATTCTTTGCGATATTTAATCCAACGTTATTTCGAGAAACTATTCCTATATTTAATCGAATCATTAACTTATACAATAGCAAGCCGATAATATAAATCTGAAATAATTATTCGATGATATCTATTTCCTTTTCTTTTGGATATTATCGGAATTTTACGATATGGACTTCCGAAGCGAAAAAAAAAAACTTGATAGTTCTCTGAAATATGAACAATGCAATGTTTTACCAATAGACAAGCAGTAAATATTCGGTGGTTGTTTCCCAAGAGTAATCGAGAATATTATTCCAACAGCAGGTTTCAAAAAAATTGATTGTACGATAAAGCCATGTCGAATGGATTTTGACGAATCAAGTGTCGTTCCTCATAGTTTCAACGAATTTAGAGGGTTGACACTACTCGATCATAAGTCTCATACAATTTTTTCTCAAATCCTACCCATTGACTCAAAATTTGTCTTACAATTTGAAAAGGATGTGAGTTAGTGTCGAGTAATGTAGCTTATGTAGAAAAAAAGATTTCGTCTATTAATTCCACGAAGAATATTGCAGTTGATATCCAAAACGCAAACTGTAAAAATTTCAGTGGTTAGAAATTGTTTTTTCTGGTACAATTTGGAAATATTGAAGCCAATCCTGAGGTGATTCTACCTGCAAATTTAGGAACCGTGCCATTGAATACTACAAAAGAACTTAACGACGTTTTTTCCAAGATTCTGAAGGTTTGTTACAGGAAATGATAATCTGAAAGAGTTGAGTTAAAAGTAATTAAGGAATTCATGAGTTTCTCTCTTCCTAGAATATTTGCGGTTGTTATTAGAGAATGCTCAAACGTCATTCTTGTTTGAAAAAACATAATTATCGATATAGGGTTCAAATAGCAAACGCAGAAGAATTTCAATATTGAAATTTTTCAATTATTCCTAATTATATTCTCCTTGCTTTATTAAGAAATAGGTATCCCACCACAACTCAAATATTCCTCTGTCATATTCGAATACAAATTCCGAATACTAATGAAAATCCATAATGAAATTACCAATAAACTCAACAAAACCACAACACGTGTTTCGCTTTTTTCCTCAGTTGCAATAGTCCTGAATCTCATGTTCGCTTAAACTTTTCTGCTGAACTTTTGATAAATCATAACGAACGAATCGAGAATCACATGGCTCGTAGAAAATCAATTTTAGAATCATGTTCTTCAGTTTACGAGCACCTATTTTCAGTTTTTAACTGTTTGTATTACGATTTTGATCAATTCGTGGTCACGATCGAATATACCTACAAGGTGTTATTATACAGCAAGAAATCCATGCGTTGTTCCCTGGACGATTTTGAGAATATTTTGTTCATTGATGATTTTTGAAACGCAGCCTTATTTCGAAAATAATTTTAACAAAACTCATCTTAATTTTATTCAGATAATTAATAACTATAGCCGAAAAAAAAGGGACTACAAGTTCTCTGGTTGAAGAAATTTTGAATGCGTTGTTATCGTTAAAATCATATAATTGCTGGGTGTAACTCATTAACGACCGTTTGCACTACTCCCGCTTATCTTTAAGTATAACCTTAATCGTCAATTCGATTCACACGATCGCTCTTTCTAGTTTCATTGTCACATTAAACGACAAATTTTTAGCCGAGGAAATCTAGAACTTAACGGAGTGATTTCTTTCAGAGGAATAAGACGAGTATTGTTGACTTTCCATATGTCCCTTCCATTAGATATTAGATACATTCATACTGCTCTACAAAAGTTAAGGAAGTTCAGAAATTTTTCCACCAATGGTTCATTTGTGAAAAATTAAATATTTACCCTATTATATCTGAATGGTTTTTCTCTCTTCGTTCGGCAAGTTCTTTGCAATAATGCCTAGACGTAAACTTAGTGCGGATGAAGCGAATAGGGCTATTGGTATGACCGAGGCGGGACGTAATCCGAAAGATGTTACATGCTACATGCAGAATTTTGTCCATATCGCATGACCAGAACCTTAAAAACCATAGAAAATTATAACTTTTTTTGACACCCCTCAAAAAAATTTTCAATTGGTTTCTGAAACTGGAAAATGCGAATCTACCTACAAGGTAGATTAAAGAGCGCTCAAAAGCTCCTGACTTCATGGCAGTGCTTTTTATAATTTGTTTATTGCTACATGCGTCATTTCCTAAATTTAAACCCAGTAATCGCGAGGAATCGACCCTGATGTTTTCATATTTTCAGTTTCGAAGCGGGTAGAATGTAATATAAATAGATGTCTTGAAGTGACATAAATTTAATTTGATGAAATTGTTCTAACGTGGGACAAGGCCTAGAGTTTATCATTGAAAATAATGAACTAATATAACAAGATCTCGTCACAATTGAATTGTTGGATATGGGAGGAATTATCATTCTAAATTGGTAATATGATTGCATGTACACAAATCTATTAGTGTGGTAATTATGAAGAACCTCGTAATCCATAAGTAATACGAAGTCACTTGGAAATATGCAAATAATGCAATAATATTATCTATATTAAGTCGTATTTTACATAATATATCAGAATATGATGTTGAGAGGACAGAGTTGAGAGTTGATGTGTTGTATGAACAATAATAATTTAATCAATTATGACCACTATTCTCAAGCATGCCCGGTTTGTTTTGAAAACTGAAAGAACTGTTATGCTAATTAGTATCATCGTTATCGAATGCAGGATGCTTCAAGTTAGTTGTCCTATTAGCCATTCAACCCTATTTTGAATTTGAAACTTTTCAAAATACTTTTAGCGTCTTGACACTTCAGGTGATGCGGGAAGTGGGATCCAAATATACGTCATTTCCCACAGATTTCACCCAGTGTACCGGGTGATTGTTAATATTTCCCTCAATACCTATTTCAGTTAATATTGGTCTTACAAAATCGTTTAAATGGCCCAATATGAAGTATTTTTTATGGGCATTCAGAATTCAATACTAAGAAATGGAAAAAAAGCATCGTAAACCTAAAAATTGTACGTGAATTGGTATTTTTTAAATGGAACATCCTCTATTTTATTTTCCTAATCGGCAGATTTTTTTGTCTTAACCTAAGGCAGCTGTAGAATACAATTTCTTTCACCTTTTTGCAACAGGTCTATCACAAAAACTGCTTCGCGTACATTGGCTCAACTTGAGACACCCTCCTCTCTCTGAGAATTTCTTTCAAAGCTCCTGAAGGAGATTTTAAATAAGAGCTATTCATATGTTGTCGCATAGCTTTCATTGAAACAATAACCACTGTGGAAAAACACAAAACGGAAATAATTGATAAGCTTTCAAATATAAAAAAGAAAAAACCGTACATGAGACATTGAAAATACTCAAATTTATAATAATTCAAAATATAAAAACCTACATCATTGCACATTAGATATGTTTGCTCCATGAAATTCCAGTTACCACATTCCCCACTGCGATTGATGATTTATCTTTCGATCTGTATCTACTCATACTATTTCACAGAGAAGTCTTTATGAATTTCAACTTGCAAAATGAAAACAGAAAACCAGAATAGAAAGAAGCTTGAGAAGTATGCCGAAGAACTGAATGCCATAGTATTAGGACCTGATATTTCGACCTATCTGCCCAGAATTAATGGCCTAGCAGACGTATTAGATATTACCCAAGATTTCACACTTGATACTATGGAAGAGGGCACATCAGACCACAATCCAATAAAACTCAGACTGGCAAAAGAACAGTGAAATAGTCCAGGAGAATATTATTGGTATTCCCCTCATAAGAACTCCTGAAGATCTAGAAGATGAGGTTGGAAAATTAGAAAACCGAATGAAATCTGTCAATTGATTCTTCATTGCCCTCGTATTCTGGCAATACAATTGAATATTCATCTCCAACCCCTTAGCCGCAACCCTAAAAAGCATAGGTTATCAGTAGGCATGGTATGGTGAAGAAGTAACAGTTTATTCAGAAAAGGAGTTAGATTCAAAAGAGACCTTCGTTCAGAATGGTATGGATTGCGTCCCAGAATAAAGTGGCGCAATTGTATCCCTTATCCCCTTAAACTAAGCATGTGGACATGTGGCAACTAAAAGGGACCAGGACCATCTCATACCAAGTCTGCAATCCCAGTGGTATAAATCCGGAATATCCTGCAATTGAACTGTAATAACTGGCTCTGCAGGGGGGAAGGTACTAAACTACTACTACCCCAAACAAAGGTACACAATTCCTTTTAATCCTATGGGGAGCTTCCATACCTAGTTATTATGTCTAGCTGGCACATACCATTCTTATAAAGTAGCAAGAATCCAAAATATTAATGACCCTATAATTTTACGATTTTACGGTCGACAGTATAAGGCAAATCAATGTCTAGTCAGTGCCAACAACAGAGTTCTTATACATCCCTACCCACCAAAACCAATCATGAAGGTTATACGAAACCACAGAAAAAAATAGCTTCTATAAATTAAGTTCAAGTATCTTAATTTCTTTCATACAGTTGAAATCGCATTGTAATCTCGAAATGTTATTCCAACAAAAAAATGTAGGTAACATTGGCAGAAAGCAGAAGGACGAGAGTCGTTAGTCATTTGCGAGCAATCAAACTTTTCAAACCAATTATCATTATTCTATTCTTCATTAAATGTTGAGAAAGATCCCACCTATGCTGGAGCCACAGCCAAATTATTTCTTGTATGCCTTTGACATGAAGTTGTGTTAGACAACGATGGCGATTATTCATATTAATCAGTTAATTCCAATGATTTCATCGATTGAAAATCTGCAGTTAGAAGTGGGGTTGCAATTTGCAATGTCAGGCCTGCAAATGACTTCCTGTCGCACTGCGGGGTGTAGCTACGCCACTGTTTACGTACGAAGCTGTTTATTATGCATCAACAGAAAAAAAAACGTGAGAAATCTTCTACCGCAGCAATATAATTTACCAGACTACTTTTCGTATTCGAAATATCCGTCCAGCGCTGAAAATACACACATCGAAAAAGTCTAGGGACATTTTTATAAATAGGCGTTTTTTGAGCGCTCGTACTACTTACACGAGGGCTATATCATTTCGTCACGATGTCTGTATTTTTCGAATTTTGAGCCGAAAATGGTCTCAATCGACTATGTTCGACTCACTGATGACGAATCCGTCGGAAAATTCGAGTCTGTCCGTCCGTCCGCCCGGTCGTAAGCACGATAACTCTCGAACGGAACAACCTAGAGACTTGAAATTTTCAGTGTGGGTTCAGTTCCCGAATGCCTCGGTTAAGTTCGTTAATGGGCCAAATTCCACCAGGGGTTCCGTAAATCTGGCCGTTCAAAGTTTTGTTTCCCTGATTACTTGAAAACTACAGATTTGATCGAGATGAAATTTTGCACTCAAATGGAGAATGAGGTGTTCAAGCTACATGTGAATTTTTTTCCAGATCGCATGACCAGAACCATAGGAACCATAGAAAATCATAACACAAACACAACTAATGAACAGAATTATACCAGGGGTTCCGTAAATACGGTCGTTTGAAATTTTGGTTTCTCGATAATTTCGAAACTTCGGATTCGATCGAGATGAAATTTTGTATTTTTATCGAGAATGATATATTAAAACAATATTTTGCCCAGATCGCATGACCAGAACCATAGAAACCATAGAAAATTGTAACTTTTGAACGGAAACGCCTAGGGACTTGAAATTTTCAAGATAGGTGTGGATCTCGAATGTCGTGATCACGTTCATCTATGAGCGAAATTATACTAGGGGTTCCGTGAATATGGTCGTTTGAAATTTAGTTTTCTTGATAATTTCAAAACTACAGATTCGATCGTGACGAAATTTTGTATACTAATGGATAAATTTATATTCAAGCTACATTCCTCCAGATCACATGACCAGAGCCATAGAAACCATAGAAAATCATAACTTTCGAACGGAAAGGCCTGGGGACTTGAAATTTGAAGGATAGGTGTGGATCTGAAAAGTCGCGTTCACGTTTATTCATGAGCACAATTATACTAGGGGTTCCGTAAATACGGTCGTTTGAAATTTCGGTTTCTCGATCATTTCGAAACTACGGATTCGATCGAGATGAAATTTTGTATTTCAATCGAGGATGATATATTAAAACAATATATTGTCCAGATCGCATGACCAGAACCATAGAAAATTGTAACTTTTGAACGGAAAGGCCTAGGAACTTGAAATTTTCAGGGTGGGTTTGGATCGCGAATTTCGCGGCCACGTTCATCAATGAGCAAAATTAGACTAGGGGTTCCGTAAATATGGCCGTTCAAAATATTTGTTTGCTGATAGTTTCGAAACTACTGATCGGATTGGAATGAAATTATGCACCTAGCTGAGGAATAATGTATTCAAACTACGTGCAAAATTTTGTCCAGATCGCATCACCAAGACCATAGAAACCGTAGAAAATTCTAGCGAATTATCGAAAAAAAATTGATCAGCTGAAGCACTGACATGAAGTCTGGAGTTTCGCCTAAGTTTCAGAATTTTTTTGACAGCTGTCGAAAATTCCTTCAATTGATTTCTAAAACTGGAAAATGCGAATCTACCTACAAGGTGCATGTACGAGCGCTCAAAAGTTCCTGCCTTCTCGGCAGTGCTTTTCGTAATTTTTATTTTTTCAGTTGATCAAGGGGGAAACTGAAATTATAGAGTAATGAGAAAATGTTCAATATGTCATTAAATTATTTTTTTGCTTGAAACGAACACAATATTTCAACAACAAAAAATAAAGTATAAACCATAATTTTACGAGCTATACAAAAAAATGATCAAGTATGCAAAAATATGACTGAATGAAGAATATGACCTCCACGTTGGTTCAGAACAGCTCTACACCTTTTCTCATAGTCAAAATGACATTGTCGATGCCCGTTTGAGGTGTTCTTGCCTATTCTGTGGTTAGAAGCTTTCGGAATTGAAGAGCATTTTGGATATTGCCCAAAATGGGAGTAATGCTACGTTGAAGCATGTTCAATCGGATGAAGGTCCGGGGATTGTGCGGGCCATGAAAATACTTCAATTCCCTCGTTTTGCAACCCGTTCGTCACAATCGCAGCGGTATGGGGACGAGCATTATCATGCATTAGGCGAAAGTTTGCACCACCAGCACCAGCAAATAAATGCGCAATGGGTTGAAGAATATTTTCCACATATTGCTGACCTGTCAGGAAACCATTTGGAAAACCGAGTTCGGTTCTGTCGCCTATAATTATTCCTACCCATACCATTATTGTACCGCCTCTGTATTTGTGAACTTCCTGAAAATTTCTTAAACGTTCCACATTCCCGGATCGCCTCCACACTCGTGTCCGACGAGAATCTGGATGAAATCCGAATCTGGATTCATCAGTGAACAAAACTGTTGGCCAATCATCAGCATCCCAATTTTGATGTTCTTCACACGAGTCTACTCTGGCAGCGCGATTGCCTCTAGAGAGAGATTGACATAAAATTGGTCTTCGAATATGAAGATTGGCTTCGTGGAGATAATTTCTCACATAATCTCGCCCAAAGGTTATGTTATGCGCTCGCTGGACTTCCATAAACAATTCAGGTGCTGTGATTGTAAGGTGTCTTCTAACACTTAGCAGTAAAAATCTACCCTGACTTGCCGTTGTACAGCGTCTACGCCCTAGGTGTTGTTTAGCCGGACTTCCAGTTTCCCTGAAATGCCTCTATGAATGACTTATGACTCTTTGGGAAACACCCATCCGCTCAGCTATTTCGACTTATCGCAGGCCAGCTTGAAGAAGGCCCACTGCTAGATTCATCTCGTCTGAAGACAAAGGTCGTCGTTCCATATTAAAACACAATATTCTCAATGCAACAATACTATTGAAGAACAAAATAGACAGAATTAAATCGAAATACTGAGTACTTGTAGAATTTACTTCTTCCATCTATCATGTTTGTCAAGTTTTTTCATAATAATTTTCACTTTTTTTCCGAATAAATGCTTATTCAAACAGGGCAAATGAATCGATCAGTAAGTTGGTAGTACAGTTTAAACGATAAAAAAGTTTCTTTTGACGCTTGTATGACTTTGTACGAATATCCTTAGACTTTTCCGATGTGTGTATATTTATTGAATTCTTTATTCTTCATCTATGTGCAAAATTTCATTCCAATTCAATCAGTAGTTTCGAAATTATCAAGAAAAAAAATTTGGAACGGCCATATTTACGAAACCCCTATTCTAATTTTGCTCATTGATAAACGCGACATTCGAGATCCACAACTATCCTGAAAATTTCAAGTCCCTAGGCCTTCCCATTACAAAGTTCTAATTTTCTATGGTTTCTATAGTTCTGGTCATGCGATCTAGACAAAATTTTGCATGTAGCTTGAACAAGTCATTCCCCATCTCAGTGCAAAATTTCACCTCGATCGAACTAGTAGTTTCGAAGTAATCAGGAGAACAAAATTTCGAACGGCCATATTTACGGAACCCCTGGTCGAATTTTGCCCAATAACGAACTTTACCGCGGCATTCGAGATTCGAACTTACCCTGAAAATTTCATGTTTCTAGGTCGTTCCGCTCGAAAGTTATCGTGTATACGGAAGGACAGACAGACTCGAATTTTTCGACGCATTCGTCATCAATGAGTCGATTTAGGCCATTTTCGAAAAATATAGGCAATATGTCGAAATTATATAGCCCTCGTGTAAATAGTACGAGCGCTCAAAAATCAATTAGTACCAGTTCAACTTTTAGTTCAGTTGAGTTAGGGTAGTTTAGGGTGGGATAGTTTAATAGTTTCCCAAAATTGATAATGGTTCTTCTGCGTATACAGAAAAAGTTTCACCGTTATCTGTTTTAGTTTGTGATAATTTGTCTTCGAGTAAATCTCGATGAGATTAAACGGGGTCACAGTTCAATTAATTCATTCGCCTCTTGAATATTCACAAAGGACTCTCTAGATATAGGACATAATCCTCGAGGTTTGAATAATTTGAAATTTAGAACAAAGGTCTTATCAGTCCTGAGTTTCCATTTAATCAAATTAATTGTACCCACTGATGAAAAATTATCTGGAATTTGACCATTCCTATTGTCCATACTTGAGTCTGCTTGGTAATCTTATCGTTGGTTATAAGGTGTTTTAATTGTCCATTGAAAGAAAAAATGTTAAACGTAATCTTGAAAAGTCGTGTCTGCTCAATCATTTGCTCAAGATAAAATAAATGAAGCATTCCTCAATTTCAATTCTTGTAATACTGTTTTGCTCTACCTGAATCTTTTAAACTTTTTGGAATGTGTATAGGTATAATAAGTGTTCAGTTCAGTTAAAAATGCGTCATTGATGGTTATTCGAAGAATTCTAATTTCTTTGCTTGTCACTTCTCAAAAAGCAGATTATCTGAGCTATCGGTAATTTCCCGATGGCTAAACATACAGCCATATATACATTTTGTCGCTTCAGAACGACTTTCGACGTTGTCCGACGCCTAACCGACGCTTTTTTCGATCTTGGTAAACATTATTACTGAAAAAAAAATTCGGAGAAATCTTTCTAAAGACTTCTTATTATGGCTTCATCTACACAGGAAATTCCTTCCACTTGCTGAGATGAAAACTGGATTTATATGTTGCAATTTTTGAGCGCTCGTACAACTTACACGAGGGCTATATCATTTCGTCGCGATGTCTGTATTTTTCGAACTTTGAGCCGAAAATGGTCTCAATCGACTATGTTCGACTCACTGATGACGAATCCGTCGGAAAATTCGAGTCTGTCCGTCCGTCCGGCCGTAAGCACGATAACTCTCGAACGGAACAACCTAGAGACTTGAAATTTTCAGTGTATGTTCAGATCCCAAATGCCTCGGTTAAGTTCGTTAATGGGCCAAATTCCACCAGGGGTTCCGTAAATATGGCCGTTCAAAGTTTTGTTTCCCTGATAACCTGAAAACTACAAATTTGATCGAAATGAAATTTTGTACTCAAATGGAAAATGAGGGGTTCAAGCTACATGTGAAATTTTGTCCAGATCGCATGACCAGAACCATAGAAAATTGTAACTTTTGAACGGAAACGCCTAGGGACTTGCAATTTTCAGGATAGGTGTGGATCTCGAATGTCGTGATCAAGTTCATCTATGAGCAACATTATTCTAGGGGTTCCGTAAATATGGTCGTTTGAAATTTAGTTTTCTTGATAATTTCAAAACTACAGATTCGAGCGTGACGAAATTTTGTATACTAATGGAGAAATATATATTCAACCTACATTTCTCCAGATCACATGACCAGAACCATAGAAAATCATAACTTTCGAACAGAAAGGCCTAGGGACTTGAAATTTTCAGGATAGGTGTGGATCTGAAAAGTAGCGTTCACGTTTATCAATGAGCAAAATTTTACTATGGGTTCCGTAAATACGGTCTTTTGAAATTTTGTTTTCTCGATAATTTCGAAACTACGGATTCGATCGAGATGAAATTTTATATTTTAATCAAGAATGATATACTAAAGCAATATTTTGTCCAGATCGCATCACCAGAACCATAGAAAATTATAGCTTTTGAACGGAAAGACCTAGGAACTTGAAATTTTCAGGGTGGGTTTGGATCGCGAATATCGCGGTCACGTTCATCAATGAGCAGAATTAGACTAGGGGTTCCGTAAATATGGCCGTTCAAAATATTTTTTTCCTGATAATTTCGAATACTGATTGAATTGGAATGAAATTTTGCACATAGATGAAGAATAAAGAATTCAAACAACGTGCGTTGTCCAGATCGCATTACCAAGAACATAGATACCGTTGAAAATTCTAGCGAATTATCGAAAAAAAAATTTATCACTCAAAGCACTGACGTGAAGTCTGGAGTTTCGCCTCAGTTTGAAATTTTTTTGTACAGCTGTCATTAATTTCTTCAATTGGTTTCTAAATCTGGAAAATGCGAATCTACACACAAAGTGCAAGAACGAGCGCTCAAAAGCTCCCGACTTCATGGCAGTGCATTTTATAACTTTTCTATACATATTCTAGTGTGAATGAATGAAACCACTGTCGACCACCCAAATTTGTGACCACATACTCAACAATACATAAAATATTCATTGAAATTCATTTAGACAAAAAATAAAAGTTAAATGCCATTCAAGAATCTCATTTTATTGAATATGTATTAGCATATTCACACTCTGTATCCTAAGAATCATACGTATAAATAAGTATTACTGTTGAGGATGCTTTATTTTTAGTATTTGTGAGGAATTAAGATGTTATTCGATGAGAAGAAAAGGAGAGAACAATAGTTTCACAATCAATGAATCGATGTTAATTTGTTTGAAAATATTGAGCATTATAGAGTAGTTCCTCTAAAAAATGAAATCTACATTCGTATCAAAATGAAGTGAATCATAAAGTGTACATCTCGGAGAGTTGGTCCATAACACATGACAATTTTTTCATCTAATTACTAACATATTCAGGCCAATTATAATTTTATTTACACAAGAGATATACTTGACACAGAGATGAAAACTGTATGTTTTATGTTGAAATAGAGTTATATAATTTTAATATCTCATTTGTAGCAATAATTAAAAGAATCGGAACTTAAATGCTTATTGTTCAGTTTATTCATTCGATGAATCTATTGAGATTCTTGATGGTGAAATTGAATCTTGAATCTTCACCTAGGATAATAAGAGTCCTCTTATTAGTTCATGCGATATTGTCGCGATGTTACATCGTGGAATTCAAATATATCGATACGATGAAGGTGCCTACGAGTGATTTTTTCATTGTGTAGGAGTTTTAATGGTCCATTTCTATTGACGAGAGTAGGAAGAAGAACAAAACTCTGTAGTAATCGGAAACAATATATTTAGATCTATATTCAACAAAAAATTCTCATGGCAATCATCAGATTCAATGTAAAGGTGCGTCAATACATTTTAAAATAATAGATACCTGTCATTAAGTAACTCTGCATTCAATGAGAATTTTAATAACTGCGCGACAAGGCCACTACATTCATCCTATTCACAACGCTCATTAGCTAATCAAATTTAAACATACTAGGATTCTACTTATTTACAAATATAAACACAAGCACGTGTTCTAGAGTTTGATCAAAGTTTCTGCACAATATCGAACTTCTGTTGGAAATCCATCGAATCCTTTTTTGGATCAAAACGCTTTTTGGCAGCTAGTTTGGCACGTAGCTCCGCAGCTGTCATGTTGAGATTCAACACACCGTTTTCCTCAGTTTTAGTATCGTTATTGGTTTTTTTCTCGACCTTGGTGGAACCATCAGTCGGGATGATGGTGTCTACTTCGTCTGGGTCCACTACAAGTAGTTGAGTCTCTTCAGGCTGGCTCTTTATCAGCTCGACAACTTGTTTGTGGGTTTTTTGTGAGATGCTCTCGCCGTTTACCTCCAAAATCCTATTTCCTTGTCGAAGCCCGGCCGCTTCTGCTGGCGAACCTTCGTCCACTTTCCCGATGTACTGACCCGGTTTACCTTTTTCGGCGTGGAGGTTGAACCCGTAACCGTCGAAGTTATCCCATTTCTTGATGACACATAGGCGGGCCTTGGCGTAGAGGTTGTTCGAATCAGACATTTTCGAAATTGCTTCCGATACCACAACACACCAAATTGAACTGAAGGTTAGCGATACATCACTGAACAACTGCGGGACGCGATACAAGCCGATATCGTCACGATGGAAGTGGTACTGATGCACTGGCACTGGTAGTGGTATTGCAAGGTGCTGCCATGATCTCCCCCCCTGTCCCCTGTTTATTTGTGTGGTATGACAGGTATTGGTGTTGGTCAGCGAGGTTGGTTTTTTGTTTTGAATAACCACAACGTTGCCATGTTCTCTTTCTTGTGTTTACTATTCTTCGGTAGCCTCCGAGACGTTAAAGGGTTCAAGAATTTCAACAAAAGGGTTGCGTTAGGGGGTCTTAAATGGAAATAAGTACGGTGGGGAATCCTTTCAAACACTTCTGTCTATGTGTCTACCCGTTCATCTCTTGTTACTATCTTTTATCTTATAAATTCTTGTATTCAACTATGTTCCACAAATTTAAAAAAAAATCTATCTAGGCATTAAACGTAACATACTATGAAACCCTGCACATTTTAATCGAAAGTTTATTATTTCCAAGTCATTTTTGATTCCTCTCTAAATTCCACGAAATAATTCAACCTATCGAAAATTCTCTATTTACTGAAAAAAGATAAATAAATTCAAAACTCATGAACTATTAACCAAAACATTCGGATAACTTCTGTGTTCATTTGTTTTATTCGAAGTCATTGAGATTGAAACTTGAGGTGAGTCGAGTATTTACAGTTTTAGAAAAAATTTTTTTTTTCATTTGAAACTTCGTTTTCAGGCGCTCCGAATTAAAGCAGTAACAAAAATTCAGCATGCTAGAAAAAACTTTTGTTGAGGGTGATTCAGAGGAGCGTATAATTTTCTTCATATTGAACGTGCTGATTGGGATGATGGGAAGACACATCTTCAAAAAAAATCTATCCACGTCCCACATTATATTTCTTTTGTACTACAATAAAATACTAATAGACTCAAATTTATGACTCACTCAACCAAATCCTTCGGATAACTTATTCTGTGTTTATTTGTTTCATTCAAACAAAGTCATTGCTATTGAAACTTGGGGTAAGTTAAGTACAGTTTTAGCAATTTTTTTTTGTATTCGAAACTTGGATTTCAAGCGCTCCACTTTATAGCAGAATGAAAATTCAGCATACTAGAAAAAATTACGAAAAACACTGCCGTGAAAGCAGGAGCTTTTGAGCGCTCGTACATGCACCTTGTAGGTGGATTCGCATTTTCCAGTTTTAGAAATCAATTGAAGGAATTTTCGACAGCTGTCACAAAAATTCTGGAACTTAGGCGAAACTCCAGACTTCATGTCAGTGCTTTAGTGACCAATTTTTTTCCCGATAATTCGCTAGAATTTTCTAAGGTATCTATGATCTTGGTGGTGCGATCTGGACAAAACTTGGCACGTAGTTTGAATACATTATTCCTAAGCTAGGTGCAGAATTTCATCCCCATCCAATCAGTAGTTTCGAAATTATCAGGAAAAAAATATTTTGAACAGCTATATCTACGGAACCCCTAGTCTAATTTTGCTCATTGATGAACGTGGCCGCGATATTCGCGATCCAAACCCACCCTGAAGATTTCAAGTTCCTAGGCCTTTCCGTTCAAAAGTTACAATTTTCTATGGTTTCTATGGTTCTGGTCATGCGATCTGGACAAAATATTGTTTTAATGTATCATTCTCGATTAAAATACAAAATGGAGAAACCAAATTTTCAAACCACCGTATTTACGGAATCCCTAGTATAATTCTACTGATTGATAAACGTGAACGCGACATTTCAGATCCACACCTATCCTGAAAATTTCAAGTCCCTAGGCCTTTCCGTTCGAAAGTTATGATTTTCTATGGTTCTGGTCATGTGATCTGGAGAAATGTAGCTTGAATATATCATTCTCCATTAGTATACAAAATTTCGTCACGATCGAATCTGTAGTTTTGAAATTATCAAGAAAACCCAATTTCAAACGACCATATTTATGGAACCCCTAGAATAATGTTGCTCATAGATGAAAGTGATCACGACATTCGAGATCCACACCTATCCTGAAAATTTCAAGTCCCTAGGCATTTCCGTTCAAAAGTTACAAATTCTCTATGGTTTATATAGTTCTGGTCATGTGATCTGGACATAATCTCACATGTAGCTTGAACACCTCATTCTCCATTCAAGTGCAAAATTTCATCTCGATCGAATCTGTAGTTTTCAAGTAATCAGTGGAACAAAACTTTGAACGGCCATATTTATGGTCTTGGTGTTGCGATCTGGACAAAATTTGGCACGTAGTTTGAATTCATTATTCCTAAGCTAGGTGCAAAATTTCAATTTTCAATCCAATCAGTAGTTTCGAAATTATCAGGAAAAAAATATTTTGAACAGCCATATTTACGTAACCCCAAGTCTAATTTTGCTCATTGATGAACGTGGCCGCCATATTCGCGATCCAAACCCACCCTGAAAATTTCAAGTCCCTAGGCATTTCCGTTCAAAAGTTACAATTTTCTATGGTTTCTATGGTTCTGGTCATGCGATCTGGACAAAATTTCACATGTAGCTTGAACACCTCATTCTCCATTTGAGTGCAAAATTTCATCTCAATCAAATCTGTAGTTTTCAAGTAATCAGGGGAACAAAACTTTGAACGGCCATATTTACGGAACCCCTGGTGGAATTTGGCCCATTAACGAGCTTAACCGAGTCATTCGGGAACTGAACCCACATTGAAAATTTCAAGTCTCTAGGTTGTTCCGTTCGAGAGTTATCGTGCTTACGGCCGGACGGACAGACTCGGATTTTCCGACGGATTCGTCATCAGTGAGTCGAACATAGTCGATTGAGACCATTTTCGGCTCAAAATTCGAAAAATACAGACATCGTGACGAAATGATATAGCCCTCGTGTAAGTAGTACGAGCGCTCAAAAAAACACACATCTTCAAAAAAAAACTATCCACATTATCTGCATTTTGTACTACAATAAATAAAGTAGTAATAAACTCAAATTTATTATTTTCACCGACTCGCTCAACCAAAACCTTTGGATAAGTTCTTTTTTGTTTATTTGTTTTATTCAAACAAAGTCATTGAGTTTGAGGTAAGTTCAGTATAGTTTTTCAGCAGATTTTATTTTATATTTGAAACTTTGATTTCAGGTACACCAAATTAACGCAGTAAAAAAAATTCAGCATGCTAGAAAAAACTAGTTTCGTCCCCGGAGTGAGTAAAATCGCGAATTGAAATCACTTCTGTTTGAGGAGAATTCAGAAGAGCGTAAAATTTTCTTTATATTGAACGTGCTGATTGGGAAGACACATCTTCAAAAAAATCTATCCACATTCCACATTATCGAATAAACTAAAATTTATGATTTTCACTAACTCACTCAACCAAAACCTTCGGATTATTTCTTCTGTGTTTATTTTTTTTATTCAAACAAAGTCATTGAGATTAAAACTTAAGGTAAGTTAACGGCCAGAACTAGAGATAGAGAATGATATTCATAACAGTGCTGTGCCTCAGGTGGCGTAAGGACACAGTAACAAAGCCTACACAGAACACAACCGGGTCTCCTTACTCGCACAAGCTCTGAGCTTCTGAGGGGTCTCACAGAGACCTAGGAGAGTCGGGATATAAACAACAACAACAACAATGTCATGAAAAGATTTGGTAAAAATAAATTTTGTGAAATAATAAATATAACCCTGTTGTTAGGGTTTTCCTGACCGCTGTGCCTCAAATGAAGAAAGAGAGGCCACCCATAGTAGAACCCAATTTCATGACTCGCATAACAAGGTTTTCATATTTTTGCTCGATTCCGTATTCCTAACTTTGGTAAATTTAGTTATTTGTGTTAATTATCTATTTATGTATAATGTGTTACATACGTGACGTTTTTTTTTCTAGTTGATCCTCCTCCAAAAATCCTTTTCCAAAGCCATATTTCAATTAAACGATTCATACTGCGAAATAATTATTTTTTGTTATATTAGTCATCTGCATATATTCGGCTTTAGATATAGTCACAACTTTATACATTAGTTCTACGGAAGATAAAGGCAAAGTATTGATTGTGAATTTTTCCCCCTTCTCATTTGGACTCTTCTGTAAGAGGAAGTCCTATTTCTATAGAAATTACCTGAGATTTTCCTGAGAAATTCACACTTCATTTTATAATAAACATTACTTGCCGATGCAGCACAGTGGCGTAACGCAAAATTTGGAGAATTGAAAATATAGTATATTAAAGTATAAGTGGAAAAAAGGTCTTTAAAACACGCGCGATTTTTCATAATAAGTAGTAGGGTGAAACCGAAAATATCCAATATCTCAATTTTGTTGAAAGTGTTTTCAGAATTTGCTCCCCTCCATACTTAAAAAAGTTATATAGGGAGGGGGGTTCACGTTTCACGACTTAAGAACTGAAGAAATCATTCGAGAACTCCAATAGGTACCATTTTTGAAGACCTATCCATCGATACCCTACAAGTTTATGTCCACTGGATTTTTTTCATCCTCCCAATAACATGTATGTTATTGGGATTTTTTTTTCGTAATTGTACTACAACATTGTATATTATAGCGGTTCCAAGAACCTTCCAAATTTCATCAATCTAGTGCTAACAGTCTCACAGTAAAATTCCATTTTTGCCACTTGGCGATTGAAATTTTTCCTACTGTGTTTCTGAAACCAAGTTTCTTTTTTTTTTTAATTTTTTTCATAATTTCTTTTTGGTATATTATGTATAACCCATTTTACATATATAAATGAATTGTTTATTCAACGTATCCTTATACCTCTGCAAGTAGCATATTATTATTATTTCCCTTTTATATTGAAGAAAATATTCTGAATTTCTGCAAACGTTCACAGCATTTTTGCGCGCTCATTTCTATGAACAATAGTGTTATCATTTTGCCCAAATGTCTGTTATTTTCGAATTTTGAGCCAAGAGTGTTATCAAACTATTAGGTTAGACAGATGAAGAATTAGTGGTAAAATTCGATCATATGTGAAATTTCATAAAGATCGTATCAGAGATTTAAAAAAATTGTTTTTCAAAACTATGGTATCTCAGAAATTATTCGCCATATCCTGCTGAAATTTTGTGTCTACTTATGAGGCAACGTGGATATTCAAAATAAAAATTTTCCGAGTCCGAAGATCACAGATATCCTCTGACGTTTCTCTCGATAATCGTTTCAAACTTTGATGGGGTCACTTGCAGTTTCCAGGAATTTGGGATCAATTTGGGTAAGTTATGAACGTTATTCCAATGACAGTGCATTCATTTTTCCCATTCCTTCTAGAATGCAGTCGAAATTGATGATATCGAAAATGGAATGAAGTGAACTAATAAATAGAGGTGAGTAATGATTTATAAAGATTTTCTAGCCTCATAGGGATATTTACACTTGAAAATGGGGGAAAGTGATGATTTTTCGAATATTTTCCAGTCTCACGATACGTTTCGGTACACAGAAAAAAAAGTTGAGAGTTTCTGATATATTCAATATAATTCGGCGTTTCCATCTTTTGAATATGAAAATAAAGTGACAGTGTTTGTCATACTGACAATGAACACTGAAGGCCGTTTTGGTACATAGAAACAAGCGCGCAAACGCTCATCTTGACTTCACGTCACGTGCTTTTCGAATTTTTATATTCAAATGAGCCATCCCGAGATTTAGGATTTATTTCCAACTGAAATTTTCCATGGCTTGTATTGATATTAACAATAACTTTTGACTTTCATGGTTTCTTCGAAAAATTTGAAGGTACGCCTATGGGTTTTTCGAAAAGAAGTAATATTGGGAAAACTATGACAGGGGTTCTCTTCGGACTCAAGGAAGTTTAAAAAATGTACAGCCCAAGGTCTTTCAGAAATGTCTCTCCGTTTTCAATGGACTATGGTTGAATCATCTTCCATAGTAATCAACAAGGTATCTAATCTATTGCATCCGGAACTTGATGATAACATTAATTAAAACGCCGGATACATTTGCATGAGATTATAACATATTGTATATGATATAAATAATGCAATAACATCATTTGATAGGTTCGTCGAAGCACGTATTTCTGTCGAATGAACTGAAAACTGATATAATAATATAATATGTTCTTCCCTGTAGACCTTTCATTACACGGAACTTAATTAGTAAAGCCTGTAAAATCTACCGATTGAATTCTTCAACGAATCACTATCACTACCATAATACTAATATAATCGGAATGTTTTGCACCTCCATTACCAATGGTAAACAAAATCATTCAATCAAAAATGCCCACCCAGTAGGTAACAAGCGTCAGTTGTAGAACGAGTGTTTAATCTGATTGTATAGCTGTTGAAAGTTGGAAAATCCTATATTTTTTCCTTCAGCAATTCCCGAATATGTCTGTCCGTATGTTATGAAGAGCGTTTCTCGGAAAATATAAAAGCTAATTGCATGAAATTCTATACAAAAATCAGTTTCTATCCGGCACCGATCGTCTTGGCTCGAGAATCCGATTAATGAATTCGAAGAGATAAAATCGAGATACCAAAATTATTGCTGAAAGACTAATCAACATAGAATCATGAAATTTGGTGTTGTGTTGATAATATCTCAACTGAATCGACAAAAACCTAATGGTGACATGAAATTTTGAATTTTATTCTATTCAACTGAAATTTAGACGAATCGAATTAATTTGCTGCAAGTATTTCCTGGGGTTAAATGAGCAGAACCTGGTTTCAAAATTCTGGATTTCGCTCCACGTTTAGTTTTTTTTTTTCGATCTTTTCTTTTCTGTTGCTGGTTCCAGTGTAGTCACTATCATTATGTAATTAATAATTTCAAGATAGGAACATTTTTCTCTAGGGCAGGTAATGTCCAAATATTGAAAGTCGAAATTATAAGGGAATGTTATTTATATATGGTGTATTTCCTGTACCTACAACTCGATATTCATAGTGCCGAATTCGATTAGAGTAGTGAAAGTTAATTGAGGTATAATTAGAAAGACTGTATACTTAAGAAGAAGAATTCTTTATGCTATGCTATTCTCGTTCGTCATAATTTATGGAAATTTTGTATTTAAATTCATATTGTAACGATTTCTTGATAATTATCTCATTGAAAAATTATTAAGAAAAATGCTTTCCTAACATTTATTGAACCTTTCAAATTCTACTGAAAAATTGCAGTGATCTGTAGACCTCAAAAGCGGGATATTTGAAATGATGTTGAATAACAAAATAATTCATATGTTTTATTTTCATTCTCTATGTAACTGACATAACGAATGAAAACTATATTATTTACACTCTTTATATGTCATATGAATAACTTTAATGAAGAATAATAGGGAGCTATTATCACAAACAACTTTTCATTTGAAAATCAACAAATTTGAAGGCAATATTTATTTGCAACTCTATGCGCAGACTCGTTTTAAATGGCTGTGACTCAAATTATTGTCGGGCATTTACGAATGGAGACAACCTTCGATCGATAACAGAACTGTGACGTAAATTCGACTGTCAGTGGGTTCAGTGAATATTTGTGGTGACCAATAAGTTCTTACGAGTGTTGCAAGTTTAGTTATTTTATTAAAAATCGGAATATACTGGAAAATAATCTTCCAGATCCATTTTTCTGTTGAAAATAAAACATACACGCAGGTGCGTACGCAGACGTAGTGATAATATTAACTGAGCCTGCTCCATTTCTGATAAACGCGGGATGCGCTCAACTAAAAAGTATGTGTTTCACTGTTAAAAACCATATTTTACTCATAAAACCTTTGCTTGCAACCTCCTATCATTAATTGCAATGCATTGGAATGCCAAACCTTGGAAGCCATATTTCTTGCCTATCGCGTTTCTGGAACAGTTTGTTAAGCTGGCGCCAATTTGTAAATGTATTGCCCTTTTGCGCAAATACTGTTTATGTTCATGTGCATGCGTTAAAAATATGAAATACGAAAATACAAAACAATTTTCCTATGTAAAAATCAGTTTCTTATGTCGGAATATATTATTGAAGGCAAATACTCAATAAAGCATGATAATCTATGTTCTTCCGGGGTAAGGGGAACCATTGTATCAATTATTGATTTTATGTTGTTGCATTTTTGTATGTCCTGTTTCTATCTGAAAACACACAATTTATTATTGAAAACTTCCGTACGTTCATGAAAATATATTTATTAATCCCCCATTTACTCTGATGACATAAGTTGTTTTGACAAACATATAAATTGTTGATATTTCAAACGTAACCTCAAAAATTGGTTTTAATTTGTTTCTGTGAGTTTCGCCTGAGAATTTTTATCCTTAATTTCTTTATTTCAGAAGCTACCTCTTCTTCAAACAGCACCTTCAAAATTTGTGCAAAAATCTACAGTGTGTGCAATTATGGAGTAGGTTCATTTCAATAGTAACATGAATTTGAAGAATTCTCATTTGATATCAGAAAATTTATCAAAAGTAAGGGCATTTGAACGAAGAGCCGTACAATATTTTATACAAATAATATACATTCTTCTTTTGTGCAATTCAGACTTGTATATTGTGAAGGCAACACTGTTCTGTCTAATATCTGTAGATTTTTTTTGTGAGGATATAAAAGTACCGGTAGTGTGAGGTATTGGTCCTTTGCCCAGTTGTTTGTATAAATTTTTTTTCAGGTTCTGCCAAATCAATGTTATGATTAATTTATACTAATGATGAACTCTAACGGAAATCAAAATAATTCAGAACAGATAACGATGGTTGTAAGTTCTCCAGGGGAAATGTCGGTGGCATCTGATGATGACGATGATAATATGCCATCTTCTCCAGGCTCAGGTTATGAGGAAGGTCATGACCTGCTGGCAGCTGCAATGGGAGATGAAGTGACTGCGCAATTGGCTGCAGCTGGTAAGTTGAGTGAAATCAAAATGCTGTTTCTCCATTACAAACTTTATAGGACCAGTAGGTGTTGCTGCTGCGGCAGCAATAGTGTCTGCTAAAAAACGAAAAAGGTCCTACTCTTTTGAAACAAATCCTTCGATAAGAAAACGACAGCAAAATAGACTACTTAAGAAATTACGAGTAAGTTGATGAATTATAAATAGTTTAGCTATTTTGATTGTTTGTTTTTTTAGCAAACTATTGATGAATTCACAACACGAGTTGGCCAACAAGCTGTTGTCTTGGTTGCAACCCCAGGAAAACCTGTTACAAGTTATAAAGTTTTCGGAGCAAAACCTTTGGAAGATGTCATAAAGAATTTAAGGGGGATGGTTATGGACGAACTAGAGAATGCTCTAGCTCATCAAGCACCTCCTCCCATGCAGGATGATCCTACATTATTTGAACTGCCACCTCTAATTATAGATGGTATACCAACACCTGTCGAAAAAATGACACAAGCACAGCTTCGTGCTTTTATTCCATTAATGCTAAAATATTCAACTGGAAGGGGAAAGCCTGGTTGGGGTAGAGAAAGTACAAGACCTCCATGGTGGCCAAAAGAACTGCCTTGGGCAAATGTAAGAATGGACGCGAGAAGTGAAAATGAGAAACAGAAGGTTGGTATTATTAACTTTTTTAGAATATGTATGAAGATGACCTTGTCTTAATTCATGGAAATAAGTGACAACAGAGAAATCTCTAGTAAAGTTTGCAAGCCTAAATGATATACTAGATGAATATAAAGACTGCAATTCAGTCGTCTGTTATAGTTCGTGAGAGATAGCTTATTTTGATAACTGTGATGATTTGAACATTATACATGTAAATATTCGTAGCATCATAAGAAGTATGAGAATTTCCTTTGGTAAAGAATTCGATTTCTCAATGAGGCATTATGTAGCATGCTGTAATGAGATTTAATGATGTTTATCTTGACCACAAAATTTTTACAAGTTATGGTTAAGGAAAATGAAACTATGCTGTACATTCGGCAACTTATAGAGCTCCTTTAAGTAGTATGTATTCACAGAGAACTTGGGTGCACTACTTGAAAACACAATAAGAGATCAAAATAAGATTTTATTTGTAGGAAACATAAACATTAATCTGCTTGACATGGGATCTAGGGATTCAAGTGAATATTTAACCCTTCTGCTTGCATTGGTCATTTTTTCATATAGTATAGAATACTAGATTGGTGCAGTATAAAAACGATAATACCGAAAGATGATATACCCAAAACTTCTAAATATAAAACTGAAAAATAAGAAAAAGACAAAATGAACATAAAACATCATAGAATCAATCAGATTGAACTGAAAAAGATTTCAGAGGAAGTCGTATGGGAACCAGTGGTGATAAACGAAGATATCAATTTGAGTACAGAAAACTTCATCCATGAACTAATTGAATGTATAGAAAAATACAAGCAAACATATCAGTTTGATATCAAGAAATCCAAGATAAACATATGGATTACTCTGGGTTTGGTGATATCAATCAGGAAAAGAAATGACATGAAAAGACAGTGTGTGATATACCCGAATAACGTTGAAATTCAAAATAAATATAAAACCTATAGAGACAAACTTACTAAGCTAATAAAGAGAAGAACTATTACAAAGTCAAATTAAAGCAACACAAGAATGACCCCAAAGAAGCTGTGCAGATCATAAAAGAAGCCACACATGAACAAACAAAGAAGACTAAATGAAGTGCATTTACAATAATGTAACTTGAAAACTTATAACAAGAAGAAATCACTGAAAAACAGGTACTTAAGCCAAGTGGGATCGAATATGGCAGATAAAATAAAAAACCCTGCGAACATACATACAAACAAAAGGTATAATAAATCCTTTTTGAGCGCTCGTTCTACTCACACGAGGGCTATATCATTTCGTCACGATGTCTGTATTTTTCGAATTTCGAGCCGAAAATGGTCTTCATCGACTCACTGATGACGAATCCATCGAAAAATTCCGAAAAGTCCGGCCGGCAGTGAGCACGATAACTCTCGAACGGAACGGTCTTGAAATTGTCAGGTTGGGTTCGAATCTCGAATGCCGCGAGTAAGTTCGTTATTGGGCAAAATTCGACCAGGGGTTCCGTAAATATGGCCATTCGAAATTTTGTTCTCCTGATTACCCCGAAACAACTGATTCAATCGTGATGAAATTTTGCACTCAGATGGAGAATGACGTGTTCAAGCTACATTTTGTCCAGATCGCATGACCAGAACCATAGAAAATTATAACTTTCGAACGGAAAGGACTAGGGACTTCATATTTTCAGGATAGGTGTGGATCTCGAATGTCACGGTCACGTTTATCAATGAGCAGAATAAGACTAGGGGTTCTGTAAATATGACCGTTCAAAAATATCTTTTTCCTGATAATTTCGAAACTACTGGATTCCACATCATCATCATAGGTCCTGGTTTTTTGAAAAGGACTGGAATTTACTTCCCTTCGCCTTAAATATAATTTTTTCTTTTTCCTTCTATTGATTACTTGGAGAGGTCCTCCTCTCTTCTGCGTGGTTCTTGGCTATCCGTCATTGGCTTCTTTGCAAGAGATATTTCTTCTTGTCTGTGGTTCTGACTGGTATCATTACCATCCTTCTTATTTCTTTGTTTTCGTGTTCTTTCATCGTTTTCTATTGTCTTCTTGGTTTGTTTGTAAATTATTTCCTCGATTGTTGGTATTTTCAATTCTTCTCTTATTTGTTTATTGCTGACGTACCATGGGGCACCTAGAGCTATCCTTATTATTTTATTCAACGTACTTTGTAGATCTTTCTTTTTGCAACTTTCGACATTGAACCAAACTACTCCTGCGTGGTATTAGCACTGTTTTGATTATCTTCATCTTGTTTTCCAGTTGAAGTTTGCTGTTTGCATTTAGGAGCGGATATAAATACCCATGTAGTTGCCTTGTCTTCTTTTTGATTTCTTCCATTTGTTCGTTAGATTTCAGCTTTTTGTCTAGGGTCACGCCCAGATATTTGGCTTCATCTTCCCAGTCTATCTTCTGCTTTTCTATCATGATGTTCCCTGCTTTTTCCTTCTTCAAATTTGTCAAACCGTTTTCTATGCATTTATCTTGAACCTCCTTTTCTTGAAATAGCTCATCAGTTTGTCGACGTCTATCTGGAGTTGCTTCGTTATCGATTTCCTCATTCTGCTGGAATAGTATACAGCAGTGTCATCTGCAAACTGGGCAATCTTAGATCTTCCCATTTTTGGTATGTCCGACATATATATGTTGAACAGCAACGGTCCTAGGACCGATCCTTGTGGTACGCCGGCTTCAATTTTCCTGGTGGTTGACCTCGTACCATCTATGTTGATTTTGAATTTTCTTTCCTTCAGGTATGCTTGTATCAATCTAGTCAGTTCGGCTGGAAACTTCTACATCTTCATCTTGTATATCAGACCTTGGTGCCACATCTTATCAAATGCCTTTTCAATATGCAGGAAAACGGCTCCGGTGTCTGTAGATAGGTTCATCTTTTCTTTTATATCTTCTGTTGATCTGATCAGTTGGTGTACCGTCGAATGTTCCGTGCGGAAACCGAACTGGTGGTCTAGAATTATTTTCTTGATTTTCACGAAATCTGCTATTCTTCTGTATATCACTTTCTCTATCACTTTGCTCAGTGCAGGAAGTAGGCTTATAGGTCTACAGTTGGTTGGGTCGTTTTTCTCGTTTTTCCCTTTTTTCCATATCAGTATTGTGTCGGATATCTTCAATTTTTTAGGGTAATTTCCTGTTCGTAGCATAGCCCTGGCAATTTCTGCTATTTCTTCTTGCGATTCATATGGTAGGTTATTGAGAGCCTGATTTTGGATTCCGTCGATTCCGGTGGCTTTTTCTGTTTTTCACTTCTCCAATAATTTCCTTTATTTCGTCTCTGGTTAGTTCATTAATTTCTTCTTTTGTTCCATAGAGGTCGGTGGCTGGTATATTCCCAATTTCTTCTACTGACTTGTTGAACTTGTCGGCGTTGTTCTTCGGATTCGGCTTGAATTGTTGCTCTAGCGAGTCGGTGAACATTTCAGCTTTTTCTTCGTTGGTAATTGCTTTCTGAATTCCTTTTGTTAGTTTTGGATTCTTTGTTTTCGTTTTCTTCCCGGTTAATGCTGATGCCATTTGCCATAAGGATCGATCTTCTGTATCTAGATTCTCTAGCTTTTTGTCCCATTCTTCCGTAAATAATTCACGGACTCTGGCTTTCACCTCATTGATTAGTTTATTTAGTATAGTTGTGTGGTTTGGTTGTAGTGTCCGTCTATACTGTTTCTTGGTCTTCCTTCTTCCTCCAGTAAAATTTGCACGTCTACAGGTAAAGGACGTTTCTTCCTACTTGTTTAGTTTTACTAGACTGTTTGGGCTTCGATGATTCTCCTCTCTAAATCTTCGATTGCTTTATCTATTTCTTCTTCGTTCTTTATCTTCACACTTCTGGATTTGAAGACTTCTTTGAATTTCTTCCAGTTTATTGTTTTCCTATTGGTAGGTGATCTGTCAGTTTTTATTTCCAAAGTCAGGATCACAGGGCAATGATCCGATGATAGATCCATCTTGGTTTCAATTTCATAAATTTTTCTTACGTCCTTCATTTTTGCTATATCCAGGACATCCGTCGTTCCTGTTGCGACATGGATGTGTGTGGGGTCATCTGGGCCGACAACTAGTAAATAAGATTCGATGCAGAAAACGGAAAACTTTGAAACGGAACGCAGCGACGATCTGAGAAAAATTCCCCATTCACGCCACCTGTTGGCTCAAAAAAGCAAACGTCTTCCAATATCTCTAGGTAAACGAAACGACTTCCTAGCTCCCCGACAAAAACCAACATATGTACGAACCGCAAACATTGCGGCATAATCGTCACATGTGGAAATATGGGTTTAAGCTATCCAACCTTATTCGTCCGAATAAGACAAGAATAATATATTGGCTGTTTATCTCGAAATTCAAATTACATGTAGTGAAACTAAAAAAAAAAAATTCTTCAATTGGTTTCTGAAACTGAAAAATGCGAATCTACCTACAAGGTGGACCCTGTCTTCACGGCAGTGCTTTTCGAATTTTTCTTTACCCCAATTAGTGAGGCAGTTAATATTGAAAATAGGAGAACTCAAATGCAATGTGGCTGCTGGGGAAGATGACATTAGTGCTGAAATAATAAGAAAACACAATAAAATATTACTACAACCCCTTATTTATATAATAGATATAATATTCGCAACAGGAGTCTACCCAGATACATTCAAGAGTGCATTGATTATACCAGTTCACAAACAAGGTGACAGAAAACTATCATCTAATTACAGATCAATCGCTATAATCTGCACAGTGGGCAAAAAAATGCATAAAGGTTGAGCTGACCTCATTATTGGAAGAGTGCAATGTAATATCAAATCGACAGTTTGCTTTCAATAAAGGTAACGGTACAGAAAAGGCACTATGTGAGGTTATGGAATGTATATTTGAACGTCTGGAGGTCGGAAATAAGGTGAAGGGCATTTTCTTGGACCTAACGAAGGCGTTTCATTCAGTGCAGCATGATATTCTATCGGAAAAAATGGAAGAGATTGGTATCGGAGGAACCAACTATTAAAGTCGTATCTCGACAATAGAAACCAGAGTGAGAGTATCGGATGCTAAAAGTAGTTTCTTTACTGTGTGATGTGGAGTACCGCAGGGAACGGTCCTTGGGTCACTTCAATATAATATCTTCGGAAATAACATACTTTCCATTACTCTATGAGCAATTTGTATTTTGTTATGCGGATGACACTGTTACCATAATTGAAGACGCAATAAGTGTAATAAAAAACTGGTTAGACCACAACTTGCTTACATTGAATACAGATAAAACCAAAGTCGTGTTGTTTGGACGAAAGAAGAATAGTCTTCTGAATGGTTGATTCAGAAAACAATGAGGAATGTGAGTCCATAGGTTTTCTATGCAGAGGTGAGCAGAGTATCGCCAGAACTACCCATGTTAAATACCTGGAAATAATAATGGATGAAAATTTAACATTTTTTTTAAATCCTTTATTGAAAAATTTACAATCTACTCATATATGGTAGTAAATTTCATGTTATTGAGAGCATTAGCGACATTTCTACTAGTGGTGCTGTGGAAGGTCTTGGGTCTTTGGGGTAAATTTTTTTGAGTCTCCTGTTGTCGTTTGTGACGTACCACGGTGCATCGGTAATCAATCAAATTGTCTTCGATTGAAACCGCTGGATTACTTTTTGTCTTGTTGTTTTTTGCACAACCCCATAGTTGAACGCCATATGACCAAATAGGTTTCAAAATCGCTTTGAATAGTGTAAGTTTTTTTTTGATGGACAATTTTGGTTTCTTCCCAATCAACCAGTACTTCTTCTCGAGTTTCAAGTCTAGATTTTTTCTTTGGTCATCCTCCATGTTTTGTACCAGTTTTTTATCTGAAAATCTAACATGGAAACAACTAGTAAAATATGTAGCAACTAAGATAAGAAAAATTAATATATAAATTCAAGGAACTGAGATGTATACTTCACAGGAAACTGATGCTGGGAATATATTATGCGTTTGTGAATCAATTATGAACTATGGTATGGGGAGGAGCTTACAAAACAAACTTCACAGTACATAATGAAAACCATGTTCTTCAAGGAACGTAGATTCCCCACCAGACTACTTTTTGAAGAAAGCTTATTGCTAACGATTCACCGGTTGCATAAAAAATTGCTGATTCGCTTAATGATCAATACTTCACTCCTTAGGTCAGAGATAAAACATAACAGGAACACTAGAAGTGTATCATGCCGGTATGTGCAGATAGCCAATACCAGATTAACACTGTCCAAAATATCTTGGTTCAAGGATATATAACGCAGGCCAACACATATTTCGGTGTCGGCGATTTTTCAACTGTTCTTGGTTAATTTTTGGACGCAGAATCCGAAATAGCCGTCAGATTTTGCCTATCAGATCTATTTTTGAGATATGCTACATTTAGCATTTTTGAGCACTCGTACTACTTACACGAGGGCTATATCATTTCGTCACGATGTCTGTATTTATCGAATTTTGAGCTGAAAATGTGCCGTAAGCACGATAGCTTTCGAACAGGACAACCTAGAGACTTGAAATTTTCAGTGTGGGTTCAGTTCCCGAATGCCTCGGTTAGGTTCGTTAATTGGCCAAATTCCACTAGGGGTTCCGTAAATATGGCCGTTCAAAGTTTTGTTCTCCTGATTGATTGGAAACTACAGATTTGATCGAGATGAAATTTTTCACTCAAATAGAGAATGAGGTGTTCAAGCGACATATGAAATTTTGTCCAGATCGCATGACCAGAACCATAGAAATCATAGAAAATTGTAACTTTTGAACGGAAACGCTTAGGGAAATTTTCAGGATAGGTGTGAATCTCAAATGTCGTGATCACGTTCATCTATGAGAAAAATTATACAAGGGGTTCCGTGAATATGATCGTTTGAAATTTAGTTTTCTTGATAATTTCAGAACTACAGATTCGATCGTGACGAAATTTTGTATACTAATGGAGAATGATATATTTAAGCTACGTTTCTCCAGATCGCATGACCAGAACCATAGAAACCATAGAGTATCATAACTTTCGAACGGAAAGGCCTAGGGACTTGAAATTTTCAGGGTAGGTTTGGATCTCGGATGTCTCGGTCTCGTTCATCAATGAGCAAAATTAGACTAGGGGTTCCGTAAATATGGACGTTGAAAATATTTTTTTCCTGGTTATCTCGAAACTACTGATTGGATTGGAATGAAATTTCACACCTAGCTGAAGAATAATGTATATAAACTACGTGCGAAATTTTGTCCAGATCGCATCACCAAGTCCATAGATACCGTGGAAAATTCTAGCGAATTATCGAAAAAAAATTGGTCACCTAAAGCACTGACGTGAAGTCTGGAGTTTCGCCTAAGTTTGAGAATTTTTATTGACAGCTGTCGAAAATTCCTTCAACTGATATCTAAAACTGGAGATTGGGAATCTACCTACAAGGTGGATGTACGAGCGCTCAAAAGCTCCTGACTTCACGGCAGTGCTTTTATAATTTTTTATTTTCAACTTTTGTATATTTCACGTCATAGCTATTACTTTTGCCAGTTAAAAAAAAACACATGGATTCAAGCATTTATTCACAGAAACATATAGATTTAAGTATTTATTACAACATTTACAAACATTAGTCACTTGTCACTTAAGAATTTCCTCTTATATGACTTTCTGGCATGATTTTTACTAGGGTAGTTTCGCTGAAGGCTTCCAACAGTAGTCGGCCATTATGTGGATATCCCGTCGTCCTTGATATCGATCTTCCATAGTTTTGATATCCTGATGGAATTTTTCTTCCTGTTCTTCACTTAAATCCCTCATGTTTTCTGGAAAGCGATCTAGGTGGCTGTGGAGGTAGTGAACTTTTATGCTCATATTACAACCGAGAGTATTAAAATTTGAAAGCATAGTTTCAACTAATTGTACGTAATTCTCTGCTTTATGATTTCCAAGAAAATTTGGTTGTACTTGAACAAATGAACACCAAGCGTTAGATTAACTCTCGTTCATGGATGTGGTGAATTGAGGATCTTTAACAAGTTTACGTATTTGGGGGCCATCAAATATACCGGTTTTTAGTTTTTCCGTACTAATCCCGAGAATTTGCCTGACAAGTACCTTAAACCCAATCTCGATTTAAAGCTTTCACCAATTGCTTCATCAGCCCCACCTTAATATAATATGCAAAGGCGGAAGTAATATTTTTTCTCTCATCACCAAAGCTTTGTTGATAACGTTATGTTTTCCTTGAATCAAGACATCTCTTGGAGGCCAATTTCTTTTAATCCAGTGATCATTGAGCGCTCGTACTACTTACACGAGGGCTATATCATTTCGTCACGATGTCTGTATTTTTCGAATTTTGAGCCGGAAATGGTCCCAATCGACTAGTTCGACTCACTGATGACGAATCCGTCGGAAAATTCGAGTCTGTCCGGCCGTCCGTCCGTATACACGATAACTCTCGAACGGAATGTCCTAGAAACTTGAAATTTTCAGGGTAGGTTCGAATCTCGAATGCCGCGGTTAAGTTCGTTATTGGGCAAAATTCGCCGAGGGGTTCCGTAAATATGGCCGCTCGAAATTTTGTTTTCCTGATTACTTTGAAACTACAGATTCGATCGAGATGAAATTTTGCACTCTAATGGAAAATGAGGTGTTCAAGCTACATGCAAAATTTTGTTCAGCTCGCATCACCAGAACCATAGAAACCATAGAAAATTGTAACTTTTGAACGGAAACGCCTAGGGACTTGAAATTTTCAGGATAGGTGTGGATCTCGATTGTCGTGATCACTTTCATCTATGAGCAAAATTATACCAGGGGTTCTGTAAATATGGTCGTTTGAAATTTAGTTTTCTTGATAATTTCCAAACTACAGATTCGATCGTGACGAAATTCTGTATACTAATGGAAAATGATATATTCAAGCTACATTTCTCTAGATCGCATGACCAGAACCATAGAAAGCATAGAAAATCATAACTTTCGAACGGAAAGGCCTAGGGACTTGAAATTTTCAGGATAGGTGTAGATCTGAAATGTGGCGTTCACCTCTATCAATGAGCAGAATTATACTAGGGGTTCCGTAAATACGGTCGTTTGAAATTTTGTTTTCTCGATAATTTCAAAACTACGGATTCGATCGAGATAAAATTTTGTATTTTAAACGAGAATGATATATTAAAGCAACATTTTGTCCAGATCGCATGACCAGAATCATAGAAACCATAGAAAATTATAACTTCCGAAGGGAAAAGACTAGGAACTTGAAATTTTCAGGGTGGGTTTGGATCGCGAATTTCACGGTCACGTTCATCAATGAGCAAAATAAGTCTAGGGGTTCCGTAAATATGGCCGTTCAAACAATTTTTTTCCTTATAGTTTCGAAACTACTGATCGGATTGGAATGAAATTTTGCACCTAGCTGAGGAATAATGTATTCAAACTACGTGCAAAATTTTGTCCAGATCGCATCACCAAGACCATAGATACCGTAGAAAATTCTAGCGAATTATCGAAAAAAAATTGATCAGCTGAAGCACTGACATGAAGTCTGGAGTTTCGCCTAAGTTTCAGAATTTTTTTGACAGCTGTCGAAAATTCCTTCAATTGATTTCTAAAACTGGAAAATGCGGATCCACCTACAAGGTGCATGTACGAGCGCTCAAAAGCTCCTGCCTTCACGGCAGTGCTTTTCTAAATTTTTTTAGATCTGCTGTCCAACGGCGTAAAAAACAAGGAAATTTTGTACATCCACTCTCACTTGCCATTTTTAAATCAACACAAATTAACCATTTATGTTCATCATATTTGATTTTTTTCAAGACAAGCGCAATTGTTTTATATTCCTCCTTCATGGTAGTAGAATGACCAAAAGGAATTGAACCATATTTGTTGCCGTTATGTAAAAGGACGTCATGTACGACCAAAGAACGTTGTTCCTAACTTGGAAGGAGGGGGGGTTTACGTATCTCAAAAACTAGAGCTGATAGAAAAAATCTGGTAGCATTTTCGAAATCAGCACATTCAAAATAATTTGTTGGATTTTTTCATTTTGTTTTCCTGTGTAATCGGCTACCAATTGAGTTCAGAGCAGCTGAATAGAGGAACATTAAAAATAAGATTACTGAATAGATCAGACAAAGCAGCACAAACCCATAATGATTGCACACAGATCTTCGAATCCATCGCAGAGCTATAAGGCCGAAAATCAGGGATAAGCAGACAGAGATTTACTTAAATTTATTATTGTGTTTGTTATTTGATTTTATTGTATAAGTTGTTTGGTTGCCAAATGTATTCTATTTTTTTTTTTCAGATATCCTGGACGCATGCATTGAGGCAAATTGTCATTAATTGTTACAAATTTCATGGAAGGGAAGACCTGTTACCAACATTCACGGAGGAAGATGACAAAAACAACATACAATTACATACCAATGTCAGTAGTTCTGTTGGTGTACTTAAAATGCATTCATCGGGCATGGTCCCAACTCATAAGATACAGATCCAAGCTAACGGCTCGCCTCAAATTATAACAACTTCGCCGGATGGCTTATCAGGTTCATCTGCGCAGGTCTGCTTAGATCCTGCAGGCTATAGCTCAGACGTTGATGTGTGTAGATTATTTACCAATACTATGGATGTTGTCTGTGTTAATATTCGAATCTGTGGTCATTTCATCTTTTCTTTATTATTATTAGCTTAGTTTATGGAAATGGATGTTTTCTGTTCATTTAAGTTGGACTTGAATTATTGTGTCAAGATGTAGAAAGAGGCCTTAATAACCATTTTCCAAAAAAGCGATTTCAATTATAGTGTTCTATGGGAGGTTGGTTCACTATAAACGAAATCGCTTGAAAGGGGACACATATTTCAGGTGTCATTCCCTCCGGACACAGTAATATATATTCTGGTTTATTTTACTTGTAGACGAAAGTATCTTGAGTGTGTTGCTTATAGTGTCGTGCATGTCATGTCAATAATTTTCGTATTAGAAAGGACGTCTCTGTGCATTATTTCACGAGTGATATGTTGGTGGAAAACTATTATCTCAATAATTCATGTTTCTTTCAGATTTCATTATTATTATTAGGAGTTGGAGGTTACTAGTGCACATCAACCTTTCATGTCCTCTTTTCTTGAGCTGATCGAGGTGTATCTCAAACTGCAGCTTGCCATCCAGTTCCAGTGTTTAAATGAACTCCAGTACCTGAGACGGTTTCATTAGAGGATAGGCCCGAGAATTCTTTGCATTGGCTTCCAATAGCGAAACATTCTGTTATTGTGATCAGGAGTTTTGTCTTCTTTCCACAGAACCTACATTCGACTATTTTCACAAGATGCTTTCTGAGAAAGGTAGCCTGTGAGATGTAGCATATTCTTGATGAGATCAAGATAAGTTTTTGAGCTCTCACTGCTGAAGTTCTGAAAGAACTGGTTGGAATGCTCCAAACCTGGAAGATTCCGCCAGAATGCTTCCTTGACCTGTTCTTTATAGGTGTGTATAAGCCGCAGGAAGGTTCTGTACCTACAAAGGGGCTTGCAGCCACTTCTCTGGGTAGTTTCCCATGAGTGTTCAGATCACAGACCAAAGAGGTCCTTTAATTTTTGACTAGTTTGTTGGGTTCACCCAGTAATTCCTATGGGTGGATCGCTAGGTTGCATCTCTTAGAACTTTTTTTATATTGATTTATGGGGGGTAGAATCTCTTTTCCAGTCTTTCTTTTGGCTCAGCTTTGTGGTGAAACAACTTTCAAAGCTAAGACAGAGTAAGTGATGATCAGGCTCTGAGATTTACAATCCCTTCACAAGATATTATGAAAGTAGCCTCATGGGGACTCCTATAAATCACTATTACAGATCTCTAATTATCTCTAGTTGGGTACTTTCACATGATGGGCTTTCATAATTTTAAAACATTTGCTAACGCTGAATAATGAGATTTTTGAGCTCTATGACATAGTTTGCTTCCATCAGCAGGAATATAGGAGAACATAGTATCTTAATTTTTCAATCGAAACTTTAAACAATAGAAGAAGATAAAGAAAAGATATGTTTTTCTCTGACAAATGGCTATCGACTTTCGTCTTTCTGCCAGTATAATAAACATTTTTTTATATACATTTTTTCTAGAAATGGAAGAGTAGATGATTATATGTTTATAAAAAAAAAGACATCAAGGTGCCGGTGTTTCCTTATTGTTTCCATTAGGGGCTTGATGGGGTATGTTCTTTTGTTTCGCTGTGTCGAATATTGTAGAACAACGGGCTGGAGGTTTTGTCACTGCTCGCAAATTTCTTTCATAAGGTTTTGAATTTTCTTAGAATCGGTTCTATCTTCATTCTATCATAGAGAAGGTCGGGTTTTGGCGCGGATTTCTTGGATGGCGTATTTTATGTTTATGTTTATGTTCTCAAACTACTGCGTTCTGCTACATCAATATCTTCTACAGTTATTGTATATTAGATGTCTGTATTCTAATATCGGTCAGCATATGGTTTGGTAGATTATTGAGGCTGTTGTTTGGTTTATTTCGCGATTTTTGTAGGTGAGGGATCTAAAATGCTTTGATTTAGCAATTATTTCTCTTTTTTTTTGTTGACATTTTGACAGTCGGTGAGTTGTCTGATATATTGTGTAATTTTGATTTGTCAGGGTTTGGCACAATTCTCCATTTTTCATCCATAGTGGCTTTCCAGCCACCGTCTGGGGCGCCCCAGGAGTGCTCCAAACCAAAGTTTGACATAAGTTTGACCAATCCAGTGCCGGAGTGTCAAGCCCTCGCCCCTCCCATTGGTGCACCACTCGAATTTTCGGGGCTTCAAGCGTAACACGCACCTGGCTGGAAGCAGTTCATGTCATGACTTTTTTACATGTGTTTCGTGATTTCTCCATTGTGTAATTCAGATTCTTGCTATTAGTTCCAGTATCATCAGCATATTATTTTTCTAGTTCTTCTGTCACTTTGTATATATTGTGTACATAAATTTTATATAGGTGTGGTGATAATGGGGAGCCTTGTGGTACACCTTGTTGAGGAGAAAACGATTCTGGGAGGTTTTTTTTTTTATTTTAACCATCGCGTTTCTGCGGAATTCGAAATTCCCCCTTTTATTTTGTAGATAGACTGGGTGTTAATTTGCTGGAGTTCGTGTAGACGACCTTCCTGCCACACACTATCAAATGCTTTATTGATGTCCATGAATATGGCTTCTGATGTGGCCTTTTTTTATTGGAGCTATAAAGCTGTGAAAGAGGGATGTTTTCGCGATTTTTTCCTGAAATTGGCAAAAGTGTGATGGGCCGATAGCTAGACAGTTGGTTGTAGTCTGTGATGTGTTCAATAGTGCCCTTTTTCCACTTTGTTGGGGAGTATCCAGTATTTAGACAGTAGTTGAAAATCCTCTTTATCATGAACTTCCGGACTACATTGGCGTCATATTTTCCTGGTTACGTTGTTATAACCAGGTGCTGTGCATCAGTTATCTCTGAAACTGGGTCTATGTTATTTGTATTGGCTGCTTCTCTGTAGTTTTCTATTTGGGTTTTAAAATTTTGGCCATAAGTTGGGAGTGTCCTTTGAGGTAAATATTTCTTGGTAATATTCTTTAAATGCTGAGGCTATTTCTTCATCTGTATTGCATGTTTTTACGTTTTTCGTAATATGGCTTATGTAAGTTTTTGTGTTGTATCTAGTGAGCATCTTTATTTCTTGCCCTTCATTTCATTGATCTTTACACATGTTTGGATCCATTTGGTTGACCTATTCAGTTTGTGAATTTCTCTGTTGAGTTTTTTTATAGAGCATACTTTGGTTGGGTTAGGTTCTTTCTCAGTTGCGAATAAATCTTTCGCCTTCAACAATATTCAGTGCCCATTTGCACTTTTCTCTCTAAATTGACAATCATTCTAAAAGGAGCCTTACGAAAACACGTTCGATTACTAGGATTAATTTCCGAGCCTCTGAATGATTGGCTTTATTTCATAGCCCATTCTTAAGAAGTGCCACTATAACTTTTGATCTCTCGCTGTTGTTTGTAAGCTCGAAAATGAAACTGTGTTGGGAATAACTCGAAAGTTATCGCCATTTTTACACAAACCATTGCATTATAAAGTATTCACAGCTTTCTCTACCCAAGAATATTCCATTGTGAAAGGAGATTATTAAGTGAAAATTATTATTCATTCAAAAACGTTATGCGTTTTGGCGCTACAATTGAATGTCCTGCTCTTGTCGTTCTTTTAGCGTCTTCTGCGTTCTTGGATGCAGCTACCTTGTCTTGCATGTGGTTCGTTTTTTTTTTGTTTTGCTCTTCCTTTCGTTTTTCTTTTCAAATGATTCATTATATCTGAAAAATCTCTTGAATATATTGAATTGATGTGGCCGATACTTGATGAAAATCCATAATTTCCTTGGTATTCACTAATCCATTAGACAACGATTTTCACTGCTTAGAGATTTACTATACCTTTTGAGTAGTCGAAATCTTAGTCTAATGGATAAGTGAATACTAAGTCTCTTTGAATATCTTTAAATTTCCATTTGTATTGTAATTATTATTCTCTTATTTATTATTTTTTTATAAAACCTCTGATCTTTTTTTTTCAATTGTTTTAAGTTATATAGTTTCTGTCTTCTGTTGAACTAGAATGGTTTTTTTTTTATTTATCAATTGCAATATCGAGTATCCACAACACAGGCCGACTCGCCTCATCTTACCCAGTTTGAAATTTCTTTAAAATAATTTATACAATTCACATGAACTTTCGTTTACTGCACTTATATAATATTCCTAGTTTTCCACCTGATATCACAAAAGAAATGTTTTTTTTTTGAGTTCGTAAATATGCCTGTCATTTGCTGAAAGCCTGATCTTGAAGTCTTATGTACCTATTTGTAAATTGGAAATGTCCGAATAAATATGAAAAGTCTTTCTTAGGGGACCCAGTATCTTGCTGAAAGCAACTCCGATGAAGTTCACTACAACGTAAGCCAACACACTTTGAAATACTTTGTCTTGAGGTGAAGTAAAGTTTTGGAAGTAGTCCATGTTTTTTTTAGGCTCCATATGCCACCTTAGCTTGGTTTTGTTTCTTTTCATTAATTCACAATCATTTTGTCATTCAGAAGAGCACTTCAATTTTCTCTGATGCATTAATTTTTATTTATTTTTTTCTTCAATAAATGCATGAGTGTGGTGTGAAAATGCACCAAATTCCATGTTTTCAGAGAAAATTGAAACAACGAATGTTTTTGGGTCATTATATTTACGTTTTTCATTTGTAGATTGCTACACAGTATACTCCTACTGTATTACACACCATCACTAACGCTGACGGTACTGTAAGCATTGTCCAAGTTGATCCAAATAACCCCATAATCACTCTACCTGATGGTACAACTGCCCACGTCCAGGGTATGGCCACTGTAAGTACATTTCAGTAAAAACTCCCTTTCACAGAAAAGAGAATTGGACTGAAGCCTATAATTCTTATGGTTTATCATTTCAAATCGTTGGAAAAAAACGCGTAATTCTCGCAGTTATATTTGGGGTACTAGAGAAAATAATTCTCCGTCCAGAGCTCTTTTTGGAAATTATAAGTGTAAAAGTTGGATCCTTTATTTTTAATTAATTTAATTGTTGTTTCATAGCTACAATCGAGTCAAGGAGATGGAACGCCAGTTCACACAATTCAAACGATAACAGAAGGTGGTCAGGCAGGCGAGGTGGTGGATCTGAACTCTGTTACCGAAGCTACTTTGAATTCCGAAGGACAAATTATATTAACAGCAGAAGACGGACACGGTAAACTCATTACTTCTCATAATTATAATGAATTCATTGAGCATATAAGGTAGAAAATTTGCCTTATATGTACACAGCTAATTTTAGCAGGATATGGATAATAGGTTCTGAGATAGCAAAGTTTCAAAAATCAATAAAAAAAAATATCTACTAGTGATGCGATCCTTACGAAATTTTACCAACAACGAACTCAACCGGCGCATTCAGAACTGAAAATTTCAAAGCTCTAGGCCTTTTCTTTCAAAAGTTATCGTGTTTACAACCGGACGGACGGGCATAATTGAATTTGACCACTAATTCTCTGCCCATCCTACATAATCGTTCGAAACCATTCTCGGCTTAAAATCCAAAAATTTCAGACATTTGAGCAAAATGATAACCCTAATTCTTGCAAATTCCTTTCTGTCCCTCCATTGATATGATAATTATGCGCGTTTTCCACAAAAATCTATCATGTTTTGAAATACGTGAATTCATCAATAAGACATCTTTTTTTATTGCAATTTTTTTTCAAATTTTTTTTTCGATATCCGCAAAGTGAAAATTATTCTCGTAATTAGCCCTAGAATATAAATCGTAATAACCAATACAAGAAAAGTTAATGCTTTTTCGTCGTATGATGCTGTAAATAACCTTTGATCATATCGACATGGAATTTTTTCAGTTAATTCCTGCAAATTCCTTTCTGTCCCTCCATTGATTTTATTATTAAATTATGCGCGTTTTCCACAAAAATCTATCATTTTTCAGAATACGTGAATTCATCAATTTTAGAAGACTTCGTTGACAACTTTTTTTTATTGCTATATTTTTTCGATATCCGCGAAGTAAAAACAATTCTCGTAATTTGCTCTAGAATATTAATCGTAAAAACCCATAGAAAATAATCTCATCGAATAATGCTGTAAATAACCTTTGAGTGTTTCAACATGGAATTTTTCCAGCTAATTCCTGCAAATTCCTTTCTGTCCCTCCATTGATTTTATTATGAAATCATACGCGTTTTCAACAAAAATCTATCATGTTTTAAAATACCTGAATTCATCAGTTTAAGAAGACTTCGTTGACACCTTTTTTTTATTGCCATATTTTTTCTAAATTTTTTTTCGATATTCGCAAAGTTAAAATTAATTCTCGTAATTAGTCCTAGAATATAAATTGAAAACCCATAGAAAATAAGGTATTCAAGGTTTTTTTGTCGTATGATGCTGTAAATAACCTTTGATTGTTTCGACATGGAATTTTTTCAGTTAATTACTGCAAATTCCTTTCTGTTCATAGAAACAAGCGCGCATAAACGCAACATTGAAAGATATCGAACATAGTCATGAAATTAGAAGCATATGTTGACTATGTTACGCAATCGACTAAACTTCACCACAAAGCTTTATTGCTTGTGAACCTTTTTTTGGAGAAAAGTAAAGTACATATCTAGTTTCGAGAATGAGTCGAGTTATTTGGTGGAATATAGAGGAAACAAAGTGTTGCGGATGGATCAAATTTGCTGCGGTTTCAATTGAATACATTGGGATACATTTAGATTTTCTATGCTCAATCAACCTTTATCAAATGAAAATTTTTATTCTGATGAAAATTTAAGTGAAATCGAATGGTTTGGATATCCATTTCATCATAGTTTTGAAAAAGCTCACAAGTCATAAGATTACACTGCAGAATAATAATTTACATGATGGCATTAATTTATCAACTAGGTATTGCATTTTTTAATAAATTTTTAATATGTTTTCCACAGAATACCCCGTTTCAGTAAGTGGTGTCATCACAGTTCCTGTTACAGCATCTATGTATCAAACAATGGTAGCCAATATACAGCACCTTCACACGAACAGTGATGGCACTGTTTGTGTAACGCCTGTTGTTCAAGTCCCAAAAGTGAGTACAGTTTATCTTAGAACCAGTGTTGCATGAGTAATTGTAGTATTTGTAACCTCTTGATGACATTCTTCCAGCCATAGTTTAACTATTACAGCATGATTCTGAATAATTAATTTGATGATATTAAAATTCCATAAATTAGTGAGGAGTAGTAGTAGTGGTAGTAACTATTATTATTTATGCATAAACGATTAATTGATCATCCAGAATTGGTGAAGATTTATTTCCGAGTTCATTTATAATGAGCCCTCAATAAAAACATGGTCAAGAGACTCTCCAAAGTAGACCATGGCGTTTATCATAGAACCATTTCATTGTGTTTCCCCTTATCCGTAACGTGCTCTAATGATATAAGCTAAGCCATATGTTGGAAATCCCAAGGCTAGCTTTGACCTTTAGCACATTACTAAAGGTGCATGAAAGTACTTCAAATCTTTGTTTCCTTGCTTTAAAAATACATATTCAATTTGATATAATCGAACTTTATAGAATTTTGCGCAAATTTTTGAACAAGCATGTTGCTCTCTGTTTTATTCAACTCTTTCTACTCTATGATGCATGATTTTTTCTGAACAGATCTAAAGTGTCAAAATAAGACGAAGGTCCATTTGAAATTAATTGTTCTTATTTTGATTTCCAGGAGATTTCTCAAGAAGTATTTGAGGAAGATTTGATAACCCATGAAGTTATTTGTAATATTTCGGTCATCCATGAACCAAATGAAAAAGAATATTCTTACAGTAGTGAATTTGACATAGAAGATGTTTTTCATCAAGAAAATTTTTATTTTGCGCCATTGATATCTACCTGAAATTTTTTTTACACACTTTTATAATCGATTCAATTTATCATTTTTGACAATTTTGTACAGTTTTTACACCCATACTAATTTTATTGAATTTTATTGATTTACCAAAAGCTGTTTTTTGTTATTTATATTTCATTTTTTTGTGTATGTTTTCATTCTGTTGAGTTGTATATTTTTGTTTTTGTTTTGTTTTTTATGTATAAATTGGATTATTTAGATGATTCTATCGATAGCACGACGTTAGCTTACTAACATTTTAGCTCCAATGTGGTCTACTTATGCATGAATTGGTGTTTGTGGTCAACTTTTTTTTTTAATGTCATCCATCTAGAGCCTATTATTTATTGTAAGGAACCAATTGTCTGAACAGGTAATATTGTTTTGAGTTAACAGTGAATATTTAATCTGTATTTGAATTCAATATTATGAAAATAGTTATAGTACTATTCTTTATATCCAGTAAAATATAGCTTAACTTTCAATTTCAAATAGAATTGTGTTGATAGGTGTTGCATCAAATTGTATTCAAATGGTTCCATTTGCTTTTTGAATTATTCGTTATTGCAGGTGGAACCCAACAATGGAGATAGTATGGAAACTTTAGCAGTTACTCCAAATAGTTTAACTACACACTCGATGATGATTCAAAGTTCAGGTAGTGACCAACCTCAAGTTTTACAGGTGTTATCATTAAAGGACGCAACAGTTTTAACGAAAGCAATGCAAGGTATTACAGATGTAAAAACTGAAGAAACTATAATCAATGATCAATAGACTTGACAAATTTGAGCATTTTAAATCTAATTTTTCTAATATCAAAAAAATTTGCATCCATTAATTTATGCTTGTATGTTTGTTTTTTATTAATTATTTGAAGGATTATTGTGAAATACAATATGCAATTTAGTATCATCTATTTGTCTTAATTACACTTCCTGAATGGAATGGCAGGAACTTTTACTTTTCCAGTGGTTTTTTTTTCTTGGTCAGGTCCTCGGTATTCATTTCAGGAAGTGAAAGTATCACAAATTGTTGATTCAAAACTTTTGCTATTAATGTTTATCATCTAATTTATGTATTATTTCCGTTTAATTTGGATAGGTATTAAATGTTGTTACTAGATATTAAGCAAAATGGGTACAAACAATGATTATGATGATTCAGTTGAAAATTGTTCATTCCACATGAATGTATGGATAAATCCTTGGTTGATTTTATTTGAAATCGTGATTAAGTCTTTTATTTTGATTGAAATTCTTTGTCCAATTATTTGATGATGGCCTGTCCTCATTCATACCTGATTCTGACTGGTTGTGAATTAATACTTTGAATTGAAATATAAGTCATATTGAGAATCTTTGGCTGCTTGAATTGAAGAAAAACATTAATTTCGACATGATATCAGTGTCAGTATTTGCTCATCATGAGGTAATTTAATTAAACAAATAGATGCGAATTATTTATATTTAGTTGAACTTATGATTGTTATCTTTCTGTATTTATTTTATATTCCCTATTTTGCATGAAACACTTGGCCTTATCTATGCCGAAATTGCTGTAGATAATTTCTTAGTAATTTTATAAATTACAAATTGTAAAGAAAAATTGAATATAATTGAAGAAGAACTGAACCATTTACGTTTCAGTCAGTATTTAAATTCTACCAACAGTTCTTGAAGACCGGCTGCCTTCATGACAAATCTATAAGCTTTGCGATTATCCAAAAAAAATTGAATTGATACATGTAGAATTTCCCAAGAGCACTTGTCGAAAGTTCAATTCGAAATTGATTTTCATGTGGCCAATCAGATCTTATTTGGAGAAGCTCCTGAGATTCTTTTACCCGGACAGGACCTTCATATATAGTAATTTGTTGATATAGAATGTGAAAAAATTCAAAATTGATCGAGTTATTTTCATTAACTTCAGTTACATAAGCTATTTGAATTGATTGTTTTAGGGGCAATATACTAAGGGTTCAAACATTTGTGATATAAAAGAAAATTGGGAATTTCTGTTATTATTTTTTTTTAACTTTTTGTTATTTCAGATTTTTATTGTTATTGGCGCAAATTTCGTTATGATGCATACATTAATTTCCAATTTTTTGAGTTTCAAAAAACATCCAAGCTCATTCATACCAATCGAATAGAAATCTTGCAGGTGGAAGATTATAATTAAATAAGAAAACAATTTTATTCTACAATTACCTATTATATATAGATTTTTCATTTTCTGTAGACATAAACATATATTTTATACGCAAGTTTTATTTTTCAATATTGATAGTAATTCTGTTGAAAATGGTATAACATAGACCACAGGTTTCAAGAATCATTTACTGTTAATGCTAGTCAAATATCAGAAATGTTGATATTTCAATTTCTGATGTATGCTACAGAAACAAAAACTGTATATCATCAAAATTTCTCATTTCTTATCGAAAAGGTAGTTATTTAATTTTACATATATTGAGTTTCATATCTGGATCATTTTTTATTTAATTTTCATTACTGAAGAATGCCATTGTGTGACGACAAGAGAGAAAATTGTACAAAATATGAAATACATTTGGAGAATATTTTTAATACAACATTTAATTTGCAGAAACTTTGATTATTTCTATGGAAACTTTTCTTCAGATTATGCAGTTTTTGTACTAGATTACAATATTTGTGTGTGCACTTGTCACCCTTTAAATGATTAGTATATAGTCATCAATGTAAATAAGTTTTTCCTAGATAATAAATATTTGGTACATTGTAAAGTAGCTTTTCTAGAATTATACCAATTGTTATTTAAGTTTAATGTCTTAGGTATGTTGAAAGTATGTGCACGATAAAATTTTGTGTGTATAGACAGAAATGGCGAATTCTGAAATAAATATATGTTACGTGGTTCCCTGTTGACGTGCCATCCAGTTACTTTCACATTTTCCTGTCTACTTAATATTACGTACACATATTGTATTCTCATTTTCGATAATATGATGTATTAATAAACCAAATATTATATTTTCCTAATTTTTCATTTGAGTTACCTCGATAGAAAATATTGAAATGAATTTTTTTTTAATATTTGGAATGTCAGGAGAGTAAACAAACGCAAAAACCTAACTGGACTCTTCTAAATTCTCCAAACATGCGGTACATATTTCCAATTTAGATTAGAAGTGGTACGATGATTGATGCAAACTAAAATCGACTGGTTCAAGCATTTTTTTTTTATGTAGTCATATTTCTGTAAGTATGCTTTTGCTTGGAATAACTGAATCTAGGAGAAAAATTTTCAGTAGATTGAAGTAAAGTTTCAATGTTTATGAGAATTGACAGAATAATACAATTAATTGATTCAACTATTATTTAATTTGAGGAACGAAGCTATTGGAATATACAAAACATTATTTGATAAACAGTTTTTTACTATGAAGGATTTTCTATTACAACTTATGTAATATGTTCATTCAATGCATATCATCTACAGATTCTAAGGCTAATTCAGGCTTATCATAGCCTAATTCTTCGGGAGTGTTAATTCCCAGTTCATCCAAAGTGGGCCTGATTTCCTGTAGAATATATGGATAGATTTCATTCACACGTCCTCCACATTTGTCCTTGATAGATTCTAGTATCCTTACAGTCAAGGCAAAATCATTAACTCTACGACAAGCATGTAAGGCAGAAATTATAATCTTTGGTTCTGGAACCAAATCATGACCAACCAAATCGTTGATACCTTGTCTAATTTGCCAGCCGTCGATATCTTTATTATTGAAATAGTTTTCGTATCTAAAACAAAAATTATAAATATTTGAATTTCAGATCTGCTAATTTGATTATGTTGAAAAGTAAATCACCTCCAACAAATTCGATATAAAACAATTGGAGAACAACATTCATTTCTGTTGAACTAAAAATTACGTAATTTAGCGTACCTGGAATCAAAGTCATCAGAATACATTTCATCTTGTTTTGTAGCCATATTTCTGCATACTGCAGGATTTACAGTCCTCTTGAAGATGCATGAGAGACGGGATGCAGATGAGCGCAACATTTTTACCCAAATTATATCAGACTAGACGAATTAATATCAAATCCTTATTCCTTGTCTCTTTATCACTACCACAGAAGATTGACAAATAATAACATCACAATCACAGAATTCTCAAAATTACTACTTCTAGCGAGCACAGAATAAAAAATAATTTGGCAGCAATGACGAAATTTCAACAGCCCCATCTGAGTGTCGAAGTAAAAAGTACTACAGGTTGCAGTTATTTATTGATTGTGAGATTCGTCCCTATTTAAAATGTTTAACAGATATTTTTGCGATAGGGAAGAATCACGGAGTGGGCGACATCTACTTCTTATCCTTTGAAATACCCGAATGGTGAACAACAAACTAACGTGTGTGTGTTTATATGGGAAAAGCCGGAAAAGTGTGAAATATTTGTATGATTTTGAGTCATTTATGTATCGAGAGTGATATATTCAGATGATAATTTATGGACAATTGTTTCAAATGAACTGTATACGAGCTGAAAATGCAGCAGATTGTTAGAGGTGATGTGAGAATAAGATCACGTACTGTGAACGTTATCAAAATTTACCATTGATACTTTTCCTATCCTCCGTATTTCAACTGGCCTCTTCTGAACTAGAGTATAGGAAGGTATATCGAAAACAAACACAGAGATAATAATAGATTTAAAACAAAAGTTTTATTTAATAATTAAGATTTTTTCTTTGGTTATTGAATGTTATAAAATATGGAAGAGGGGAGTGATCATTTCAAATAAGTTAATAACAGAATACAGTTCTTGTGTTCATTGGAGTGGTTTATTAACAATAAAATGATAAAAACAACAAATTGTGTATGATAAATTACTTAAAAACTCTTAAAAACAGAACAAAATATCACCTTCCACAAGCCGTGAAAGAACATTTGTTTTCAAAGTCTATGTGCTCATTTCTACTCCTGAAACCGTCATTAGAAAGGATGAACTTAGCATCATTTTCTTTGCTGAAAGGTTCGACAATAAAATTTTTGGGCGTAGGTGATAAATTTTCGGAAAAACTTTCTTCACTAGCGAGAATATTGTTTTCAGTTTTATTTGAAAGTTGGAAGTCGATTTGCGGTGACTGCGTAGCATTTTTAACATCATGTTTCGTTCCAGAAATGTTATTATACGAAACTGGTTTAACATCAGGTTTGGCTGTTTGGTAAGATATTCCCGATCCTTCCAATAGAGAGTCAGGGAAAGGTGGATGTGTTATGTCCAAACCCTCGATCAAATCATGCTGATCAAAATTCTGTTCGTTTCCGTTGCTGATAGGCATTCCGTAAGAGTTCACAGCACCAGGAGTTCCGTAGCTAGTTGCAGGACTATCATATTGCAGAGGTGGACTTCCAAATCCTGCAGGAACCTCATAGTCGTTGTTGTAGGAAGATTGTGAATTACTCGAGTAATCTGAAGACTGTGGTGTTCCGTAGTTTTGTTGGGGTGGTGGTATTTTATAATCTTGGGGCGCCCCATAGTTCTGTTCTGGAGGCGCATTGTACGAATTCGATGGCGGAGCATTGTAGTCCTGTGATATAATCTGCTCGAAAGTAAGCGTTGAAGGAGTTTCGAAGGATGTTGGTGCTCCATAACTGGAGGATGGTGGAGCACCATAGTCCAAAGAAGGTGGTAGTCCATAATCTGAAGATGGGGGAGCACCATAGTCGGAAGACGGAGGTGCACCATAATCGGAAGACGGAGGTGCACCATAATCAGATGACGGAGGTGCACCATAATCGGATGATGGAGGTGCACCATAACCAGAAGATGGTGGGGCTCCATATCCGGAAGATGGCGGTGCACCATAACTAGACGAAGGAGGTGCACCATAACTGGAAGATGGAGGTGCACCATAACTTGAAGATGGGGGTGCACCATAATTAGAAGATGGAGGTGCACCATAATTCGAAGAAGGAGGAGCCCCATAACTGGAAGATGGAGGAGCCCCATAACTGGAAGATGGTGGAGCACCATAACTGGAGGATGGAGGAGCCCCATAACTGGAAGATGGTGGAACACCATAACTTTTTTGTGGTACTCCATAAATCGGCTTCGGTGGGCCATACACTGGTTTTGGCGGACCATAAACTGGCTTAGGTGGACCGTAGATAGGTTTTGGGGGCCCATATGAAAATTTTGGAGGTGGACCGTAAGATAGTTTTGGAGGACGGTAAGATGGCTTTGGAGGACCGTAGGATAGTTTTGGTGGCCCATATGAAGGTTTTGGAGGGCCATATACTGGCTTCGGAGGGCCATAAACTGGTTTAGGTGGGCCATATGAAGGTTTGGGTTTCGGGAAGTAGGATGAGCTAATTCCGAAAGATGGTGGCGGTTCCCTTTTAATTCGTGTCGATTCCTCTACATTAGATGCGATGCAATCCTTCACAGTCGAGTGCGCAATCAATATTATGACTGCTATCTGAAATCAGAATAAATTTGATTGATTACTCGGGTTTCTGGTGTGATGAGTTTTTCAATTTTTCATTGCTGTTCTCAAATTTGCACCGAAATATTTACTTTTGAATAACATGTGTTTTTCTAAATAATTTTCAAGATACAAAGAATGAACAAACATGCAGGGTACATCGGTAGTTATGAAATAATAAATAAAAAGTAGGTCTCCAACTGCATCGTTCTCATCGAGTAAGATAAAAGTACAAGAGAAAGCAGAGTATACGGGCCTCAGGAACCTGCATCATATATTAGTTATAGGCATTAGCCAATATTCAATGAACCGGAAAGTTTTGAATGGATTACGAATGATCTTCATTCGCATAGTTAGACAATTTTCAAGTTGTAGGTAGAGAAATATAGCAAATTGTTTCGAAAACATAATTGAGCCGGAAATATTCGATCAATAAATCTCCTCTTATTTTATATGATCGTTTAGCTTCGATTCAAGTAGAATGTCCATTTTTGAGCGCTCGTACTACTTACACGAGGGCTATATCATTTCGTCACGATGTCTGTATTTTTCGAATTTTGAGCCGAAAATGGTCTCAATCGACTAAGTTCGACTCACTGATGACGAATCCGTCGGAAAATTCGAGTCTGTCCTTCCGGCCGTCCGTAAGCACGATAACTCACGAACGGAACAACCTAGAGACTTGAAATTTTCAGTGTGGGTTCAGTTCGCAAATGCCTCGGTTGAATTCGTTAATGGGCCAAATTCCACTAGGGGTTCCGTAAATATGGCCGTTCAAAGTTTTGTTCCACTGATTACTTGAAAACTACAGATTCGATCGGGATGACATTTTGCACTCATATGGTGAATAAGGTGTTCAAGCTACATGTGAATTTTTTTCCAGATCACATGACCAGAACCATAGAAACCATAGAAAATTGTAACTTTTGAACGGAAACGCCTAGGGACTTGAAATTTTCAGGAAAGGTGAGGTTCTGGAATGTCGTGATGACGTTCATCTATGAGCAAAATTATTCTAGGGGTTCCGTAAATATGGTCGTTTGAAATTTAGTTTTCTTGATAATTTCAAAACTACAGATTCGATCGTCACGAAATTTTGTATTTAAATGGAGAATGATATATTCAAGCTACATTTCTCCAGATCACATGACCAGAACCATAGAAACCATAGAAAATTGTAACTTTTGAACGGAAAGGCCTAGGAACTTGAAATTTTCAGGGTGGGTTTGGATCGCGAATATCGCGGCCACGTTCATCAATGAGCAAAATTAGACTTTGGGTTCCGTAAATATGGCTGTTCAAAATATTTTTTTCCTGATAATTTCGAAACTATTGATTGGATTGAAATGAAATTCTGCACCTAGCTTAGGAATAATGTATTCAAACTACGTGCCAAACTTTGTCCAGATCGCACCATCAAGACCATAGATACCGTAGAAAATTCTAGCGAATTATCGAAAAAAAATTGGTCACCTAAAGCACTGACATCTGGAGTCTGGAGTTTCGCCTAAGTTTCAGAATTTTTGTGACATCTGTTGAAAATTCCTTCAATTGATTTCTAAAACCGGAAAATGCCTACAAGGTGGATGTACGAGCGCTCAAAAGCTCCTGCCTTCACGGCAGTGCTTTTCGTAATTTTTTTCAATCCCATGTTTATCTTTGGTTTTGATTTTTTTCATTAATTCAACATTAAAAACCTTCTCCGAACCCTACAAATCTAGGAAGAATTGTATTCTAGAACTGAAGATAAACCAAATCATCCGTCATGTTTGATAATTCTTCATAAAAAGCCTATTCCTTCATTTGTCATTGAATGGGTATGTAATAGATGTGATTACGATTACCCATACCTATGCATTAAACAGAAATGATGCCAAGTATACTTATGACTTATTGATATTTGTATCTACACAGGGTGTCCCGGAAGTAACTGTACATAATCTCACTAGCGTTAGAGTATGCCTTGGTGAGTACAGATTGACAGTGAAAAATTAATTTCTGGCTATCCTCAGAAATCTACAGGGTGATTTTTCGAATTCATGGAAATACTATGACTATCCTTAAATCCAAACTAATCGACGTGATCAATTGAAACTGAGGACGTTGTTGACACATGTTGGGATCAAGAGAAAGAGATAACAATAACAAAATTCGATTGTCTTATTGTCATTTCCGAAGCTATTCAAAATTTGAGGAGCTGAACCTCATTTTGGCTCAGAAGTAGGGATATACCTAAACCATACTTATCCTAATAGATGGATAGGAATCGCCTCCTGGATCTCCAGATCTGAACCCAGTAGATTATTTTCTGTAGGGAGAATTGAAAGATTATGCCGAGGACATCCAGATGAGAGACCAATTGATGAGCAGAATAATAATCTGTTGTAATGTATTCGGAAGGCTATATTACATGTGACAATTCGACGAGAAATTTAATATGGTCAATTAATTTATTCTGTTTTCATTCCTGTTATTTCATTCTTGTGTTATTTCATTTCTGAAAACTTTTGTTGGAAGAATAATGTATTCAACCTAATTATTGAAAAAAAACCACCTAAAGCACTGACGTGTAGTTTGGAGTTTCGCCTTTGTTCGAAAATTTGTTTGACAGCTGTCAAAACATTCTTGAATTTGTTCTTGAAACTGGAAAATGCGAAAAATTTTGTGTTCTTGATGATTTCAAAACTACGGAATCGATCGTGACGAAATATTGGATTTTAATGGAGAATTATATATTCAAGCTACATTTTTTCCAGATCGCATAATCAGAATATATATTTTAAATTCCAACCAATTATTGAATGAAAAATCCTTGTATTTCTGTAACAGCTGATTCGGCATATTTGAAAAAGAGCTGCTGTCATTTTTTTGACAGCTTTCAAAAATTTCTTCAATTGGTTCCCGAAACTGGAAAATGCGAATCTACCTATACAAGGTGGATGAACGAGTGCTCAAAAGCTTCTGACTTCACGGCAGTGCTTTTCGTAATTTTCCAGTTTTTTATGAAATATATCTCGTTTTTGAGCGCTCGTACTACTTACACGAGGGCTATATCATTTCGTCACGATGTCTGTATTTTTCGAATTTGAGCCGAAAATGGTCTCAATCGTCTATGTTCGACTCACTGATGACGAATCCGTCGGAAAATTCGAGTCTGTCCGTCCGTCCGTAAGCACGATAACTCTCGAACGGAACAACCTAGAGACTTGAAATTTTCAGTGTAGGTTCAGATCCCAAATGCCTCGGTTGAGTTCGTTAATGGGCCAAATTCCACCAGGGGTTCCGTAAATATGGCCGTTCAAAGTTTTGTTCCCCTGATTACTTGAAAACTACAGATTTGATCGAGATGAAATTTTGCACACAAATGGAGAATAGGATGTTCAAGCTACATGTGAAATTTTGTCCAGATCGCATGACCAGAACCATAGAAACCATAGAAAATTGTAACTTTTGAACGGAAACGCCTAGGGACTTGAAATTTTCAGGATAGGTGTGGATCTCTAATGTCTTGATCACATTCATCTATGAGCTAAATTATACTAGGGGTTCCGTAAATATGGTCGTTTGAAATTTAGTTTTCTTGATAATTTCAAAACTACAGATTCGATCGTGACGAAATTCTGTATACTAATGGAGAATGATATATTCAAGCTACATTTCTCCAGATCACATGAGCAGAACCATAGAAACCATAGAAGATCATAACTTTCGAACGGAAAGGCGTAGGGACTTGAAATTTTCAGGATAGGTGTGGATCTGAAATGTCGCGTTCACGTTTATCAATGAGCAGAATTATACTAGGGGTTCCGTAAATACGGTCGTTTGAAATTTTGTTTTCCCGATAATTTCGAAACAACGGATTCGATCGAGATGAAATCTTGTATTTTAATCGAGAATGATATATTAAAGCAATATTTTGTCCAGATCGCATGACCAGAACCATAAAAACCATGGAAAATTGTAACTTTTGAACGGAAAGGCCTAGGAACTTGAATATTTCAGGGTGGGTTTGTATCGCGAATATCGCGTAATGTTCATCAATGAGCGAAATTAGACTAGGGGTTCCGTAAATATGGCCGTTCGGAATATTTTTTACCCTGAAAAAGTTGAATGAGGAATAATAAGTCCGGCCCTGGAGTACCGAAATAATTAATATCTCGTACTCTTGATCACAACATGTGTCAACAACATACTAAATTTGATAAATTCCGTCGATTCGACGAGTCGAGTCATAGTATTTCCATAAATTCGAAAAATCACGCTGCAGATTTCTGAGGAAAGCCAGAAATTAATTTTTTACTGTCAATCTGTACTCACCTCTGCTAAGAGAATGTACAGTTACTCCCGGGACATCCTGTACATATACTATCTATCGGAGTTGAATTCCTTCGTCTTCGATACTAGCAGACTTAAATTTCGAATTAATTCTTGAAAACATAAATATTTATTGATAGTTATAATTTGTTGATAGAATTCACTAACTCATCAAATAAGAAGTCGCGAAGGTAAGATTTGAGTGAATGGAGTAGGTAAGACTTCTTATAGATGGCCAATTTGAATTTCTTTCTGGTCTATGTTTTCGGTTCTACCATAATCTATTTGTCTCAGAAATCGCTGAAAAATTGAATTTTTCTGTTGAGAACCTTATTTGATTCTTTCTCATTCGGTGATTTACGGAAGCAAATAATATACATATCGTTATTTCTTTATAGGCTTAATACCTGTTTGTTAAATCCATGTTCTAATTCTTAATATTCAATAATTATTTCGAGAATCATTTTATCGTACATTAAAGTGAAAAGAATGATTTGAACAAAATAGTTCAAAATTTTTAACTACATTCATATACTTAAATTATCACCAATCATCAACCAACGCGCACCCCAAACTCTTCTTAAAAAAAGATTTACAATGTGTTAATCTAAACTAGGTAGGTTTCACAAAGATTTTGTAGGAATTTAAAACTTTCAACGCAAACGGCCGAGACAGTGATATGTGAAGCTTTGTTCTAATAGTTATTCTCAAAACTGGTGTCTCATAAAAAGAATAGCATTACTCACATTAATTTGTAGAGCAACCATGGTAAATAGTTTGAACAATCACAACAGCTAACTAACTAAACTAAAAAAGAGAACACCACATAGAAGAACGCGAAGGATCGTTACTTATGACCGTTGATTCGAATTTGAGCGAAATCCAAGTTGAAGATGCGCTATCAACTCGCATACAATAGTAATAGTACCAGAGAAAGTTATGCTTTACCGAAGCGGTAAAATTGATACTTAAACAAGCAGTTTGAATGTAGAAATTAAAAGAATTGATTCTCATTGAGCAGAATCTGCGTCTGGAATTATTTTTCTACGTGAATTATTTTTATCTCACATTTATTTATCCGTGTCAGACGAATTACCGCTTGCCATTATATTGAAGTATAAATATGCAACACTTGACGCCACTGATGAGTTTGGAATTTTTTGCCTTAAGCTAGATGGAATAAGAATATTTTTTAGCCATATTTGCCTGTGGCTATGGTGCCGTGAGAACCAATATTTGACTTTCAATAATACATTACAGGGGGTTCATATGCTTTCTATTGGACTTATTTCGAAGCGAAGATATTATTCATTGCTTATCTAACACCTTGAATGCATTTCCCTAAATCAAACACAAGATCAAATATAATGTTGGAGTGCAGTTCGAAAATCGAATACAAAAATAAAATTATAAAAAGCACTGCCGTGAAGTCAGGAGCTTTTCAGCGCTCCTTCATCTACCTTGTAGGTAGATTCGCATTTTCCAGTTTCAGAAACCAATTAACGAGCTCAACCACGGCATTCCAGAACTGAACCCACACTGAAAATTTCAAGTCTCTAGGTTGTTCCCTTCGAAAGTTATCGTGCTTACGGCCGGACGGACGGACAGACTCGAATTTTCCGACGGATTCTTCATCAGTGAGTCGAACCTTGTCGTTTGAGACCAGTTTCGGCTCAAAACTATTGTAAATCATGATGCATGGAACTCAGTGACTTTTTGTGTGAGCTCCTCGCAAATCAATTAAACTTGACGCGAAAGCCAGATGAATTGAACCATTATTTAATTTGCATTACTTGTTCAATTTTCATTTGCAAGGAGATAATGGGCAGTTTCAAACATGAAATAAAATGAAAAACAAAGGGGAAGGATGAATAAAAGAATAGAAAATATATGAAGATACATTTATTGCCCTCTAAATAAAATTAATTTTGTATACATATTTCTGATATTTTCACCTCCTATTGCATTCTCACAAATTAAAATATAATTGATTCTCATTGTGAGGTATGCCATACAAACACATTTAATCAACAATTTCCGTGTATACTTTATTAGCTAGTAGCTCCAACTTTATTAGTTGATACCATTCTCGGATCATAATTTACAAAATACTGAGGAATAACAAAACCAACAGGGCCGTATCTAGGTACTATTGCGCCTATGGCAATATATTAGATAGCGCCCCCCCATTTGCGTTGATTTTTTTTTATCCATCATATTTTCTTATAGCATTTTTTTTCCTAATGCTAGTCATATATTTACGTAAGAGTTTCAAAATAATACACATTTTTATGGAAAAATTTTTTCATTGAAAACATTAAAATACACATTTTAAATGAAATGCATAAAAATAAAACAAAATCTGAAAAAATAAAATGAAATATTCATATTTATGTAATAAATACGAACATTTATCTTAAGATCTGCAGCACTTTTCTTCAAATGGTCAATATTCATAGTTTGAATGACACTACCATTAAAAAAGCTGAAGTCGTTTGCCACTTCGTTCAAAGCAACAAATCTTTCTTCAATTTTAATAATTATAGTCCAATTCCTCAGTTTTGCGTTTGTATCAAAAAGATGAGCTTCATCACTGGCTAGTTCCCCTGGCATTTTGGGTTTTTTTTCGTTTTCTTCATTGATGTAACTTTGCTTCGATTCCAATTTTATCAGCTTCATTTTTCGAAAGTTCCATCAATGGCATAAAAAAGTTTTCTCTGATAGCTTTCAGTTCGTTCAATAGTCCAAGTAACATTCGTGAGCCTTTAGATATATCTAGTGGTTTTTCTTGCAAATATCGATTAATTCGGTTTATTTTACTTAACAGAATTTCCCAGAAGTTGAGATATATGATGAAATCATAATTTGTTATCGAATTTACCAGGGACGATTTTTTGAGCTAGCGAAAAACTCTGATAATTTCACCTAATTGCGACTCCAACGAATGTACAGCTTTTGCTTTTGAGGCACAAAAAAGTCAGAATATAAAAAAAAACTCATAACTTATAACACTTCAAATCTGGATACACACTAAACGAACATTAAAATTTGAATTTTTTGCTCTTCTCTTCACAATCGAAAGAAATCAATATTTATGTAGAATAGAATAAGATTCCCCAATTTTTCTCCCACTTCTTGAGCTCAAAACTCCGATTAATGAATTTTTGGCAATACAAATTGTTTTTAAAATACCACAGATGTGGCTAAAAATCTAAACAAATCGATCATTATGAACCATCATCATCAAAGAATCCGCCCTTCAAAACAAGCTGGAAGAGATAAGGGATGTAGTGTAAACAACTCATAAAAAGGCTGTGCTTGGAATGACGATATTGCCGGTTGTAATATTTATGATCAGAGTGCGGCATCTTTGAAAATTTGTTATAACAATTGGTCCATATTTCTCGTATTTCTGACCTTATTGCATTTTCATTCTGTACTTTGAATATCAATGTTTCGAAATGTTGTGTTCGAATTACATACTTACGTAACCGTCTCGTCATCTTTGAGTTATTTATTTTTTCTTGGTGCTTCTATTTTTTTATTTTTGATATTTTTGGCGCCCCTTCGGACCTTGCGCCCGCGGCAAGTGCCACCCTTGCCACGCCCTAGATACGGCCCTGAAAACCAATCGCAATTATAATTATATGATGAAAACTGAGAAATAACAAAATTGATCTCAACCCTATCCATGTTACGCCCATGTGCGTTTGTTTACGATTTTGGTGGAGAAACGCCCCCCGGATGAGTCATGATGGGCCGTTCGATATGGCTCGCTTTTATACGAAGTGGAGATCAAAAAATGTTTCTGCTGATAATAACCTTGAATTTTATTCGTTTATTTACTGTGAGGTATACATCATCCATTGCTCCCATCAGATGGGAAAATAATTCCTTCTGAGTTTTGAAAGTGGAAGGATGGACATCTGAATGGAGTTGGTTAATTGGTCACTCATCTTAAGCAATGATTACCATCAATAAAAGTTAACAAAGCTGAATTACAATTATTTTAAAAATTGAAGGGGATTTCGTAATAATCGTTATACTTATTTTAGAAAATGCCTATAACTCCTATTGAATATTCTTGAATTATGGTATCCTCCTTTCTCCTTTCACCTAGATCCATTGGAGCAGCGAGACCATGATTAGGTGACTTCTTCATCTTGTTAAAACATTTAACTCAAACGCCAATAAAATTATTATTTAGAAAATCCTTGAGCTCTTTGGAAAATGTTTATGCAAAATAGGAAGGTCATAAAATGATATATAACTTCTCGTTATGATGCAGATAGGTAGGTACCTATATATGATAATTCATTCATTCAATATTTATGATTTCGCTAATCGTAAATTCCAAAGCTTTGAAATCAGCGAATTTCAGGATGACTTTTCAATAAAACGTTCGGGCGTTATCAGTGGAAGAATACAAATCTGATAACTCAGGATCAAAGGAAAATTCTGTAAAAAACTAAGATTTCATTCCAAGAAGAACCGTATAACACTTTATTCTATAGAACTATTATTTTAATGAGTCTATGATTTATTCGTTTTATGCTTTCATCTTGGTAGAACCCAATCAGTCTGTTCTCCTGTATCAGATGTCTTGAGGAAATTTCATAGAGGATGGGAATAGCCCTAATAAGAATAAATGAAAAAAAGCTTTTCAATTCATTAAGTATATTAATAACGAAGCCCCCCCCAGCTGCGCCACTGAGTTAAGCATATAATTCAATTGAATTATTCATGTAAATTGTAAATAATAGAAAAGAACTTGCTTGTTTTGGTTTTTGAATTCAATACCATAAGCGTCATCTAAACTCATTTGTCTGAACATTCCCTGTAACTATAAAAGTTTTCTTCGCACTCGATACATTACTTTTTGCATTTGGTTTTAGATGGCGCTAGTGGTATCGAATTTGGATATTTGAAAATTAATCTCTCCAAATCCACTTTTAACATTGTACCAATTGGATCAAGGATCACCAATACCCTCGAACTCTAGTTTATACTGCTTTAAAATTCAATGATCTCTGGATATTTTGTCGTATTTTCATCAGAATTTGGTGGCACTCAGGTGAAAAAGTGAAATTTTTTATGATATTTTTGGCAATAACTCGCGAATAAAATTTTTTAAAAATACACTGATTGCATATTCGGTTTCAGCATTGTCGAATACATCTTCGTGCTGAGTTCCGAGAAGATACGATGAAAAAAATTTTGCAAATTTATCCAATGGTCCCCCTTTGTCAAAAAATGAAAATTGGAAATATAACATATCCTGCATGTTTTCTAGATAATTAAGGGATGTAGATGACGAATCTAACAGCAGTTCAGAGCTCAGATTTTTTTCGCATTTTTACCAAGATTTCGAGTACACTCAAATGAAAAATTACTCTCGTCAGATGGAAGTTGTGTTTATTAGTGATTTAGATTTTCTAGGAGAAAACTGGTTGCATAGTAGGTTTCAACGTTGTCGAATACAAAAAATAAACAATACATATACATTATATGGCGCTGAAAATCCGAAGATGTCGGGCCTAATGATGGTCAAAATTATTCTGTCATTTCTGTCTTTCATAACAAGTAAATCAAATATTTTTTATAAGATTGCGGAATTAATAATAATACCTGTGAAAGTCTAGATAACCACTACGGACATTTTCGATTATGTGTGTTAACGTGAATGTGATAGCAAAAGACCACTATATAATAGAAAATTATTGAACTTACGATAAAAAAAATAATCTTTCAGGAAGTGCTTGCTGCAAAGTAACATATTCTTTGAGATACGTTTCCCAATCTTCAAGATTGTCTCCAATTTTTTAACTGACTTGGGATTCAACGGGAATTCATGCAAAGAAATTTCAGAAGAACTTTGTGATGAGCATTGAGGAACAGAGCACATTTTTCGTGATCTTATTCCCACATTACTTTTTACAATCCGCTGCATTTTCAGCTCGTATACAGTTTATTTAAAACAATCGCCCATAAATTATCATCTAAATATATCACTTTCGATGCATAAATCATACAAATATTTCACACTTTTTCCATATAAATACACACACGTTAGTTTATTGTTCACCTCTAGGGTATTTCAAACGATTAAAAGTAGATGTCGCCACTCCTTGATTCTTCTCTATGGGCATGTTGAAAAACTATAATTTAATATGCTAAACAATATTTTGAATATTTTGTATTTTTTCGTATCATTCAATTATTCAAGATGCATCTGTATTCTGTATGATTCATTATGCAAGATGATGCATAAGAGCATAAGTATATCTTGTTTATGATATGATGATAACCCTTTGAATATTCAAAGAAACCGAGCTAATGGGTAAAAGCTAGTAAAAGAAGATGAATGAATGAATATAGTGATAAGTGAATATACTTAAACTTAACCTCTCTGATTTCCTAAAAATGCGGTAAAAGGTAAAACCAAAGACCTTTTCTTCTTTGGTAAAACCAAAGATTAGACAACTCACAACTCTTTAGTTCTTTAGTAAAACTGTTGAAAGTTACAAGACATAAAAGTTGATAAAAGTGTAGAATCGAGCCTTTCGATCGATATTATATCTTGTCTATCTAAAGATTTTTCGGCCAGTTCATAAAGGTATGGTATCTAATCTCAAATGAAAAAGTAATTTCTCCAAAAAAGCGATAAGGTTTCAGATGCTATCATCTTGTTACAATCTCTGGAATTTTTAAATATTAACTATATTATAACAATATTTGACCAAATGATGATTCAAGAACTTAAGAGTACAATAAGTTTTGTGTGAAACATTGATATTCATCAATTGTTTGAATGTGGGCATATTCACGAAGGTATATGACTTCTAAGAATTGTTAAAAAAGAATTTTTTATAAACAATGGTATAGTTGAGTATTTCAGTAATCTTTCAGTTTCAACTGCATGTACTTACATAATATCAGAGACTTTCCATTCATTCAGACTGAAGAAACTATGTTAAATTTTTGTTTCATCTTGTCACTAAAAGTGAACACCTAATAATTTTTTCCCAAGGGAATTCAATATGTATTTGGCCTCTCAACAACATTTCAAAAAATTTCACTAGTTTCAATTTCTACCATCAAATTCATATAATGCTCAAGAAATATTAATATGTATATATGGATTTTGTTTTATGTTTCAATAGTTTGATTTTTCCCAGATTAGTTGGATCGATATGATTGTTCCATTGTTCAAAACTAAGCTCTTTTAACATTGGTATAGGTAATTAATATATCAATCATTAAGTTTCAACTGTATGTACATAATAACGGGGAGTTTCCATTCATACATTCTGAAGAAACCATGTTGAATGTGTTTCATCCTGTCAATACAGGTAAACACCCAATAATTTCTTCCCAAGGGAAATCAATATTTCACAGGTAGTCTTTAAACAAAGTTCACTACTCTCAAGTTTTACCATCACATTTATATAATGCTCGAGAAATATTAATATTTATGTATGTATTTTCTTTTATGTTTCAATAGTTTGACTTTTTTCAGATTATGACTATCGATTTGTATGGATCGTCGATGAATTAACTAAATATATTAAGGCATTGTTCGAGTTTATATGATATTTTCTTAAAAATGTTCAAACTGGTCCGATTTTTGGGAGACGACTTCCATTATGTGTGCTCTAATAAAGATTTGAGGCACAACAAAAATGAGATCAGTGCAAAATGGAGAAATAAATATTTTGCAGTAAAAGTAATTGCATCTTCAGATGATGAAATTATTCTCAAAAGTATCTGCTACAACATTAATCAGTGTGTCCCCTTTGTTTCACTATACCGTGTCAATCCCTGCCAGAATATTTCAACATCATCAAATATAGATGAAAAAGATGACGTTTCCATTTCCAGTCAAAATATATCTATGCAACAAGTGGACATATTTACAGAAGATATTGAAAGTGGTACAATCACTTTGGATCAACCTAGCCACATCGATAATGGAATGGATGAAACTTTGACTGATAATTCAAAGCCGACACAACCAGAAATTGAGTGTATTCTCCATACCAACCTCCCCAAGGGCTCCTCCTCTGGAGAGGTTCAAGGTAAAGACTCGGTGAAGGTACCGAGTGAGGTCCCTTCGATCAATGAAGGAGCTTCACAATCGGGGCTTTCATCGGGGACCGTCCGTAAGAGACGGAACCGCACAGGTGCGGAAAAAAAAAGGGCGAGAAGAGCTCGCGCTGCCTTAGCTTGTCAAGTGGCGGGAGAGTCGGCAGTCGGGAATTCCTCCCTTCTACGGACAGGTGGTGCTAAAAGGAACGCCCCCGAAAACAACACTCCACCCTCATGTGAGCGGCCTGCGAAGAAGGCTAAGAACCTTCCGGATAGGCCCTCTTACAATGAGGTTGCGAGCTTGCCCCTGAAGGTGGCCCTCGTTCACGGGGACTGGCCAAACAGGGCGCTCTCGAAGGAGGAATGCAACACGGTGGAAATGGCGGTGACTGCTGAGATGGACAGGATCCAGACTGGCAAGGCCTACCCGCATTTCCAGAATGTGGAACTGAACCACCAGGGGGCGATTATAACCTCCTGTTTGGATAGCTCTAGCCGGGACTGGTTAGCAAATAACGTGTCCAGGCTAAGACTTCCAAAGGGACTTCACCTCAGGATGATTGAGGTGAAGGACCTGAAAAGGTTGACTAGAGTGAGTCTGCAGGTGAAGGGGCCACATTGCTCCACGCCGACTGAACTCATTCTTAGGCGCATACAGATGTCGGCTCCGGCCCTTAAGACTAGAAGCTGGAGAGTCTACAACAGGAGTGACAGGCCAGAAAAGGCTCAAATCATTCTGGGAGTAGACAAGGCATCTCTCGAGGTCCTGAGGACCTGTGATTACAAGGTCGGCATTGGTATGAGGATGAGCACCTTCAGGCTCATCCAAGGTCGAGGCCGGAAAACAGATGCTCCAGTCTCTTCGACTGCTAAGGCTGCTCCAGAATTGGGGTCCTCCGCTGAAGAGAGGGGCATCCGCAAGGTGGAGGAGGCATCCTCCGAGCCGACGTTGGAGTCGGGTGATCTGATGGAGGTGGACTCCGCGAGGGCTCCCATCGTACCTGTGCCTCCTACTGCGCTACCAGAATCCCAGGAGACTGGTAAGCAGGGGAGGGCGCTCGCTGATGGGGGACCACGCCGGAGCCACACCCCACCAGCTGACATACCGATAGATCCTCAGGGATCTACTGGTACGACGTGAAAGTCGGCGGACTGAGGATAATCATCTGTCCTCATAGCTACTGACACATAGGTCACGCAAATAAACTTGCACCATTGCATAGCGGCTACCGATATTCTCCGGTTGCAGCTGTCAAAGGTGCAGACATCTTGTCACTAAAAGTGAACACCTAATAATTTCTTCCCAAGGGAATTCAATATGTATTTTATAGTTGGCCTCTCAACAACATTTCAAAAAATTTCACTAGTTTCAACTTCTACCATCAAAGTCATATAATGCTCAAGAAATATTAATATGTATTGTTATGGTTCAATTTTTTGATATTAATAATATTAAATTTTATTATTGAAATTTTAAGTAAGAACCACAAACAATATTAAAAATAATTTTGTATTTTAATTTTTCTTTTATTTTTCCCGCGACTCTTTTTCAAGGAGGATTCTCAAGGTGCACATATGAAATAATCTTTGTTTACAAAAAAATTATTATTTAAATTCAATAAACTAATTCTAAAAATGTTATAAAATTCTAAATTATGACGCCTATCGAACAAGATATAAAATTAAAACTCACAGTGAACAGCTTACTCTAAATATAGTTCATAAAATGCAAGCTTCAAATATCTCCTCTGTTTCGTAGAGAATATCTTTGAATTCAGTAATTGATCCTATTAGATCTATTGCCTCGGGTTCCACTAATATTTCTGGTATGAGCTGTTGGGACAATTTTATCCCACAGTTCTCTTCTAAACAGTGAAATCAGCAATGAATGAACTGCAACTTGATTCCAGTATCTCCAAATCAACAACTTACTGATGTCAGGCTGTATAAATCTTTGATAATTTATCGTTTTCAAATCTTAATTTCAATCATACAATTCAAACAAATTATTTCTATCATGACATTTTACAATTGTCAAAATCAATTCGCTTGCTTAATTCTAATTATCTTACAACAATTTTCTATGGTAACTATTAAATTATTCTGAATCCTCTCTTAAAAAAAAATTCATTTTACTATAATTTATACGCTGTTAAAAGAAAATTCTTGAATTTTGGTGATATAATTTGAATTTATTTTTCATTTTTGGATTTCCATGACAGTATATATATGGATTTTGTTTTATGTTTCAATAGTTTGATTTTTCCCAGATTAGTTGGATCGATATGATTGTTCCATTGTTCAAAAATAAGCTCTTTTAACACTGGTATAGGTAATTAATATATCAATCATTAAGTTTCAACTGTATTTACATAATAACGGGGAGTTTCCATTCATACATTCTGAAGAAACCATGTTAAATGTGTTTCATCCTGTCAATACAGGTAAACACCCAATAATTTCTTCCCAAGGGAAATCAATATTTCACAGTTAGTCTTCAAACAAAGTTCACTACTCTCAAGTTTTACCATCACATTTATATAATAAAATAAATAACTGTCTTTAAGGCCATTGACCTAAGTCCTTCAGCCCTTACTTTTATATAATGCTCGAGAAATATTAATATTTATGTATATTATGTATGTATTTATGAATTTATTTTATGTATTATTTATGTATTTATGAATTAACTAAATATATTAACGCATTGTTCGAATTTATTTAATATTTTCATAAAAATCTTCAAACTGGTCCGATTTTTGGGAGACTACTTCCATTATGTGTGCTCTAATAAAGATTTAAGGCACAACAAGAATGAGATCAGTGCAAAATGGAGAAATAAAAAAAGAAAAGTCAGTCGAGATGGATCTTTCAAAAAATTTGTTTGAACTGAAATTGGAACAAGAAAACATCGAGAAATTTGTTAAAAAACAAGTCAAGTGGAACTTTGTGCAATTTGAAAGCATTAAAATTAATCTTTCAAGTTGAAGGAATATAAAGAGCAGCCTTCCAATGTTATCATACTGAAGCAAGCCGGGGGAAATTGAAGAACTATATTTGGACATAGCTTTGTTCTGTGAGAGCACTCATTTGGTTTGAAAGGATTTATTGATTTCTGAGTATAGAATAGTTAGAGTTAGTTTAATTGAATTCGATTGTTAAAAATATAATTGTGTAAAAATTTTTTTAATTATTCATCTTAGAACCCTATTTGAGATAGAGTCTTGGGCAAATCAATTCTTTAATATTGTTATTGGATATTAAACTATTTTCAAAATTTAAATAAATTTCTTTAATTTCACAGTAGAGCCATAACAATATATTTCATTAATAGCACATCTTTACTCTACCTCATATGAGATTGCGATCTTCCCTTCAACTTTAAAGAAAAACTTCGGACCCAAAAACCCTTGCATACCAATTTTGAATAGAATATCGCACCAAATTCACAAAATTTGTCAGTCATGTTGAATTTATTATTACTTTCCTTAATAAAAATTACTCGAAAAAATCTATCGATTAGAAGTGGGTCAAATTCAACTTGCAAGATTTGATTACCGACAGACAGACAACGGTTAAGGTGAAACGGAATAAAAGCTTGTAAAACGAACGAACCCATTTTTGAGGGTGTTCCTGAATATACACAATTTCGATTATTAGAAAAAGGATGAAATGTAGACATTTTCCAATTTTATTCAGTATAAATATTTAAAAAAATATATACTTTACGAATACCTCAGTCATTACAATAAAAAAATATTAATTTGAAATTCCTAAAATGAAATTCATGTTAAAAGTTTTTTTATGTGTACAAGTCATCATAAATGGCCAGGAGTAATATATCCAGAAAATAGTGAAATCAACCTCAAAAGATTTCGTTTCACGGAACCAAGTATACTTCCTATAAAAATATCAAATCCAATTATTATCATATACATTTATAAGATCAGTTGATACAATCATTGTTATGTTAACCATAATAAAAGAATGAAACATATTTCTTCAATAAAAGAAATGCAATAAAATATCGCCGTTATGGAATTTAGCATTCCAATATTTTTCATCAAAAATAATATCTTTCTGAAAGATTATTCATTTCACAGCCCAAACTGAAAGCTTGGTCATTAAGTATGTATTCTCAGAAATATTTCAGTTTCCTTCTCCAATTATGCAGGCTAGAGCAACAAAAACTTGACATGAGAATAACTTTGATAAGTTGAAAAGGGAATGGGGTTTAGTAGCTCATTATTGAAAAGCCTTCAAAATCTCTGTTTAGGAATATACAGTTCTTTTGATTTGAATGAACTGTTTAAAAAAAAGTTTTTTCGAAGCTGAAGCTTTTTACAGCTGGAGGATAACAAAAATATGTACTTCCTGAAAAATGCTTGCCCTTCTTATTTAATTTGGTACAGTACCACACAATAATCACGTTCATCCATCAATTGAGAAACTTGGGTTGGTTCCTCGTTACCACCAAATTAGAAAAAAGGAATCATGTGCTAGCTTAGCTGGGGATGTATGAAAATATTTTACTTTTAAATGTCAAACAAATATTTTTTTTTTCGGAAATGGTTCATCCGAATTAACAATACAACAGAGAATTCGAAGGACCTTTCAATATGTGCAACTCGACCTCCATTTGCTATTCCAATTAAAAGGGTCGTTCACCTCAAGGTTTGAAGTGACAATACAAATCGAACAGATGTGTTCCTCTGCAAACTAAAATCAGCCCGTCGAAGCATTCTTTCATATCTACGGTAGTATCACCTAAAGGCTCCATATAAATTATCATTGAGTATGGGGTATGAATCTAGTTATAAATTTACACTTTCAAAAAGGTCCATCTCCCACATAGTAGATGCAAATACCAATAAACAATTATGTGAGATAATTGATATGAAATATCACATTGTAGTTTCAGAATCATTCGAGTAGATCCTTTGCGAGTAAGCAGGAGGTCCATTATTAAGGAACATTGGGCCGTTCCGGACCTTTTGTTTCTTTTGTGGAACCTGTGGTGTAGCATGGCTATGTTGGTAAGGGTTTACGTTTGAGAAGTTGAAGTCTCGAGTGCCGTGAAAATTTGAGTAACTGGATCTGACGGAAGCTGGTCTGCCAGTATAAAGTTCATCAAGATCATCCATCTTATTGAGGGACTGAGTAGAAGATTGTTGGTAAGTTAAATTTGCATGACTATAAGCACCCAGATTATTATTAGACACATTTAAACTTGTAGGAACTGGCAGTTCCAAATGCTGAGACCGCTCAAAAGTAGATAAGGATTTTTGTTGCTCTATGAGATAGTTAATGGGGTTCTGAAGTGATCTTCTTGAGCTCCTAGTTGAAGATCGTGACCCAGAATGCCGTTTACTGCTAGTGCTGTATCTAGAAGATGATCCTCTGGTCATGACACTTCTTCTCTTAACTTTCCTGGGGGTCATTGGCTTAGGGGACATTGCTGGTTGTAAGTGGTTGAAGTCCTGACTGTAGTCCTCATGGCGATTCTCCAAATCTGTACTGAATTCAATGGAATAAAGTGATGTTCGGTTTCTTTTTCTTGAACTCTTATCTGAAACTGAATAATTTCAATAGAAAGATTATATTAGATATTCTCTAAATGTCTAGAGCAGCAAGACATTGGAAAAAAATCCTAATGAGACATGTTAGATATAATTATACGATTATTTCAGATTTTCTTTATCATCAAACCCATAGTTGAGAATAAGGCGTGAAGTTCAAAAACTTCGTAATTTTTCCACGAAAGGTTTAGAATTCCCACATCAGATATTTAGTATAACACCCACTCGCCAATTTAGAATTTTGCAAGTGATTCTTTATGATGTTTTCATGCCACAGACTAATTAGAGCACTGCAAATAAATATTTTGCGAGAAAATTGATTCATCAATTACATTATTCCTGAAGTCTTGCCTGATATACAACGTACAATAATCCCGAAATACTACGGGCGTTTTGTATTATAGGAGACGTACAATGATGCCAAGCTTTCCTTATTTGCAGATTTATCGGAATTCAAATGTATAAAATACAGTGGTTATTAATCCATGTCTAAGACATTCTAGCTTTGATTATCAGATAAGTAGAGATAATTGTGAACTTCATTTCTTGTAACTCTCGGGTACGCAGTCGAAGGTGAAGAGGAGCGCGCTCTCCTACTTCTAGAATCTCTAAATCCCAATAATTTATCTCTATAATCTTGTCGACTTGAAAAACTGTTAATAATATGTGATCAAGAATTGGTGGGGTTTATATGCTTTCGCACACCAGCATCCAAGTAATATTTTAATGAAATTTTGGAGGCGAATTTTCAAGCAAGGTGGATCGATGTTGGCATGTTTAAAACATTTAGTTCGAAACACCCGATATCAGTTTTTTTAATTTGATTGAAACTGTTCTGAACAGTTAGTTTTAAACACTTGTTTTAAAAATACCATCTAAGGTTAAATAGATATATTTATGGAAAAACTTACAGGAGTCATCTTCATCACTGAAAATTATTCTGATTAAATTAATCCCAAAGAGAATGCCAAGAACCTGAAACAAAGCAAGTTCATATAATGTGCAATAATTGGGATTGAAAATATTTCTTACAACAAGAACAATTTGCAGGCTGCACTGAAATACTTCAACGTCCACATAATTAAAGAGACAGTTTTCGACTTCGGGCGGACTTTCAACTTCGGGACTTGATTCTGGTCCCATTCTTGTTTTACATTGCGGTCCTTCAGTTCTCCACCAGCTCTCACTATTGCTATCTAATTTCAGTACCTTGTTGGTCTGAAACAGAACGTTCATAATATGGTAATTTGAATAATTAAGTGAGCACCCACCTTGTGATCCAGGTCTCCTAGATCCAAATATAAACATATGATGAATACGTTCCACACAATCCATAATATTTGCCAAAAAAGATACTGGAATATTTCACATTAGAAAATTGATGCAAGATCATCAACAAATCGCACCCGTCGAAGAATAAGGAGACAATTCAAAAAAGGGCCATTTTGTGTTAGTAACGGTATTGAACTCAGGAAGTAACATAAGAAGGGCTATTTCTTTATTCTATGAGTGGGGATAATGCTTATTGTCCCAAAACTTCGAATACGATACAAAATCAATTTTTAAATTGTACCCTTATTCGACACAGGTGCAAAATTATGCTTCTACAAGATATCAGCAGTTCCTTGTTAAAACACAATAATTATCCAGCTCAATATCACTTACGGTTATAATATATTTTGCTCTGTTTTGGTAGCCACCAAAAAATCCCAGAATAATGAATATTATTTCAAAGAAATTCACTAAGATGGGCATCCACAAAAATCCAAGGAAGTCAAAGACTTGTTTTTGTACAACTGCAAACTATTGAATACGAACTGTTAGATTAAAATAAACAATACAATATAGTAAACATACCATTTGTATCAAACATGTTGAGAGGAAAATATAGCGTCTGATGTGAAATCCCATATCATGAAAATTTTAACGTAACTTATCACAAACTTTCATGTCTTGCTCGAGAGCTAATAATTGTTTACTATGAAATCCCAGAACTGAAAATTTCCATTATTCACAACTTCTGAACTTGATTCTGTTTATTCTTTCATTTTCATTAGGCAGTTTTTCAAATCTTCTTAAACAATATAAGCACTTCTCAAATATATTCAGATTGCGTTCTTCCTGTTAATGTACGGCTTCAATATTGGTGTTACCTTTTCTATAATACAAGATTTGTTTACTTTCCGAACAAGTGTTATCCGTCATCATTTGTCAATTTTAACAACAGGTGCATTTTATCACTTGCCGTTATTCGAGTATGATACGGCGATCTGTTGGTAATGAACAATTATAATTTATTGAGTTTTCGGCAAAAGATTTTAGCACGGGTAAGGTATTTGTCTATTATTCGTGAAGAGAGGTGACGAGGTGAGTGGTTTTAAAAATTTGTCTATGAACTTAACCTCAACATTTTTTTTCTTCAACTCTATATAATAAGAATCATTCTAAGGTTGAACATTTTGAACTTGGAAAATTAGTCTCACAACACAATTAAATCTTAAATCTCGAATTTCAAATTTTACAGATATCCTCTCAAGATGCCAGACTTAAGTAATATAGAGAAGGTAGTGGAAAATATTGTACTAACCGAAAAAAGGGATGGTAATAAGAATAAGGGAACCCTCGAGAGAATTTTGAGTGAAATCAGTAAGACAACCCCTACAAAGCAAATGATGATAGGAATATCCTCTGGCTGGTGTGTTTTTTAGCCCTAGTGTATCTGTGCGAAACATTTTGATGCCTGGTTTTTATTAAGTTTTTTATCTCGATAGTGTTATAATGAAGTCATTCCATGGTTTAATTTGATATCATCTATACTGAACTATTTCACAATCATATACCATTGTTTCTAGGATCGGTGGGTTTTTAGCTATGAGAATTGGAAAAACAACTGCAATGGCTCTTGGTGGCGGTATAATCTTATTACAGATTGCATCCGAGAAAGGATTCATCAAAATAAACTGGGACAAAGTTAGCGAAAATATCGATAAAGTAGAAAATATAGTTAATCATGATCAATTAACTTGGGTAGACAAGGTAAATCAACATCTTCCCCTTCTTATAATTCACTGTAACATATTATTTGTAGATTACAAAGTTTGCCGAGAAGAATTCGACGTTTTCGAGTGGATTTTTGGGAGGATTTTTAATTGGTTTAGCCTCGCATTAGATTAAGGAAATACGTTTTGTTTATTAGAGTTATATATTTTTTAGGTACATTCTGATGTTGTAACCAAATTTGATAATTTATATGAAAGTTTGGCTACTGTTTACTTTATGCCCAACCACAGTTTCTATACCTCTGATTTCATCGCCGATTTTTTCTTTAGTACAATTATGTATGAAAAATCGATTGGTACCAGCCTCAACTTAGTAAGTTCTCAGTGAAAAAGTGTCTCTAAACAAATTCGAAAAGCACTGCTGTGAAGTCAGGAGCTTTTGAGCGCTCGTTCATTCTCCTTGTAAGTAGATTCGCATTTCCCAGTTTTAGAAACCAATTGAAGAAATTTTTGACAACTGACAAAAAAATAGCAGCTCCTTGTTAATTATGCCGAATCAGCTGTTACAGAAATATAAGGATTTTTTATTCAATAATTCGTTGGAATTCGAAATGGTTATACGGTATCTATGGTCTTTTTTCGCACGTAGTTTGAATACATTATTCTTCATCTATGTAGAGAATTTCATCCCAATCCAATCAACAGTTCCGAAATTATCAGGAAAAAAATATTTTGAACTGCCATATTTACGAAACCCCTAGTCTTATTTTGCTCAATTATAAATGTGACTCCGACATTCGAGATCCACACCTATCCTGAAAATTCCAATACCCTAGGCCTTTCCGTTCGAAAGTTATAATTTTCTATGATTCTGGTTATCCGATTGGACAAAATTTTGCACATAAGTAGCTTGAACACTTCTCCATGCGAGTGCAAAATTTCATTTCGATCGAATTAGTAGTTTCGAAGTTATCAGGACAAAATTTCGAACGGCCTTATTTACGGAACCCCTGGTCGAATCTTGCCCAATAACGAACTCGACTGCGGCATTCGAACCTACCCTGAAAATTTCCAGTTTCTAGGTTGTTCCGTTCGAGTTATCGTGTATACGGACGAAAAGACTCGAATTTTTCGACGGATTCGTCATCAGTGAGTCGAAACTTGTCGATTAAGACCATTTTTGGCTGAAAGTTCGAAAAATACACACATCGTGACGATATGATATAGCCCTCGTTTAAGCAGAACGAGCGCTCAAAAAGCCACTCGACATCATTTATCTGTAATAAGTTTCAAATATGTGCATGGGAACTTTGAAATATTTTGAGGATAAGATATTATATTTTTACTGGTTCTTTATATGCAGTGAATCAGATCCTCGGGATTTATAATACATACTTGACCTAATTTGCCATAAAATGTTTCATAATTGTTCCAGCCTTGAAACAATAAAGAATGTTACAATGATATTCCTCAAAAGTGAAGTTGCAAACATAAAAAATATTCACAAAATAAACACCCCATTAGGGTTGTATCTATACGATCACTAACAATAATTTGATATATACAAATTTACAAGAATCCGAGGGTTAGCTCTTTGATTTTGAAATCAACTCGTGTAGAAAACATTCAGCAGGGGACCAATTTTCCTTCAAGTTGCGAATTTCAACTTTCCTTTTATCATTTTCCCATTCACCTGTAAATGCGGAATAAAATAAAGTTTGCATCCTTTGTATTGAAATATGCTACTTACTGAAAGAATATAAACAATGATATTGAGCAACAGCATGTGTGAGCAACCTGTCAAAACTTGTGATAGGATACTTAACATATTTTTCTTGGGGTGATTGCTTGAAGAAATATATTACGTCAACTTCAAATAATTTGACTGTGTCAACAGACAAGTTCTTTTTGATTTTTAGGGTTCTGCGAATTTTGGAGGATATTCTCAAAAATGGTTTATCTGTTTTAAATGTGTTTGTACTTTCAGACTGATTTTTTAGCTTGAATTCTCCAATTATTTGCCTTTGTTCTTCTTCAGATTTATCAATAAACTCATTCCAGTACTTTAAAGCTTCAGGGTCTTCTATGAGCTTTGCTAATGGAGTTTTCTTGGATTCAAATACTTCGGATAGGTTACCGTCATAGTCTTCCTCGTTAAGGGTTTGTAAGATAACACCTTAAGAAATATAGTGATATCCTCGATTATTCAACAAAATTACGAAGAGAAATACTCACGATTCTGATATCTCCTCAATCTTCTTTTACCACCGTGCTTTCGAAAAGCAGGAGTGTCGTCAACATTGACAATTCTTTGAGACTTGAATCGCAATTGAGTAGATATAAATCTACTATGGCTGGAAGCTGATTCTTCATTATTAGATTCACCGTCGGTAGAATTCGCTACTCTATAATCGATCAAAATGATTTTATGTAGACTTCAGTATTTTCCATATGTATACTTGAGAAGAAATTTCAATACTTACTCTAACTGCAACTCGTTATCAGAATCAGAAGTTGCACCTGGGAAAGCATATTTTTTTCTAATCTGATCCAAAACAGTCATTCTTTCAGAATATAATTGATAACAGAAAATGTTGAATTTGTATTACTAATTATTACTTGCTATTGTTTTTTAATGACAATATTGACAATTGACATAAAAAATGACTATTGACAATTGACATTACGGGTTATTCGATGGAAGTTCATATTTTTTTTATGGTTTTGGTAGGGCTATTGACGATGACCTCCATATAAAAGGTCAACGCGTCAAGGAATAATACCTCAGGTGTCTTCACCAAGGTGGCGTGGAAATTTATTCCTTCTTTGGGCCTCACCTGTTTTGAGTGCCACGAGCCGGCCCTGCATTATGCTCTATCCATAGTTAAATTGTGAAGGTAAAGGAATATATACAGGATGTCCCGGCACTACGTGGCTTTCTCAGGTGTGAATAAGGTATATAAAGACGAGACAGGAATGCTCAATTTTTTTCTTTCTTACGACTTCCCCCTGCGAAGATATGTGCCTCCCAATGGTACTCCCATAATTCAGTTTTTTTGTAATAACTTACGAACGAGGTCAAAACAAATATCAGTTATGATTTGTTTCCAACACCTCCCCCATAAATCCTCCAGATCTCCAGAAACGGACTGACCCTAGCACTTAATGGTCAGAAATTTTTTTTTGGTTGGAGATATCGGCGAAATTCCTACATCTATGTATTTTTCCATTGATTTCACAAAAAAAATTACGAAAAGCCACTGACTTCACGTCAGTGTTTTGGTGACCATTTTCTTTTTCGATAATTCGCTAGAATTTTCTACGGTATCCATGGTCTTGGTAATGCGATCTGGACAAAATTATACATTATTCTTTATATATGTGCGGAACTTCATTTCAATCCAATAAGTATTTTCGAAATTTTCAGAAAAAATATAGTTTGAACGGCAATATTTACGGAACCCCTAGTCTAATTTGGCTCATTGATGAAAGTGATCGCGAAATTCGCGATCCGAACCTATCCTGAAAACTTCAAGTCCCTAGGCCTTTCGTTCGAAAGTTATGATTTTCTATGGTTTCTATGGTTCTGATCATATGATCTGGAAAAAATGTAGCTCGAATATATCATTCTCAATTTAAATACAAAATTTCGTCAGGATCGAATCCATAGTTTTGAAATTATCAAGAAAACCGAATTTCAAACGGCCATATTCACGGAACCCCTAGTCTAGTTTTGCTCATTGATGATCGTGAGCGCGAAATTCGCGATCCGAACCTATCCTGAAAATTTCGAGTCCCTAGGCCTATCCGTTCGAAAGTTATAATTTTCTATGGTTTCTATGGTCCTGATCATGCGATCTGGAAAAAATGTAGCTCGAATATATCATTCTCAATTTAAACAAAAAAATTTCGTCATGATCAAATCCATAATTTTGAAATTATCAAGAAAACTGAATTTCAAACGGCCATATTTACGGAACCTCTAGTCTAATTTTGCTCATTGATACACGTGAACGCTACATTCACGATCCACACCTATCCTGAAAATTTCAAGTCTCTAGGCCTCTCCATTACAAAGTTATAATTTTCTATGGTTCCGGTATGCGAGTTGGATAAAATTTCGCATGTAGCTTGAACACGGCATTCTCCAATTGCGTGCAAAATTTCACCTCGATCGAATCAGTAGTTTCGAAGTATGTAATCAGAAAAACAAAATTTCGTGTGACGAAATGATATAGATTCTAGATATTCTAATTAGACCACTACTGGCACTACTATGTGGTTCATCAAATATTACAAAAAATTCTACTTGAAAGTGATGTCCATCAGTTCTTTCATCAGGGCTTCTGAAATGTTGTTTACTGAAATATTAACTATTCTGAAATAATTTCGACTTGAAAAGAGTCCACCCTGTAGTGAGTCTATCGAACCAAATACTCTAAAACAAACCACAGATTCTGTGAACTAAACCGCTCGTCAGTAGGACAAATAATGTCATTTTATAAAATCGACACTTCAAGAGATGGAATCACAGAATTATATGATATCACCATATCAGAAAAACCCATTTTCCTTTTCACGGAAACAGGTTTGTTTTTTCTTGCTGGCGGTTTGTCTTAAAAAACAGCATGGCGGATGTTAACTGGAACTACTGGAAGATAAGGCGTAATTAAACGTCGGACATATTCTATTTTATGTTAACATCCAGCCCCTGAAATATTGTGATTGTTGGACGGTTTGTGTGGACTTGTTGGTGAAATTTGAGAAAGTTAATAAAGATTGTATAGATAATAAAAGAAAAGAAGTTCACAATAATCTGGGCACATGCTCTATGGCGAGCCCATATTCCTCTTTTATCGCGATTCTCGCGAAGTCTGAGCGCCCCCTGTCGGCCAAATCGGGAACCTAGAAAACCAGTATTCTTAACATATTTCACGTGCTTTTGAGCCAGATATTTTTATTTTATATCCAGAATCCAGGTATTCGAGAGGTATATTTAGAAATTTTTATCGTTTTCTGAGCAGGGTAATTAGTATTGAAAAAAAAGAATCGGTAAGGTATATTTATATCAGTGTTATTCACTTAAAATACTTTTCGAATTTCAGGTTTTAGGTTAACGAAGAGTTGTTCTATGATTATGTTAATGTGTTTTCAGTTGTCATTGTCAAAAATAAATGTATAAATAAACGTTTCAGTGAATTGAATAGCAATTTCTCTGTAATATTTTGGAAATAAATTTTAATAAATCTTTTCGTTTAGTCTGATCCAGAGAAATAGAACTTTATTGAATGTCGTACATGCAACAGTTTTCAACACCTTAATATTTGCAGCCAGACTTAACACAATATTTCAGAAATGAATGGTTTATCCAAAAACTGTGCAGGGAAAGCTCTCTCCCTACGCAATTTTGGAAAGGAAGGGTTAACAGATGTAAAAGCGAGAAATGAATCTACAGGGAATATTCAGTTGAATAGTTACTCTGTTCCATTTATACGTATTGCACAAAACCCTTCTTGCTTAGCAAAATACACAAATGGTTAGTCACTGATGATTGAGATGAAGATCTAAAACATCTCACAATTCATGATTTATTTTCAGTTCTATTGAGAACTACTGAAGATGGAATAACAATGGATGATTTGGATGCGCTTCAGCAAGATCTAGAAGAACTTCTTACAAACTGTGCCTTAAGGAACAGGTATTTCAGAGCTGAAATTGAATCTATTGATAAAGTGGAAGAAAAACGTGACAAAAGAGGAAAACAGGTGAAGTTTTGATTTCTCTCAATGAGTTCAATGCAGTTTTAGTCTCGTTGGAATAATAATCAAATTTTCAGACTTCCCTGAAACGAAAAAGACAAGATGATAAAATGAAGTTCAAGGATATCAGAAACGGAACCAGAATTGTTAAAAAACATGGTTCAGGTGTGAACAATTTCATTGTAGACACTCCACCACTAAGACATGATGTTCCTAAAGTTGCCTTACCAAAAAATGATACTTCTGAGAAGTTTTGGGCTTCTGTAGAGCCTTTTTGCGCCGAAATTCAAAAAGATGACGTTGCTGTGAGTAATTCTCATCATAAAATTTGAATAAGTAGAAAAGGACGGTTTGACATCAGACTCAGTTAACCATTTGAATTTGACTACAATTTTCAGCGATCATAGTTTTTGACCAAAGTTCACCTGTCCCATTAAAAACCTTTAATTTCACACAGAAGTTCAACATAGGTTATTGTTCAAAATTTTTCTTCGATGTTTTCTTGGACTGATAAACTGCCATAGCCTTGGCACAATTGAAGTCATCTAACTTTTACATCTTTAATTTTTTTGAAATGTTCATTATAAAACAGTGAATCTTTTATCCATGTTGCAATCGCTTTTTCCACATAGCAGCAAACAGCGCTCCAAAATTTGGGGTGACCAATAGTTTTGGATGGCTACAGCTTGAAATTTCATTCATTAACTGGGTGCACTCACCCAAAAAATCAAAAATATGCATTATCACCAGTTTTTGACTGAAATATGAGTGAGAATGGGCTAAATATGCAAATATTTAATTTGGTCTCTACTTATATGTATATCTATAATTTCTAGCTATTAGTACAATTATTTTTAGTTCCTGGATACCCTTATTGATGAGTGTTCTAAAGAAATAACCATCAAAGTACCTGACATTGGGGAGCATTTCACTTCAGAATGGTCAGATGAGCTTTTGTTTGAGGAACAAAATGTAACCAGCACTAAAGGGAATGACTTTAAGAAAAATGGATTTAATGTGTAAGTATGCAGTTCATAGGTATTGTACTATACCTCTATTATGATTAATATAGATATTGTACAATAGTAATAAAAATTAATCAGTTTGCTTTTTTGTTATCAATTTCAAGGATACTGGATAGTTTATCAAATCCGAAAACCCAAAGTCTGTTATCAACTCTACCAGCAACATTGGACAAATTCAGGGGTAAGTTTTGAGTGCACAATGAAATTTGCAGTTGCAAATCGATGCAGGAAATAAACATTTTTTGGAATTCGATTGATGTGTTTGAAGTAATTCATATATTTACTGTAAACATCCTAGATTTCGAATTTACTTATGTAAGAAAACTTAAAATTCATGGATTATTCCTATTACACTTCATTGCAGTATCAGATTTAGGCATATTCAAAAACTACAGTAGGAAGGGTTGTATGGAAAAACGATTGAAGAAGGAACTTATTGATCAAGGGATTTTTAGTGTCGAAGACCTTCAGAAGGTAAATATGTAATGATTTTTATATCCATCCTTTTTCAATGAGAACATTTTTTATTAGACAACCTCAGAGGATGAAGTATTACTTGAAATTAAAAAATGCCAACATGAACTGATAACTGTTAATGAATATAACAAAATGGAACTTCACAAACTTAGGAATAGTGTAGCCAAAGATATGAAAAGGCAAGAAGTAAAAGAGGCATTGAGAAAATGTGACAGTAAAGTAAGTGCTAAAAACGTTGAATGGTTTTTCATTCTTCACTCACCGCAATGAATTTTTATTTTAGGTTATGGAATTATACAATAAAATACTTTTAGCTAAGCAAAAAGCTTTACAGAATGAAGATGAAGATGTAGATAAGCAACTGGTAAACGAGCAAATAACTAAAGATTTTGAAAGTGAAGCAGATGCTTTGGTTGAGCAACAATATATATTAAACAGAGAACTTTTAGATCTGACAGATTCTACAATGTTATATTAGAGTGAATTTATCAACAAAAAAAATATTATTTTATTTATCAGTACATTGTGTATATTGAAAAAAAATTAATTATACCTGCTATATAATCATGAATGATTTATTTTGGTTAATAACTAATATGTACACACCAAATTTCAGCAGGATATGGAGAATAGTTTCTGAGATACCGAAGTTTTCAGAAATATATTTTTTTATTCCTACGAAATTCTACATGAACCTTCGTGATATTATCTAACAACAAGGTTTCAATTCGACCAGATCGGTATTTCCTGAATTATTGAGAAAAAAAATTCAGATAGTTATATCTACGGAACCCTTCGGCGGATTTCGCCCATTAGTGACCGTATATATTTTGCAATTTAGAAATAAAGAAATAAGTAAAGCATGTTGTGTGATAAAGATGAACTTGGATTTTAGTGGATGTTCCTTCCAAAAATATTTTCAGATATACAGCTTATCTATGATTCGAAATTTTTATTCTAGACAAAAAACATAAATAATTGGGAGAAAACAAATATATAAAACATTAATAAGAAAAAAGAAATAATAAGATCTATACAAAATATTTGAAAACATAATTAAAAACTTTATAAGGAATATATGAAAAAATCACAATCATCAAATATTTGAACGAAAGAAATATTCATATCAAAAATGAATAAATATTACTAATAGTTATAAGCAAAAAAATAATAGAACGAAATCAATTCGCCTTTTCTTATCATCAGCCAATTTTCTAATAATACTTGAATTTTCGAGTTCGTTTATATACTCCGCAACTATTTCGAGTGATTGAAAATAGATGAAAAAAATATATTGAAATCAATGATTCTTCTTTAAAGCGATATAGGAGATCTTGTGAGATATAATCTAACATAGGAATAATAATATACATTAATTCTGAAATAACATTCGTCATTTTCTGCAGATATATTTGGGCGATGCTTTTGTCTCTGAGCTTAATAATCTCTAAATTTAATTTTTCAAGACTGTGTGATATCAAAGCTAATACGTTACTGGAATAAGTTTAGGAATTATGACATCTCTCTTTCAAAACTATCATAATATTCATTATAAGCGTAATTGCATATTGTTCATCAACTGACTTGGCTTGCAACATATTACTCAAATTTACGGTTAACGCTAAACTATCACACAGAGAGCATAACGATACTATGATAACGGAACAACAAATATAATTTTTTAAAGCTTTGGAGGACGCGTCCGATTTTTCCAATGAGAAATATTGTCAAGAAGTTGTAAAATGGTTTCAATAGAACCTTGAAACTGAAGTGCAGATTCGCCGATTCGAGACGTTCAACCCATCTGGTCTCACAGACTTTTTAGTTTACTATGTATGGCCTTCTAACTTTCCCTTCAAAAGAAAATTTCTTTCAGCCGAAGCTGTAAAAAATGCACATACTTCTTTAATGGTGCCTACAGTATTTCTAACGCCTTGAATGTTGGATGCTTTTAAGATAGCTAGAGTCAATGAATGACTGCTACGCTTAAAGAAATTTTTTGAAACTGAGTCTCTTTAAAAAACCTTTTTCTTGCCCAATCTAAGGAATAATGTAGTAAGTGTTATACCATTTTCGAATCCTTATTGAAAGCGCTAACTTTTAAAGTCCCTTGCCGAGCTGATGTAGAGAAATTTTTTTTTCAGTACTGTCAGTTGAATTGGGCGAAATATTAATTTTGAATACTTGGTTCGGCAACAAGTGCGTTTTCATCCAAGCTGGAGTAGTTGGCTTAGAATCAAAGGTTATAGGTTACAGAAGCTCCATTCAGGATAACATAAGAAAAAAGTAAAGATTTGTAGCAACAGGAGTTCAAAAATCATCACATAGTGTTCATTTTATCGAATAAGAGAAAATGCAATATAATTTGAAAAATACACGACATAGATAATTGAATTGAATAAAAACTAAAAAGACAAACATTTTTCAAGAATTTATTTATCCACCAAATACAAATTTTGTAGTCAAGTTATGAAATGATTCAGCGAGTTAAAATATAACAGATAATCTGGTTGAAAGTATTCTAATAGCAGCAAAATGTGATATATTTCTTAATTAATCTAACTAGAGCTAAAATTAAGTCTTCAGACACTATAATGATATAATGAGCACAACAACGAAAGTAACAAATTGAACAGTATAAATAAAAACATTTGTTAAATAATTCTTAATAGATAATACTTTTTCATGTTAGTACACATTGGTTTAGTAAATAGATTTTGATAACCCATTTCAAATAAAAAACAACTTATCAGGCCAATTTCATACTTGGGTTGCTACCAATATTGGACATACACATCGAACTTGCACAGGTTCAAATAGAATTGTTATTTTTGATAACATACATGTTAACGGCGACATGACATGACAGGAATACGAACACATATAAAAAACAAAATGAAATTCATTTAGTTACATTGACCTAAAACTTTTTTGAAATAATTTGAATATTGTTGCTTATTGCCTTATATAATAAAGTCAATTGTTATTTGCATTGCTAAAGCAGTTCTTCTATTTAAGAATCGAATAATCCCTTGTGTGATCTTTTTAAGCCAAAGCAATTCAGGTTAATACAATAATCAGTTCATTCTGAACTTTGACGAAAGTGTAATTTCATGCATTGGTAACCAACCCATTTTATTATTTCACATTGAACCTGGACTATTTGAAAACAGTCAACACTAATAAAAACCATATTAGAATTTTTGAAATCTTAATACTAACTAAATTGGAAGATTACAGTGAAGCTTTGGTACAATTTTTGAGAACCATTCAGCAAAGCATATCTTAGTGTTAAGAGATATTTGGAGGATTGCAACAAATATTTCACTTTGTTTCTTCATTCAACTTTCGAGAAAATAATTTAACTATCAGCTAAACAACGGAGGTGAAGATTGAATAGTTGTTGCAAATCCATTTCTTATGCTTCTTCACCAAAAGCCAGATGACTTTCCACCAGGTGGGTTTTTAACACGAATGCATGACTTTCTTTCCAAATCCAATTCCTCTGTAATTGGGGAAAAATAAAAGAATTTTTTAATGTTAATCGACTATTTCAACGTAAAGAATCGAGAAATCCTCTTTTTATTGAAACAATGTGTGAAGTTGCTTCAAAGTATTGTTTTTTTAATGGAAATTAAATAATTTTACTATCATTTCATCTGGTAATAGGAATTAATAGTAATTTTTTGAACAGATAGCTGTGAATTCTGAAATCATTTCAACGTGAAAATAAACAGTATTCTCTGAAGTAAAATAAAAATCAATAATACTGTAATTGCGAATTCTTGAGTGGTCCTTGCAAGTTATTTCGCAATGAATTTCAAAATTATTACTTCACAGTATGTTTATAATTTATTAATCTTGATGGATCCACAAAACTTCGGCCCTCAATCAAGCACTCCTCAAATCAATTTCAATCAATCACATGGATTTGAAGTGCTGAAGAAATGTTTGGCGAAATCCATCATTAGTTTGTTATTTTATCTATCATTCAATAAGTTATATGAAAAGAATTGAAAATTTCAAAATCTATTTTAACTGTTAATTCACAAGCATGAAATCCTAAAAAAATATCAACCTACTCTGAAGATTCCATAGGTGACATTTGAGTTTGTTACTGATGTTAATAGGGATATTATAGAAAATTCACTAATTAAGTTCAAAGCGTGTAAAGGCTAAGCAGAAGAAAAGCATTTTGAATCTGGTTATTGTTCATTTCATATATATAAATAATGTATACTTTGTATTAGTTGAATTATTGATTTATTTACCACTGATGGAGAATGTTGAATCCTGAATATTCCTTTGACCTTCTGGTCTTGGACCTTTACAACCTGGTGTTGATATAGCTGACTCTGGCAGTGTAGGTGTAGCAATGACATTTTCCACAAGGTGATGCTAATATTGAAAAGAATTAATTTTTACACTTGCATTTTTCCACTGAAAATACCTTTTTTGGCGTTGATATCTCATTAACAACATTTTCAACTCTGACAGGCTTGACACTTTCTGCATTTTCAATATCATAAACATATGGAGCATATACTGGCGTTTCAATATATCTCCCATAGCCTTCTACTGCTTTTAGTTGACCATCATCAACAATAACCCTTCCATTAACAATGACATATTCTGGAACACCATGGCATTCCATTCCCTGAAAAAAAAACATTCGTACCATTATGTTTTTTCTGAATTGATATTGTACTCTTTTTCTTACCTCGAAAACATTGAGTTCAATTGCTATATTGTGAGTTTTAGCAGATATGACCTTTGTTGCATTTGGATTCCATATAACAATATCGGCATCAGATCCCTCAGCAATACACCCCTTTCTTGGGTATAAATTGAATATTTTGGCAGCATTTGTACTAGTTATGGCTACAAATCTATTGGGGTCAATAATTCCCGAATGAACACCTTTTTCCCAAAATACAGACATTCTCTCTTCAACACCATTTACACCATTAGGAATTTTTCTGAAATCATCTCTTCCTATCTCTTTTTGAGATTTAGTGAATGTACAGTGGTCACTTCCAGTAGTTTGTAAGATATCCCTGAAAAAATATTCTTCATTCTTTCATAATGGACAACTATGCATTATTCTTAGAATATAAATGAAGAAATTCTTTTCATTTGTGGTTGAATTATACCTTCCAACCGTTTTTTCTTCATTTAGGCAAAGATTTGAAGTTTTAGGAAAATTTTGAGATGGTTAGGTTAAGCTATCGAAGGAGTTAGTTATTTAACTGTCAAAATGTTGAAATAATAAGCCAGCATCGATAACAATGTATTCAGAAAAAGTTAGTTTTTCGGCATGCATGTGACTTGAGCTACAGATATTAGTTAGAATCACACTTACGAGAAAAGATATCCCAAAAGCCTGCTAGCATTTTCAGGATTAGAATATATTGGAGGAGCTGATACCAAATTGATATCATTTGGATTCCCCCCTACACCAATTAAAGATGGTGTTACGGCTCCAAATATAACTTGGCCCATTGATCGTCGTTCTTCAACTATTTTTCCTGATCTTTCTGATTGTACATGATCAATATAAATCGGTGCTTTTACCTGAATACAAATTGTTCCGTGCCAAAATCATGATTAACAAAAAAAACCTCAAAGGCAATGTTCAATCAAAATGATCCCCAAACATAAAAAAATTGATTTGCTACCAGTTAGAATCATTGACAATGTATATACCGGTCCGGAAAATTTCACCGGAAATATAGGATATTCAATGCATAAGAAAGAGAGCCTGACTGTCCAGTCGAACAGTGCAAGAATCGAAATAAATTCGCTTTATGTTGGTGAGTATTCCAATATTGAACTAGAACGAACTAACACTTTCTCTCTCATACACATCGGCGGAGTGGGAGACTGACCAGATTTAGTAGAAATTCTACTGAATTGTCAACGGTGCGGGAGTCTCGTCGCGTCACAGGCTAGCATGCTCCCACCCAGGCGACGTGTACAAAAGGGAAAGTGCTAGTTCATTCTAGTTCAATATTGGAATACTCATCAACATAAAGCGTATTTATTTCCATTCCTGCACTGTTTGACTGGACGGTCAGGCCCTCTTTCTTATGCATTGAATATCCTTTACGTCCGATGAAACTTTCCAGACCGGTATATCTGTAGCAACATGTAACTTCTTTTGTTTGTGAACTTAAAATGAGAATATATATTCATTTAGTTTAGCATCCATGCTCTACGGCTTTATCAACCAGCGGCGGCTCTCAAGGGGGAGAATAAAGAAAGATATTCTGGAAAACTTGCTGAGATAATTCGAACTTCGATCAAACCATTAGTGGCAATATTAACATTTGAGCTTGGAAAATTTGAAATAAATGAATTCCTACAGATTCAGATACATATAGTACGTTCATTTTCAGCACCAGACTTAATTTTAAAAACTGAAATTATAGCAACATGTATTCTTTCTTGGTTATTTAATATTCTTATAACGAGTTGAAGAAAAATAATCCGATGTTTATTATTTAAGGCATTACATACATAAAGAATATATTTCCTCCATTTCATCATCCCCCCAATTACAGATAGGAATGTTTATTCAACGAAATAATTTCGTATATTACTCCTTCGAAAAGCAATGCAACATAAGGTTAATTTTATCAATTGATGTTAGGTATGTGATAGTCTTGAATATCACTGCTTCGATTCAATACCAGCCGCCACTGATATATATACATGCAGAAGCGAATTGAGAACACATAAGAATTATGAAAAAATCGTTTTTCAGAAACTACTTCTCCAGGGATTTGAGGAAAAAGGTTTGAAAAAAGTGTTATTCACATGATTGGTTAATAAAAGTGTGCGTTTTTTAATTTAATTTTATATCGATGCGACTTCAGAAATCGCTTTTCTCAAAGTTGAATAATATTATTTAACGTATATAATATATATACCGGTAGGGAAAATTACATTGAAAGTATAAGATATTCAATGCATAAGAAAGAGAATCCTGACCGTCCAGTCGAACAGTGCAATAATGGAAATAAATTTGCGTTATGATAATGAATAACCCAGTAGTGAACTAGAACAACATGCACTTTCTCTCTCACTTTCAAGTCGAAGGCATACAAATTTAAATTAAGTGTTCGAATGATTTTCATTGTAGAGACAATAGCCAAAACTAGTTTAAAAATATAATCTCATATCTCTGAGCAAATTAGGCATAGTGGATATTTTGGCACAAAGTTCGATTATTTTAACCCTTAATCCAATAAGATTTGTAGCTCTATCGATTTCATGCTCATAGACCCAATTTTTCAGGTGCCCCCAAAGAAAAAAAACATTGGGAGAATCATCCAAAAACCCGGTCCGAACATCAAGTTATTGTGGATACAGGGTAAGCACAGAAATATTCTTATGTCGATTTTTCCGGGACCAATATCTTAATACAGGGTTATTTTTTTCTGTTCAAAGAAAACACAGAATATTAGAAATAAACTATTTTCATTTTCCATCATCGTTTCACAAAATTCCATCCGTTTTATTTTGTCCTCGGGAAAAATGTCTTGGCTAGTCTGAACTTTTTCTACTCGAAATATTCCCAGTTCTTTCGCTCATATCAACTTGTTCAGCAATTTATGAACTCAAACAAGGTGCACTGCTTTGAACAGCAGCACGCAGCACAAACATCTACCCCTCTATTCTAACGATTTTCTTACATATATTTTGTTGGTTAAGCAGAGTTACAACTTTTACATTTTTTTCATAAGTATACATTTCTATTGACGAAGAGTCAATATTATTTTCTACCGTTATGAAACGTAGTTTGTCAAGTGTCTAGTCCCATCACCCCCCGTGAGAGAGAAAGAGCATTTTGTTCTAGTACACTACTGGGTTATTTATTATCATAACGCAAATTCAATTTTCATTTTTGCACTGTTCGACTGGACGGTCAGAATTCTCTTTCTTAAGCATTGAATATCCTATACTTCCAATTTAATTTTCCAGACCGCTATATATATATATATAAAATTTATCGTCAATACTGACGATGACGCGAATTATTCTGGATTGTATGTTTGAACAAGTGGTAAAAATAAAATAAACTTACTGTGCTAAGAAATTCATAAGAGTCTTTGGTGTGCTAGTGTCTGGTCTCAGAGGTGGGCTTAGAATGTAACCAGCAGCATGTTCAAAACATTCATGGTTGCAATGTGAACCATCACAGCCAACAGCTGCAGCTAAAGTTTCACCAAAGACTTTCTTACTATTTTTTTTGCGTGCTGCATCTAAAGCCAAACCTGCTGACTTACTCATAACATGCACAATATATAGTGGGGTATCTACCTACAATATGCAATCAGATGCTGGTAACTCGAACAATGAACAAGAGTATATTTAATATATGATGAATAGAATTGTTGAGCAAAATTTCATTCCGAATCAATTCAATGAACAACTGACAACCTTTCATTCTTAACCCATCATTTCTTTTGAAGCTTTCTTAAACTGAAGAAAAATTTTGGAATATAATTTAGATAGAAAGGTAATTTATACTAGAGTTCAGTGAATTGTAAGAATGATGATTTGATCACAAATAGCTTTTTCTTGCTTCAAATGAGTTAAAATATTTTAATTGTATATAATTGGTCAAAAATATGATAAATATGACGCTATATGCGAAACCTCTCCGTTTTCAAAATGCAGATTGTTGAAAAGTAAGATATTTATTGATTATTGTTCAAATCAACTAAGTAATACTCAGTGAAAATTCTGACATCTCAAGAAGAAATCGAGAAACAGATGACGTTTTTGCCTGTAAATGTCGAAATGAAAGGCGTCTACCAAATTTCTTCAGATAAAAAGTCAGTGGCTCTGTTAAAATGCGTCACAACATAAAACCTTTTTTTCTTTGAGAACGACTGGAGAATCTTATTTTTGATAGAATATTCAATCTGATCACCAACACAGGAATAAGGAGTCATTATATGATAGTCCCCAGATTATATCCGCCACTGGTAGAAATTAGTATTTTTTGTTATCACCAAACAATTTGGCTTATCCAAAAACCTGCATTCTGACGAATAATCGCACAAAAACAAAACTTTTCATCAATTTTTTGACCCATATTATACCTCTCTCTAAAATATTTTGACTTCATTCCACACCTTGCATTGTGTGTACATTGAAAATGAACTTTGCACATGCTTTTGAGACAGCAAAAAGTATTTGAATGGCAAAGACAAATGAAAATAGGGAAAACTTAATCCACATTTTCTTGCCCCATTTAATTGAACTTGAGGAAATGAATTCATTGAGAATACCTGACTTGCAATAACACACGCTCTATTGACAGCTTCAGCTTCTACTTCTTCGGGTCGCGAAAGCTCATGACCCTCAGGTCCAGTTATACCTTGAGCAAGTAATTTTTCTGCGTTCTTCTTAATGATCAAACCATTTTCACAATGTACCATAGGAAGAGCCCCTAGTTTTTTGCATTTCTCAAAAACTGAATAAATTTCCTCATCATTCAACATAAGTGAATATGTCATGAACATTTTGAACGAGTTTATGCCATGTTCAGCTGTGAGAATTTCCATATCTTTCTCAACATTTTTAGACCAGCTTGTTACACCCATGTGAAGGGAATAGTCACAACACACTTTAGGATCTGCCCTCTGCCTAGCGTCATAATAAGCATCTAGGACGGATTGTCCCTTGTCAGGTATTGCAAAATTAACTGAAATGAAAGTTATTTGAATTCAAATCCATTATGATGTGGTGTTTATCGTCGGGTTATTCAATGAATGGTTAATTAACTTCATTCTAGCATACAATTCAATGCATAAGAAAGAGAACCTTGACTGTACAGTCAAACAGTGCAAGAATGGAAATAAATTTGCGTTATGATAATGAATAATTTAGTAGTGCACAAGAACAAAATGCTCTGTCTCTCTCACAGGCGGTGGTGGGACTAGAGTCATTAGACAAACTATCCTGAACCATGGTGGAAGGATACATGGTGTGTGCTTGCGCATCTATATTCCCGTCCTTGTCGCACACTATGACGTCAGTCTGGTAACATATTTGAATTGTTTAGAACGGTCGCAATGGATATTTCGATGTAATTACCCATTAACAATTTTGCTGGTTTTGATTGATTTGAATTTCTTCTCTGAAAAACGTATGGCATCCAGTAAAATAAATATTTTTGAACTACATTGGCGGAAAATGACTAACTCTTCAATTTTAACTGTTGAATCGCTCATAGGATCTTGAATTAATTTTCGATGAGCTTTCTACAAATCATTTCTCAAATGCAATATTTTCGAGGTAGAAGGTTTTCTGAACTCCAAAAATTCTCTAATCTTGAAAGTGAATGATAAAACTCAGTATAAAATTATGGGGTGCTTGGGCTTGAGATGATGAAGTAACATGGCTTTTTTTCTAGATTTCGTGGTAATATTTTTTTACTCAATTCTAAACAAGATGAAAGAAAAATTTCTACAAATTTCTTCATTTTTCATGAAAAGAAAAAAATATTTCAATATTTTTGAGCGCTCGTACTACTTACACGAGGGCTATATCATTTCGTCACATGTCTGTATTTTTCGAATTTTGAGCCGAAAATGGTCTCAATCGACTATGTTCGACTCACTGATGACGAATCCGTCGGAAAATTTGAGTCTGTCCGTCCGGCCGTAAGCACGATAACTCTCGAACGGAACAACCTAGAGACTTGAAATTTTCAGTGTGGGTTCAGTTCCCGAATGCCTCGGTTAAGTTCGTTAATGGGCCAAATTCCACCGGGGGTTCCGTAAATATGGCCGTTCAAAGTTTTGTTCCCCTGATTACTTGAAAACTACAGATTTGATCGAGATGAAATTTTGCACTCAAATGGAGAAAAAGGTGTTCAAGCTACATGTGAAATTTTGTCCAGATCGCATGACCAGAACCATAGAAAATTGTAACTTTTGAACGGAAACGTCTAGAGACTTGAAATTTTCAGGATAGGTGTGGATCTCGAATGTCGTTATCAAGTTAATCTATGAACAAAATTATACTAGGGGTTCCGTAAATATGATCGTTCGAAATTTAGTTTTCTTGATAATTTCAAAATTACAGATTCGATCGTGACGAAATTTTGTATACTAATGGAGAAATATATATTCAAGCTACATTTCTCTAGATCACATGACCAGAACCATAGAAAATCATAACTTTCGAACGGAAAGGCCTAGGGACTTGAAATTTTCAGGATAAGTGTGGATCTGAAATGTCGCGTTCACGTTTATCAATGAGCAGAATTATACTAGGGGTTCCGTAAATACGGTCGTTTGAAATTTTGTATTCTCGATAATTCCGAAACTACGGACTTGATCGAGATGAAATTTTGTATTTTAATCGAGAATGATATATCAAAGCAATATTTTGTCCAGATCGCATGACCAGAACCATAGAAACCATAGAAAATTGTAACTTTTGAACGGAAGAGCCTAGGAACTTGAAATTTTCAGGGTGGGTTTGGATCACGAATATTGCGGTCACGTTTATCAATGAGCAAAATTAGAATAGGGTTTCCGTGAATATGGCCGTTTAAAATATTTTTTCACTGATTGGATTGGAATGAAATTTTGCACCTAGCTGAGGAATTATGTATTCAAACTACGTGCAAAATTTTGTCCAGATCGCATCATCAAAACCATAGATACCGTAGAAAATTCTAGCGAATTATCGAAAAAAAATTGATCAGCTGAAGCACTGACATAGTCTGAAGTTTCGCCTAAGTTTCAGAATTTTTTTGACATCTGTCGAAAATTCCTTCAATTGATTTTTATAACTGGAAAATGCGAATCTACCTACAAGGTGCATGTACGAGCGCTCAAAAGCTCCTGCCTTCACGGCAGTGCTTTTCGTAATTTTTCAATTGAAGATATGACAATTTTAAGTCCTATATTTGATATTAAAGTTTTTCAACAAAGCTTCTGTTGAATTTGAAGGAGTATCATTATAATACATACATATATTTGTAAAGAAAAATAATGAAGTTTTCTAGAAATTTGCAGAGTTTGTCAATGATATGTATTCAGAAACAATCATGCTTTATTGTCCAATTCAATTAATCAAGTTCAAAGGATATTCCATGATATTACATTCTATAATATCGCACATCAGTGTCTTCAGTTTTTTTTTGAATAATTACCACAACCGTACACAGTACAGGCAGGAATTTTGCAGCTCTTCCACTCAATAATGGTCCGTTAAATTATACAACAAACTACTACACATGATCTGAATCTTGACCTTGAATGCAAATGAACCACAAAATGGCTCAAGAACGCTTGAGAACTCAGGTAATGAGATATTCTATTTGATGAACAGGAAAACCAGTTCGAATTGTTTCTCTGAGTGACGTCATGCGCCAACACGGACGAAAATAAGATTCGTTTGGCACACACCATGTATCCTTCCACCATGTGTGTAATGACTCTAGATTCTAGCCCCACCATCTCCTGTGAGAGGGAAAGGGCATTTTGTTCTAGCATTATCATAACGCGAATTTATTTCCATTCTTGCACTGTTCGACTGAACAGTCAGGGTGCTTTTTCTTATGCATTAAATATCCCATACGTTTAATCTAATTTTCCAGACCGGTAGATAGTTTGAACCTTATTTTATTCACAAAGTGTAAACTTAATCTCTTTTCAGTATTGAAAACAATATTTTCGTTTAAACCTTCAATTCAGCGCACAGGCGTCAAGCTACTCACCAACAAATGTTGTTCCTCCAGCAACAGCAGCTTTAGTTCCTTGATAATAGTTATCAGCCGTACATGTGCCCATAAACTGGAATTCAAAATGTGTGTGAGGGTCAATACCTCCAGGCATAACATATTTTCCCCTAGCATCTATAACTCTTGTGCCTCCTGGAATGATCAAATTCTTTCCTATCTGTTTGATTATACCATCTTCTATATAGATGTCGTCATCAGTTGTCGTATCCTCATTTACAATTTTGCCATGTCGAATGAGGAGACGGTTTTGGGCACTCTGCAATCACAACCATTTCAATAATTAAAAACAAATAAACTAATTCTGAGGATACCATTATAATTGAATGAGTAGTCATAAACACATAGAGAAATGAAAATAAGCAAACAACTAGTCCAGAAAAATCAATGATTAATACTCCTGAACAAATTTGAGATAACGTCTAGAAGAGCAGAAGGGAAAAGAATATATGTTTTTAGACGACTCAAATAACATTAGTTGGGAGGGAATTACAAAATTTTGAGACAAGTATCACAGCACCTGTCCAACTTTATTGCTATAACTATCATCAGGATGATAATGATTGAAGGTAATGCAAATCAGCGATCTTGACAAGACACCAATTATTGTTCAAAATTATTAATGACTATAAATATTGGAAATTGAGTTGTGATATACCTACACATTTTCTGTTCTTAAATTCGAAATGTGAAATAAATGATCAATTTAATTCGTCTACTCAGAACCAGTACCAAATCCAATATTAGTGTTCAAAAGGAAGTGTAGCAAAATATGGAATTAAATGAATGCCATTTCGAGAACCTCACCGAACCCTATTTTATTTTGAGGTCACCCACATTGTCGGAAAATCAATTACATTTTATGTATCTAATCACTTAGCACATTAGCGATAAAATATGTTATTCCACTCACCATGTTTGATAGATCAAATTCAAAAGCGGCGTATTTTCAATGAAAGGCCCTAGTTCGAATGAAACTTTGGATTCGCATCAAAGATCTTCGCAACCGTTACAGTTAAAAATATTCCTTGAATAAAACCAGTTAATTTATTCCCTCAACCGGTTAGATGCCGATATGCCGAACGAATGCGAATGAAAAATTTTGGGTTTATCAAATTCTCGTCCTTGAGAATGATTAGGATCGAAATTTGCGATGATTTACGCAAAATCCTCAGTATCTCATAAATTTTCGCATGCAACCATGGTGCATCACGATACCGCACAGAAGTGTTTTCCTCATTTTCATTGATCAATGCAAGTGAATTATATTCATAGATTTTCATAATCAAATATATTTGGTTAAGACTAATTTTCACAATACACTAATTTAGAATCTTAGGTAAAATCAATAAATACAAAAGAGGCGTTAACCACCACAATTCATTCAATTTTATTTATTATTCAACTACTCCATTAATCGGATATCCTGTATGGGGACTGCTATTTCTAAGCCGGAAATAGGAAATGATGCCGTTTTCTTTAGATGCAGCATAAATTATATAATATTTATGTTACAATTACCTGTAAATGAATGGGCACTTTTTTGACTGGAGTACTCATCATTATAATTTGTACTATAACAGTATTATCTTTAATTCACTACTTCCGCAACTTCCTAAGTACCCGTTTGACAATTTCAGTTGAACGTAAACTAAATAGAATATAGAATAGTGTGGTTATTATTCCAACTCAAGGACACAATGTGGTCAATGCGCTGATGGGTGTTTCTATTTTATTTATAGGCTCGTTTTTCAGTCACCAGTTGGCGTTCAATTCGAAAAAGAAACGCCACACTACTATACCTCATCTAAGTTCTTAACCGATAGATGTCGCTACTACGATTCTATCGACTAATTAATGAAGAAACGTTGCTTGTTTCTGTGGGGTGAAAATCTAGCATCACCTAACCTAGATGTCACTACTCACGTCGAAGGGTTTCTGTCAAAGATATTTCGAACGTTCAACCAAAGATACATGAAAATCCTGTAGCAACTCATTCCTGAAAGAATTTGTTTGAAGAGATACAAAGGGATCCTTGATTTAAACTACATATAAACAATGTGTTAACCAGTACGGCACTTTAGATTTCAGATCATGTTCTAGTTCCGGAATAATCCGCAGTATTCCTCGGTCATGGCGCTTATGATATCGTCAAATAAATTTGAAAAGCACTGACGTGAAGTCTAAGGTCTTGAGCTTTCGCGCGCTTGTTTTAAATTCATCGCCAATGCGGTCACTCAAAACTAATCTATGATCATTTGTCATGAGGTGACACTGTGGCGAGACTATAGAACCAACGTGGGCCGTCGTGTAGTGGTTAGTAACCGAAAAATTTTCTGACCTGGAGTACGGCTACAATATTCTCTGTTGAGTTAACATTCAATAGTGCTCTGCATAAGGTGGCGTAAGGACACAGTAACAAAGCTTAACAGAACACAACCGGATCACCTAACTCTCACAAGCTCTGAGCTAATGAGGGGTCTCACAGAGATCTAGGAGAGTCCGGATCTAAATGACATTACATTAAACATTGATTACATATCATAGAGGAAGTATAGGGATGTGTGTTCTGTGATAAATATCATGAAAAGAACCACAAACACCAATTTAACAAACAATTTGATTTAATTTTCAGAAACTTCAAGGTATGAAATCAATGCAACAAAAAATTACGAAAAGTCAGGGGCTTTTGAGCGCTCGTACATCCACCTTGTAGGTAGATTCAAATTTTCCAGTTTTAGAAATCAATGGAAGAAATTTTCGACAGCTGTCTCAAATTCTCTCAATTCTCAAACTTAGACGAAACTCCAGACTTTGTCTGTGCTTCAGCTGACCAATTTTTTTTCAATAATTCGCTAGAATTTTCTACGGTATCTATGGTCTTGGTGATGCGATCTGGACAAAATTTCGCATTTAGTTTGAATACATTATTCCTCATCTAGGTGCAAAATTTCATTCCAATCAAATCGGGAGTTTCGAAATTATCAGGAACAGAATATTTTGAACGGCCATATTTACGGAACCCCTAGTATAATTTTGCTCATAGATGAAAGTGATCACGACAATCGAGATCCACACCTATCCTAAAGATTTCAAGTCCCTAGGCGTTTCCGTTCAAAAGTTACAATTTTCTATGGTTTCTATGGTTCTGGTGATGCGAGCTGAACAAATTTTGCATGTAGCTTGAACACCTCATTTTCCATTAGAGTACAAAATTTCACCTCGTTCGAATCTGTAGTTTCAAAGTAATCGGGAAAACAAAATTTCGAGCGGCCATATTCACGGAACCTCTCGGCGAATTTTGCCCAATAACAAACTCAACCGCGGCATTCGAGATTCGAACCTACCCTGAAAATTTCAAGTTTCTAGGACATTCCGTTCGAGAGTTATCGTGTATACGGACGGCCGGACGGACGGACAGACTCGAATTTTTCGACGGATTCGTCATCAGTGAGTCGAACATAGTCGTTTGAGACCATTTTCGGCTCAAAATTCGAAAAATACAGACATCGTGACGAAATGATATAGCCCTCGTGTAAGTAGTACGAGCGCTCAAAAATACTCAATTTTCTCTTTATCTGAAACAGTTTAAAAGCTGAATTTCTACATTACTTATTTTTATCCATTCCTTATATGTACACAATTACTTTCAGCAAATAGTTTCTGAGCTATAGCTAAGTTTTGAAAAAGATTTTTTCAAAACCCTCTAGTGATACGATCCTCACGAAATTTCACATAAACCTTGTCGTTATTTTACAACTAACTACAAAGTTTGAACCCGATCAGATCGGTATTCTTCGAATCACTGGAAAAAAATATGGATATCTATGGAATTATTCAGCGGATTTTGCTCATTAACGGAATTAACCGGCGCATCCAAACCCTGAAAATTTTGAAACTGTAGGCCTTTTCTTTCGAAAGCTATCGTGTTTACGGCCCGACGGACATAATTGAGTTTCACCCCGGATTCCACATCTATGAGTCCACCCGAATCGTTTGAGACCATTCTTGGCCCAAAATTCGAAAATTACAGACATTTGGGCCAAATGATAACGCTCTCGTACAAAGAATCAAACGTGCAAAAAAACTCGTTTTTACATGTGTCAGGGATTTTCGATCTATCTTGTGCCTTCGAGATTTTATTTTTTCAGTTTAACGTTGATAAGTGTTATAATTTATGGTTTCTATGGTTCTGGTCATGTGATTTGGAGAAATGTAACTTGAATATATCATTCTCCATTAGTAAACAAAATTTCGTCACGATCGAATCTGTAGTTTGGACATTATCAAGAAAACTAAATTTCAAACGACCATATTAACGGAACCCCTAGTATAATTTTGCTCATAGATGAAAGTGATCACGACAATCGAGATCCACACCTATCCTAAAAATTTAGTCCCTAGGCGTTTCCGTTCAGAAGTAACAATTTTCTATGGTTTCTATGGTTCTGGTGATGCGAGCTGAACACAATTTTGCATGTAGCTTGAACACCTCATTTTCCATTAGAGTACAAAATTTCACCTCGATCGAATCTTCAGTTTCAAAGTAATCAGGGAAACAAAACTTTGAACAGCCACATTTACGGAACCCCTAGTGGAATTTGGCCCATTAACGAACTTAACCGAGGCATTCAGGAACTGAACCCACACTGAAAATTTCAAGTCTCTAGGTTGTTCCGTTCGAGAGTTATCGTGTTTACGGCCGGACGGACAGACTCGAATTTTCCGACGGATTAGTCATCGGTGAGTCGAACCTTGTCGATTGAGACCATTTTCGGCTCAAAATACAGACATCGTGACGACATGATATAGAGCCCCCGTGTAAGTAGAACAAGCGCTAAAAAAGGAGCTGTTACTCTAAAATTGCTACTACTCTGGGAGTTTTTTTCTTATTCTTTAAGCGCTCAGTAGAATAATAGTTGAATTGGGGATTTTTTCCCTGACTTGTCCTATTCACATTGTCCGTGTCCTGAAGGATCAATAAGAATTATTATCATTATATCATTTTTTCAGCTGGTCCTCGGTTGTCTAGAGCTGGAAGTTCGCGGTATTGAATCGATGAGTTCCCCAGAAACAGTAGACAAATTGGTATGAAATTTTATGTACCGCTCTGTTCTCTCTCAAATCATAGTGGAAGTGTTTTTTTTCACCATGTCTCGAATGAAAAATGATAACAATTCGGACAACAAGCTTTTTTTCCCCAATAAATAAATAAATAAATAAATAAATAAATAAATAAACAAATTTCAACAAGAAGTATATTCTGAAATTTGAAATCAATATTTTGTCCAGATCGCATAACCAGAACCATAGAAACCATAGAAAATTGAAACTTTTGAATGGAAAGGCCTAGGAACTTGAAATTTTCAGGGTGGGTTTGGATCGCGACTATCGCGGTCAAGTTCATCAATGAGCAAAATTAGACTAGGGGTTTCGTAAATATGGCCGTTAAAAATATTTTTTACTGATAGTTCCGAAACTACTGATTGGATTGGAATGAAATTTTGCACCTAGCTGAGGAATAATGTATTCGAACTAAGTGCGAAATTTTGTCCAGATCGCATCAACAAGACCATAGATACCGTAGAAAATTCTAGCGAATTATCGAAAAAGAATTGGTCAGCTGAAGCACTGGCATGAAGTCTGGAGTTTCGCCTAAGTTTCAGAATTTTTTTGACAGCTGTCTAAAATTCCTTCTGTTGATTTCTAAAACTGGAAAATGCGAATCTACCTAAAAGGTGGATGTACGAGCGCTCAAAAGCTCCTGACTTCACGGCAGTGCTTTCCGTAATTTTTTATAATTTATTCTTCGATATTGGAAGTATATCGGATATCTTAGGAAAATTAGGAAGAAGAATCTTGAATATTTAATGTTTACCAATGTCATTATTCATAAAATTCATTATGTTGTTCGTGGATTCATTTTTTGTTTGCTTACTTTTATATTTTGTTTTTGTATATAATTATATCATAGGAACACCAGGAAGAATTCATTATTTTTTTTGTTGATTTATATTTTTGTTCCTCAATTTTATCTTTTGTTTCTTTACATGAATATGGATCGTTTTTTGTATTAATTCATTTATTTATTTTATTCTTCGAATCTTCGATATGAAAACTCGAATTATGATAATTCTACAAATTAACTTCCTTCATGTCATTGGCTTTGTTATTTATGTTTTTCTCTCCAAATTCGATAATTGATTTTTATAATATATGTATTGTTATGGTTCAATTTTCGATATTGATAATATTAAATTTTGTGAAAGAACTACCAACAATATTCTAATAATTTTGTTTTTCAATTTTTATTTTTTTTTCCCGTGACTCTTTTCAAGAGGGTTCTCAAGGTGCACAAAGAAAATAATTTTTGTTTACAACAACTTATTATTTAAATTCAATAAACTAATTCTAATAATTTTATAAATTCTAAGTTATTACTCCTTTTGAACAAGATCTAAATTAAAAACTCACAGTGAACAGCTTACTCTAAATATAGTTCATCAAAATGCAAGCTTCAAATTTCTCCTCCGTTTCGTAGAAAATATCTTGGAATTTGGTGATTGATTTTATAAGATGTATTGCCTCAGGTTCCACTAATATTTCTGGAATGAGCAGTTGGGACAGTTTTCTTCTGAACTATGAAGTCGGCAATGAGTATACTGCAGTTTGATTCCGGTATCTCCTTCATGATTTCAGGCTGTACAAATCTTCAATAATCATTCGTTTTCAAATCTCAATTTTAATAAAAGTTTTTGAAAAAAACTATTTCTATCATGACATTTCTCTCCCGTCAAAAATCCGCTTCCTTAATTCTAATAATCTTACAACAATTTCTATGGTAACATTTTAAATAATTTGAGCCCTCTTGAAGAAGAAAATTCATATTTTAATCATTCATCGAATTTTGTTAGGTGATATATTTTGAATTTATTTTTCATTCTTGGATTTCCATGACAGTATGTCCTCAATTATTGTTTCATTGATATGAGTATTCTTCCACGCTTGTTTCTTTTTCTATCGAATGCTAAGAAAAATATTTTCAGGTCACCCTCCCCTATTTCGAAATCGTGGTTGCTCGACTACCTCGAAGCGAATAAAAAGAATTGCCAACCCCATCAAAAATCATGGGAGGGAAGGAAGAGGAGATAATTTCTATAAAATTCGAAGGAAGGAGTACAAAACGGTTTATAGTGAATTTTGTACCTCATAGAATATGTGGGTGTGAAGGAGGAGGAGGGGATTCAATCTCATCGAAGGTCATAAAAGCGGAAAGGATATTCAAGACTTCAAAAAAAGGGCTGCATCCATACTTGGAATTCTTCGGAATTCGAACAAATATTTTTCATTTTCCGCACTTGATCCAAACCCAAAATCAGTTTGAATTAGAGCAATAGAAAAGCGAATTATCAAATCCTTAAAAAAATTAATCCATAGGATTTTCACCACATCGGACACAATGGAAGAGGTGGGGAAAAGGATGATTATTGAGAAGTCCACGAAAGAATCGAAAAAGGACTGCAAAGCATACCTGATTAATTGACCAAATTAAATTGTTCGAACGTGAGATACTACTTTAAAGTTCGTTATTGGAAATGATAGGCTCAAATCGTATTTTATCATTTATGTTTGTCGATATGAAGAGAGACCGTTTTTCCCGACGAGCAGCTGTTATTTATTATTTCAGTTATTACATTTAATGCTATATTCGAGATATCATCACCAAATTGCCCGATTTCTAGTAGTTATCTCGAACGTTCGTATATAAATAAATTATTATTTCGATTCCAGTCCAATGTCAGTCGAAAGTACAAAAGGATAATTCAACCCAATACAGTCGGCGGTTAAATTATAGGCTGCACCCCGCGACCTATTCTGAGAGGGGTGTTTTTTGTGAAAAGTAGGTAATCCGTGAATCGCGCCATGCGTGGCATTGAAAGAGGTGTCCATCACAGGAACCTACGTAACTGAACAGCCGCCACGTTCAAATTGCAATCTTTGTTCGCAAGATTCGCAGTTTAATGCTTATATTGTCGCACCTGGACTTCACCCCTCTCGCAGATCCTCACTAAAAAACCGGCTTGTATAGAATATTTGGGGAGAACCTTTGTCCATGGGGTAGAATAATGGAATCTGAGACGCATCAACCTACCCCTAACTCACCCTTTTCGTATGCGATGATGCTACAATCGTACTGTATAACCGTCTGTAATCAGCTTCTCGACTGATCTTCCTTCCGTATCGGTGAACGTATGTACCGATGTCTGTCCAAAAAACCAACCCTTGTGAATTCACCCCACAGGAATTCAGCCTTATAGAAAATACCACTCGAATCATTCTGCTCATTTTCAAGATAGGTCCTAGTTTTTCGATGCCAGCTGTTGGAAAATGTTATTCGTTTTGAAATAGAGATCGTTGTCGTAGAATATAAAATATCATCAGTTTATGGAGAACGAGGACCAGGAGGCTTTTGAAAGTAGGGCTTAGAATTTGCGCTTACCATAAGAATATTTCATTCATTGTTCAAAACATGAACAAATGTCAATGGCATTAAACTACCGTCGAATAAGGGAGGTCACCTATTTCTGGAAAAATACCACATTCACAACCAAAAGTGTTTGATCTTTTAAACCTTTTTTTTTCGAAAAAGTTCCCAAACGGAACTGCGCCCGGAAGTGACATATTGAGTACTGACCTATCGCAGACCTTCCATCGCTGTGATTTTGAACCTATCAGGGCCCAGAGTACTAATGACCTCACAAGATGCGGTCATAGCGCTGTTTTCAAATGTTACACTGAATTTGAGGTCTTTATAGCGGCGTTTATTCAAATATTCATTATATCTTCCAGAAAAAAAACAGGCATAATAATGTATCATCCCTTTTTTTCGACTATAAGCTAGTTTGAAAGAATTTCACGCTGTTATGATCTCCCCTATTGCATGATATTTTTTTAGGGAAATGATGATTTCTTGTGTATAAATGGAGTTAACTTCAGGATTGGATGGACCATTGAGGATGGGTGAAAGTATTCCATGAAAGATTATCGAATAGACAAGATGGATTGCAAAATAGAGAAATATGTAAATGAATCGAAGTTAGAACCACAATTTTTTCAATTGTGGTTGTTGTTGACTTTGTCGACATCCTAACAATTTTACTCTTTCTGGTGGAACTGAAAAAATTCTTTGAGATTCAGGAGTATTATTATCTCTGGTTTTTTTTTATTTATTCTGATACTAGTTGGATCAAATCAGGAACAGATTTTCTCAATATATTATTGTTCACATAAAGCTCAGTATCCAAACTTATGAGACGATAGTGAAAAAATATTTCTTAGAGTAGCCAATTCGCGTGTACACCATCTTGTTGGAAATAGCTTTCACACACATCTTCTTCTAGTTCAATAACGAAATGCACAAGAATTTTTTTTATAATATTTTGCAATCGAAGTACCATCGAACAAAATTGGACCAACATTTCAATTTTGGTTTATTATTTTATATATAAACCTTTGGAACGTTCGAGTCGAAAAAAGTTTCAACCCCTCCTGAAATGTTTGAAGTATGGGTAGTATCGAATCTCAAACTCGAAAAAAAAAGAAAAAAAGGAAAGTCGTGAAGACACGAGCTTTTGAGTTGTACCAAAACGGCTTTCACCTTTAAAATAGAGAAGATTATTTAATTTTTCATTCCCTCAAACAGTTTTGGGTTTTTCTTTCGATGTACCACTATTTCGTGAAGATTTATATAAGTTAACAAATGTTTTCTTACTAGGCAAACATTCTGTTGGGGTAAAGTCGCCTATACTCACGACGCGACGCGCCAAACAATATCACAACTTTTTTACCTCAAAATATATAATTTTTACTATTTGAACTCTCAAACTTTGATATAAAGAAATCGCAGCGTTGTCGTGTGGCACTCTTAAGCTGCCTTAGATTTAGACGATAAAATCTATATTTTCCGAAAGTTGAAAAAGCTAACCTCAATAAAGTATATACAGGGTGCCCGGCACTACGTGACTCTTTCTCAGGTATGAATAAGGTATATAAAGACGAGTCAGGAATGTTTATTTTTTTTTCCTACGACGTCCCCCTGCGAAGATATGTGCCTCCAAATGGTGCGCCCATAATTCAGTTTTTTGTAATAACTTCTGAACAACTCAACTGATTCTGGTAATTTTTCGAATTTGAGTCAATACATATATCAGTAATGATTTGTTTCCAACACCTTCTTCCTAATTCTTCAGATCGCCAAGAACAGACTGACCCTAGCAATTGATGGTCAGAAACTTTTTTTTGGTTGAAGATATCGGTGAAATTCCTACATTTATGTATTTTATCATAATTTCTGCAAAAAAAGGTATTCCGGTGCAACATCGAAAAAATACACCGTTTTCGAGTTACAAGCATTTTCATGATTGAATATCCAAATATTTTTCATCATTATTGCCAGCTATTTATTATTGCTATCTGTGATTGTTCATTTATCTGAAACTTTTATAGATTGATGAAAAAATAATTTGGTCTTGGTCATGCGATCTGGACAAAATTTCGCACGTATTTTGAATACATTATTCTCCATCTAGTGCGAAATTTCATAATAATATAACATCACTATTTTTCGACCATAAGCACGTTTGAAAGAATTTGACGCGGTTATGATCTCCCCTATTGCATGATATTTTTGTAGGGAAATGATGATTTCTTGTGTATAAATGGAGTTAACTTCAGGATTGGATGGACCATTGAGGATGGGTGAAAGTATTCCATGAAAGAATATCGAATAGTCAAGATGGATTGCAAAATAGAGAAATATGTAAATGAGTCGAAGTTAGAACCACAATTTTTTCAATTGTGGTTGTTGTTGACTTCGTCGACATCCTAAAAATTTTACTCTTTCTGGTGGAACTGAAAAAATTCTTTGAGATTTCAGGAGTATTATTATCTCTGGTTTTTTTTTATTTATTCCGATACTAGTTGGATCAAATCAGGAACAGATTTTCTCAGTATATTATTGTTCACATAAAGGTCAGTATCCAAACTAATGAGTCGATACTGAAAAAATATTTCTTAGAGTAGCCAATTCGTGTGTACACCAGCTTGTTGGAAATAGCTTTCACACACATCTTCTTCTAGTTCAATAACGAAATGCACAAGAATTTTTTTTATTATATTTTGCAATCGAAGTACCATCGAACAAAACTGGAACAACATTTCAATTTTGGTTCATTATTTTATATATAAACCTTTGGAACGTTCGAGTCGAAAAAAGTTTCAACCCCCTTTGAAATGTTTGAAGTATCCGTTATGGGTAGTATTGAATCTCAAACTCGAAAAAAAAAGAAAAAAAGGAAAGTCGTGAAGACACGAGCTTTTGAGCGCTTGTTTCTGTGTACCAAAACGGCTTTCACCTTGAAAATAGAGAAGATTATTTAATTTTTAATTCCCTCAAACAGTTCTGGGTTTTTCTTTCGATGAACTTTTCTTCTCGAAATAACCTAAGGATTGATGCCTAGGATCAGCGTCTTATTCTGAAACAGCCTGTATAATGTATAAAATACCAGTTGCATCCGTTCATTTTGGGCCAGCAGTATAGTGGCGGTCAGTTTCTCGCTTAACGGCCTGTTGATATCACGCATTTCAGGGTAGTTTTCATGCGCGCCACCCTCATAGGAAGGACCGCCCTGTTAGTCCAGTTGACCCGCCTTAATACACCTAATTATGCCTTCATTATTCATGAGACAGGATGACACCTGACACCTCTGCATATTTCAGCACTTCAACTTCACTTTTCATTTATGCTGTCATTGGATATGCTGGCAGAACAGCCCGCGTTCCTTTGGGGCAATTAGGGAATTTGAAAATTTTCTACATTTTTCATTCGCCTCAACGTGTTTTTTGTACCTTCAGAGAAGATTTTTTGTTGTTGTAGCTATACAGGGACGTAGCTATCGCCTCATATAATATAAGGCTGCCAAACTACAGGGGCCCCAGAATGTGTTGGAAAAAAATCCAGCGTTTTATTGATGAGGATGCCCTGAGGAATAAATATTGAATGTTGATACTTTAACAGAAATTATTTTTTCTGAACTTTGAATGTGCCCTAAACGCTTTCGGCTTTTGCAAGATGTTCTTCAAGAAACGACGCTATATTCGCTATGGAAAAAAAATACTCCATGATAATGAAAGTTTTTATAACTAAATTCAATTCACACCGAAAATATGAAAGTGAGATCTACGATTACAAAAGCAAAATAATTGAGTGATAAGAATAAAAATCACCCGTTTGCTTAATGAATCTAGAGATCTAGCAGAAAACCATTTTCAAAAATAAAAGGAAGAAGATAATGTTGCGCTTTTTGAACGAGTTATAGATAATGTCAGATCCAAAATCGTACTTCGAAGTCAATGTATGTTATTGGTATGAGATGTTTCGTTTGTTATTGAAAAAACTATTCATTGTTATTAAAATATATTATTTATTAAACAACCACAAAGCCTCCTTGAATCAAAATCGTATCTTTGTCTCCAAATCAAGGCATACTGTCACAATACAGAAAAAAATAAATGAAATATAATCAACATGAAACCAGATCGCTAACGGTTTGAAATGGAAAAAATGATGAAAAGCACTGCCATGAAGTCAGGAGCTTTTGAGCGCTCGTTCATCCACTTTGTAGGTAGATTCGCATTTTCCAGTTTCAGAAATCAATTGAAGGAATTTTCGACAGCTGTCAAAAATATTCTGAAACTTAGGCGAAACTCCAGACTTAATGTCAGTGCTTCAGCCGACCATTTTTTTTTCGATAATTCGCTAGATCTTTCTACGGTATCTATGGTCTTGGTAATGCGATCTGGACAAAATATCGCACGTAGTTTGAATATATTATTCCTCAGCTAGGTGCAAAGTTTCATTCCAATCCACTCAGTAGTTCCGAAACTATCAGGAAAAAAATTTGAAGGGCCATATTTACGGAACCCCTAATCTAATTTTGCTCATTGATGAACGTGATCGCGAAATTCGCGATCCAAACCCACCCTGAAAATTTCAAGTTCCTAGGCCTTTCCGTTCAGAAGTTACAATTTTCTATGGTTTCTATGGTTCTGGTCATGCGATCTGGACAAAATATTGCTTTAATATATCATTCTCGATTGAAATACAAAATTCCATCTCGATCGAATCCGTAATTTCGAAATTATCAAGAAAACAAAATTTCAAACGACCGTATTTACGGAACCCCTAGTATAATTCTGCTCATTGATGAACGTGAACGCGACATTTTAGATCCACACCTATCCTGAAAATTTCAAGTCCCTTGGCCTTTCCGTTCGAAAGTTATGATTTTCTATGATTTCTATAGTCATGTGATCTGGAGAAATGTAGCTTGAATATATCATTGTCCATTAGTATACAAAATTTCCTCACGATCGAATCTGTAGTTTTGAAATTATCAAGAAAACAAAATTTCAAACGACCATATTTCAAGTCCCTAGGCGTTTCCGTTCAAAAGTTACAATTTTCTATGGTTTCTATGGTTCTGGTCATGCGATCTGGACAAAATTTCACATTTAGCTTGAACACCTCATTCTCCATTTGAGTGCAAAATTTCATCTCGATCGAATTTGTAGTTTTCAAGTAATCAGGGGAACAAAACTTTGAACGGCCATATTTACGGAACCCCTGGTGGAATTTGGCCCATTAACGAACTTAACCGAGGCATTCGAGAACTGAACCCACACTGAAAATTTCAAGTCTCTAGGTTGTTCCGTTCGAGAGTTATCGTGCTTACGGACGGCCGGACGGATGGACAGACTCGAATTTTCCGACGGATTCGTCATCAGTGAGTCGAACATAGTCGATTGAGACCATTTTCAGCTCAAAATTCGAAAAATACAGACATCGTGACGAAATGATATAGCCCTCGTGTAAGTAGTACGAGCGCTCAAAAAATGATATCGAGCAAAAAATTTGAATGAAATCATCTTTCGAATGGCATAGTAAAAAGGGTATTTTTCTGTGGAAAAAAACTTTAACGGTATCGCGACTCCTGGCGCTTTTATTTTTTTCCGAGAAAATTGGGGTTACCAAGATGCGTGAATCACCCTGTACTTGAATATTCAATGGAAAAAATATTTCGCCAAATTTGGAAATTTCAGACCGCAAGAATTGAATTCACAAAATTTACCAATTTTTTGGTTCGACTGTATATCTATTGTCATTCGATACTTTCTCCATCATTATAATAACATCTGCCAATGAACATTTTCATTGGACCAATTCGGAATATTCAATCATTTTCGACTACATCCAAGTTATTATCGTCCAAAATTGATTTTTTCTTTCGATTAATTTTTCGGATCGATAAGTTTTTTTTGAGCGCTCGTACTACTTACACGAGGGCTATATCATTTCGTCACGATGTCTGTATTTCTCGAATTTTGAGCCGAAAATGGTCTCAAACGACTATGTTCGACTCACTGATGACGAATCCGTCGAAAAATTCGAGTCTGTCCGTAAGCACGATCCGGCCGTCCCTCCGTATACACGATAACTTTCGAACGGAATGTCCTAGAAACTTGAAATTTTCAGGGTAGGTTCGAATCTACAATGCCGCGGTTGAGTTCGTTATTGGGCAAAATTCGCCATAGGGTTCCGTAAATATGGCCGCTCGAAATTTTGTTTTCATGATTACTTCGAAACTACAGATTCGATCGAGGTGAAATTTGGCACTCGGATGGAAACTTACGTGTTCAAGCTACATGCAAAATTTGGTCCAGCTCGCATGACCAGAACCATAGAAACCATAGAAAATTATAACTTTGTAATGGAAAGGCCTAGGGACTTGAAATTTTCAGGATAGGTGTGGATCTCGAATGTGGTGGTCGCGTTTATAAATGAGCAAAATTAGACAAGGGGTTCCGTAAATATGGTCGTTTGAAATTCAGTTTTCTCGATAATTTCAAAACTACGGATTCGATCGTGACGAAATTTTGTATTTCAATGGAGAATGATATATTTAAGCTACATTTTTTCCATATTGCATGACTAGAACCATAGAAACCATAGAAAATTATAACTTTCGAACGGAAAGGCCTAGGGACTTGAAATTTTCAGGAGAGGTTCGGATCGCGAATTTCACCGTCACGTTCATCAATTAGCAAAATTAGACTAGGAGTTCCATAAATATAGCCGTTCAAACAATTTTTTTCCTGTTAATTTCGAAACTACTTATTGGATTGAAATGAAATTTCGCACATTGAGGAAGAATAATGTATTCAAACTACGTGGGAAATTTTGTCCAGATCGCATTACCAAGACCATAGATACCGTAGAAAATTATAGCGAATTATCGAAAAAAAAAATTGGTCACCTATAGTCTGGATTTTTTCCTTAGTTTGAAATTTTCTTTTACAGCTGTTCGATTGGTTTCTAGAACTGGAGAATGCGAATCTACCTACAAGGTAGATGAACGAGCGCTCAAAAGCTCCTGACTTCACGGCAGTGCTTTTCGTAATTTTTTCACTCGTCTGTGTGAGTGTTTAACCAATTATTCAGAAAATAATTGAGGTACAATTCCTGAAAATTGTATCAAGATAACTCATAGAGAATCTGATACTTTCGGTGTAGTGAGAATAATGATAACCTGTACAATTTTGGAGTGTAATAATAAATAATACAAAAAAAAAACAAAACATTCCTTTTTTGGTCGGTGAAGAATACAAAAAAAGAAAAAAAGAAAAAGGCCACTTATAGCGTATAACTTCCAGATATTGAAATTGGAAATTAGCTTTCAAATGGTTTTGTTCGAAATAGATGAATCCTCATTTATAACCCTGAAAGTTGGTGTAGCGAAATATTGGAAAATGTCAGCAGCAAAAAAGTTTGTGGGAGTGAACGAAACCCAAGAATTTCCGCGATATGACATCCGCATGTCTAGGAATTTCGTGAATTAATGAGTAGACGGGTGGAAAGCTCCCGATAAAAAGGTAACCTGAAATGTTCTCGATGTCGGGGTGATTTGCCACTCAATAATTAACTTGGGGGCTTTCTCCATTTCACCGGATTTTCGTGGGAGGAGCCTGTCTGGTCAAATGGGCTCATAGCCATTCAGGAGGACCAGAAGCTGGTAGAATTTCAGCGCACACCTTTAGGCCCTAGGTACAGCTTCACATATTCGAACAATAAGTAACCCAGCTTCAACAGTCGCGACCCTTTCAAATCAGTTACGCGTGAACCCTATTCGGAAACACCACTTTCATTCACCCCTTGTAGTTCGTTTGAATAGGATCGGCTTGAAGTGAAGGTTTTTTACGAGCCCCTGGTATAGATGCTGCGATATGGAGCTTAGGAAGTACGACCAGTGATACTCTGTGAGGAAAATATTCCAGGAAAATTAACTGGGTAACCATTTTTGAATTATTTCATTATCTTTTATTCGTGAGAAATTTCGTTTTTTTTTACTATGTTAACTACAGACCTTCTGACTGTTCGGAGTGATCCACAATTGTGACCATTTTGAAATAATTTCGATCAGGTGAACTTCCCAGTTAAATTTTTCGAATTTCCAACACAGTATTGTTCTCTTGTATTACTTTTTCTGTATTGTTGAATGCCAATAATTTCTTTCGTTTTGGTATTGTAATATCATCTTGGATTTGGCACGTTGAAACGTAAATCAATGAGATATCTGAGATGAAATTAAAATTGAGAAGAAAAAAGTTGTGCAATTTATTTTCAACCATAAGTTGTACAAAGAAAATCTGAAGTTTTTTGAGAATCACTCCTGAACTTGTTTCAGTAGTTTCTAACCCTTGCAAAATACTCTATTTTTATATTCTGAATGAAAAACATCTTAAAATATTTCATGAAATGCTTCGGAGCAGAAGTTTTTATTCCAATTAGATATTTTGCCAAAGCATAACCATGTCATCAAAAAAATGGTGGGAAGCATCATATATTATGAAACATCTGCTTATAAAAATTGAACGACTCACGTCCGACCTTGGTTTCTATTAATATTATTCTGCATATGGAACCAATTTTTCTATGTGAGATTGTAATTATCTTTGTAATTTCAGAATTTATGTCGGACTAGGAAAATGTGTTTATCATCTGCAAACAAATTCACTTTCATTTGTTTTTGATTGTTGCTCGAAAGCCGGTCGTTTCATTGACTTTTGAGCTGCAATCGATTACAAAAGAAATGCAACTCTCAGATCATCCCTTTTCAGGAAAATTTGAATTTAAGGTGAGTCAGTATTCATGAAAATTATAAAGAGTTATGAATTTTAATCATTAAGCTTTTGTAGCTTTGAGTACCAATATACCAACGAACTAGTTGCGGCAATTCATCTTGTTTTAATACACTTTTTGGCATTCCTATATTTTATTTCATTAATATTCATCAAATGTGGGACATTGTAAAGTATTTATCCTTCAAGTCTTGACAATTTAACAAAATGGGAGTGTTTTGTATTTTTTCGCTATTTGGAAAAAAAATGTTTGATTCAACTTATATAAGAATCTAATATCTTGCTATTTGAACTCATTTACAAGAAAATATTTGTAACCATTTCTCTGAAAAAATGTTGAGAATCTTGGGCATCGAACCAGAGGAGGCTCAGATTTTTCACTGACGAGTCTAGTTACGCGACGCCATGGGCAGTTGATGAATGGGCCATTTAAGACCTTGTCATAACTTGCCAGTCACGAACCATCTATTTATATCTATACGTATGAGCGTTTATTTGTTGTATCGAAATATCCGGCTTTTCCGAATTCATGTGGTTATTTGTTCGTTATGAATTCCCCGGATAATCACCGATATGGCTGCACCGAAGCTTTCACAGTTCACAGACTTCACAGAAGTCTAAAAGCTATTGTTATGGTTCAAAAATGAACAATTCAAAACAATTTTTTTTTACAAAATTATATAATCGATAATCTAATTCTACAAAACAATCCCAACTATCAAAAGAAACTAAAAACTAATATATCTAAACACTTAATAACGTTCAATTGGTGAGTGCACTCACTTTGTTCAACTAACTCCAATTTCAATTCTCCTTCTTATATCCAGCACGCCGTTCTGATATCTTCTTCATTCGCCAAATCAATTCAAGCTATTCAATTTCCTCTTGACAAAGTTCCAAATCAATTTATCTGCAAAATTTTTGAAATATCTATTTCTACTCTGACGTTTCTCTCAATTGTCAACAAGCCTCCTTTATTTCTTTCCAAATTATGTTGTATTGCATTCACTTGGTATGCCAACATTCTTGATACATTTTCCATCTTCACATGCACATCTTCATTTCGATATTCTTCATAAACATAACTAAACTAAACTGACCTATTCAAAATTAATAATAATAAATTCATATTTTTCTTAATTCCAAATAATCTGAACCCTCTTTGAAAATATAATATTAAAATAATTTATAAATTGATCGAATTTACTGAATTGACTATAAGATGTTTCTTTTCGAGCGCCTGTACTACTTACACGAGGGCTATATCATTTCGTCACGATGTCTGTATTTTTAGAATTTTGAGACGAAAATGGTATCAATCGACTATGTTCGACTCACTCATGACGAATCCGTCGGAAAATTTGAGTCTGTCCTCTCGAACGGAACAACCTAGAGACTTGAAATTTTCATTGTGGGTTCAGTTCTCGAATGCCTCGGTTAAGTTCGTTAATGGGCCAAATTCCACCAGGGGTTCCGTAAATATGGCCGTTCAAAGTTTTGTTCCTCTGATAACTTGAAAACTACAGATTTGATCGAGATGAAATTTTGCACTTGAATGGAGAATGAGGTGCTCAAGCTACATTCGAAATTTTGTCCAGATCGCATTACCAGAACCATAGAAACCATAGAAATATGTAACTTTTGAACGGAAACGCCTAGGGACTTGAAATTTTCGGGATAGGCGTGGATCTCGAATGTCGTGATGACGTTCATCTATGAGCAAAATTATACTAGGGGTTCCGTAAATATGGTCGTTTGAATTTAGTTTTCTTGATAATTTCAAAACTACAGATTCGATCGTGACGAAATTTTGTATACTAATGGAGAGTGATATATTCAAGCTACATTTCTCCAGATCACATGACCAGAACCATAGAAACTATAGAAAATCATAACTTTCGAACGGAAAGGCCTAGGGACTTGAAAGTTTCAGGATAGGTGTGGATCTGAATGGTCGCATTCACGTTTATCAATGAGCAGAATTGTAATTTTCGAAAACTTCGGTTTCTCAGAAAAAACTCGTCATATCCTGCTGAAATTTTATGTCTGCATGTGGGCCATCGATAAAATGAGTTATTAGAAAATTTAGCTTTACAGCTGTTTTACGTGAAAAGAAAATTGATTTGTTCTCATTTGGTATTGAGAAATTTGATAATAATTCTGTGATTCAAATTCTTGAAGTCTATAAAAAATAAACGACGTTATTATTCGTCACAATGACAGCTGGTTTGGTTCACAGTATCTGCTTCCAGAAAAAAAAAACATCTCGAATTTCGTATGAAATTATCGTGAATGAGACGTGAAAACTGGTAGAATAAGATTGAAAGGCAAAACTCCCTACTTTATGTCAGTGCTTTTCGGATATTTTTTGATTCCACATGGGCGAATTTACGTGTTACTGCTAGTAAGCAATAAAGCTTTGCTTATTCCGATTATGATCGATCACAACAATACCTACTTATTTTTACTTTCATGATTTCATGTCGAATGCTCTTCCTGCGATATATTTTTATGAATTAGCCTTCTTTCGAAATTCCTGGACCGGATTATCGAGCTAGAAGGATTAATGCCGAATAACAAATGATTTGAATGATTGAACGAATTAACTGATTTGAACCAAATTTCATGCGATCAGCTTTTATAGTTTACAAGCAAAGCTCTGGACTTCCGATTGAAGTGATTACATATTTCCATTCGATTTTTCAATTCTACACGATCCAAGTGTAAACATTTCAGGGATGTGAGACATTTTGTTACTCGAACGATTCCAAACGTTTATTATATTGGAAATAAGAAACCAAGAACGCTGCTTATTTTCAGTGGCGTAACTTGAAATATTGCCCCCTCTGTTGTATTTTTGGAGGGGGCCCTGAAGGAGTAACAAAAAAGGCATATTCATATAAATTAGAAAGGGTACCCTTTGTTTGAGTTTTATCATAAAATAAAATGAAACAATTTACCAAAGGTATAACAGAAAAATGATGAAAAGCACTGCCGTGAAGTAAGGAGCTTTTGAGCGCTCGTTCATCCACCTTGTAGGTAAATTCGCATTTTCAAGCTTTAGAAACCAATTGAAAACATTTTGACAGCTGTCAAAAAAAAATTTCAAACGTAGTTTGAATACATTATTCTTCATCTATTTGCCATATTTCATTCCAATCCAATGAGTAGTTTCGAAACTATCAGGAAAAAAATATTTTGAACGGCCATATTTACGGAACCTCTAGTCTAATTCCCCGCTCATTTATGAACGTGATCACGAAATTCAAGATTCGAACCTATCCTGAAAATGCCAAGTCCCTAGGCCTTTTCATTACAAAGTTATAATTTTCTATGGTTTCTATGGTCCTGGTCCAGCAATCTGGACAAAATTTGGCATGTATCTTGAACACGTCATTATTCATTTGAGTGCAAATTTTCACATCAATCAAATCTATAGTTTCGAAATAATCAGGAAAACAAAACTTTGAGCCGCCATATTTACGGAACCCCTTGGCGAATTTTGCCCAATAACGAACTCAACTGCGACATTCGAGATTCGAACCTACCCTGAAAATTTCAAGTTTCTAGGTCGTTCCGTTCGAGAGTTATCATGTATACGGCTGGACGGCCGGACGGACAGACTTGAATTTTCCGACGGATTCGTCATCAGTGAGTCGAACCTTGTCGGTTGAGCCCATTTTCGGCTCAAAATTCGAAAAATACAGACATCGAGTAGTACGAGCGCTCAAAAAAACCTTTCTTTTTCACAAATTTTCTTTGATTGGATGACTAGTTTCGGGACGACTCAACGCGTCCCATCCTCAGACCCTACAGTACAGAAAAAAAATGAGCATACACATTCAAATACAAAAATTACAACACTACAAACCTTATCAATCAGATTATTAACAAAACACGAAAAAGCTCTCTTAAAAATTCACTACGTTGCTAATAACATTCAGATCAACTATCTTAAGAAAAAAAATTTCTCAATATAAAATGGCATATTTATATGTTGTTATAAAACTTTTATAAAAAAGGGACTGTTCAAAAATGAAACAAGAACCCAATACTAGAAATAAGTTGAATGAAGAAGGAACAAAATAAAAACATATAATATGTCACAGGTAGATTTGTACCGAAATGAAAATAAAATATTATTTCAAATAACACATACATTACTGATTTTTGTATCAAATTTCAAACAAACATCTTTTCAGTTAGCAAGAAAAGCTATGGACGGTGGACGGACGGATATTTTTCATTTTTGGATTCTTCATTGCCTAAACGTTTCAGGAAGTAACAAACATTTGCCTAACAAATCCCTAACTAAAACCTCGTTTATAATTTTAAATCGTGATATGATTTCCTCGATTATGTCTTGATGTTCTGAAAGCTAATACCATATTTGTGTTTGGCGTCAGTAAGCAATTCACGAGCCCACACTAAGATCTTACAGCATTATCTAAATGATGTGATGAAATCATCTTGTCTAAATTGGATGTGGCAAACGGATTTTCTTGCTCGTTTCTTGTTCGAATTTTAACCCAACCAATTACAGATTATTAAGAACGAATGCTGTTATTGTTTATTAGTATTGCGGATTTACCAGTATGTTAATTATTGAGTCGAATTCGCGAAGTGTTTCTGCTAATTGTCCATCCCGTTTTATCCTACTCTCCAACATGGTATAAAAATATCCGAATGTTGCGTGTGCATTCAGCAGTGGAATCTTCATGATGAAAGTGTTATTTCTGGTTTTCTTCCTGTGCCTAGCAACTTTTGCACATGGATGGGTTGCGAGAGGTCAAACTGATAGTGAAAAATTACAAGGTAGATGAATTCATTTTCATTCGTATCGAGAGAAGCTTTCATTTGAAATGAACGAGAATTTTGAACTCCATTCCAAAAGTTATGCTTTTAATTCCGTACGTATTCCAAAATATTGATTTTAATTATACAGATATCATAAAGAAGATACGAAAGCTTTTGAACCGTGATTGCAGAGACAAGGCTAACCAAGATGTTTTTCAAAGCTAAAACGCGTATTCTGTTTGGCGAAGGTCTTCTCATTTCCCTCATCTATTTTTCCCTTTTCCTGGATTCCGTCTGAGATCAATAAAGATCTTCTTTGGTAGCTCAAACTCCCAAATATTGACTTATTGTCATAAAATCATGTTTGCTTTACAATGACATCTTCATTCTGATTTATACTTTCATCTCAGCTTAATGCTTCGTTCTGGTTGAATTTCAATGATTTAGAATCGTTCGAAAAAGAATTTGAGGAAGTATAAATTAGTGGTTCCTAAAATTCATTTATGAACTTCAACAAAGACGTGAGCAATTCCCGTTGAATTGTATGTATATTTTGAGCACTTTTTAGGACATCCAAATCAATGTTGGACTGAAGATATCGGCTATATTGACAGTGGGATGAAGAAGAGATTGCCAAAACAATGTGCTGAACTGTCTTGTGAGAAGAATGGTGCATACACTATAACTGGGTAATGTTTTTCTATACTTACTCGAATGAGACCAGTGGTATTTACCACAATATCAAAGGATCTTTCGAAACATTAATTGGCAAGAGAAATGGCTGCTCCAATCTTTCCAAAATTCATGGAAGCATTCGTTGTAATCAAATTCTTAATGAAGAAACTGATAATCTCTTCAATATTTTCAATTATTTTTCTATATTTTGCAGATGCATTGTTGTGAATGTGGAGCCACCATGTACAGTGGAAAAAGGAAATCTATCTAAACCCTATCCAGATTGCTGCTTCGAAATTAAATGTCCGAAGAAATCGGTGCAATAAAATTAATTTTCCATTGTGCTATAAAGACTTAATCTGTACAAATAATCAAAATTGAAATGTCTTTGTGTAATATAACAATATCTAACCCACGTGGTTATTATTTGTACTCTTTCCGAACATGAACAACATATTTTTACTTAACCCATCAGAAAAGTCTAGGAAAAATAGAATGTATTCTCAAGAATAAGATAACTTTATTGGGAAAATGTGAATGTTTGATTATGTTCGTTTTCCTGTGAAGAAAAAAAAATTATAAAAAGCACTGCTGTGAAGTCAGGAGCTTTTGAGCGCTCGTTCATCCACCTTGTGGTAGATTCATATTTTCCAGTTTTAGAAGCCATTTGAAAAAATTTTTGACAGTTCTAAAAAAAATGTCTATTAGTACGTCTTTCTTGAAGCTACAGCATGTTTTATCAATCCACAATATAAATATCTTATGTCTTACCGAGTACTGGAGATCTGAAGAAGAATTGGTAGCATACACTCCACCTAGTTACATGCTATCATCCTCGTATTGCACAGAAAAAGGACGACATGGTGGATGTGCTATATTTATTGAAAGGGGTATGAAATGTTCAAATATAAAAGACTTTGGGATGTTCAACGTAAGTGGATCTTTTGAATGTTGTGCGAGTCAAATTGTTGTTGACTCTGTGAAATATTTGATCATTTGTATATATATTTTTTTCGAGAAGTTTATGTTAACACTAGAAAAATGTCAGGCAGAAAAAGTTAAATTCATCATAGCTGATGATTTTAACATAGATTTATTGTCCATATCCTATGAATCAAAAATGTACTTATCGATTCTCGAAACTTATAGTTTGCAAGTATCCTCTAAGGAACCCACACGCCTAACATCGACCACAGTAACTTGTTTAGATAACATAACTTCAAATATTGAGGGAATAACTAGTATTATTGAGGAACATTTATCTGACCATTCTGGACAAAAATTCACCTTTGTTCATGAAACTTCATTTACAAAACCAAGTCGAAAAAGGAATATAAGAGTATATATAATGATCAGAACCACCAAACTTTTGAAGCACTTCTTTGCAATATGAATTGGTCAGAGCTTTATGACATTCCTTAGCAAAATCTTAATGAAATGTGGAACTTCTTCTCTGAAAGGTTTGTTGATAGTTTCCAGAAGGCATATCCACTGAAATCCGTTGATTTTTCTAAGAAGAAAAATAAAGTAATAATTTCAGAAACTCAATATCTGAAGGAAAGATAAGATTTACTGTTTATTCTGTCTACATATAAATCAGAATTCGTTGATGAATATAAAATAGTAAAACGCCGTTATGATGCTGCACTAATATTTGATAAAAAGTTGTTTCATTCGTCTTTTATAAATAACGCTGTAAATAAATCTAAAACTGCCTGGAATGTTATCCGTGAACTCACAAATAAGAATAAAATAAATGAAAGTAGAGAATATAACAAAAGTGGTGCCAACATGTCTCAATTGGCAAACCAACATGATAACTTTTTCATAAATATATCGAGCACATTATCCGAAAATCGCAAGACTGGTATATCCACCAACTACAGTGAAAAATCTGTCCCCAATTCATTTTTTTTGTTCGAAGTTTTGTAACCTGAAATTTTGTGTACTGTGGAGATGATGAAAAACAAATCATCTTTCGGTTACGATGATGTTCCAGTGACCGTGATAAAACGTCATATATCACAAATACTGAAACCAATTTGTTTCATAATGAATTGTTCATTCATGTCAGGCATTTTTCCTGATGCTCTGAAGAGGTCAATTGTTACGCCTTGTCACAAAAAAGGAGATCTGGCTGACATATCCAATTATAGACCAATAAGTCTTGTGTCATCATTTGCAAAAATATTCGAAAAAATTTTAGTGAATAGACTTCTAAATTTCTCCAAAAAATTCGGTGTACTGTCGAAAAACCAGCACGGATTCATCCAGGGCAGAAGTACAGAGACTGTTATCTTTGAAAAAATATCAAAAATAAAAAAATAGAAGCACCAAGAAAAAAAAAATGATTCAAAGATGACAACACGGTTACGTAAGTGAGTAATTCGAACACAACATTTCGAAACATTGATATTCAAAGTAAAGAATGAAAATGTAATAAGGTCAGAAATACGAGAAATATGGTCCAATTGTTATGACAAATTTTCAAAGATGCCGCACTCTGATCATAAATATTACAACCGGCAATATCGTCATGCCAAGCACAGCCTTTTTATGAGTTGTTTACACTACATCCCTTATCTCCTCCAGCTTGTTTTGAAGGGCGGCTTCTTTGATGATGATGGTACATAATGATCGATTTGTTTAGATTTTTAAGCCACATCTGTGGTATTTCAAAAACAATTTTTATTGCCAAAAATTCATTAATCGGAGTTTTGAGCTCAAGAAGTGGGAGAAAAATTCGGGAATCTTATTCTATTCTACATAAATATTGATTTCTTTCGATTGTGAAGAGAAGAGCAAAAAATTTGAATTCTAATGTTCGTTTAGTGTGTATCCAGATTTGAAGTGTTATAAGATTTGAGTTTTTCTCTATATTCTGACTTTTTTGTGTCTCAAAAGCAAACGCTGTACATTCGTTGGAGTCGCAATTAGGTGAAATTATCAAAGTTCTTCGCTAGCTCAAAAAATCGTCCCTGGTAAATTCGAAAACAAATTATGAATTTATCATATATCTTAACTTCTGGGAAATTCTGTTAAGTAAAATAAACCGAATAAATCAATATTTGCAAGAAAAACCACTAGATATATCTAAAGGCTCACAAATGATACTTGGACTATTGAACGAACTGGAAGCTAACAGAGAAAACTTTTTTATGCCATTGATGGAACTTTCGGAAAATGAAGCTGATGAAATTGGAATCGAAGCAAAGTTACATCAATCGAGAAAACGAAAAAAACCCAAAATGCCAGGGGAACTAGCCAGTGATGAAGCTCATCTTTTTGATGCAAACGCAAAACTGAGGAATTGGACTATAATTATTCAAATTGAAGAAAGATTTGTTGCTTTGAACGAAGTGGCAAACGACTTCAGTTTTTTGAATGGTAGTGTCATTCAAACTATGAATATTGACGATTTGAAGAAAAGTGCTGCAGATCTTAAGATAAATGTTCGTATTCATTACATAAATATGAATATTTCATTTTGTTCTTTCAGAATTTGTTTTATTTTTATGCATTTCATTTAAAATGTGTATTTCAATGTTTTCAATGAAAGAAATTTTCCATAAAAATGTGTATTATTTTGAAACTCTTACGTAAATATATGACTAGCATTATGAAAAAAAAAATATGATGAATAAAAAAAAATCAACGCAAATGGGGGGGCGCTGTCTAATATATTGCCACAGGCGCAATAGTACCTAGATACGGCCCTGCAAGTATTCAAAATTCAGAAACTCGCTATAAGAACAATTCTCAATATGAAATTTAGGGAATCGTGTCGAGGTACATTCAAAAGGCATAATAATCCTACATTACCAGGCCTATATATGTAAAGAGTCTTATTATTCTTTCACAAGAACAAACAATATTTTGAAAAATGCAAAATGTGAATGCTACGCGAAGAATGAACGATTATTTTTTTCCTTCTCACAAACTTTCAATGACCGAGCATAATGTATTTTACATGTGTATAAGATTATTCAATTACTTGCCAAGGATTGTGAGAAATATTTGTGAATTCAAAATATTTAGGAAAACTATATTTTCATTGTTAATTGAATGTGAACCTTACACAATACTCGAATTCGAGAGTCATTGTAGTAAGTTGTAGAGTTTGATTATGTTTTTTTTTGTTCGCGGAGTTTTGACCTGTTTTCATTTTGTTACTGTAGCAATTATGGAAATAAATTTTATTATTATTATTATTATTATCATTCTCCATTAAAATACAAAATTTCGTCACGATCGAATCCGTAGTTTTGAAATTATCAAGAAAACTAAATTTCAAACGACCATATTCACGGAACCCCTAGTCTAATTTCGCTCATTGATGAACGTGACCGCGACATTCGAGATCCACACCTACCCTGAAAATTTCCGTTCGAAAGTTATAATTTTCTATGGTTTCTTTGGTTATGGTGATGCACTCTGGACAAAATTTTGCGGGTAGCTTGAACACCATTCTCCATCTGAGTGCAGAATTTCATCTCGATCGAATCAGTAGTTTCGAAGTAATCAGGCGAACAAAATTTCGAACGGCCATATTAACGGAGTCGAACCTTGTCGATTGAGACTATTTTTGGCTCAAAATTCGAAAAATAAAGACATCGTGGCGAAATGGTATAGCTCTCGTATGAGTACAACGAGCGCTCAAAAAGGAATGTTCCAAAGAAAATAACTTTGACGGCGTCGTGACGCCTGGAATCTTAATTTTTTCTACCGACTTTCACGCGCATCTCGTTGTACATTGACGTTCACAGAAAAAGGAAATATGCGGTCGTTTTCAAGAAAAATTGGGATGACCATGATAAGTGAATCACCCTCAAGGGAGGCCGTTTTGATAAACAGAAACAAGCGCGCAAAAGCTCCTGACGACACGTCAATCCTTTTCAGATTTTTTCATTGTCACAACGATCCATCACACAGTGATAACTACACATATCTATGATGCTTAAAGAAATCAATCGTCTATTAATTATCGTGACAATACATAATGAAATGGAAAGTACACATTCGAATCCACCTGATGAATATTTATGTTCTTCAATAACATATAGGTATATTTTATCGTTTGGGACTACGTCGACTCCCCTTTAGTTGGCAAATTTCATTCTGGCATTGGTAAGAAGTTTTTTTTAAATCTAGTCACGTTGAAAAAACCAAGAAAGAATGCGCAAGGTATTGAACAATGAGCAATGACCCAGATATTATTGATACTAGAATTAAGTGAAGTGATATTATCAGTCGATATAGTGTAAATCAAGCGCGAAATATTTCATCTAGTTGTGTATACTGATGCTTGGAAATTGCATCTTTGAAAACTTTCGGGTTTTCTGCTATCAATACCGAGTGAGTAGTTGCAAATGTGAATGACTTGTTCATTAGGGATATTTGATTTTGAATTATATTCTCAATTATTATTGAAAATAGAACTTTCCTCATATTTTTTTTTTAATTTCCTTTGTTGTTGAAATAAATGGTGCTGAAATTAAGAATTTAAGGTATAATTTGAACAGTTTCACAAAATTTTCATTTATATATGAGCGAATGTTTTTGTTCGATAGAGAAAAAAATGACATTTTTAGTTGCCTCCTTTCTGCCGTATTCTTTGCCATTGCTGGAATGTGAAATAGTGTTTAATATTGGAATTCCTTATTCAATTTTGAGAAAAAAATTTATTATACTTCAAGACTGAAAAAAATCCACCGTTTTCAAGGTAATTGCGATACCAAACGATGATTGAATGAATTGTTCGGCTGAGGTATATTTTTCAATCTTAATTATTGATTGATTTCAATCAAAACTGGAGATTCTATATGCAAAATTAATGATAATTTCGCCCGCTTCTTGCAGAGGTACAGATTATTGAAAATGAAGAATTGAAAGATTTTCTTCTCATAACTGATAACATAGATTCTTCCACTTAGTATTTACTCAGGGCCGTATCTAGGTACTATTGTGCCTGTGGCAATATATTAGACAGCGCCCCCCAATTTGCGTTGATTTTTTTTTATCCATCATATTTTCTTATAGTATTTTTTTTTCATAATGCTAGTCATATATTTACGTAAGAGTTTCAAAATAATACACATTTTTATGGAAAAATTTTTTCATTGAAAACATTGAAATACACATTTTAAATGAAATGCATAAAAATAAAACAAATTCTGAAAAAATGAAATGAAATATTCATATTTATGTAACAAATACGAACCTTCATCTTAAGATCTGCAGCACTTTTCTTAAAATCGTCAATATTCATAGTTTGAATGACACAACCATTCAAAAAACTGAAGTCGTTTGCCACTTCGTTCAAAGCAACAAATCTTTCTTCAATTTGAATAATTATAGTCCAATTCCTCAGTTTTGCGTTTGCATCAAAAAGATGAGCTTCATCACTGGCTAGTTCCTCTGCCATTTTGGGTTTTTTTCGTTTTCTCGATTGATGTAACTTTGCTTCGATTCCAATTTCATCAGCTTCATTTTTCGAAAGTTCCATCAATGGCATAAAAAGTTTTCTCTGTTAGCTTTCAGTTCGTTCAATAGTCCAAGTATCATTCGTGAGCCTTTAGATATATCTAGTTGTTTTTCTTGCAAATATTGATTAAATCGAATTATTTTACTCAACAGAATTTCCCAGAAGTTAAGATATATGATAAATTTATAATTTGTTATCGAATATACCAGGGACGATTTTTTGAGCTAGCGAAGAACTTTGATAATTTCACCTAATTGCGACTCCAACGAATGTACAGCGTTTGCTTCCACAATCTGGATACACACTAAACGAACATTAAAATTTAAATTTTTTGCTCTTCTCTTCACAATCGAAAGAAATCAATATTTATGTAGAATAGAATAAGATTCCCCAATTTTTCTCCCACTTCTTGAGCCCGAAACTCCGATTAATGAATTTTTGGCAATACAAATTGTTTTTAAGATACCACAGATGTGGCTTAAAAATCTAAACAAATCGATCATTATGTACCATCATCAAAGAAGCCGCCCTTCAAAACAAGCTGGAGGAGATAAGGGATGTAGTGTAAACAACTCATAAAAAGGCTGTGCAATCCCCCGATGACCACAGGGAGATGACGAAATTCCTCGAATTAAGGGGAAAAGAATTTTACACGCTCCAAAGAGAAGAAGAAAAGAAAATCTACGCGGTGGTACGATATCTACCACAAGACGCAGATATTACCATCATCACCGGAGACCTAGCCGAGCAAGGCATTACCGACGCGGATGTCATAAGGATGACATGCAACAAAACCAAAAAGGCAATACCCTTATTTTTGGTGAAAACCCAAAATAAGAAGGTATTCGAAGTGAAACAGCTCTACGGTATAAATTGTGTAGTAGAGCCGAAGAAAAAGAGCATTGGACCTGGCCAATGTCATAGATGTCAACGTTACGGACATGCGCAAAGTAAATGCACATTCCCATGGAGATGTGTTAAATGCTCTGGAGCGCACAATAGTAAAGATTGTACGCTTACAAAAAAAAAAAACGAGGAGAGAAATGCTACCTGTGCGCTATGCGGAAAAGCAGGTCACCCAGCCAGCTACAAAGGATGTAGTTAGTGGAAACTGGTGACCAAAAAGAAGACTCCGACCAAAGCAAGAAAAGAAGAAGAGAAGAAACAGATGCCTACTGTCCCACAAGAACCGAAGGAAGAAGATAAAAAGAAGAAAACGCCACCACTCAAACAAGAGCAGAAGAAAGAAGCCTCAAAAATTGAAAACCCAAGAAGAGCAGCCAAAAGAAGAAAGTAGAGACCAACAAGAAAGGACCCGAAATCACCGAGGATCTAGATACCTTCACCAAGAATATCATGAGTAAGCTCATGAAATTCCTGGAAATAGAGATGGACAAAAAGTTCCGTAAACTGACTAACGGAAATAAAAGCAACCTAAAGATAGTCTCATGGAACACAAATGGTCTACCAACCCGTAGATCTGAAAAAGAAGAAATAATATCCGAGAAATAACCGGATATTATAGCCATTCAAGGGACGAGACTATCTTAAAGAAATAGAATTTCATTTACCGACCATGAAATAAACAGAAATGACAGAAATTGTACAGGAGGGGAAGTAGCCCTAACAGTCAAAAGGAACATCGACCACTATTTTGACCATGTATTGAATAATGGACAAATAGACGCCGTCTCGATTATTAAGTTAATACAAATCGAGGACAAATGAAAATGACGTCAGCCTACGAACCACCTCAAAATGACTTAATAGAAGAAGATCTGAAGAAGTTGCTTGGAGGAAACTACCCGCACATCATTATTGGCGATATGAACTGCAAATCGAGAGAATGGAATAGCAGAACTGAAAATCAAAATGGGAAGAAGCTTAAGAAGTACGCCGAAAAACTAAATGCCATAGTATTAGGACCTGAAATTCCGACCTACCTGCCCAGAATTAATGGCCTACCAGACGTATTAGATATCGTCATAATGAAAGATACTACCCGAGATTTCACACTTGATACTATAGAAGAGGGCACATCAGACCACAACCCAATAGAACTCAGATTGGGACGCAGACCGATAACAGAAGAACTTCAAACGAAAGACGTCACAAACTGGCAAAAGTACAGTGAAATACTCCAGGAAAAAATTACTGAAATTCCACAAAAAGAACCCCTGCAGATCTAGAAGATGAAGTTGAAAAATCAGAAACCCGAATAAAAGAAGCCTACAAGGAAAGTACCAGAAGAATCGAAAGGCCAGCCCCGAAACATTCACATGGTGAAACCCAAAAGCAATAAAAGAGCTTATAAAGAAGAATAGAAAACTTAGGAAGAACTACAGAACTTCACATAGAGAAGAGGACAAGAAAGAGCTGAATAAACACAATCAAGTGCTGCAAAATGCACTGAGAGAACTGAAAACAGACAGATGGAACCAAAGAGTTAAAGAGCTAAACACCATAGACCACTCAGCATGGAAGATGCAAAAGCGCTTACGACGCGAGAAAACCGAGATTCCCCATCTACACAGAGCTAATGGAATGGCCTACTCAAAGCTTGAAAAAACCGAAGCACTAATCGACGCGATAGAACGAGAAGCCAGAATCAACTACAGAGAAGACGATGACAATGAAGACTTAGAACAAGAAGAAGAAGGAAATGAAGAAATGTTGGAACCTTCGGAAGGCGATACTATCCCAAACCCAACAACACCAACGGAAATTAAAGAAATTATCAGGAAATTGGAGAACAGGAGAGCTCCAGGGAAAGACAAAGTAACAAACTTTATGTTACGGAAATTTCCATAAAAGAAATAGCAGCGCTAACCAATATAGCAATCGCAATGATGAGAACAGAATACTATCCAGAAAGATGGAAAACAGCAGAAGTAATGGTGTTCAATAAGCCAGGAAAAGATAGAAAATTCCCACAAAACTACAGGCCGATAAGTCTACTGTCAGCACTTGGAAAAATTGTCGAAAGAGTCATTGCAAAAAGACTCGATGAAGAAACAGAAGCGCTGAATCTGATACCACCGGAACAATTTTGATTCAGAAGAAATCATTCCACAGAACTTGAACTGTTAAGGATCACTGAATATGTCACTCAAGGATTCCAGAATAAACAAGCCACGGGATTAGTGCTATTAGATGTCGAGAGAGCCTTCGATCGAGTTTGGCACGAAGGACTTGCCCACAAGATGATGATGGCAGGCTACACCACCAAAACCTGCAGGATGATAAGAAACTACCTGAGGAACAGGAGTTTTTATGTCAAAATAGACGAGACATTATCTTCCACCAGACAAGTAGAAGCAGGAGTGCCCCAAGGATCAGTTCTAGGACCTCTGCTCTAAAACACATATCTACGATATTCCTAAGAACCCAAGGAATCTGCTAGCCCTTTATGCAGACGACACGGGAATAGCCTTCATACATCGACGACCAGATGTCATACACAGAAGACTACAAGAAGTACGAGAAGATTTAGAAGGTTCATTTAATGGAAAATTCAAATAAATAGCAAATAGAGCCAAGCTATTCTACTACAGAAGCGGAGACTCGAAATTAATTCCCACCTACAGATAGATGGAGAAGAGATAAAATGGGAAAATGAAGTCAAATATCTAGGAGTAAAACTAGATTAAGGGCTAACATGGAAAAACCATATAAAATATGCAGTGGATAAAACAAACTCAGCAATGAGCAGACTTTACCCACTGTTAGGAAGAAGAAGCCAAATGAACCAAAGCACGAAGCTACGAAGGATCAAATCAATTGCAAGACCCCAACTAACATATGGCTCGGCGGCATGGGGCCACGCAGCCAATAGCCATATAAAGAAGATTCAAGCAACAGAGAATAAACTGCTCAGAGCAGCAATGAAAATGCCGTGGTTCGTAAGAAACCAACAAATCCACAGAGACTTAGAATGGGAAACTATCACAGATTTCCTACAAAAGAAGGCTGAGAAGATATTTGAAAAAGAAAGTCAACACCCAAATGAGGAGCTAAAAAGACTTGTTGACTACAATCCCGCAGAAGATGTGGTTAGGATACCCACCTATCACAAAAGACCCAGAGATCAACTACGTAGAAAAAGAAATTGAGTAATCTCAATTTAAATTATCCAAAAGAAGAGGCTCCTATGAAATTCAAATTCATAGGTAACACAATTATCACACGACAAAGATCGTGATACAGATACAAACAAGAAGAGTCAAAAGGTTAATAGGTAATAAATGCCCGGAATCTAAAACTGCAGGTTAGGTTTAGTGAGCAGGTCGTGCTTCATACGAAGTTCTATCTATCGGATATAGTTCGTCCATGAGTATTCCCCCTGACTAAAAAAAAAAGTAAACATTAATGGCAATGATGATGAATATGTTACCGTTAGGGGAAAAAAGGTAAATGAAAATTTGAGAACCAACAAGAAAGTCTGTCTGCTCTCGGGACAGTTATGAACAGCAAAGAAAAAATGGTCAGCAAAGACAATCCTGATATTCTTGGAGTTACTGAGCTTTGGAAATGCGGAGAGGAACTTCAAGGATATCATCTGCATCTACAATTTAATAACAAGCTTTTGTCGTGCGAAAGAAAGACTTTCTGCGATCTCAAGCAAGGGGGGCCTCAAGGTCGGAAAAAGGTCTGACATGAACTCAATTAGGATCACCCAGTAATTGAATGCTGTGCTGTTGAATTGTTTTGTTATAATGAAAAAAACTCTTTTTTGAAAGGTTACCTACTATTCTACAGCGCTGTTATTTGGGAAAGCAAGTTTTATCTTGGTGGTGATTTTGAATTGGAGGTTATTCCTGATTCTCCTGATTTTTAAAAATTATTTCTTGATTGAGGACTTTGAACCTAAAAATATCCAATGATACTTGACCCTCAAATCTGAAAATGAACCCAGAAGGCTATTTTGGCAAACAGAAGAATAATTGAGTTTTTCTGATATATTCTATATAATTCGGAGATTCTCTCTCTTGAAGTTTGTAAAAATAAATTGTCATGGTGACAATGAACACTGAAAGCCGTTTTGGTATACAGAAGCAAGCCCGCAAAAGCTCCTGACATCATATCGTGCTTTTCTCGAATTTTTCATATTTCCCAATGAAGTTTTTCGAAATGTATCCTATAGATGCCGACGATGTTAGGTCATGGCAACACCGTTGGCATTCCATCGAAGTTGCCGAATTTCCACCATGATCGGACCCAAAACCCAGCACCCATTAGTCTTACTTTATGCGCTCTTCACGATTTACTAATTCGATTACGTTTAACGCATCAGACACTCACAGTAGAGTTAGTACTGAAGGCTGTTCTGATAACAGAGTTCTGATTTCAATATCCAGAGAAACGTTAGTGTCAGTTTCATATAAAACAATCCTTTGACATTTTTTTGAATCGGTCAATACCTATCGAGTAGGTAACGATCCGAAGAGTTTATAGTCTGAATGTTCCCTGGTGAACTGAAAGCGCAGAATACATTTCAACGAACCGAAAGATAAGGAGCCGCATTCAGTGACTTGTTATCAACTGTTGATTTGTCCTTGAAATTCAAAATGCTGGGATATAGAACTATTCAGCAAAATGAAAGAGGTGAGTTGAAATGCTCAATTTTTATTGATTATGCACCGTATGTTACTCACACTGAAGTTGTTTTTTGGGGGAATGGTGAGTGATAAAACCGCGGAAGTGCTTACAGAGGTAAAATTTTGAACGTCATTGTTACAATTTTGAAATGAAATGAAATGAAATCTCTATTGCTCTCAAACATACATGATATGTCATGAGCAGAATCTCATGAATTTGAAAACCGAAAATGAACTCAAACAATAGCATGTTCTAATTGAAAAATACAGAAAAAAATTATAATTCAGACAATCATCCAAAATCAATAGCAGACGAACAGCTTCGAGTGCTTCCACTTTCTGTAGTCGAAAAAAATTTTCTTCATCAGTATAATAATTTTGTGTTCTTTCGGATGTAGTTCTGAACATAGGCCAATCTTCAGATTTTCCATTGAAAAGATTTAGAAAAGCACTGCCGTGAAGTCAGTAGCTTTTGAGCGCTCGTTCATCCACCTTGTAGGTAGATTCACATTCTCCAGTTTCAGAAACCAATTGGAAAGGTTTTGACAGCTGTCAAAAAAACTTTCAAACTAAGGCGAAAACCCACGTAGTTCAAATACAATATTCTTCATCTATGTGCGAAATTTGTTTCCAATCCAATGAGTAGTTCCGAAATTATCAGGAAAAAAATAGTTTGAACGGCTATTTTTACGGAACCCCTAGTCTAATTTTGCCCATTGGTGAACATAATCGCGAAATTCGCGATCCGAACCTATCCTGAAAATTTCAAGACCCTAGGCGTTTCCGTTCAAAAGTTACAATTTTCTATGGTTCTGATCATGCGATCTGGAAAGAATGTAGCTCGAATATATCATTATCAATCTAAATATAAAATTTCGTCATAAACAAATCCACTGTTTTGAAATTATCAAGAAAACTGAATTTTAAACGGCCATAATTACGGAACCCCTAGTCTAATTTTGCTCATTGATGAACGTGACCGCAACATTCGAGATCCACACCTATCGTGAAAATTTCAAGTCCCTAGGCCTTTCCATCACAAAGTTATGATTTTCTATGGTTTCTATGGTTCTGATTATGCGAGCTGGACAAAATTTTGAATGTAGCTTGAACACGTAATTCTCCGTCTGAGTGCAAAATTTCACTTCGATCGAATCAGTGGTTTCGAAGTAATCAGAAAAAAAAATTCGAGCGGCCATATTTACGGAACCCCTGGACGAATTTGGCCCAATAACGAATTTAACCGCGGCATTCGAGATTCGAACCTACCCTGAAAGTTTCAAGTTTCCGTTCGAGAGTTATCGTGTATACGGCCAGACTGACCGACTCGAATTTTTTGACGGACTCGTCATCAATTTTGTCCAGATTGCATGATTAGAACCATAAAAAATTATAACTTTCGAACGGAAAGGCCTATGTTCCCTGGTTTCGGCACCAAATGTTAAGTCGGTCAGGAACAAGTCAGTGAATGAATAAGTTTTCAAAACTGACAAAATATATATATTGTTTCTAAAACAATGACATAAACTAACTTATCATTTTTTTAATAAATTCCAATTGCTGTTATCGGTGTATGGATTCCTAATTATATGTGGAATTTTCAACAACAATAATTCTTTGGCAACTTATATGAAAATAAAATGACAGTATTTGTCATACTGACAATGAACACTGACTTCACGTAAGTGTTTTTTTTTTTCTTTATCACAAATCAATGTTTTTTATATGCTAATGGTGGTGATTCAAGGGTTGCGCAATTTTTTTTCATCAAATAAACATGATAATTTCTGTATATTTTCTATCATAAAATGCATTTTTCTCGTGAATGGTTCTCGTTAGTGCATTTGACCAGAGGGACATTTTTCGCATGAAAAAAATTGAGTTAGCGCTCAAACAACCATGTTATATGAATGATGAGCTGGATACAAAAGCTTAATTTCGTCTGCTCAAACAGTTCCTGAGATATTTTCAAAAAATTCAATTGAATATTTTTATGACATACTTTTTTTTCGAAAACAGATCTTCTTTCATAAGAAAGAGGCAAGGAATCACAGCCTTCATTTTGAGACAAATTTTTATTTTTGAGCGCTCGTACTACTTACACGAGGGCTATATCATTTCGTCACGATGTCTGTATTTTTCGAATTTTGAGCCGAAAATGGTCTCAAACGACTATGTTCGACTCACTGATGACGAATCCGTCGAAAAATTCGAGTCTGTCCGTCCGGCCGTCCGTCCCTCTGTATACACGATAACTTTCGAACGGAATGTCCTAGAAAATTGAAATTTTTAGGGTAGGTTAGAATCTCGAATGCCGCGGTTAAGTTCGTTATTGGGCAAAATTCGCCCAGGGGTTCCGTAAATATGGCCGCTCGAAGTTTTGTTTTCCTGATTACTTCTAAACTACTTATTCGATTGAGGTGAAATTTTGCACTCAGATGGAGAATTACGTGTTCATCTACATCCAAAATTTTGTCCAGCTCACATGATCAGAACCATAGAAACCATAAAAAATTATAACTTTGTAATGGAAATGCCTAGGGACTTGAAATTTTCAGGATAGGTGTGGATCTTGAATGTAGTGGTAGCGTTTATAAATGAGCAACATTAGACTAGGGGTTTCGTAAATACGGTCGTTTGAAATTCAGTTTTTTTGATAATTCCAAAACTACGGATTCGATCGTGACGAAATTTTGTATTTTGATGGAGAATGATATATTCAAGCTACATTTTTTCCATATAGCATGACTAGAACCATATAAACCATAGAAAATTATAAGTTTCGAACCGGATCGCGAATTTCGCGGTCAAGTTCGTCAATGAGCAAAATTAGACTAGGGGTTCCGTAAATATAGCCGTTTAAACAATTTCTTCCTGTTTATTTCGAAACTACTTATTGGATTGGAATGAAATTTCGCACATAGATGAAGAATAATGTATTCAAACTACGTGGGAAATTTTGTCCAGATCGCATTACCAAGACCATAGATATCGTAGAAAATTCTAGCGAATTATCGAAAAAAAAAATGGTCACCTATAGCACTGACTTGAAGTCTGGATTTTTTCCTTAGTTTGAAATTTTCTTTGACAGCTGTCGAAATCTTTCCAATTGTTTTCTAGAACTGGAGAATGCGAATCTACCTACAAGGTGGATAAACGAGCGCTCAAAAGCTCCTGACTTCACGGCAGTGCTTTTCATAATTTTTTTTATTTATTTATTTATTAATTATTAATGTTCCGAAACACTCTATGGATTCTTCACATTTGAAATTTCATTAACTGAGTTATCATATTCAAAATGACATCTTTTTTACAAAAAGCGGAGATAATGTTGTCTATCAATTTTTATTTTCGATTGTAAAGTTCAAATGATAATTGAAAAAAATATGAAAAACACTAAAGTAAAGTCAAAAGCTTTCGCGCGCTTGTTTCTGTATAACAAAACACCCTCCAGTGTTTATTGTCAGTATGGCAAATAGTGTCATTTTATTTTTATGAACTGCCATAGATGATAAATCATCGAATTACATTGATTATATCAGAAATTTTTTTTTTTATTGGTGCCACAATTTCATTATTCAAGTAATGCTATGATAACATAAACAATCAGAAATAATTGGAAAGTTCAAATGATAATTTTTCAATCAATGATCTGAGAAATGAGAAATTTTTCGGGACCTGAAAAGGAAATGTATCGTAGGGGAGGGAAATCTTTGGAATGCATCACTTTCTCTCAATAGTGTGAATATCACCCTTCTTCCTTCAAGTCCGTTCCACTGGCTAAACGAAAGTATTCGTTTAATAATATTTTCGTTTTTTGTGCATTTCAGCCTCGTATCGAACTATTTTTTGCAAACTCCACTTAAGATTCAAGAGGAATCATGACTCCGTCAATGTTTGAAATGATTATTTAGAAAAATATAAAACCAGGAATTCTTCCTGGGAGAGCAATATTGGTATATTTGTTGTTCAATTCAGATTCAACCCACATAATGAAGTTTATATCGCTTTTCTGCTTTTTGTTAAGGAATCATCTCAATCTTTTGAATTCACGTCAACTAACTTAGTGGTTTTGTGGTTTGATAGGCGCAGTTATTCGAAGGGTGCAAAAACTTTTCCATCAACCGTCACACTGAGAAGATGAATTAACTGGAAGGTTTTTATATTACGATGGAAATATCGAAATTTCATGCTTTAATTGCAACTAATTCATGATTACAAAATCACATCTAATCTTAGCACAGTAAGATTAAAATTTCCATAGTCAGATATTTTTATCTTTCATTACGTATGTTAATACACTAATTACAACATGAATTCATTAATAATGCGAATAAGTTCGACGTTGATAGCAGCTCATGGTTTATAAACAGTATTCTTCCGAAAATGTATACATGAGTGAGGGCGCCGAAAAATGTGAGTTACGTTTCAATTAAAATCAATGAAACTTTTCGGTATATTCGAAAGTTTTAGTTTCGTGAACTTATGTATATGTTATTGGGGTGAACATAATTTCTCGAACTACTTTCTACGTACTCCAAAATCACATAATATCCAAGAAGTTTTTTCTTTAAATGCTTGCATGGGAAATTTTTACTAATTATTTCCTCATATCGGTTTTTACTCAAGAATTTCGATTCGAGCAAAAATTGAATTTAATTAATCGAAACCTGATTAAATAAAGAGTGTCTATCACCTCGTAATTGAAGCAAATTAAGGTATTTAGAATGATTTAATTGTTGTCAGTATCATTTCAATAGCCTAAACAACAATAAATCAATTGTTGTATCTTCAAAGGACGTAATTGAACAATTGAAAGATTAGTAACAGTATGGATAAGTCTATCGGACATTCGATTGATACAATAACACAAACAGATAACACAGAATGGTTATAAAATGAAAATAATGTTGGAATCTAGAGAAGCGAACAATACATTTTGTAGTAACTTATTCAAGTTTTCTCTAATATTGACTAGCTAGCAATCATTATTTATATTGAAATAAACTCCAGCAAACAAACTATTTATATGATCCATGAACATTTTCGAAATTCAATATTATAAAAATAATATTTTATTACGGAATGAACTATCGAATTAATGAGCCACTTATTCTGTTGGTCTTCATTGCTGGTGAAGACATGTATTTCATAAAAAAATTCGAAAAGCCCTGACGTCAAGGGATCAACGAATTATAATGAATATATCAGAAAAAAAAATTTCCTGTGTGACAAATACTGTCATTTGATTTTTATGAACTTCAGTAGATGGATTTGAAAAAGAGGAAACTACCCGAACATCATTATTGACGATATGAACTGCCAATCAAGAGAAAGGGACAGCAGAACCGAAAACCAAAATGGGAAGAAGCTTGAGAAGAATACAAACTTCACATAGAGAAGAAGACAGGAAAGAGCTGAATAAACGCAGTTAAGTGCTAAAAAAAACAGTGAGAGAACTGAGAACAGATAGATCCCTCCTATACACGGAGCAAATAGGATGGACTACTCGAAGCTTGAAAAAGCCGAAGCACTAGGAGGAGTAGCCAGAATACACTATAGAGAAGACAATGATAATGAAGACTTAGAAGAAGAAGTCGAAGGAAATGAAGAACTGATGTTGGAAACTTTGGAGGGCGATACCATACCGAAACCAACAACACCAAAGGATATCAAAAAAAAAATGGTCAAGAAATTGAAAAACAGGAAAGTTCCAGGGAAATACAAAGTAACAAACTTTATGTTACGGAAAATTCCCAGAAAAGGAATAGCAGCGCTAACCAATATAGCCAACGCTGTGATGAGAACAGTATACCGTCGAAAAAGATGGAAAATAGCCGAATTGTGTTTAATGAGCCAGGAAAACATAGAAAATTCCCTCAAAACTACAGGCAGATAAGTCTACTGTCAGCACTTGGAAAAATAGTTGAGTCATTGCAAAAAGACTTAATGAAGAAATAGAAATGCTGAATCTGATACCACAACAATTTGGATTCAGAAGAAATCATTCCACAGAACTTCAACTGTTTAGGATCACTAAGAATGTCACTGCAGGATTTCAGAATCCACAGGATTCGTGCTATTAGATGTTGAGAGAGCCTTCGACCGAGTTTGGCACGAAGGACTTGCCTACAAGATGATGATGGTAGGCTACACTACCAAAACCTATGAGATAATAAGTAACGACCTAAGGAACAGGAGTTTTTATGTCAAAATTGATGACATATTATCTTCCACCAGACAAGTAGAAGCAGAAGTGCCTCAAGGTTCAGTTCTAGGACCTCTAATCTACAACATCTATAAATAAATGAATCAATAAATACTATGTTGGTCCTTTAAGACAAGTACATGAATGGGACAGGTCAGATGAACAAGAAGAAAAAAAAAATTACAAAAATACCCTAATGGAAGTGAATCACGAAAATAATCGGCAACAGTGTCAGGGCCGTATCTAGGGCGTGGCAAGGGTGGCACTTGCCACGGGCGCAAGGTCCGAAGGGGCGCCAAAAATATCAAAAATAAAAAATAGAAGCGCCAAGCAAAAAAAATTAATTCGAAAGATGACAACACGGTTACGAAAGTAAGTAATTCGATCACAACATTTCGAAACATTGACATTCAAAAACAGCATGAGAATGCAATAAGGTCAGAAATACGAGAAATATGGTCCAATTGTTTTAAAAAATTTTCAAAGATGCCGCACTCTGATCATAAATATTACAATCGGCAATATCGTCATGCGATTCCAAGCACAGCCCTTTTATGAGTTGCTTACACTATATCCCTTATCGCATCGAGCTTCTTTTGAAGGGCGGCTTCTTTGATGATGATGCTTAATAATGATCGATTTGTTTAGATTTTTAGGCCACATCTGTGGTATTTTAAAAACGATTTGTATTGCCAAAAATTCACCAATCAGAGTTTTGAGCTCAAGAAGTGGGAGAAAAATTGGGGAATCTTATTCTATTCTAAATAAATATTGATTTCTTTCAATTTTGAAGGGAAGAGCAAAAAATTTAAATTTCAATGTTCGTTTAGTGTGTATCCAGATTTGAACTGTTATAAGTTTTGAGTTTTTTTTATATTCCGACTTTTTTGTGCCATTGTGCTTTTGGATTCGAGCGTTATGAATTGTGCTATTGAAGGTGAGTTGTACTAAGTAATTGTTATTTTCTATGACATTATTCTGGCATCGGATATATTCAATTTTTCGTATTTTAACATGATAATATTGTTGCTTTCAATTCAAGAAGAAATATGTTCGGTTCATTGCGGAAAATATGGATTTTCAAACTTGAGTTCTCACTTCGCAGAGCGTCTTTTTTTGAAATCTAATAAAACTCAAATTTTATTGTTACTTTTCATTGAATCTTCAATCTAACTGGCAAAGATTATTCTAGTGATTTTTTTATACTTAACGTATGGACTTCTTGAATAGTGTAACATCGGGCCCTGTACGAAACTATTAATACGTATTTCAAATGGTTATAAAATAGTATTTGTATGCTAAGTTTGCGGTTTTTTTCGCAGAAATTGTGATTATCGATTATTGTTTTCTAGTCAACTTAGCATAAAATTTTTATTTGACGTTTGCAGTATGTATTTTCAAATTTTAAGTTGAAGAATTTATATTTTTTAAGACAAATGTTCGTATTTATTACATAAATATGAATATTTCATTTTGATTTTGTTTTATTTTTATGCATTTCTTTTAAAATGTGTATTTCAATGTTTTTAATGAAAAATATTTTCCATAAAAATGTGTATTATTCTGAAACTCTTACGAAAATGTATGACTAGCATTATGAAAAAAAATACTATAAGAAAATGATGGATGAAAAAAAATCTACGCAAATGGGGGAACGTTGTCTAATATATTGCCACAGGCGCAATGGTGCCTAGATACGGCCCTGAACAGGGTAAAAACATTTCTGAATTAATTTATCCTCAACTACCCTCTTAAACTCCTTGAGTTCCAGAGACTTGGTACATTACATTAGATGGTTGAAGAGCTTGATACACTGATATGTTGGTGAATATTCAAATTTAGTTGTATTGTGTTTGGGGACGTGAAATAATTTCTCATTTCTTGTAAAATATTTATGGAAGCTAGAGAGTTTAGTGGATTTTCTTTCATTATCCTTAACATATACCAAGCACTTAAAAATATAAATGGACGCAACTGTTAGAATATCATTCTCTATGGTAGTGGACATTGGAGAAATATTGAAGATCATCCGCAGAATTCGCTTCTGAATCAGAAATACCCTACCTGCATCCGACGAATTCCCCCACAGCTTGATATTGTAGGATACGTGACTGTAGACTAAACTATAGTATATATTAATAATAGATCTCAAGGGTAGTGAGTTTTTGACTCTACTTATTGCATAGTAAGAACTATTAATTTTTTCAAATATGGAGTCGATATGAGTGGTCCATCTTAAATTGGAATCCACGTATATCTACAGTATTCCTGAAAACCCAAGAAGTCTACTAGCCCTATGTGCAGACGACACGGAAATAGCAGTCAGACGACCATCGACGACCAGAAATCATATACAGAATATTGCAAGAAGCAGTAGAAGATTAAGGCGAATGGTTCATTAAATGGAAAATTCAAATGAATAGCAGAAAGACCCAAGCTATTCCACTACAGAAGCGGAGACTTGAAATTAATTCCAACCTAAGGATAGAGAGGGGAAAGAGATGAAATGGGGAAGCCCAAGGTACTCGAAACTAATGTGAAAACTCTTATAAACTTCTCAAAAATAGTCTACTTAGTTACGAATACTTTAAAATAAAACATTAGATACTAATATTGACATGAAAAGTCGTCTCGGAAAATCCCGGATTATTCGAAACTCAATTTTTCCTAGTAGGCCTACTGATTATTCCAGAAACTGGAAAATCTGACCATTTTTCAAACATAATAACGTGGTAAAATCTATTCGTAAAACAATAAAATCCATTGTTCCAAGGCTCATCAAACACATTCCGGGATAATTGAAACAATTAGAATATAATCTTTCAATCCAGTTAAGCTCATTTAATTCTGATATTGAGTTGATGAAACTGCAATATATCTCGATCGTATTTTTACAACAATAAACTTCTGCTTATCTTGATCCTTTATCTGTGAACTTCGACAAAAGGTATTGGTGTCATTTTCTTATCCGGTCTCTCTGCTTGTCGATTATTCCTAAATTTTTATTCATGGAAATAAGGTGCAGATAGACTTCAGGTAGATTTTTCGCTACTCCAACAATCTTTCAAAACTACGATTATATGTATTGACTTAGTGGCAGTGGTGACTCTTAGTTCAAGTGCTCGTGTTCACTCAATCGGATACAGCTGTGAATTTTTTTTGTGTGAATAGCAATGAGTGAAATTTTCGAAGGTGAGGTGCTTGAGCATTCTTAATTTAAATTTCAGATTAGAATATTCTCCAGTTTTCGACAGTAGAGAAAGGTAAATGTTTTGTTTTTAATGAATCAAAACTGCATTGAATAGAAATTAACTTTCGGTGAATTTGCGCCATTTTTTGATATTATGTAGACACCGTGATGCTGATCGAATGTTGTACAATATTGTTTCACAACATCGTTTCAAAGTAATGAAGGTGCAAATTGAGTAATCCATTATGACATTTCGAAAATGACAATTTTATTCAGTTTCAGCTTCAATTCATAGTGCGTTCCACCCACATTGAGTGAGCACAATTATTTCGGCATAATCCAGCGAAACCAGATTCTTCAAAATCTGATAATAATGTATGAGGCCCGCATTTTATGTGCGCTTTTACTTTTTGCGCGTTTGTTTCTAGAGCGTTATATTTTGCCCAAATGTCTGTGATTTTCGAGTTTTGAGTTGACAATGAGTGAGCGAGCCGTTAGAGTTAGGGTTGCCATCTCTGTAATCTGAAAACTTGGATAAGAAGCAAAAACTCCGGACTTTGCATTCGAAAACTCGGACATGTTGAAATATTTTTTTAACTACCTATTAGAAAAAAATGTTCGACATGTTTCAGGAGAGTCTTAATTTTTTTAATTTTCGAATATACCATGAATTAATACAGGTGTCCCAGAATGACTGGATAATCCTGAAATACTGTAAAGAAGAGCTATCAAGCGCTCTGAAAAATATACAAAAAATATCTATCCTGAGAAATATCTTTTTGAGCTCGTTCTATTTACACGAGGGCTATTTCATTTCGTCACGATGTTTGTATTTTTTGAATTTTGTGCCGAAAATGGTTTCAATCGACAAGGTTCGGCTCACTGATGACGAATCCGTCCAAAAATTCGAGTCTGTCCGTCCGGCCGTATACACGATAACTCTCGAATGGAACGATCTGAAAACTTGAAATTTTCAGGGTCAGTTCGAATCTCGAATGCCGCTGTTGGGCAAAATTCGACTAGGAGTTCCATAAATAAGGCCGTTCGAAATTTTTTTCCCCTGATTACTTCGAAACTACTGATCTGATCGAAATGAAATTTTGCACTCAGATGGAGATAGACTTGTTCAAGCTACAAGCGAAATGTTGTTCAGATCGCATAGCCAGAACCATAGAAACCATTGGAAATTATTACTTCCGAACGGAAAGGCCTAGGGCCTTGAAGTTTTCAGGATAGGCGTGGATCTGGAATGTCACGTTAATCATGCCATGTTAATCAATGAGAAAAATTAGAAAAGGGGTTCCGCAAATATGGCCGTTAAAAATATATTTTTCCTGATAATTTCAAAACTACTGATTCGATCTGAATTAAATTGCGCACATAGATGGAGAATAATGTATTCAAACTAGGTGCCAAATTTTGTCCAGATCTCATCACCAATACCATAGATACCGTAGAAAAGTCTAGAGAATTATAGAAAAAAATTAGTCACCTAAAGTATTAACGTGAAGTCTTGAATTTCGCCTTAGTTTCAAACTTTTTTTTACAGCTGTCAGGAATTTCTTCAATCGGTTTCTTAGACTGGAAAATGCGAATTTAACTACAAGGTGGATGAACGAGCGCTTAAAAGCTTCTGACTCCACAACAGTGCTTTTTATAACTTTTTTTCGAAATGATGGTTTCTTCTATAACACGTTGCACTTCTGTGTAACACGCTCACAAATAAATTAAATCCATCAGTTCCTCCGTAGTAAAATAATCTTCATTAAAATTTCCAATATACGAAAATATACAGAAAACCGTATGAATAACTGTGGTCTTCTTTTTGGAGAAAAATATCCAACGTACAATACAATACGTTTTCGAGTTATACGCATTTTCATTATTTAATATCAAAATATTTTTTCATCAATATACATATGGAAGTTAGAGATGAATGAACTATCACAGGAAGGGAAGTTTCAGTATCCAATCCGTACCAACAATAAATAGTTGGCAATATTGATGAAAAAATATTTGGCAATATATTAGACAGCGCCCCCCCATTTGCGTTGATTTTTTTTTATCCATCATATTTTCTTATAGTATTTTTTTTTTTCATAATGCTAGTCATATATTTACGTAAGAGTTTCAAAATAATACATATTTTTATGTAAAAATTTTTTCATTGAAAACATTGAAATACACATTTTAAATGAAATACAAAAAAATAAAACAAATTCTGAAAAAACAAAATGAAATATTCATATTTATGTAATAAATACGAACATTTATTTTAAGATCTGCACCACTTTTCTACAAATCGTCAATATTCATAGTTTAAATGACACTCCCATTCAAAAAACTGAAGTCGTTTGCCACTTCGTTCAAAGCAATAAATCTTTCTTCAATTTGAATAATTATAGTCCAATTCCTCAGTTTTGCGTTTGCATCAAAAAGATGAGCTTCATCACTGGCTAGTTCCCCTGGCATTTTGGGTTTTTTCCAATTCGATTTCAATTTTATCAGCTTCATTTTTCGAAAGTTTCATCAATGGCATAAAAAAGTTTTCTCTGTTAGCTTTCAGTTCGTTCAATAGTCCAAGTATCATTTGTGAGCCTTCAGATATATCTAGTTGTTTTTCTTGCAAATATTGATTAATTCGGTTTATTTTACTTAACAGAATTTCCCAGAAGTTAAGATATATGATAAATTCATAATTTGTTATCGAATTTACCAGGGACGATTTTTTGAGCTTGCGGAGAACTTTGATAATTTCACCTAATTGCGACTTCAACGAATGTACAGCGTTTGCTTTTGAGGCATAAAAAAGTCAGAATATAAAAAAAAACTCAAAACTTATAACACTTCAAATCTGGATACACACTAAACGAACATTAAAATTTAAATTTTTTGCTCTTCTCTTCACAATCGAAAGAAATCAATATTTATGTAGAATAGAATAAGATTCCCCAATTTTTCTCCCACTTCTTGAGCTCAAAACTCCGATTAATGAATTTTTGGCAATACAAATTGTTTTTAAAATACACAGATGTGGCTTAAAAATCTAAACAAATCTTCATTATGAACCATCATCAAAGAAGCCGCCCTTCAAAACAAGCTGGAGGAGATATGGAATGTAGTGTAAACAACCCATAAAAAGGCTGTGCTTGGAATTACGATATTGCCGGTTGTAATATTTATGATCAGAATGCGGCATCTTTGAAAATTTGTTATAACAATTGGACCATATTTCTCGTATTTATGACCTTATTGCATTTTCATTCTGTACTTTGAATATCAATGTTTCGAAATGTTGTGTTCGAATTACTTACTAACATAACCGTGTTGTCATCTTACGAATTAGTTTTTTTCGCTCGGTGCTTCTATTTTTTTATTTTTGATATTTTTTGGCGCCCCTTCGGACCTTGCGCCCGTGGCAAGTGCCACCCTTGCCACGCCCTAGATACGGCCCTGATAGTGGTCAGTGATTACCCATAATTTTGTATCCTCCAAGTGGGCCCAAATAAACGCCAGACAATCCCTCTCGGTTGTAGAGTGAGCTCTTTCCTGACGGGGTGCCCTTCTGCTCACGTAACATACAACTTTCTCGCCATCCGAATGAAGCTGTGTTAGAACATAGCCAGAGGCATCTGTTTTTAGTAAAAATGGCAGATCAAAACGAAGACTACTCAGCACAGGAGCCGAGATCAGCAAATTTTTAATATCCTTAAATGATCTCTCGCATTCTCTGACCAGAAGAACGAAGCATTTTCACTATCCAACTCTCGGAAAATGTTGTCAATTACTGATAACAGAGTATTATATGTAGTATGATACTTTCATATAACAGATAGATGGGAAAGGGGAATGAGTTCATTGTGTCATCCATTAATTCGACAGAATAGAACTTTCTCCAAAATCTTCGACAAAACGAAATTAAGGCATATTAAATGGGAAAACAGTACAAGCATAGGCGATCAAAATGCATGGTATATGGTGATGAAGTAACAGTATATGCAGAAAAAGAGTAAGATTCAAAAAGGACTTCCGTTCAGAATGATAGGTACTATAACGTAAACATTAACAACTTGAATGGTACGTAGGGCGTCCCAGGAGAAAGTTCCGCAATTGTATTCCAATATCCCCCTAACTAAACATGTGGACATGTGGCAAATAAAAGGGACCGGGATCATCTCGACAGTCTGTAATCCCAGTGGAATATGTCCGTAGTCCTGCATACAGGGAGGAGAGGAACTACCTAACTACTACTACCTCAAGAGGGACACAATTCTTTTTATTTTGGGGAGCCTCCGCATCGAGTTATTATGTTGAGCTGGCACATATCGTTCTAAATGAACTAACTTACAATTTTCCCAAGAGGAAAAACTGAAACAATGGTATCGTACTCCCTGGTACACGCTAACTGGAACAAGTTTTTCCGAAAAATTTGAAATGTTTTTTCAAGAACAGTCTCTTATGTGGCGGAGAGGCCAACTAGAGTTTTTCTGATATTGCACGTAAGAAAAGGGTTACTTCCTGAGTTCAATACCGTCACTAACACAAAATGGACCTTTTTTGAGTTGTCGTGTGCGAAATATCAATTCTCTTGCAGATGCAGATTGCAGAACAGTAAGTTCTAGTAGTTGAAATGAGGAACCTAAAAAGAACTCATAACACGTTATACCTACATATTCATCAACACATGGGATAGGCAATAAAGAATAATTTCACATTAATGTTCCAATAGAAAGAAAAAGCAACAATCGACTAACGTGAAGGCGATAACTCTGATATTCTACTTGGATTATTGAAAATCCCTTCTTTCGTTGGTTTTTCTGAATTCTTGCCTCTACGACTAACACTTCGGCTTGTTGTTCTCAAACAATTAGATTAGACTCACAGATCAAGAATTCGTGGTCAAAACCAAACACCATGGTCAACTTCGAAATATCTTTGACAAAAAGCAAGAACAGGAGCGGCCCCAAGACCGAACCCTGCGGCACACACATCTCCACTAGTCACCTTTCATATTCGTACTGGCCAACTAGAAAATAAAAGGATCGGCAAGTCAAAAAGTCTGGAACCAAGGCTGTATGGTTTGTCCAAAATAAACTCGCAATCCAAGCAAGCAAAAGTGCGACTCATCCAGGAAAAGTAATATTTCATAATTGGAAACCCCTGCTGACAACTTGAAATGATTGAAAACTTTTCAAGATAGTCTAACAATGGGTCATAAACAACTATGACTTGAGATAGTATATTCAATAGAAATATTCGACGGTTGTTAGCGATATGGCACTTTTCTTGTAAATAGAAATTACTTTGGATATCTTCAAGTCAGCTGAAAACTCACCGGCAGTCACAGATAATGAGGTTTACAATTTGATGGGGGATATGAGGCAGTACCTTCAAAATCCTCACCGAAGTCGTATCCGGACCACCACTGCTCTTGTTTGTAAAATTTTTCACAACCCTGTTTAAAGGAGAAAGTTTTATTTGAGATCGACTCAGTTGTTAGAAAATTACTTGGGCTGTTTCCACGTTTTCCGACGTTTTGGCTGGTAGTCCAGAGGAGGACTGGTTGCCAAACTACTTCTATCTGGCTTGTATGTCCCATACTTTTTTCAATTGGAGTAATCGGGATTCGAACAGGTAATTATTATGCAATTTCTATCAGTTATATATTGAGTGCTAAGTTTGCGGTAGAGGTGACTTTGGCATATTTTTTTTTCAAATATTATAGGTTATAGGTTTTTGTTCATACGCAGTTCAGGTTCGAGTTGGGTTATTTCTTCTTTGAGTTCGTCCTCCTTAACTAGGATCTTATTATTGGTGCCCAGACTCCCTTGATTTTCAGAGATGAAGTACTGATCGGGTTCTCTATCCATCCAACCTCACATATAATGAAAACAATTACCCAAATAATTTTCTAACAAATACTCCATTATCAAGATATCACGTTCAGAATCGACTCAGTTGTACAGTATCTCATTCGGTTCACGCCCAAAAGCTCTCTAATACTAAGGTAATTGATGGATGCAAAACCACCGAATAATATCAGCTAGTCCTTCCTGATCAGAAATGGTTCTTCCCCAAATATTCAGTACAATATCTCTTATATCGTCAGCTAGTATTTTCTGACTAACGACGTTGCCATAAGGTTTTGCTTCTGTTACAAGAATTTTCGCTGAAAGTATTGAAAAAATTAGACTTTGACGCGTTGGACGTAACCGAAAGTCCCGGTTGATAGGGAAATTTCCATGTTTTTCTCAACACTTGGAAAAACCAAATTGTCTAGCAAAATTGCCACGAAAGAAATTTTCTTAACTTGATTTCGGTTTCACCATTTGCTGTTGGCGAACGTGTATAAAAATATATGAACAATAGAATCTATCCACACAAGAGAAATAACCGAATACCTGCATTATACCAACGTAATTATTGACACCAATATCAGAAGAACTGAACAAATTTATAATTATGTCATCCACAAAAAATATTGTGAGGTCAGGTAATTCTCAAGTTCCACCAGATAACGATTCGAATATAAAGAAGGTGACCGATAGCATGTAACAAGGCCATAAATACAATCTCTACAAGCCTGGTATCGGTGAAGTGGTATATGTTACTCAAATAATCGATTGACTTCCTTATGTAAACAACAACTCCTCCGTTCTGATTGATATGAGACTCATTGTAAACTATGTCGAAGATAGTTGTCACAACGCACAAACAGTCATTCAATATTTTAGAACCACTTTTTCAGTTCGTGTCATTTCTACAAATTGCACGACAGAAAGCTTGTGTGGGCGACTGAAGGAGTCCTCGATAAGATGAAAAGACGCAACGTAGTTTGACCATGAGAAAATTTCAGAGGAAGAATTTGAAAGCGTGAGAGACGCTGCTAAAAAGTGTCACCTCAGGAATTATGTTTTCGAAGGGGGAGGAAGTTTACCCTTGAGGGACTCTGAGAGTGCGAAGGGCAGTTGTGACCTGTCGGGGACATCGGACGGTTGCCCGCCAGGTCAAACTCGGGAGTTAGTTGGGACTTGGGTTAAGTCCTTTGTTCGGAAGTGAAAAAAAGCCGGTTAGAGGCCGGGGTAGTTTCGGTCCTGGACCGTGGGCAGTTGTTGTCGGTTGGGGGTGGCTCGGGAAGAGTCAGTAGTTAAAGGTTACCGGTCTGGGCCGGGGGGTGAGTTGTGCGGAAGGGAGAACTCGGGAGTCTGGGACTCGGATTAGGGGTAGTTCGTAAGTCGGGAAGGAGCCACGATAGGTACAGAATTAAGGTTCACTTTTCGATTTGAAAGGAGTTGCTCGCGGAAAGGGAACTCACTAAGAGTGAAATCGGACGACGTCTTCGGTTAGAGGCCGGTGTAGGAAAATAGTTTAGTAATGTTCAGTCGAGGATTCTATTAGAGTTCGGATTAAGGAAGTAATTGTGTTAGATCGTGGAAATAAGTGTTTAAGAAGTTTTATTTTGAGTAGAGTTGAAAGCCGTGTTTCGATCCCAGCAGAGTGTACATTTTCCCTATTATTTTGCCCAAATGTATCCTATTTTTGAATTTTGAGCCAAGAATGGTCGTTAAGATTGGGAATCCGGTGGAATTCAATTATGTCCGGCTGTTAGATCGATAACTCTCGAAGGAAGAGTTCGTAAAAAAGCAGAATCTGCGAAAATATCCTAAATCCTTTTCTTTCTCCATAATTCGGAAAATATCGATCCGATCGAATTGGAACTTTGTAGTTAGATGGAGATAACGATATGAAGTTACAGGTAGATTGTATCTTACTAGGAAAATGAAAAAAATTCTTTCTCGAAATTTTGTTACCTCAGTAACTACCATATCTGAAATTTTGTGTCTACACTTGAGGCATCGATTGAATGAGTTGTCTCATGTGAAAAGAAAATTGAGTTTTTCTTGTATATTCAGCACAATTCAGTGATTCCCTCTATTGAAGTTTGAAGAAAATTGAATGGCAGCATTTGTAATGCTGGCAATGAACACTGGAGGCCATTTTGGTACACAAAAAAATTAGTTCTTCTGATATATTCAATATAATTCGACGATTCCATATTTCGAAGTTTAAAAAAATAGGACAGTGTTTGTCATACAGACAATGAACACTGTGGGCCCTTTGGTACACATAAACAAGTGCGCAGAAGCTCCTGACATCATGTTTTTTTTTACTATTTGTCTGCATTCTTTGGCTGACGAAAAAATCATTGCAGAGCTTCTAGAATGTTTGTACGTTTGTACTAAACGTTATGATGATTTTCGCCAAAACTAATTTTTTCGAGATTTTTGAGGTATGCTGCTACGATGGAATAATATGGAAAAACCAACTTCTTATTCGAAGTCAGCGTAGGCTAAATCAGCTCATAAATTTCTAAAAGTTGGTGTGGATCCCGAAAAAGCTGGTACATACTTGCTCGTCACGAGTACCGAGGAATAATTTTTATTGTCGATACTACACTTCGAATTCAAAACTTTCAGATTTCTCCACGATTGAATGTTGCGTAGTTTTTCCGTGATGATTTTTTTTTCTTAATATAATCCTTTGATTTTTAGCTTTCAAATTTTTGTTTGCCAATGCCTTGTAGTATTTCATGAAATCTAAATGAAGGCAACGTTGATGTGGAAATATTGAACCTTTTTTGAGCGCTCGTACTACTTACACGAGGGCTATATCATTTCGTCACGATGTCTGTATTTTTCGAATTTTGAGCCGAAAATGGTCTCAATCGACTATGTTCGACTCACTGATGACGAATCCGTCGGAAAATTTGAGTCTGTCCGTCCGGCCGTAAGCACGATAACTCTCGAACGGAACAACCTGGAGACTTGAAATTTTCAGTGTGGGTTCAGTTCCCGAATGCCTCGGTTAAGTTCGTTAATGGGCCAAATTTCACCAGGGGTCCATTAAATATGGCCGTTCAAAGTTTTGTTCCCCTGATAACTTGAAAACTACAGATTGGATTGAGATGAAATTTTGCACTCAAATGGAGAATGAGGTGTTCAAGCTACATGTGAAATTTTGTTCAGATCACATGACCAGAACCATAGAAACCATAGAAAATTGTAACTTTTGAACGGAAACGTCTAGGGACTTGAAATTTTCAGGATAGGTGTAGATCTTGAATGTCGTGATCACGTTCATCTATGAGCAAAATTAGACTAGGGGTTCCGTAAATATGGCTGTTAAAAATATTTTTTTCCTGATAATTTCGAAACTACTGATTGAATTGGGATGAAATTTTGCACCTGGCTTAGGAATAATGTATTCAAACTGCCTGCCAAATTTTGTTCAGATCGCACCACCAAGACCATAGATACCGTAGAAAATTCTAGCTAATTATCGAAAAAAAATTGGTCACCTAAAGCACTGACATGAAGTCTGGAGTTTCGCCTAAGTTTCAGAATTTTTGTGACAGCTGTCGAAAATTCCTTCAATTGATTTCTAAAACTGGAAAATGCGAATCTACCTACAAGGTGCATGTACGAGCGCTCAAAAGCTCCTGCCTTCACGGCAGTGCTTTTCGTAATTTTTTAATAATTGCCCTGCCCAAAATAAAGCGGTGAAAGTTTCAGGGGAACAGAAATATTTTTTTTTAGGGGAATTCTCTAAAGGAAATAATAAACCAAAGGGTCAATGCCATACACCAAGCCGAGTATATTATGTATTTATGTATGATAATACTGTAGCAGATAGTCTATGTACATCAATCTTCATTTGGCAATATTCAGACAGTGTACGCAATTATCTATGTCAGAGTTTCATGCAGATATCCCCATTCATATGAATTGATAAAATTCTAAATGCGTTTTGCCTGTAGCTCCCTGAAAAGTTGTCTGAATAATTAATGAGGCAAATTACCTCGATGAAATAATCATCGCTGCTTGACACCTCAAATCACTTCTCGCAGTCAATTTTATATAGTCATGTGTGACCGACGGTTATGCATAATAAATGGATCAATTGGGTTGAATGAGGCAACCGTTCGGTTTCAAATATCAATATCAAAGGGACAGCGGTGGAATATGATTAATTAGCGAACTCCGAGAATAGCGTAGTGTATAGCATTTCGGAAATACGGTAAAAAATTTGATTTTCACTATTTGAGAATTTCCATGCAGGCAGTTTACCAAATAAATATAATATTCTATTTGTTACGATAATGCTCTCCAGTTAGCCTAGCAATAACTGAAAGCTGCTGTTCTTGTTTGGTCATTATTGGTTTTGTTTTTGGATTATATTGAATATGTCACGAAAACTAAATTTTTTTTCTGTGTACCAAAACGTTAGTCATTATCGATATTACAAATACTGTCATTTTATTGTATTATATTGAATATATCAGAAAAACTCAATTTTCTTTTCACATAAAACAGCTAGAAAGCTTCCTTCAATTACCTCATAACTCATTCAATCGATTCCCCATATGTAGGTCCCATGTGAACGAAAAATTCCAACAGGAATTTTGGAAAAAAAATTTTTTTTAATTATGTGGTGATACGATCCTAGCGAAATGTCGTTATCGAAAATTTTTGGATTATTGAGAAAAAACAATTCAGATACGGAACCCTGATAAGTTGAGTTATTCACGACACTAAAGCCTGCTACACACACGCATGCAAGTCGGCCAACATGGCTTGAACAGACAGACTTGAGAGACTTGCATGTAGCGGAAGTTGGAGCTTTAGTAGGGCCAGAAGTTGGGCTTGTAGGTATTCGGACAAAGCCGAATTGCAGCAATTAAACAGTGTTTTGTTGACTGTCATGGGACTTTATTACCGGAAAGTTACATATTATACGTGCGTTTTCGAAATTCCTGAGAGATACCTACCTCTGGGATTTCGGGAGTATAAATGTTAATGACTCTAGAGAATAACTTCAATGGTATCGACTACATTTTTTGCCGGCCGGAATTTCATAGAATTCCTTCTTTTTTAGTCAGAGAGGGAAATCCTCATGGTCGAACTATCTCCGATAGATAAAACAGTGTGAGACTTCGTATGAAGCACGACCTGCTCACTAAACCTAACCTGCTGTTTCAGATTCCAGGCATTTATTACCTATTAACCTTTTGACTCTTCTTGTTTGTACCTCTTTCACGATCTTTGTCGTGTGTTAATTGTGTTACCTATGAATTTGAATTCAATAGGAGTCTCTTCTTCTTTATATTTGACATTGAGTTTACTCAATTTCTGTTTCTTCGTGGTTGATCTCTGGGTCTTTTGTGATAGGTGGGTATCCTAACCACATCTTCTGCGGGATTGTGTAATATTTGGAAATACCTATGCATATTTAATTCCAAATTCGGTTACCTACCTCGGGCTGCATATTCGAAGTCGAGCATACATTGTAGTTCAATCAACGGATGTCGTTAAGAATGGAGCTTTGTGACTGTGATAAGGAAAGTTATTGTCGATTGGGGGTGGCTCGCGAAGAGTCAGTTGTTACCGGTCTGGGACCGGGGGGTGAGTTGTGCGGAAGAGGAGAACTCAGGAGAGTTAATTGTTTTGAGTCCGAAACTCGCATTAGGGGTAGTTTAAAGTCGGAAAGGTGCCACGATAGGTACAAAATTAAGGTTCACGTTTCGATTTGGAAGGAGTTGCTCGCGGAGAGGGAACCAAGAAGGGTAAAATCGTACGGGACGGGGTATGACTTCGGTTAGTGGCCAGTGTGAGAAAATAACTTAGTATTTTTCAGTCGAGGAGTTCGGATTCAGGAAGTAATTGTGTTCGATTGTGTAAATAAGTGTAGAAGAAGTTTTATTTTGGGTAGAGTAAAAGCCGTGTTTCGATTACGGAAGTGCGAATGGAAAGAAATAAAGTCAATATCGTGTGTGGGTGGACTTGTTTCCAAATAGGTACAAAAAGGAATGAGGTGGTTTGCAGACCAAGGTAGGAAAATTCAGGTCAAAGTTTCAACCCCTATAAATATGAATGGTGTTATTGTAATCCCCAATATTATTGATACCTCGACCCGAAGTGGATTTGATGTATTGTTCGATTTTATGTACGGAATTTGAATAATATTTGCATTTGATTATTTGACCCCTTGTAGTATGTTTATAAGAAGTAACAGTTTGATTGTCTGATTTAATTATGATTAATAAAACTAGGTGAATAGATGTTTTATTTCGATGTTCGTTTTGATATCTTTGAAAATTTCGATTTTATGTATGCATTTTACCATCATTTTTCGTGAATATAATATGTTCTTTTGAAATTTAGAGGTTTTCTTTCCTGAATACCTGTTCCTCAGAAAAGATAAAACAAAAGACTCCCACTTCGTGCAGAGAGCACGAAGTCAATCCCTTTCGTACAATAGATGATAAATGGCGACAAGCGGGATAATATAAATTAATAATAAAAATTCCATCTTGATAACTTGTATGAATGATAAGACTACAAGGCATTTTGTTACGAAACAACCCAGGTTATTACAAATTGGTGACAGCGGAGTACGATTGATAAGGAAAGAAACCCCGTTTTATTACAATTTTAGTCAACTGGTCTTCTTAGCTCATCATTTGGGTGTTGACTTGCTTTTTCAAATATCTTCTCGGCCTTCGTTTTTAGGAAATCTGTGACAGTTTCCCATTCTACGTCTCTTTGGGTTTGTTGGTTTCTTATGAATCCCGGCTTATTCATTGCTGCTCTAAACAGTTTTTCTTTCTGTTGCTTGAATCTTCTTCATGTGGCTATTGGCTGCATGACCCCATGCCGCCGAGCCATATGTTAGTTGGGGTCTTGCAATTGACTTGATTATTCGTAGCTTCATGCTTTGGTTCATTCGGCTTCTTCTTCCTAGCAGTGGGTAAAGTCTACTCATTGCTGAGTTTGTTTTATTCACTGCATATGCAAGCCCTTTATCTAGTTTTACTCCTAGATATTTGACTTCATTTTCCCATTTCATCTCTTCTCCATCTCTCCTTGGAATTAATTTCAAGTCTTCTCTTCTGTAGTAGAAAAGCTTGGCACTTTTTTCTATTTATTGGAATTCTCCGTTTAATGAACCATTCTTCTGAATCTACTGGTGCTTCTTGCAGTCTTATGTGTATAACATCTGGTGCGGGTCGTCGATGTCTGAAGGTTATTCCCGTGTCGTCTGAATATCATAGATATAGATGTTGTAGAGAAGAGGTCCTAGAACTGATCCTTTGGGCACTCCTGCTTCTACTTGTCTGGTGGAAGATAATGTGTTGTCTATTTTGACATAAAAATTCATGTTCCTCAGGTAGTTTCCTATTATCTTGCAGGTTTTGGTAGTGCAGCCTGCCATCATCATCTTGTTGGCAAGTCCTTCGTGCCAAACTCGGTTGAAGGCTCTCTCGACATTTAACAGCACGAATCCTGTGGATTCTGAAATCCTGCAGTGACATTTTCAGTAAGCCTCGACAGTTGATAGGATGATCTCTTCTAAATCTAAATTCTTCCGGTGGTATCAGATTCAGCACTTCTGTCTTCTGTCTTCATTGAGACTTTTTGCAATGACTCTCTCAACAATTTTTCCAAGTGCTGACAGTAGACTTATCGGCCTGTAGTTTTGTGGAAATGTTTTATCTTTTCCTGGCTTATTGAACACAATTAATTCTGCTGCTTTCCATCTTTTCGGATAGTATTCTGTTCTCATCACTACGTTTGCTATATTGGTTAGCGCTGCTATTTTTTTTCTGGGCAATTTCCGTAGCATTGTTATTTTTTCTTTCCCTGGAGCTTCTATTGTTTTTCAATTTCTTGATGATTTCTTTAATCACACACCGTTGGTGTTGTTGGGTTTGGGCTGGTATCGCTCTCCGGAGGTTTCAACATCAATTCTTCATTTCCTTCGACTTATTCTTTCAAGTCTTCATTGTCATCGTCTTCTCTGTAGTTGATTCTGGCTTTTATTGCGTCGACCAGTGCTTCGGCTTTTCCAAGCTTCGAGTAGGCCATCCCATTTGCTCCGTGTAGAGAAGGAATTTCGGTTTTCTCGCGTCGTAAGCACTTTTGCATCTTCCATGCTGACTGGTCTATGGTGTTCAGCTCTCTAACCTTTGGTTCCATCTGTCTGTTCTCAGATCTCTCAGTGCATTTTCAGCACTCGACTGTGTTTATTCAGCTCTTTCTTGTCTTCTTCTCTGTGTGAAGTTCTGTAGTTCGTCTATTCCTCTTTATAAGCTCTTATAGAGTTTTTGGAGTTTTATCGTGTGGATGCTTTGGGGCTGGCCTTTCGATTCTTATGGTAATTGGTACTTTCCTCGTAGGTTCTTTCATTCGGGTTTCTTATTTTTCAACTCCATTTTATAGATCTTTAGGAGTTCTTATCTGTGGAATTTCAGTAATTTTCATCTTCTTCTAATAAATGAATATGTGAATAATTCCCCCTTTTTTGTAACCAATCTTTCTTCCACCGAGACCGTTTTTTTCGGTTTTGATTTCAAATATAATGCAGCAGCTGTAGCAATAAGTATCATATCAGACGTCATTTCTGTACGCTATCGAGCGGAGTACTGAAGTCGTTGTAGAAGTCGCCGAGTAAGTTGGTACATATAGAGATGGCAGCGAACAACAGACTTCATAGCCGACTTTGCTTGACATGCCAAAGTCGGCCGACTTGCATGTGTGTGTGTGGCAGGCTTTAGATGAAGTCAAGGTTGTGATATGGATTATTTAAATCCAAAATAAAATCAGAAGAGATAAGTTTTTAAATAGAGGTTAGTAGTTCATCATGTTCGTTATGCTGTATTAAAAATTATTTTTCATCGAAATTGTAGGGTAAGGAGTACCTATCCATAGTTTATCACTGGTTCGAATTGCTATCGTTCGTTTTTGAAACTAATGAAATTATTCATGAAGTTTTATTGTGCAAAAACAATTTTTATAGATAATTTTTTTTATTTCACTGATAAAATGCTATCTTCCTTTACCGAAATTGTCGAACTATGCCTATTGTTTCATTTTATTGAACATACTAATGAAATCAAAACGAATTGACGAAATAACTAAATTATATACTGAAGAACTAAAATTGTGACGAAAAGCCACTGATGTTTTTTACCTCAGGTGAAATGTCGATATCACACGAGTAGTAGTAGTTGTCAATATAGTATATTGCATCTATAGGTATATTATATAACGGGTGATTTTTTTGAGGTTAGGATTTTCATGCATTAGTATTTGCTCAGATTTTTTTGAGGTTAGGATTTTCATGCATTAGTATTTGCTCAGTATGCTTTGACATTTCATCATGAATAGACTTACTAACGAGCAACGCTTGCAAATCATTGAATTTTATTACCAAAATCAGTGTTCGGTTCGAAATGTGTTTCGCGCTTTACGCCCGATTTATGGTCTACATAATCGACCAAGTGAGCAAACAATTAATGCGATTGTGACCAAGTTTCGCACTCAGTTTACTTTATTGGACATTAAACCAACCACACGAATGCGTACAGTGCGTACAGAAGAGAATATTGCGTCTGTTTCTGAGAGTGTTGCTGAAGACCGTGAAATGTCGATTCGTCGCCGTTCGCAGCAATTGGGTTTGTGTTATTCGACCACATGGAAGATTTTACGTAAAGATCTTGGTGTAAAACCGTATAAAATACAGCTCCTGCAAGAACTGAAGCCGAACGATCTGCCACAACGTCGAATTTTCAGTGAATGGGCCCTAGAAAAGTTGGCAGAAAATCCGCTTTTTTATCGACAAATTTTGTTCAGCGATGAGGCTCATTTCTGGTTGAATGGCTACGTAAATAAGCAAAATTGCCGCATTTGGAGTGAAGAGCAACCAGAAGCCGTTCAAGAACTGCCCATGCATCCCGAAAAATGCACTGTTTGGTGTGGTTTGTACGCTGGTGGAATCATTGGACCGTATTTTTTCAAAGATGATGTTGGACGCAACGTTACGGTGAATGGCGATCGCTATCGTTCGATGCTAACAAACTTTTTGTTGCCAAAAATGGAAGAACTGAACTTGGTTGACATGTGGTTTCAACAAGATGGCGCTACATGCCACACAGCTCGCGATTCTATGGCCATTTTGAGGGAAAACTTCGGAGAACAATTCATCTCAAGAAATGGACCGGTAAGTTGGCCACCAAGATCATGCGATTTGACGCCTTTAGACTATTTTTTGTGGGGCTACGTCAAGTCTAAAGTCTACAGAAATAAGCCAGTAACTATTCCAGCTTTGGAAGACAACATTTCCGAAGAAATTCGGGCTATTCCGGCCGAAATGCTCGAAAAAGTTGCCCAAAATTGGACTTTCCGAATGGACCACCTAAGACGCAGCCGCGGTCAACATTTAAATGAAATTATCTTCAAAAAGTAAATGTCATGGACCAATCTAACGTTTCAAATAAAGAACCGATGAGATTTTGCAAATTTTATGCGTTTTTTTTTTAAAAAAAGTTCTCAAGCTCTTAAAAAATCACCCATTACAATGGTTTAGGAATACTTGATGACGAAGAGAGGTCTGCATTTGAAACGTTCGAAAACCACTGACGCGAAGTCCACCAAACCGACCATCAGTTCATTGTGAGTATAAAAAAAAAGTGATTTCATTTTTATAAACTTCCTTCGAGAGTTATCGTGTTCACGGTTGAATGGCCGGACGGAAAGAATTGAATTCTCATCTGTGAGTAGAATCTAATGGTTCAAAAATTCGAAAAAAAATGACATTTGGCCAAAATGATTGGTCATGGAAACAAGCGCCAACCATTAATTAACCATTAATGTAACTTATTTCTAGGTTGAGGTCCATATAAAAATTATAAAACGACAAATTTTTAAGCCGAAGATTCTACCGCTGAATACGATTTGAGTGTCACCTGATGACATTTCTTGATGGTTGATGTGAATGTAACCCCTGAATTTTCAAAACTTCGGAACATTTGTAATTAGAATAATATCTGTTTGATAAAAATAGCTGTTCATCTGAAAATTTAAATTACATGTAGTAAAATTTAAGGAAAATTGTTCTAGATAAACTGATAAGCATGCCAAAAAATCATTCCGTTGAATGAGGAAATTTTATCAGATTGCCGCTGCGTTCCGTTTTGAAGTCTTTCGTTTTCTGCAAAGAATCCATCTCCGCTGAGCTGTACTGATGAGACTTGAGTAAGTCGAAACCGGTCCACAGTTGCTAATGATGGATTTGATGCTCTCTGAGCTTAAACGGTTGGCTAGCTTATTAGTTTATCTAGAACAATTTTCCTTTAGTTTCACTTCATGTTATTTGACATTTGTAATTTGTTTTTATAGTTCGTAAAGCAATGGGACAAATCAAGTTTGTTGATGTTTGTACTGAAAAAAAAATCTAAAAAAGTCAGGAGCTTTTGAGCGCTCGTTCATCCACCTTGTAGGTAGATTCGCATTTTTCAGTTTTAGAAACCAATTGAAGAAATGTTTGACAGCTGTCAAAAACAAACAAACTAAGGCGTAACTCCAGAATTCACGTCAGTGCTTTAGGTTTAGGAATTTTTTTTTCGATAATTCGCTAGAATTTTCTACGGTATCTATAGATTTGGTAATGCGATCTGCACAAAATTTCGCACGTAGTTTGAAAACATTTTTCTTCATCTATATGCAGTACTTCATTTCAATCCAATCCACAGTTACGAAATTATCAGAAAAAAAATATTTGGACGGCTCATTTCGCGACATTCGAAATCGAAACCTACTCTGAAAATTTCAAGTTCCTAGGCCATTCCGTTCAAAAGTTACATTTTTCTATGGTTTCTATGGTTCTGGTGATGCGATCTGGACAAAATATTGTTTTAATATATCATTCTCGATTAAAATACAAAATTGATTCTCGATCGAATCCGTAGTTTCGAAATTATCCAGAAAAAAAATTTTCAAAAGACCGTATTTACGGAACCCCTAGTATAATTCTACTCATTGATGAAGGGGAACGCGACATTTCAGATCCACACCTAACCTAGCCTTTTCGTTCGAAAGTTATGATTTTCTATGGTTCTGGTCATGTGATCTGGATAAATGCAGCTTGAATATATTATTCTCCATTAGTATACAAAATTTCGTCACGATGGAATCTGTAGTTTTGAAATTATCAAAAAAACTAAATTTCAAACGACCATATTTACGGAAACCCTAGTATAATTTTGCTCATAGATGAACGTGATAACGACATTCGGGATCCACACCTATCCTGAATTTTTCAAGTCCCTAGGCGTTTCCGTTCAAAAGTTACAATTTTCTATGGTTTCTATGGTTCTGGTCATGCGATCTGGACAAAATTTCACATGTAGCGTGAACACCTCATTCACCATTTGAGTGCAAAATATCATCTCGATCAAATCTTTAGTTTTCAAGTAACCAGGGAAACAAAACTTTGAACGGCCATATTCACAGAACCCCTGGTGGAATTTGGCCCATTAACGAACTTAACCGAGGCATTCAGGAACTGAACCCACACTGAAAATTTCAAGTCACTAGGTTGTTCCGTTCGAGAATTATCGTGCTTACGGACGGACGGCCGGGCGGACAGACTCGAATTTTCCGACGGAATCGTCATCAGTGAGTCAAACATAGTCGATTGAGACCATTTTCGGCTCAAAATTCGAAAAATACAGACATCGTGACGAAATGATATAGCCCTCGTGTAAGTAGTACGAGCGCTCAAAAATAGTGTTAGAAATATTCCAATAGCAGAACTAACGATCTTGGAACTATAAACATTGTTACATCGGGAAATCCATCTGGTTTCAGCAAGAAAACCCATTGAGAATAAACAGTGTGTATTGTGTTTGAAAGTGTATCATTCGTCGTCTTTCCCGCAAGTGTGGTCCTTCAACCAATCTACGTGAAAAACAGGTCAGATGGATAAAAGGAAGATTGCTTTTACTTACTTTTTGCCTGAACCAAAGAAGTAGAAAATTGAACAACAATCCCAAAGCATTCAAAGCGAGGCAGGACCGTCATCTTCATTTCGAGAAAATCGTTTTTTATAAGGGGAAAATGAAAATATTTTCGATATATTATTTTATTAAGTGTTGGCTGCAAAGTTTTTTTTTGGGAGTTTATTTTATATTATAATTTTCGAATTGTGGTTTTGTTTGTTTCGACACTTCTGTTCCGTTTTTTTTTATTTGTATATTATTATTCACTGGTCCCAGTTGTTTCAAATAAAGAATGGAATTTCATTAATTTTCCTATGAACCCCATTAATCTATTGATTACGAATTTTCATTAACCCATGCAAAAAATCCTTCTAGATCCGCCCCTGCTTGATGTTGACTCCCTTCGTTACGAAAGGCAGGGTTCCTGACAGAATTAATAACTCCCTTCAGGTTTTACAATTATAATAAAAATTCAAATCTACAATTGTTTACAACAAGTTGAGATCGAGCTCTGAACAAATGAATTTATACAATGTTAGTGTTACTTAGCTCAATCATTTCTCCCAGATCTTCAGGGGTATTTCCTCAGTAAAATATCATCTTTCAATGCTTAAAATATGTCCAGCTCCAAGGGTGTGAAACAACCAGAACCAGTGATCTGCAGATACGGTACAATTTCCCATCAATCCAATTCCAGGGAAATATCTCCCTCTCGGAAATATTCAATGAAGTCTTGAGGAAGCGGTGCTTAATGTGCCAATCTCAAAGGAAGAGCTATCTAATTCCAGGGGGGGAACTTTTCTGATCCCAGGGGAAGAGTTGTGAATTGTTTAAAATTCATTAGAGAAAGTTGCAGGTTCCCAAGCATTCCTTCAGGTCTAAATACGTCATTAGAGGAACCAAAATTTACAGAAAAGATAAACTGTAACCTGAAGGAAGCTTTGAAATAATAAAAATACAACTATTAGGCAAAAAAAATCCAAAATGTAAGATAGATACTTGAGGTAAGCCATGGATCTAACCTGAAAGAAAACGTGCACAAGAACATCCACGGTCTCTGTGAACTATTCCAGAAAATATCTCAGTGGACAATAGGAAAGACTTACCGTGAGAGACAAATTTGGATGTATATTTAACAGTTAAACATCCAATGATTGAAAGTAACAATTCCACTGTTCACTTCAATGCGAAATCGATATCAACGACTTGCGCTGTAGGACACAGCGGTTCAAAGACAGTGGCGCCTCAAGGAGAGGGCTGAAGGGAGGACTGTTAACCCGTTACACATTGTTAACAACATTCGAACTGGTACAAACGAAAAGATTTTCAAGTGAAACTTCAAGTATGGGTGCACCATAGTCTATAGGTGTTGGGAAGTTTTGTGGCAGACCTGTGCAAACGGCCGTTATTTGTACATAAATGTAGCCCTCCTTAATTTCAAATTTTTTGTCCTTTCGATCTATTATCCTCACGGTTAGAATATAGCAATGTGAAGATATGATAAAAGAAACGACCAATATATGTTTTGTTTTGCAGGTGCAATGTCAGACTTCCGTAGTCGAACGGAACTTGTTGATGAAGTGACTCCTCTTAAAAAAAAATCGACCCATTGGAGAGGCCTTGTAGCGTACTGGATCCTTGGTCTTTGCAACAATTTCGGCTATGTTGTGATGCTAACAGCAGCGGATGATATAATCAAAAGTCACTCCGATAGTCATGTGAGTAGTTCGAACCAGCAAATAAAAATAAGAGCTTTCGATTTTTCACTTTTCGAAATACACTTTTCACATTTTTCATTACAAGGTAGATATATCACAAAGCTCTGGAAAAAATTGGTTTTATGTACTTCTCCATGAGTTTAAGGCTGTATTCTTCTTCCTGTATTGACAACCCCATTATTTTGGGGATATTCATTCGGGGTTTTGTTATAGGACGAAAAAAAAGGTCCCAGAGATTGTGTCTACCTGTCAACTGGAGCTATTTTGTTGGCTGATATTCTTCCAGCATTGATTATTAAACTATTGGCTCCTTTCATTCCATTCTTTGTTCAGTAAGTCGAAGAAGAACAACTCGTATTTGATAAACAGAAGCCATCGCCTAGTAAAATACCAAAATTATAATTAACTATTTTTTAGTTTTCGAGTTGGTCTATGTATTGTCGTGGCTGGTGCTGGGTTCCTCATGGTTGCTTTCAGTGATAATATAACCATGTCTTTGGCTGGAGTTGTATTGACATCCTTCTGTTCAGGACTTGGTGAAGTGACTTTCTTGCAGTACAGTGCATTTTATGACAAGTAAACACGCACGATTAACAATAATTGAAAGGATTTTTATTTTTGTCATTTTCAGGAATGTTGTATCTACTTGGAGCTCAGGTACGGGAGGTGCTGGAGTAATTGGTGCAGGCACATATACTATTCTGAACACTTTCGGAATGAAGAATACATTATTGATAATGTTGCTCATACCAGTAACTATGGGAGTTTCGTAAGACATTTATTTCAACCCCGTTGATGTACCCTATAAATTTCAATTTTACAGGTTTTGGATAATCCTCCCTAGGCCCCTTGATGAAGATAAAAAAATGGTAGAAATTCAGAAGAGGGTTAATTCAGAAGAACTCGATAGCCCTTTGAAAACATTTTTGAAAAAAGTCAATAAAATACCAAGTCTGATGAAGTTTATCATACCTTTATGTACTGTGTATTTGTTCGAGTACTTTATAAATCAAGGAACTGTGAGTAAACTCTTAATTCGCTATCGAAAGATTCCTCATAATTTTATTACAGTTCGAGCTAATAAAAATCAAAAACGACTTCGTTCAACCTGATAAACAGTATCATTGGCTTCAAGTGGATTATCAGATCGGAGTATTTTTGTCTAGGTCATCTGTTAACTTGTTCCATGTCAGACATATTTGGGTATTCTCTTTACTTCAATTGGTGAATGTTGCCATCTTCACAACTGAAGCTATATATTATTACATTCCATACTTCTGGATTATTTTGGCGCTCACGTTTTGGGAAGGACTCTTGGGCGGTGCAGCATACGTCAACACATTTTACAGAATTTCTTCAGAGGTATTTATCACAAATTTTAAGTATTAGAATGTAGAGATGCTTGTCGAACACTTTGTCGAGCGCTCAAAAATTGAATAACCCAATTGCTTATATGAATGTGATTCTCTGCCCCTTAGGGTTGCAGAAAATTCTGACCCTCAGTGAATACTTAATCCGAAGGCGCTGAAGGGGCGTTTTGATAATTCCATTATATTAATATTGATAATGAATCCATAACAAAATATCTTTTGAACATTTCATAAAACTTAATGCTAACTCATTTTTTTTTTGCAGTCCAAGGAAGAAGATAAACAGTTTTCATTAGCTGCTACATCATTCGCAGATAGCATTGGTATCAGCATGGCTGGAGTCCTAGCTATATTTGCTCATAACAAAATCTGTGATATGCCACTTCCGAATGGTGCATAGTGATATCTCAGTATTATTACTCAGCAATTTCAGAGATTACCAAATATCCAACTCGATAATTCCTCTTTTGGAATTGAGTTTTCTCTCGTAATTAGTTAAATTGAATTATATTTATTGATTTATTATGTTTAAGTAATTCAAATTTTCATACGTTTTAGTCGAAATAAGGAATTCAATACTAGGATAACTCAATTACTTTATTTTCGACTGAATAATTAGGTTCATTAGTTACATTTTTTTTGTGATTCGTGGATTTATAAAACTCAAAACTCAAAGAATAATTTTAAGTATAAGATACTGTGGACTGTTATGTTTTAGCAATAAATTGAACGGAGACGAAATGACAAAGATGAACTCCAGTCATATTTTGAGTGACTTAAATATTAGGTTTTATAGAAAAACATTGTGAAATACATTTTTTAAGCTAGACGAATTTCACATCTTGGTTGTAATTTACCTATATTATTGCATTTAGCAATAAGCAGTTATTTCAAGTCGTTTGTTATTTTGTTTATTATTGCCAACGAAAAATTTTTTAAAGCGATCTTTGGAAGGCAAAACACATTCTACATTTTCACAGATGAAATCAGTTTAATCAAATCTATGAATTTTGAGGCAAAAAATTAATTGCGGAAAATCCGTGCAGCTAAGAATCATGAAATTCGAAATATGTGCATCAAGTTACAATTTTTTTAGATCACTGACTCATAGATTTTTGAACAATGCTATTACAATTCTTTACTGCAAAGCTCTTCCTTACAGGAAGTTATGACGGTTCGAATATAATCTCTCCATTTTAAGCTCATCTAACCTCAACTGCTTTCAGTGGAGTATCTGATGATGCTACTTGAAATATATCCCGCCCAAATTTAGATATTTAATAAGAAGGGATTTAGTCCACCTGCGTGCGCGGTACATCTGAGATATCGATAATTGATCATTCTTCGTCGTATATTAATAAGTCAAACATTTGTAAAATTAAATTACCGAATGATTATTCCTTTTCGTATCTGTTCATTTTTGGAATGTTTTGGAAAATAAATAACAGAAAAAGCCAAGGTCTGTTATTTATATTAAATCCAGTTATAACACTACTCCTTATCGATCCTTCTGTTTGCAAAGGGTAAAAGATGAATTAACCGCTCGTCAATCTCGTGGAGAACCGGATCTCACGATAAAATATGTGAGGGGCATTCCAACTTTTGTTGGTGTTCTTCGAGGCAAAAAACTGAGCTGCTCATTTCATGACTGGACTATCATGAGATCATTTGCATTGCTGAAACTTGGCTACATGATGGTATTCCAGATTGCAGCTTCAATATTCCGGGGTTCGAATTATAACACTAGCATCAATAGAGGTCATGGTGGAGTTTGTGGCTATTTGTCACAAGAGATCATAAGATTGTTCAAGGTTCAAGCTCATACTCATGACTCATCCGCTATAGATAATCTGTTTCTTCAGCTGACTACCGCAAATTTTTCTGCATTAGCTGGTTGCATATATCGTCCCCGCGCTCCCCTTTCGGATTCTCTACTTTGTGGTCTCATGGTCTAACAGGGGACTTCAATTACCCCGACATCGTATGGACCAGTGGTTTGGCGCCATCATCCGGCTCCTCATCTACGTTATTTCTCTCAGCCCTTGCGAAGGCCGGTCTCAATCAACTCATTGATCGCCCAAAACTCTATTGTCCCGGACAAAACCCCTCCATTTTAGAATTAGTGATAACCAACGACAATGACCTTGTCTGCGATATACAGTATCATTATCCGATCGGTTGTTCTGACCATTGTGTTTTAACTACTCGAGTACAGTTTTCCTATATCCCGAGATATGAATCTACGTTGAAAACTCTCACGAAGATCGTCTTCGACCAGCTGAAGGATCATTTATCTAGCATTAATTGGAATGAGGCACTGGGTTGTGAAGATTTCGACGCTAGTAGTTAATAGTTAGGAAGGGGGTTACGTTCCACTGCGACCTCAAGTTCTATTGTGCCCCCCATCAGAGCCGTATTCGCAAATGTGCTACCTACAGCTCGCCCTCCAGCTCCAGAGCTCCAATGAACTCCAGTATCTGAGAGGGCTTCAAGGAGGTTAGATCATCATTCCTCCTGTAATTATCTTGTCCAAGACATTCTTTGCGCTGGTTTGCAATGGCGAGGCATTCTGTAACCAGGTGAACAGGAGTCTCCTCCTCTTCACCACATAATCTACACTCGTCTGTTTCTGTTAAGCTCATTCTCATCATATGCTTCCTAAGTTCTTACTAAGATCCAAATACTTTTTGGATCTTGAACTTTCAAAGTTCCGAATGAACCTTTTAGAGTGATCCATTCCTGGAAGGTTCCTCCAGAGTGCTTCTCTTTCGGTCTCTTCCTTCTCCAGAAACTCTTTTTATAGGTGCGTTTACCTATGCCACATAAAGGTTCTGGGCCAGTAAGTGGCGTTTGTGCTCCCTTTCTGGCAAGTGTATTGGCCTCTTCGTTTCCTTCGATTCCTGAGTGACCAGGAACCCAGACTAAAGAGACCTTATTTTTCTTGCCTACTACATTAAGTTTCCTCCGACACTTGACTATCCGAGTGGATCACAATGTCACACCCTTGATAGTTTCTTTCCAGGTTTATATCTATGCATCTTTCGATTGCAAGTATTTCTATTTCTCTATTCGAGTAGGAGCCTAACGATAGTGTACACTTGGTTCTTGCCCCGCATACTCCAGCGCCGGCCCCTCGTGGTTTTAGAACCATCTGTATACCATTTAATGGTATTCACTTTGAAGTTTTGGGTAGTGTATTCCTTTTCCCATTCTTCCTTTTTACATAGCATAGTGTTGAAGTTCTTCTCAATTCTTACTTTTTTAATCATAACATCACTAGGCAGGTTCGCTGATGAGATGTACTTGTTCAGAGAGGACCAGGCTCCTTGACTTTTAATTCTCCCATTCCCTGTACCTTCCCTAGATATTCTAAGGATAGCCTCATGGGCTACCCTGTGGAGTGAGATCTGTGATGACTTCAAGTGCTCTTGTCGGGCACGTTCTCATAGCTCCAGTGAAGCAAACGCAGGCAAGCCTTTGTATCTTGTCGAGTATTTTCCTCGTGCTTGTCTGCCATGTCTTAGCAGACCAGACTACTGCCCCATAAGTTATTATTGGTCTCACAAGCATGACATACATCCATCGCAGTATTTTAGGGTTACAGCCCCAGGTTTTACCGGATAGGCTTCTGCACGCCATTAGAGCTCTCGCCGCTTCACTAGCAGTGTAAAAAAATAAATGCATACTATTATTATTATTATTATAGACCACCTCAAAGCAGTAATGATGTATTTTTCGAGAAAATAGTTAATATTCTCCAAAAATATATACAGGAAAGAGCTGAAATTATAGTAATGGGTGATTTCAACATAGATGTCCTCTCAAATAGCAAGGAAGCACGAGAATTTATCTCCATAGGTGGATACTATAATCTGGATGTTACAAGAACCAACTCGTCCTGTCTCAGAGTCCTGTTTGGATAACTTTCTCACGAGTATTAATGGAAGAGCAGAAGTAACCCAAAACCACATTTGTGATCATTCTATTTGTACTTTCAGATTTATGGACGATGTCAAGTACAAGAGCAGCAGCGATAAAGTTTATAGAAGAATTATGAATGGGAAAAACATGAAAAATTCATAAGATATGTCTCTGAGCAAAACTGGGATGAAATATTTAAATAAAAACCATATAGAGTAAATGAGATGTGGGGAAACTTTCATAGGACGTTCCATATTCGAAAACTGTTTTCAGATAGTTAGAAGAAAAAAGTACAACTATACAAGGAAAGACAATAAAACGTCGGAGATGAGGTCACTAATAAATATCCTAGATTACCTCCTTGTAGTGTCAACAATAAGGCCTGAGCTGAAGGAAAATTAAAGACATATAAAGAAAGAACATAACTCTGCTATCACATCAGCTAAACGTATCCATTCGAGTAATTTCATCACAGAAAATAAATGCAAACGAACTTGCAAACTAGTAAATTCGATAACTGTGAAACAACCGAAGAATAAAGAGCTATACATTTTTCAACATTATTGGGCCATCACTAGTCGAGAACATTCCGTCTATTACACCAGAAAAAAATAAAAAGAAAAGAATCCAGAACCCTTTTTTTGTTTTTGAGAATACTGAAACTGAAGTGGATTCGGTGGTGAAAAATCTTGCTAAGGACGCATGTGTATCTGAATCTTGAACAACAAAACTTTTTCAAAGGTGTAAACTCTAATTCAACTGGAAGCCTTACATTTCTTTGGGTACGAATTCTAGCTTAATGAGTTCTTGCAATCACTTAGGCACAAACTCTAACTTAATAAAATCTGGGTTGAAACGAACGGTGTAAGACTTATTTATCTCTGATATGTAGTCCTCTCCTATTCTTTTTATGTTATAGAATACAACAACTACGTTGGTAACATCTTTATTCCATAATTTTCGATGATTTTTGTACAAATAAATAAAATATTACGTCATTACCCTAAAAATAGCAGTAATAATACATTCACAGAGAGATTATCACTAAAGTCAGTTACGAACATGATATGTTTTTTCACAATTTTTGAAAACGTCCCATTAGGAACTTAATTGTTTGCAATCATCAAGCAAATTTGTAGTACAAAAATATAAATGACAATAAATAAATAAATAAATGCTTCACAATAAATTCAGACTCAACAAATGGTTTCTACAGGGATTGCTTTGGTTGTGTTCGTGATGTTAGTTACGGTATCTCCTGTAGACTGTAGTCCTTGAAATGTGGAAGAATGGTGATTTGAGGTTCCAGCAGTGCCATTCTCATGAAGGTCTCTGAAGCACCACAGTCGTTTGACAGCACTCAGTACCTGAAATTTTTAATATATTTTATAGATTTACTTTATAAATATTCTGATTTAGGCGAAGAAACTGTAGATATTGGAGGTGGTCAAAATATCAATTCATTTGTATACATCTATTTACCTGGGGCTGACATCCAATTACAATGAAAATGAAAACACCCTGAAGGCTGTTGAAAATATCTGATATGTACCACATTTCTTGAGGACCACCTAATGCATCTGAGAGAACATCTGTTATCCATGTCACGCCCATAACTATAACAAGTTTCATACAGACCCTTCCAAGAGCAGCCCTGGAAGAAATTATTGATCAGTCGTATTGAAATAAAAAAAATCGGAATAGCATACCTTTCTGTTGTAGACTTAACCAATTCTCTTTTCCATAAACCACAAGTCAGTTCCTTTGCAGTCAGTATAAATAATATGAGGTTTATCGTCAAAAGTAAGCCTATGGGGCCGTTGAAGAAAGGTAGTTTCTCTCTTTCACCTGAAAAAATCATGAATGAATTTCAAGTGCTACGATTCAAGAGGATCCACAAATCATTTCGAGATTTCTCTGGACTAAGTATTGATCGAAGAAGAACAATGTTACTGTGAACTCATCCTTTTGTTCATAAAATTGAGCCGTCCATGCATGCTATGCCGTCAGTTCTGACCGGGCTTCGGCCGAGTGTGTGCCGCAATTGTGATTTCAGAATGAACTTTTCTGAAGAAGATTTATCAGCAATTGCAATTGCACTTAGATCATAAATCAATGCAAAATCTCTCTCGTTTTCGAGGAAGAACCACGATAAGATCCAACCAAATTCAATTCAACAATTCCATAGGATGAACAGGTTCATTTATAATGGAAGTTTTTCGATTTATTCGAAGGAAAGTAAGAATAATACAGACTTCTTATCGACACATTTTTTGTGGTCGCTATTGGAATCTCTTGGTTACTTAGGATTATAATAATCTTTCATGACAAAATCAATATATGTACCATCCTCAAAATTATTTGCTGCAGGGGTCTCTCTGAATAAATATCTTCGATAAATAAATTCTGATATCGTATCAAGGAGACATTCTTATCGTAGCAATTTATATTGGAAGAGCATTCAAGAGATATAAGAGGAAAATTGTGACCACCGTGTCAGACGTATATTTTATTTTAATTTAAGATCATCACAGGAAGTTGGAGCCTGTTATCTACACTTCCAGAGGCAAATATTTCTCAGATAACTCTTTACCTGAGGGGACAAACACTGATAAGGTTTATTTCTCGGAAAATAAATTGTGTTTGCTTTTCAATCTGAATCCAATTCAAGTGGCATATAATAAAGTTCATACAAGTTCTAATGTTCATCCTAATTTTTCAATAATACACTTTTGAAACTTGCCCAAGAATTAGATCAATGTGTCGCTAAAATTGAATTATTTAAAAAAAAATAATGCAATTCTCGGAGAGTAATTATTTAACCCGAAATGCCTACGAAGATCAAGTTTTTTTCGATGAAATTTAATATGTTTGGAAGTTTTCGTGTATCTAATATACCGCGTGATCTTTAAAAGATGAGATATCCGCAGTAACTCAGAAAAAGTAAATGTTTGTGAGGAATTCACAGGTTCTTTTGATAGTAAGGTTGAATATTTCACAAAATAAACATTGATAAACATTGATGAATAAAAAGCAATCATCTTTATGAGAATAGGTTTTGTTGAAACTAAATTTTCGAGGAAATCCAATACAATGATGCATTTTCGAATATTTTCAAACTCACATGATAAATGTGAAATATCTTTCAATGTCTGAAAATTATCACAAATGAACTCGAGTAGCCTGTCCTGTTGTTTGCTGTTGTTTTGAATATTTCTGAACCTACAATATCTCGAATTTATACTTACTTCCAAACCAACATTTATTCTCGCCAAACCTCGGTTTAATCAGATCATTGTCAGGGAGTGAATCTAGTATAACACCAATTCCTGCAATCATGAAAGGAATGCCCCAGGCATACAGTTTGTACAGTCTTAATCTACACCTTTCTTGGCTCTTTTCGATGCTTTGTGGACGGAGATCCCTAAAAATGACGTAAATCAGAAAAAAAGTTAAGTTTGGGTTGCGATTCACCTTACCTGAAGGTCCACCAGATGTTGAAGCACATTGTGTTGAGCCAAAAGAATGCTGAGAGGGTGAAGAAATGTATTATCACAGCTGGAAAAAAAAATGATTCTTAGATATTAACATTTCCCTTGCACTATAGAAAAATATTTAGCTCAATTCTTCGAAAAATGAAGCTTCTGTATATTATTTCTGTATTTATATTATTAGTTATTATAATAATTATTATTATTACAAAATAGAGGACAGTTTAGGTTAGACCTGTAAACTAACGAAAATTATAGACATAATTCAGAAAAAATAATGTGCTATAGGTAACTGAAAAAGAATGATTTGGAAAAAATTGTGCAAAAATTGAATATTTCTAATATTATTCGGTTCTCCGGCAAAAACAAAAAGTGAACCGTATTTTACAGGCGGTGACTTTGATAAAGGGTTTCAGCAAAATATTCAGACCAAGGCGCCACATGTCAGAAATTGCTCGCTAAAAATATACATCTATCGATTCCATTAGGCAATTAATTAAATCACATGGCTCAGCTAATTTTATTCAGAACATATGTTTTTAATATTCGAATAGATATTGTCTATTTTTGAATAACCTATATTATCTCAGGCCTGAGTAGGTTTGAATGGAGCATCAAATTATTGTCTACGCAAGAAATACGTACCAGACATAATTCACGACTTTTCTCTGCCCTACATTAATGCAACCACAAATAAACCAATGTTTACAGTGGATGAGGATATGGAAGGAAAAATTGCACATCCATGTTCACTTGAAGCTATTAATACAAGCAAAAGATGAAAATCTTTCGGCCTGGCAATTGAAGAGTGTTTTGCATTTTCCGAAAATAAATCTTCGTAAGCTGAGATAAATTCCAATCACAAAAAGTAGTTGTATACACAACTACATCTGGACTGGACAATAGAGGAAGAGGAGGCTGATTGATGAGATTGCGAATTTAAATAACGCCCCCATTGGTGAAATAAATTTTTATTGAGAAATCAACAAGAACTTATGTTATGGACCGTGCCTCCATGCATGCTATACCGTCAATTCTGACCGAGCCTTGGACGAGTGTGTATCGCAATTGTAATTTTACAATTTGTGATTTATGATGTAGAAGAAGAGGAAGAAGCAGTTGCTGAGATATTTCTCGCTCTATTCTTTGAGAATTCCTGGGCAAAATGGAGATGAAGTTTCATCTTCCTCGAATTCCTCGAATAATAAATACATATTATCATGAATGCTATATATCCCCCCTTGTGATTGACTTGTGAACTTCTACTATATTTTATAATATCTTCAAAGTAACGCACATGGTTAGCACCACATCATCATCCATTCCCCAGTTGGAAGTTACACTTTTCATTTTATACGAGGCAAACAAGCGTGTGTTGCAACTCCGTTCTAGTCGTCACCTCAATGCATCCCTACATGTATATATGTGTTGTACATATAAGCACATGAATTGGAACATATGATCGTCTTGCATTTCTTTAAATATCTTGCTGCTGCTAGTGGATTTACTAAAATATCCATATGAGATCTTACTTTGGTTATCGTATCGTTCACCTTAACCTGCTTGAAAAAGCTTGCTTCACTCACTAGGTGAAATAAGTGAGCCAAACAATACTATCGACACTACATTGAAAGAACCTTGAATTTCTTTGGTGGCTTCTCCCATGTGAACAACATTGCCGGTAAATACAACTCGAGCTCTCTCTTGTATATTCCAATCTGAGAATTTTATAGGTTGTCTCATTCGATGTTTCTGGTGAAAGAAGTTTCGAAAGTTTCGATGATGCTTCTTCATGTGTTTGATCTGATCAATGAAACCGTGAAACATCGTTCATTTATAACATAAAATGAGAAGATAAAAAACTGTATTTATAATATAACTACTTAGGTTATTATACTTGTATAATGTATAATATACAGGGTGATTACAAATTCGACGTGAACCTTGAAGGACGTGTTGGTATGACTCATTTGCTGTCATTTGAGCCATATTTATTGATATCCAAAAATCCACAGTTTACGAGTTATTTGTGTTTGTTAGTTTTTTGGAAATTACTCACCTTACTCCCTAATTGAGACATAAACTATCCTTTAAGTTGGATCAAACTGCACATAGTGTGCAAAATTCGATTGAAATCGGTTCAGTATTTTAGGAGTTCATCCTGGACAAACAAGGCTTAACGAAATTTTTATATATAAAGATATCCTCTCTATATTTCAAATGATTGAAAATAAAGATTGTTATTATTAATATTATTATTCAAAATTAATTTACTAATTATCATAAATAATCAAGAACAGGTATACCAAATAATTCTCACACACATTCTTGATGAGAAAGAATCTACTATGGAGTGAAGAATCGTTTAATTATTGCATTAGTGTTCTGATATTCGGGATACATCGATTATGTCACGTCCTTTTTCGGAAAATATACACAAAACTAACGTTATATCGTCATAGTTTACGGAAGTGGAAGTCATCGACTTTAGGTCGATGGTAAACGACAGGGCCGTATCTAGGTACTATTGCGCCTGTGGTAATATATTAGACAGCGCCCCCCATTTGCGTTGATTTTTTTTTATCCATCATATTCTCTTATAGTATTTTTTTTTTCATAATGCTAGTCATATATTTACGTAAGAGTTTCAAAATATTCACATGTTTACATTTATATGGAAAAATGTTCTCATTGAAATACACATTTTAAATGAAATGCATAAAAATAAAACAAATTCTGAAAAAACAAAATGAAATATTCATATTTATGTAATAAATACGAACATTTATCTTAAGATCTGCAGCACTTTTCTTCAAATCGTCAATATTCACAGTTTGAATGACACTACCATTCAAAAAACTGAAGTCGTTTGCCACTTCGTTCAAAGCAACAAATCTTTCTTCAATTTGAATAATTATAGTCCAATTCCTCAGTTTTGCGTTTGCATCAAAAAGATGAGCTTCATCACTAGCTAGTTCCCCTGGCATTTTGGGTTTTTTTCGTTTTCTCGATTGATGTAATTTTACTTCGATTCCAATTTTATCAGCTTCATTTTTCGAAAGTTCCATCGATGGCATAAAAAAGTTTTCCCTGTTAGCTTTCAGTTCGTTCAATAGTCCAAGTATCATTCGTGAGCCTTTAGATATATCTAGTTGTTTTTCTTGCAAATATTGATCAATTCCCAGAAGTTAAGATATATGATAAATTCATAATTTGTTATCGAATTTACCAGGGACGATTTTTTGAGCTAGCGAAGAACTTTGATAATTTCACCTAATTGCGACTTCAACGAATGTACAGCGTTTGCTTTTGAGGCACAAAAAAGTCAGAACATAAAAAAAACTCAAAACTTATAACACTTCAAATCTGTATACTCACTAAACGAACATCAAAATTTAAATTTTTTGCTCTTCTCTTCACAATCGAAAGAAATCAATATTTATGTAGAATAGAATAAGATTCCCCAATTTTTCTCCCACTTCTTGAGCTCAAAACTCCGATTAATGAATTTTTGGCAATACAAATTGTTTTTAAAATACCACAGATGTGGCTCAAAAATCCAAACAAATCTATCATTATGAACCATCATCAAAGAAGCCGCCCTTCAAAACAAGCTGGAGGGGATGAGGGATGTAGTGTAAACAACTCATAAAAAGGCTGTGCTTGGAATGACGATATTGCCGGTTGTAATATTTATGATCAGAGTGCGGCATTTCTGAAAATTTGTTATTACAATTGGACCATATTTCTCGTATTCCTGACCTAGTTGCATTTTCATTCTGTACTTTGAATATCAATGTTTCGAAATGTTGTGTTCGAATTACTTACTTACGTAACCGTGTTGTCATCTTTGAATTTTTTTTTTCTTGGTGCTTCTATTTTTCTTTATTTTTGATATTTTTTGGCGCCCCTTCGGACCTTGCGCCCGTGGCAAGTGCCACCCTTGACACGCCCTAGATACGGCCCTGGTAACCGAGCTGTTAAGAGAATTATTAAATAATTCAATGAATAAGGCACGATTAGGTTCCTAATGATGGTATACTTGCCCAGAAATGATAGTTTCGAGCAAATAGGAGCGATATCGAATATAAAACTGATTCAGCAATCTCTTCATTCAGACCTTTGTTTCGAGTATCTTCTTCGATTTCAAATGGTGTGCAACGATATTATCGCACGTATTTTCCTCGGTAAGTCATGACTCTAGTCATATTGCTACACGTGTATAAACAAAAAGTGACCCAAACAGCAAAAAGATCCGAGACGTGCTTTCTTCTTGATTATTATTGGTGATAAAGCGGTTTTTTCTTATCGTAGAATAATGGGTATTATTCAGCATTTATCAGTTCTACATTTACCCCATAGAAGAAATAATCAAACAATATTTGCCTTCATCATATGACTCTGTCATAAGGGGAAAAGTTTTACACTCATGAACAGCCTCTCTATGCTGTCCAAAATGTCCTGAACACTATTAACCAATGGTGTTTGGAGTAGGACTTCAGAATCAACCCAGTTAAAACTGAACTTTCGCACGCCGTAAAAAGTCGACCTCACCTGAGGAAGTTGTAATTGGTTCTTCCGAGGAGGTTCTAGATAACAAACTGAAATGAACAACATCGGCATTCTGGACATGCCGTGAGCTAGTAGGACTTTGGGACTGAAACTACGCACGCCTGTCCGGTTTGATTGAGTTAGATCAGAGAGGAGACAAGCCAACGGAAGTTGCGGAAGCTTCAAAGGCTTGCCTGTCCAAGTATCACGGGATCTTCATTCACTAATCCTACAGAAGGCAATGAAAAAATGGGAAGAGAGCACAATTATTTGTGGGATATACAAATCGGCAGACGAAACCAACAAACTCTGCAAATGCCCAACATTGTCACAAAAAGGACTTGCGCTGCTGGGAGGCGAAGAACTAACACCCGCGCAAATCAGAGGCAAGTTTCCTAGAAGTATTAAGGAATTGACCAAAGAAGTGGACTTCCTATGTCAACAATGGTGGAATGGTAATGTAAGCTCTAGTCTAGTTTTATCTAGGACAGTATGTACTCCTACATTCATAATCTGAAAAAAAAATGCTACCATACCTGGTAGCACGAGGTCTCCTTAAAGTAATTTCAGCCAAATTCCTTCCCCCGGTTTACGCAAGAACTCGATTTGAAAAAGACCGATAGGGGTAGTCCTATCGGGACTTTTGACTCTTGCCTCAACAGCAGCTCTTCTAGAATCTAAGATGCGATCGATGTCCGTTACCACGTTTAGGAGTCTGAGTGAAATATTGAGGACTTGAGATTGTGAGAATTTTCTGATTCTCTAGTAGTAATATTTCGTCATTCCAAAATCTCAGCCAAAAATTCTTCGGAGTGACAGCAAATCAATTTTAATAAGTTTGTTCAATCTCACCGAGTCCAAGCCATCAACTGTCCTAGTTAAGGAACATAACTCTTTCAGTCAGTTTTATTAACGTTACAGAGAACTTTATTACAATCATTTCAGGTTTTATGTATTTCCGCTCTGACATCAATGTTGATGAATTTATTGTCCGATATCTCAACAGATTCTGCTCCATAGAAGATATAATTTGAGGGGATGTCGAAATTCAATGAAATAATTACGTAGAAAATCAATAACAGGATGGGACACAGGCACTATAGTTTATGAAATGGCTAATATTCACAATAGCAGCAGGTAATCACTTCAAACGAGAGTCAGCTGCTGATGGGTGCTACAAGTTGAATGTCAGTTTGTTGGTATCCAACTCTTACTGTACAGGCTGTTTTAAAATTCACCGTTCCTGTCGAAATTGACATTCTTTACCGTAGAAAAAAACAGTTTTTGGGAACTCTATTGTATCGACCATACACTATAGAATATACCTTTTAGCCAAAAATTGACAGTGTAAGAGTAGTCTGAAACAATATAAAGCAAATCCTGAACTCACCTAAACTAATACATAAAGTGGAATTCATCCTTTTCTGTGTATGTAGTTGAACCACACAAAGAACGGCAAAGCCGATGAGGAGGCAAAAAACATAATTTGTTTGGCATCTCCAATGGAGCACATGATGAGAGGCAGGTAGGAGGAAACCACAAGCAAGAGTAGCTGCCAGAAAAACTGTGCTTAATGCCAATCCTACAGGATAAAGGATGAATCTGATATCGTCGGATTTCTCGTGAAATAAATCCTCTCTGCAGCCTAAGATACCAGGTGTCTTATCTGAAAAAAAAAACAAATTTAAGCAGGTAATGAATTTGAATATTTGTGAAACTGTGTATTCATCTAAGTCTAATTATAATATGACATTGACTTTCTTGTGATGTTTCTAACGCACAAGATTAGATCGAAACTGTAGCAATTGTTCAATTAGACGTTGATTAAAGGACAAAGATACTCCACACGAAGGTTAATGTAATGAATGTATCAATTAGAATCTAATTAACTGCCAACCGATATTCTTAATAGCATTTAAATTCAAACGACATATCGAGGGCTCCACAAATAATTTATACATAATGGGTTATGGTTTTGATCGATTGTACCAAAATTATGGTGCTATTTTAATATGGATATTCCAACTTTCATTCCTCACTCTGTATATTCCGTAACTAGTAACTTCATATCACTGTTTATAGCTATAGATTCATTCAGTATGAAATAACAGAGCTATTTCAAAATGATGTAACTAATCCATAATTGATGATTTGCAACATTTCGAAAAAGGAATAACTTCTATAATTAGAAATGTCGAGAAATATCTAGTTACCAATTATTCACAGAAACAGAATTCCAATAGTGAAATAAAAGTATCAGCTCTGGATATTTTTTCTTCAGCAAATATAATTACCATTAATTCAAAGCATCAGAAGTCAAATAACGCCAGTTGGAGAATTTGAGATCGAATTTTTGACCGTCTTATAACTCCTCTTCTCTATTCAGGTATAGTCAAGTCTGCTCAAATTAAAAAAGATTGGATATTGTATAACAATGTGACGTAAACCTCTCGATTGAGTGCAATGAGATTTATTTTCTGATGTCATATTAGCTTGATGTTGTGCATAATTTGCACTGAAAATTTATAGGAGTAAGTAGAATGAAAAAATTATAAAAAGATTCGTTGGAATGCGATCTAGAAAAAATGTAGCTTGAATATATCCTTCTCCATCAAAATACAATATTTTGTCACGATCGAATCAGTTTCGAAGTTATCAGGAAAACAAAATTTCGAACGGCCATATTTACGAAACCCCTGATCGAATTCTGCCCAATAACGAAATTAACCGCAGCATTCGAGATTTGGACCTTCCCTGCAAATTTTAAGTGTCTAGGTCGTTCCGTTCGAGAGTTATCGTGTATACGGTCGGACGGACAGACTTGAATTTTCGACGGATTCGTCATCAGTGAGTCGAATCTTGTCGATTGAGAATATTTTCGGCTGAAAATTCGAAAAATACAGACATCGTGAGTTTGAATACATTATTCTTCATTTATGGGCAAAATTTCATTCCAATCCAATTTTGAAATTATCAGAAAAAAATATTTTGAACGGCCATATGTACGGAACCTCTACTCTAATTTTCCTCATTGATAAACATAACCTCGACATTCGAGATCCAAACCTACCCTGAAAATTTCAAGTTCCTAGGCCTTTCCGTTAGAAAGTTATAATTTTTGATGGTATCTATGGTTATGGTCCTGCGATCTGGACAAAATTCCGCATGTAGCTTGAACACGTCGTTCTCCATCTGAGTGCATCTTGATCGAATCAGTAGTTTCGCAGTAATCAGGAAAACAAAATTTCGAACGGCCATATTTGCCATAAATCCAGACGGATCTGAAAACAGATCCAGATCGCATGACCAGAACCTTAGAAAATTATAACTTTCGAACGGAAAGGCCTAGGGACTTGAAATTTTCAGGATATGTGTGGATATCGTATGTCGCATTCGCGTGTATCAATGAGCAAAATTAGACTAGGGGTTCCGTATATATAGTCGTTCAAAATATTTTTTCACGATAACTTCGAAACCACCGATTGAATTGGAATGAAATTTTGCACATTGATGAAGAATAATTTATTCAAACTACGTGCGAAATTTTGTCCAGATCGCATTACCGAGTCCATAGATAACGTAGGAAATTCTAGAGAATTATCGAAAAAAAATTGGTCCCCTAAAGCACTGAAGGGAAATCTGTAGTTTGACATTTTTTTCAATTGGTTCCTATAACTGGAAAATGCGAATAATCAACCTACAAGGTGGATGAACGAGCGCTCAAAAGCTCCTGACTTCAAGGCAGTGCTTTTCTCGCTTTTATTTGTGCAGACATCGAGAAAGAATCGAGCAGAAGGTGGAAATTGAACCGATATATTGAAAAAGTAAAAACGCAAATCTGCCTCTCAAAGATTGGAGGAATTCGTTTGAACTATTCAGTTTCAATTTCTAAACGTCGTTTTTCAGGTGGATACCTTGGTTTGAAGAACATAAATGATATAACATGTTGAAAAATGATATTTCCCTCGAGTAACAACATACTAAATAGCTAAAGAACAAAACAAACATTATTCCCGCTAATCTGAATCGGAACTTCGCAGAAATCCGGTCATTAGTAGTAAAGAGATTTAAATTCTCGAAAGCGTCACAGTGACCCATTTCACAACGTTGTGATTCATTTAGTTGATCTTCATAATTAACGAAACAAAAAGATTGACGTTAAAGGTAATATAACTCCTTTTGAGTCGGAATGAAAGATAAACAAAACAAAGAACGTCAAAGAACCGTTAGCTAGCAATTAGGTATTATTACTGCATTAATTTAGCCAAGCAGGACGACCTTCGAGATTTTTTCTTGGTCGTTCACACAATGAGTGCCATATAATTCCATTCATAATTGGCATAGAGATAGATTATTTCTCACGTGAAAATAGATCGAAAGGATGATCAACGCTAATCCGTTATTGAATCCTGGGGCTCGAAATCCAGGAATTTGATTTCACCCCAAAGATCTACTCCTAATTCTGAAATACTCATCTACGAACGATTCAAAAGTTTTATAGCTGGAAATTTAAAAACATTGGGGAGAGCTCAACTAGAAGGCACCCACCGTCCCTCCTACGCTAATTGAAATTCAGAAACTCACGAATTAGGAGAACAAACTTAATAAATACAATAAAATAACATCCGGCTGTGACATGCTTTCTTCAAAAGGAATCATTCCAGTCCATTATAGTAATAAGAATCGTAAGAAGGATATAACTGAAGGGATAATAGCTCATTTTGTCAAGACGTGATCCTAAGAATGAATTTTTGATGCCAAGCTGAAACCTTAATGGATAAGGAGCTGAATATCAAAGAACAAGGTAGAATATTTCCATAAGTAAGCTTACCGGTGGACAAATCTGAGCCTCACTAAACCCTCCAGACTTGGATCAATTCCTTTATATTCGATAACAACCTTGGGCACTACTTAAGATAAAACTCTAGCCATTTGGTAGAATAATCCGCTGTGTAAGAGCACGCTTAAAAGTAGGAGTCTTTAAGAATTATTTCCTCCTAAACTTGAGCCTTAATACAACAAAGAAATTCGAACAGTACAACAAACTTGAACAAACAAATTTCACTTCAAAAAGCTAAGGGATGAGATTGTTTTTTTGCTAGTTCGAGAATAGTTTCTATCCATTAGTCATGCAAACCTAAAGATATGGTTCAATAATGGTGCATAAGTGCCACAGGAAGTTTATTGACTCTTGTTATAGCTGAAACTTTCTTCGCAGTAAAATTAGACTTATAGTTTTAGATGTGTATTTAACTTTCAAGTCGAAACAGAACGTGTTTCGTCATCTTCCGAAGATTTTAATTGCAGATTGAAGCTTATCAAATGAAGTTACCTATAACAGGTAGTCATCTTCAATGGTATACAATGTAGTGGGCAATAATATGTTTGTCTGATATCTACCTTCGAGTTGAAAACTCATAAACTTTTCACATTTTTGGTAATAAATATATTAATATATAATTAGAAAGTTTTTAAGGTGAAATTTTTAAAGAACCTAAAACCAATGAAAAATTCATCAAGGCAGGCTCTTCGACAATATACATTGAAAAAACAGGTGGCTTTCTCTGAAACCTCAAGAAAAACACTTTGACACACTGAAAATCTTACATAAATGAGCAGAGTTACAAAATCTTACCAACTGCATTGAAGATTTTTAAATCGAACTCTTTGAAGCTCAATGAAATTTTCCTGAATATATTCAACTAGCGTATTTCCAAAGTCATAAAAACTAATCTACCCTCCTATTTGTATTGTGTTCGACCAGTTTGTTTGGAAAACATCTGATGAAGCTGTTATTGAGTGAAGTGAATTTTGCTTCAACGCTTAACTCGAGAATAAAGTATAAATCGATAAATATGTTCATTATTTCACTAGTTTAACAATGGATTAGCGTCAAGTTATAACAACCATCAATATTAGTAGAGCTCTAAAACAGATTTTCGTGTGAACTTCATTGCCAAAATGTTTGAACCACTTACTGAAATTCCTTACATCCAAACAATGCAAAAACAACTTGTCGTCAAAAAATCGTCCTGTGCAGGAAGTGGTGGCGGGCATTTTTCCAAAAATTGACAAAAAATTTTTGAACGGATTTGAGGGTATTATACTGAATACTTATAACCCTTATCTTCCCATCATCGTATAAACCACTGAAGCACATCTCGGAGAATCCAAGATTCATTATAAAAAATTGAGAAAAGCACTCCCGTGAAGGCAGGAGCTTTTGAGCGCTCGTACATGCACCTTGTAGATAGATTCGCATTTTCCAGATTAAGAAATCAATTGAAGGAATTTTCGACTGCTGTCACAAAAATTCTGAAACTTAGGCGAAACTCCAGACTTCATGTCAGTGCTTAAGGTGACCAATTTTTTTTCGATAATTCGCTAGAATTTTCTACGGTATCTATGGTCTTGGTGGTGCGATCTGGACAAAATTCGGCACGTAGTTTGAATTGATTATTCCTAAGCTAGGTGCAAAATTTCATCCCATTCCAATTAGTAGTTTCGAAATTATCAGGAAAAAAATATTTTGAACAGCCATATTTACGGAACACCTAGTCTAATTTTGCTCATTTCCTAGGCCTTTCCGTTAAAAGTTACAATTTTCTATGGTTTCTATGGTTCTGGTCATGCGATCTGGACAAAATATTGTTTTAATGTATCATTCTCGATTAAAATACAAAATTTCATCTCGATCGAATCCGTAGTTTCGAAATTATCGAGAAACCAAAATTTCAAACGACTGTATTTACGGAACCCCTAGTATAATTCTGCTCATTGATAAACGTGAACGCGACATTTCAGATCCACACCTATCCTGAAAATTTCAAGTTCCTAGGCCTTTCCGTTCGAAAGTTATGATTTTCTATGGTTCTGGTCATGTGATCTGGAGAAATGTAGCTTGAATATATCATTCTCCATTAGTATACAAAATTTCGTCACGATCGAATCTGTAGTTTTGAAATTATCAAGAAAACTAAATTTCAAACGACCATATTTACGGAACCCCTAGTATAATTTTGCTCATAGATGAACGTGATCACGACATTCGAGATCCACACCTATCCTGAAAATTTCAAGTCCCTAGGCGTTTCCGTTCAAAAGTTACAATTTTCTATGGTTTCTATGGTTCTGGTCATGCGATCTGGACACAATTTCACATGTAGCTTGAACACCTCATTCTCCATTTGAGTGCAAAATTTCATCTCAATCAAATCTGTAGTTTTCAAGTAATCAGGGGAGCAAAACTTTGAACGGCCATATTTACGGAACCCCTGGTGGAATTTGGCCCATTAACGAACTCAACCGAGGCATTCGGGAACTGAACCCACACTGAAAATTTCAAGTCTCTAGGTTGGTCCGTTCGAGAGTTATCGTGCTTACGGCCGGACGGACGGACAGACTCAAATTTTCCGACGGATTCGTCATCAGTGAGTCGAACATAGTCGATTAAGACCATTTTCGGCTCAAAATTCGAAAAATACAGACATCGTGACGAAATGATATAGCCCTCGTGTAAGTAGTACGAGCGCTCAAAAATGTACATTCGCAGAGTGATTCTGCATGGTGCGATTATCTGTTGAAATATTCTTGGGTTAATGAATGTCAACTATGGTTAGTTGGAGCCATTATTGCATGCCAATGGAAATAACTCTCATTTTCTTCAATTTGTAGGGTACCTAAAAACATGCAATGAAACTGGATGTACAAGTTGTGTGGTCAATACCAACTACTTTCGAAGACGTCTCAGTTCGCGTATGTATGTTCTTCACCATTTTTAGATTCAGTATGGAGAATAACAATAATATTCTACAGTTTCTGGATAGTATTTTATATTTATATTAAATCAATAGATTGACATGATTTCTTCTTTTTCTATCTGTTCGCTTCACTCTAGTCTGATAGGAAAGTCTCGAAGGGAATGGGAGATGTGTTATACCTACGCCACTGTTCGTTTTGAAGTTGAGAGAGCACTCGGCTTCTCACGCTTGGTACTGAACAATAAAATAAGAAATTCCTTCAGTTCAGAAGGCGCTTTCTTTCGGATAATGATCAACATACCGGGCTTTATCGATCAGTATTTGCGTTCAACCTTATTTAATGCATCTTTTTATTCTCCACCAAAAACCAAACATCGTAAAACAATACATTATTTCATTCGTCAATATCGAGTAAGATTTTTTTGTAGCGATAAATAAAACCACCGATTTCTTGGTAATTCAATTCGTCTGCTTTCCCAATGTTTCACAAAGTCAAACAATAATCGAATTCCTAACTGGTGAATTTCCCTATTGAATGTTATCAGCAGGAAACAATTGGCTTTGTAATTAACGAAAGATTAATGTAATAATTGCCGAAGAACTAAGACATAGGTCGATGGAACTGTGTTACGATTTAGGTGTGCAGAACTCAATGCTCTCTGAAATCTTGACAGGCATATAAAATAAACAACAGGTAAATTTATTCTGGGCATGAAGAGAAAATCATGATTCATTATGACTATCCAATCATGAATAAAGACGTGGAATACACATTTTCTCCAACTCGATTGGATTTCAGTTATGTTTTATACTGTTCGAGACATTCTGTGGGATTATATTGCATTTGAATTGAGATAATTCATTGAACAATTCATGGTTCAGGAATGATGACAAGAAGATGTTCACATAGGAAAAAAACACTGGATTACAGTTTCTGTTAACGGCTCTGTTGGTCAGCAGTTCAACTTAACACTCTGAATTTTTCCGATTATTCAAACTGGGAATAGCCAGAACACATAACAAAATTTTTTAGGGACCATCAATCCTATACAGAATTGACAAAGTGGTTGGGCGAATTCGATATTTCTCAAAATCTAAATTCATATAGTAATGAATGAGATAAAAAAGTCGTCTGTATTATCGAATAACTGAGTTTTTCCGAGCTTGTATGTTTACTTATACAGGATGTTTCCTGAGTGGTTGGCCATACCCTAGTGGTGAATGCAGGTCATCCAGGCCTTTCAGAAAAGTTGCTTGTTTTGTGTCCTAAGGCTATTAATTCAGGAGATACGGGGTGATTTATGGATTTTGGCAAGAAATTTCGATAGCCATAACTTTGGAATCTAATGTCCAATTTTGATCAAATTTCATGGGTTTGTTCACTTCAGAATGTCCTTTCGAATGGCTCACAAAATATCAATATTTTCAGGGCAGTACTCTTCTTCTATGATTCTAAGCATCAGATTTGATTTATCTGATGAGATTTATAGTCAAGTGTTATATAGATAATTTACCTAATTTAAGGTAATTTAAGAGTCAATCAACCAATAGTCCAACCAATGAACATTGATTATTCGCTCGAACTTGAACGATTCGTTGTTTTTTTGCATTTCTTAGCTCTTCAGTTAGGTTAATTCTCTGTCAACTCTTGACCCTTGGCTCTATAGGAAATCTGACTGGTCAGGAAAAATACATCTAAACCTCTTTTTTTCTCATTCACCAAGCTTTCGAACAATATTTTATTCTTCTTCAACTACAAGTTTTACATTTATTTTTTTCCTTAAAATACTCAAACACTTGCACAAAGTGAGATTTTGTCTTTAATTTACTCAAATTTATAAAAGTATTTCTGGATTTTTTTGGGGTCAACATAAATCATTAAAACACATTTAATTTTCACATATAAAAACGTCTACATTCAATTTCATCGTTAGCTTCCTTAGTTTCATCCGTCAGTCTTCTGCCGTTTGTCAATTAAATTTCTTCTTTCTGTTTTTCTTGTTTTCTTTGGTTTTGGCCTGATTCATCTTGTCTATTCACCTGTCCCATGTATATTTCTCTTTGTTTCATCCATTGTTCTGAGATTAGATTTTTTTTTTATTTGTATATGTTAGTCAATTAATTCGTATCAGTCTTTTTATTCATGAGATCAGGTTCATTATTCATACAGGGTGTTTCCAAATTCGACGTGAACTTTGGAGGACGTGTTTGTATGTCTCATTTGCTGTCGTTTGAGCCATATTAATTGATATTCAATAATTACGAAAAGCACTGCCGTGAAGTCAGAAAATTTCAAGTTCCTAGGCCTTTCCGTTCAAAAGTTACAATTTTCTATGGTTTCTATAGTTCTGGTCATGCGATCTGGACAAAATATTGCTTTAATATATCATTCTCGATTAAAATACAAAATTTCATCTCGATCGAATCCGTAGTTTCGAAATTATCGAGAAAACTAAATTTCAAACGACCGTATTCACGGAACCCCTAGTATAATTCTGCTCATTGATAAACGTGAACGCGACATTTCAGATCCACACCTATCCTGAAAATTTCAAGTCCCTAGGCCTTTCCGTTCGAAAGTTATGATTTTCTATGGTTTCTATGGTTCTGGTCATGTGATCTGGAGAAATGTAGCTTGAATATATCATTGTCCATTAGTATACAAAATTTCGTCACGATTGAATCTGTAGTTATCAAGAAAACTAAATTTCAAACGACCATATATACGGAACCCCTAGTATAATTTTGCTCATAGATGAACGTGATCACAACATTCGAGATCCACACCTTTCCTGAAAATTTCAAGTTCCTAGGCGTTTCCGTTCAAAAGTTACAATTTTCTATGGTTTCTATGGTTCTGGTCATGTGATCTGGACAAAATTTCACATGTAGCTTGGACACCTCATTCTCCATTTGAGTGCCAAAGTTCATCTTGATCGAATCTGTAGTTTTCAAGTAATCAGGGGAACAAAACTTTGAACGGCCATATTTACGGAACCCCTGGTGGAATTTGGCCCATTAACGAACTTAACCGAGGCATTCGGGAACTGAACCCACACTGAAAATTTCAAGTCTCTAGGTTGGTCCGTTCGAGAGTAATCGTGCTTACGGCCGGACGGACGGACAGACTCAAATTTTCCGACGGATTCGTCATCAGTGAGTCGAACATAGTCGATTGAGACCATTTTCGGCTCAAAATTCGAAAAATACAGACATCGTGACGAAATGATCTAGCCCTCGTGTAAGTAGTACGAGCGCTCAAAAATCAACAGTTTACGAGTTACAATTTGAGTTCTTGTGTTTTTCGGAAAATTACTGACCGTACTTCATTTTTCGTCAATTTTTTCTACGTTGACCAAGTTTTGAATTTACGGCATAAAAAATAGTGATTTGTTCGTGGCCAGCGAGAAGTCCGGATCTAACACCGTTAGATTTTCATGTTTGGGGCAGTTTAAAAGAAATAGTATATGAAAGGAAAATACATACACGTGCATAACTTGTGGAGAGAATAGACGGAGCAATGAGAAGATTGAGAGTGAATTTCAGGACTGAAGAAATTACAAAGAGGACACGTGCTTGTATAAGGAATGGTGGAGGACATTTCGAATATAATTTATGAATAAATTTTCTGAGTTAAATTGCAGTAAAAAATATTCGTTACTTTTCTTTCTTGTTCTTAGAAGAATTGATACCCTCACTTTTCACCACCAAAGATGGAAACCGATTCCAAGAATGGAAAATACGATTAGGAAGGAAATTTTTTCTGGCCAAATGATGAAAACTTTTGTTGATAAATTTCTTTGGGTAACCAAATTGTTGAAATGTTTTCTTTAGTTTTCCCAAATTTTCTTCCCTTGATTCATGATATATTTTTTATTATGATTATTATGATTAGTTTGATATTTCGTTATTTGGAAAAGGTTTGAAAATGAATTTGAGTTTGAAATCAGTTTTCTCCGTTATAACTTTTGTGGAGTTATCACCTTTGAGCTAAGCACGACAGTATAAGTCAAATTATAAATTGAGCTCAAAGCGTCGTGCATCGTAAAATTGTGCTTCTCGCGTATTTATTTCAACTCCTAGTATCAGGAATAAGTAATTGATGATGGCTGCTTGTTTTAACCCGAATCGCTAGTTATTTGCTTGTATAAAGAGTTATTTCCTGTAAGCGACAAGTGGAACCTTCCAGTGAACCAATTCAAGGGTGCAGTCGAATAACGTTTCTAGCGCAATGTTTAACCATATGTCCTTCTGGTTTCTGACACTTGACACCTCTCGAAGTGTCTTTATTATTTTTTGGGGCTAGTAATTTCTAACAAAGCATTGAATCCTTATTAAAGAAGATGATGCTGTGTGTTATTGGGAAATCGAAATCAAATATATCTTTCAATATCTTCAAATATTTACAGGAACGTATTTATTTTATTGGTTGGTTCAGTTTCATCTCGGCGCGCAAGAATATTATGTGCTTCAGTATATGAAAAAAAAATTGCATGGGAACCCAAAATAACAAAATTTGTAGTTCGAACTAATAACATAAAATATTTCTCAGGATCGAATAATAGAATGGCAATTAATTCTCAACCTTTTAGAGAGCATTTTCGTTTATGGCAATAATCAATTTTCCATTTAATGTATTTTCTTCAGCAAGTATATTATAAATGCGGAATTCATTCTCATTCTGGGGTCGTAAGAAAACCTGTACACCATTCATTCCAACTGAGTATCTGGTCAAAGATACAACAGACAATAATTTCAGAGAATATTGAATCTTGACATGGTGTAACTTTCAGAAATTGAAGCAACATTGTTGTTTGAAGTGCCCCCCTACATCTTTGTCAAGGGTTCCCAGCGAGCCACTATAAAAAGAAGAGTTTCTTTTGCAAATTTCGATGAATACAAATTATTTTACCACTGGTCCTATTGAAGGGGCACTCAAATTAGGGATGCACCTAGGTACAACATATTTCAAAAGATTCGGCTCTTCAAATACAAAGGAATTATTTTTACGATGTGCAAGGATTTTATTGCATGCATAAAGCGGAAACATTGGGGACGGCAAGGCTTTTAATGTACAACTGTAAGTTCTAGTATTCAACACTCTTTGCCTACACAGAAAATTGCAAAGTTACATGACCTTTGATGAGTGCTTACGGTGCAACAATTCATGCATCAAGGAATCTGCCTTCTATCGTGCTTCATGAGATCAATGGAAATAAATAAACGCAATATTTCATCTGGTTTATATGCATCGATGGTATTTCTCAGACAGAATAAAACGAAATACTCAAACATTGTAATGAAACATTTATTATTGAATACTTGAATTGGTTATTCATTCTAGATCGAAATATCTTCAAGATTTTCTTTCTTTTGCAACGAGAAGTGCCCGGAATATTCGGAATTCTTGCAAACATCAGATAGTTATTTTCAAATTGGAGTACTTTAACAAAGGTTCGATCAAATTTCTATCCGGTTTACGATTCCTATCATAATTTCAGGAACTTGATACAAAGTATGTAGAAGCTAAAAATCAGTACTGAATTCATGAAAACTGTCTTACCTATGACGGAACCAATTACACCAGGTGAAAGAAAAATATTAAAAATATGTAATGATGATTCCGAATAAATTCAAGTTGGAAAGGAATACAACAATTCGTGTTTTTAAATTCAATTATTTTCAGTAGGTCTGATAGAATAGTGCAACAAAGTGGTTCAAAGACGGGGAAATCATAAAAAAAATCCTTGCTTGTAACTAGCATTTTATTATGTTTGGCGCGCTTGTCTTTTCGAACTTTGAACAAGACCATTACCATTTTGCCGAAATGTCTGTAATTTTCGAATTTTGAGCCGAGAATGGTCAGATGAAGAATTCGTGGTCAAATTCAAATATGTCCGGTCGTCCGTAAACACGTCTCGAAAGAATCGGATTAAGATCTTTGAAATTTTCAGGGTAAGTTCGAAGTCTGAATGGTTTAAGTTGAGTTAATGGTGGTTCCATCTTTTGAAGTTTATAAAAATGAAATGACATTTTTTGTCATACTGATAATAAATACCGAAGGCCGATTTGGTGAACAAAAACAAGCTCGCAAAAGCTCCCTACTTTACATCAGTGCTTTTCTTAAATTGTATTCGTGCGAATTTGAACAGCATATGGAGAATGACATAACAAATAACTTTTGATTAAAGGGATAATCTGCAGGCAAATTATTATATAGGAATTAAAAAATGAAAGAGAATTCACAAAAAAAAATAGTCAATGTGCAAAAACCAAATTTGTTCTCAATAAGTAAGTAAGAGTAACAAATACTCGAAAGATTATTCAGAAATTACTTTTGAGTTTATCTTATAAATGGTCAGCCAATTACGGAAGTGAATATCTGTTAAAATTTTAAAATGGCTCAGTTATCCTGATAACAGGTTTTTTTCAAAATTGTTTCTTGCACTAAAATGAGTAGTAATGAAGATATAAGTGATAATAAATGAATGAGAATGACTGTTCTTTTGAGAAAGAATCATTGGTGTCGAACAGTTTTTTCGATTAAATCTGATTCATCTTTATTTTCGGAGACTGTTTTCATCGGATTCGCTTTTTGAATTTAAATTTCGACAGTGATTCACTGAAGAATTTTTGATGGAGGTGAAGCTTTTCTTTGCCTTATAACAAAAAATTTCCCCAGTGGATATAATACGGTCTTATACCGGGCATTATATTGGTGAAACATATCTGCTGTGTTTTGCCTCGAAAAATATTTTGGATCTTTCAGCTTTTAGGTACTGAAGTAGTAATTTAGTCCAATGTCAGAAACGATTGTGTTGAGAAGTAATTTCTCCTCAGTGAGAGGAACTGGTCTTTAGCAATTAACTTTCTCTCAGACTGATGATCTTGGTCTAATTTAAGACGCTGTAAAGGAATAATTTTGAAGTTTTCTCAGGGACGGAATAACTTTGACCCTACCGGTACGTTCTACTACCTGGTTCAAGTTGTAATTAATACCGTAAAAGAGGTAGAAGAATTCGACATTCAGGTACCCACAAACTATAGTTTCTGTAGAAATAACTAACATTGAAAAATAATAATAATAATGTAGCAGAAAGGAAATTCCTTCCTCCGAAATTTTCTCCAAATTAGATTCCTCCTTTTGAGCATTCATTGACTGGACTGTCATTTACAGGTCCATTTTCGTGAAATTCGCCCTGACGACTGACGAATGTAATTCTCGATATCTTATGAATAGTCAGCAAATATCAGTCAAGGTACTCACTTGCCTTGATGAGAGATTTCTTCTATAAAAATATTTCCTGCTTTCGACCGTATTTACGGAACCCCTAGTCTAATTTTGCTCATTGATGAACGTGACCGCGATATTCGCGATTCAAACCCACCCTGAAAATTTCAAGTTCCTAGGCCTTTCCGTTCAAAAGTTACGATTTTATATGGTTTCTATGCTATGTCATCCATATTTACGGAACCCCTAGATTAATGTTGCTCATAGATGAACGTGATCACGACATTCGAGATCCACACCTATCCTGAATTTTTCAAGTCCCTAGGCGTTTCCGTTCAAAAGTTACAATTTCCTATGGTTTCTATGGTTCTGGTCATGCGATCTGGACAAAATTTCACATGTAGCTTGAACACCTCATTTTCCATTTGAGTGCAAAATTTCATCTCGATCAAATCTGTAGTTTTCAAGTAATCAGGGAAACAAAACTTTGAACAGCCATATTTACGGAACCCCTGGTGGAATTTGGCCCATTAACGAACTCAACCGAGGCATTCGGGAACTGAACGCACACTGATAATTTCAAGTCTCTAGGTTGTTACGTTCGAGAGTTATCGTGCTTACGGCCGGGCGGACGGACGGACAGACTCGAATTTTCCGACGGATTCATCATCAGTGAGTCGAACATAGTCGATTGAGACCATTTTCGGCTCAAAATTCGAAAAATACAGACATCGTGACGAATTGATATAGCCCTCGTGTAAGTAGTACGAGCGCTCAAAAACTATGTTTTGTATATAAATCGATTAATGAATTCAAATTTTGTCAGTGATTCACCGAGAAAAATCGATATGAAGCTTCTCTTTGTCTTACAGATTGTTCCTCATACCGTTCATTGGTGAACCAGGCCGTACCCAGGCAAAAATTTCAGGGGGTTTGAAAATTTTTTAAATTCGAAATTTTTTCAAATTTAATCGTCAATCGTTCTTACCTCTCAATAAACAAGTGTTAAGTGACCAAAAAACGATGGTTTGACTCGAGAATGTTTCAAATCCTTTGTGCAATGAATAAATAATTGTTATGGTTACAAAAAAAAGTAATGAAAAAAAATCTTTTGGGGAATTTAATAAGTTTCTATTCTGTATATCTTGAGTTTAACCATACGACGCACCGTTTGAGATATATGAGAGGAAAACTGAAAATTGTACTTTTAGTATATCTGCTGAATACTCTCAATGAATTCGCGAAGAAAGGAAATTCTTCCCTCCGAAATTTTCTCTAGATTCGTCCTTTTGTAATTTTCGATATCTTATGAATAGTCAGCAAATATCAGTCAAGTTACTCACTTGCCTTGATGAGAGATTTCTTCTATAAAAATTACGAAAAGCACTGCCGTGAAGGCAGGAGCTTTTGAGCGCTCGTACATGCACCTTGTAGGTAGATTCGCATTTTCCAGTTCTAGAAATCAATTGAAGGAATTTTTGACAGCTGTCAAAAATATTCTGAAATTTAGGCGAAAATCCAGACTTCATGTCAGTGCTTCAGCTGATCAATTTTTTTTTGATAATTCGCTTCAATTTTCTACGGTATCTACGGTCTTGGTGGTGCGATCTGGACAAAATTTCACATGTAGCTTGAACTTTGCACGTAGTTTGTATACATTATTACTCAGCTATGTACAAAATTTCATCCCAATCCGCTCAGTATTTTCGGAACTATCAGCAAAAAAATATTTTGAACGGCCATATTTACGGAACCCCTAGTCTAATTTTGCTCATTGATGAACGTGACCGCGATATTCGCGATCCAAATCCACCCTGAGAATTTCAAGTTCCTAGGCCTTTCCGTTCAAAAGTTACAATTTTCTATGGTTTCTTTGGTTCTGGTCATGCGATCTGGACAAAATATTGTTTTAATATATCATTCTCGATTAAGATACAAAATTTCATCTCGATCGAATCGGTAGTTTCGAAATTATCGAGAAACCAAAATTTCAAACGACCGTATTTACGGAACCCCTAGTATAATTTTGCTCATAGATAAACGTGATCCCGACATTCGAGATCCACACCTATCCTGAAAATTTCAAGTCCCTAGGCATTTCCGTTCAAAAGTTACAATTTTCTATGGTTGGTCATGCGATCTGGACAAAATTTCACATGTAGCTTGAACACCTCATTCTCCTTTTGAGTGCAAAATTTCATCTCAATCAAATCTGTAGTTTTCAAGTAATCAGGGGAACAAAACTTTGAACGGCCATATTCACGGAACCCCTGGTGGAATTTGGCCCATTAACGAACTAAACCGAGGCATTCGGGAACTGAACCTACACTGAAAATTTCAAGTCTCTAGATTATTCCGTTCGAGAGTTATCGTGCTTACGGACGGACGGACAGACTCGAATTTTCCGACGGATTCGTCATCAGTGAGTCGAACATAGTCGATTGAGACCATTTTCGGCTCAAAATTCGAAAAATACAGACATCGTGACGAAATGATATAGCCCTCGTGTAAGTAGTACGAGCGCTCAAAAATGTTTCTTGCTTTCAACCGAAATGAGTAGAAGTGAAAGATATAAAGTGAAAATAAATTAATGAGATTTACTTTTCTTTAGGGGGAGATTATTTGTGTAGATCAGTTCTTAGCCCATGAACTTGGCAGAACAATTTCGGAATTTCTAACTTGCCATACTTTGTGGCTGATTCCCCTTATCAAAAGTTTGTAGCTCTTCATTTTTGAAAAAACATGATGTATCTTGAAGTTTATATATACAGTGAAGAAAATACTTGGAATTGATTATTTAAAAAGCCCGCATCAGAGGAATGGCCAAATTCATTTTGTCCCTAACTTGGCACAGCATTCATTAAATTTATTTACTGTGCTCCATTTTGTCAATTCATATCTAGGTGATTTTTGAGATTTTTACAAGGGATAAAAATACCGAACAAAATCTATCTCAAATTTTGCATTCCAAATGGAAATAAAGAATATTATCTGAGACCAGATTTGTGAAAAGAGAACTCGTAGATGTTGCACCACGATAACGCACCATCTTACAAGGCTATCATTGTGAAATTTATAGTATAGAGCGAATATTGTATATTTGAAGTATATTTATTTCAAAACCCGTCGCATATTAGGTATTAACCATCATTATTGATGTATTATGGTAGAATTAATCTGCGATATATTAGCGACAAACCAGAAACATTTTCTGTATCATACCTCTTTCTTCATTATGGACATTGAACTATATACAAAGACTTCAGTAAGTAATAGATTTTTTCGATAATATATTTTACTTTGCGAAATAAAGGGTAGCGACAAATTTTGCATAACGTAATTCATAAGCGATAAATTAATGATAAATAATGAAAGTACTATTATTTTTCAAAACAACATAGCTATGGAGCTGTTATGCCAGCCAGCCTTATATAAAGCTAGCAAAAGCATGGATTTTTTTATTTCGAGAAGGTCCAGCGACTCATTTTTCATTAGGGTGATAAATAAGATCATGAAGATTCAGAATTCTGCTAGGTGTTTAAGGGGTTTAGTTTTCACTATTAATGAGATGAAATTATCTTCATACAAAGACTAATGATTTGTATAGAAATCGATTTAGGAATTCAAATTTTGAGAATGATTCACTGAGAATTATCGATGTTAAGCTGTTCTTTGTTTAACATTGTTCCTTATACCGTCATTATATTGGTGAACAAGACCGTACCCAGGAAAAAATTTTGGAGGGGTGTACAAATTTTTTAAATTCAAAATCCTTTCAAATTTAATCGTCAAACGTTCTTACCTCTCAATAAACAAGTGTTAAGTGACCAAAAAACGTTGGTTCGACTCGAGAATGTTTCAAATCCTTTGTGCGAATTTGCAGGTTCCCTTTGAGAGTAAAGAACACCCATAAAAAACTTTCTGAGAATATTTGTTGGGAACGATTACTTTTCGTGCGATTTATACATTTCTAAGGGAAAATGTCCCCAATTACTCAAAGAAAATATTCAAACCTTTCAGTTTATTAGAAATTAGCCGCAATATCAGAAATGATTGTGGTAAAAGTAATTTCTTCCGAGTGGAGAAGTAATTTCTTCCGAGAGGAACTGGTCTTTGGCAATTAACTTTCTCCCAGACAGGTGAATGATCTTGGTTCAATTTAAGACGCTGCATGAGAATAATTTTAATATATACGTAAACGACAAAATAACTTCTTACCTGTGTGTTCCAGTATGTGCTCCAAGCAATAGCGCGAAGGAGGCAGAAGAATTTGATGTTCAGCTACCCACAAACTACCGTTAGTATAGAAATTACTGACATTGAATAATGTACGGACTAGTGCAATTTCATCAGGTCCATTACAGCTGGGGTAGCCTGTGCTGAGCTTTTCACCCTTGATGACATCAACTGTTAGAGATGGATCAGCTCCAACAATACAACCGTGTTGTTGTGTCGAAAAAGTTGCATTGTTCCCGCAGCATTTCTTGATTTCTGAAGGTTTCTTCGATAGGCATAATCGTACAGCATTGTAATCAATGCAGTAGTCGTTGGGATGCAGAAGGGTTGCAAACGGAACCACAAAGAGGGAACCATTCACGAAACTTATGTAATCACCAACACCCTCACCGATCACAATCGGTTTAGAACAATCAGGCATCGAACTGTACTTGAAATGCCAATTTGGCGGTATAGTATGTTTCGGCAGAAAAATCTTCCTGGCGTAGACTTTCAAATTCCATTCGTTATGCGGCGAACTAACACAAGAACTGTTTTTATCCAAAGTTTCTTTCAGCGCACAGCATTTCTGAATTGTCACATTTTTCGCAGAGTGAATAATTGGTACCGAAATCGACAAACATATAAAAAACAAAGCCGAACGTCCAAGTATCTTCGATTTCATCTCGAAGCGAGGGACCGCATAAAAAATTTTTTGACACAAACTACACGTTATATCGTAATTGAGTACGGGCCACTGTCATTTGTTCCTTTAAAAACTGAGCGCGCACTAGTAACACAAGAATTCTCTCAATGGGCAACTGCTGAATAGTTAAATGTTGAAAAGCAACCGTTCTTCAGGTTTCCTTTTCTGCATTGTCGAAGTTGGAGTTATGCGCTGAGAGAGCTTGGGACCAGTTTAATACGAAGTAGGTAGGCACGAATAGGAAGGCATTCGACGCCAGGGGCGGATCGCTGGTGGGGTTCACATGGGGCACGTGGTCTCGTTTATTAATACCGATTCTTCAAAGAATCGCCGCTCGCCGATATTCTAAGGAAATACATATTGCAAACCTTCAATTCGCACTCGCCGAAATAGCCAATAAAATAATTCCATTAATCACATCAGCAACAAAAATAAATATTCGTGATGTTTTGAAGGGATTCAAATTTTTCAATGAATTTCTTCTACCTACACAAATCGATGAAAATTCGTTATTGAATTCGAAAACACTGAAGGATATATGAAAAATTGATTATGTGCGAGTATGATTCACTTCAATAAGATTACAATTTCACACAAAATCTTGTTGGTTCGATCCATGCGGTGGAAATTTTCTAACAATTTACGAACGACATATGAATGGATTTTGAATTGAAAAGAAGTATAACTTTGATTTCTGAACCAATTGGGAATTCAAGTCGAGTAGAAAATTCAAGAAAATTAATTACACTGGCAAACAGGCATTCTGGTGCCAGAGGTCAGGGCCGTATCTAGGTACTATTGCGCCTGTGGCAATATATTAGACAGCGCCCCCCCATTTGCGTAGATTTTTTTTTTATCCATCATATTTTCTTATAGTATTTTTTTCATAATGCTAGTCATATATTTCCGTAGGAGTTTCAGAATAATACACATTTTGATGGTAAATTTTTTCATTGAAAACATTGAAATACACATTTTAAATGAAATGCATAAAAATCAAACAAATTCTGAAAAAACAAAATGAAATATTTATATTTATGTAATAAATACGAACATTTATCTTAAAAAATATAAATTCAACTTGAAATTTAAAAATACAAACTGCAAACGTAAAATAAAAATTTTTTGATAAGTTGACTAGAAAAAAAAACGCTAATCACAATCTCTGCAAAAAAAACCGCAAACTTAGCATACAAATACTATTTTATAACCATTTGAAACACGTATTAATAGTTTCGTACAGGGCTCGATGTTACAATATTCAAGAAGTCCATACGTTAAGAATAAAAAAAAATCACTACAATTATCTTTGCCAGATGAGATTGAAGATTCAATAAAAACTATGAAAACTAACACTAAAATTTGAGGTTTATTAGATTTCAAAAAAAGACGCTCTGAGAAGTGAGAACTCAAGTTTGAAAATCCATATTTTCCGCAATGAACCGAACATATTTCTTCTTGAATTGAAAGGAACAATGTTATTTATGTTAAAATACGAATAATTTAATATATCCGATGCCAGAATAATGTCATAAAAAATAACAAATACTTAGTACAACTAACCTTTAATAGCACAATTTATAATGCTCGAATCCAAAAGCACAAAAAAGTCAGATATTAAAAAAAACTCAAAACTTATAACACTTCAGATCTGGATACACACTAAACGAAAATTTAAATTTAAATTTTTTGCTCTTCCCTTCACAATTGAAAGAAATCAATATTTATGTAGAATAGAATAGGATTCCCCAATTTTTCTCTCACTTCTTGAGCTCAAAACTCTGATTGGTGAATTTTTGGCAATACAAATCGTTTTTTAAAATACCACACATGTGGCCTAAAAATCTAAACAAATCGATCATTATGAACCATCATCATTAATGAAGCCGCCCTTCAAAACAAGCTGGATGCGATAAGGGATGTAGTGTGAACAACTCATAAAAGGGCTGTGCTTGGAATCGCATGACGATATTGCCGATTGTAATATTTATGATCAGAGTGCGGCATCTTTGAAAATTTGTTATAACAATTAGACCATATTTCTCGCATTTCTGACCTTATTGCATTTCCATTCTGTACGTGAATATCAATGTTTCGAAACGTTGTGATCGAATTACTTACTTACGTTAACGTGTTGTCATCTTTCGAATCAATTTTTTTTGCTTGGCGCTTCTATTTTTTTATTTTTGATATTTTTTGGCGCCCCTTGAGACCTTGCGCCCGTGGCAAGTGCCACCCTTGCCACGCCCTAGATACGGCCTTGCCAGAGGTGTTGTAACCTTTTCCCATTGAATTCAATGTGCTGATTCTAAAAATCAGAGCCCATTTCTATAAACTTCAAAAGATGGAATCACCGAATTGTGTTGAATATATAAGAAAATCTCAATTTTCTTTTCACATGGAACAACTGGAAATCTGAATTCTACCTTTCCCTGAAAATTCCAAAACTCTAGGCATCTTTTTTCGAGTTATCGGCTCCACGGACGGACGGACGGACAGGTTATTCTCGGCTCAACATTCGGAAGTTACTTACACCCGGGCAAAATACGCTCTTGATCATGGAAACAAGCTGAAAAGTGTACACATAGGTTCAATCCTCAGAAGTCAACATGAATCTCGTTTATTGTTAGATTCTTCAGCAAGGAATTAGTTGAATTACAGCATTCATTCCAATTGGACCATTGAATAAAAATCGCTAATTACCGAATTGCATTTTTAGATTATTTTGTGATCAAATTCTAGTTTGGACATTAAACTGTGTTTTTCTATACAAACTTGTTTCACTGGTTGTGTGACGCATAAAATAAAAAAATCTCATAACAAAAAACAAGTTTCCTAAAAATTAATATCATAAAAACAATTTTTTCCACATAGTAAGCTACCCCTTTTTGAGGACCCTTGTGCCGCCTATGTCGAATCGTTAGAGCGGACTCCTCGTTGAAAGACACAGACTCTATTCCCTCTTAATAATTACTCGTCAATGAAGTGAAATGGGAAAGAACTTAATATGCTTTTACACAAATCGACAAGAAATTACCGATGCAACATTTGAAGAAAAATATTTGGGTCGGTTATTCTATTTCCAGACCCGTCTGTGAATGCACAATGCAAGTCACCAAACAATAATCTCCTGGATCTCCTGGATCGAAAATATTTCCCCATGAATAAGCGACCCCTTCGGGATTGATGATTTTGGACATCTGTAGCCTATGAATGACAAAAGCAACATTTCAAATCAGCTCGAACAAGCATAAATTGTACGAAACATTGAATAGAACTGCAACGAAAACAATTATCTTTTTTAGTTCACCATTAACCAGTAAGTTGGGTCGAGGCAAACTCCCACAAGGGACCATGACCTGTTAATGAAAAATATCCGTTATCGGTTCCTTTTAGGTACCAACTAAGAAGAACGTCGCGTGAATTTTTGATACACAAAAGCTGATAAAATTGAAAACCAAAAGATTAATATATCGAAACTCAGACATTATAGTGAGAATTGATAATGAAATAAAGTTATTAGCTACATTTTGGAAAACGGTATTCTGTATGAACTCAATAAAAATGAAGAAAAGATTGTAACAAAGGAAACTAATAAAATGATCTATCCAATGTCACAAGACAAGGATATAATATATCACAAAATATTAGTAGTGTCGTAAAACAAATTACGCGACAGTTTTTATGAACAAAAGCGTTAACATTTGGCCCAAATGTTTGTAGGTTGGACTCACAGATGAAGAATTGGTGATTAATTTGATTCTGTCCATCCTTCCGGCCGGCGTTCCTTAAATACGATGACTTTAGAAGGAAGAGGCTTGAAGTTCTGAAATTTTCATGGTAGTTGCCAGATCTTAGTTCCCTCTAGTCTAATTTTGCTCATTGATGAACGTGACCGTGAAATTCGCGATCCGAACCCACCCTGAAAATTTCAAGTTCCTAGGCCTTTTCCTTCGGAAGTTATAATTTTCTATGGTTTCTATGGTTCTGGTCATGCGATCTGGAAAATTTGTTGCTTTAATTTGTCATTCTCGTTTAAAATACAAAATTTCATCTCGATCGAATCCGTAGTTTCGAAATTATCGAGAAAACAAAATTTCAAACGACCGTACTTACGGAACCCCTAGTATAATTCTGCTCATTGATCAACGTGAACGTCACATTTCAGATCTACACCTATTCTGAAAATTTCAAGTCCCTAGGCCTTTCCGTTCGAAAGTTATGATTTTCTATGGTTTCTATGAATCTAGAGAAATGAAGCTTGAATATATCATTCTCCATAAGTATACAAAATTTCGTCACGATCGAATCTGTAGTTTGGAAATTATCAAGAAAACTAAATTTCAAACGACCATATTTACGGAACCCCTAGTATAATTTTGCTCATAGATGAAAGTGATCACGACAATCGAGATCCACACCTATCCTGAAAATTTCAAGTCCCTAGGCGTTTTTGTTCAAAAGTTACAATTTTCTATGGTTTCTATGGTTCTGGTGATGTGAGCTGAACAAAATTTTGCATGTAGCTTGAACACCTCATTTTCCATTAGAGTGCAAAATTTCATCTCGATCGAATCTGTAGTTTCAAAGAAATCAGGAAAACAAAATTTCGAGCGGCCATATTTACGGAACCCTTAGGCGGATTTTGCCCAATAACGAACTTAACCTCGGCATTTGTGATTCGAACCTACCCTGAAAATTTCATGTTTCTAGGACATTCCGTTCGAGAGTTATCGTGTATACGGACGGCCGGACGGACGGACAGACTCGAATTTTCCGACGGATTCGTCATCAGTAAGTCGAACATAGTCGTTCGAGACCATTTTCGGCTCAAAATTCGAAAAATACAGACATCGTGACGAAATGATATAGCCATCGTGTAAGTAGTACGAGCGCTCAAAAATTATTGAATATCCATAATATCGAGTATTATGAAAAAAAAAATTCAATAAGAAAATTGAATGAATGAAGGCGCAATATTACCTAGATCCGGCACTGGACTACACGAAGGCTAAGGATGATATAAAATTTCTCAAGCATCGCCGTATCGGATCATTAGAAAAAAAATTATAAAAAGCACTGCCGTGAATTCAGGAGCTTTCGAGCGCTCTTTCATCCACCTTGTAGGTAGATTCACATTTTTCAGTTTAAGAAACAAATTGAAAATTTTAACTGTAGACTTCACGTCGGTGCTAAAGGTGATTTTTTTTTCAATAATTCGCAAGAATTTTCTACGGTTTCCAGTTTCTAGGCCTTTCCGTTCGAAAGTTATAATTTTCTATGGTTTCTTTGATGTTAGTTATGCGATCTGGGAAAAAAGTAGCTTGAATATATCAATCTCCATTGAAATACGAAATTTCGTCATTATCGAATCCGTAGTTCCGAAATGATCAAGAAAACTATATTTCAAACGACCATATTTACAGAACCCCTGGTCCAATTTTGCTGATTGATAAACGTGACCGCGACATTCGAGGTCCACACCTATCCTGAAAACTTCAAGTCCCTAGGCCTTTCCATTACAAAGTTATAATTTTCTATGGTTTCTATGGTTCTGGTCATGCGATCTGGACAAAATTCTGCATGTATCTTGAACACGTCATTCTCCATCTGATTGCAAAATTTCACCTCGATCCAATCTGTAGTTTCGAAGAAATCAGGAGAACAAAATTTCGAACAGCTATATTTACGGAACCCCTGGTGGAATTTTGCCCAATAACGAACTTAACCGCGGCATTCGAGATTCGAACCTACCCTGAAAATTTCAATTTTCTAGGGCGTTCCGTTCGAGAGTTATCGTGTATACGGCCGGACGGACAAACAGAATTTTCCGACGGATTCGTCATCAGTGAGTCGAACTCTGTCCATTGAGACTATTTTCGGCTCAAAATTCCAAAAATACAGACATCGTGACGAAATGATATAACCCTCGTGTAAGTAGTACGAGCGCTCAAAAATTCTCAGAAACTATTCGTCATATCGTGCTAAAATTTCTTGTCTTCATATAAGGCATCGATAAAATAGTTATATAAAAATTCAGTTCTCCAACTGGTCCACGTGAAGGGAAAATTGAGTTCTTCTTATCTGACGTCTAGAAATTTGATATATTCTGTGAATCTACTCTTGGAGTTGATAAAAATAAAATGACATTATGTGTCACACTGATGGCCGATTTGTTCTTACAGGATCTATCAAATCGTGTCAAATCTAAATGATCAAAGATTATTCTATTCTCCACTAAACAAAATATATCAGCCATTCACAGTTGGAAATAGGAGTGATTGGGGATTTTCAAAGATTTCCAGGCCTCATACATAGGCAATACATTTATTTGGAAACTTGGTGCATTTGACTAAATACGTCTCCGTTCGATAACTTCAAAGCACATCCCTGTATTAATCAAGTTTTCATATTCAATATTTCGTAAACTGAAATTATTTGTTGTCAGTTTTTTTTAAAACAGTTCCCATTTTTGTTGAAAAATGTTGGTGTGGATAATCATGAATCCTCTATCTTAATTTTTTCCATATTATTTAACCATTAGGAATGGAATCTGAGTGCATTAAGTTATAACTAACCTGTTTCAATTTTTTTCATCTCTTTTTGATGAAACGTTTCGAATATAAAAACATCACCATAGTTAGAGTCCATTACATCGAAATAAAAACCGATTATTGAAATTAGCAGCGTTTCCTTTCAAGAATCTTCCTATGAATTCTTTTGAGGTACCTACCCTAATATTATCTTTCCTATCGGCTTTCCGAAATGATCAATATAGAAGGATGAATTAGGCTTACCTGTTTTGAAATCTACAATGTCGGAACCATTGAAGAATCCTTATCTCCATAGTTACAAATATTTTACGGCACCAATGTAATAACTGAACTGCCACTGGAAATGCTATTTTGTGAAAGAGCAAGAGGGTATAAAAAAGGTTTTTTCATTGTTTTGAAATCAGTTTTTTCTGTTGACAAAAGACTGTCAAATTTGTTGTCGATTCTTTTTATTATTTCCAATAATAAACCTTTTCGTGATTATTGGAGTCATTAAATTCACATTTTCGGTAATATGGAATGAAATAATCGAATGAATACGTTCGTCTGACGTCCTATGTCCAGAGCTCTTCTCGAAACTTGAAGAGTTAATTTCATTCTCCAAAAATTGAAGATCGGATTTTGCGATTTTTTTTTCGTCCGGTTGTGTTGGAAATGAGTAATCGGCAACATCCTACCTCATGCTAGCTTACCCTGCCCCACCCTCGATTACCCTACCTCAGTGTTGCCAGATTCTTTGTATTAATTTTCTTCAATTTAACCTCAAAAATTCTTCATATTTCTGCAGTGGTGTGTAACGTAATTTTGTAGTACCTACTCACCATTAGTGAGGCCAAAGTCTACGTCATGAAAATTCTATATTCAGTTAACTCTGGTATGGCCAAAAAAACAAACAAAAAAGTAGGTAGGTTACGTATTCAATGAAAGAAATTCAAAATAATGAACTTTGATAACGTACAGATTGGAATGAAATTTGGCACATAGATGAAGAATAATGTTATCCAGATCGCATTATCAAGACCATAGACACCGTAGAAAATTCTAGCGAATTATCGAAAAAAAATTGGTCACCTGAAGCACTGACTTGAAGTCTGGAGTATCGCCTTAGTTTGAAATTTTGTTTGACAGCTGCCAAAAGTTTCTTCAATTGGTTTCTGAAACTGGAAAATGCGAATCTACCTACAAGTTGGATGAACGAGCGCTCAAAAGCTCCTGACTTCACGACAGTGCTTTTCGAATTTTTTTTGTTGGTATATTGTTTTCCCTACCAGAACTAATAAAAGCTTGCTGCGAATCGTCCAGTATTATGGAAAATCTTGGAATATGATACCTAATTAATTTTTGTTCTGCCGAAGGCAAGTTCAATTAATACCTAAATATGCATACATATTTTAAAATAATTATGTTATTCACCCTCGAAAATCTTCTTCACTTGAACTCATGTTTAAATAAATCTGTAAACTTTCGAATCGAGAATCGACACAAATCACATTGTTTGGACAATGCACAATTAGGCAGATGCATAAAATATAAATATCTCCACAGTTAAACCGGGACCGCCCCCAGTTTACCTATAAAAAGCTGTAGCACAATGCAATATTTTTAATTTGCCACTGCCAACAGAGCTAACGCCATCTCGAGGCCGAATTGCCAATAATTTCGAGTCTCAGCTAAACCATTTTAACGAAAGAGGTCAAAACGCATACGAAATGAATAAAATAGTCGCAGAACATGTGAATTTGAAAAAACTGTTCATATTTCAGTGGGTTTCGTGAAATATTCTCCTTTTATTCATTAGCTCTTTTTGGAGGCTAAAATTCTGCAATTCTGGCAACATTGCCCTACCTTACCTTAGCTAACCCTTCAATAACCAACCTTACCCTAGCTTACTCCATCTCACACTACCTCACCCTTGCCTCCTCTTGGTAACCCTATCTCACCCTACCTTTCTCTAGCTTAAGGCGAATTTACAGGCTACTTGGCAGCTTTAGTAGCTCGCGCAAGCTACTAAATCAAGTAAAGAAATTGCACTAGCGACTAAAATGCTGCACTTTCTCAATTACTAAATCGAGTGGTTTACACGATGCAAGTAACTAAATTTCTTGACTTGATTCAGTTACTTGCGCAAGCTACTTGACACGTGTAAAGCGGGTCTTACCCTCAAGGGCGGATCCAGGATTTTTTCTGGGGGGGCACAAGAGGCGGAAGGCAAAAAAATCTCTAAGTACGTAATGTGATGGAATCTCCACAGTACACAAAAATACCTCTGGGGAGGGCACGTGCCACCGTTTTTCAAAAATTCTTTATTTGGTTCTCAGAAGATTTCTGTATCTTTCGTATCAAAAACATAGACAAACATGAAACGATACCGATACCGTTCTATGGAAGTTAAGGAGACCATCAAATTCAAATTTTCGAATTGTATCTTCCAAATAAGTTCGTTTTGAAGCGTGAATAAACAAAATTCTTAGAAATGTTCAACGTTGCTTGATGTCATAATGAAAACCATTTAGAAGAAGTGGAAATTAGTTCTCTCTCAATAGTCTTCATTCTTATGCCTTATGTTATATGGATAATTCATAATAAAACAAGAACAATATGCTGCGCATGCGCTACATTGAAATTGAAAGTTAAATACTAGAAATCAATTATATCAATCAATACATGCACTAAAACAACGAAAATAATCTACATATATTAGACTTCCACTTGATTAAAAAAAAATTGTTTCCACATTTCCTAACCTCAATGGAAAAGTAATCAATTCAACTTGTTAAGGTATTGGAAGTTCTCGTTTTTTTACGCTGCACGTATGGAATAGTTAACATGTAATCCAAACAAAATACATACTTATATATATAGTTAAAAGAATAACTTCGATACGAAATAGAAAGTGTTCTTGAAATTCTATCATAATATTCAGCGTCAGTATAATTTGGCACTAATTCTAAAATGTTGCACCAGAAATAGAATAGATTTAGCGCATTTTATTTTGCATTATACATTGATCATGCAGTTATGTGAATAAATCAAAACCTAATCTAATGAATAAGATATACGAATTGGGAACTATCTAAAACGTTTGTATTAATTTCTGAATTACAACATGCTGCTAGGGAAGCAATTCTCACAACAGTTGATTTCGAAATTTTCTGACAAAGTTTTGACTCCAACGTTCGTTAGATTAAATTCATCGCAAAAACTAGAGGAAGCCTATAAAACCATAAAAGCAAAATGTGAATGTAAGTACTTTTTTCCACTGCATTTTGGAGATTTCGTTGAACTCACATCTACGATATCCAATTTCTATCAATATTGATGAACTCTAGAGGGATATATATTTGAAATTTTCTCCTTTAGCGAAAAAGCTCCCGAAAGATGTTAATCCGAGTGCTGTTTTTGCCTGCAACGAACTCGATTTAAAGGAAGTGAAAGTATATGGATTTGACTATGACTACACCTTAGCTTGCTATAAACCTTCACTGGACTATCTTCTATATAACTTGGGAAGACAAACTTTAATAGAACACTATAAGGTAAGTTAACGCAAGATACACATTTGAGACAAGATTCGATTCTATCGATAATCAGTAAAAAATGCAAATTTATTTGAAAGAACACAAAATAAAACTTCCTCACAAATTTCAATGAAAGTAGACTGCCAAGGATCCGAACTTAGCGTAGCTGTACAATTGGCTCGTTTTCAACTTATTCATACTTCAGTTGAAAAAGTTCATTTTACGTGAAAATAGGATTTTTATTTGAATTAATTGGCTTACTCCGATGAAAGATCGTATGGCTAATCTGTGAGTAGGATCACCAATAAATTTCCATATTCTTATGATTGATGTCAAAGTGAATTTCGGGATAAAGTGTCTCACATATTTGCCAATGATTAGTTCCAGTCCTATGATCTGTAGATTTTATTTGGTTGAACAGTAAGCATTTCTATTCATCATGATTGAACTCATAATAAAGTGTAGTTGATACATCAATTCTTCGGGACAGCATGAAGACAAACCCTCAAAGCGTTTTTTACTGATCTACGAACCTTACGAATTATGAGTAATTACTATAAAATTGTTTCAGTATCCCAAAGAAATAGCACAGCTCCATTACAAACCAGGTTTTGCAGTTAGAGGTCTCCACTATGATATTCAGAAGGGGGTCCTAATAAAATTAGATTCTTTCCTGCAGATCCAATTTGGGGCGGTTTATAGGGGACTTAAGCCTTTATCTAAAGATGAAGTTCTTCAGCTGTACAAAAATCGAATATTACCAATTGCATATGTGGAGGGAAATCGAAATTCTTCGGTGAGGAAGAGCGGGAAAAACATATTGGTTAGGAATTTAAATTTACCTCGAATTGCAGGATGGCCAATCGCAAATGGTCCAACTAGCCGATCTTTTTTCTGTGCCAGAAATGTGTCTAATCTGCGATGTTACAGACTACTTTGAAAGGAATCATGTGGATTATCACCCAGAAATATTATTCAGGGATGTGAAGGTAGGAAGATTTCACGAAATCATCATTTGTCCATTCCTCTATTGATCAATGAAAACGTTACAAAATGTTAGATATTTGCTCCGACATCGGGAAAAATTCACAGAATATTCTGTGATTCTCTGTATGCTTCTCTGAAGTCATAGGTTCACAGAGTACTCTAATCTTTGGTTATATATTGTTAGGTTATGAATGTTACCATCAACTTTTTGAAATTTGAATTTCTGTGTTTTACGCTGGGGAGATATTAAGAAATAAGAGATATGATTGTTCCAATATTCAGGTTGTCTCAATCTCCAGATACAGTTACTCTGCAGATCACGGCCAAATACATCAAACTGAAAGATTTAGAATTGATTATTGAAGATGAAGAGATATTTTTTTATTGTAAGCCCTATCACTTGAAACTACATCTACCAGGATCTCTTGAACGTGAAATATTGAGCTCTAGATATGAAGTGGATTCTGGTCTCTTGACGTTTGAAATGAAAAAAACTATACCCGGAGAAGTTTTCAAGAATTTGGACCTCATTACTCGGCTATTAGGTCCGGTAGAAGAGAAGAAGAAAACTGATAGAATATTAATACTGGATGATGAAGATAATGTTTTATGGGAAGACACTCCAGAAACATCGTTCAAATATGGGTTTGCTATGAAAGGATTATATGATTTTCATCGTGTGATTGATGAGTATAGTGATATTATCAAAGTCGATCCTCGAAAAGAAGATATCGAGGAACGTTCAAAACTGATGAGGATAGAGGAATGTCAAAAATTTAATGTTGAACATTATGTAGCAGATTTTGCAGAAGAAGAATCTCTCATTCAGGAGCTCGTAGATCTTGAATCTCCTTGGAGTTCCAAATGGAAAGCTTCTTTGAATTTTGATGATTCAGAACTAGAAATTCTGAAAAATTTGCCCAACAAAAGCTACAATCTTTCAGAACAACAAAGGAAATATTGTTATTACAGCCTTATCGATATCTTATTTGCATATTGTTATGATTGTCGAACTACATCTTTTGAAGGCAATTCAGAATCAGGATGGACTATACTCGAGATTTCTGCTTCTCTGAGATGGCTTGCTGGTTTTCAAGATGCAAAAAGCACTCTTTTGAGTGCTTATAGACGAAGTTTAACTTATCCCTTATACCGTAATTTCAACTTGTGCAACAAAATACTTGAAGATTTGAAAATTATTTTGAACTTAGGGGAAGTTTGTATTACAAAGTGTTTATTGAATATTTATAAAACATTCCTCAGTGGTGATGAGTGTCGCTATATTCTCAATGATATTTTCATAAAGGATTATTTGATATATATTGGAAAATGGGATGATGAAGAATGGAAAAATGTAGTGAAGGAAGTTTCAGGTTTAGTGATCGAAAAAAACAGTTTAAATATGTCTCTTATCGAAATCGAAAGAAATTTTTTGAAGAATGTTTTACAAGTCGACCAATTAGATTCTGACGATGAAGTTGAAAGTATGGATGAAATTCCTGCCGATTTGTTGAGGAGGTTCAATGAGAAATTAGTATTGGTTGAAAAGGAATTTGAAACACAAGAAATATCTGCCACTTCCACCAAATAAGGTTATATTAATTCCTCACATTTAAAATAAAATATAATCAAGTATATAATGAGAATGCTCTTGTTACAATTGAAGTTCAGGGTGAACTCGATTATTCTCTCGAGCGATTTATGTGATTTGTTTCTAAGATAACAGTTTTTATTCGTAAAACCAACCTTTTCAGTTGAATATTTTTATATCGAAATAGATAGAGTCATGGGAATATATTATACAATATTTGTTGAAGAACAATTCTTTTATTTCGAATTTCATACTGATCCCAACACATCAATTAAAAGTCAGGAGCATTTGCGTGCTTGTTTCTGTGTACCAAAACGGCCATCGGTGTTCCTTGTCAGTATGACATCTAATGTCAATTTATTTTTATACACTTCAAAACATAGAATCCCCAAATTATACATCAATACAGTACAATCGAGTGCCTAGTAGACATTTCTTGAGAACCGGACCTATTTGGATTATGATATAGTTCGACTTTATCTACTGAGCTAAAATATTCTTGAAGCCTGAACACTTTCAGTTATACAGAGAGTGAAAATAAATTTCTCGAAAAATTTTTTTTTTTGCATTTTTTCGTCTATAGTATGATCGATTATTCAATTTTAAATATATTTCATTATCTATGGAATTATATTAAATAAATCATAAAAACTTAATTTTTTCCTAAAATGAAACAGCTGGCAGCTGAATATAAACAGGCGCGCAAAAATTCGAGAAAAGCACTGACGTGAAGTCAGTCATTTTCATCAACTCAGAGTGGGATTATTTGTGAAATCTCTGCTGGAAAAGCTAATAATATTCAACAGGAGTACTGATAATTCATAGTACAGAACATTTATTGCGTTAGTTCGATTCGGACTCAACTAATGTTTGTGATGCATTTCTTTTTTGTGTTTGAAAAATCATTAGAATTCTATAAATAGCATAGTTATTTTTGTAGGCTTCCATCAAGTTTTCTCATCCGGTGATGCATTCTATAGTGACTCAAAATGTGTCTGAATACATCGAAGCTCATCATTTGAAACCCCTATTCGATAGACTGAAACAAGCCGACAAAAAGCTATTCCTAGTAACTAACAGCCCCTATAAGTTTGTGTGAGTATATTACAAAAAAAAATTATTTTGGTTGCAATTCTAAGATAATTGAGATTTTTGTCGATTCACCAGAAATAAAGGGATGGAGCATTTGGTGGGTTATAACTGGAAGGACTATTTCGATGTGGTGATAGTGCAGGCTAGAAAACCAAAATTCTTCACAGATATCTCCAGACCTATCAGAGTCTTCGATGAACGAAGTGGACTGCATATTTGGGATAAAGTCAATAAATTGGAAAAAGGTATCATATATTACGAAGTGAGTACTATCGAAAATTGTACAAAAACATACATATTTGGTATACTGGTATATTGGACAGTGGCGGAGCAAGACCTTAATTTTTTTGTGGGCAAGATACATTTTGCGAGGCCCTTTGGTGAAGCAAGAAAACTGTATATTATTCATTCAAACTGTATCTCTAGGGAACTGTTAAGCAGCTTCAAGAACTCACAGGTTGGAGAGGTCATCAAGTTCTTTACTTTGGAGATCATCCCTATAGTGATTTGGCAGACGTTACCCTTGAACATGGGTGGAGGACGGGGGCGATTATAAACGAACTAACAGTAAGTGATGGTAAGAATATTGTTGAAAAAAATACTGGCAAATTGGTTGATTTTAGCACGAAATTGCTACATTGAACAACCCCCAATTTAAGAAGGATGCGAATTGGCTTCAAATGTTGACTCAACTAATCGAAGATCATCAAGATTGTGAGGGGCCAGAAGCAGAAGCGATCTTCGCCAAATGGATGCAGGAAAGGGATAAACTAAGGTATTTGATAGAGAACTGGAAGGTCAAAATCAAAGTTTTGTTTCCACAGAAAGTTTTATCATCTTTTATTTTCACAGGAATAATATCAAGTGCGTTTTCAACGAACAATTTGGGAGTGTATTTCGGACATACCATAATCCAACATATTTTTCACGAAGACTGTTCAGATTTGCAGATATATATACATCAAATATACTCAATTTAATGAATTACTCGGTGAATCACACCTTCTACCCTAGAAGAGGTGTTATGCCACATGAATACATTTCTTACTTTGTGTAAAAAGATATTGTTTTACCCCTTCTATCGAGAGTTTTTCTCTCATTTTAAAATGATTATTTCAATAGTGCAATTCTTGTGTTTATTGATTTTTTATATTATCATTTGAACTCAATTATTTTGACGAATATACATTTCAAAAAGTCTCAGGGATTCAAAAAATGATAATTAATGAATGCACTCTAACAAATTTCTGATTAAACAAATATTGTGTACTGATTCATCAGTTTTCTTTTTATTAATGAATTATTAGGTCTATTTTGAAGTCATAAGAATAATTAAGAAAACCTTCAATATGAAGGTTTTTTCTTTTTTTCGAAACTAGTATTACTTATATAGCTCCTTGAGATCAAAATATGTTGTTAGATTTCACCTATGATGAAATAGAACTTGAACAGAAATGATTAGGCTGTGTATTTTAAAGATAAAACAAATTGCGACAATAAATGTATATTGAATATTTTGAACTGAAATATAAATGATCTGGCCGAAGAGTGTCTTAAAAATTATTGAATCGAATGGGGGATCACCTAATCCTCTCATAAAAAAGATGTTTAAGTTATGTGATAATATTCCACCTTTCACCCCATCTCTCCCTGCTGTCCAATACATATATATGAAAATTTCCAATTCTAGTTAACTTGGGCGCCATCTGTATCCGAATGCAAAAAATACGTATCGGCTTTAAAGAGTACTTTTATTTTCTTTGTTGCAGAAGTATACTCTTGCCACTTGCGTATAGATGGCGCTATCGGTATCATATCTGGAAATTCGCAAAAACAGATAACTATATTATCGCTAAAAAATTCCTCTCGAGTTTTTTCAACAGATATCAGTTCCGAAAACTACGTCCTCAAATTTACCCTTAATCAGGGGATGTTCCCAGATTTTCATCGAAATAATTGAACATTCACAAAGTAAATGTTTTTCCAACAGAGAAAACTACGCTGCCTCGCTGCCGCTGCATGTAAATATTGAACTCGTTCCTTTATGAGTATCTACTAAATGACGTGATATTGATAATAATACGATTTTTCAGATTCGAAGGCGTTTTATTTGTGCCATCATGCTTGAGGATTTCTTTCACAAAACAATGATGTTGTTGAATGTTGGCCAACAAAATGAGGACTAAACATTTTGAAGGGAATCTAGGTATCTGAGGCTGAGAATACCGAGGTTACTGAAGGTATGATTTCACATTTTCCTTAGGTTTTATTTGCATTGTAATCATTGCAATCATTGTTAGATATTGATAATCAAAGCAATTTCCGTATGTCTTCCTAGTCCTCTGCGCACAAGTGACACATAGAATATTACATACATACTTTTATTTCATTATCAAGAATATCTTTCATAGAGTGGTTGGATTCTGAAAGAAATCGATAGGAAATTATCACTAACCTACTATAATTCGTGAATATGTTCACTCATTTCTATTCCCAGAGTCCTTTTCAACATTCATATTAACAAATTTTCACTTGAAATTGGAATGATAATCGTTATCTTTCATATAACGGTCAAATATTCATCGAAATTATACCTCGTAAGTTTTTATTTACGTTTGGTGTCCATAGTCAATGCTACTTTCACATTGGTTCATATGCAAGTATCCATCCACAAATGACACTTCGATACCTCAGTTCAATAGTGTAAAAAGTCCAAAAATTTAAATTTGAGTTAATACATACATAACGTTCCTCATACAGCGTTCTATAAATTTCAATACTGAAACAACTCTTATTTTGTAACTACTAAGACATAAAAAAGGAGTTGTTTCAGTATTGAAATTGATAGAACGTTGTATAATTAACTTGTGGAATTAACTTTTCTTAGCTTTTAAACAATGGCAAAATGAGACATTTTACCATTTTTCTTCTTTTATTTACTTAGAAAAATCCTCTCTCATATTTAAAATTCTTTATTGTGTTACTTTCCGTAGTTCTTCAAAGTTAGAATCTGCCCATAAGTGACACATGATTGGCTTCTTATTCAAATCGATAACTATCATTATTTCTTCGATCATCAATTAACCATCTCCATTTCTTCGATCATCAATTAACCATCTCCATTTCTTCAATCTGCAATTAACTATAGCTATCCAATATATGAAGATTTCATATTTGAGTTAACTTGGCGCCATCTGTCCTCGAATTTTCCTTCAATCAGGCCAGCAATGTTCCCACTTTCACAAATTTTCACCGAAATAATTAAACATTTTCAAAGTAAATGTTGTTCCAACAAAGAAAATTACTTGAGCGCTGCATGTAAATATTGAACTTGTTTTTTATGGGTATCTAAATGACGTAATATTGATGATAATACGATTTTTCAGATTCGAAGGCGTTTTATTTGTGCCATCATGCTTGAGCTTTTCTTTGCAAAACAATGAAGTTGTTTGCCAACATAATAAGGACTATATATTTTGAAGGAAATCTAGGTATGTTAGGCTGAGAATACCGAGATAAATGAAGGTGAGATATCATATTTTCCTTGAGTTTTATTTGCATTGTAATCATCGTTGTTAGATATCGATAATCAAAGCCATTTTTGTATTTGAAATTCTTTATTGTGGTGCTTTCCACAGCTCTTCGAAGTTAGAATCTGCCCATAAGTAACACATGATTGGATTTTTATTATTATTTTTTCAATCTTCAATTAACTTTCTTCAATCCCCAATAAACTTTCTTCAATCCCCAATTAATTCTTGCTATCCAATATATGAAAATTTCATATTTGAGTTAACTTGGGCGCCATCTGTACTCGAATGCAAAAAAATCGTACCAGACTCGCAGAGTACTTTTATTTTCTTAGGGCCGGTTTCACAATGTCTGGTTACCAATACTCAACCTGAAGTTAAGACTTTAACCATAGGAAACTGTTTCACAATTGCTGGTTTGGCACTAACCAATGGCTAATGTACCGTTAATCTTCTTCCTAACCGAAACTTTAACCCGAATAGTGTTTGGTCAAGTTACCTGAAGAATAACCAGACATTGTGAAACCGGCCCTTAGTTGCAGAAGATATACTCTTGCCACTTGCGTATAGATGGTCTATTGGTGATCCTGGAGCAGTTCCAAGTTGTTCTGGTTCAGTTTCGAAGGAATGACAGTTCTACGAAACTGTTCCGCACCATCTATGATCATACCTTATCCTGGAGCAGTTCCGAGTTGTTCCGGTTCAGTTCCAAAGGAATGGCAGTTCTGCGAAACTGTTCCATCTATGATCAAACCATATACCTAATGTTCAATGGTTTATGGGTGATCCTGGAGCAGTTCCGAAGGAATGACAGTTCTACGAAAATGTTTTACACCATCTATGATCAAACTATAGACCTAATGTTTTATGGACTACAGAGTTAATGAAATTACGCAATTAATTTTTAAATAAATAAAAGTAGTGTGAAGTGTTATTGAATAAGAATTGTTGAAAAACGTCCGTAACAGCCGTTATAAACAATAATCTAAATCTAAAGGAAATACTCCGTTCAAGAATTGACATCTCGGGAGGCTGTGGAAAATCTGATTTCAGTTTCGAAAACTACGTGCACGAATTTACTTTCAATCAGGCCGGCCATGTTTCTACTTTCTCAGATTTTCACCGATATAATTAAACATTTTCAAAGTAAGTGTTTTTCCAACAGGAAAACTACTTGAGCCATGCATGTAATTATTGTTCTTTTATGGTTATCTAAGCATTGATGATAATACGATTTTTCAGATTCGAAGGAGTTCTATTTGTGCCATCATGCTCGAGAATTCCTTTCTCAAAACAAAGATGTTGTTTGCCAACATAAGGACTATACAGTTTGAAGGGAATCTAAGTATGCAAGGCTGAGAATACGGAGGTTACTGAAGGTATGATTCCATATTTTCCTTGAGTTTTATTTGCATTGTAATCATCGTTGTAAGATATTGATAATCAAAGCAATTTCTGTATGTCTTCCAAGTCCTCTGCGGACAAGTGACAAAAAGATTATTAAATACTTTCATTCAATGAAATAGAATATCTTTTATAGAGTGATTGGATTCTAAAAGAAATCGATAGGGAATTACTACTCACCTACTATAATTTGTGAATATTCCCAGAGTCCTTTTCAACATTAACAAATTTTCACTCGAAATTGACATGATCATCATTATCTTTTATATAATGATCAAATATCTATCGAAATTATACCTCGTAAGGTTTTATTTACGTTTGGTGTCCATAGTCATAGACAAGGCTACTTTTACATTGGTTCATATGCAAGTATCAAATGACACTTCAGGGCCCCATGCAATATCAGTCTTAGTTGACAATTTTAATTGCACAATTATAATTGTGCACTGGAGGTTGTAATGTTTGGGGCACATTCGAGATGTCAATTTTCATTTGAAGAATACTTGAATATCGAACATTTGGTTATTAGATTTCTTTTTTAATCGATAAAGATAGGTCGCTCCTCTCCTCAGATTCGAAAAACATTGATGGTCTATTGGTGATCCTGGAGCAGTTCCAAGTTCAGTTTCAAAGGAATAACAGTTCCACACATCTCAGGAGGCTGTGAAAAATTGAGTTGGTAATATACTATTCAGTAATATTTTGGGTTGGTGATTTTATCAAACAAATTCGGTGATCATTTTAGAAAAATATACCTATATCATCGCTTAAAAATTGTCAAGTTTTCAACTGATTACTGTTTCGATAACTTCGTCCTCGAATTAACCTTTTCAGACCGACCATGTTCCCACTTTCTCAGATTCTCTCCGAAATAATTAAACATTTTCAAAGTGAATGTTTTTCCAACATAGAAAACTACTTGAGCGCTGAATGTAACATTGAACTTGTTCTTTTATGGGGATCTAATGACGATAATACGATTTTTCAGATTCTAAGGCGTTTTATTTGTGCCATCATGCTTGAGGAGTTCTCTCCAAAGCAATGCTGTTTTCTGCCAACACAATAAGGACTATACATTTTGAAGGAAATCTTGATATGCGAGGCTGAGTATACCGAGGTTACTGAAGGTATGATCTAATATTTTCGTTAAGGTTTATTTGGAATGTAATCATTGTTGTTAGATATTGATAATTAAAGCAATTTCTGTATTTCTTCCAAGTCTTCTGGGGACAAGCGACACATAGATTATTACAAATTTTTATTCAATGGAAGAAAAAACCTTTTATAGAGTGGTTGGATCCTGAAAGAAACCGATGGGAAGTTATTACTATACTACTATAACTTGTGAATATGTTCACTGATTTTTATTCCCAGAATCCTTCTCAACACTAACATTAACAAATTTTAACTTGAAAATGAAATGATCATCGTTATCTTTCATATAATGGTCAAATATCTATCAAAATGAATCGAAATTATACCTTCTAAGTTTCTATTCACGTTTGGTGTCCATAGTCATTGCTACTTCTACATTGGTTCATGTGAAATTATTAAAAGGCACTTGAGTCTTAGTTGACAATTTCAATTGTACAACTAAAGTTGTGCACTTGAGATTGTAATGTTTGGGGCACATTCAGGATGTCAATTTTCATTTGAAGAATGCTTGAATATCGAAAGTTTTGTTATTAGATTTCTTTTCTTATCGTTAAAGATAGGTCCCTCCTCTCCTCAGAACAAAAAAACATTGATATCGGGTTTTTAATAAGGGCAGGAATTAACTTTTCTTCGCCTTTAGTCTCATTTTGCCATTTTTCTTCTGTTATTTACTCAGAAGAGTCCTGTCTCATATTCAAAATTCTTTATTGTGGTACTTTCCATAGCTCTTCGAAGTTAGAATCTGCCCATAAGTGACACATGGTTGGATCCTTATTTAAATCGATAACTATCATTATTTCTTCGATCTCCAATTAACTATTTTCATTTATTCAATCTCCAATTAACTACAGCTATTCAATCTATGAAAATTTCATATTTGAGTTGACTTGGGCGCCATCTGTACTCGAATACCAAAAATGTCGTATCGGCCTTACAGAGTACTTTCATTTTTGACCTGCTGAAGATATACTCTTGCAACTCGCGTATAGATGGCGCTAGCGGTATCGGATCTGGGATCTTGCTAAAACGCTAAAATATCATCTCGAGTTTTTTAACTGATTTCGAAAACTACGTCCTCGAATTTACCTTTAATCAGTTCGGCCATATTCCCACATTTTCACCGAAATAATTAAACATTTTCAGAGTAAATGTTTTTCCAACAGAGAAAACTACCTGAGCCCAGCATGTGAATATTGATCTTGTTCTATTATGGATATATAAATGACGTGATATTGATGATAATACGATTTTCAGATTCGAAAATGTTCTATTTGTGCCATTATGCTTGAGGGTTCCTTTCACAAAACAATGATGTTGTTTGCCAACATAATAAGGAATAAACATTTTGAAGGAAATCTAGATTTGTGAGGCCGAGAACACCGAGGTTACTGAAGGTATGATTTCATATTTTCCTCAAGTTTTATTTGCATTGTAATCATCTTTGTTAGATATCGATAATCAAAGCAATTTCTGTATGTCTCCCAAATCCTCCAAGAAAAGTGACACATAGATTATTACATACTTTCATTCAATGAGAGAGAATATCTTTTATAGAGTGGTAACCTACTATAATTCGTGTTTATGTTCAATCATTCCTATTCCCAGAATCCTTTTTAACATTAACATTAACAAATTTCTATTTGAAATTGAAATGATCATCTTTATCTTTCATATAATGGTCAAATATCTATCGAAATGAATCGAAATTATACCTTGTAAGTTTCTATTTATGTTTGGTGTCCATAGTCATATTCAATGCTACTTTTACATTGGATCATATGCAAGTATCAACTGACACTTCAGGGCCCCATGCATTATCAGTCTTAGTTTGTCAATTGCACAACTAAAGTTAAAGTTGTGCACCTGAGATTGTAATGTTTGGGGCAGATTACGGATGTCAATATTCATTTGAAGAATACTTGAATATCGAACGTTTAGTTATTAGTTTTCTTTTCTAATCAATGAAGATAGGTCGTTCCTCTCCTCAGATTCGAAAAACATTGATGGTCTACTGGTAATCCTGGAGCAGTTCCGAGTTGTTCCGGTGCAGTTCCAAAGGAATGAGAGTTCTACAAAACAGTTCCACAATCTCAAGAGGCTGTAGAAAATTAAGTTGGTAATAGACTATTCAGTAATATTTTGTGTTGGTGATTTTATCAAACAAATTCGGAGATCATTTTAGAAAAATATACCTATATGTATATCATCGCTTTAAAATTGTCTCAAGTTTTTAACTGATTTCAGTTTCGATAACTTCTTCCTCGAATTTATCTTTTCACTCTTCTCAGGCCGGCCATGTTCCCACTTTCTCAGATTTTCACCGAAATAATTAATCATTTTCAAAGTGAATGTTTTTCCAACAGAGAAAACTACTTGAGCGCTGAATGTAACATTGAACTTATTCTTTTATGGGTATCTAAATGAGGTGATATTGATGATAATACGATTTTTCAGATTCGAAGGCGTTTTATTTGTGCCATCATGCTTGAGGATTCCTCTCCAAAACAATGATGTTGTTTGCCAACAAAATAAGGACTATACATTTTGAAGGGAAATCAAGGTATGTTATATTGAGTAACTGTTCAATTTCATCATAGAAATAAAACATAAATATAACCTAGAAGAGTGTTTGGCAAATAACTTGAGAGTTTTTGAGCTTGCAAAAAATGTTTTTTAATCTCGCATACGATTACGATGGTATAAACTTGTATACCAATAGTATTTCAATTTGATCATTGTTGTATTGACATGTTATCGAATCCTAGATCAATTTTAGAGGCATAGGTAATGCCGGAATGTTCAAGTGCAGTTCTAACATGGGAATTCGTGTTTGAAAATGCAAAAACATTGTGGAATTTCACGGAAGGTCAATGTTGAGATATCATTCATACATTCATGTTCCGTTCCTAAGGGGAACCTGTTCTTTTGGTAACCTGTTGTTCATATCTAGAACACTCGTCGTGTAGGAACGGGCTCGTTCTTGTTCCTATTCCTTCCTAATGCAAAATTAAAATTACACCTCATAAGTCTCTATTTACATTTGGTGTCCATGACCAATGCAACTTCTACATTTGTTCATGTGCACAAATGACACTGAATTCGAAGACTACGTCCTCGAATTTACCTTTAATCAGGCCGGCGATTTTCTCAGATTTTCACCGAAATAATTAATCATTTTCAAAGTGATTGTTTTTCCAACAGAGAAAACTACTTGAGCGCTGAATGTGACATTGAACTTATTCTTTTATGGGTATCTAAATGAGGTGATATTGATGATAATGCGATTTTTCAGATTCGAAGGCGTTCTATTTGTGCCATCATTCTTGAGGATCCTTTCCAAAACAATGATGATGTTTGCCAACACAATAAGGACTATACATTTTGAAGGAAATCTAGGTTACTGAAGGTATGATTTCACATTTTCCTTAGCTTTTATTTGCATTGTAATCATCATTGTTAGATATCGATGATTACAGCAATTTCTGTATGTCTTCCAAGTCTTCTGCGGACAAGTGATACATACTTCCATTCAATGAAAGAGAATACCTTTTTTGGCGTGGTTAGATCCTGAAACAAATCGATAGGAAATTATTACTAACCTACTATAATTCGTGTATACGTTCACTCATTTCTATTCCCAGAATCCTTCTTAACATTAACATTGACAAATTTTTACTTGAAATTGAAATGATCATCGTTATCTTTCAAATCATGGTAAAATATCTAACGAAATTGTACCTTGTAAGTTTGGTGTTCATAGTCATAGTCAATACTACTTTTACTTTTATCAAATGATACTTGAGGGCCCCATGCATTATTAGTCTTAGTTGACAATTTTAAATGCACAACTAAAGTTGTGCACTTGAGATTGTAATGTTTGTGGCACATTCGAGATGTCAATTTTCATTTGAAGAATGCTTGAATATCGAACGTTTAGTTATTGAATTTCTTTTCAAATCGATGAAGATAGGGCGGTCCTCTCCTCAGATTAAAAAAACATTGAAACCGGGTTTTTAATAAGGGCCGGAATTAACTTTTCTTCGCCTTCAGTCTCATTTTGCCACTTTTCTTCTGTTATTTACTTAGAGAAGTCCTACCTCATATTTAAAATTCTTTATTGTGGTGCTTTCCATAGCTCTTCGAAGTTAAAATCTGCCCATAAATGACACATGGTTGGATTTTTATTATTTTTTCAATCTTCAATTAACTTTCTTCAATCTCCAATTAATTCTAGCTATCCAATATATGAAAATTTCATATTTGAGTTAACTTGGCCGCCATCTGTACTCGAATGCAAAAAAATCGTACCCGACTTACAGAGTGCTTTTATTTTCTTAGGGCCGGTTTCACAATGTCTGGTTACCAATACTCAACCTGAAGTTAAGACTTTAACCATAGGAAAGTGTTTCACAAGTGCTGGTTTGGCACTAACCAATGGCTAATGTACCGTTAATATTCTTCCTAACCGAAACTTTAACCTGAATAGTGTTAGGCAAGTTACCTGAAACATAACCAGACATTGTGAAACCGGCCCTTAGTTGCAAAAAATATACTCTTGCCACTTGCGTATAGATGGTCTATTGGTGATCCTGGAGCAGTTCGAAGTTATTCCGGTTCAGTTTCGAAGGAATGACAGTTCTACGAAACTGTTCCACACCATCTATGATCATACCATAGACCTAATGGTCTATTGGATATCCTGGAGCAGTTCCGAGTTGTTCCGGTTCAGTTCCAAAGGAATGGCAGTTCTACGAAACTGTTCCATCTATGATCAAACCATATACCTAATGTTCAATGGTCTATGGGTGATCCTGGAGCAGTTCCGAAGGAATGACAGTTCTACGATAATGTTTTACACCATCTATGATCAAACTATAGACCTAATGTTCTATGGACTACAGAGTTAGTGAAATTACGCAATCAATTTTTGAATAAATAAAAGAAGTGTGAAGTGTTATTGAATAGGAATTGTTGAAAAACGTCCGTAACAGCCGTTATGAACAATAATCTAAATCTAAAGGAAATACAATGTACTTATACTCCGTTCAAGAATTGACATCTCGGGAGGCTGTATAAAATCTGATTTCAGTTTCGAAAACTACGTGCACGAATTTACTTTCAATCAGGCCGGCCATGTTTCCACTTTCTCAGATTTTCACCGAAATAATTAAACATTTTCAAAGAAAGTGTTTTTCCAACAGGATAACTAAATATTGATGATAATACGATTTTTCAGATTCAAAGGAGTTCTATTTGTGCCATCATGCTCGAGGATTCCTTTCTCAAAACAAAGATGTTGTTTGCCAACACAATAAGGACTAAACAGTTTAAAGGGAATCTGAGTATGCAAGGCTGAGAATACAGCGGTTACTGAAGGTATGATTTCATATTTTCCTTGAGTTTTATTTGCATTGTAATCATCGTTGTAAGATATTGATAATCAAAGCAACTTCTGTATGTCTTCCAAGTCCTCCGCGGACAAATGACAAAAAGATTATTAAATACTTTCATTCAATGAAAGAGAATATCTTTTACAGAGAGATTGGATTCTAGAAGAAATCGATAGGGAATTACTGCTCACCTACTATAATTTGTGAATATTCCCAGAGTCCTTTTTAACATTAACAAATTTTCACTTGAAATTGACATGATCATCATTATCTTTTATATAATGATCAAATATCTATCGAAATTATAGCTCGTAAGGTTTTATTTACGTTTGGTGCCCATAATCATAGACAAGGCTACTTTTACATTGGTTCATATGCAAGTATCAAAAGACACTTCAGGGCCCCATGCATTATCAGTCTTAGTTAACAATTTTAATTGCACAATTATAATTGTGCACTTGAGGTTGTAATGTTTGGGGCACATTCGAGATGTCAATTTTCATTTGAAGAATGCTTGAATATCGAACGTTTAGTTATTAGATTTCTTTTTTAATCGATAAAGATAGGTCGCTTCTCTCCTCAGATTCGAAAAACATTGATTGATTGATTGGTGATCCTGGAGCAGTTCCGAGTTGTCCCGGTTCAGTTTCAAAGGAATAACAGTTCCACACATCTCAGGAGGCTGTGGAAAATTGAGTTGGTAATAGACTATTCAGTAATATTTTGGGTTGGTGATTTTATCAAACAAATTCGGCGATCATTTTAGAAAAATATACCTATATCTTGAATTTACCTTTTCAGACCGGCCATGTTCCCATTTTCTCAGATTCTCACCGAAATAATTAAACATTTTCAAAGTGAATGTTTTTCCAACATAGAAAACTACTTGAGCGCTGAATGTAACATTGAACTTGTTCTTTTATGGGGATTTAATGATGATAATACGATTTTTCAGATTCTAAGGCATTTTATTTATGTCGTCATGCTTGAGGATTCCTCTCCAAAGCAATGCTATTTTCTGCCAACACAATAAGGACTATACATTTTGAAGGAAATCTTGATATGCGAGGCTGAGAATACCGAGGTTACTGAAGGTATGATCTAATATTTTCGTTAAGGTTTATTTGGAATTTAATCATTGTTGTTAGATATTGATAATTAAAGCAATTTTTGTATGTCTTCCAAGTCTTCTGGGGACAAGTGACACATAGATTATTACAAATTTTTATTCAATGAAAGAAAAAACCTTTTATAGAGTAGTTGGATCCTGAAAGAAATCGATAGGGAGTTATTACTATACTACTATAACTCGTGAATATGTTCCTTCATTTTTATTCCCAGAATCCTTCTCAACATTAACATTAACAAATTTTTACTTGAAATTGAAATGATCATCGTTATCTTTCATATAATGGTCAAATATCTGTCAAAATGAATCGAAATTATACCTTGTAAGTTTCTATTTACGTTTGGTGTCCATAGTCATTGCTACTTCTACATTGGTTCATGTGAAATTATTAAAAGACACTTGAGTCTCAGTTGACAATTTCAATTGTACAACTAAAGTTGTGCACTTGAGATTGTAATGTTTGGTGCACATTCAGGATGTCAATTTTCATTTGAAGAATGCATGAATATCGAAATTTTTGTTATTAGATTTCTTTTCTAGTTAAAGATAGGTCCCTTCTCTCCTCAGATTCAAAAAACATTGATATCGGGTTTTTAATAAGGGCAGGAATTGACTTTTCTTCGCCTTCAGTCTCATTTTGCCATTTTTCTTCTGTTATTTACTCGGAAAAGTCCTCTCTCATATTCAAAACTCTTTATTGTGTTACTTTCCATAGCTCTTCGAAGTTAGAATCTGCCCATAAGTGACACATGGTTGGATCCTTATTTAAATCGATAACTATCATTATTTCTTCGATCTCCAATTAACTATCTTCATTTATTCAATCTCCAATTAATTCTAGCTATCCAATCTATGAAAAATTCATATTTGAGTTAACTTGGGCGCCATCTGTACTCGAATGCCAAAAATGTCGTATCGGCCTTACAGAGTACTTTCATTTTTGACCTGCTGAAGATGTACTCTTGCAACTCGCGTATAGATGGCGCTAGCGGTATCGGATCTGGGATCTTGCTAAAACGCTAAAAAATCATCTCGAGTTTTTTAACTGATTTCGAAAACTACGTCCTCGAATTTACCTATAATCAGTTCGGCCATACCCACTTTCCCACATTTTCACCGAAATAATTGAACATTTTCGAAGAAATGTTTTTCCAACAGAGAAAACTACTTGAGTCCAGCATGTGAATATTGAACTTGTTCTATTATGGATATGAAAATGACGTGATATTGATGATAATACGATTTTCAGATTCGAAAATGTTTTATTTTTGCCATCATGCTTGAGGGTTCCTTTCACAAAACAATGATGTTGTTTGCCAACACAATAAGGAATATACATTTCGAAGGAAATCTAGATTTGTGAGGCCGAGAACACCGAGGTTACTGAAGGTATGATTTCATATTTTCCTCAAGTTTTATTTTCATTGTAATCATCATTGTTAGATATCGATAATCAAAGCAATTTCTGTATGTTTCCCAAGTCCTCCAAGAAAAGTGACACATAGATTATTACATACTTTCATTCAATGAGAGAATATCTTCTATAGAGTGGTAATCTACTATAATTCGTGTTTATGTTCAATCATTCCTATTCCCAGTATCCTTTTCAACATTAGCATTAACAAATTTTTACTTGAAATTGAAATGGTCATCTTCATCTTTCATATAATGGTCAAATATCTATCGAAATGAATCGAAATTATACCTTGTAAGTTTCTATTTATGTTTGGTGTCCATATTCATATTCAATGCTACTTTTACATTGGATCATATGCAAGTATCAACTGACACTTGAGGGCCCCATGCATTATCAGTCTTAGTTTGTCAATTGCACAACTAAAGTTGTGCACCTGAGATTGTAATGTTTGGGGCATATTACGGATGTCAATATTCATTTGAAGAATACTTGAATATCGAACGTTTAGTTATTAGTTTTCTTTTGTAATCAATAAAGAAAGGTCGTTCCTCTCCTCAGATTCGAAAAACATTGATGGTCTATTGGTGATCCTGGAGCAGTTCCGAGTTGTTCCGGTTCAGTTCCAAAGGAATGAGAGTTCTACAAAACAGATCCACACATCTCGGGAGGCTGTAGAAAATTAAGTTGGTAATAGACTATTCAGTGATATTTTGTGTTGGTGATTTTATCAAACAAATTCGGGGATCATTTTAGAAAAATATACCTATATGTATATCATCGCTTTAAAATTGTCTCAAGTTTTCAACTGATTTCAGTTTCGATAACTTCGTCCTCGAATTTACCTTTTCACTCTTTTCAGGCCGGCCATGTTCCCACTTTCTCAGATTTTCACCGAAATAATTAATCATTTTCAAAGTGAATGTTTTTCCAACAGAGAAAACTACTTGAGCGCTGAATGTAACATTGAACTTATTCTTTTATGGGTATCTAAGAGATAGATAGCGCTTCTTCTTCTTCTTCTTCTTCCCCTTACGTTAGGACTAGGTCCTGTGTCTGCATCAATGGTTTTCCAAGGCGCTATTGGGATGATGAAGACCAGCTTTCGTACCATCTTATAGGTGGTCGTCCAGGTGGTCTACGTGTATTGGGTTTTTTTTCCTTTGCTATCTTAGCTACCCTTTCATCCGGCATTCTATCCACATGGTCTCTCCATTCTCTTCTTCGGCCTCTTGCCCATCTTACTACGTCCAGAATCTCACACATTTCCCTTATTTCCTCGTTTCTCTTTCGGTCAAATAACGTATGTCCTGTTATTGACCTTAGTGTTCGCATTTCTGTTGTCCTTAAAAGTCGTTTGGTTACTGTGTTCTCGGCTCTGGTCTCTATTGCATACGTCATAATCGGTCTCACGCTTATGATATTGAATTCAAACGCTAAAAGTTAAAACCAAAGAGGAACCTATAGTCTTTAAATCTTTGTTATTAGCGCCTCGACTCGATCATGGAATCAAAGATTAGAACTTTAGAACACTGAACACTCATTGGTAGGTCGTGGGATTCTGTGGATCTGCAATCTGCATAGATAATAAGATAATCAACTTTGTTATTAGCGCCTCGACTCGATCATGGAATCAAAGATTAGAACTTCAGAACACTCATTGGTGGGTCGGTGGGATTCTGTGGATCTGCAATCTGCATAGATAATAAGATAATCAAATAAATTAACATTTTTTATGTGCATTGTGCGTTTAGTTGAGCCTCCATTGGGGCTAATAAATTCAATTATGCCAAATTGTGCCATAGCAAATCGTACAAACTCAAAATCATCCAAATTCAAGGCGAGTACGAAAGTGACTATATGAATCATATTTTATGAGAAGAATGCTGGAATTTCCCTAGAATTTTTTTCTCAATCTGATATTCATTTTCATTTTCTTTATTCTTCTGTTGCTAGCTCACCTCTGCAGTCAGTGAACTGTTGATTGTCAAGAAGAAATTTGACCATGATATCGACGACTAGAATGGGCATAACGGAAGAGTGGAAACAGGCAGATTCAATCAGAGGAAGTTATATTCGGTACAGAGAATACTGACCTCTGTAAGGAATAGTTAAAAGGTATTTTATTTTTTATTTGAACTGGAGTCGTTATGGGTCGGTTAGCCTTCCGGGAAGTTAGGAGGTAATTTCACATTATCATCCTCATTAATGCGAAATTATACTGTGATCATCTTTCATTTGCGTTTGATATCCATAACAAAGCAATTTCTGTATCTCTTCTATCTATCCATTCATTAGTGGTCACGTATTCATCGAAATGAATGAAAAATTACACCTTATAAGTCTCTATTTACATTTGGTGTCCATAGACAATTCAATTTTTACATTTGTTGATATGCAAGTAACCATCCACAAATCACACTCGAGGGCCCCATACATTTACAATCTTAGTAGTCAATTTTAAACAAATGCACTACCAAAACTATGCACCTATGATTGTTATGTATTGGGCAGATTATGGATGTCAATTTGCATTAGAAGAATGCTCGGATAACGAACGATTAGTTATTAGATTTCTTTTATCAATAAAGATAGGTTGCTCCTCTTCTCAGATTCGAGGTTTTTAATAAGAGCTGGAATTAACTTTTCTTCGCCCAAGTCTCTTTTTGTTATCAATATGTCCACTCATTTCCATTCCCAGAGTCCTCATTAATATTAACAAATTTTTACTGGAAATTGAAATGATCATGGTTAACTTTCACATAATAGTCAAATATCTATTGAAATTATACCTTGTAAGTTTCTATTTACGTTTGCTGTCCATAGTCATAGTCAATGCTTCTTTCACATTGGTCAATATTCATTTGAAGAATGCTTGAATATCGAACGATTAATTATTAGATTTCTTTCATCGATAAAGATAGGTTGCTCCTATTCTTGGATTGAAAGAACATTGATATCGGGTTTTTAATAAGAGCTGGAATTAACTTTTTTTGCCTTTAGTCTCATGTTGCCATTTTTCTTCTGTTATTTACTTAGAAAGGCCCCTCTCATATTTAAAGTTCTTCATTGAGATACTTTCTATAGCTCTTCAAAGTAAGAATCTGCCTGTAAGTTACACATGATTGGATTTTTATTTAATCAATAACTTTAATTATTTTTTCGATCTCCAATTAACTATCTTCATTTCTTCAATCTCCAATTAACAATAGCTATCCAATATATGAACATTTCATATTTGACTATTTGAGTCAACTTGGGCACAATCTGTACTCGAATGCAAAAAATATCGTATCGGCCTTACAGAGTACTTTAATTTCGTAGTTGCAGAAGATATACTCGCGCCACTCGCGTATAGATGGCGCTAGCTGTATTGGATCTGGGATCTCGCTAAAACAGATACCTATGTTATCGATGAAAAATCGGTATGATTTTACATTATCATCGTCAATAATGCGAAATTATACTGTGATCATCTTTCATTTGCGATCGATATCCATAACAAAGCAATTTCTGTATCTCTTCTATCTATCCATTCATTAGTAGTCACGTATTCATCGAAATGAATGAAAAATTACACCTTATAAGTCTCCATTTACATTTGGGGTCCATAGACAATCAATTTTTACATTTGTTGATATGCAAGTAACCATCCACAAATCACACTCGAGGGCTCCATACAATAGAGAAAACTACTTGAGCGCTGAATGTAAATATTGAACTTGTTCTTTTATGGGTATCTAAATGACGTGATATTGATTATAATACGATTTTTCAGATTCGAAGGCGTTTTATTTGTGTAATCATGCTTGAGGATTCCTTTCACAAAACAATGATGTTTGCCAACACAATAAGGACTATACATTTTGAAGGAAATCTAAGTATGTGAGGCTGAGAATACCGAGGTTACTCAAGGTAAGATTTCACATTTTTCATAGAGTAGTTAAATTCTGAAAGGAATCGGAAATTATTATTTACCTACTATAATTCATGTATATGTTCACTCATTTTTGTTCCCAGAGTCCTTTTCAACATTCACATCAACAAATTTTTACCTGAAATTGAAATGATCATCGTTATCATTTCACATAATGATCAAATATTTATCGAAATTATACCTCGTAAGTTTTCATTTACGTTTGGTGTTCATACTCAATGCTACTTCTACGTTAAAGTATCAAATGACACTTGAGGGCCCCATGCATTATCAACCTTAGTTGACAATTTTAATTGCACAAATGGAATTGTGCACTTGAGGTTGTAATGTTTGGGGCACATTCGGGATGTCAATTTTCATTTGAAGACTGCTTGAATATCGAATCTTTAGTTATTAGAGTTCTTTTCTGATCAATAAAGATAGGTCGCTCCTCTCCTCGAAAAACATTGATTTTAGGTTTTTAATGAGAGCTGGAATTAACTTTTCTTCGCCTGTAGTCTCATTTTGCCATTTTTCTTCTGTTATTTATTAAAAAAAGTCCCCTCTCATATTTAAAATTCTTCATTGTGATACTTTCTATAGCTCTTCAAAGTAAGAATCTGCCTGTGAGTTACACATGGTTGGATTTTTATTTAATCAATAACTTTAATTATTTTCGATTTTCGATCTCCAACTAACTATCTTCATTTCTTTGATCCTAACTTGGGCACAATCTATACTCGAATGCAAAAATATCGTATCGGCTTTACAGAGTACTTCAATTTCGTAGTTGCAGAAGATATACTCGCGCCACTTGCGTATAGATGGCGCTAGCTGTATTGGATCTGGGATCTCGCTAAAACAGATACCTATGTTATCGATGAAAAATCATCTCGAGTTCTTTAACCGATTTCAGTTTCGAAAACTACGTCCTCGAATTTACCTTTAATCAGGCCGGCCATGTTCCCAGATTTTCACCGAAATAATTGAACATTTTCAAAGTAAATGTTTTTCCAACGGAGAAAACTGCTTGAACCCTGCATGTAAGTATTGAACTTTTTCTTTAACTGGTATCTTAATGATGCGATATTGATGATAATACGTTCTTTCAGATTCGAAGGTGTTTTATTTGTGTCGTCACGCTTGAGTATTCCTTTCACAAAACAATGATGTTGTTTGCCAACATAATATAGACTAGACATTTTGAAGGAAATCTAGGTATGTGAGGCTGAGAATACCGAGATAAATGAAGGTGAGATATCATATTTTCCTTGAGTTTTATTTGCATTGTAATCATCGTTAGATATCGATAATCAAAGCAATTTTTATATGTCTTCCAAGTCCTCTGCGAACAAGTGACACACAGATTATTAAATAGTTTCATTCAATGAAAAAGAATATCTTTTATGAGTGAGTTATTTCGGTTCAGTTCCGAAGGAATGACAGTTCTACGAACCTGTTCCACACTGTCTACGATCAAACCAAAGACCTAATGTTCTATTGGTGATCCTGGAGCAGGTCCAAGTTGTTCCGCTTCAGTTCCGAAGGAATGACAGTTCTACGAAACTGTTCCACACCATCTATGATCAAACCATAGACCTAATGTTCTATTGGTGATCCTGGAGCAGTTCCGAGTTGTTCCGGTTCAGTACCGAAAGAATTACAGTCCTATTAAACTGTTCCACACCAATTATTTTATGGGTATCTCAATGATGTGATGTTGATAATAATACGATTTTTCAGATTTGTGGGCGTTTTACTGGTGCCATCATGCTTGAGGATTCCATTTACAAAATTATGATGTTGTTTGCCAACACAATAAGGACTATACAATTTGAAGGGAATCTTGGTATGAGAGGCTGAGAATACCGAGGTTACTTAAGGTAAGATTTCACATTTTCCTTGAGTGTTATTTGCATTGTGATCATCGTTGTTAGATATCAATAATCAAAGCAATTTCTGTATGTCTTTCAATGAAAAAGAATATCTTTTATAGAGTAGTTAAATTCTGAATGGGATCGATAGGAAATTATTACTAATCTCCTATGACTCGTGTATATGTTCACTCATTTCTATTCCCAGAGTCCTTTTAAACATTAACATTGACAAATTTTCACTTGAAATTGAAATGATCATCGTTATCTTTCATACAATGGTCAAATATTTATCGAAATTATACCTCTTAATTTTTGGTGTCCATAGTCAATGCTACTTTTACATTGGTTCATATGCAATTATCAAATGATACTTGAGGGACCCATGCATTATCAGTCTTAGTTGATAATTTTAATTGCAAAACCAAAATTGTAGCACTTGAGATTGCAATGTTTTTGGGGCACATTTGGGATGTCAATATTCATTCAAAGAATGCCTAAATATTGAACGTTTAGTTATTGGATTTCTTTTATCGATAAAGATAGGTTGCTCCTATTCTTGGATTCTAAAAACATTGATATCGGGTTTTTAATAAGAGCTAGAATTAACTTTTTTTGCCTTTAGTCTCATGTTGCCCTTTTTCTTCTGTTATTTACTTAGAAAAGTCCCCTCTCATATTTAAAATTCTTCATTGTGATACTTTCTAAGCTCTTCAAAGTAAGAATCTGCCTGTAAGTTACACATGGTTGGATTTTTATTTAATCAATTACTTTAATTATTTTTTCGATCTCCAACTAACTATCTTCATATCTTCGATCCTAACTTGGGCACAATCTGTACTTGAATGCAAAAATATCGTATCGGCTTTACAGAGTACTTTAATTTCGTAGTTGCAGAAGATATACTCGCGCCACTTGCGTATAGATGGCTCTAGCTGTATTGGATCAGGGATCTCGCTAAAACAGATACCTATGTTATCAATGAAGAATCATCTCGAGTTCTTTAAGCGATTTCAGTTTCGAAAACTACGTCCTCGAATTTACCTTTAATCAGGCCGGCCATGTTCCCAGATTCTCACCGAAATAATTGAACATTTTCAAAGTAAATGTGTTTCCAACAGAGAAAACTGCTTGAACCCTGCATGTCAACATTGAACTATTTCTTTAATTGGTATCTAAATGATGCGATATTGATGATAATACGTTTTTTTAGATCGAAGGTGTTATATTTGTGCCGTCATGCTTGAGGATTCCTTTCACAAAACAACAAGGATGTTGTTGGCCAAAAAATAAGGACTATACATCTTGAAGGAAATCTAGGTATGTGAGGCTGAGAACTCCGAAGTTAATGGAGGTAAGATTTCGTATTTTCCTTAAGTTTTATTTGCATTTTAATCATCGGTGTTAGATATCGATAATCACAGCAATTTCTGTATGTCTTCCAAGTTCTCTGTGGACAAGTGACACATTGATTATTACATACTTTCATTCAATGAAAGAGAATATCTTTTATAGATTGGTGGGATTCTGAAAGAAATCTATAGGAAATTATTACTAGCCTACTATGATTCGTGAATATGTTCAATCAATTCTATTTAGAGATTTTTTTAATATTAACATTAACAAATTTTGGCTTGAAATTGAAATGATCATCGTTATCTTTTACATAATGGTCAAATATTTATCGAAATTATATGTGAGTTCTTATCTACGTTTGGTGTCCACAGTCGATGCTACTTTTACATTGGTTCATATGTAATCTATTGACACTTGAGGGCTCCATGCATTATTAATCAATTTTAATTGCACAACTAAAATTGTTATGTTTGGGTATGTCAATTTTCATTTGAAGATTGCTTGGATATCGAAGGTTTAGTTAGTAGATTTGTTTTTTCGATAAAGATAGGTTGCTCCAATCCTTAAAAAAACATTGATATCGTGTTTTCATCAAGGGCTGGAATTAACATTTCTTCGCCTTAAGCCTCATTTTGCTATTTTTCTTCTCTTATTTACTCAAAAAGTCCACTCTCATATTTCAAATTTTTTATTGTGGTACTATCATCCATAGCTCTTTGAATCCAAAATCTGCCCATAAGTGGTTGGATTCTTATTTAAATCGTGAAAAAATCATAATTTTTTCGATCTCTGATCAACTGCATTGTACTCATCGTCGTTAGATATTGATAATCACAGCAATTTCTGTATGTCTTCCAAGTTCTCTGCGGAAAAGTGACACATAGATTATTACATACTTTCATTCAATGTAAGAGAATATCTTTTATAGAGTTTTTTCTATTCCCAGAATCCTCTTTAACATAAACATTAACAAATGTTTACTTGAAATTGAAAAGATTATCGTTATCTTCCATAAAATGGTCAAATATCTACCGAAATTATACCTCATGAGTTTCTATTTACGATTGGAGTCCATAGTTAATGCTACTTTTACATTGGTTCATATGCAAGTATCCATCCACAAATGACACTTGAGGGCGCCATGCATTATCAATCTTAATTGTCAATTTTAATTGCTAAACCAAAATTATGCACTTAAGATTGTAATGTTTGGAGCAAATTCGGGGTGTCAAGTTTCATTTGAAGAATGTTCAAAAATCGAACGTTCAGTTATTAGATTTCTTTTCAAATCGATATCTGAGGAGAGCCTCAGATTCAAAAAAAACCTTGATATAGGTTTGTTGATAGGGGCTGGAGTCTGATTTTGCTATTCTTCTTGCGTCATTCACTTCAAAAGGGTCCTTTCTCATATTTTAAATTCTTCATAGTGGTACTTTCTGTAGCTCTCCGAAGTAAGAATCTGGCCATATATGATACAAGGATATCAACTTCTATTCAAACCAACAGAGAATATCTTTTGTTGAATCCTTATTCAAATCGATAACTATCTTATTTATTCAATCTCAATTTACTATAGCTATCCAATTTATGAAATTTTCCTATTTGTGTTATCCTGGGCGCCCTCTGTATTCGAATACAAAAGTATCGAATCGGCCCTACAGAGTACTTTTATTTTCGTATTTGTAGCCAATATACTTTCGCCACTTGCGTATAGATGTCGCTAGCAGTATGGAATCTGGAATCTCGAAAAAACGAATACCTATATTATCGCAAATATGTAAATACATATCGAACTTGTTCATTTATGGGTATCTAAATGACGAGATATTGATGATAATACGATTTTTCAGATTCGAATGCGTTTTATTTGTGCCATCATGCTGGAGGATTCCTTTCGCAAAACAAAGATGTTGTTTGCCTACATTCTGAAGGAAATCTAGATATGCAAGCTGGGAATACTGAGTTCACTGAAGGTATAATCTCATATTTTCCTTTAGTTTTATTCGTAATGAAATCATTGTTGTAAGATATTGATAATCAAAATTATTTATGATGTCTTCCAAGTCCTCTGCTGACAAATGGCACATAGATTATTACTTCCATTGAGTGAAAGAGATTATTTTTAATAGACTGTTTGGATTCTGAATGAAATCGATAGGAAATTATTACTAACCTACTATAATTCTTGTATTGTGGACCATCTTGTATATATTATCTCTTCTTCGCCTTTTCCATTTTTTTTCTACTTATACAGTTCCTCCTCCCTTATATTTGAAATCCTTATTGTGGTACTTTCCATAGTTTTTTGAAGTTAGAATATGCTCCTAAGTGAAGCATGGTTGGATTCTTATTCAAATCTATATTCGAAATGTAATAATAGTTGTAAGATATTGATAATCAAAGCAATTTCTGTGCGCTTATAGGGCGCATTAGGGATGTCAACTTCCATTTGAAGAATGCTTGAATATCAAACGATGAGTTATTAAATTTTCTTTCAAATCAATAAAGATAGGTTGCTTGTCCCTTCGCATTCACAAATTCTCGATATCGGTCTTTTGATAATGGCTGAAATTAACTATTCTTCGCCTTTAGTCTAGATATGCAAGCTGGGAATACCGAGTTCACTGAAGGTATAATCTCATATTTTCCTTTAGTTTTATTTGTAATGTAATCATTGTTGTAAGATATTGATAATCCAAATTATTTATGGTGTCTTCCAAGTCCTCTGCTGACAAATGGCACATAGATTATTACTTCCATTGAATGAAAGAGATTATTTTTAATAGACTGGTTGGAATGAAATCGATAGGAAATTATTACTAACCTACTATAATTCTTGTATATCTTGTGAACCATCTTGTATATATTAACTTTTCTTCGCTTTTGTCATTTTTCTTTTACTTATAAAGATCCTCTTCAATCATGTTTGAAATTCTTATTGTGGTACTTCCCATAGTGTTTCGAAGTTAGAATATGCCCATAAGTTACACATGGCTGGATTCTTATTTAAATTGATAACTACCATTATTTTCTCGATCTTCAATAAACATCTTCATTCTATTATCGCTAAAAAATTGTCTCGAGTTTTTTTTTTCAACTGTTCAGTTTCGAAATTTACGTCCTCGAATTTACCTTCAATCAGACCGGTCATGGTCCCACTTTCCCAGATTTTCACCGAAATAATTAAAAATTTCCAGAGTAAATGTTTTTACAACAGAGAAAACTTGTTCTTTTATGGGTATATAAAAGACGTGATATTGATAATAATATGATTTTTCAGATTCGAAGGCGTTTTATTTGTGCCATCATTCTTAATAAGGATTAAATATTTTGAAGGAAATCTAGGTATGTGAGGCTGAGAATACTGAAGGTATGATTTCATATTTTCCTCAAGTTTTATTTGCATTGTAATCATCGTTGTTAGATATTGATAACCAAAGCAATTTCTGTACGTCTTCCAAGTCCTCTGCTGGCACATATATTATTATTTCCATTGAATTAATGGGAATATTTTTTATGATAGTGAAGTTGGATTCTGAATGAAATCGATAGAAAATTATTTCTTACTTACCTACTATAATTCTTGTATATCTTATGGACCATCTTGTATATATTAACTTTTCTTCACCTTTTGCCATTTTAATTCTACTTGGAGAGGTCGTCCTCTCAGATCTCATATTCGAAATTCTTTGTGGCACTTTCCGTAGCTCTTCAAAGTTGGAATCTGCCTATAAGTGATATATGAATTTCAACTTCCATTGAATCTAACAGTTAATATCTTTTGTCTGTCATAACAGCGAGGTTAAGACCTCGATGGGACAAACTGATTGCATTTTCAATCAGCGTAGAAGTCTATGAGTGAATTTTAATTCTTGCCCTTTGGTTTTCAGGTATAAGGCCTAATTTACTGGGGGAGCAAATACTTTCAGCTGTAGTATCCGGACTCGGACATCCAGGAATACCAGATTATGTCTTCAGCAATATTTCAAAATACAATTGTCCTTGAATTCTCAACATGTTCGAACTGTGAAAAGCAATAAATTTTTTCTTTTCTCTATTTTTTTTATACACCTGGTAAATTCCAGAATTTTGAAAGGTAGAAGCTCGAAGCTTTTTTGATAATATCACTTTAAAATGAATTTTTTCCATGAAAAATCAGTGCTGCCATCATCACTGATCAGACAGGTGCTGCCCTCTGGCGGTAGAAGCTTGAAGCTCGTTATTTCAGTGCTGCCCTCTGGCGGTAAAAGCTAGAAGCTCGTTATTTTAGTGCTGCCCTCTGGCGGTAAAAGCTCGAAGCTCGTTATTTCAGTGCTGCCCTCTGGCGGTAGAAGCTCGAAGCTATTCGATAAATCGGATGTGCTGCCCTCTGGCGGTTGACGCTCGAAGTTCTGATCAGATAGGTGCTGCCCTCTGGCGGCAGAAGCTCGAAGCTTTTCAAAAAATTGGACCGTGACCTTGACTTATTTTTCAAGGCCACGTTAGTACGTTACACATCCACTAGATGGCAGCACGTCCGATTTAACTAATAGCTTCGAGCTTCTGCCGCCAGAGGCAGAGTACTCTGTAAGGCCGATACGACATTTTTGGCATTCGAGTACAGATGACGCCCAAGTTAACTCAAATATGAATTTTTCAGAGATTGGATAGCTGTAGTTTATTGGAGATTGAATAAATGAAGATAGTCAATTGGAGATCGAAGAAATAATGATAGTTATCGATTTAAATAAGGATCCAACCATGTGTCACTTATGGGCAGATTCTAACTTCGAAGAGCTATGGAAAGTAACACAATAAAGAATTTTGAATATGAGAGAGGACTTTTCTGAGTAAATAACAGAAGAAAAATGGCAAAATGAGACTGAAGGCGAAGAAAAGTTAATTCCTGCCCTTATTAATCTGAGGAGAAGGGGGACCTATCTTTAACGATAAGAAAAGAAATCTAATAACAAAACTTTCGATATTCAAGCATTCTTCAAATGAAAATTGACATCCTGAATTTGTCCAAAACATTACAATCTCAAGTGCACAACTTTAGTTGTACAATTGAAATTGTCGACTTAGACTCAAGTGTCTTTTAATAATTTCACATGAACCAATGTAGAAGTAGCAATGACTATGGACACCAAACGTAAATAGAAACTTACAAGGTATAATTTAGATTCATTTTGATAGATATTTGACCATTATATGAAAGATAACGATGATCATTTCAATTTCAAGTATAAATTTGTTAATGTTAATGTTGAGAAGGATTCTGGGAATAAAAATGAGTGAACATATTCACGAGTTATAGTAGTATAGTAATAACTTCCTATCGATTTCTTTCAGGATCCAACCACTATATAAAAGGTCTTTTCTTTCATTGAATAAAAATTTGTAATAATCTATGTGTCACTTGTCCCCAGAAGACTTGGAAGACATACAGAAATTGCTATAATTATCAATATCTAACAACAATGATTACATTCCAAATAAACCTTAACGAAAATATTATATCATACCTTCAGTAACCTCGGTGTTCTCAGCCTAGCATATCAAGATTTCCTTCAAAATGTATAGTCCTTATTGTGTTGGCAGAAGACAGCATTGCTTTGGAGAGGAATCCTCAAGCATGATGGCACAAATAAAACGCCTTAGAATCTGAAAAATCGTATTATCATCATTAGATCCCCATAAAAGAACAAGTTCAATGTTACATTCAGCGCTCAAGTAGTTTTCTATGTTGGAAAAATATTCACTTTGAAAATGTTTAATTATTTCGGTGAGAATCTGAGAAAGTGGGAACATGGCCGGTCTGAAAAGGTAAATTCGAGGACGAAGTTATCGAAACTGAAATCAGTTGAAAACTTGAGACAATTTTTAAGCGATGATATAGGTATATTTTTCTAAAATGATCACCGAATTTGTTTGATAAAATCACCAACCCAAAATATTACTGAATAGTCTATTACCAACTCAATTTTCCACAGCCTCCTGAGATGTGTGGAACTGTTATTCCTTTGAAACTGAACCGGGACAACTCGGAACTGCTCCAGGATCAACAATAGACCATCAATGTTTTTCGAATCTGAGGAGAGGAGCGACCTATCTTTATCGATTAAAAAAGAAATCTAATAACTAAACGTTCGATATTCAAGCGTTCTTCAAATGAAAATTGACATCTCGAATGTGCCCTAAACATTACAACCTCAAGTGCACAATTATAGTTGTGCAATTAAAATTGTCAACTAAGACTGATAATGCATGGGACCCTGAAGTGTCAGTTGATACTTGCATATGATCCAATGTAAAAGTAGCATTGAATATGACTATGGACACCAAACATAAATAGAAACTTACAAGGTATAATTTCGATTCATTTCGATAGATATTTGACCATTATTTGAAAGATAAAGATGATCATTTCAATTTCAAGTAGAAATTTGTTAATGTTGATGTTAAAAAGGATTCTGGGAATAGGAATGATTGAACATAAACACGAATTATAGTAGGTTACCACTCTATAAAAGATATTCTCTCTCATTGAATGAAAGTATGTAATTATCTATGTGTCACTTTTCTTGGAGGACTTGGGAGACATACAGAAATTGCTTTGATTATCGATATCTAACAATGATGATTATAATGCAAATAAAACTTGAAGAAAATATGAAATCATATCTTCAGTTACCTCGGTGTTCTCGGCCTCACAAATCTAGATTTCCTTCAAAATGTATATTCCTTATTGTGTTGGCAAACAACATCATTGTTTTGTGAAAGGAACCCTCAAGCATAATGGCACAAATAGAACATTTTCGAATCTGAAAATCGTATTATCATCAATATCACGTCATTTATATATCCATAATAGAACAAGTTCAATATTCACATGCTGGACTCAAGTAGTTTTCTGTTGGAAAAACATTTCTTCGAAAATGTTTAATTATTTCGGTGAGAATGTGGGAAAGTGAGAATATGGCCGAACTGATTATAGGTAAATTCGAGGACGTAGTTTTCGAAATCATTTAAAAAACTCGAAATGATTTTTTAGCGTTTTAGCAAGATCCCAGATCCGATACCGCTAGCGCCATCTATATGCGAGTTGCAAGAGTACATCTTCAGCAGGTCAAAAATGAAAGTACTCTGTAAGGCCGATACGACATTTTTGGCATTCGAGTACAGATGGCGCCCAAGTTAACTCAAATATGAATTTTTCATAGATTGGATAGCTGTAGTTAATTGGAGATTGAATAAATGAAGATAGTTAATTAGAGATCGAAGAAATAATGATAGTTATCGATTTAAATAAGGATCCAACCATGTGTCACTTATGGGCAGATTCTAACTTCGAAGAGCTATGGAAAGTACCACAATAAAGAGTTTTGAATATGAGAGAGGACTTTTCTGAGTAAAAAACAGAAGAAAAATGGCAAAATGAGACTGAAGGCGAAGAAAAGTCAATTCCTGCCCTTATTAAAAACCCGATATCAATGTTTTTTGAATCTGAGGAGAGAAGGGACCTATCTTTAACTAGAAAAGAAATCTAATAACAAAAATTTCGATATTCATGCATTCTTCAAATGAAAATTGACATCCTGGATGTGCACCAAACATTACAATCTCAAGTGCACAACTTTAGTTGTACAATTGAAATTGTCAACTAAGACTCAAGTGTCTTTTAATAATTTCACATGAACCAATGTAGAAGTAGCAATGAATATGGACACCAAACGTAAATAGAAACTTACAAGGTATAATTTCGATTCATTTTGACAGATATTTGACCATTATATGAAAGATAACGATGATCATTTCAATTTCAAGTAAAAATTTGTTAATGTTAATGTTGAGAAGGATTCTGGGAATCAAAATGAGTGAACATATTCACGAGTTATAGTAGTAAAGTAATAACTTCCTATCGATTTCTTTCAGGATCCAACCACTCTATAAAAGGTTTTTTCTTTCATTGAATAAAAATTTGTAATAATCTATGTGTCACTTGTCCCCAGAAGACTTGGAAGACTGAAATTGCTTTAATTATCAATATCTAACAACAATGATTACATTCCAAATAAACCTTACCGAAAATATTAGATCATACCTTCAGTAACCTCCGTATTCTCAGTCTCTCATATCAAGATTCCCTTCAAAATGTATAGTCCTTATTGTGTTGGCAGAAAACAGCATTGCTTTGGAGAGGAATCCTCAAGCATGATGGCACAAATAAAACGCATAAGAATCTGAAAAATCGTTTATCATCATTAGATCCCCATAAAGGAACAAGTTCAATGTTACATTCAGCACTCAAGTAGTTTTCTATGTTGGAAAAACATTCACTTTGAAAATGTTTAATTATTTCGGTGAGAATCTGAGAAAGTGGGAACATGGCCGGTTTTAAAAGGTAAATTCGAGGACGAAGTTATCGAAACTGAAATCAGTTGAAAACTTGAGACAATTTTTAAGCGATGATATAGGTATATTTTTCTAAAATGATCACCGAATTTGTTTGATAAAATCACCAACCCAAAATATTACTGAATAGTCTATTACCAACTCAATTTTCCACAGCCTCCTGAGATGTGTGGAACTGTTATTCCTTTGAAACTGAACCGGGACAACTCGGAACTGCTCCAGGATCAACAATAGACCATCAATGTTTTTCGAATCTGAGGAGAGGAGCGACCTATCTTTATCGATTAAAAAAGAAATCTAAAAACTAAACGTTTGATATTCAAGCATTCTACAAATGAAAATTGACATCTCGAATGTGCCCCAAACATTACAACCTCAAGTGCACAATTATAATTGTGCAATTAAAATTGTCAACTAAGACTGATAATGCATGGGGCCCTGAAGTATCTTTTGATGCTTGCATATGAACCAATGTAAAAGTAGCCTTGTCTATGATTATGGACACCACACGTAAATAAAACCTTACGAGGTATAATTTCGATAGATATTTGATCATTATATTAAAGATAATGATGACTCTGGGAATATTCACAAATTATAGTAGGTGAGCAGTAATTCCCTATCGATTTCTTTTAGAATCCAATAACTCTATAAAAGATATTCTCTTTGAATGAAAGTATTCAATAACCTTTTTGTCATTTGTCCGCAGAGGACTTGGAAGACATACAGAAATTGCTTTGATTATCAATATCTTACAACGATGATTACAATGCAAATAATACTCAAGGAAAATATGAAATCATACCTTCAGTAACCTCCGAATTCTCAGCCTTGCATACTTAGATTCCCTTCAAACTGTATAGTCCTTATTGTGTTGGCAAACAACATCTTTGTTTTGAGAAAGGAATCCTCAAGCATGATGGCACAAATAGAACTCCTTTGAATCTGAAAAGTCGTATTATCATCAATATTTAGATAACCATAAAAGAATAGGTTCAATATTTACATGCATGGCTCAAGTAGTTTTCCTGTTGGAAAAATACTTTCATTGAAAATGTTTAATTATTCCCGAAAGTGGAAACATGGCCGGCCTAATTGAAAGTAAATTCGTTTTCGAAACTGAAATCAGATTTTCCACAGGCTCCCGAGATGTCAATTCTTGAACGGAGTATAAGTACATTGTATTTCCTTTAGATTTAGATTATTGTTCATAACGGCTGTTACGGACGTTTTTCAACAATTCTTATTCAATAACACTTCACACTTCTTTTATTTATTTAAAAATTGATTGCGTAATTTCATTAACTCTGTAGTCCATAGATTATTATTAGATCTATAGTTTGAACATAGATGGTGTAAAACATTTTCGTAAAACTGTCATTCCTTCGGAACTGCTCCAGGATCACCCATAGACCATTGAACATTAGGTATATGGTTTGATCATAGATGGAACAGTTTCGTAGAACTGCCATTCCTTTGGAATTGAACCGGAACAACTCGGAACTGCTCCAGGATAACCAATAGACCATTAGGTCTATGGTATGATCATAGATGGTGTGGAACAGTTTCGTAGAACTGTCATTCCTTCGAAACTGAACCGGAACAACTTGGAACTGCTCCAGGATCACCAATAGACCATCTATACGCAAGTGGCAAGAGTATATCTTCTGCAACTAAGGACCGACCTATCTTCATCGATTTGAAAAGAAATTTAATAACTAAACGTTCGATATTCAAGCACTCTTCAATGAAAATTGACATCCCGAATGTGCCACAAACATTACAACCTCAAGTGCACAATTATAGTTGTGCAATTAAAATTGTCAACTAAGACTGATAATGCATGTGGCCCTGAAGTGTCTCTCGATACTTGCATATGAACCAATGTAAAAGTAGCCTTGTCTATGACTATGGACACCAAACGTAAATAAAACCTTAAGAGGTATAAGTTCGATAGATATTTTATCATTATATAAAAGATAATGATGATCATGTCAATTTCAAGTGAAAATTTGTTTATGTTAAAAAGGACTCTGGGAATAGAAATGAGTGAACATTTTCATAAATTATAGTAGGTGAGTAATAATTCCCTGTCGATTTCTTTCAGAATCCAATCACTCTATAAAAGATATTGTCTTTCATTGAATGAAAGTATTTAATAATCTATTTGTCAATTATCCGCAGAGCACTTGGAAGACATACAGAAATTGCTTTGATTATCATTATCTAACAACGATGATTAAAATGCAAATAAAACTCAAGGAAAATATGGAATCATACCTTCAGTAACCTCGGTTTTCTCAGCCTTGCATACCTAGATTCCCTTCAAAATGTATGTCCTCATTGTGTTGGCAAACAACATCTTTGTTTTGTGAAAGGAATCCTCGAGCATGATTGCACAAATAAAACTCCTTCGAATCTGAAAAATCGTATTATCATCAATATCACCTCATTTAGATAGCTTTCATTAACTCTGTAGTTCATTGAACTAATCGATAGAACATTAAGTTTTCGCCAAATCCCAGATACGATACCGATAGTGCCATCTATACGCAAGTGGCAGAAGTATACTTCTGCAACTTCGAAAATAAAAGTAATCTGTAAAACCAATACGTATTTCTTGCATTCGAGTACAAATGGCGCCCAAGCTAACTCAAAAAGGAAATTTTCATATATTGGATAGCTAGAGTTAATTGGAGATTGAAGAAATGAAAATAGTTTATCAGAGATCGAAGAAATAATGATAGTTATCGATTCAAATAATTTTCCAACCATGTTTCGCTTATGGGCAGATTCTTACTTCGAAGAGCTATGGAAAGTACCACAATAAGGAATTTTAAACATGGGAGAGGACTTTTCTGAGTAAATAACCTATCTTTTTCAATTAGAAAAAGAAATCTAATAACTAAACGTTCGATATTCAAATATTCTTCAAATGAATATTGACATCCGTAATCTGCCCCAAACATTACATTCTCAGGTGTACAACGTTATTTGTGCAATTAAAATTGACAACTAAGATTGATAATGCATGGGGCCCTCAAGTGTCAGTTGATACTTGCATATGATGCAATGTAAAAGTAGCATTGAATATGACTATGGACACCAAACGTAAATAGAAACTTACAAGGTATAATTTCGATTCATTTCAATCGATATTCGACCATTATATGAAACACGATGATCATTTCAATTTCAAGTAAAAATTTGTTAATGTTAATGTTAAGAAGGATTCTGGGAATAGAAATGAGTGACGTATACACGAATTATAGTAGGTTGGTAAAAATTTCCTATCGATTCCTTTCAGGATCCAACCACGCCATAAAAGATATTCTCTTTCATTGAATGAAAGTATGTAATAATCTACGCGTCACTTGTCCACAGAGGACTTGGAAGACATAACGAAATTGCTTTAATTATCGATATCTAACAATGATGATTACAATGCAAATAAAACTTAAGGAAAATGTGAAATCATACCTTCAGTAAGCTCGGTATTTTCAGCCTCACATACCTAGATTTCCTTCAAAATGTATAGTCCTTATTGTGTTGGCAAACAACATCATTGTTTTGTGAAAGGAATCCTCAAGCATGATGCCACAAATAGAACGACTTCGAATCTGAAAAATCGTATTATCATCAATATCACCTCATTTAGATACCCATAAAAAAACAAGTTCAATGTTACATTCAGAGCTCAAGTAGTTTTCTATGTTGGAAAAACATTTACATTGATAATGTTTAATTGTTTCGGTGAAAATCTGAGAAAGTGGGAACATGGCCGGCCTGAAAAGGTAAATTCGACAACGAAGTTATCAAAACTGAAATCAGTTAAAAACTTGAGACAATTTTCAAGCGATGATATAGGTATATTTTTCCAAAATGATCTCCGAATTTGTTCGATAAAATCACCAACCCAAAATATTACTGAATAATCTATTACCAACTTAATTTTCCACAGCCTCCTGAGATGTCAATAATTCTTGAACAGAGTATAGATGGTGTGGAACAGTTTCGTAGAACTGTCATTCCTTTGGAACTCAACCGGAACCACTCGGAACTGCTCCAGGATCACCAATAGACTATTAGGTCTATGGTTTGATCATAGACGGTATTGAACAGTTTCGTAGAACTGTCATTCCTTTGGAACTGAACCGGAACAACTCGGAACTGCTCCAGGATCACCAATAGACCATCAATGTTTTTTGAACCTGAGGAGAGGAACGACCTATCTTTATTGATTAGAAAAGAAATCTAATAACTAAACATTCGATATTCAAGCATTCTTCAAATGAAAATTGACATCTCGAATGTGCCCCAGACATCAAAACCTCAAATGCACAATTATAGTTGTGCAATTAAAATTGTCAACTAAGACTGATAATGCATGTGGCCCTGAAGTGTCTTTCGATACTTGCATATGAACCAATGTAAAAGTAGCCTTGTCTACGACTAAGGACACCAAACGTAAATAAAACCTTACGAGGTATAATTTCGATAGATATTTGATCATTATATATATTATATATAAAAGATAATGATGATCATGTCAATTTCAAGTAAAAATTTGTTAATGTTAAAAAGTACTCTGGGAATAGAAATGAGTGAACATATTCACAAATTATAGTAGGTGAGTAATAATTCCCTATCGATTTCTTTCAAAATCCAATCACTCTATAAAAGATATTCTCTTTCATTGAATGAAAGTATTCAATAATCTATTTGTCACTTATCCACACAGGACTTGGAAGATATACAGAAATTGCTTTGATTATCAATATCTAACAACGATGATTAAAATGCAAATAAAACTCAAGGAAAATATGCCTACCTTCAGTAACCTCGGTTTTCTCAGCCTTGCATACCTAGATTCCCTTCAAAATGTATGTCCTCATTGTGTTGGCAAACAACATCTTTGTTTTGTGAAAGGAATCCTCAAGCTTGATGGCACAAATAAAACTCCTTCGAATCTGAAAAATCGTATTATCATCAATATCACCTCATTTAGATACCCTTGAAAGAACAAGTTCAATATTTATATGCTGGGCTGAAGTAGTTTTCTCTGTTGGAAAAACATTTTCTCTGAAAATTTTCAATTATTTTTGTGGAAATCTGAATTGGGATTACGGCCGGCCTGGTTAAAGGTTAATTCGATGACGTAGTTTTCGAAACTGAAATCAGTTAAAAACTCAAGACCATTTTTTTATGCGAGATCCCAGATACAATACCACTAGCGCCATCTTTACGCAAGTGGCGGAAGAATATCTTCTGCCAATTTTAAAATAAAAGTACTCTGTAAAGCCCATATTTTCTGTATTGGAATGAGGTCTCACAGGATAACTCAAATAGGAGAATTTCATATATTGGACAGCTATAGTTAATTGAGATTGAATAAATAAAGATAGTTATCGATTAAAGTAGGGATTCAGCAAAAGATATTAACTGTTAGTCCCAATGGAAGTTGAAATCCATGTATCACTCATGGGCAGATTCTAACTTTGAAAAACTATGGAAAGTTCCACAATAAGAATTTCAAATATGAGAGAGGAGGATCTTTCTAAGTAGAAGAAGAATGGCGAAGGCGAAGAAAAGTCAATATATGCAAGATGGTCCACAAGATATAGAAGAATTAGGTGAGTAATAATTACCTATCAATTTATAGAAGAAATCTCGAAATTTTACAGAAATCCATGTATTATATATGTTCAGATTCTTACTTTGAAGAGTTAGAGAGAGTGGTTAAAGTACCATAATAAAGAACTTCAATTATGGAAGAGGACTTTTTCGAGTGACTAACAGAAGGAAAATAGCAAAATGAGACTCCAGCCTTTATTAACAAATCTATATCAAGGTTTTTTTTAATCTGAGGCTCTCCTTAGCTATCGATAAAGAGATAGGTCGCTTCTCTTCATCGATTCGAAAAATTTCAACTGAACGTTCTATATTCGAGCATTCTTTGAATGAAACTTGACATCCCGAATGTGCCACAAACATTACAATATCAAGTGCATAATTTTAGTTGTGCAATTTAAATTGACAACTAAGATTGATAATGCATGGGGCCCTCAAGTGTCAGTTGATACTTGAATATAAACCCATGTAAAAGTAGCATTGACTATGGACTATGGCAATCAAAATTGATGACTAATTATAGTAGTAGTAGTAGTGATAATTTCCTATCGATTTCATTCATAATCCAACCACACTATTATAAATATTCCCTTTCATTCAATGGAAGTAATAATCTATGTGCCAGCAGAGGACTTGGAAGATATACAGAAATTGCTTTGATTATCAATATCTAACAACGACGATTACAACGCAAAGAAAATATGAAATCATACCTTCAGTATCCTCCGTTTTCTCAGCCTCACATATCTAGATTCCCTTCAAAATGTATAGTCCTTATTGTGTTGGCAAACAACATCTTTGTTTTGTGATAGGAATCCTCAAGCATGATGGCACAAATAAAACGCCTTCGAATCTGAAGAATCGTATTATCATCAATATCACGTCATTTAGATACAAGCCCATAAAAGAATAAGTTCAATATTTACATGCTGGCCTCAAGTAGTTTTCGCTATTGGAAAAACATTTACTTTGAAAATGTTTAATTATTTCGGTGAAAATCTGAGTAAGTGGGAACATGGCCGAACTGATTAAAGGTTGATTCGAGGACGTAGTTTTCGAAACTGAAATCAGTTAGAAAAATTTAGATGATTTTTTAGCGATAATATAGGTATCTTTTTTTGCGAAATACCAGATCCGATACCGCCATCTATACGCGAGTTGCAAGAGTATATCTTCAGCAGGTCAAAAATGAAAGTACTCTGTAGGGCCGATACGACATTTTTGGCATTCGAGTACAGATGGCGCCCAAGTTAACTCAAATGAAATTTTCATAGATTGGATAGCTGTAGTTAATTGGAGATTGAAGAAATGAAGATAGTTAATTGGAGAAATAATGATAGTTATCGATTTAAATAAGGATCCAACCATGTGTCACTTATGGGCAGATTCTAACTTCGAAGAGCTATGGAAAGTACACAATAAATAATTTTGAATATAAGAGAGGACTTTTCTGAGTAAATAACAGAAGGAAAATGGCTAAATGAGACTGAAGGCGGAGAAAAGTTAATTCCTGCCCTTATTAAAAACCCGATATCAATGTTTTTTGAATCTGAGGAGAGGAGGGACCTATCCTTAACGATAAGAAAAGAAATCTAATAACAAAACTTTCGATATTCAAGCATTCTTCAAATGAAAATTGACATCCTGAATGTGCCCCAAACATTACAATTTCAAGTGCAAACTTTAGTTGTACAATTGAAATTGTCAACTAAGACTCAAGTGTCTTTTAATAATTTCACATGAACCAATGTAGAAGTAGCAATGACTATGGACACCAAACGTAAATAGAAACTTACAAAGTATAATTTCGATAGATATTTGACCATTATATGAAAGATAAAGATGATCATTTCAATTTCAAGTAGAAATTTGTTAATGTTTAAAAGGATTCTGGGAATAGGAATGATTGAACATAAACACGAATTATAGTAGGTTACCACTCTATAAAAGATATTCTCTCTCATTGAATGAAAGTATGTAATAATCTATGTGTCACTTTTCTTGGAGGACTTGGGAGACATACAGAAATTGCTTTGATTATCGATATCTAACAATGATGATTACAATGCAATTAAACTTGAGGAAAATATGAAATCATATCTTCAGTTACCTCGGTGTTCTCGGCCTCACAAATCTAGATTTCCTTCAAAATGTATATTCCTTATTGTGTTGGCAAACAACATCATTGTTTTGTGAAAGGAACCCTCAAGCATAATGGCACAAATAGAACATTTTCGAATCTGAAAATCGTATTATCATCAATATCACGTCATTTATATATCCATAATAGAACAAGTTCAATATTTACATGCTGGACTCAAGTAGTTTTCTCTGTTGGAAAAACATCCACTTTGAAAATGTTTAATTATTTCGGTGAAAATGTGGGAAAGTGGGAATATGGCTGAACTGATTCAAGGTAAATTCGAGGACGTAGTTTTCGAAATCAGTTAAAAAACTCCAGATGATTTGTTTAGCGTATTAGCAAGATCCTAGATCCGATACCCCTAGCGCCATCTATACGCGAGTTGCAAGAGTATATCTACAGCAGGTCAAAAATGAAAGTACTCTGTAAGGCCGATACAACATTTTTGGCATTCGAGTACAGATGGCGCCCAAGTTAACTCAAATATGAAATTTTCATAGATTGGATAGCTGTAGTTAATTGGAGATTGAATAAATGAAGATAGTTAATTGGAGATCGAAGAAATAATGATAGTTATCGATTTAAATAAGGATCCAACCATGTGTCACTTATGGGCAGATTCTAACTTCGAAGAGCTATGGAAAGTACCACAATAAAGAATTTTGAATATGAGAGAGGACTTTTCTGAGTAAATAACAGAAGAAAAATGGCAAAATGAGACTGAAGCCGAAGAGAAGTTAATTCCTGCCCTTATTAAAAACTCGATATCAATGTTTTTTGAATCTGAGGAGAGGAGAGACCTATCTTTAACGATAAGAAAAGAAATCTAATAACAAAACTTTCGATATTCAAGCATTCTTCAAATGAAAATTGACATCCTGAATGTGCCCCAAACAAGTGCACAACTTTAGTTGTACAATTGAAATTGTCAACTAAGACTCAAGTGTCTTTTGATAATTTCACATGAACCAATGTAGAAGTAGCAATGACTATGGACACCAAACGTAAATAGAATTTTACAAGGTATATTTTCGATAGATATTTGACCATTATATGAAAGATGATCATTTCAATTTCAAGTCGAAATTTGTTAATGTTAATGTTGAGAAGGATTCTGGGAATAAAAATGAGTGAACATATTCACGAGTTATAGTAGTATAGTTGTAACTTCCTATCGATTTCTTTCAGGATCCAACCACTCTATAAAAGGTTTTTTCTTCCATTGAATAAAAATTTGTAATTTGTATTGTATTTGTCACTTGTCCCCAGAAGACTTGGAAGACATACAGAAATTGCTTCAATTATCAATATCTAACAACAATGATTACATTCCAAATAAACCTTAACAAAAATATTAGATCATACCTCGGTATTCTCAGCCTCGCATATCAAGATTTCTTTCAAAATGTAAAGTCCTTATTGTGTTGGCAGAAAACAGCATTGCTTTGGAGAGGAATCCTCAAGCATGATGGCACAAATAAAACGCCTTAGAATCTGAAAAATCGTATTATCATCATTAGATCCCCATAAAAGAACAAGTTCAATGTTACATTCAGCACTCAAGTAGTTTTCTATGTTGGAAAAACATTCACTTTGAAAATGTTTGATTATTTCGGTGAGAATCTGAGAAAGTGGGAACATGGCCGGTCTGAAAAGGTAAATTCGAGGACGAAGTTATCGAAACTGAAATCAGTTGAAAATTTGAGACAATTTTTAAGCGATGATATAGGTATATTTTTCTAAAATGATCACCGAATTTGTTTGATAAAATCACCAACCCAAAATATTACTGAATAGTCTATTACAAACTCAATTTTCCACAGCCTCCTGAGATGTGTGGAACTGTTATTCCTTTGAAACTGAACTCGGAACTGCTCCAGGATCACCAATAGACCATCAATGTTTTTCGAATCTGAGGAGAGGAGCGACCTATCTTTATCGATTAAAAAAGAAATCTAATAACTAAACGTTCGATATTCAAGCATTCTTCAGATGAAAATTGACATCTCGAATGTGCCCTAAACATTACAACCTCAAGTGCACAATTATAGTTGTGCAATTAAAATTGTCAACTAAGACTGATAATGCATGGGGCCCTGAAGTGTCTTTCGATACTTGCATATGAACCAATGTAAAAGTAGCCTTGTCTATGATTATGGACACCAAACGTAAATAAAACCTTACGAGGTATAATTTCGATAGATATTTGATCATTATATAAAAGATAATGATCATGTAAATTTCAAGTGAAAATTTGTTAATGTTAAAAAGGACTCTGGGAATATTCACAAATTATAGTAGGTGAGTAGTAATTCCATATCGATTTCTTTTAGAATCCAATCACTCTATAAAAGATATTCTCTTTGATTGAATGAAAGTATTCAATAATCTTCTTGTCATTTGTCTGCAGAGAACTTGGAAGACATACAGAAATTGCTTTGATTATCAATATCTTACAACGATGATTACAATGCAAATAATACTCAAGGAAAATATGAAATCATACCTTCAGTAACCTCCGTATTCTCAGCCTTGCATACTTAGATTTCCTTCAAACTGTATAGTCCTTATTGTGTTGGCAAACAACATCTTTGTTTTGAGAAAGGAATCCTCAAGCATGATGGCACAAATAGAACTCCTTTGAATCTGAAAAGTCGTATTATCATCAATATTTAGATAACCATAAAAGAATAGGTTCAATATTTACATGCATGGCTCAAGTAGTTTTCCTGTTGGAAAAATACTTTCATTGAAAATGTTTAATTATTCCCGTGAAAATCTGAGAAAGTGGAAACATGGCCGGCCTAATTGAAAGTAAATTCGTTTTCGAAACTGAAATCAGATTTTCCACAGGCTCCCGAGATGTCAATTCTTGAACGGAGTATAAGTACATTGTATTTCCTTTAGATTTAGATTATTGTTCATAACGGCTGTTACGGACGTTTTTCAACAATTCTTATTCAATAACACTTCACACTTCTTTTATTTATTTAAAAATTGATTGCATAATTTCATTAACTCTCAAAATTGACATCTCGAATGTGCCCCAAACATTACAACCTCAAGTGCACAATTATAATTGTGCAATTAAAATTGTCAACTAAGACTGATAATGCATGGGACCCTGAAGTGTCATTTGATACTTGCATATGAACCAATGTAAAAGTAGCCTTGTCTATGACTATGGACACCAAACGTAAATAAAACCTTACGAGGTATAATTTCGATAGATATTTGATCATTATATAAAAGATAATGATGATCATGTCAATTTCAAGTGAAAATTTGTTAATGTTGAAAACGACTCCTGGAATATTCACAAATTATAGTAGGTGAGTAGTAATTCCCTATCGATTTCTTTTTGAATCCAATCACTCTATAAAAGATATTCTCTTTCATTGAATGAAAGTATTTAATAATCTTTTTGTCACTTGTCCGCAGAGGACTTGGAAGACATACAGAAATTGCTTTGATTATCAATATCTAACAATGATGATTACAACGCAAATAAAACTTGAGGAAAATAAGAAATCATACCTTCAGTAACCTCGGTGTTCTCGGCCTCACAAATCTAGATTTCCTTCAAAATGTATATTCCTTATTGTGTTGGCAAACAACATCATTGTTTTGTGAAAGGAACCCTCAAGCATAATGGCACAAATAGAACATTTTCGAATCTGAAAAATCGTATTATCATCAATGCTTAGATAACCATAAAAGAACAATAATTACATGCATGGCTCAAGTAGTTTTCCTGTTGGAAAAACACTTACTTTGAAAATGTTTAATTATATCGGTGAAAATCTGAGAAAGTAGAAACATGGCCGGCCTGATTGGAAGTAAATTCGTGCACGTAGTTTTCGAAACTGAAATCAGATTTTCCACAGCCTCCCGAGATGTCAATTCTTGAACGGGGTATAAGTACATTGTATTTCCCTTAGATATAGATTATTGTTTATAACGGCTGTTACGGACGTTTTTCAACAATTCTTATTCAATAACACTTCACACTTCTTTTATTTATTTATTTAAAAATTAATTGCGTAATTTCATTAACTCTGTAGTCCATAGAACATTAGGTCTATAGTTTGATCATAGATGGACAGATGGTGTAAAACATTTTCGTAGAACTGTCATTCCTTCGGAACTGCTCCAGGATCACCCATAGACATAGAACATTAGGTATATGGTTTGATCATAGATGGAACAGTTTCGTAGAATTGCCATTCCTTTGGAACTGAATCGGAACAACTCGGAACTGCTCCAGGATAAGGTATGATCATAGATGGTGCGGAAAAGTTTCGTAGAACTGTCATTCCTTCGAAACTGAACCGGAACAACTTGGAACTGCTCCAGGATCACCATCTATACGCAAGTGGCAAAAGTATATTTTCTGCAACTAAGGGCCGGTTTCACAATGTCTGGTTATTCTTCAGGTAACTTGACCAAACACTATTCGGGTTAAAGTTTCGGTTAGGAAGAAGATTAACGGTACATTAGCCATTGGTTAGTGCCAAACCAGCACTTGTGAAACACTTTCCTATGGTTAAAGTCTTAACTTCAGGTAATTATTGGTAACCAGACATTGTGAAACCGGCCCTAAGAAAATAAAAGTACTCCGTAAGTCCGGTACGATTTTTTTGCATTCGAGTACAGATGGCGCCCAAGTTAACTCAAATATGAAATTTTCATATATTGGATAGCAAGAATTAATTGGAGATTGAAGAAAGTTAATTGAAGAATGAAAAAATAATAAAAAAAATCCAACCATGTGTCATTTATGGGCAGATTCTTACTTCGAAGAGCTATGGAAAGCACCACAATAAAGAATTTTAAATATGAGGGAGGACTTTTCTAAGTAAATAACAGAAGAAAAGTGGCACAATGAAACTGAAGGCGAAGAAAAGTTAATTCCAGCCCTTATTAAAAACCATATGCAAAAAGTAACGTATCGAGTGCGAAGAAAACTTTTATAGTTACAGGGAATGTTCAGACAAATGAGTTTAGATGGCGCTTATGGTATCGAATTCGAAAACTAAAACAAGCAAGTTCTCTTCTATTACATATTTACAATTTACATGAATAAATCAATTGAATTGTATGCTTAACCAACATATTTTTGTTGTTGTAAGCTTAAACAGATGTCTGATTTGGAATCTACGATCACAAATTAGCCTAGAAACATATTAGTTTTAACGATATATCTTTAAAGGTACCCATGAAAGAACAAGTTCAATATTTACATACAGCGCTCAAGTAGTTTTCTCTGTTGGAAAACCATTCACCCTGAAAATTTTCAATTATTTCGGTGAAAATCTGAGAAAGTAGGAACATGGCAGGCCTGATTAAAGGTAAATTCTAGGACGTAGTTTTCGAATCAGGAAGAGACGATTTTTTAGCGATAATATAGGTATCTGTATTCTCGAGATCCCAGATCCGATACCTCTAGCGCCATCTATACGCAAGTGGCATAAGTAAATCTTCTGCAACTAAGAAAAAAAGGACAATTTTTTCTGTATTCGAGTGCAGATGGTGCCCAAGTGGTTATAAAGATGGCATTCTAGAGTTTGAAATCAACTCAAAAGATTATTGAAAGCTGGTAGGTATATAATTCTACTCATCTAGTACCTAAAGTATTTTTTACGATTCCTTTCATGAGCAATAATCCTCTGACTAATTTTCATGTTTATCCTGAATGAGAAGACAGTGGAAACAAAGGCGAGGAGCGACAGGTTAAGGTATAGCCAATAAAATGAAAATGTGGGTTTTATAATTTATATTACATTGAGGAGACCTTGTTTGGTTCATAGGTCACTACAACTATAATGATTTTCAGACAGCATGTACAATCAAATTCAAGAACCAATTCTCATGGACGGGTTTTCACTACAAGCCACAATTTGAACTCTTTTACCTAGCTTCTAAAACTCAGAAGTTTCGACCGAAAATGAATCTCATTTTGTTCCAATCGAGAGAGGCTTGTTTGAAATATTGTAAGCACAATTTCTCACCAAATTCCTACGATATCGCTTCAGAGACTTAGTCTTTTGTATCTCTAATTTTCGGCATATTGCGTTTCAACTATATTTATTACTTGCCTTAACTTTATGTCTCAAAAAAATTAGCCTCTCGAAATATTTTTAGATTGAATGAATGTTCTCGAAAAAATCAAAATTTTCCTGTTGATTGGTACAGCTGGAAGAAGTGCAAAGGAAACCCACATTACGGTAGCACAACCATTTCGGCACAATGTGAAAATTATGTGCGTAACTCTTGTATGCCTTTACTTTTATTGGCTTGGCTTAGCAAGCAAGCTAGCACAATTTGATGAAAAGTTGGTAGGCGCATAAAAGAAACTGGTTTCACAAATGAACTACACTTGTTTACACATAATACAATAATTTTTTTCGTCGAAATTAAGAAGTTATAAAGAGATATACAAAATTCTTAATAGAATAGAGGAACTAGCGGGCTTCACACATAATTCAAAGATTATGACGGATATGGTTGGGCTAGGAATGAAATGAGAGCTGAACAAAGATATGATTTCTCATTTTCTTTTATAGTGGCTCATCGAATGTTTATTATTATACTTTTTTTTTTGAATTTTTCTATTCGATGGAAGCTTGAGCATTGTTTTTCAATGCTCAATCGTATATTGAGAATCATCTAGTTTTTTGTTTAACTAAACACTTGAAATATTTTCAATAATAATGTATTTCGAGGTACCTAGGTACATTTGATTATTATAAGGGACAACAGATTGAAAAAATTCGACGAGAAATTGAGAATTCTTCTGAGCATCAGATGTACTTAGGTAATTATCATCCTTTCAGCATCTATATAATCAAATTCACAGATGAACTATCCACTATAATTTTGTAAAAATATATAAATTTTATAACTATTCACCTAATCAATTTAGGTTGTACATGCATTCTGTCAAATAAGTTAACAATTACTGAGCATCTATCTCAGATAACAATTTGATGAAGCTTGTGTATATTTAACAAGGTGTCTTGTGTGCCTAATAGTGCTCCGTTTATGTGTATTCCATATTTCATGAAGCGTTTACAAATGTCTACCACCTATCATTAAATTTCAGTATGCAAAACGAAGAATCTTCATTTCATCAATGTATTCAACGTTTTAAATGAAAGCAAAACAATTGTTCAGGTGTGTTGAGAATAAGACGAAATTTTACAATTCTAGGAATATATATCTAATAAGCTTGAATGAAATTTTACTGAGACTTTTAATTTTCAAGTCCTTCATTTTGCACACTAGCGATATGTTCGAAGTTTCAGTCATCGTGCTTATTATATCCAATGTTTTTCAAATAAGAATAAAGTTTATCACATATCTAATAAAAAAATACATTGAAAATCATCTTCAAAATTGATTTGTGGTAGATTGCCACCGTCATATTCGATCTTTCGTTTTCACATTTTAGTGGTTTATCAATCGCACTTCAAATTTCGTTTTTTAAGTTTTATGTCAGTCTGCTGAAAAAAATGTACAGTTTGAAAGTTTGTCAGGGTACATGATAAGTAATGAAATATTTCCACAAATACATAAATTTCCCTAACAATGAATATCAATATTTTGTCACTAGCTTTTTCCTCAAGGTATATATATGATATGTATGTTCGGAAGACTCGTTTCAGAGTTCTAACTCTTTTTCCTCGAGAAGATTTTTTTTTAACTCATATCGAAGTGATGAGTTGAGTTTTATAATTAAGAATATATGGGTGAAAGTTCGTTTGGCTGTTTGAATATTTGCTGATGAAATAACGTAGCATATTTTGTTGAGGTTTTTTTCATATGTGAATATTCGCACATATAGAAAAACATTTCGAAATGTATTTCTATATCACAGTTTTGCCTGTTTAGAACACAGAAAGTATATTGGAACCGTTCAAAGTACGGACGTAGTGTTGATGATGATTTGTTTCCTCGAGTGTATCAAGTAGAATATTTATGGGATTATATATTTTCGAGTGTTTTTGTCTTTGCCCTTGCCGCCAAGTATTATATTTACATTGTTCATTGAAAAACATTGAATTTGTATTATATATTTATCTTATTTGTATTAGCAGAATGATTTGAAGCTGTCCCGATATGAACGTTCATTTCAAGCTTTCACGTGAAGCAATTGTGTATTGAAAAAGATTATTGCCACTCAAATGCTTAGCAAAAAATTCAACTAACATGGGAAGACTCATTCAGATTATACATACACAGCAAATATGATTTTTTTTTCAGTTTTCTGATCCCTTTATGTTGGATGAATGTATAAAAGAAATATAATAAACGTCAAAATGTTTTAATTCTTTGGAGGTGAAGGGAGGTTGATTTAATTATTTTTTATTCGAATTGACCTATTGGACATAAATATCCGAGTTCAGCAATTAAATCTTTTTATGATCCAGCGTTGATTTCATAGCAGTGATAGTGCTGAAGGGGGTATAGTTGTACATACAGTGTGGAAATATTCATGAAATATCCTGAGACACGTCGAACTTAAATTTCAAAGTGTTATTCTTTTTCGTAAAAATGCGAACCCTACCTTCAACCCAAAAATTTAAAATTTGAATTCGACGTGTTTCGGGATTTCCCATAAATATGTACAGTAACCAAGATAATGAATTTATTCCATTTGGCTTTTCCACACTATATATTTATTTGATATGTATAAAAATTTATAGGTTTTCGAATTTGATTCATTTCCAATTATGAGAATTAAATGTTTGGCCATTAACCCCATCTTCCGAATTAAGTCCATTGAGCGGTTTGGGTTTTCACCCCTCTTATAAGCTGCACATAACATAACGTGCGGAGGGTACTTTTGGAAGTGAATGAGGCAGGAGCTACTGGATATGCCTTACTGACGAGTCCGATCAGTAGCTCTGGGACGAAACACTACGTCCCCTTTCCTATCAGAGACCAGCTTGTAACGTCTGCGAGAACACCCAATTCTTACCAAAGGAATTCAACTTTCTTCAACAGAAATATTCTTTAAATTTGTTGGGATTGAGTAGTGCTGATTGTTTATCGTGGGGAATTTTAGTTCCGAACCTTCATATCTGTTTGAGAACTGGACATTTAGAGTGCGAGTTTGGAAAGAGAATTGAACGAATGAATAATCAAACCGATTATCGAAATTTTTTAGAGTTTCACTGGAAAAAACGAATCCCGGGAATTTCCAGTTGAATAAATTCCTGTAGTTTAAACGCAACTTTTGTTATCCCAACAACAAACAGGAGAAACGCTAAGTATAGCAGTGATCAGGTACTTTTATTTCAAAAGTTATATTTCCGTTAATTTTCTAGGAATATTTAGTGAAATATAATAATTTTGTAAGTATAACCCAACAATATTTGTAAAGCTAACACTATGGACACATTAAATTCAATAGGAATATTTGGTATTTCTCACAGAAATTCAGATAATTCTACCGGAATGAATCTTGTTTAGCTAACAGTATTTTAATCCATGTTGTACCGGAAGTTGAAGTTGTTTGGAATAAAATATCGGTTTTCGGCGAAGGAACGAACATGATGCAACAGCGATTCGATAATCATCTCGATGATATCGAACGGACTGTTGCCGATTTGGAATTTTTAATGCTAATCCAGCATATTTTCGTCTCAGACAGCATGTAAAGTTCAAGTTTAGCATATTGCATGTTTTTAGCATAGTTTGGCCTTCTACCTAGAATTGAATATTTTCGATCTACTAACTCTTGGGTAAGTTTTCCTAGTAAATACAAAAAAAGCGAAAAGAGGGTTAGTATATGATAAAGAAACATGGTGAAGGAAGGAACAGGGAAATAAGGGATTAAAAGGAAAACCAGTGACGTAGCGCAAAATTTGGTGGTGGGGGGGCCTTTAGCGCCGCCTGCGGGGGGCTCTGCTACGCCACTGAGGAAAACATAGGTTGAAGTCAGATCAGGGGGAAGAAGGAAGATAAGATCTGTGGCGATCTGCACAGACGGCCCAACATTTACCATACCGCTCAACAGAGGGCGCCACCGAATAGACAAAACTCAGAAGATACTACCCAAAGAATTGAAAAGCGACAGTGAGCATTTGTGGACAGTAATTCTGGAATGAAATTCGCTAATATGAGTCCGGAATCAGGAAAAAAAATTTCTTTTTATTTATTATGGAGTTTCTCAGTACTAGTTTTCAACGAATGTCTATCTTATTCGTTAGAAATAATGTAAAGATACTCTATAATCGATATTATATGAATTCTCCCCATTCGAGACACTTATTCGCGAAGTCACTCTTTATATTTAGATAGAATGTATTACTACAGAAAATTCCTGTGAAAACTGGTTCTGCAATATATGAACGGTAGTTCTTCAATTCAACGGAAAATTCCTGTTAAATCGATACTACAGTTCCGTTATAAGTAAAGTAATTCCTGTTTTAGTTGAGTGTTCATTACTGGAAATCCTTGTGGGAATTCAAGTTTGAAGCTTGGAATACGACTATTTAGTTTGTTTATTAAACAAGAAATTCCCGTAAGCAGTCACGCATATTCCGGTTTTCGTCACAGTATTATTTTCCTGTAGAAATGACAAACTGCAGTTTGGTTGCATGAACTAATGCAAAACTTGTTATTTCTAGAGTAATAAAACGACCGGAATTGTCCCCTAGAATCAGCAAATATTCCTGCTGTCGCTTATTTAGGGTGAATTTCTTGCAGAAGTAACCGATTTCCTTTTGTATATCCTGGAAAATTTCTTTGACTGCTGTGTTAAGCTTTTTAATTTATGAGAACTATTCTATGAACTACGATTCTTGAGTGTTGTTCCGAGTATCGTCAATTTCATTTATGATGTTGTCTTTCGAGTTGATTAACAGCATAATTCACCATATATTCTCCGATTCATTTTTCCAAGTGATAAAGCTTTCAGACAATTGTAGTCGATTAATGATTACATATATCTCGAGCCTTTAGTATTTACTTAAATTCTAAAATGTTTTCAACGATCTTGATGGAATTAAATCAAGTAGTTATTCCTAGGTTATGATAACAACCTAAAACTATCATTAACAGTCAACACTGATATGTACAAAGTGATTACCAATTTTTTTTTAAGTTCAGCGTCATATAGACACGATTCCTATATTGACTAGTACATGTGTTTGATGTATAAGGATATGTATTTCATTGTGCTTATATAAACCAGTCTTTGTGTCATGAAGTCAACAGATGCAATCTGAATAGAGTCGTTAACATAACCATTGCGACTACAACATTAAATTTACTACTAAAACTAATAGCGGCAGAACTTTGTTCTATTTGAATTATTTCAACTTCTGCCATCTTGAAAATGGATAGCAGAAGATGCGATATGAAATCTGGATTTCTAGAATTTATTCTATCACTGACTATTTCGAGTAGCTCCGTGCATTCCTCCTGGAAATAATAATGGTACAGACATTGTCATGATGATAATTTGAGATCTTTTTATTATTATTGTATTATTATTGTCTTGATGTTACCTTCTCTTTATGAAAACTTTCCGCAGGAGATAATGTATTATAATCCACTTCTTCTGATAATTTTCCTATAATAATCACGTTTTCCCTCGTGATATTGAACAATTCCAGTGAGCATAAGGTCTGAAACAAACACCCAGAAGGAATTATTCCTGGTTTGGAGAGGAAATAGAAATTTTCCCTTACCCCATTCACAGCTTCCTCCTTTATGAAACTCTGCAATATACGAACAACATCTTGCACAGTAACCCTGGTTTGATTCTTGTTCAGTTCCTTCTCGTCCGCCTCGCTGTAGCCCAAAAAGAGGAACACTCCTTGTGGTAGGTTATAATCACCTGGGGATGGTTTTATGCAGATAAATCGTCCGGAGTAGCACAGGCATCTTCCTCTGAATGCCTGATATGCAGGGGCGGCATGGTTGTAGAATGCGAATTCCGTTTTACAAGGCATCCGATCAATGCAGATTGTCTTGCATGACAATTTTTCACCAACCTCGCATTCGCATATGTCGGAACATTCGAACTCGTCCTCGTGGTATATCTGGAATGACCAAGAATGTCATAAGCGTCAATTCAAAAATACCTTCGCTCATTATTTCCGATAATGAACCATTGCTAAGAAGATCTAATTGAAAAATACGTTATTTCATCATATGGATCCTTATTGCTCGAAAATCCAATTCTCCAAAAACGACTCCATGATCTGGCCCACGCTTATTAACATTCGCATTAGTTCGAATAAATGAATAATATATGATTCCTTTGAGGTACTCACCCTTTTGAAACTTCCTTCTTTGATGTATTGATCTGGAAATTGAGGTCTCTGTACGACACAGTATCCTGCAAAAAATCAAAAATAACAATTTTAAAAAGGGTAAAATATTTATGTACGATGCTATACAAGAAGTTTTTAGTCCGATGGAGACTGAAATGTTGGGAATAGAGCCGAACGGTTACACTAAAAATTATAAGAAGCACTGCCGTGAAGTCAGAATATTTTGAGCGCTCGTTCATGCACCTTGTTTTAGAAACCAATAGAAGAAATTTTCAAACTCCAGACTTCACGTGAGTGCTAGGTGACCAATTTTGTTTTCGATAATTTGCTAGAATTTTTTACTCTATCTATGGTCTTGGTGATGCGATCTGAACAAAATTCGCACGTAGTTTGAATACATTATTCTTCATCCATGTGCAAAATGTCATTCCAATCCAATCAGGAAAAAATTACGGCCATATTTACGGAACCCCTAGCCTAATTTTGCTCATTGATATGATCCACACCTATCCTCAAAATTTAAAGTCTCTAGGCCTTTCCGTTCGGAAGTTTCTGTAGTTCTGGTCATGCGATCTGGACAAAATGTAGCTTGATATCATTTTCCATTAAAATACAAAATTTAGTCACGATCTTATCCGTAGATTTGAAATCATCAAGAAAACTGAATTTCAAACAACCATATTTACGGAACCCCTAGTCTAATTTTGCTCATTGATAAACGTGACCGCGACATTCGAGATCCACACCTATCCTGAAGATTTCAAGTCCCTAAGTCTTTCTGTTCGAAAGTTATGATTTTCTATGGTTCCTATGGTTCTGGTCATGCGATCTGGACAGAATTTTATTATTCTTCATCTGAGTGCAAAATTTTACCTCGATCGAATCATTAGTTTCGATGTGATCAGGAGAACAAAATTTTGAATGGCCATATTTACGGAACCCCTGGTCGAATTTCCCCCGATAACAAACTCAATTGCGGCGTTCGAGATTCGAACCTACCCCAAAAATTTCAAGTTCGTAGGTCATTCCGTTCGAGAGTTATCGTGTATACGGCCGGACGGATGGACAGACTCGAATTTTTCGACGGATTCGTCATCAACGAGTCGAACCTTGTCGATCGAGACCATTTTCGGCTGAAAACTCGAAAAATACAGACGTCGTGACGTAATGATATAGCCCTCGTGTAGGTAGAACAGGCGCTCAAAAATGGAAATTTAATAATATAGGCATTTTTATAACTATATGTGAAGTTTTTTTTTCAGGAAATTCAATTTTTTAGAAAATATACACGATTCAAAATTCTCATTGATTTGCTATCAAGAATTGGATGTACATACAGCAACAGCGCTTTTAGAACTTCAATTTCTTTGTTTTTATAGAATTAGCCGATACGTGATGGAATTCCATAATCAAACTTACAATAGAATAACCAATATGATTTCCACCACACTGGGTTAAATTCCACGACCCGTGTTTCGATGGCACAGCATCATCATGGTTAAGACATAACTATATTAATTTTCTAAACTCTAAAAATACCTACTAATATAAACAAATATTATCACTAGGTGGGGGTAATAGTCCTATGCGTAATTCCTTGTGTGGGATGAATATGACGAATTCCAAGGATGAAATTATGCTTATCTTGCCGCCATTAAGTGAAAAGATCTGTTGGCGTCTTCTTGATCGTTCAATAAGAAAACAAACGATTTTTGTTTATTTATCTCCAAAAGGTTCAATTTTCTACTTTTATTTTCCATATGCAAAATTTCGAAGTCTTCTTTGAATGCATGATTATTAATTTTCAAATGGTCGTATGCCGAATGTCCTCTACCTTCACTGAAACAATTTCTATGTTCTAGTACTCTGGTTTTGAAATTCCTACCTGTTTGTCCTATGTAAAAACATGAGCAATCTCCGCAACTTAATTTAATTTATATACCCCACATTTATTTAATTTATCCGTCAACGTTAACAGGAAATAAAAGTAGAAAATTGAACCTTTGGAGAGCCGTGAGATGAATAAAGAAGAATCATCTGTTTTCTTATTAAACGATCAAGTAGATTTGACTATTTCACCATTATTGAATCTTTTTTGATGAAAAAAAAAACGTTAACAGATCTTCTGAATTAATGGCGGTAAGATAAGCATCATTTCATCCTTGGAAATCGTCATTAAGATATCATTAAATTTCCATCCCACACAAGTAGTTGCGCATAGGATTAACCATACCTAGTGAAACATTTGTTTGTATTCGTAGGTAGCTTCAGAGTTTAGAAAATTAATTAAGTTATATCTGGATACTATTAGTTATTTTATTGTAAGTTTTTTGATTTATTTGGTTGAGATAATTGTCATGCGCTCACTAATGCGTAATTTTATCGTTAGTCTCAACAATTTTAAAAGCCTTTTGAGTTCACGCCTCAACGGTTTTCGGTAGTTGTTTTTCTTCATTGAAAATGGAAGGTGTGGTACGTATAACTGATATTATGAAATTTTTTTGGATACTTTCAAGATAGACGTTATTATTGAATGTCAGCGGATGGGTTCAATCAGAAGGAACTATAAATGTCCTAAAAACTCGTGTCGCGTATTTGTGCCCTTTGGAAGCATGGAATATTAATTAATTTCAATATTATTTCATTTTGAGAATTGTTTCACTCTCCTAACTTGAGGTTACCTAACCTAACCTAAATATTAATTCATTTCAAGAATTGTTCGAACACTGTCGGTGAGGGGGTAACATTTCACTGCGACCTCAAAGTCCCCAATCAGAGCTGTTTTCGCAAATCCCTTCTAGCTCCAGTACCCCAATGAACTCCAGAATCTGAGAGGGCTTCAAGGAGGTTAAATCATCGTTCTTCCTGTAATTCTTTTGTCCAAGACGTTCTCTGCGCTGGTTTGCAATGGCGTGGTATTCTGTAACCAGGTGAACAGGAGTTTCCTCTTCTTTCCCACAGAACCTACACTCGTCAGTTTCTGTTAAGCCCATTCTCATCATACGCTTTCTAAGGCGACAATGTCCTGGGAGGAAGCCATTGAGGAGGCGTAACCTAGTTTTACTGAGATCCAAATGCTTTTTGGATCTTGAACTTTCAAAGTTTCGAATGAACTTTTTGCAGTGATCCATTCCTGGAAGATTTCTACAGAGTGCTTTTCTTTCTGTCTCTTCCTCCTCCAAGAACTCTTTCTTATTGATGCATTTGCCTATGCCACAGAAAGGTTCTGAGCCAGTAAGTGGCGTTTGTGCTCCCTTTCTGGCAAGTCTATTGGCCCCTACGTTCCCTTTGACTCCTGAGTGATCAGGAACCCAGACTTCAGAGGCCTGTTTTTCTTGCCTACTTCATTAATTTTTCTCCAGCACTCCCATATCAGCTTTGAGTCGATGATACAGGAGTTCGGTGCTTTGATAGCAGCTTGACTATCAGAATGGATCACAATGTCATACCCTTGATAGTTTCTTTCCAGGTTTATATCTATGCATCTTTTGATTGCAAGTATTTCTGCCTGAAAAACACTCGAGTAGGAGTCTAACGATAGTGTACACATGGTTCTTGCCCTGTATACTCCAGCGCCGGCCCCTATCGTAGTTTTAGAACCATCTGTATCCCATTTAATGGTATTCACTTTGAAGTTTTGGGTAGTCCTTGTCCCATAGCACAGTGTTGAAGTTCTTCTCAATGCTTACTTCTTCAATCATAACATCACTAGGCAGGTTCGCTGATGTACTTGTTCAGAGAGGACCAGGCTCCCTGACTAACTCAACCTAACCTAAATATTAATTCATTTCAAGTATTGTTTCAACACTATCGTAACTTAACCTAACCGAACCTGACCTAACCTAAATATTAATTCATTCTCCGATGACTATTGGAACAAATCATCTCCGTACCCAAATGTTAATTCGAAATTTCTATTGAACTGAAGTATAATAATTGATGTTGTCTCAGATTGCGAAAATTCTTAGGGATTACATAAAATTTTCGGTGAGGTACTTACTTGGCGGTATGGTTGTGGTCTTCACAGTTGTAGTGGTTGGCCTCTGGGTTGTGGTTGTCGTAGTAGTTGTGGTGGTTGTGGTTGACGTGGGTATGAAGGGTTGCGGTGGTGGAATTAGCTCTGGCATAGTATTCTCCCTTGTGTGTAATGATGCTTCCGTCGCTGACATAACTGTCACAAATATCGGTATCGGTGATTTTGTTGTCACAACCCTCGGTGGAATGACTCTTATAGGGGCTTGAGTGGTAGTATATTTCGCCAACTCCGCAGCTTTTAATATGTGGAAATCTTTTTGTGATTCCACTGGAAAATAATGAATTCTTATATGCAACTATGAAGTTTTTATATCGAAAAAAATAAACGAAACTTTAGCGATATCCTACGAGAAGAGGAAATTCTTCGCATATAAATAATAAATATAATATATCCCTTACCTACACATGGGTTGACCCAGAGAAGTCTTTGCCAGCCGAGGCATTCGTAAATTTGCGTCATGTCCGTACCTTTGCAAGCACAAGTTGTTCTCAGATCAGTGCCTAAAATACCCAACATTGCCGATCTGCAATCACTCGGAGATCCGGCACATTTTTTCGTCACACTGTCAACAGCACAGGACTGTTCATACTGTTCCAGTCTAGCTCTGAAATATGAACAGAATATTGGATCATTCAACAACGAGAAAAGCTCCAGACTGATGTTAACAGATTCTTCCATAAATGAAATGACATTTCCTCCAACTACGACAAATTGATTGATGATGTTAGTATTTATCCGTTGAAGTTCAGAACTATTCAGTAATTAATTTTCCAGTTTAACAGCTATTTTCACATGTGTGCTTCATTAAATTTTCCTGTGAATTTCTGAAAGTATTGATTCCCAGTGCATCGTTCTCGAACCGAGTAATGATTTCCCTCACATTAAAAGGATGCTTTCCTTTATGCGCGTCTGGGATCATCAAGGAAAAATCAACTTTATTTAGTTTTCGCCGAAGGAATTTCTCATCAAGTAAATGCACCCACTTCAAGCGGTGAGATTTCAATCTTATATGCATGAAAAAACCAACAGCGAATATATATTTGCCGGGTAACTTGTTTTCAGTTTTCAATTTAGATCAATTCGCCCCCCAAGCTTCCCTCGAGATGTTTTGAAGGGCCACGGGGAATGGAAATTGATTTAATTATTGTATGGTTAAGGTTAACATACCTGCACTCTTTGCTATCTCTGCAAACTTCTGCCAAGGATAGACAGGTTGGTTGAGGAGCCCCTACGATTCTTTGCGCACAGACTGGATGTAGTTTTTCTTGTGCTATGAGACAAGCATCCTGTTTGTTGTTGGTTTTCCTAGAATTCATGATTGCAATTTATATGAAGGGAAATCGAGATGAATTTCCAGGAATCATTTCAAGTTCTCGAAATGTGGGTATTGACTCTAATCTTGGTAAGATTAGATGAGGGGTGGTCGTTCAGCCTCAATGAAACTTTGTATTTTTTTCCTATCTGATCGTTTCGAAAGTTGCGATTCTTGTCCACCAAATGAGAAACCAAATGTTTACACTCTTATATCTAAATGGTTTTTTGCTCCTCGTTTGATAACTTTTTCAGTTTCAGGCAAGTTCTTACCGTTTGCGTTTCTGAGAATTTTGGATCAGTTATTGTTTTACGTTCTTACAATCAACTTTGATTCAAAATCTAAAATTTGTTTTGCAATAATGCCTAATACAAGGGCTTGACTGTGTTGGCATCACTGGAGTTATGAGAACGTGCCCGATAAGAGCACTTGAGATCATCACAGATCTCACTCCTCTACATCTAGTGATCAGTAGGGTAGCACATGAGGCTATCCTTAGAATATCTAGGGAAGAACCTAGGAATGAGAGAATTAAAAGTTATGGAGCCTGGTCATCTTTGAACAAGAACATCTCATCAGCGAATCTGCCTAGTGATGTTATGATTCAAAAAGTAAGCATTGAGAAGAACTTCAACACTGTGCTGTGTAAAAATTTAGAATGGAAAAAGGAAAACACTACCCAAAATTTCAAAGTGAATACCATTAAATGGTATATAGATGGTTCTGAAACCACGATGAGGGCCAGCGCTGGAGTATACAGGGCAAGAACCAAGTGTACCCTATCGTTAGGCTCCTACTCGAGTGTTTTTTAGGCAGAAATATTTACAATCAAAAGATGCATAGATATAAACCTGAAAAGAAACTACCAAGGGTGCGACATTGTGATCCATTCTGATTGTCAAGCTGCTATCAAAGCACTGAACTCCAGAAACATCGACTCAAACCTGATATGGGAGTAGCGAATGAAACTTAATGAAGAAGGCAAGAACAACAAGGTCTCTTCAGTTTGGGTTCCAGGTCACTCAGGAATCAAAGGAAACGAAGAGGCCAATATACTGGCAAGAAAGGGAGCACACCCGCCACTTACTGGCCCAGAACCTTTCTGTGGCATAGGCAAATGCACCTATAAGAAAGAGTTTTTGGAGAAGGAAGAGACTGAAAGAGAAGCTCTCTGGAGGAATCTCCCAGAAATGGATCACTGCCAGATCCAAAAAGTATTTGGATCTCAGTAAGAATAATCGACGCCTCCTCACTGGCTTCCTCCCAAAACATTTTCGCCTTAGAGAGCATGTGATGAGAATGGGCTCAACAGAAACTGGCGAGTGTAGATTCTGTGGAGAAGAGGAGGAAACTCCTGTTCACCTGGTTACAGAAGGCCTCGCCATTGCTAACCAGCGCAAAGAATGTCTTGGACAAGAGAATTATAGGAGCAACGAGTATTTAACCTCCTTGAAGCCCTCTCAGATACTGGAGTTCAATGGAGCTCTGGAGGTGGAGGGCGAGCTGTAGGTAGCGCATTTTTGAAAACAGCTCTGATAGGGGGCACAATAGAAATGTAACCCCCTTACCTAAATATAACTTTTGTTGCGGAGGCATTTGTTTCAATGGACGTATAGAATTGTTGGTGCTTTATGCCACCATGAATGAGCAGATTTACTTAGAGTAAGTCATTGTTAATATTATTCCTTTGTTTCTTGCTGCTATTGGACCAAATTTCTTATTTTCGAACGATAATGCGCCACCCCATCGTGCGAGAATTTTCGATGAAGCTCTGGAAATCCATGGTATTCCACATTTGGCCCTGCCCCCTTGGTCGCCAGACCTCAATCCCATTGAACACGCTTGCGATCAGCTACGAAGAGCTTTGAATTTCATTAACCTCCTCCACATACAGTTCCAAGAACGCATACGGCTTTTACAGCAAGTTTGGAAAAAAATTGATTAGGACTACTTCAACAATCTGGTCGAAAGTATTCAGTGGCGTTGTCAGGCTGTGGTTGATGTTAGAGGAGGCCGTTCAGTATTCAGTATTAAAAGGGGGTTACATTTCACTGCGACCTCAAGGTCTATTGTGCCCCCAATGAGAGCTGTATTCGCAAATGCGCTAGCTTCAGCTCGCTCTCGAGTTCCTGAGCCCCAGTATCTGAGAGGGCTCCAAGGAGGCCAGATCCTCGTACCTCCTGTAACTCTCTTGTCCAAGACATTCTTTGCACTGGTTTACAAGGGCGAGGCATTCTGTAACCAGGTGAACAGGAGTTTCCTCCTCTTCCCCACAGAATCTACACTCGTCAGTTTCTGTTAAGCCCATTCTCATCATATGGTTTCTAAGGCGACAAAGTCCTGTGAGGAAGCCAGTGAGGAAGCGTAACTTATTCTTACTGAGATCCAAATACTCTTTAGATCTTTAACTTTCAAAGTTCCTAATGAACTTTTTGGAGGGATCCATTCCTGGAAGATTCCTCCAGAGTGCTTCTCTTTCAGTCTCTTCCTTCTCCGAAACTCTTTCTTATAGGTGCATTCGCCTATGCCACAGAAAGGTTCTGAGCCAGTAAGTGGCGTTTGTGCCCCCCTGCTGGCAAGTGTATTGGCCTCTTAGTTTCCTTTGATTCCTGGGTGACCAGGAACCCAGACTAAAAAGACCTTATTGTTCTTGCCTACTCCATTTAGTTTCCTCCGGCACTCCCATATCCGCTTTGAGTCGATGATACAGTGCTTTGATAGCAGCTTGACTATCAGAATGGATCACAATGTCACACCTTCGATAGTTTACTAGATGTAGATGAGTGAGATCTGTGATGACCTCAAGTGCTCTTGCCGGGTACGTTCTCATAGCTCCAGTGATGCACAGCCTTTGTACCTTATCCTAGAGAAGGCCATACTTCCTACTGATCATTAATTTTCAAATTTTTTGAGTGAAACGATTTTGAACTATGAAACCTAAAAATAAATTTTCACCTGAAACTAAGAAACATTCAGATTTCTTATATTTAAAAAATTGCTGAAAAAAAAATTGAAATTCTTAAAACAGTCTCAAAATTTATGAACTTCCTTAACTCTTGTGGAGCATATTTGTGCCATACCTTCGCTTTATAATAAATGGTGGGTAAGCTTGAAATATGTTTGTTTTTCCAGCAAAATAGTCGTTTTCTTGTTATTTAGTACGACTCTTACTCTATACCCTACCTACATTTCGAAAAAGTTGGAATGAATTCTCGGAATCATTGCTCCTTGATTGATAACAACTTCTACCTCGATGGAGATGTATCAGTGATCAAATGATTGAGAACAGAATCTTAAAAAATATTTCGAAGCGGAGTGATCCAAATTTAAATATGCGAAGGGATACAATTTTGAGAAAAAATTTATTTTGATACCCGATATGAGATTTTTTGAGATGATAATCAAAAGACTAACCTTGAATTGTTTTGATGGAGAATTATCTCATGAACATTTCACGTTATTTTCACAAAGTGGTATAAATTTGAGAATAAATCAAATATCCATATCGGCAAAAGATAATTTCTGAATCGATTTGTTTTAGACAAATTTCAAAATTGTTTCGAACTGCACGAGTGTAAGTGAAATATTAAAACTTCAGTTCAACGGAACTGAATTAGTTTTTTGTTGAAACACGAACTTCCTTCCACAATGTAACGTGCTTCTGGAATGCATGAATATGATGGTTGATGAGTGGCTCTTATGAAACAAGTGACCTGAAAATGAGACACCATACTTGCACAAACAAAAGGCAATCTCCATATTCCAAGGCAAGCTGGGCTTTCTGTAAAATGCCTGAAGAGCCTCCATGCAAGAGTTTCTGTTACAACGCGACATATCGCAGTGATGAAGAATTGGAGAGAGCGACATTCGACAGTGGTAATTATTATTGCAACTGTCCATTGCCAAATGACATGTACTTTGAAATATCATCTTGGAGACTTCGTTCTCTGACCGTCCAATGTCGGATGAACCTGAAAGCACTCAAATTTTGAATAAAACAGAAATGGGGTCAATTATAAGAAAAAACTATTTATCTACTCTACTGGTGATAAATCAGGACCTCTTGTAGGCCTTTCTAGTGCTTCTACACCAGAACCTGCCAGAAATTAAGGTTTCCGATGTGACATCTCGGTAATGTCTAACTTGCTAACCCCTACAGGGTTTAACATTATTTTTAGGCTTCGATGTATTGGAAAATTATTATCTTCGAGAAAAATTGGTGATCCTATGAATTCAGCATCGATTCATCACTTTGCGAGTACAGAAATGTCACATTTATTATGTAGATGTGTCAACCCTGAATTCATCTATAAGTTTTTCCCCACTGAATTATGAACTTGCTAAGATTTCTAAGAGTTTCAACAGGAAATAGGTTGGAAGATTTTCGCAGGTTCGCAAAATTCCTTTCCCTATAGAACAATTTAGTCTTGAAGTTTATATAAACTATTTTATTTCCTACGGTGTTACATTTTTCAGAACTCAGGAACTGATAATCATTGTTGAAGAATATACCGGCCTAGAAAAATTACTTTAGACGTAGAGGATATTCAATGCATAAAAATGCAAAAAGGATTCATGGCAGATTTCCTAATAGAGTTGTATTAAGATGATGATGCCCAAGATTTTTCACCCTTTTTCAAATTGGATAATTTATAAGATCAACTTCCGGCGAAATGATCTCTTTTAATGAGTTCTAGCAACTGTCAAAAAAAAAGTCTCACTTTGAAAAACACCCTGTATAATAGATTTGGATATTGTTTGGCACAACAAGGTGTATTATTTGAACACTTAATTTGAATTTGTAAGCCTTTCGCTCGCGTTGATTTTTTAGGATTCCAACTTTCTGCCAAAATACCCACTATGCCCAATTTGCTCAGAGAATTTGAAGGTGAGGCTTTTTTTTGCTAGAATTCATCAAAATAAGTCGAAATTCCAGAAAACCCTTCATATGAAATATTAAGAAATCATAGTTTCCAAAAATCTGAAAAATTCAGAGTACGGATCTGATTTAGGTAAGTATTAAGGTTCAAATTTGTTTCAAATGCATTCAGCTCACCGGAAATCATCTGACCGAGCGTATGATTCTTGTGACTTTAGGTGGATAGGACGTGGTCGGTCGATTTCTTGGCCTGCACGCTCTCCGGATCTCAACCCCTGTGATTTCTTCTTTTGGGGTCATTTGAAAACATTAGTGTACAGTAACGGTGAGGTGAATAGTGGTGAAGAACTAAAACAACGCATTGAAAATGCTTGTGACATTATTCGCTAGGAAACTGATGTGATAGTTGTTGCATGTAATATAATAATTTGTTTTTACGCCGGACAAGAGTTTGTGCACATCGAACAAATGGTGACCATTTCGAACAATTTTTGTAAACAGTTTGGATCAATTTCATCAGTGAGTTTGTGAACTCCATAATTTTTTTTTAGAGGAGCTTTTCAATCAGTGATTTTTCCTCTCCTAAGTTTGAACTTTGAGATTTATGCCTTTCAGGAAAAATCTCCTGATAAAAGTTGAAAAAGAATTTACGAATTTGCGATAAAATCCAGCACTTCATTTGCTTGCTGGAATGCATATGGCACCGTGATTCATGGCAGATTTCCTAACAGAGTTGTATCAAGATGATGATGCCCAAGATTCTTTTCACTTCATTCAAATTGAATAATTTATATGATCAACTTCAGGCGGAATGGTCTCTTCTGATGAGTTCTAGCAACTGTCAAAAAGAAGTCTCACTTCAAAAAACACCCTGTATAATAGATTTCAATATTGTTCGGCACAATAAGGTGAATTAGTTGAACACTTAATTTAAATTTGTTTTTTAAGGATGTTCAATTGAACTAGTTTTTCTATTTCCATGCCCACCTTCGCCGACGAACTGGATGACGGAGAAAGAGCATTTGTTTCTAGTTCAATACTGGATTATTCATCATCATAACGCGCACATCTTTCCATTCCATCACTGTTCTACTGGACGGTAAGGTTTCTCTTTCTTACACATCAAATATTCTATACGTCTAATGTAATTTCCCAGACCGATATAGAAAATGTTTGACTATAGTTCTTTCTTGAACTGAAACATATCGAACTGTTGTCAGTCTGTTCATCCTTTAAACCATTAAGCTTCCATGTAGCCCCGCAAAATTTATATCAGGTATATTTCAGTCCATAATGTGAATACGATAAATTGTCCAACTTTTCAAATGGATGGAGTTTTCTGTCATACTTCCATTCGACAGCAATAAATTTGGACGATTTCAATTCCGTGGAACATATATTTTCATTGCGTACAAAATTCCGTTATTATTCATGCGATATTCAGTTTTAACGCCTCCGGATTCAGACAAATAAAACCAACACTATCAGGTCGGCCGACCTATCGGTTTTTACCGGCAATGGAGATAATTCAGAAAGCGTCGAAAGACCCGACTATAATTCACTTTGCAGACCGCTAGGAAATAAATATAGAGTTGTGATATATCGGATCAAATCTCCGAAGGCACAACCCTAATCATCCCTAAATTTGATGTAGGCAACCGATATCCTCTTTTGAGAAGTTTCTCCTTTTTTTCCAAAGCCATCGTTGTCGTGTTTTGTTACTCGGATAGATGAGAATCAACGTGGAAGTGGAATTGCATACTCACATACATTGAAAACGTTTCGATATGTTCCAGTTGAAGATAGAACTGTAGTTAAACATTTTTTATACCGTTCAGGAAAATCACATTGGCCTATAGGATATTCAATCCATAAGAAAGAGAAACCTGACCGTCCAGTCGAATAGTGCAGGAATTGCAAGATATGCGCGTTATGATAATGAATAAACCAGTATTGAACTAGAACCAAATGCCCTTTCTCTCTCACACAGATCGTCGGCTATGGTGGGCAAAGAAATAGAAAAAGTGCGTTCAGTTGCACATCAGATACGAATCCTAAAAACTTAACGCAAGTCGGAGGCTTACAAATTCGAATTAAGTGTTCGAATAATTCACCTTGTTGTGCCAAACAATATCCAAATCTATTATACGGGGTGTTTTTTCAAGTTGAGGTTTTTTTTTGACAGTTGCTAGAACACATCAAAAGAGATCATTTCGCCGAAGGTTGATCATATAAATTATTCAAATTGACAAAAGTGCTAAAAATCTTGGGCATCATCATCTTAATACAACTCTGTTAGGAAATCTGCCATGAATTACGGTGCCATATGCATTCCCGCAAGTAAATAAAGTGCTGGATTTTATCGCAAATTCGTATATTTTTTTTTAACTTTCATTCGAAAATTTTTCCTGAACGGTATAAATCACAAAGTTCAAACTAAGGAGATAAAAATAACTGATTGAAAAGGTCTTTTGAAAGAATAAGGAAGTTTACGAACTCACCGATAAAATTGATACAAATTGTTTACAGAAATTTTTCGAAATGGTCACCATTTGTTTGATGTCCACAAAGTCTTATGACTATCACATCAGTTTGCTCAGGAATAATGTCACAAGCATTTTCAATGCGTTGTTTTTGTTCTTCAACACTATTCACCTCACCGTTACTGTGCACTAATGTTTTCAAATGACCCCAAAAGAAGAAATCACAGGGGTTGAGATCCGGGGAGCGTGCAGGCCAAGAAATCGACCCACCACGTCCTATCCACGTCTCGAAAATCTACACTCTGTCAGATGATTTCCCGTAAACTGAATGCATTTAAAACACATTTGAACCTCAATACGTACCTAAATCAGATTCGTGCTCTGAATTTCTCAGATCCGCGGAAAACTTGGATTTCGAAATACTCGGCCCTGGTGAATATTTTAAATGAAGGATTTTACAATTTAATAAGATTTGTAGCTCTACTGATCTCATGCCCAAGATAGAATTTTTCAGGTCTCTCCAAAGAAAAAAAAACCCTAAGGAGATAAATCTGGTGATCTTGGGGGCCATTTGATCGTGCCATTTGTAAAAATGACACGATATGAAAGACTGGTTCTGTCCCCAGAATCTTGGTCCAAACATTAAGTTTTTGTTGATACTGAGTACGCTCAGAAATATTCTTATGTTGATCTTACTTGAGGCTATACGTCCAATGTAATTTTCAACACCGATATATTATTTGAAGAAGTGGCCACCCTACTAGCCAGATCTGCATCGAAAAGAGTCATACGATTTATTCCCTTCGTTAAAGCGTTAAAATGAAGAAAACAATCGCAACACACTGACAACTCACATACGACGTGAATATACAGAAGGGAAATCCATATTAACATCCCACTATTATAATTGGCTATTCCTCACTTCGTTATATTGTTTGTGTGGTCGAGCTTCATTATAACTTTCCATGTTATCGTTTTAAACGTAAAGTTAGGATCGAATGACAAACAAGACCTGATTGATTCCAAACAATCGTGACATTACCTCCGTTGTCTATGCAGATTACAATACGAGTTGTCCAATGAAGAACGTTATTTGTTGCTATATTAATCTTCGACATGATACTGACTATTATTCTGTCCACTCGGACGTTTGTGGATACACATGGGTATTCGATATAAGGTTGATATAACGAAGGGTAATTTGCTCACCAAAGTCTTGAGATTGAGACGAATTCGATTGACGGTATGATAAAGGACCTACGCCTTTTAGTTGATTGTATCAGATAGAAACAGGTGGTAATTATAATTATAACGAGTCCGCCGAAAACGTTATTGATAGGTATCATTTTTTATATACGTGAAAATCAAGAATGTCATATTAATATATTTTTTGTAAATGAATATTCACTTTGTATCAGCTGACTGAAGGCATCCAGAAGACTCTGAACAATAGAGAAATTGCATTGTGCGCGTTCCTAGACATACCTGGGGCCTTTGGAACACAACACACGTGTCTGTCAGAGAGGCAAGGAGTGAATGATACCATTATAAAATGGATGTATGAAGTGTTGACGACGAGGACAGCCGAGACATTGGTGGTCAATCAGACCATGTCTGTCAAAACCACTCGAGGAACACCTCAAGGAGGAGTAATTTCTCCCCTCCTCTGTAGTCTGGCAGTGGATGAACCACTACACAGGCTATCGTATCTTGGCTTCGAATGTATAGGCTATGCCGATGACATAGCCCTAATGGTAAGAGGTGAATTCGAGGGATTCCTCTGTGATTCGTTACAGAGTTGCCTCAAAATTATTGAGCAGTGGTAATTGTCAGTGGGGCTCAACATCAACCCAGCGAAGACCACAGTAATTCCCTCTAATCGGAAAAGAAACCTTCTAGCTATGAAATCCATCTCGGTGAATGGAGATAACGTAGAATGGGATTCTGAAGTCAAATACTTGGGAATTATCCAAGACAGTAAGCTTCTTTGGAATCAGCATGTTGAAAACACTGCTAGTAAAGCGACAAAGGCTTTGATGGTGTGCAGAAGCCTACCCGGTCAGGATTGTGAGACCAATAATAACTTATGAGGCAGTAGTCTGGTCTGCTAAGGCAGGGCAGACAAGCTAAAGGGAAATACTCGACAAGGTAAAAAGGCTTGCCTGTGTTTGCATCACTGGAGCTATGAGAACGTGCCCGATAAGAGCACTTGAGGTCATCACAGATCTCACTCCTCTACATCTAGTGATCAATAGAATATCTAGGGAAGGTATAGGGAATGAGAGAATTAACAGTCAGAGAGCCTGGTCCTCTCTGAACAAGTACATCTCATCAGCGAACCTGCCTAGTGATGTATACGCTAGAGTATACGGGGTAAGAACCAAGTTTGCACTATCGTTAGGCTCCTACTTGAGTGTTTTTCAGGCAGAAATACTTGCAATTACAAGATGCATAGATATAAACCTGGTAAGGAACTATCAAGGTTGGATGGAGTGTAATCCATTCTGATAGTAAAACTGCTATCAAAGCACGGAACTCCTGTATCTTCGACTCAAAGCTCATATGGGAATGCCGGAGGAAACTTAATGAAGTAGGGAAGAACAACAAGGTCTCTTTAGACTGGGTTCCTGGTCACTTGGGAATCAAAGGAAACGAAGAGGCCAATATACTTGCCAGGAAGGAAGCACAAACGCCACTTGCTGGCCAGAACCTTTCTGTGGAATAGGCAACTGGACCTATAGGAAAGAATTTTTGGAGAAGGAAAACTGAAAGAGAAGCACTTTGGAGGAATTTTACAGGAATGGATCACTCCAAGAAATTCCTTCGAAACTTCAAAAATGCAAGATCCAAAAAGTATTTGGATCTCAGTCAGAATAAGTTACGTGTCCTCACTGGCTTCCTCACAGGACATTGTCGCCTTAGAAAGCATATGATGAGAATGGGCTCAACAGAAACTTACAAGTATAGATTCTGTGGGGAAGAGGAGTTCATTGGAGCTCTGGAGCTGGAAGGCGAGATGTAGGTAGCGCATTTGCCAAAACAGCTCTAATGGGGTGCACAAAAGACCTTCAGGTCGCAGTAAAATGTAACCCCCTTACCTTACTATAACTAACTATAACTATATTCACTTTGTTTTCACCTGAGTAGAAGAACTTCAATGAGAAAAGGAAAATGAAGATGTAGCGATCAGAATGAAAAGAAAATATATTTTCCATCATAATCAAGATATATGTACACTACTCCACGTTATCCTTCAGTAACTATAAAGAAGTAGAAGCAATATAAGCTGAGAATAATTTCTTGACCGTTCAAGCCAAATCATGATAATTTGTTAGTTATAGATGTCAATCGGTGCGTTCGCCATTTTGCATCGAATAATGAAAATGAAAGCAATAGGATATTTAGTTATTAAAAATGAAATCTTCGTTTTATTCTCGATTGGGGGGGGGAGGGAAATTATGTCAATAAAAGAAATGGTTAGATACACAGCAATTATAAAAAAATAACTTATGAAAATTACGAATTACTTGAAAATGAAACTGATATTCCTCCTGAATCTTTGGGAAATGAGGAAAAACGAGAAAAATTATTCTTCTATTATGAATTTATGGTCTTGGACAGAATAATGAATTGAAAAAGGAAACATGCCTGTTCGAAGAAATTTTCCTTTGTGAAAAACACAATGGAGAATATTCATTTCATAATTGAAAATCAAAAACTCTATACCACTATACGAGAGGGCAGCACTCGCTCTATAACAATCTTCTTCCATCGTTATCCGGCAAAAAATCACATTCTGCTTGATATCCTCATAAAGCAGAAACTTTCATGGCACTTCCCAGACATAGAACGTGTTCAGCCAGAACTTCGATATGGCTCTTCCTAATATTAGATCTGGAAATCCTTCACGAAAAATACGAATCTAAACCGAGAAAAGTTTTTTATTTATAGGAAATAATTACTTATGGAACAGTTCGATTAAAGGTCTTGAGCCAGACCTATTCTATTTTCTTAGTTTTCGGGATAGATCGATTTTTGCCTGTAACTCAAATGAACGATGATATATAAATGAAAAATGAAACTGTCAACATCCGGCAACGTTGTGATCCAACACAGCTTTTGGCATGTCCGGACTACAGCGGAGGGTTGGCGGTTGTATCAAATATTAAAACATCCACTTTAAATATTTATACCTTTTGTATCGTACCTCCCGGATGGTTTGAAATGGATATATTTAACAGAATACTCTATTTCCAGTTTCATCTTCTTTTACATTTTGCATTTTCCAATTTAATTCTTCGGAGGTTTGTTGCCAGGTATTCCGAGAGCTGTTGATGAAATTCATCGTTATCTCCCGCTTAATGTTACCAACGTCTTTATGCTTCGAGGGGGAAATTAATTTCGTTAACATCTTGGAATGTCTCGGACGATACATATTTCAGTGAATGAAGGAATTCAAAAACCGAGTAATCAATGAATGTTGTAAATTTAGCCAATTATTTTTGAGGACATTGACTCTGATGTTATATAATGTTTTTCGATCCCAAATCGCATTCCATCGACAATTTCTTGTAACGAATGGGAAGCATCGTCAGGAAGTCACGTTGAAATTCATTAAACCTATGAAACTTTTAATCGCCCACATCCTGAATAGTTACAAGAATCGGAAATAACACTCTGGAATGGCTGGCACTAGTTATAGTTGTTTTTCCTTTAGAATGAGGTCAACCACTCTGAGTTGTTCATTTCATGCTGCTGAAGAGTTACCACCAATTTCCCTTGCCTCTTTCTGAACACGTAAAGAACTAATTTTGATTTTCGCATAGATTGGATTCCGAAAAGAACGAAGGTAACAAAACTGGTATCGTTGGCAAGCAAGCTCTGTAACTGATCCGTTCACCACATATTCACTTTTTTTAATAAAGGTCAACTAATTGTACTCGATGCCTCATCAGGATACACCCACCATCTTTGCCCATTGGTCCTTTTTGATGTTATGGTTATAGTTATAGTAAGGGAAGTACATTTCACTGCGACCTCAAGGTCTATTGTGACCACCATCAGAGCTGTTTCCGCAAATGCGCTACCTACTGCTCGCCCTCCATCTCCAGAGCTCCAATGAACTCCAGTATATGAGAGGGCTTCAAGGAGGTTGAATCCTCGTTCCTCCTGTAACTCTCTTGTCCAAGACATTCTTTGCGCTGGTTTGCAATGGCGAAGCATTTTGTAACCAGGAAAACAGAAGTTTTGCTCTCTTTCCCATAGAATCTGCACTCGTCAGTTTCTGTAAAGCCCATTCTCATCATATGCTTTTTAAGGCGACAATGACCTGTGTGGAAGCCAGTGAGGAGGCGTAACTTATTCTTGCTGAGATCCAAAAACTTTTTGGATCTTGCATTCTTCAAGTTCCGAAAGAACTTTTTGGAGTGATCCATTCCTGGAAGATTCCCCAGAGTGCTTCTCTTTCAGTCTCTTCTTTCTCCAGAAACTCTTTCTCATAGGTTCATTTGCTTAAGCCACAGAAAGGTTCTAGGCCAGTAAGTGGCGTTTGTGCTCCCTTTCTGGCAAGTGTATTGGCCTCTTCGTTTCTTTTGATTCCCGAGTGACCAAAGAGACCTTGTTGTTCTTGCCTACTTTTTGATGTTACTTCGCTCTACAGTATCGTACGTGAATATTGATGAATTAATGAATCAGGGAAAATACCTGATGAATAACATAAAACTGAAACTAGAATCATTTTTGATAATTGATGAATTTGTTGTTCCTTTATGGAGTGCTGAAGGTCATATCGCTTCAGTGACGCAGGATTGAATTCGATGCAGTTCTATTTTGGGATGGTTACGGATGTTTCTGATCCAGAATTAACATCGATTCTAAATGAGAAACTGATTAAAATTCAATATGTATGTCACTGTGCGGAATAGTTACGTCCATTTGGCCTGTACCTTCTTGCAGTGGCCAGGAAACAACACACCATTATTTAGATTTTTTCAGGTTGAGAGAAAAAACATTTCAAAAACGAACATGGATGTGTAACCTTCGGAAGAAGCATTTACAGTTACTGGTTGTAAAATTCTTGATATGATCGATTGAGTTTACACGAAGCGAAATGTATGTATTATGTAATTGTGACGAACTTAGGCCGGACCTCCCGAGCATTCTAGACGTGACCACGCCGTTCTGAACAGACCGAAAAGTTCCAAAACCTTCGAGAAACTATGAAGTTGTATATAAATCGACATCGGCCGAAGTGGAGGCAGTGCAGGACGAGATAGCGCCAAGATGAATTAGATAGTGTGTAAATAAATTAGCGTGTTAATGAACTGTAAATAAATTATTCGAGAAGAATCTTGACTATATTCAATACATACTATTTCAATGTAATGCCGATCAAAATGGTCGGATATTTCGGTACCTCCGAGAGACTCCAGTTTGAAAAATTGGAGGATGGAATTCTATCGAAGACCTCCCTAACCGGAGTGCGGATTATTGATGCGTTTTAAGTGGGCATCCGAGATTGTATACTATACCTTGAACGAAAAATATGTTCCTCAAAAGAAACATTTTACCCTACATTATCGCTTCAAGTGGTGAATTAATTTCCTTGAACGGCTATGCTCTACGTTTTGCATTCAGTGGAAATTGGAGTTATTTAGCTACAGCGACACGATTGATGCTAAAAAAAGGATACGATCTTTCTGGAGAGGTGAGGCGTATGCCAGCAATTTCGAGAATTTCATTTCTGTCCATTTCTCCCGGAAAAAGTTTTCCATTCAACGTTATATTGCTTTTGGAATATCTACTAGTTTTCTGAAGTGTCTGAGTTTTATCGATATAACCCGAAAAATAAACTTCTTTCGCTTTAATTTTGGGGAGGAAAACAGGGTGCAACAAAAAATTCGAAAACATTCATTTTCGGATATAATTCTTGGAAAAAAATGGGAAATACCCAATAAAATAATATACATTTTGACAATATGACTTACAACACCGATTGGATTATACAGACCTATTGCTATCAGGCAAATCGGAGATGTTGGAAGTTGAAGAAAAAGTTACTCCATTTCTCGTGAAACCGCCGATTTCATGCATCAGGTGAATATTGAAAAATTCATTTAGTCGAGATGAAACGACTTTTTCAGTACACTTGAACCGATCAAATCAGCCAAATCGATATTGGAAGTTGAATTTTCCTACGATACCGATTTTTCTAGGGGTAAAATTTTATTTACTTATGTTTCATATGTGGGTTTCTCCCCGATTCGTTGATTGTTATGGAAGTTGGCAATGAAAAATAATGTAGAAATGATCTCGAAACTGTATTCTCCATTCAATTTACTGAACTGGTCTTCGGGAATTATCGAGGCGAAGCGAAATTTTTCTAACGAAGTGAACGAAAATGACGATAACTTCATTAAAACCGAAAAAAACTATTTCAATTAAGAGTGCGAAGGGGCGTAGTGTTCCAAATGGGAACGATATCAGATCTGGTGGTTCAGATCAGACACGGAAAATCCTCCTTGATTCCGTTTTTCTGCACAAATGACTCAGCATTATAGAAATTTCGTACGCGATCCTTGAGGAGTTAAGGTCCTCGACTCCGTTTGAATTTTTAAGGGACCTCTTTCTTCAAATTACTTTTATTGATTGGAAAGAAGCCTTCCCAAGTTCATCTTTGGGGGCGTTATATATAAGAGCACCGGGATTTCTTTTCTCATTCCAGGTTTTTCTACTATGAGAATGAAGGGCATTTTCCTACCTTTTCCGAAACAGAGTTGTCTTCTGTATTTTTCATGCCCATACTGGTGAAAACCCTATTCATTTCTTTATTTCCTACATTTTCACAGATATCTACAGGCTGCATGAAAGGATACAAAAAATTCGAAGAACCTAAAGGGTCGTTTGTAATTGAATTAATCTTCAATCAGCACTTCTTCATTATATATTTTTTTTCTCAATGATTGGATATGATATGGTCAATTCTGAGGGTGTTAACTGGCATAATTCAAATGCATTTAAAGTATCAATTTTTTCGAAGAAAAATTGTTCGAAGATAATCTGACAAGCAGGCCAACAAACCAATCCATGTTAATCAAATTCACCATTCACCAACTGTAGACCAGTTTCGGCTTATCAAGCCTCATCAGTACAGTTAGCGATGATAAACTCAACTTGAGGGACGGAATGCTATGAAACGAACAGCAGCGCTGATTAGAGTAAATTTCTCCACCAACGCCACCTGTCCTTTACAACAGCAACCGTCCCCACTTCTCAGCAGGTTCATGGAAAGATTCCTTGACCCCCCAAAACCACCACCAAGCATGTGACATACGCGAACCTCGCGATATATAATTGTGGAAATCATTTGAATAATCGTATATGATCTGAATGTAGTTGTTGAGTAACGTTTATGCAACTGAACACTTGGAGCCATCTTTCAAAGTCTGAATTCACTTTTTTGTATACATACTTGGATATTTCTGGTGATAGTTGGAGGGTCCAATGTGCGATCCCTCCTCCTCGGGATAGTGGCTGAAGTTAAGGGCTGTTGTCTTGCCTTTGTTCCTAAGAACACTCACGCTAATATGATCGTGGTCATGATGGGCATCATATCCGTTGTCCGCGTCAACTAGCGGGTTTTCAACAATGGCATTGCCTAGCCCGTAGTCAAATGAGGTAGACGCATTGTCCGAAGCTGAAATCACCTTTGTCTTCAATAGATGAATTCGCCAATTGCGAAACACTTAGTCAGATTGCAATGAGTACAGGTTCATGATGCGGCTTTATCTTGATTTTTATCATGCCGTATTGCAGGAGAAACACAGTTCGAAAAAAACGTACCAAAATTTAGGGTAGTCCTCTCATTAAACAGTTAGTCGTTGATGAAATTGAAGAAGAAAAAAACGGATAAATGTTATCAGCTCAATTTCGCCTTGTCAACATCATGGCTTTGATATGAACCTGAAGAATTTCTGTTGTATAACAATTTAACCTATCGGATTACTGTAATCGAACCGTATAGGTTTACTTTTCAATCCATCAGTTGGCAGTGAAACCTTATTTCTTCATCCATTCATTCGCGAATTTATACAAAATAAACATCGGTATCGAATTTGTTAATTAGTTAATTAATTCTGGAAATGTGTATTCAACTTGAATGTATGAAATAGAATTTGCGCCGGATTATTTTGAAAAGAGGGGATATATTTCAAGTTAAATGGAATTTCGACTGTAGTCTGTAATTGAATCTTCGATAGAACCCCCAATAAATGCAACCCTTGATTGTATAAAGATCTTCCTTGAGTTGGATCATCAATCAATCTATTATCCCAAGGGAGAGTGAGGCATGTGTTTTTCAACTATATATATGAATTTCTCTAAATTCAAGAATTTGAAAGAATGAGAATATTCGTCGATACCCAATGCACACAACTATACAAATCAGCTCCTAGACAACTGGTAAAGTCCAACAATATCGCAAACAGAGTTAAGGTCTATTGTGTCCCCCAACAGAGCTGTTTTCGCAAATGCGCTACCTAAAGCTCGACCTCCAGCTCCTGAGCTTCAATGAACTCAAGTATCTGAGGGAGCTTTAAGGAGGTTACATCCTTGTTCCTTCTGTAATTCTCTTGTCAGAGACATTCTTTGCGCTGGTTTGCAATAGCGAGGCATTATGTGACGAGGTGAACAAAAGTTTCCTCCTCTTCCCCACATAATCAACACTCGTCAGTGTCTGTAAAGCGCATTCTCATCATATGCTTTCTAAGGCGATAATGACTTGTAAGGAAGCCAGAGAGGAGGAGTAACTTATTCCTACTGAGATCCAAATACTTTTTGGATTTTGCACTTCTGAAGTTCCGATGGAACTTTTTGGAGTGATCCAATCCTGGAAGATTCCTCCAGAGTGCTTCTGTTTCAGTCTTTCCCTTCTTCAAAAATTCTTTACTATAGATGCATTTGCCTATGCCAAAGAAAGGTTCTGGGCCAGTCAGTGGCGTTTGTGCTACCTTTCTAGCAAGTGTATTGGCCTCTTCGTTTCCTTTGATTCTTGAGTTACCAAGCACCAGACTAAAAGAGACCTTGTTGTCCAATATCGAAGATAAGGTTCGAAAGGTCAGGACGTTTTCAGATATCATTGTTATATTTATAAATAGGTAAGGGCGTTATATTTCACTTCGGCCTTCAAGGTCTATTGTGCTTCCCATCAAAGCTGTTTTTTCAAATGCGCTACCTACAGCTCGCCCTCCAGCTCCAGAGCTCCAATGAACTCCAGTATATGAGAGGGCTTCAAGGACGTAAAATCCTCGTTCCTCCTGTAATTATCTTATCCAAGAAATTCTTTGCGCTGGTTTGCAATGGCGAGGCATTCTGTTACCAGGTGAACAGGAGTGTCCTCCTCTTCCCCACAAAAACTTCACTCGTCAGTTTCTGTTCAGCCCATTTTCATCGTATGCTTTCTAAGGCGACAATGTCCTGTGAGGTAGCCAGTGAGGAGGCGTAAATTATTCTTACTGAGATCCAAATCCTTTTTGGATCTTGCACTTTTTAACTTCCGAAGGAACTTTTTGGAGTGATCCATTCCTGAATGATTCCTCCAGAGTGCGTATCTTTCAGTCTCTTCCTTCTCTAAGAACTATTTCTTATAGGTGCATTTGTCTATGCCACAGGAAGGTTCTGGGCCAGTAAGTGGCGTTTGTGCTCCCTTTCTAGTAAGTGTATTAGCCTCTTCGTTTCCTATAATTCCTGAGTGTCCAGGAACCCAGACTAAAGAGACCTCGTTGTTCTTTCCCACTTCATTAAGTTTCCTCCGGCACTCTCATATCAGCTTTGAGTCGATGATACAGGAGTTCAGTGCTTTGATAGCAGCTTGACTATCAGAATGGATCACAATGTCACACCCTTGATAGTTTCTTTCCAGGTTTATATCAATGCATCTTTTGATTACAAGTATTTCGGCCTGAAAAACACTCGAGTAGGAGCTTAACGATAGTGCACATTTGGTTCTTGCCCCGTATACTCCAGTAGATTTGTTTTATCTTGAGAGTGAATAAAATTTTGACTGTTTATCTAATTCAAACGAAATAAAATAGATAATCTGATAAGCAGGCGTTAGTGGAGAAAATTTCACTGATGGACGCTATAACTGTATGATGAGGCTTGATAAGCCGAAACCGGTCTACAGTTGCGGATGATGAATTTGATGTTCTCTGGGGTTCACATGGATTGGTTTTTTGGCCTGCTTATCAGATTATCTAGAAACAAATTTTTTTACCGAAAAAATGTTTCTCTTTTATCTTGAGAGTGACGTATAACCGGTGGAAATTCAGTCAGATATTTCCGTGCGAAAAAAAGGAAATGAAAGGCGAATGTCAAGTGGGATATCTATCCTATCCAACTCATTTAGCGAAATCACTGCGAATATCTTGCAGCATCCTCGTCAAGTGGACGTGAGGAGTATTTCGATGTTCGACAGACGTTCAGAAGAAGCAGGATTAAGTATTCAGTTAATGTTCTCAACAGTGTCTCTTTCTGTCCTTACCAAAACCGGCTCAATATAAACGGAGATTTCATTATCAAAAAGCCTCGCTTGAATTCATTTTATAGTTTCGACCTTTTTTTCCTTACTACCACATTGAGGCAGTATTTCAACCATTTCATGAACCTGTACTCCGCAACATTTCGCCATCAAGTGGCCAATACAACCTTCACTCGATAAAAATCCAGCAGAGGAGTTATACTAGGCTATAATGCGAAAAAAAAAAACAGTGATATAATATACAGAAAAAGCTTGTCTCACCCTTCTCGATGATTTCTGGTAACCTTAAGGAATCTAGCGACTCAAATTCAGGGCTGTCGATGTCTGTGCCAGTGCCGGTGCCATCGTGGGTGCGTTGCGTGCGAAAAGTGTCCATAGCAGTGCCGTGCGAGGGATCGGGTAAGTGGGGGTATCGGACAGAAGGGGACGCCCCTGTCTTCCTAAACATATCTAGATCGAGAGGTTCTAAGGGGTTTTGTGCATAGGAAGTAGGTACTGGAAATGTGTCTGAAACAAAGTATTTTCGAGTGATGGCCCAGGTATTCAAGGATCAACCGCAATATTTGAACACGTTATTTTCATTTCTTGAGGTTGAAACGTTCGTTACATCTCACTAGTTGAAGGATAATGGGGTATGCAATATTTTGTTCTTTCTCTAGATAATCCGAGCGAGGAGATGAGTCTGTTTCTCCATTCACATGCATGATTTCCAGAAGGAATTGCCTTGAATAACTGGGTACTAATAATAAAAAAAGACACTAAGACATGCCGGATGCAATTCCAGAGAAAAACCCATTTAACATGACTGGAGACCACACCAGGAATATTTTTTGGAGGTGAAATTGTAATTTTTCGGTATATCCGAGGTGTTCGTATAACTATTCGGCTTTCAGACATTATGCATGAGCTAATTTGATGCGAAGTATTATCGACTGTTATTAGGTAATTCTGAACATGGTTATATCCATAAATTAAATTTGATGATATTAATTCAGTCGAACAACGATACTATTGCCCTCACGATATGCAGAACATCGCTATATTTTCTTCAGATCACATGTGATCCGCGCACCTATTATAGTCCCATAATTGCCATGTTTAGAACCATCGAATAACTTTATCATGTATTTGAACGTAGCTGCGAGCATTAACACATTCGGTTTCATATTGAGTTGAGAGTAACAATATTATATACTACATTCTCGAAAATAAAACATTCTTCTCTTCCCTATATGTTTCTCCAACAAGTCTCCACGCTGCTAGCCCAGAGAACATCTTCGCGATATTGGTTACATTTTTTTCATTCTGAAGTTATAGTTATAGTTAGGTAAGGGCGTTACATTTCACTACGACCTCAAGGTTTATTGTGCCCCCCATCAGAGCTGTAAAGGAGGTCAAATCCCTGTTCCTCCTGTAATTCTCTTGTCCAAGAATTCTTTCCGCTGGTTTGCAATGGCGAGGCATTCTTTAACCAGGTGAACAGGAGCTTCCTCCTCTTCCGCACAGAATCTACACTCGTCAGTTTCTGTTGAGCCCATTCTCATCATATGCTTTCTAAGGCGAAAATGTCCTGTGAGGAAGCCAGTGAGGAGGCGTGACTTATTTTTACTGAGATCCAAATACTTTTTGGATCTTGCACTTTTGAAGTTCCGAAGGAACTTTTGGAAGATATTCCTGGAAGATTCCTCCAGAGTGCGTCTCTTTCAGTCTCTTCCTTCTCCAGAAACTCTTTCTCATAGGTGCATTTGCCTATGCCACAGAAAAGTTCTGGGCCAGTAAGTGGCGTTTGTGCCCCCTTTCTGGCAAGTGTATTGGCGTTGATTAAACTATTTTGGGAAGATGTCCAACCCATGTATTTGAAGTTTCCTTTCTCTTCGCATCCCTTGCCCTTCATTTCGAACCCGTATTGTGGGCACCTCTTCAAAAACTTCCCTGAATGTGAAACAACTAGAGATTTCTGTTTTCGAAATATCAGGCAATTTGGAGACTGAAGGCTTTACAGCTGAGTCATAATTGATGCCAGATGTTGAATTATTCAACATCTGCGGATATTCGAGTATTTTTCCATATTATATATGAATTCTGTTTACGGACACTAGGCGCGATATTTTGTTGATTTGATCCTAAAAATAATGGGAAATTTTCATGAGAAGCTACTCGTCAAATTGAGCAATAAGTGTTTATTATTCATTTTATATTTTCAGAAAATAATGAAAAATGATGTACAGGGTGTTTCATGTAAGCGGGTCACTGGATTTTGTGACTTTCCCTTTGAGCAAAACTGACAATTGACCCATCAATATGATAGTTTTTCTTATTCAAATATTTTATAGGAAAAACTATCGAACCAAGGCATGAAAAGTAATTGAAGAAAAACCTTTTTCCAAAAAAAAGTAAAATATACTTCATAATATTTTCCCATATTTTCTGAATACTCAATCGATTTTGAATCCGAATATGTAAATAAAATAGTGATTTTATATTTATTTCGAGCAATTCCATTCGAAATCAACCTGAGGAGAGTCAGATTCCATATTCGGAAAATATATCTATGTCGTCAAACTTTGAAGTTTTCATTCTCGATTATAATAATTTCTTGGAGAGTAAACATATTGAGAGCATTGAATGAAAATTCAGGCTTCATATTTTCGCTTTTATTATACACGAGAATAAAAAATTCAAGTTTTGACAATCAAATATTGATTGAACTACAGACAACATGGATATATTTTCCGAATATGGAATCTGAATTTCCTTAGGTTGATTTCGAATGGAATTGCTTGAAATAAATATAAAATCACCATTAATTTCACATATTAAGATTCAGAATCGATTGGGCATAAAAAAAATATAAAAAAATATTATGAAGTATATTTTGCGAGAAAAAAATTTCACTTAACGTGATTGTATTCGTCCAATCAAAAGTTAATGGCAAATTGTCGTAAAAATTTCACGGGTTTTCCGCACCAAGTCAAACTTTCACTTTCAAATGAACTACGCCCTCATGCACTGAAGCATTTTCTTGCTATTCAGTGAAAACCGAGAAATTATGCAAAACTATTTTCACTAGAGAGGTTTGAGAAGCTGCACTAAACTACCAACTACTACTCTAAGTCTTTATTACTGAGTTGTGAAGAGCAATGGTTATTGATTCTGTTTTCTACAAACCGGGAAGTTTGTTCCATTATCCCCCATCGAGACATCTAAGATACAATTAATCAAATCAATTTGGAGACCATAAAGACGATGAATGGAATATTTCTCGAAATGAAGAGACTTCACAGGATCCTGTTCGTTATTCGAGAATCCCGATAAGTTATATCCATTAATTAAAGTTTCTGAGAAATAAACAATAGCCTCTTCCTGTTTCTTCATCAACGGAAAATTAAACCGAATTGAGCTTGACCCACTTCTGTTAAATTTGCGACGAACTCAAAATTGTGCTGATTGAAAAGAAAAACCGATAAAAGGTGTTTCATTGAAAGTTCATTTTTATCATTTGAATTTTTTATGTTACCTGCGGTCTAATGACCAGTAAAATCATCAACCCATTATATTATATATAATTGAAGAGGTACTGTCACACAAGCGCTTAAATGCTAGAAGTAGTATTTATTAGGGTATTTTTTGATTGGTTCCAAATCTCGAAACTTGATAGTCTTCTTATGAAATTTCGTGTAAGTTCATAGACCAAGGCCATCGGAACTCTATCCATGCCTTGGAAATATACTGCTCCACGAAAGGGAGGAAGTTCAAACATTTTGTGACCGTTTCAAAAGTTTCCATTTTTTTTTCACCAATTGTTCATTTATGAAAAAATAGTTTTTTTACTCCTAGTTTGATAACATTTTCAGTTTAAGGCAAGTTCTTGTCGTTTGTGTTTCTAAGAATTTGGGATCAGTAATTGTTTTACGTTTTTACAATCAAATTCAAAAACCACCTCCACATGCACTTCCAGAACTCAGATGGCTTTTAGAGCAACTCTGGAGAGAAATTGATCAAGTCTTCTTCAACAACCTGAAAGTATGCAAAGGCGTTGTCAAGCTGTGATTGATGTTCGAGGAGGCCATACCCTAAACTGAACTTTATTTTTGTAATTTTTTGAGTGAACTGATTTTGTACTATAAATACTAAAAATAAATTCTCACCTGAAACTTTAGAACTTATGAAGAAATGGGCAAATGAATGAGTGATGTGAGTGAGTAAACAATTAGATTTCTCATATTCAAAAAATTGGTGAAAGAAGAATGTTAACTTTTGAAACAGTCTCAAAATTTCTCAACTTCCTCAAATTTTGTGGAGCAGTATATGTATCGGATATAGAGTACATGTACACGACTAAAATATCCATCCCATATGTATATTGAATGGATGTTTTGACATCCTCTGCAGCACCAATCTGAACTACAAACCGTGTAGTATATTCGGAAAAAAGAATTATGGCGATATCATTGTTTTACACGATCCAAGGATGTTCTCCTTTATTTGAAAATTTTCGTAATGGGTTGAAATATATTATTGAAATGATTGGAAGAAGAGAATTACTCAAGAATTTCTGTGTACAGAATTTCTACGTACAGCTACTAATTGTTCAAGCATAAATGAAAACCCAAAGGACTCATCATCAGATCCTTCCTTAAAACCAATATTTCCATTGCATGATTGTTGGAACATGAAATACATTAGGAGTAATAATTGCATTACCAATAGGCACATATAGATGATTTGTTAAGATTGAGTTCTAACCATTGAAAATACAGTTTTTTCCAATACGAAAAATTCTCGATGTAAATGTAATCGAGGGTGAAGGACATCCAAGAACTAAAATAATGAATGTATCAACTGAGATGTAAAAGAGCATTTGAGTGATACCTTTTAAGTTGTTGAAAAAAGATCTTGTAAAATTGAACAGTGAATAACTCAAGACTAAAAAAACGAGTAATCTACTCGATATTCATAGTTTATTTTTTGTGTGTGTGTTTGTTGTGGAGTTGTCTGAACTATCTAAGAAAACACAGAAACGGAGCCTTTCCCATTCATGTGAAAATCCAGAACAAACATATCAAGTGCAAGAAGTTGTTTAGAAATTCAAAGGAAGAAAAACGCCACGGTGCGTCATCATGGTAAAAATTCAATTACTACAGAAAATAATGCAAAAGTGCAACGGCATACCAAACGTACTTACCCTTAAAGTCTAATTTAACGATCAAGATTTGCGACGATCACGCGAAAAACGCTTCAAGCATTTCTATTGACGTTTCTTGACGTAATGCCGCACTCAAGTTCGAATCGGACACGAAATTAGGGTTTTCAATCAAAACAGTCCAAGATTCGATCAGTATGAAAAAGAATTTACATTTATTATGTGGAAATGCATTTATCCTCGGAAAATGAACAGATTTAGGCTCGATTTGTTCACTTCGTATCGTGCAGTTAACATACACAAATTGTGGTTTGCATCATGATTTACACTGCCATCCACAAATGCAATAGATGATCTGTTACATCAGTATAAATCGTGTAGGTTAAAGCGTTAATAGTATTTACTGTTTCTATTAACTGAGCGATTCAATTGATTTGAATACCCTCGCATAATGACCAAAGACTATAAACAAAATTTCAACTTCTGGCTTGTATGTAGAGACAACCAAAAATCACTTTTAAATTAGGAGAGATGTAACCCCTTCAGAGTTTTAAAAATTTATATTCACTTAGTATTCAGTCAATAAACTCAAACTACGATTTTAGTATATCTAATCACCTGATGATGCCATGGTAATGGCGAAACACGTTAATTTCGTACCAAGTTGGAGATGCTCTAGAATGGAATGCCGACCAGAAAAAGACATTCTCTTCCAGTGAATCTTTCGATGTATATTTTCACTTATCACGAAAAAAATCATCTCTTCGGGTTCATTAAAGCCGCACCTGGTCGAGTCAATAGCATTTAAGGGGGTTGCGGCCAAGGTATCGCTTGGGGGTAACTCGATCTGTTGAAGGTTGCGTATCCAACCCTTTGAGACTGCCCCGAAACGGCAGCTTATAATTAACGGATCAATTAAAATTAGATTCGACCAGGGTGGTGTGATGTTGCATTGATTGCTTTCTTGCCCCAAATGAAAATTCTCAGGCAGATGCAACATTTCGCGTGGAAAATAAATGTTCGATTCGAGCAATTGAACGAATTTCATCCGAATATCTGAAGTTTGAATTTTTTATTATGATTTTTTACAACGTCAAATCTGGATCAAGAAATATTCATGAAGGTACCAATATGGTTTTTCCACTAAAACGAAATTCATTCAAAAATCTCGAATTTTGGTACCGTCAAGGAAATTGGCATTGTTCAATCGTCTAGATTTCACATCTGCATAAGAAATAGATTTTTCAGATTGGTCGTTAGAGTGTATAAATCAGTAGGTGAGAATTGGAGGAGATCGGATTTAATTCCAACTTCCCCTCTTAACTGTTCCCTAGCGAATGATTCCAATGAAACGAATATTCGTCAAGACATGCTCTAGACTAAAATTCAGGCTTGACTTCTTCAGTCTGGGCGAAAGATAAATAGCGGTTCAGGTTTGACACCATTCGAGCAGCTGTCAGGGCTCGAACTCTTGAATTTTTGACGTGAATATTGATAAGGTTCCCGGTGATTTCGGAATTAATTCTTCGATACACAGTTCCCCAATAGTTTCAAAAATTCGATTGATTCGGCTGATACTTGATGAAAATCCACACTAACTTAGTATTCACTAATTAACTTAGTCTACGATTTTCACTTATTAAGAGTTCAACAAAACCACAACACGTGTTTCGTGTTTATTAGGTTTATTAGGTGACGAGATAATAGTATATTATTCAACGAGCGGGAATGTAGGTCATAACTCAAGCAGATGAAGTTTGCAGCACGAGCCGAAGGCGAGTGCTGTAATTACTCAATAGAGTTATGACCATTACCGCAAGTTGAATACTATATTTTATTTACGACTATAAAAAATAAATACTAAGATACAAGTACAGAAAAATAATTTGATTGGTTGACGCTTTTTATTTAGTGCTAAGTTCACTTAAATATGCCGAAAGAACATTCTCTGTAAACGATGACTCAATATTCTTACTGCTACACAAATCTTGAAAATTGTTGTATACAGCCTTATATTTGTTTTGGAATTTATCGGGCAATAAATTCTGTATAGTAACATTGGCTGATTGTCTCATTTTTGAGCGCTCGTACTACTTACACGAGGGATATATCATTTCGTCACGATGTCTGTATTTTTTGAATTGTGAGCCGAAAATGGTCTCAATCGACTATGTTCGACTCACTGATGACGAAACCGTCGTAAAATTCGAGTCTGTCCGTCCGTAAGCACGCTAACTCTCGAACGGAACAACCTAGAGACTTGAAATTTTTAGTGAGGGTTCAGTTCCCAAATGCCTCGGTTGAGTTCGTTAATGGGCCAAATTCCACCAGGGGTTCCGTAAATATGGCCGTTCAAAGTTTTGTCCCCCTGATTACTTGAACACTACAGGATTTGATCGAGATGAGATTTTGCACTCAAATGGAGAATGAGGTGTTCAAGCTACATGTGAAATTTTGTCCAGATCGCATGACCAGAACCATAAAAACCATAGAAAATTGTAACTTTTGAACGGAAACGCCTAGGGACTCGAAATTTTCAGGATAGGTGAGGTTTTGGAATGTCGTGATGACGTTCATCTATGAGCAAAATCATTCTAGGCGTTCCGTGAATATGGTCGTTTGAAATTTAGTTTTCTTGATAATTTCAAAACTACAGATTCGATCGTCACGAAATTTTGTTTTTAAATGGAGAATGATATATTCAAGCTACATTTCTCCAGATCACATGACCAGAACCATAGAAACCATAGAAAATCATAACTTTCGAACGGAAAGGCCTAGGGACTTGAAATTTTCAGGACAGGTGTGGATCTGAAATGTTGCGTTCACGTTCATCAATGAGCAGAATTATGCTAGGGGTTCCGTAAATACGGTCGTTTGAAATTTTGTTTTCTCGATAATTTTGAAACTACGGATTCGACCGAGATGAAATTTTGTATTTTAATCGAGAATGATATATTGAAGTAATATTTTGTCCAGATCGCATGACCAGAACCATAGAAACCATAGAAAATTGTAACTTCTGAACGGAAAGGCATAGGAAATTTTCAGGGTGGGTTTGGATCGCGAATATCGCAATCACGTTCGTCAATGAGCAAAATTAGACTAGGGGTTCCGTAAATATGACCGTTCAAAATATTTTTTTCCTGATAGTTTCGAAACGACTGATCGGATTGGAATGAAATTTTGCACCTAGCTGAGGAATAATGTTTTCAAACTACGTGCAAAATTTTGTCCAGATCGCATCACCAAAACCATAGATACCGCAGAAAATTCTGGCGAATGATCGAGAAAAAATTGGTCAGCTGAAGCTCTGACATGAAATCTGGAGTTTCGCCTAAGTTTCAGAATTTTTTTGACAGCTGTCGAAAATTCCTTCAATTGATTTCTAAAACTGAAAAATGCGAATCCACCAACAAGGTGCATGTACGAGCGCTCAAAAGCTCCTGCCTTCACGGCAGTGCTTTTAGTTATTTTTGAAGTTATACATAATAATTAATCTTCACTATCTGAGTTCATCTTTTCAGCAAAACACTCACAATAATAATAAGGTATCAACTTAATTTGAGAAAACGTCAAAATGATTCAAGTGACCTCCCCTCAATACCAATAATGGAGTATTTCCTTTCGGCTAATCGGCTTGTTCAGAAGCACAGAGACAGGGAGTTATTGTAGTGAGTTATAATAACTCACGTTGTTGTTTACAGATACTGATAATTGGTCAAAAGTAGTAGAATAATGAATATAAAATTCAATAGGAGTAGATAACCTGAGTTTATCTCGTCACCCGATGAGGCCATGGTATGGGGAAACACGTGTAGTGGTTTTGTTAAACTCTCAATTGGTGAAAATCGTGAACTAAGTTAATTAGTGAATACTAAGTTCCTAATAGTTTCACTTACCGTAAACGTGGAAACCAACCTGAAACTAACCCTATGTAAGGAGTAGAAATAAATTTCTTCGAAACTAAAACGTTAATGTTGATGCAACATTCATCGATTTTAATATTAGCATCACCTACAATGTAATTCATTTATTTATAAGAACGCGTGGGTCGAGCATTCCCGTTCTTCATTTTCAAATTTCTTCCGAGTTAATGGTTTTGTTCGAATAAATAATACAACTGTTACTAACACGTCTTCTGAAACTGAATGATTCGAATAGCTTTCGAATTCGAAATCGATATCGGCACTGTGTCGAAAAAATATATGAAATAATCCAAATTAATCACTGCTGATGTGAATTTAATGAGGGTAGTTAGGCAAACATTATAACTGATAATCGATGTGAAGAGGAAAAACCGTTCAGCAGCAATTCAGATCAATTTAGAGACTTACATATGAATTGTTAGTTTATATCATTATTAAATAAAAAATTAACCTCATGAAACGACCAACGAAAACAAAGTCGACGGAATACTGAACGCTCGAAGCTTTCCTGCCGTGGCAATTTATATTTGTATACGTTCGGAGCTTACGTTTTAGAGCAAAATTCAACCAAAACTCATGAAATGATTATAGGGATACGACACAGAAACCTCTATAACTCTCAGAATTGAAAATTCGAGATCGAATTTCGATTAATTTTGTTCATATTTCTATGCCATGTTAGTGCATCGAAATTAATATGATCCGACTCTGTATGTTGTATCAATCTACTTAGCTTGGTAATCCAATCCATAAATCAGAAAGGTCAAGAATCGAGGGATCAAATTAAAAAAAAATAGTGCAGAAATTATCCAATAGGTTTATATGAGTAAATTGATTTTTGTCATCTCTCTGACGGTTTAGGAACCAAGATAAGTTTATATTTAAACGAAGGACAAACCAATTCGAATGTCTGAAACCGAATTTATCGTCAGGTATAAACAAAATTCGGCGAAGCTGTGAGAAAATCTGTATCGATTAAGCTCGAGTTCTCATGATCGCATACAGCTCATACTCAGCCATGTGAAAAGCGCTTATTATAGGACGTATGGTTAAGTGGGCATTATCACGAACAATGCGTTCATTTCGAAGGACTGAGCAAGGAGCTCTTCTACACTATTGTCAACAGTAATTCAGAGGAAAATCACATTGTGGCAATCTAGCCATGGAACTGGAACTCATACTTTTGTGGGGAAATTTCTAGACGAAATTCTTGAATTTTCAGCAAGAGAAAATAATGATTCACTTTCTCGGATCCCATGCAAAATCAGAAAAAATGCAAAAAAAAGTAAACTATGGTTCGTAGGGGGACATTTTATACAGTTGGTTGCAATAAATTTGTATCAACCCTGTGAGCGTGTTGACAGCAACCCCTCGAATCTTAGAACAGAAGAGCGGTTGAGCTACAACTTGTTTTGAAGGTAATTCGATTGCCTTCCCAAAAATGCCATACACTCGACCTTTTTGAGCGCTCGTTCTACTTACGATATCTGTATTTTTCGAATTTTGAGCCGAAAAAGGTCTCAATCGACAAGGTTCTACTCACTGATGACGAATCCGTCGAAAAATTCGAGTCTCTCCATCCGTCCGTATTCACGATAACTCTCGAACGGAAGGACCAAGAATTTTGAAATTTTCAGGGTAGGTTCGAATCTCGAATGCCGCGGTTGAGTTCGTTATTGGGCAAAATTCGACCAGGGGTTCCGTAAATATGGCCGTTCGAAATTTTGTCTTACTGATTACTTCGAAACTACTGATTTGATCGAAATGAAATTTTGCACCCAGATGGAGAATGACGTCTTCAAGCTACATGCAAATTTTGTTCTGATCGCATGACCAGAACCATAGAAACTATAGAAATTTATAGCTTTCGAACGGAAAGGCTTAGGGACTTGAAATTTTCAGGATAGGTGTGGATCTCGAATGTCGCGGTCACGTTTATCAATGAGCGAAATTAGACTAGAGGTTCCGTAAATATGGTCGTCTAAAATTTAGTTTCCTTGGTCATTTCGAAACTACGGATTCGATCGTGACGAAATTTTGTTTTAATGGAGAAACAAAATTGGTCACTTAGCACTGACGTGAAGTCTGGAGTTTCGCCTTGGTTCGGGATTTTTTTGACAGCTGTCAAACATTTCTACAATTGGTTTCTAAAACTGGAAAATGCGAATTAACCTACCAGGTGCATGAACGAGCGCTCGAAAGCTCCTGACTTCACGGCAGTGCTCTTGGCAATTTTTTGTCAGTACTTCCCAGAAATAATGGAAATTACTGACTGACTGAAGTTACTGTGAATGATTTTGAAAATGTTGTTAATAATTAAGACAAAAATTTAACCTATTTTCAAATTCGGCCCTTATGTTTTGGGAACTTCAACTTGAATTTCTCGGCCTAACTTTTCTAATCTTTTTTTTCCGGAAATGCTAACAAAAAATGTCAGTGTATGGCATTTTTGGAAAGGCAATTGAATTAGCTTTGAAACGAGGTGTCACTGAACCCCCCTTCCCATTCTAGATTTTAGGGGTTGCTGTCATCACTCTCACAGGGTTGATACAAATTGATTTCAACTAACCGTATAAAATATCCCCCCACGAACAAAAGTTTACCTATTTCCGCATTTTTTCTGATTTTGCATGGGTGCCGAGAAATTGAGGTTGATTAGTTTTCAAATTGACACACCGTATACACTGGATGTCCCGGAAGTAACTGGTAGAGTAGGATTTGGTGAGTTCAGATTGACAGTAAAAAAATTAATTTCTGGCTTTCCTCAGAAATCTACAGGGTGTTTTTTCCAATTCATGGAAAAACTAGGACTATCATTATTATTCCGATACTCAAAGGCAGGACTCATAATCCCTATTCAACTTGTTCTGGGTGAAAACATACTTTGTATATCGAATTTCGAATTTTTGTTTTACTCTTCGAAAACAACTTGAATGCAGCTTCAATATGTGGTATCATTCAAAGTTGTCACAAATACAAGTTCCCAACCTTACTTAAATCGAATTCTGGGAGACAGAATTGGTGGTTCAGTGATGACAACACCGTACCGGCAATACGGGGGTAGTGGGTTCGAATCCCGCTCGAGGAGGTTCTTATTTCAGAATTCAATCATCTATCTATCATAATCTGTCTGCTTGCCATTAATTATTCCAATTCAATATTTAAATTTTTTTAGATCAGGTGGGTTGGGAGCAGATCCCCTACTCCTAATACACTCGGCCCATTCTATGGAAATTCTTCGTTGAATGAATTCATACAATTCAATAATTTTTTTCCAGCAAAGACGAGCATATTGCGTTCGAGTATTTGGCGGCGAATATGATTGAAATTGCCCGCGTGGAAAGGAAAAATTGAATAGGAAAAAAAATCGAAATCACGCTGTCATCTACAGTACACCCTCTAATTTTATAATTCCGAATAGCGACCTACTGTGCTATATTCAGGAATTCAATCGAAATTTCTTGCGAGGTGCGGGGTGAAAACTCAGAACTGGATTTCTATTGGGACTGACATTGTCTGGATTCATGGGGAATTTACCTTATTTCAAATAACAATAATTACAAAATCATTTGATACCTCAACGACTACGATAACTAACTTATAACATATATCAGATTTCGGAGTTATAGTTCCATACGTTAAAAAATAATTCACTGTAAATTTTTACTTTAACGCCCACTCGTATTTTTCAATTTTCAAATATTATTCATTGAAGTGAGCATTCTAAAATGATTCTTGATAGGTTCCAATGATGGCAAATTGATATTTATGCAGATTTTTCAAATGGGAACAGGAGTGCTGGGTGGATAAGAATCTAAAAAAATTACGAAAAGCACTGCCGTGAAGTCAGGAGCTTTTGAGCGCTCGTACATCCACCTTGTAGGTAGATTCGCATTTTCCAGTTTTAGAAATCAATTGAAGGAATTTTCGACAGCTGTCAAAAAAATTCTCAAACTTAGGCGAAACTCCAGACTTCATGTCAATGCTTCAGCTGACCAATTTTTTTTTCGATAATTCGCCAGAATTTTCTACGGTATCTATGGTCTTGGTGATGCGATCTGTATAAAATTTCGCACGTAGTTTTAATTCATTATTCCTCAGCTAGGTGCAAAATTTCATTCCAATCCAATCAGTAGTTTCGAAACTATCAGGAAGAAAATATTTTGAACGGCCATATTTACGGAACCCCTGGTCTTATTTTGCTCATTGATGAACGTGACCGCGATATTCGCGATCCAAACCCACCCTGGAAATTTCAAGTTCCTAGGCCTTTCCTTTTTTATGGTTTCTATGGTTCTGGTCATGCGATCTGGACAAAATGTTGCTTTGATATATCATTCTCGATTAAAATACAAAATTTCATCTCGATCGGATCCGTAGTTTCGAAATAATCGAGAAAACCAAATTTCAAACGACCGTATTTACGGAACCCCTAGTATAATTCTGCTCATCAATAAACGTGAACGCGAAATTTCAGATCCACACCTATCCTGAAAATTTCAAGTCCCTAGGCCTTGCCGTTCGGAAGTTATGATTTTCTATGGTTTCTATGGTTCTGGTCATGTGATCTGGAGAAATGTAGCTTGAATATATCATTCTCCATTAGTATACGAAACTTTATCACGATCGAATCTGTAGTTTTGAAATTATCAAGAAAACTAAATTTCAAACGACCATATTTACGGAACCCCTAGTATAATTTCGCTCATAGATGAACGTGATCACGACATTCGAGATCCACACCTATCCTGAGAATTTCAAGTCCCTAGGCGTTTCCGTTCAAAAGTTACAATTTTATATGGTTTCTATGGTTGAAGGTGTAACTCTGGTCATGCGATCTGGACAAAATTTCATATATAGCTTGAACACTTCATTTTCCATTGGAGTGCAAAATTTCATCTCGATCAAATCTGTATTTTTCAAGTAATCAGGGAAACAAAACTTTGAATGGCCATATTTACGGAACCCCTGGTGGAATTTGGCCCATTAACGAACTTAACCGAGGCATTCGGAAACTGAAGCCACACTGAGAATTTCAAGTCTCTAGGTTGTTCTGTTCGAGAGTTATCGTGCTTACGGCCGGCCGGACGGACGGACAGACTCGAATTTTCCGACGGATTCGTCATCAGTGAGTCGAACATAGTCGATTGAGACCATTTTCGGCTCAAAATTCGAAATATACAGACATCGTGACGAAATGATATAGCCCTCGTGTAAGTAGTACGAGCGCTCAAAAACGTTAGGAAAATAGTGATTTCAAAGCACGTTTGCTCGTGGAAATGTCAAAAATATAAAGATCGATGATGTCACTCCCAAAAACCATTGAAAAAAATTTGGAAAAAAAAAACGTGGAAATCTGCATGAAAAATAATTTGTCATCATTGAAAACCATAGAGAATCATTCAAGAATGGTTGAATAGGTTGAAAAAAATTTTAACTAGCCTAATCTAACCTGAAGCCGGGACTGAATTCAATTTACCCGTACATGAAATCGGTGTAATAATGATCAACAATCAGACGCTTTGAAATCACTATTTTCCTAACGTTTTGTTAAATTCTCACCCACCCTGCACCTCTGTTCACTCCTTACCTCCTTCAAAAAATCTGCATAAAAACTATTTTGCCATCATTTGAAAACCATTAAGAATCATTCTAGAATTTCAATGAAAAATATTTGAAAATTGAAATTATGATAGATGAGTTGCGTTAGTTACTTACATTCGAATTAACTACACTTACTTCTAATCAAACTGCACACAACAACAACGCGTTTAATTTCCAGATGTAAGTCTGGAATCTGGGTTATCGCCGCGCATAACGTTGCCACGTTGTTAACCTTCATTAAACATGAAAAGTGTAGTACGAATAACCGATATTATAAGATTCTCTTCGAATAATTTCAAGACAGACGTTATTATTGAATTTCAGCGGATCGAAAGGACCTATAGATGTCCTAAAAACACGTGTCGCATATTTTGTGCCCTTTGAAAGCATAAAATATCAATTCATTTTAAGAATTGTTTCAACACTGTCCTAACTTAACCTAAATATTAATTCATTTTGAGAATTGTTTCAACACTGTCCTAACCTAACCTTAATATTGATTCATTTCAAGAATTGTTTCAACACTGTCCTTAAGCTAACCTATATTGATCTTCTGGAATAAGTCATCTCCCCAGATATGATATGATTTCCATTTCTTCCATTATGACTAATAGAACGAATCGACTCCGTATCCGATAGTTTCAAGAATTAGAGTTCGCAATTAATATGTGTTGATAACCACTGTATTATATTCATATCGAGTTCCAATAAGTCTAAATGTAACAAATTTTACGTGGCAACATTGGTACGCCACACGTAGTATTAGCAAGTATTCAGGAAAAGTGTTCTTGAAATACCAATTTTCTTTTTCGATTTTCTCGGAAAATATTAATTTGACAGTGCTCTAATTGGGACTGTAGCATGAGAACATCATAACGAATCCTCAGTCCTCAAGCTGAGATTTTTGGGGAATATTTTGGAGCGGAAATCTATGGACATATTCCGAGCGCATGAAACGGAATGTTGTGAGAGGATATAAACCCCAAGTTTTTGAGAATGTGTGACCCTTCACTAGTTTCTAAATATGCGAACAAACATTCGAACAGCTAATCCTTTCCTTCTTGAATCAGTTCACCGAATCACTTGTACCACAGTTGGGTATTCAATTTTTGATCCAATTTTTTAAGCCCCTCAAATTTTTGAATTTTCAGGAAAGCCGTCGTTATCGAGTTGAGACAAAATCCATTATCTGATCGGATTTGCGAGGGTACAAGTGTCACCGGCAGCGTTGGATAAGTTTCACGGATGCAGGACAATAAAAAGAGCAGCGGAGCAAACGTTTGACCAATAGGAATCGTATATTAAATCAACGAACTGATCATTGTGGTGGTCTCCAATATCCAGAAAACGTTCGAGGAATGGGAAATGTGATCTGATAATAGTAGGGTTCCAGAAACAGTTCGAATACAGGAAGGAAGTAGAGCAGGGGTCATTTCACCGGAACACACTGACTTCAGAAAAGATTGCACCCCGTATTCATTTCCTCAATGGCGATACCTCTCTCGCATCGGATGAATAATCTCTTGGAAATGTTTTGTTTTATCGCCGAATTGGCCGAGGATGTTTGTTCGATTTTCACATGTTGAATTGGGAGCTCATCGAAGTGCCCAGAAACTTTTTCGGTCCAAATAGGAACTTCTATCTCGGCAGTAATTGATTCGAACTCGCATTTCAATTTGGGGGGACGAAATTGAGATCCAAGAGTCCATGAATGAGTGCTATGTTGATGGAATTTCACATTTATTACAACCTCATTTACACTTAATGTATGTAAGACATACGCTGGATACTAGTTGGTAACATAATTTATTTCGAATAAGTCTATCATTCACTCAATTTCAAGGACTGTTGGATTCCCATCTACCTGACAGGTATAATATCAAGTTTCCACGATCATTCAGGCAAGTTATATTAGGTTGATGGTTAAGTTATGGCGTATTCTCCAGACCTCATGCATGCAGCTTCACCATCATCTTGACAAGTCAGAGGCAATAAGGAAATAGAATGGTTGAATCCATCGTGAATATAATTAAGGTGATTTGTAGGCTCTTGGGGAATATGAAACATGCTATCTTACCGTGAAAAGTTTTTTATAGCTGGATATGGGGCGAAGATTGAATTCGGCAATATGAAAAGCGGATAATTCGTCTGGAAATTCAGCCATAACTTTCCCATGAACCTTAATAATCATTGCGAAGTGGTTCACATTTCTATTTTCCCTTTCAAATTCAATGTTCATTCTATATCCGAACCAAGTGGAATTCGTTATTATCAATTAAAAATCGATACTCATTGAAGGGTTCGAAAAATATTGCTTTCGACTAGACTAATTTTCTGGAAGGATAATACAGGCCAACAGACATTTTGTTGCTTTTTCTCATTGATTTCGATTTGCTGATTCCAAAAATCGTTGTGCCGTATCAGTTCCCAAAAAGGAAGTGATTTCTTATTAGTTTTAATCCCAAACAGTGAGTAATATTCGAAATAATGAACGTAACCAATGCAATATTGAAAACAGTAAATTTCTTCATGGGTTCTTGAAGAACTGTTGTTCAAATGATGTTTTGGAAGCTACGTTAACTTGACTTTTGTTCCTGAGATGAGTAAATTGTTTTCGTTCTGTCGAGATGCAAGTAGCTCAGAGAATTCTTTAGAGAGACCAAGGTCTTATGTGGTCATCGAGTTCTTTCTGGTCAAAATGTTGAGGACTCGGGGAAGAACCAACGTGATCACTCTCATATTCCTCATCTGCACCACATGTTTCACATGCCACTTGGGGGATTTTCTCTTTCCAACCATTCTTTGGGGTAAGTGTTCCATACAAGCCTCACATAGAATATAATGAGCCTACTTTTTATCTTGGTCCCCAAGTCTTACACCAAAGTAAGCTAGATAGGTTTTTTTTACGAAGTCGGAAATGGGTTTTCCGTAAACTTCTTGAGTGTACTCACCACAAACATAGCAAAACACATCAGGGTGATTGACACAACGCCCTATACTTGAGGCCATTCCACAAAAGCAAAATACACAATAAACCCAAGGTATTTTTCAGGAAAAACCATGGTGAGGACAGAGAGAGAGTAGTTATAAAGTTTTAGTTAGGTGGGGGTTACATTTCACGGTGATCTCAAGGTCTATTTTGCCCCCCATCAGAGCTGTTCTCGCAAATGCGCTTCTACAGCTCGTCCTCCAGCTCCAGGGCTCCAATGAACTCCAGGATCTGAGATGGCTTCAAGGAGGTTGAATCCTCGTTCCTCCTGTAATACTCTCGTCCGAGACATTCTTTTCGCTGGTTTGCAATGGCGAGGCATTCTGTAACCAGGCGAACAGGAGTTTCCTCCACTTCCCCCCATCTATGCTCGCCAGTTTCTGTTAAGCCCATTCTCATAATATGCTTTCTAAAGCGACAATGTCCTGTGAGAAAGATAGTGAGGAGGCGTTACTTATTCTTACTGACATTCAAATACTTTTTGGATCTTGCACGTTCAAAGTTCCGAAGGAACTTTTTGTAGTGATCCATTCCTGGAAGATTCCTCCAGAGGGCTTCTCTTTCAGTCTCCTCCTTCTCCAAAAACTCTTTCGTATAGGTGCATTTGCCTAAGCCACAGAAAGGTTCTGGACCAGTAAGTGGCGTTTGTGCTCCCTTTGGCCTCTTCGTTTCCTTTGATTCCTGAGTGACCAAGAACCAAGAATGAAGAGATCTTGTTGTTCTTGCTTACTTCATAAAGTTTCCTCTGGCAGTCCCATATCAGTTTTGGGTCGATAATACAGTAGTTCAGTGCTTTGATAGCAGCTTGACTATCAGAATGGATCACAATGTCACACCCTTGATAGTTTTATTCCAGGTTCATATCTATGCATATTTTGATTGCAAGTATTTCTGCCTGGAAGGTTTCTTTTCCTAGTAAATGGAATTACTGTGGTCTTGGTTTGGTTGATGTTGAGCTCCACTGACAAGCACCACTGCTCAATTATTTTGAGGCCCCTGTGATAACGCCGTCTTCTTTTCTCTTTCTTCTTCTTCAACATAACCGAAATCAAGACGTGATGATAACGAACATTGAGGAAGAAAAGTAAACCTGTCAACAAATAAGGTAGGTTGGTACTCATCACCAACATGTTTCTTGGATATTTCACTATTTGGGCAAAAATTTCATGAATCATTAGTAGAATACCTTCCTTCGATCCACTTTGTTTCTTGTAACTCATGAATTCAATTGATTGAACCAAATGGAACTAATTTTTTACTGAATTTAAACGTATCCACCTACCCAATGTCAGGTTTCAGTTTACTACTAAATTCAGGTCAGAAGTGCTGTATATTGGAAATAAGAGCTGATAAGAAGAAAAGGTTCCAATTTTTGGAATCAGCAGGTGGAAAACCTATACAGTTGCAATTTTCCGGCATCAAATGGAAACGAAAAATCTGTTGGCCTGTGTGATTGATCAATTTTTACTTCAAATTCGTTCATTTTAATTCTGTCGGACTTTTCACCTAAATTATTTTCTCCCCATGTCCCTCATCGACGTGATTAAGTATTATATTGAGCCAGTGTGAACATGTGAGAACGTTCATATTCCCAACCAATTCTGAAGCGAGAAAACAAGAACGCTGGAACGAAAATATGGAAAGAGATCGAAAATTGTGCATATCTATCTAGAGCCAGTGTCGAAAGGATTTAAGGAACGCATATATCAGTAGCGTACTCACCCACACATGGATTGTGGTTGACCATGGAAAATATCCGATCGCACCTCTTTTTCATATGGTTATTCGGACAAATGCACCCGAACATCGGCGATCGTCGTAAATTGGTCCAAGCCTCATGGCACGAATCTCTGGAAAAGATAAGGCAGTTTTGTAGGTTCAATTGAGGGCGATAAGAGTTCGCCCTGTTAACTCCCCCTCAGCCATGATATATTACCTTGATTTTAGCATTGTTTTAACGATTCTATTTAGCCTCGTGAACGGAAGGAAATACAAGGTATTTTTAGTTTTCATCAATATGATTCTTGTTACGAACCTACAATAGAATTTTTCAATAATTTATTAATTCCAAATTGGGTGTAGACTGAGAGAAAAGCGAGGAGTAACTCCCAGAATACTGTAAGAAAAATCGAATGTTATATCTCCTAAGTCTTGAAATATGTCCATCATTTTGTAATAATAATAACCTTTCATCATTTGAACGTGCTTTCAATGGAGTCATTGATGTTTCGACGTTGAACAGGAAAATTTAATTAGTGACTGCATTAAGGGTGATACATCAAATACATATTCGGCATGTAACAAGAGTGATTGATAAGGCTGCAATTCGTTGGGCCTTACGTAGTATCCTCATTATTTTGGTATTTACATCATTTCGTACGGAGAATTTTAACTATGAGATGTCTATATTTTTTCGATATGATTATAAATGTAATCACATTTTGCTCCACAAAAGTAGAGGAAGTTCAGAAATTTTTTGACTTCAAAAAGTGGAGGCCATACTCTGTACTGAAATTCATTCCTACAATTTTTTGAGTGAACTGATTTAGTACTACAAGAGAATAATAAGAAATTTAAAGAAATGAAAGATGATTCAAAAAGAATAAATCAAGACTTGAAAAATTATTCAAAAAGAATGAATCAAGAGATCAATAATAAATTGGACGAAATAAAAGATGATTAAAAAAAAATTAAACAAGATATGAATGAAAAATTCGAAAAAATGGAAGAAATTTCAAATAGATTGGAGATAAAACAGAAGAAAGTTCAAGGGAGTTGAAAAAAATTAGAGATAGAATTGATATGTGGGAAACAGACATGAGAAGAAAATTGAAGAAGAAATGATTGATTTTGAGGAAGATAAAGAACTAACAGTAATAATAAAAATGCAGAAGAAAATATTTATGAATTCATACGAGCCATAATAATTAATGTCGCCCAACGTGAGGCTTGAATGAGGTGTTTGGCTTGGATAAGGCGAATAATTCGAGTTCATTTTTCATTAACATACATAATTTTTTTTTTAATATTAGCATTATCTATTTCAAACTGAAAACAGGGATTAAAACTTTGTTAGAGAAAAAAATTGATGAATTAGATAAGGCACAAGGAATTGGAGACGAACAAGACCAAACAGAATCAAATGTGTTAATAAATTCATAAATGGAGATGAATAAGAAATTTAAATGAATGAAAGATGATTCAAAAAAAATAAATCAAGAAATGAAAGATGATTCAAAATGAATGAATCAAGAAATGAAAGAGGATTTAAAAAGAATGAATCAAGACTTGAAAGATTATTCAAAAAGAATGAATCAAGAGATGAATAATGAATTGGACGAAATAAGAGATGATTAAAAAAAAATTAAACAACATATGGATGAAAAATTCGAAAAAATGGAAGAAATTTCAGATAGATTGGAGATAAAAATAGAAAAAAGTTCGAGGGAGTTGAAAAAAATTAGAGATAGAATTGATATGAGGGAAAAAAGACATGAGAAGGAAATTGAAGAAAAAATAATTGATTTTGAAAAAGGTAAAGAACTTACAGTAATAATAAAAAATGCAGAAGAAAATATTTATGAATTCATACGAGCCATAATAATTAATATCGCCCAACGTGGGGCTTGAATAAGGTGTTTGGCTTGGATAAGGCGCATAATTTGAGTTTATTTTTCATCAACATACATAATTTTTTTTTGAATATTAGCATTATCTATTTCAAACTGGAAACAGGGATTAAAACTTTGTTAGGGGAGAAAATTGATGAGGTAGATGAGGCACAAGGAATTGGAGAAGAACAAGACAAAACAGAATCAAATGTGTTAATTAATTTATAAATGGAGATGAATAAGAAATATGAAGAAATGGAAGATGATTCAAAAAGAATGAATCAAGAAATGAAAGATGACTCAAAAAGAATGAATCAAGAAATGAAAGATGACTCAAAAAGAATGCATCAAGAAATGAAAGATTATTCAAAAAGAATGAATCAAGAGATGAATAATAAATTGGACGAAATAAAAGATAATAAAAAAAAAACAAGATATGAATGAAAAATTCGAAAAAATGGAAGAAATTTCAGATAGATTGGAGATAAAAATAGAAAAAAGTTCAAGGGAGTTGAAAAAAATTAGAGATAGAATTGATATGAGGGAAAACAGACATGAGAAGGAAATTGAAGAAAAAATGATTGATTTTGAGAAAGATAAAGAACTTACAGTAATAATAAAAAATGCAGAAGAAAATATTTATGAATTCATACGAGCCATATTCATTAATGTCGCCCAACGTGGGGCTTGAATAAGGTGTTTGGTTTGGATAAGGCGCATAATTTGAGTTTATTTTTCATCAACATACATAATTTTTTTTTGAATTTTAGCATTATCTATTTCAAACTGGAAACAGGGATTAAAACTTTGTTAGGGGAGAAAATTGATGAAGTAGATGAGGCACAAGGAATTGGAGAAGAACAAGACAAAACATAATCAAATGTGTTAATCAATTTATAAATGGAGATGAATAAGAAATTTGAAGAAATGAAAGATGATTAAAAAAGAATGAATCAAGAAATGAAAGATGACTCAAAAAGAATGCATCAAGAAATGAAAGATGACTCAAAAAGAATGCATCAAGAAATTAAAGATTATTCAAAAAGAATGAATCAAGAGATGAATAATAAATTGGACGAAATAAAAGATAATAAAAAAAAAAACAAGATATGAATGAAAAATTCGAAAAAATGGAAGAAATTTCAGATAGATTGGAGATAAAAATAGAGAAAAGTTCAAGGGAGTTGAAAAAAATTAGAGATAGAATTGATATAAGGGAAAAAAGACATGAGAAGGAAATTGAAGAAAAAATAATTGATTTTGAGAAAGGTAAAGAACTTACAGTAATAATAAAAAATGCAGAAGAAAATATTTATGAATTCATACGAGCCATAATAATTAATATCGCCCAACGTGGGGCTTGAATAAGGTGTTTGGCTTGGATAAGGCGCATAATTTGAGTTTATTTTTCATCAACATACATAATTTTTTTTTGAATATTAGCATTATCTATTTCAAACTGGAAACAGGGATTAAAACTTTGTTAGGGGAGAAAATTGATGAGGTAGATGAGCCACAAGGAATTGGAGAAGAACAAGACAAAACAGAATCAAATGTGTTAATCAATTTATAAATGGAGATGAATAAGAAATATGAAGAAATGGAAGATGATTCAAAAAGAATGAATCAAGAAATGAAAGATGATTCAAAAAGAATGAATCAAGACATGAGAGATTATTTGAGATTGAAGGAAAAATCATTGATTTTCAGAAAGATAAAGAACTTACAGTAATAATAAAAAATGCAGAAGAAAATATAAAATTAAAAAAAATTAATATGCACAAATCACAGGATCTATCATCTGAGAAAGGAGGCAAAAATGCTTCTAATTTCAAGGATATACTCAAATTTCAAAATAGACAATTGAAAGGAATTCATAAAATGCTATATTAGCCCAAAGGAAAAAATTAAAAATTTCAGCCATCTGAGGAAGACTGTCCAGTTACTAAGTTAAGACGAAGAGGTGTCAAACACAAGAAGGCAAAGTCTGATGACAGCGAAGAAGATGTGGTTACCCTAATTTATGATGAAAGTAATGACGAAAAAAAAAATTAGAGGAAATATGTGGAGTTCGAAAGAAAAATTTTGCAAACATTTTTCCATCTCAGAACCCTCCTCGGCGACAGAGTTTCAGGAAAATCAATCTGAATATTGAACAAAATTCCTAAGAATTGTTATTGGATTTAAATTATTTTCAAAATCGAAATGTTCTTGAATTTTCACATACGAGCCATAACAATAAATACACGTATCAGATACATAAACCTTGAAGTAATGAAACACCTTGATGAGAACCATGTTCAGCGCAGAGAGAACGAGGAAATATAAGCTAATCGTCACCCCTTAGAGAAAAATTGTCGGCATACCGTAGGAACGAATATCCAGCATGATAAATCATCCCCGAGAAGGAAAGAAGTGAAGAGCAGGGGGGCCATGAAAGGTTTCCCATCGTCTAGGATCACCAAGACAAATCTCTCATGAATAAACCAATACCGTAAGGTCAGTTTACATCGTTGTTCCCATGTTCTCCTCATTTCGCCCTTGTCTGGGATCGATGCCTCATGAATGGTCAAACGGGATTTTTTCTCCTGAACGATTCGTTTTCAACGGGATTAACGCTCCCAGTCGATATGACAGTGGAGGATGAAGAGATTATCGAAATGGAGTACATCGGGGATTGAAGCGAACGGCCAAGGTGGACGAGGAATCTTTGATGAATCAGTTCGACGAGATTCGTGTTGGTATCTTGAAAGAGCGGAATTTGGAATCAAACTGGAATTATTGGGATCGAGAAGTGAAACATTCAGTTGAAGCTTCTTTGGGTAGCGAAATGGCGAATGCGCTATCAATTTTTGGGATTAATATTTTCTGACGTTGTTCAGTTTATTGAACCGATATTATTCAAAATTTGAAAGGAATTTATTTCGTTTGATGATATCTTCTGTTTCTATCAATCATATGAAACCATTGTATGTCCAAGAAAAAAGAATCTTCCTCGAACTTTCTTGTATTTCTTCTGAGAAAAACTAATTAAAAACAGTAACTAAGCCTGTTTCTGAACTAAAAAACATTCAAGAATCGATAAATCATGGAAATGAAACTTTCAGTTGAAGCTTTTTTGGGTTGCAAAATGGCGAATGCGCCATCAATTTCTGACATTGTTCAGTTTATTTAATTGATATTGTTCTTAATTTGAATGGAATTCATTTTGTTCGAAGATATCTTCTGATTCTATTAATCATATGAAACCATTGTATGTCCAAGGAAAAAGAATCTTCCTCGAACTTTCTTGTATCTCCCTCTGTTCTGACAAAAACGAATCAAAACTTGTAACTAAGCCTTTCTCTGAACTAGGAATGATTTGAGAATAGATGAAGCATACCTGTCCTCCATTCTACATTTGTTATCTCTCACTTTGCAGTTCGTTTTGAAATCTTCGTACAATTTTATACATTTGCGCTCTTGTTGACAAACCGACAAGGCATGATTGCACGTGGGTAGGGCATCTACTGGGTATGGATCTTTCTCTGAAAAAAAAAAAACAATATTGAAAGATAGGAAAAGAACTCATTTTCTATAAAACAATTGACATATTGCATTCACGAATAAATGTTGAAGTAAGTAACAAGAATATTGATTCTCCTTTCTTCTAAGCCATCGAACATTTTCGGTTATTCCACCTACTACAATCCCAATTTAACATGAACGTGTCTTTCAGTTTATGTCATCTTCGAGGAAGGACCCATTGTAAGTTACACGGTATAGGAACCCACTTGAAGTTGATGGATTCTCGTTGAACTGTAGAACACCGTACGGATCAGATGAACTCCCGACATAATTGTTCGCTCCGAAGTCCTCTCCACATCGCTTCCGAAGGTCTAATCGCAACAAGCCATAAAGTAATCGAACAAGTTGAAATAGAAAGAAGTTGGCAGTAAAAGTTGAAGAGTTTCCCGAGAAAACAAACTTGGGGCCGACCTGTGCAAACAAGGGAACATACACACCTACAACAATCTATTTGAATGCAACTGGTCATTTTATTTATGTGTATACACATGGGTGTGCTGGACTTTTATTCAGAAGGCTTGATTGATCGATATCCATCAAATAATGGGATATTATGCATTTTGTTTGTGAAGTATCGAAGTGAAGACTATTGGGTTTCTTCTAGAATTAATTGGAATTTTTGATTCGTCGAGACCCTGGAGTATTCCATGGTTAGGCTCCCACTAGAGTGTTTTTCAGGCAGAAATACTTGCAATCAAAAGATGCATAGATATAAACCTGAAAAAAATTATCAAGGGTGTGACATTGTTATCCATTCTGATAGTCAAGCTGCTATCAAAGCACTGAATTCCTGTATCATAGACTCAAAGCTGATATGGGAGTACCGGAGGAACCTTAATGACATAGGCAAGAACAACAAGGTCTCTTAAGTCTGGGTTCCTCGTCACTCAGGAATGAAAGGAAACGAAGAGGTCAATACACTTGCCAGAAGAGGAGCACAAACGCCCCTTACTAGCCCAGAACCTTCCTGTGGCATAGGCAAATTCACCTATAAAAAAAGTTTTTGGAAAAGGAAGAGGCTGAAAGAGGAGCACCCTGGAGGAATCTTCCAGGAATGGATCACTCCAAAAAGTTCTTTCGGAACTTTGAAAGTGCAAGGATCCAAAAAGTATTTGGATCTGAGTAAGAATAAGTTACACCTCCTCACTGGCTTCATCACAGGACACTGTCGCCTAAGAAAGCATATGATGAGAATGGGCTTGACAAAAACTGATGAGGAGGAACGAGGATTTAACCTTCTTCAACCCCTCTCAGATACTGAAGTTCATTGGAGCTCTGGAGCTGGAGGTCGAGCTGTAGGAAGCATTTGCGAAAACAGCCCTGATGGGGGGCACAATATACCTTGAGGTCGCAGTGAAATGTAACCCTCTTACCTAACTATAACTATTCATGGTTTTGTCATTTACCTACTTCAAGAAGCTTTACAAGAAGCAAGACGCTTTACGGCACATTCCAGGAAACCGTGCGAATAGTGCTAGTAGTATAAGCTCCCACCATCAACTTTTAATCAACTCACATTTTCTATATTCTGAATTGTAGATCTGATAATCATTAATCTTATAGTTGTGATTATTATTTCGGAAGGAAAAAATAAAGTTTTTTTTTTAAAACGTTCTTTTGGAACAAAAAACCAAATTATATGGTAATTAGAATTAGTATATACATCTCGTTCATTCCTCAAGGTTCATCGTGGTCTATGCGTATGGGATACAGGACCATTCTAACATAGTTTTTCACATAACAAAACTGGGTATTTGACAAGGGGAAGCTTATAACGGTCCTTGCAAAATTAGCTTTAATTCATTCTATCAATCTGCATAATGGATTTCGGCTGTCGTTTGAATTCTGAAATGGATTAATTGGACGCTTTCCTGGATTTCTCTCAATATGAATTCGTATACATAGTGTACCAATGATTAATAGTGGAACAGTTTGACGCTGTCTTCATTTTGATATACGCTGTATCGTTATGGAGCAAGTTAGTGACTTCAGCGCGACCCGAAAGTTCATAGATAGGAGATTTTTTGAATAATTTTTTTTTAGAAGAATTACTCAATTTGGAAACTACATCGAGCTGTATATGACGAAAATGTCTCCCACACACAAATTTTCCAGGATATACAATAGGAATTCGGTTACTTCCACAGGAAATTCCCTCTATACAGGGTGTTCCTCAATTGGAAGTACAAATAAAAAGGGGGGATTCCTTGAGTAATTTTAAGAATAAAAAGTCCCATAAACATGGGTTCGCAAACGTTCCGTTTTCGAGATACAGGGTGTTGAAGTTTTTTTCTCATAGTATCTACACTTCACAACAAAGCTGCTTTCTACATTTCTTCAAATCAACAGTGGCTCACCCAAAAAAAGTTCTGGAGGAAAACAGGGGACAGTGATTCAGAAAAAATATCACCCTGTAGATTGGTATCGAAATTTCAGTTCAATATCTAGTTAAGTGTATATAATATGAGGAAAAAACTCGAAAAAAATTCAAACTTCAACGAAAACGAAACGTTTGCGAACCCATGTTTATGAGACTTTTTTTCTTAAAATTACCGAGGGAATCACCCCTCTTCGTTTGTACCCCCAATTAAGGAACACCCTGTATAAGCGACAAAGGTGACAAGGTGACAATTCCGGTTGTTTGATTCCTCTAGGAAATAACAAGTTTTACATTAGTTGATGCAACCAAACTGCAGTTTGTCATTTCAACAAGAAAATAATACTGTGACGAAAACCGAAATATGCGTGACTATTCACAGGAATTTCCTGTTTCAAAAACAAACAAGATAGTTGTATTCCAAGCTTCAAACTTCAGTTTCTACAAGAATTTATAGTTATGAATACCAAACTAAAACAGGAATTACTTTACAGAACTACTGTAGTATCGATTTCACAGGAATATTCCGTTGAATTGAAGAACTATCGTTCAAATACAACAGTACTAGTTAGTTGTATTCGAAGCTTATAACCTGAGATTTCACACGAATTTTCTGTAGTAATGCATTCTGAAGATGAAGAGTGACTTCGTGAATAGGTGTCTGAAATGGGGAGACTGTATATCATATTGAATTCATTATAGAGTATCTTTACATAATTCTAACGAATTAGAGAGACATTCGTTGGAAACGAGTAATGAGAGACTGCATAATATATGAAGAAATATTTTTTTCCTGATTCCGGACTTATATCAGCGAATTTGATTACAGAATTACCGGCTACAAATGCTCACACCTTTTCTTTCGCTTTTCAATCCTTTGGGTAGTATCTTTTGAGTTTTGTCTATTCGGTGGCGCTCTCGGTTAAGCGGTACGGTAAATGTTGGGCAGTCGATGCAGATCGCTATATATCTAATCTTTCTTTCTTTCTCTGATCTGATCTTACCTGTCTCTAACCTCTGTTTTCCTGTTAAACCCCTATTTTTCTGTTCCTTCCTACACTTTGTTTCTTAATCATATACTACCCTCTCTTCTTTTTTTTTTGTATTTCCTAGGAAAACTTATTCAAGAGTTAGTATCAGTCTCAGATCGAAAATATTCATTTCTAGGTAAGAAGGCAAAAAAATGCTGAAAACACGCAATATGCTAAACTCGAATTTTATATGCTGACTGAGACAAAAATATGCTAGCATTGAAAATGCCAAATCGGCAACAGTGCGTTCGATATCATCGAGATGATTATCGAATCGCTGTTCCAACATGTTCGTTCCTTCGTCGGAAACCGATATTTTATTCCAAACAACTTCAACCATATGGTACAAAATGGATTAAAGAACTGTTAGCTGAACCAGATTTATTTCGGTAGAGTAATCTGAATTCCTGTGAGAAATACGTCATATTCCGGTTCAATTCAATGTGTCCATACTGTGTGTCGTACAAATATTGTTGGGTTCTACTTAGAAAATTATTACATTTTACTAAATATTCTTGTAACATTTGCGGAAATATTTCCTTTGAAATAAAAGTACCTGATCACTGCTATACTTACCGTATTTTCTGTTCATAGGACTGAAGTTACTCAAACCTGAATCGGCATGTCAGATTGCAAGTACAGATTGTTCTCAGAACGGTCTTTTTTGTTGTAATGACAATAGTTTAGTTTAAACAACAGGAATTCATTCAACCGGAAATTCTCGTGATTCTTGCAGGTATATGAAATTTCATCATGGAATTCTATCGAAAGGAATATCGAATATTTTTAATTATGGATTTGGATGATATTTTTTGAGACTGATAGTTCGAAGTTATAACCTTGAAAGTCCATAACAGCATCTCGAAAATATAATTTTATACGCCCTTATCTATCGTAAGTACTAAATTGTGGTGCTCCATCTCAATTTGTTAAATCCAGGAGCCATGAAAACTTTCCGAAGGAAAAAGTGACGGGAACAATATAAAGAAGAGATGGGAGATAAGGATCTATAATGGGAATAATTGTGAGGAATGGGAGCTGTCCCACTCGTACTTAGCGAAGGAATTGAGACCCCGTAATCGATTGCTTGGAACCTTCATATTTCAAAGCAAAAATGGAACGTGACATAAAGATTCTGTAGTTCAACAAGCGTGAACTGAAAAAAACGAATCCCGAGAATTTCCGGTCGACTGAATTCATGTTGTCTGAACGCAACTATTGTTATCGCAACAAGAAAATACCGTTTTGAGAACAATCTATACTTGCAATCTAACATGCCGATTCCGGTCAAAATGACTTGAGTCCTATGAACACGAAAAACGGTGAGTATAGCAGTGATCAGGTACTTTCATTTTAAAAGGAATGAAGGAATATTTTCGTAAATGTTACAGGAATATCTAGTAAAATATGATAATTTTGTTTGAGTTAACAGTATTTCAATCCATGTTGTACTACATGGTTGAAATTGTTTGGAATGAAATATCGGTTTCCGACGAAGGAACGAATATGGTGAAACAGCCATTCGATAAGCATATCGATGATATCGAACGCACTGTTGCCGCTTTGGCATTTTCAACGCCCAAATCTAGCATATTCTAGTCTCTCTATAACATAGTGTAGGAAGGAACAGGAACATAGTTGTTTAACAGCAGAACAGAGGTTGAAGGCAGGTTAGATCAGATCAGAGGAAGAAAGAAAGATAAGATCTGTAGCGATCTTCACCGACGGCCCAACATTTACTGTACCGCACAACAGAGGGCTTCACCAAATAGACAAAACTTAAAAGATACTACCCAAAGAATTGAAAAGCGACAGAAAAGGTGTGAGCATTTGTAAACAGTAATTGTGCGATCAAATTTTCTAATATGAGTCCGGAATCAGGAAAAAAAATTCCTTTATGTTTATTACGGAGTCTCTCATTACTAGTTATCGACGAATGTCTCTCTAATTTGTCGGAATAATGTAAAGATACTCTATAATGAATATAAATAATATAAATTCTTCCCATTCCATACACCTATTCACGAGGTCACTCTTTATCCTTAGATATAATGCATTAGTACAGAAAATTCCTGTTGAATCTCAGTTAATAAGCTTCGACTATAATTAACTTGTACTGTTATTTATAAACGATTGTTCTTTAATCCAACGTGAAAATTCTGTTGAATCGATACAACAGTTCCGTTATAAGTGAAATTATTCCTGTTTTGGTTTAGTGGTCAACTATCTAGTTTGTTTATTTAACAGGAAATGCCTGTAAATAGCCACGCATATTCCGGTTTTTATCACAGTATCATTTTCCTGTTGAAATGACAAACTGACAAATATTCCTGCTGTCTCTTATATAGGGGGAATTCCCTGTAGAAGTAACCGAATTCCTGTTCTATATCCTGGATAATTTTTTTGAGTGTATATCAATACGGGTTGAATGCAGAATAATTTCAAAAGAACCCATTACAAATATTTGAGAAGAAAACACTTGATTCAATGGTCCCACCCAGGGGTAGAAAATTGAATTTCATTTTCATATTCAACGTTCGAGAATGAAATAAATATTTTCATCATCGAAAACTTCACTGGTCTTCTTCAAATGATTGAGTTTCCAAGTTTAACCGTCAATTATTTAGCAGCAAATCGACAACAATTTCTGGCTGCATGTCCGCTTTGCCACAAAAAACAGTTTCGAAACCAATCGATGAACTGACGAAGCACGAAATAGGACACTGGCCTATAAATTCGTCATGAATAAAGTTCGAACGGTTATCCTTGTAGCTAATTTTTCGTGAGGAATTCTCGCTCCATCCAAACATAAAAGTTTGAAGGGTAGTTTATGTTGGATCATTCAATGAAGTACCCCATAGTTCTCAAGCCACTTCTATTTTTAGTTAGGTATACCAGTTGGAATTTTCAGAATGTTGTAACAGTTTCGAGAGGGATCGAGAAATGAATAACTGAAAAAAAAACATTTTCGTACATGAAATCTGTGTGTGGAAAACAAGTTCAATATCAGGCGGTCAGGAGAATATTTTTGAGGGTATTTCTGCCCCCTCAGTTTCAATGAGAATCAAAACGAGAGGAACGTGATTGTTCAGACATTCGGGAGAATTTCAAATTTGAAACGTTATCCGGTAGAAAATAAATTGAAAAAGACCCGAGTGAAAAAGTGGCACCGCTTGGATTCTTCTTCCACACGAGCCGTAGTTTTCGCGATGTACGGGTTCATTTACATCCACGCGGGTTCCCAATTCTAACCACCTATATGTGGCCTGCCTTCCATCTATTAGATTTGCACCTTCAAAGTGGGTTCACGCCAATATGAGAGTGTTCAATTTCAGCGTCTTTTGATACATCTTCGAGCACCATACACCGCCATAGACCTGTGGAAGACTGAACCCGCGAAATACATGCATAAAATATTAGGGGTGAATTACCGTCTAGACTTCATTGGTGATTCGCAATAACCTGCACCATAAAACCGTGTCGGTAGATTTCTGATTGAGTGAACCTTTGAGGAGCGGCACGAGCCGGGGCTGCATCTCGAACTTAATTCAACTCGTAAAATTCACACATCCCGCATAAATCGATAGTTCCATCCGAAAACCCATGGAGATCCTAACTGTTCGTGATGGGTTGACTCTGAAGAATTGGAGGCAACCTTCGGAGGTTTGTGCGAAAAATCGCATTCAAAACACCGCTAAATTCAAGTGTTGTATCCTATTTGCTTCATGTCGAAAGATACCTATCGGTGAAATTATTCCGTTATTCGAATCGCCCTAAAAAAGCGTCAAATAATGAGGGATTGAATGATCGAATCACGCGAATCCGTCGTTTCCAACGAAAATAATCCAGGTGGAAGTAATTATCAAATAAATGGAATAAATTGATACATTTTCCAAGCTTGTCAAAGGTCAAGTGACCATTGATTCATTTTTCTTCATTTTACTTTCAAGGTGACAACTTTCCCTAATGAAAAAAATTGTTTTACTCAGAGAGGTGTATGTTTTCACTATAAAAAATGGAGCGAAATATTAATTACTCGTCTCTTTTCTTTATCATCGGATAAGCGAGAGTTTTCATTAACATTTCTGATTAATTGAAGGAACACTTCATTTCAACTGTCAGAGTAATTTTGCTTCATTTAGCTAGTTTTTCCTGCATATTAAATTGTGAAAATAAATGGAAATTCATTATATGACCGTAGGATTTGGGCATCTGTGTGTCTGTGGTAATCAATAAGAAAAAATTACGAAAAGTCAGGAGCTTTTGGGCGCTCGTACATCCACCTTGTAGGTAGATTCGCATTTTCCAGTTTTAGAAATCAATTGAAGGAATTTTCGAAAGCTGTCAAAAATATTCTGGAAGTTAGGCGAAACTCCAGACTTCATGTCAGTGCTTCAGCTGATCAATTTTTTTTCGATAATTCGCTAGAATTTTCTACAGTATCTATTGTCTTGGTGATGCGATCTGGACAAAATTTTGCACGCAAAATTTGCATTATGCCTCAGCTAGGTGCATAATTTCATTCCAATCCGATCAGAAGTTTCGAAACTATCAGGAAAAAAATATTTTGAACGGCCATATTTACGGAACCCCTAGTCTAATTTTGCTCATTGATGAACGTGACCGCGATATTGGCGATCCAAACCCACCCTGAAAATTTCAAGTTCCTAGGCCTTTCCGTTCAAAAGTTACAATTTTCTATGGTTTCTATGGTTCTGGTCATGCGATCTCGACAAAATATTGTTTCAATATAACATTCTCGATTAAAATACAAGATTTCATCTCGATCGAATCCGTAGTTTCGAAATGATCGACAAACCAAAATTTCAAACGACCGTATTTACGGAACCCCTAGTATAATTCTGCTCATTGATAAACGTGAACGCGACATTTCAGATCCACACCTATCCTGAAAATTTCAAGTCCCTAGGCCTTTCCATTCGAAAGTTATGATTTTCTATGGTTCTGGTCATGTGATCTGGAGAAATGTAGCTTGAATATATCAGTCTCCATAAGTATACAGAATTTCGTCACGATCGAATCTGTGGTTTTGAAATTATGAAGAAAACTTAATTTCAAACGACCATATTTACGGAACCCCTAGTATGATTTTGCTCGTAGGTGAACGTGATCACGACATTCGAGATCCACACCTATCCTGAAAATTTCAAGTCCCTAGGCGTTTCCGGTCAAAAGTTACAATTTTCTATGGTTTCTATGTTTCTGGTCATGCGATCTGGACAAAATTTCACATGTAGCTTGAACACCTCATTCTCCATTTGAGTGCAAAAAAATCTCGATCAAATCTGTAGTTTTCAAGTAATCAGGGGAACAAAACTTTGAACGGCCATATTTACGGAACCCTTAGTGGAATTTGGACCATTAACGAACTTAACCGAGGCATTCGGGAACTGAACCCACACTGAATATTTCAAGTCTCTAGGTAGATCCGTTCGAGAGTTATCGTGCTTACGGACGGACGGCCGGACGGACAGAGTCGAATTTTTCGACGGATACGTCATCAGTGAGTCGAACATAGTCGATTGAGCCATTCTCGGCTCAAAATTCGAAAATACAGACATCGTGACGAAATGATATAGCCCTCGTGTAAGTAGTACGAGCGCTCCAAAAAGCACTGCGTGAAGTCAGGAGCTTTCGAGCGCTCGTTTATCCACCTTGTAGGTAGATTAGTATTTTCCAGTTTCAGAAACCAATTGAAGAAATTTTTTACAGCTGTCAAGCTCTTTATCAATTATGCCGAATCAGCTCTGACAGAAATATATGGATTTTTATTGAATCATTCGTTGGAATTTTGAATGGTTCTTGTTATGCGATCTGAAAGAAATGTAGCTTGAATAAATCATTCTCCATTGAAATACAAAATTTTGTCACAATCGAATTCGTAGTTTTGAAATTATCAAGAAAACTAAAATTCAAACGACCATATTTACGAAACCCCTAATCGAATTTCGCCCAATAACGAATTTAACCGAGGCATTCGAGACTTGAAACTATCCTGAAAATTTCAAGTTTCTAGGTCGTTCCGTTCGGTAGAAATCGTGTATACGGAAGGACAGCCGAACAGACAGCCTCAAATTAGTTCGAATACATTATTCTCCATCTAAGTGCAAAATTTCATTCCAATCCAATCAGTATTTTAGAAATAATCAAGAAAAAAAAATATTTCGAACGGCCATATTTACGGAACCCCTGGTCTCATTTTGCTCATTGATAAACTTGACTGCGACATTCGAGATCCAAACCTACCCTGGAAATCTCAAGTCCCTAGGCCTTTCCGTTCGAAAGTTATAATTTTCTATGGTTCTGGTTATGCGATCTGGACAAAATTTACGGAACCCCTGGTAGAATTCTGATCAGCGCTGCGGTTCGTTTTATAGCATTCCATCCCTCAAGTCGAATTTACCATTGCTAGCTGTACTGATGAGGCCCCCTCACCAATTTTGAAAAGATGCATGGAGGGCATAGTGATTCGCTATGATGTTTTCATGCCACAGTTTCAATTAGAGCTCTGGCAAATCAATATTTCCCGAGAAAATCGAAAATGGAAATTGATTTTTCAAGGGAATTTTTCCTGAATACTTGTCTGATATTCAACGTATGATAAACCCAGAATACTACGTGCGTTTCTTTCTGTTGGAGACGTACAATGTTGCCATGCTTCTTTATTTTTCAGATTTTTTGGAATTCAATATGGATACGAATCAGTGGTTATAATCTCTTAGTTAATACATTTTTAGCTTTGATTATCAGATAAGTAGAGGAAACTGCGTACTCCATTTCTCGTAACTCTCGGGACGGAGTCGATTAGTTTCACTTAATGAAATAATGGAAATCTGATCATATGTGGGGAGATGATTTATTCCTGAAATTTTATAAAGGTTTAAGCATTGTTGAAATATTTCTCAAAATGAAAGCGCCCCCGCGATTTTCTTGGGGTTTTTCGACAGTAAGCTCCTATTTCACCCCGAAATATATGATAAAACAAAAATTATTTCTTTTTAATTACAATTGTCTTTGAGAATAACGTCATCGCTATTAACATTTTCAATGTTTCCTCGAGTGAAAGTTCTTTGAAATCACTATTTATTCAACATTCCTTTGAATCCTTACTCACCCAGCTCCCCTGTTCACTCCCATTACTGTTGGAAAAATCTGCATGGATACTCGTTTGCCATCATTGAGAACCATCAAGAATCATTCTAGAATGCTCATTTTCAATGAAACATATTTTGAAATTGAAAAACACGAGTGGGCGTTAAAGTAGAAATTCACCCTGACTTTCCTCGTACAATAGAGTTAATTCTTGGAGCACTACTTCACAATGGAAAAGCCCAAAATCGAATTAGTTCAACGCATCTCAGTGGAAGATACCAGTTCCAAAAAAGGCTGTTCCATCCACAGATAATAACTTTTTGGGTCGGTAACACAAACATATAATAAAAATACGAATTACTTTTTTTCTCGTCTCAATGACAGAAACCACCAGATTTTTTCCTCCCAGCTTAATCCGATTAACTTCAGACTGAAAACAAAGGGCAAATTTTTCAATTTGACACTTAATTAAGTTGGGTGAATGTCAAGCTGTCTGATTTCGACCGAGTTTTTCTGCGTTTCAACGTATATAGAAGAAATTCCATTGGGAAGTCGAGATAACAGGTACGTCCTTCGATATTCTTCTAGTGAAAGATTCCTGGACGAATAAAATGAAACTAGTTCATATTATATTCTGTGAGCTCATCCAAAAGCTCATAATTCTTGAATTTCAACAGCTTTTTTTTCGCCTGAAATCTACCGTCTACCAAAAATTATTTCAATCTGTTTTTAGAATCATAATTATTCTTCTGTCCAATAGGTAAATTCGTGTGGAATGGACTAGGTTTTTTATCAGAAACATTTCTCCCTTTCATATTGCAGCTAAAATTTGACTTCCTTTGAAACAATTTCAGGAATTAATTAATTTCAGTGTTATTCCGGTAGGAAGGGATGATGATTCAGTCCTTTTAAAACTCACTCGGGATGGAATTGAACGGTTTTCCTACATTTTTACACTATCTGGATTGGGAAGAATGAAGGAGCAGTGACGAAGTTTCTTCCTTCCCTTCGACATTCGATCCGGAAATAAGAATGAAAGAATAGATATTCAGTTATTTCACCATATCCCCAGAGAAGATACGTTGAATTAAATTATTGAATATTATTAGTTGAGTCGTGTTTTGAAAATACTACCGCGTAGCGGTCGCGTCGGCGGGGGCGCAAAAAGCCCCCGATTTTTTTTTGGGGGTTTCTCGACAGTAAGCGGATCTCCCATTTTCAACTCGAAATATATGAAAAAAAAAACAATTTTTTTTTATTTACAATTGTCTTTGAGAATGACGTCATCGATATTAACATTTTCAATATTTCCTTGAGTGAGCGTGCGTTGAAATCACTATTCATCCAAAATTTTTTGAAATTCTTACTCAACCAGCTTCCCTATTCACTCCCGATCCCGTTGGAGAAATCTGCATAAATACTAGTTTGCCATCATTGAAAACCATAAAGAATCATTTTAGGATGCTCATTTTCAACGAAAAAAATTCCAAAATTCAAAAACACGAGTGGGCGTTATAGTAAACATTTACTTCGACTTTCCTTGTACAATAGAGCTGACAATGAAAAATTGGACGAAAAGAGACTGAATTTAATCAGCTCAACCAGGATGATCGGTGGAGTTAATTCTTGACGCACTACTTCACAATGGAAAGGCCCACAATCGAATGAGTTCAACGCATCTCAGTGGAAGATACCAGTCCCAAAAAAGGCTGTCCTATCCGCAGTTAGGAACTTTTTGGGTCGATTTCGCCTCAGAGGAGGCCGTAAACACAAACATATAATAAAAATACGAATTACTTTCTTTCTCGTCTCAATGGCAGAAACCACCAGATTTTTTCCTCCCAGCTTAATCCGATTAACTTCAGATTGAAAACAAAGGGCAAATTTTTCAATTTGACACTCAATTAAGTTGGGTGAATGTCTAGCTGTCCGATTTCGGTCGAGTTTTTCTTCGTTTCAACGTATATAGAAGAAATTCCATTGGGAAGTCGAGATAACAGGTACGTCCTTCGATATTCTTCAAGTGAAAGATCCCAGCACGAATAAAACGAAACTAGTCCATGTTATATTCTGTGAGATTGTCCAAAAGCTTTTTTTTCGCCTGAAGTATGGCTGATACTCAATTCGAAGCATCTACCAAAAATTATTTAGATCTGTTTTTTAGCATTATAATTATTCCTTTGTCCAATAGGACAATTCGCGTGGAAAAATATTGCGAACCCTCGAATGGACTAGGTTTTTTACCAGGAACATTTCCCCCTTTCATATTGCAGCTACAATTTCACTTCCTTTGAAACATTTTCAGGAATTAATTAATTTCAGTGTTATTCTGGTAGGAAGGGATGATAATTCGGTCCTTTTGAAACTCACTCGAAATGTAATTGAACGGTTTTTCTACATTTTTTCACTATCTGGATCGAGAAGATTGAAGTTTCTTTCTTTCAAATAAAAAGTAAGCAATCGTTGTGAAAATCATATTCTTCAGAAAACCCACATTCATGCCCATAAAGACCTTTAAATGTTTCAAAACTAACTCGAAGCACCCTTGAACCGCCGAATATTCAAATGAAGCGTTCCCATTTGCGCTGAGTTGAGCGAAAATAGGAAAATTATTAGTCCATAAAGGCCATATATTCATCCCGATGAGAGATGAAGTTGTAAATGAAGTAATTATCGAGGCTGCAGCCGAGATAGTGTAGAAACCAATTCTGTAACAACATGTTCGTAGCCAAGTTTTCATTTCGATGTTACAATCCTTCTAATTGCCCGGCCATCTAATCGGGATGTGTTTTTTTTGGAAGCTATTTAACTAATTAGTTGGACTATGGCGATAGCTTTATGTTATTTGAACACGTGCCAAATTCGAAATCGCTTCTTCTGGAATAATTAACCGAAATTAGTAGGCTTCACTTCGACCAAAAAAGAATGCTAGCTGAAATAGCAACGAAATATTATCTAGATATTGAGAAAATTTCGGAAAATTTTAAACGAAGGGATGTTATTTCCACATCACCTTCTTCCCTATACAAGGTATTCCCCGGGATTAACTGTCATATCCTTACTAGAGGTAGAGAAGGACTTGGTGAGTAGGGATTGACAGTAAAAAATTAATTTCTGGCTTTCCCAGTATTCGATTTTTGAGCACTCGGTCTACCTACACCAGTGCTATATCATTTCGTCACGATGTCTGTATTTTTTGAATTTTGAGCTGAAAATAGGCTTAATCGATAAGGTTCGACTCACTGATGACGAATCCGTCTGTCCGTCCGTATACACGATGACTCTCGAACGGAACGACCTAGAAACTTGAAATTTTCAGGATAGGTTCGAATCTCGAATGCCGAGGCTGGGTTCGTTATTGGGCAAAATTCGACCAGGGGTTCCGTAAATATGCTCGTTTGAAATTTAGTTTTCTCGATAATTTCAAAACTACGGATTCGATCATGACGAAATTTTGTATTTTAATGAAGAATGATATATTCAAGCTACATTTTGTCCAGATCGCCATTTTGAATTCCAACGAATTATTGAATGAAAAATCCTTTTATTTCTGGAACAACTGAATCGGCCTTATTGGCAAAGAGCTGCTGCCATTTCATTGAGAGCAGTCAAAAATTTCTACAATTGGTTTCTAAAACTGGAAAATGCGAATCTACCTACAAGGTGGATGAACGAGCGCCGAAAAGCTCCTGACTTCAAGGCTGTTACGTCGTGAACGTAAACGACCACCTGTATAGTGGTTTTGTGCTCGTGCCCGCTGTACTGTCATCTGTCTGACGATAAGTCAGTTATCAATCAATCACAAGCCGGGAGAAAATCGTTGTGAAAAACCGAGAATTCTGTGTATCGCCGAATTTTTTCGTGCAAAACTGAGTCTTCTGATACCTATCGCTGTGTTCATCGCGTCATTGTGGCTCTTTCTTCTGATATCAAATATATAATTATATTTTTGAAATCGAAAGCCGAGTTTCAAAAAAACTATTTATTTACAACGGAAGATTATCCGACCTATTTAGCATACAGTTAAAATGAAACTACTTTTAATTTTTGACGATTGATCGTCTTCAGAGGTATTTATAACATTATCTTATCTTAAACTTCTAGAAGGAAAATAACAAACAATGAACACCTGCACTTGTGCGTCATTGGAAATTGAAAGCTTATTAAAAAAATTTAGAAAAGCACTGCCGTGAAGTCAGGAGCTTTCGAGCGCTCGTACATCCACCTTGTAGGTAGATTCTCATATCCAGTTTTGAAAATCAATTGAAGGAATTTTCGACAGCTGTCAAAAAAAATCTCAAACTTAGGCGAAACACCAGACTTCATGTCAGTGCTTCAGCTGACCAACTTTTTTTCGATAATTCGCTAGAATTTTCTGCGGTATCTATGGTCTTGGTGATGCGATCTGGACAAAATTTCGCACGTAGTTCAAATACATTATTCTTCAGCTAGGTGTGAAATGTCATTCTAATCCAATCAGTAGTTTCGAAATTATCTGGAAAAAAATATTTTGAACGGCCGTATTTACGGTACCCCTAGTATAATTTTGCTCATAAATATACTTCATCACGACATTCGAGATCCACACCTATCCTGAAAATTTCAAGTCCCTAGGTCCTAGGTATGATTTTCTATGGTTTCTATGGTTCTGGTCATGCGATCTGGACAAAATATTGATTGAATATATCATTCTCGATTAAAATACAAAATTTCATATCGATCGAATATGTAGTTTCGAAATGATCGAGAAAACAGAATTTCAAACGACCGTATTTACGGAACCCCTAGTATAATTTTTCTCATAGATAAACGTGATCACGACATTCGAAATCCACACCTTTCCTGAAAATTTCGAGTCCCTAGGCGTTTCTGTTCAAAAGTTACAATTTTCTATGGTTTCTATGGTTCTGGTCATGCGATCTGGACAAAATTTCACATGTGGTTTGAACACCCCATTCTCCATTTGAGGGCAAAATTTCATCTCGATCAAATCTGTTGTTTCCAAGTAATCAGATGAACAAAACTTTGAACGGCCATATTTACGGAACCCCTGGTGGAATTTGGCCCATTAATGAACTCAACCGAGGCGATCGGGAACTGAACCCACACAGAAAATTTCAAGTCTCTAGGATGTTCCGTTCGAGAGTTATCGTGCTTACGGCCGGACGGACGGACGGACAGACTCAAATTTTCCGACGGATTCATCATCAATGAGTCGAACTCTATCGATTGAGACCATTTTCGGCTCAAAATTCGAAAAATACAGACATCTGGACGAAATGATATAGCTCTCGTGTAAGTAGCACGAGCGCTCAATAATACATGCTCATATTAATATCAAATGAATAATTGATAAATGGTTCATCTGAAATATACAAACGACCATATTAACGGAACCCCTGGTCGAATTCCGCCCAATAACGAACTTAACCGTGGCATTCGAGATTCAAACCTACCCTGAAAATTTCAAGTCTTTCCGTTCGAAAGTTATGATTTCCTATGGTTTCTATGGTTCTGGTCGAGCGATCTGGACAAAATTGCATGTAGCTTGAACACGTCATTCTCCATCTGAGTGCAAAATCTCATCTCGATCGAATCAGTGGTTTCGAAGTGATCAGGAGAACAAAATTTCGAACGGCCGTATTTACGGATCCCCGGGTCGGATTTTGCCCAATAACGAACTCAACCGCGGCATTCAAGATTCGAACATACCCTGAAAATTTCAAATTTCTAGGTCATTCCGTTCGAGAGTTATCGTGCTTACGGACTGCCGGACGGACAGACTCCAATATTTCGACGGATTCGTCATTAGTGGGTCGAACCTTGTCGATTGAGACCATTTTCAGCTCGAAATTCGAAAAATACATACAGACATTGTGACGAAAAGATGAAGCCCTCGTGTAAGTAGAACTAGCGCTCAAAAATTCTTTTTACTAATTTTAAGGAAAAACGAACCAGCTACAATCCGTCCATTCAATATGTGCCTTTTATTGCGGCGGTCAATTTCGAACTGATAATCAAGATTCCATAACTCCCGAACTATTAGGAGTACAGCTTTGCGGTTAACAATATTCGATGGGGAAATATCACGGGGGCTGCTCTGACAATGTGCAACATAACCAGCGCTCGAGAAGTGTGATTTCGGCATTAGATCCGAAGTTCATCGATAAGAGGAAACTGGGTTCTCCGTATTCCCATGCAAAACACGATTGTTCTATTCCATAGTTCCATAGTTTGAATGTACGTTGGGATCCCCATAAAAATGTGTGATTTAATTATCCACACTGATCCTTGTGACGCTGTTTTCCCGATGGACCCCAAACTTGTAAGTCTGGAACTGAACAGGGTGATTTAATTCCAACTACCCGTGAATTTGGGACTTTAACTAGACTAGTTGACACGACGTTATTGAGTTATTGTTTTATCATGATTTTGAATATAATCCAGTAGCGTGCGCTGAGTTATTGAGGTAGGTATATCAAAACAAATCCTTTATCATAATACAGCAAAAGTTCTCCGACTAAAATTATGAATTACACCTGAATACCTCCTTTACAATTTCAGCATATAACAAGGAGAAAAAAATCCAGAAGGGCCATAAGGCACATTCCAATTTTACTAAAGTTCCACTCACCTTTCTTCATGACGAAAACGCAGGGATGGTCGAACAGGAAATCCCGAAAAGTATTGCATTCTGGATCCACTTGAGGAGGTCTGCATAAACACGTCGGCTTGAAGAACGGAAAAGCTTGGAGTGTTCGTAGAGCCGCCTGACACTTCGTGACGGTCACAGTTGAACAGGCAACTGGAATAGAATTTAGAATCATCCATCATTTATATAACATTTCGATGAACTGAAAAAAACGAACCCCGGGAATTTCTGGCTGAAAGAATTCCTGTTGTTTGAACGCAATTATTGTTATCAAAATGAAAAAAAAAGTTCTAAGAACAATCTGTACTTGCAAACTAACATGCCGATTTAAGAGACTTGATTTCTATAAACAGAAAAAAGTATAGCAGTGATCAGGAACTTTTTATTATAAAAGTAATATTTCCTGTGTATATACAATAATATTTTGCTATATTTTCAAGCCACCGTAAATGTTACAGGAATATCTAGACAAATATAATATTTTCATAAGAATAACCCAACAATATTTGAACGACCAATAGTATGGACACATTAAATTCAACAGGAATGTTTCGTATTTCCCACATAAATTCAGATTATTCTACCGGAATGAATCTTGTTCAGCTAAAAGTATTTAACGGTTTAGAAATGTAATTGTAATATGTGACTGATCTTTTCTTCTTATTATTCAGCACAAGTAGTAAGTGGTAAGTATTTCTTGTTTTCTTGTACCACCTGTTATTTGAATTATCCTTAAATCTTCGGTTCTTAACCTAGTATATCATATCGCAGCCAAAACTTCGATATAAGAAGAGTATATATATTTTTTTTAGATCAATGCTTTACTTGATGACATCCAGGCATCCATCTGCTGCAAAAAGCAAATTTGACACTGATATCTATAATGAAACGATAACATTTTCAGAAGATATAGTCACACAGAGACAAAAACAAATGAAATGAAAAATAAAAATGAAAAATGTTCACCAATATGGAAGTAGACTATAAGAAAATTTGGAAACCATCCCAAACAGGTGTTGTCATTTCGACACGATCCATTCTGGAACTCCAAGCTGAATTGTTGGAAAAGAGAGGGTACCAATTTGTTTCAACAATCGATTTTTCCAAGATTGTTTGGAAAATTTATTCTTTGTATTGAGAAGCAAAAAAATTGTGCCGAAAGTGGTACAAGTAAAAAACACCCTGAGATTGATCTCTGTATCGCAATACTTGAAAAACGCAAATAATAGCAGCTACGAGGAAGATGACGAGAGTTTTGTAGCTGACTTAAGTACCCGATATGAGTCAGGGCAAACGCGCACCCTCCAGTAGAGCCGGGACGGCGATAACATAAACAAAGAGTAAGTTGGTATAAACCAGGAACGACGCTGGAAGAAGGGAAACAGTCGACACGGTAACGTACACTGATTAAGTAGGTACTCTAGGGCCTCTCTCAGTAGCGTAGCGTTTGAAAGAATACGTAGTCATACCCAAAATAATAATTCGTGGTATCTGATTGTTTTGGTGTTTCCCCCTAAAAAAAAAATTTCTTTGAGTGTAGATAGTGAGACATCTTCAATGAGACAAATTCCTCTGTTTGTAGCAATTTTATCTGTGTAAATCGATGTAACCTTTCGGAAATGAATATGTATGAGGCGAGTTCGCGAATGTTCAAAGAGTTCCTTCAAAGTTTCCCATTTCTCTCGGAACCTATAGAAGTTCAAAAGTGTTGAGAATTTACTTTTCGACCCGTAAAATCCGTTGGCTTTTCTACATATTAAAAAGATATTTCGCATTTCGGTGAACTCCACTGAAAAATCGAGAATCAATGGCACGACAAGGCCTAACGCATTATTTATTCGAAGAACGACAAGAAGCGACTAATTTATGCGTGATTCTCATTGATCGACTAGATTTCACTCCTCATCAAGCTGAAGCTGTTATCTCTTCTATTCTACATAGGTTCTTACACAAGACGTAATCAGTTTTCACATGGTAATTCCATCTCCGGATTCGTACTCGTACGTTATTCGATGTTGGGTAGGAATTCGGCAAGAGAAGTCACTAATGTATATCGACACTCGGATATTGACATCGTGAAATGTTGAATCCAAATTGTGATATTTTCAATGAAGAATTTGCAGCTATAATATCCTGGAAAAGATATTCAATCATTCCTGACCAAAATTTCCTCTAATCCTTCCGATCTCCTACTATTCCGCGTGAAAATATTTTCAGGTTAGCATAAAATTTTCATAAAAGGGATAAATCCTCTAGCGGTATAAAAATGATCAAAAGGATCTGGGTTGACACTCTGGATACGTCCTCGTAAAATGAATTCTCAAAAGCTCCTGGTTATAGTAGCAGGTTTCCACGAGATGCTTCAATGAGTAAGGAGAATTACTTATTGGACTCCTTGGGGCTGAAATAAAGAGCATTTATTTTCAGTTTGGGGGGTCCGCAGCCATTTAGATGACATAAACTGCTCCATAGTTTTCCCCCTAGACTGTTTCAGAATTAATCAAATGATATCAATTGGATCTACTGCTAAGTACATTCTTGTGATATTTATCGATATTTGAAGTTTTTTGATAGCTTTTTCCGGGAAACTCAAGATTTTTACTCCAATGATTTCCGAGGAGAACACCCCTGCGTTGTCTATGACAAAGGGTCAAATGTCTGGGAATCCGAGAGTTCTCCAACAAAGCGCCCAAATTCTTGTTCACGAGTAGGAGGAACATCTATCATATTTCCAACTTCTTCAAGGTGGTCTTGTTTATATTTCGAGTGATGTGAGAAATCTCCAAGTTATCCAGCTCCCATGGTCGTTGAAGGGGTGCTCTTCAAGATATATTCGGGGTTACGCGAAAGTCCTTACGGTGCGAGAAAACCGAAATCTACACGGAGCATACTCGAAGTTTGACAAAGCCAAAGCCCTGACCGATAAAATAGATAGAAAATCCAGAATCAACTACAGAGAAGACGATGACAATGAAGACTTAGAAGAAGAAGTTGAAGGAAATGATGAATTGATGTTAGAACCACCAGAGGGCAATACCATCTCAAACCCAACAACAGCAAGAGAGATCAAAGAAATCAAGGAACTGAAAAACAGGAAAGCTGCAGGGAAAAACAAAGTGACAAACAAAATGTTAAGGAAAATGCCCAGAAAAGGAATAGCAGAGTTAATCAATATAGCAAACGATAAGAACAGAATTCTATGAAAAAAATGGAAAAGAGCAAGGGTAGGTAATTATGTTCAATAAGCCAGGAGAAGATGAACATTTCTCACAAACTGATAAGCCTGATAAGTCTTCTGTCAGCACTTGGAGAAATAGTTGAGAAAGCCATTGAAAAGACTGAATGAAGAAACAGAAGCACTGAATCTGATACCAACGGAACAATTTGGATTTAAAAGAAATCATTCCACAAAACTTCAACTGTTGAGGCTCACTGGATATGTCACTGAAGGATTGCAGAATAAACAAGCCACAGGATTATTGCTATTAGATGTTGAGGGCCTTCGATCGAGTTTGGCACAAAGGAATTGCCTACAAGATGGATGGCAGGCTTCACTACAAAAACCTGCAAGATAATAGGAAACTACCTGAGAAGAAGGAATTTTTATGTCAAAATAGATGACACTTTATCTTACACCAGACAAGTAGAAGCAGAAGTGCCCCAAGGTTCAGTACTAGGACCTTCACTCTACAACATCTATATTAACTTATTCTACGATTTTCACTAATTAAGTCTTCAACAAAACCACTACACGTGTTTCGCCATACCATGACTTCATCGAGATAAACTAAGAACATTGTTACATTTGGTTGGAATAAATACCTATATCCTAAAGAGTAGGGGGAATAGATAAAGGATATAGTTGTTATCTACATACCTGGTCTCTTTATCATTAGATTCTCGTTGAACGGTGGTTACGATTGAACAAATTCAACAAAGAAGAATTATTTAACTCTACCCGGTCGTTAAGCAAATTAGTTGACCATTTTGATCGAGATGAAACTTTGCACTCAAATGGATAATGAGGTGTTCAAGCTACATGTGAAATTTTGTCCAGATCGCATGACCAGAACCATAGAAACCATAGAAAATTGTAACTTTTGAACGGAAACGCCTAGGGACTTGAAATTTTCAGGATAGGTGGTGAGGTTCTGGAATGTCGTGATGACGTTTATCTATGAGCAGAATTATTCTAGGGGTTCCGTAAATATGGTCGTTTGAAATCTACTACAGATTCGATCGTGACGAAATTATGATACTAATGGACAATGATATATTCAAGCTACATTTCTCCAGATCACATGACCAGAACCATAGAAACCATAGAAAATCATAACTTTCGAACGGAAAGGCCTAGGGACTTGAAATTTTCAGGTGTAGATCTCGTATATCGCGTTCACGTTTATCAATGAGCAGAATTATACCAGGGGTTCCGTAAATACGGTCGTTTGAAAGTTTGTTTTCTCGATAATTTCGAAACTACGGATTCGATCGAGATAAAATTTTGTATTTTAATCGAGAATGGATATATTAAAACAATATTTTGTCTAGATCGCATGACCAGAACCATAGAAACCATAGAAAATTGTAACTTTCAAACGGAAAGGCCTAGGAATTTGAAATTTTCAGGGTGGGTTTGGATCGCGAATTTCACGGTCACGTTCATCAATGAGCAAAATTAGACTAGGGGTTCCGTAAATATGGCCGTTCAAAATATTCTGTTCCTGATCATTTCGAAACAACCGATTCGATTGGAATGAAATTTTGCACCTAGCTGAGGAATAATGTATTCAAACTACGTGCGAAATTTTGTCCAGATCGCATCACCAAAACCATAGATACCGTAGAAAATTTTAGCGAATTATCGAAAAAAAAATTGGTCACCTAAAGCACTGACTTGAAGTCTGGATTATCGCCTCAGTTTGAAAATTTGTTTGACAGCTGTCAAAAATTTCCTCATTGGTTTCCAAAACTGGAAAATGGGAATCTACCTACAAGGTGCATGTACGAGCGCTCAAAAGCTCCTGCCTTCACGGCAGTGCTTTTCGTAATTTTTTATATAGTATTTTCGAGAGATTGTTATCTATTTATGATACTTTTACCTGTTATTTAACGCAATTCGTTTGATGATATTTAGTTCTTTAATGAAATTTTCATGCGAAAGAGGAATATTTATTAACCTGTGTAACAGATTGTGTTACGCTGCAGCTTTATGCTGATGTAAATGTGTAGACCTACTATGTACACTATGCACATAAATTTAAATTAAAAATTAAAATTTCGCAGAACATTTATTGACGAGAAATCATTGCTTTACACATGACTAGGAAATTCTGCAAATTGAAAGTAAAGGCACAAAACTTAATTTGTCAGAAAGCATGGAAATCAACGAACAAAAGTGGTCAACTAATTTGCTTAACGACCAGGTTGAGTTAATGATTCTCCTTTATTGAATTTGTTCAACCGTAAAGACCTTTTAACGAGAACCTAATGATACAGAGATCATGTATGTAGGAAACAACCCTCATCTATACCCCTTATATATTCCCCCTACCCTTTAGGAAGTGCGAACAAGTGCAACAATGAGCTTAGTTTATCTCGTCACCTGATGAAGCCATGGTATGGCGAAACACGTGTAGTGGTTTCGTTAAACTCTCAAATAACCATATGAAGAAGATCCGAACAACAGGAAATAAACTGCTAAGGGCAGCAATAAATATGCCGTGGGTCGTTAGAAACCAACAAATCCACAGAGACTTAGAATGGGAAACTATCACAGATTTCCTAGAAAAGAAGGCCTAGAAGATATTTAAAATAGTAAGTCAACATCGAAACGATGAGATGAAAAGACTAGTTGACTACAACCCTGCAGAAGATGTGATTAGTATACCCACTTATCACAAAAGACCCAGAGATCAACTACGTAGAAACATAAATTGATTAAACCCAATTTCGAATATCAAGAAGAAGAGACCCGCCTATGAAAGAAAAAGGTAACACAAAAATCACAGACAAATATCTTGAAAGAGATACAAACCAAAATATTCAAAAGGTTAATAGGCAGTTGTTGCCCGGAAACTATAAACAGCAGGTTTAGGTTTCAGTTAGAATAGGTTTTGTTCTTCAAACGCGGCGTCTCACACTTGTTCGTCCATGAGGATTTCCCCCCGCTTGAAAAAAATTAATAAATATACATTTATATATCATAACATAATCCAAACCTAATATTCCTCAAAAGAACCCTTTATCTCAGATTCATTTAAAATGTATATAACAATGTAATATTATGCAAGCTTGCAATATGTAGCCACGTTATTCACCTTGGAAGTTATTTCCGTTTGTTATTCCCCTTCTAGATAAGGATAGGTTATACATACCTATTTGAATCTTTGTTCAACAATGAAAATTGTAGTAAGTTATCAACTGTATCAAAGATAGGTCGGATCATCATCCGTTGTTAATGAAGTTTCTTTCAAAAACTTAGTTTTCATCATGAAAAATATAATTATTCGGGGTTGCCATATCCCATCAAAATTCGAATTGTTTTGGTTTCTAGTTTTTCTTACAATCTTCATCTGAAAAAAAGTTTACTTGACCAATGAAATCTGACATAGAGGTTCGTGGTGAAAATACCGTGCATGCAAAAAAGCACGAACAGGTTGATTTAATTATTGTTTTTTGTCCCATTTCCATCATCTCCACTTCAACCCTATCATTCGAATAGGGAATGCAGGTAGAGTCGCATATCATTGGAAGGCCCTTCAAATCCTGTGAACAGTGGTATGCAGTATTTTTGAATTTAAATGAACCGTTTCAGATGAACAATACATGCAATTGATAGTAATTTACTCAATGGAAAAGTCTATGGTATGAAACAGTGTGAATGTTGATTTCTAAGCAAAGCGTGTTCGATTATTTCGTTACTATTCACCTCATCAGAATTGTAAAATTATAAATAAAAAAAGATGATACAAAGAGGTCGTCATTCACAATTTGGGAGAAATAGATTTTCTTCGAAGGAGTTTTCCTCCTTTCCAGTGGAGTGATCTGGCAACCCTGCACATACTCCTCATCGACTATTAAAAGTAATATATGCTCAGCACTTTGTACTGGCTAAAGATTCAAATTTATGTATGAAGTTCTACTCGAAATGCAATTTATAATTTTTGTAAAGTTTAGCTGGAGTTTAAAAGTCGTTCGTAGGGGAATTAGCAGTCAGATTCATATTTATGAGATGAAACGGTCTGTCTTTGTTTCTGAAATACGATGCAAAGTTGATTAATAAATTAACAAAGTTACACCTCTCGAAAATATTGTATCAAACAGTTTGAGCTTGGAGGCTGAACTTCGAGAAAAATTGTCTCATTCCAGGATTCGGAACGGGGGAAGATTCATCGTGGAAACGGGGATTTTCATAAATCGAGTAGGATTTCTTGCAAGTTCCGATTTTAATCCACGTTAATAGTAAGACGGAAAAGTTTTGTGCTCCCTTGAATATTCACTATGCGAGTGGCGCTCCATAATTTCGCGCAAACACTACGTTTACAGAAATGCTCGAAATCGGTGGTTGACTGTCCTCATGAAAATTTTATGATGCCGCCATTCCAACTTAGTGAACAGTTTGAAATTCATCTTGAAATATTAAGTTGCCTGAAATCATAATTTTCTCAGTCGGAGTGTTGCAGCAGCATGGATGTCCCTCTCTGAAGTCGGCGAAAGTTATTCGCAACTCTCATCAAAGAAATCTTAGCTTTCATCATGTTTCATTTCGGCCTTATTAAGTAAGCCATATATTCTTGGGAAGATGAAGACAACCCAGTATTGCGGAATGTATTTCCTCGGAAACTGTGCCACTGCACTGAAAAAAACGAATCCAGGGAATTTCCGGTTGAATGAAGTCCAGTTGATTAAACGCAACTATTTTTATCACAACAAAAAAAAGACCGTTCTGAGAACAATATGCACTTGCAATCTAACATGCCGATTCAGGTTCAAGTGACTCGAGCCCTATGAACAGGACAAACGGTTAGTATAGCTGTGATCAGTTATTTTTATTTCAAAAGGAATATTTCCCCAACAATATTTGTACGACTTATAGTATGGACACATTAAACTCAATAGGAATGTTTGGTATTTCTCACAGAAATTGAGATTATTCTATCGAAATAAATCTTGTTTAGCTAACAGTATTTTAATCTATGTTGTACCATATGGTTGAAGTTGTTTGGAATAAAATATCGGTTTCCGACGAAGGAACGAACATGAGGAAAAAGCGATTCGATAATTTTTAGCATTTTTTGGCCTCTTACCTAGAATTGAATATTTTCGATCTACGATTGATAGCAACAACAAGATATCAACTGTATCAAAGAGAGGTCGGATCATCATCCGTTGTTAATGAAGTTTTCATCATAAAAAATATAAGTATTCGGGGTTGCCATATCCCTTTAAATTGAATATTTTCGATCTACGATTGATAGCAACACTTGAATACCTTTTTCTAGGAAATACAAGAAAAAAGAAAGGAGGGTTAGTATATGATTAAGGAACATTGTATAGGAAGGAACAGGGGAATGGGGGATTAACAAGAGAACAGAGGTTAAAGTCAGGTTAGATCAGATCAGAGGTAGGAAGAAAGATTAGATCTGTCGCGATCTGCACCGACGGCCCAACATTCACCGTAACGCTCAACAGAGGGCGTCACCGAATAGACAAAACTCGAAAGATACTAAAATATTTCACAATTTAATCCTCCACCTTTATTGTCACAAAGCTCTTCTTGAAAACGTGGATACTTTACAAGACAAAAGAATACAAACTTCATGAAAATACCTTTATCAACGAAAAAAATTAGACAGAGAAGCTTTGATTAGCTTTCTCTCAAAGAGTTCAACTTTAGCCGAAAAACATAAAAACGAAGTATGTATTTGAAGAAGAAATTCAAAAATTCATAATTGGCACCAATTTCAAGATCATTATATATCGGAAATACAAACTTCTAATATCTCAATTCTTTTCAATTAAAGATTATACACAAAGTAAATATATAACAGTTCAAATAACAACACATACTTTTTGGCAGGAAAAACCTACGCGCGGCTTCAGCTATTGGGGGTTAAATACTTACGTTAAATTTTATAGTGCGATAATTGATAAATAGTTAGACAAGAAAATATTCCCATTTTATTTTCTTTTATTTTTACAATTCTATACTACATGTCATCACTCTCAAATGTAATTTTATTCTTATATGCCTCAAGTTCAAGTAAGTATAATAAAGTTGACTATGTAACAGAAATTAAATCAAACTTACCATTTTAATGTCTTAGACATAATGTTATAATTTTTATTTTGATGGCCATTTTATTATTTCATTATGTGATTCGACTACTTGATCACCTGCATGTAAATATGCTTTATTTTAATGTGTGTCAACAGGAGAAACATTAATTTTACACGTTGCTATTTTGGATTGAATTGATTTTTAACAAAGTGATATATGTAATATCTATTTTGATGAAACTTGTAATGTTTTCCTCTTAATATTCACCTAGTCCTATGTTCTGTCTTTTTATTTTTATTATTATGTTTTCTATTACAATACTGCAAAATGTAAAATATCTCCACAAACGCGCTCTGCCTTTAGTGGATCTCCTTAGCTTTATTTATTTATTAGGTTCACTACTCCAGTAAATCTTCTTTTTCATATGTAAAATAAACTTATCTTATCTTATTATGGAGTCTCTAAATACTAGTTTTCAACAATGTCTCTCTAATTCGTTAGATATAAAGATACTAAAATGAATATAATATAAATTCTCCCCATTCCAGACACCTATTCGCGAAGTCACTCTTAATCTTTCGTTATAATGCATTACTACAGAAAAAAAAAAAAATATAACAGTTCCGTTATAAGTAAAGTAATTCTTTTTTGAGCGCTCGTACTACTCACACGAGGGCTGTATCATTTTGTCACGATGTCTGTATTTTTCGAATTTTGAGCCGAAAATGGTCTCAATCGACTATGTTCGACTCACTGATGACGAATCCGTCGAAAAATTCGAGTCCGTCCGTCCGTCCGGCCGTATACACGATAACTTTCGAACGGAATGTCCTAGAAACTTGAAATTTTCAGGGTGGGTTTGAATCTCGAATGCCGCGGTTAAGTTCGTTAATGGGCAAAATTAGCCCAGGGGTTCCGTAAATATGGCCGCTCTTTTCCTGATTACTTTGAAACTACAGATTCGATCAAGGTGAAATTTTGCAGTCAGATGGAGAATTACGTGCTCAAGCTACATGCGAAATTTTGTCCAGCTCGCATGACCAGAACCATAGAAACCATAGAAAATTATAACTTTTTAATGGAGAGGCCTGGGGACTTGAAATTTCCAGGATAGGTGTGGATCTTGAATGTTGCTGTCACGTTCATCAATGAGCAAAATTAGACTAGGGGTTCCGTAAATATGGCCGTTCGAAATTCAGTTTTTTTGATAATTTCAAAACTATGGACTTGATCATGACGAAATTTTGTATTTGAATTGAGAATGATATATTCGAGCTACATTTTGTCTAGATCACATAATCAGAACCATAGAAACCATAGAAAATAATAACTTTCGAACGGAAAGACCTAGGGACTTGGAATTTTCAGGATAGGTTCAGATTGCGAATTTCGTGATTACGTTTATCAATGAGCAAAATTAGACTAGGGGTTCCGTTAATATAGCCGTTCAAACTATTCTTTTCCTGATAATTTCGAAATTTCTTATTGGATTGGGATGAAATTTCGCACATATATGAAGAATAGTGTATTCAAATTACGTGGAAAATTTTGTCCAGATCGCATCACCAAGATCATAGATACCGTAGAAAATTCTTGCTAATTATCGAAAAAAAAATTGGTCACCTAAAGCACTGACGTGAAGTCTTGATTTTCGCCTTAGTTTGAAATTGAAAATCTTTCCAATTGGTTTCTGAAACTGGAGAATGCGAATCTACCTACAAGATGGATGAACGAGCGCTCAAAAGCTCCTGACTTCACGGCAGTGCTTTTCTAAATTTTTTTCAGTTTAGTGTTCACTACTGGAAATTCTTGTAGAAACTGAAGTTTGAGGCTTGGAATACAACTATCTAGTTCTAGTTCGTTTATTGAACAGAAAATTCCTGTAAGTAGCCACGCATATTTCGGTTTCCGTCACAGTATTATTTTCCTGTTGAAATGACTAACTGTAGTTTGGTATTGTCACGTAGAATCAACAAATATTCCCCTGTCGCTCATATAGAGGGAATTTCTTGTAGAAGTAACCGAATTCGTGTTGTATATCCTGGAAAATTTCTTCGAGTGTGTGGAGCAGGTCAATGGTCAACACCGTGGAGATGTCTGCTCGTTGAAATTCGGAAATAATGAAAGCTTGTATTAGTCATAACGGAGTTTCAACAGCTGATTCAATTTCCCATTTCATGAGCTGGGAAATTCGAAGGAAATCCTAATTTTGTACGGACATTGCCGCGATAAGTTAGTTTCCTGATTTTCTCACTTATTTCACAGTGCGAAATGAGTGGCAGGCTCTACTGCCTTGAGGCGTTCGAATATTCGGTATTCGTACATGGAGTTCAATCCAGCATACAGTATCGAAATTATCGAGAAATATGCAAGTCAATTGGATTTTGTTCGTTCTGAAGACACATGTTGAACAAGCATAATGAGCAATAGGGTGCAATTGCTAATTAATGAAACGTAGATAGTTAATTTGTGGTTCAATTTGAGAATATTGAACCTCATGAGGTGAATTTCCAATGTTCGATTCGATTTTTCGTGGAATTTTCCTATGCAGACTAAATTCTATACTGTGTTCTCTTCCTCCTCGAATATTTCATCTCCACCACCATGAATATTGCGTCTAGTGCTCAGGAGTCATCCCCTAGAACCATATTCTATAGTTTCGGAGTGGGGTTCGCCATATTTCTGAGGAACTGCTAGAAGCGAAGGCTGTATAAAAATGAATTGGAAATTTTTACGAGGTTTCCTATAATCAGGCTCATATTCGTGGAAAATACATAGTTGTGAAAGAGAGCATGAGGGGATCAATACAGCACCTTGAATAATTTATAAAACCGTTCTGGCTCGCTCTGTTCTATCGGCTTGAGCGTGTCGCCCCAGTGCCTACTCCACTCCATTGTCTGAATAGTTCACCCTTGTCCTGTGCTTATTTTACGATGACTCAACCACTCCATGTCACGCTGTTCTACGTTCTTTATGCTATTCTTCGATACACGTGCTTCTGCTTTTAATTCACAACCCTTCTGACACCAGAGCTTCCCCAACTTTAATCCCCTCCAAACACGTCAAGCTATTTTAATTCAATCTACCTTCTATAGTGGACTTGACTTCTGCATTTTCAACGTTCCGGGAACTGATTAGGGGTGAAATAGTCTGAATTATGAATCGTTCGATGTTACTGGGCCTGTTTTCTTCCTCGAGACGATAAAGAATCGAAAAACCCAACGGTAGGAGAGATTTCGTGTTTAATGTTCACTCAGTGAAATATCCGAGAATAAATCCACCATCCAGAGTGAGGTGCAAAAAGGTGTAACCAACCAATTCAAGCACTCATCTCCCATTGAAATACTTATTTTCATCTTTAGAGAGCTAAACTTCAGCTCAGATACTAATGACATATTACTGTGAAATAGACAGAGCGGAATAATGAGGCAATACCGTACAATTTAGGCTCTCTAGCGATGATTATGCCAGTAAATGTGTACTTGAATGAAAATTTGAGTGGCTTCATCTTACAACATCAAACAGTTCATGAAATAGTTCAATAACTACTCCGTTGAACATCCTATATTCTTGAATACGCGTAGCCTTCACTGATAGCTGGTTGAGTAAATTTGAATCACCTCTTTATGGAGTTTGACTTCTAAACTACTTCAGAACGAAGGTTTAGTCATTATTGATGCTTTGAAGTCCGGGAAGACGCATATTTTTTTCTACATTCGGAATAATGTTTGATGAAATTATGTATTCTTGATCTGAAAGGCACGAATGTCGAATTTTACACAAAGTTTTATTATTCGAGAAATATACTGCACAAAAGTGAAGGAAGATTTTGAGACTGTTTCAAAAGTTTCCTTTTTTTATCACATTTTTTTTTAACTTATCTAACTCATTCATTTGCCCGGTTCTTTGTAAGTTCCACAGTTTCAGGTGAAAATTCATTTTTAGTATTTATAGTACAAAATCAGTTCACTCAAAAAATTCGAAAACAGAAGTTTAGTAAGAATTCCGTGTCCTCGAATATCAACCACAGTCTGACAATGCCTTTGCATACCTTTGATCAAATTGTTGAAGTTGTCTTGATCAATTTCTCTCCAGTTGTGAAGGTGGTTGTTTTTTTTTTAGTCAAGGGGAATCCTCATGGACAAACTGTCTCCGATAGATAGAACAGTGTTAGACTTCCTGTGAAGCACGACCTGCTCGAACTCAACCTAACTTGCTGTTATAGATTCCAGGCATCTATTGCCTATCAACCTTCCGACTCTTTTTGTTTGTGTTTGTAGTGTGATTTTTGCGTTACCTATGACTTTCATAGAAGTCTCTTCTTCTTGATATTCGAAATTGAGTTTACTCAAGTTCTGTTTCCACGTAGTTTATCTCTGGGTCTTTTGTGATAGGTGGGTATCCTAATCACATCGGCTGCAGGGTTGTAGTCAACTAGTCTTCTTATCTCATCATTTTGGTGTTTACTTCTTTTTCAAATATCTTTTCGGCTTTCTTTTCTAGGAAATCTGTGACAGTTTCCCATTCTAAGTCTCTGTGAATTTGATGATTTTTTACAAACCACGTCATATTTATTGCTGCACTTAGCAGTTTCTTTTTTGTTGCTTCAATCTTTTTGAGCGCTCGTTCTACTTACACGAGGGCTATATCATTTCGTCACGATGTCTGTATTTTTCGAAATTTGAGCCGAAAATGGTCTCAAACGACTAAGTTCGACTCACTGATGACGAATCCGTCGAAAAATTCGAGTCTGTCCGTCCGTCCGTCCGTATACACGATAACTCTCGAACGGAATGTCCTAGAAACTTGAAATTCTCAGGGTTCGTTCGAATCTCAAATGCCGCGATTAAGTTCGTTATTGGGCAAAATTCGCCCAGAGGTTCCGTAAATATAGCCGCTCGAAATTTTGTTTTTCTGATTACTTCGGAACTACTGATTCGATCGAGGTGAAATTTTGCACTCAGATGGATAATTACGTACTCAAGCTACATGCAGAATTTTGTCCAGCTCGCATGACCAGAACCATAAAAACCATAGAAAATTATAACTTTGTAATGGAAAGGCCTAGGGACTTGAAATTTTCAGGATAGGTGTGGATCTTGAATGTAGCGTTCACGTGTATCAATGAGCAAAATTAGACAAGGGGTTCCGTAATTATGGCCGTTTTAAATTCAGTTTTCTTGATAATTTCAAAATTATGGATTTTATCGTGACGAAATTTTGTATTTAAATTAAAAATTATTTTCAAATTTTATCTCTTCTCCATATATCCTTAGGTTAGAATTCATCTCGAGTCTCCGGCTCTGTAGTAGAATAGCTTGGTTTTTTTTGCTATTTATATTCAATTAACCATTCTTCTAAATCTTCAATTGCTCCTTGTAGTCTTCTGTATATGACATCTGGTCGTCGATGTCTGAAGACTATTCCCGTGTCGTCTGCATAAAGGGCTAGCAGATTTCTCGGGTTTTTAGGAATATCGTACACATTGATGTTGTAGAGAAGAGGTCTCAGAACTGATCCTTGGGGCACTCCTGTTTCTACTTCTCTGATGAAAGATAATGCGTCATCTATTTTGACATAAAAATTTCTGTTCCTCAGGTGGTTCCTTATTATCTTGCAGGTTTTGGTAGTGTAGCCTGTCATCATCATCTTGTAGGCAAATCCTTCGTGCCAAACTCGGTCGAACGCTCTCTCGACATCTAGTAGCACCTATCCTGTGGCTTGTTCATTCTGAAATCCTTCAGTGACTTATTCAGTGATCCTTAACAGTTGAAGTTCAGATGTTATCAGATTCGGCGCTTCTGTTTCATCATTTAGTCTTCTTGAAATGACTCTCTCAACAATTTCTCCAAGTGCTGACAGACTTAACGGCCCGTAGTTTTGTTGGCATTTTCAATCTTTTCCTGACTTGTTGAACAAAAGTACTTCTGCTGTTTTCTATCTTTTTGAATAGTATTCACTTCTCATCACTGCATTTGCTATATTGGTTAGCGCTGCTATTCATTTTCTGGGCAATATGAAGTTGGTTACTTCGTCTTTCCCTGGAGCTTTCCTGTTCTTCAATTTCTCGATGATTTCTTCAATCTCCGTTGGTGTTTGGGATGGTATCGCCTTCCGGAGTTTCCAACATCAATTCTTCATTTCCTTCGACTTCTTCTTCTAACTGTTCATTGTCATCGTCTTCTCTGTAGTTGATTCTGGCTTCTCTTTCTATTGCGTCGACTGGTGCTTCGGTTTTTTCAAGTTTTGAGTAGGCCATCCCATTTGCTCCGTGTAAAGGAGGATGTTCAGTTTTCTCGCGTCGTAAGCACTTCTGTATCTTCCATGCTGAGTGGTCTATGTTGTTTAGCTCTCTAACTCTTTGGTTCCATCTGTCTGTTCTCAGTTCTCTCAGTGCATTTTTCAGCACTTGACTGTGCTTATTCAGCTCTTTCTTGTCTTCTTCTCTATGTGAAGTTTTAGGTTCCTCCTTATAAGCTTTTTTATTGCTTTTGAGGATTCACCATGTGGATGCTTCGGGGCTGCCCTTTCGATTATTCTGGTACTTTCCTCGTAGGCTTCTTTCATTCGGGTTTCTAATTTTTCAACTTCTTCTAGATCTTCCGGAGTTCTTATCTGTGGAATTTCAGTAATTTTCTCCTGGAGTATTTCACTGTACTTTTGCCAGTCAGTGAAGTCTTTCGTCTGAAATTCTTCTGTTATCGGGTCTGAGTTCTATTGGGTTGTGGTCTGATGTGCAATCTTCGATGGTATCAAGTGTGAGCTTTTGGGTAATGTCTCTCATTATGACGATATCTAATACGTCTTTTAGGCCATAACTTCTGGGCAGGTAGGTCGGAATATCAGGTCCTAATATGGAATTCAGTTTTTCGGCATACTTCTTTAGCTTCTTTCCATTTTGGTTTTCTGTTCTGCTGTCCCATTATCTTGATTCGCAATTCATTTCGCCAATAATGATGTTTGGTTTCCTTCAAGCATCTTTTTCAGATCTTCTTCAGTCAGATCATTTTGAGGTGGTTTGTAGGCTGACGTAATTTTCATTTGTCCTCGATTTGCATTAACTGTAATCGAGACAGCTTCTATTTGCACATTATTCAGTACATCGTCAAAATAGAGGTCGATGTTCCTTCCTTAGGGCTACGCCCCCCCTCCTGTACAATTTCTGTCATTCCTGGATATTTCATATTTGGGAAATGAAATTCTATTTCTCGTAGATAGTCTCGTCACATTTTGAATTCCCCTCATTTCATGTTTTATATTTTTTCGAGCGTTGTTTTCTTAATCAGACCACAATTCGACCGGACGAGTTAAGATTCATGAAATGCACTATAAATGGCTGCAAAAAGGCGACGTGCTTCAGAATATATTGGAATGCACAGGTTGTGTAATTCGAGTAGAAAATTCATAATGCTGTACGCTATCTCAGTTAAGGTTTTATTGCCCGTGAAGGCATACCCTTGATGCAGTTTTAGTTAATCTAATTGGAAACGGGATGTTCGGGTCTGCATATAAGTAATTCATTAGGTCCATATTGGAAGGCACAATAATTCCACGTTTTTGATCCTCGCACCAAGTGGATTTTGCGTTGAACAGGTCAAATGTGATACTGAACTTTCATTTGATATGCGGTGATCAGCCATGGCAAAAAGGTTGGGAATTTACAGCACACTGGTTTTATTGAAAAGAGCAATTTATATAATATAGGTTCAACAAAGAAATACTATAAAGATTCTTCCCCTATATAAGTCAGTCAAATTCTGAAACTTTCCATTGCAGAATAATTCATATCGGACTAATGAACTGATTAGCATAATCGTTAAGCAACTCTATCAAGTGACTGAATCATGTTTTTCGAGCAAAACTGATGAATATTCTATTAGTTTTCGCATGAATATAATGATTAACATTATGGATCAATTTTCAATCCTATACCGTGAGAATAAAATACCAAATTAATTAAAGCTTCGTTAAAATATTTTATTCTTCGTTTTCCTCCTCAAATTTCAAACGACAAAGATATTCGAATAGAAATAGAATAATCCCATGTGAGAATATACCAGAGGAGTTGCATTCAACGAGAAATAAGTAACATACAACTGGAGGTTTGACAATGGAGAATTCGTTTGGGAACGATCGCATGCTTATCAACAGCAGACGTGTACATAGGGAGGATGCATCTTTCTAAGAGGACCCTGGATCAATATGTCAAGTATCACTTGAAGTCCTGCAACTTCATCAGTTCCGCTCAAAATTAGCAGGGTGCATTAATTTAATCCAGTAACAATAATGATGCTGAAAATACTGGTTCACAAATTTGTATGAATTTCGAAATTCTTTAACAAAGTTTCTCCAAGGGAATTTTCGTTACTTGATATTCTCATCGTGGGTCGAATAATTTTACTCGCTAACACTTTCGATTCAGGAAAAATGCCTGGAACCAAATTCGAGCCAATAAAAACTATGTCGGTAATATGGGAGCGAACGCTGGAAGAAATATCCGGAACTGATATAATTCCATGGCATAAAACTCGGATGAATTTCCATCGGAGTAATAGAAAAGATTCGACAATAGCCCCATAGAAAATATTAGCCATCTAAAAACGTTCGTTCGATGCTGATATCGAAGTAGACTATTTTGGATGGCCTGGAGTAAATACCGTGTTCTCAGATGAATAAGAATTATTAGACGTTGTCGTTCGAGGGTTCGACACATTCATTCGAGAATACCTCCTTTTGTGAACTGAGATTTTATAGTATTCGTCTCGCTAGGGCGAGGAATCTGAAGAGCAAGCAAGGAAATAATCCGTTTCATAACGAAATCCATTTTTCATAACGATACAGATTTTTAATCAATAAAAACCCATTATTCTTCAATCAAGCATGCTGCGCATTTGACATTTGTCCTAGATTCCTATCTAATTGTTTTATTTGTCAACATCAGTAGGTACTAAATTTCAGTAGAATATAGATAGATTTCGATTATTATATTATCATAATGCCTGATCTCAGCGATATAGAAGAATTACCATTGACGCTTCCACACATATCGGAGAAAGCGAAAAATACATAACAAAATATTTCACCCTAAAAATATAAGAGTTCGCAAGCCGAGTGTTAAATTCTGCTGAAACTCGTTATAGTACAATAGAAAAAGGACTTTTATCAGTTGTGTGGTCATGTAGATATTTTAGGCCATACTTATACGGTAGAAAATTTACGATTTATTCGGATCATAAATCTTTAATTTGGTTATTTTCGTTAAAAGAACAAAAATCTAAAAGCTTGATTAAAGCGAGAGTCCGAAGGATATACATCTTGGAAAAAATTCAAAAATATTTTCACCTGAATAAATACAAATAAAATCGTTTATCGACGAAGCACCAGATGAAAAGTTTTCATTTATAAAAGTAAATTTTCACTTCAACGCCCACTCTTATTTTTTTCAATTTTTGAATATTTTTCATTGAAAATAAGCATTCTGAAATGATTCTTGATAGTTTTCAATGATGCCAAATCAGTTTTTATGCAGATTTTTCAAACGGGTTTGGGAGTGAACAGGGGTGGGGGTTGGTTGAGAATCTGAAGAAACGTTAGGAAAATAGCAGCGCATAACGTCGCCACGTTGTTTACCTTCCCAAAAATTAGAAGTGTAGTACGAATAACCGATATTATAAAATTCTTTTTTTCAATTCCAAGACAGACGTTATGATTGAACTTCAGCGGATGCGTTCAATTGAAAGGAACAATATATGTCCTAAAAACACGCGTCGCATGTTTTGGGCCCTTAGAAAGCATGAAATACTAATTCATTTTAAAAATTGTTTCAACACTGTCCTAACTTAACCTAACCTAACCTAAATATTGTATCAATAACCATCATTACATGATCGATACATAATATACTGTGATATTCTTTCATGTAATATTGAAACAGTATTAACCATTTACTTATATTGAAAATGTGGCCGTAGATATTCACATGTCGAATCAATCCACTATCATACCTTATAATTCTCCAAGTTCTCAAATTATTTCCATTTTATTTGGCGGAACGTTAATTTCACCCTGTACCCAATTTCTTAGGGCTATCCGTTATTTTCACAGACACTTAGTTAGATATATATGATATTCCTGAGAACTTATAACGGGGGATTCTTCGAAAAGTTACGAAAGTTTTGGAAGTTACCCAGAAGAAAGGCATCCACACAAGGTCGACTTCACTCTACAATATCAAAAGGGCTGGAAAATTCAACAATGTAAGTCAAAACGTTAAATTGGTTTTCTGCAAGGTTGAGCAATCCTTTTCCTAATTTAAATGTACGCTTACTGAAGTTATGATTCAGCTTGTCTGAAGATAAACAACGTTTCAAGTTAGATTTATCAAAAAACTAACGTTCCCATATCAAATTTTTCACCATGAAAGCGGAGGACGTTATTTGTCATTTTAAGAAGAGAAATCAAGCAAAGTTGGATGCTTCTTTATAGGTAGAGTGTGCTACATGGATTTATTGGAGTTTCTGCTGATAACATAAAGAGGTATTGTAATAATCACAATGAAAATGTTGCCCAAAACCCAGCGAGACACATCGCCAAGCTCGAAGTCGAGACCACCATCAAAAGGGTCAGAACGTGGAACTAGGAGAGATAAAAGAACGAAAGGACTAATTATTATTCATCACATTCCAGAAATTGACGTGAAATCAATACGATTTCCCTAGTTAAGGTTCTAATGAACTCAGAATGCTGTTCCTGGAGATGACTCAAACGAGGCGACTACAATACTTTTCCATCTCCTCCGCTGTCTCTACTTTATTGACTCTTGATAAGGATTGATCTGTTCTGGGATTAAACTTCTCGTGTTAAGTACCGCTGCGAAATCTATTCTTCGAGTTCGGCCTTGTTTCCAACTGACACTGATCTTTCGAATTATTTTCGTCTCAGATTCCGCACTATTTTCAGTGTAAAAGTGATGATTTTCACTGATTTCTCTCTGAAATCTTCCGGATTCTGGAGAACTAATGGGAACTGATAAGGATTAGAGTCGAGCTATTTTACAGTTCACGGTCCGTTTTTCTTTCAGCCAATTCCTCGATTATTATTCGTAAGCTTTTGTTGCCTTATGGAAACCTGACCGTCCAGTCGAACAGTGCAAGAATGGAAATATATGCGCGTTATGATAATGAATAATCAAGTATTGCACTAGAACAAAATGCTCTCTCTATCTCATTGTCGCACTGGCAAATTGATATTCCCCGAGAAAATCGAAAAAGAAAATGGATATTTCGAGAACACTTTCCCCGAATACTTACATATTCAAGGAATAATAATCTCATGATACTTCGTGTGGTTCCCACCGTAGGAGACGTGCAATGTTGCCACGTAAGATTCGTAACTTTTAGACTTATTGGAACTCGATATGGATTTAATACAGTGGTTATTAATCCATAATAATTGCGAACTTCAATTCTTGAAACTTTCGGATACGGAGTCGATTCGTTCTACTAGTCATAATGGAAAAAATTGAAATTAGATCATATCCGGGGAGATGACATATTCCAGAAGATCAATATAGGTTAGCTTGAGTTAGGAAAGTGTTGAAACAATTCTTGAAATAAATCAATATTTAGGTTAGGTTAGGCCAGGACAGTGTTGAAACAATTCTCGAAATGAATCAATATTTAGGTGAGGTTAAGTTAGGACAGTGTTGGAACAATTCTTAAAATGAATCAATATTTAGGTTAGGTAAGGTTAAGTAGGGACAGTGTTGGAACAATTCATGAAATGAATCAATATTCAGGTTAGGTTAGGTTAGGTTAAGTTAGGACAGTGTTGAAACATTCTTAAAATGAATTGATATTTCATGCTGCAAAAAGGCACAAAATATGCGACAAGTGTTTTTAGGACATCTATAGTTCCTTTCGATTAAACCCATCTGCTGAAGTTCAATAATAAGGTCTTTCTTGGAATTGTTCGAGAAGAATTTTATAATATCGGTTATTCGTACTACACTTGTCATTTTTAATGAAGGTAAACAACGTGGCAACGTTATGCGCGGCTATAAACCAGGTTCGAGACTGACATCTGGAAATTAAATGCGTCGTTGTTTATTGCTCAGTATAAAAAGATCCTCTACGTTGTGTCATTACTTCTATCAGTGTGCAGTTTGGTTTGAGGAAGGTGTAGTAAATTCGAATGTAAGTAACTAACGCAACTTTTCCATCATAATTTCAATTTTTAAATATTTTTCATTGAAATTATGGAATGATTCTTGATGGTTTTCAATGATGGCAAACTAGTTTTCATGCAGATTTCCATGTTTTTTTCCAAATTTTCCAGAAAAAATGTTTTCAAGAGTGACATCATCGATTTTCTTATTTTCGATATTTCCACGAGTGAACTTGATTTGAAACCACTATTTTTATAACGTTTTTTCAGATTCTTACCCACCCTGCACCCCTATTCACTCCCGTTTCCGTTTGAAAAATCTGCATAAATACTAGTTTGCCATCATTGAAAACCATCATTTTAGAATGCTCATTTTCAATGAAAATGTTTGAAAATTGAAAAATACGAATGGGTGTTAAGGTAAAAATTTACCGAATATTTTTGTTGTTTTATTTCACAATTCAAACTGTAGACAATGTGAAAACAAATTATTTTCCAGTGAAACCAGGAAACTATCCTTTTACAGCTTGAATTAGAAGCGAAACCATTTTGTCCTTCCTCAAATTTAATATAATATTAAGCTTTAAGGACATGAAGAAAATGAGAATGTGTCAAGGTAACATAAAATTTATACCGCCGGAATAAAATATTGGAAATATTATAAATGGTCCCCTGCTCTAGAATTATAGACCATTCCATATACCGCCTAAGAAAAATTTCATGAGGATTTTCCGTGTTTTATTTCCCTTTTGCGTTTTACGTGGGTATTCGGACTGTTTCGACAGGATTCTATTTTTCAAGATATGACATCATATGAAAGTTTAGGTAGGGTGCTCGTTGTTGATTAAATAGCAGTTGTTGATCCGATGTCTCGTCGTGAGGCATAATTAATGATTCGTATTCCAATATCCACACTGAACTATCATAAATCACCCCCTATAAATTTTATCTTGAATATTTCTAACACAAAGAAGGTCGATCCTGCATGGCGCCAGCGTATGACGCTATTATACCATTGTGTATTCAACATGAGACGTCCATTGATTCCTTTTCTTGTTATTATTAATTCACGTATCGCAGATTTGCCATGCCCTAACTATAAAACAGTTTTATGGGCAGAATGACTTTTATGAAATTCTTCCTGAATATTTTCGTTCGATCGAAGGATAACACATTCATATCATAGAAAATCATTCCACTTTGAAGGAATATACCTAATATAATGGTTGACTATTAAATTGGATGACAACGGTTATGGCTATTTGTCCTTTTATATGATCAAGCAATTGTGATTTTTGAACTTTTTCATCAAAGAAATGAAGCAAAAGGAGATATATCACTACGTGAGAAACGACAAAAATCAAAAGATGCATGTATATAAACCTGGGAAAAAACTATCAATGGTGTGACTTGGTGATCCATTCTGATAGTCAAGCTGCTATCAAAGCACTGAACTCCCGTATCATCCGCTCAAAGCTGATATGGGAGTGCTGAAAGAAACTTGATGAAGTAGGCGAAAAAGCAAGGTCTTTTCAGTCTGGGTTCCTGTTCACCCAGTAATCAAAAGAAACGAAGAGGACAATACACTTGCCAGAAATTGAGCACAAACGAAACTTACTGGCCCAGAACCTTTCTGTGGCATAGGCAAATGCACCTATAAGAAAAAGTTTTTGGAGAAGGAAGGGACTGAAAGAGAAGCACCTTGGAGGAATCTTTCAGGAATGGATCACTCCAAAAAGTGCAAGATCCAAAAAGTATTTGGATCTCAGTAAAAATAAGTGACGTTTCCTCACTGGCTTCCTCACAGGACATTGTCGACTTAGAAAGCATATGATGTCAGTTTCTGTTAAGCCCATCCTCGGCTTAACAGAAACTGACGAGTGTAGATTCTGTGGGGAAGAGGAGGAAACTCCTGTTCACCAGGTCACAGAATGCCTCGTCATTGCAAACCAGGGCAAGGAATGTCTTGGACAAGATAATTATAGGAGAAACGAGGATTTAACCTCCTTGAAGACCTCTCAGATACTGGAGTTCATTGGAGCTCTGGAGGTGGAGGACAAGCTGTAGGAAGCGCATTTGGGAAAACAGCTCTGATGGGGGCACAATAAACCTTGAGGTCACAGTGAAATGTAACCCTCTTACCTAACTGTAACTATGAGGATCGACAAAAATTAGCAAAATTTATGTTTTGAATTGAATAATTGACTGATACAAATTTGTGTGGTTTTCTTTGAAGTTCGAAATCTTCTTCGGTAGTCCTGAAGTTAACCAAGGTTTTTTTTGTGTTGGTTTTCTAAGACGAGACATGCAAGAATGAAAATTAGATTCAGCAGGAATAGCAGGTGAAAACCCAAACAGTTTCCCTGGAAAAAAAAAAGAAAATTTCTAAGTCTCATTTTCGAGTCTGCTGTGCAAATATTTTCAGAGGTAGTCAACTCCATATTTCCCTAGATATTAAAGAAATTAATACCAAATCTCGATGAAACCTGCTTCAAGAAGCACCCACAGTCTCACTCTTTACAGTCATACTACTACAAATTTATGCGAGTTCAATTTTGCTTTGATAATTTTTGAACGTGTCGTTATTCAGAAACGATTTAATCCTGCTGACTTGGTTGATCATATAACAGCCAGGTGTAACCTTCTTGAGCACGGCGCCGTTCGATGACGGGAAAATCTCAGGATATCGATTTCTGAACCCTTATCCAGAATTCATTCCATAAATTGTTACCTACTTGTTGTAAGACAATCGAAACAATGCTGTCGACTACTTAGCTTCAGCTACTATCAATTACTAATTTATACAAGTGTAATACTGTATACATACGAGCGATGATGGAATCGCAAACAGAATATGATTGATTAAAATACCAGAGTCGCCTATTGGTAGTTTGAATTATATTCATGAGTTTGGATCCACCGGAATAACGAGGTTCAATTAGCACATAAAAATTGTTTCAATGCAATATAAAGCCAATTTACAAAATGCTTCGGAAATGAATTTCAAACCACAATGATCTTATCAGATCGCTCACCTACTTGAGGTTCCATGGAAGCAAACTCTTTCGAGAGATTCGTATATAAAATCGCAACTTTACGGATATTGTTGTTTGTAAAAGTCAACAATTCGAGATATTCTCCGAGGAAAAGCGGTTTCGAATTTCGCCTCAGTCAATTAGGTGATTTAGAAATTGTTTACCCGGTGAAGCTTTGCTGAAATGAATCTCAGCTCGAGCTCAAAATAACTCAAGAATTCACTTAAATATATTGGGATGGCAATTTGATAAATGTAACGGTTGTGGTTTTCACTCACGGCGAAAGGCTTTCAGCAATACGATATTATTTCAATATTTGCATAACGATATCTATCGAATTATATACATAAACAGAAAATAACGCTCGGATTCAACGATCACCGGATGTGTCTAATTTTTATAATTTTCATGCCCTGGAAAGAACACTCCCAGTATTTGCGAAATAATATGACGTGAAATTGAGAAGTTACCCATTTCGGAAGTACTATGCTATGGAAGAAATGTAAACGTTTCATCTTTGATGATTTTTATCCCTTGGTTCTTCGTGAAGGAATCGGTGCTGATGTTTTACCGTGGCCACTGCATTCACAAGATTTAAATCCTTTTCAACATGTGTGAGATATGATGGGGAGGAGACTGTCTAATTTGTACCATCCGCCACATAATCAAATGTCCCTCTTTAGGCAAGGCGGATCCCAATTATGCTCACAAACTATCGACTTTTTCCAAGAAGCTAGCGTTTATATTTTGCCGTGGCCAAACCGTTCACCGGATTCAAATCCCATCGACTTAATGTGGGGTATGTTGGAGAGAAGACTGTCCAATTTGCACCAACCCTCACGGACTCTCCCAAGTTACTCGGTGAACTGCAAAATGGCGAAGGTGACAGGAAACGAAAGTACCATAACTGTAACGATCGAAAATGGTCAAATCGTTACAATGTCAACGTTTTGTCGTTGATATTCTTGTGCGAAACAAAATTGTATCTCTTAGTTTTTCATGGATAAACCAGTTCATGTCAAACATTTTTTTTTATTCAACGCAGGTGCCCATAATGCTCGCATATCGCTAACTATCGAGTTTTCCTCAGAAGTTCATATTATGTCGTGGCCAACCCGTTCTCCGGATTCGAATCCCATCGACTGTGTGTGGGGTATGTTTGGGAGGGGACTGTTCAATTTGCACCAACCCTCACCTACTCTGACACGGTTACTCGACGAGTTGCAAAATGGCGAAGGAACCGGGAACCGAAAGTACCATTTGTTATAATTGGAACGATCAATAATGGAGAAATCCTTACAATGTCAACATTTTGTCGTCGATATTTTTGTGAGAAAAAAATTGTATCTCTTAGTTTTTTATTGATAAACCAGTTCACTTCAAACATCTTTTTTTTCAGTCAACGCATGTCCCTATAATGCTCGCAAATCGCAAACTATCGACTGTTCCCTAGAAGCTAGCGTTTATATTATGCCGTGGCCAACCCGTTCTCTGGATTCAAATCCCATCGACTATATGTGGGGTACGTTAGGGAGAAGACTGTCCAATTTGCACCATCCCTCACGGACTCTCCCTAGTTACTCTGTGAATTGCCAAATGGCGAAGGTGCCAGGAAACGAAAGTACCATAACTGTAACGACCGATAATGGTCAAATCGTTACAATGTCAACGTTTTTTCGTTGTTATTCTTGTGCGAAACAAAATTGTATCTCTAAGTTTTTTATGGACAAACCAGTTCACTTCAAACATTTTTTTTTCAGTCAACGCAGGTCCTCATGATGTTCGCAAACCGCAAACTATCGAGTTTTCCCTAGAAGCTAGCGTTTATATTATGTCGTGGCCAACCCGTTCTCCGGATTCAAATCCCATCGACTGTGTGTGGGGTATGTTTGGGAGGAGACTGTTCAATTTGCACCAACCCTCCCATACTCTGACACGGTAACTCGACGAGTTGCAAAATGGCGAAGGAACCGGGAACCGAAAGTACAATTTGTTATAATTGGAACGATCAATAATGGAGAAATCCTTACAATGTCAACATTTTGTCGTCGATATTTTTGTGAGAAAAAAATTGTATCTCTTAGTTTTTTATTGATAAACCAGTTCACTTCAAACATCTTTTTTTTTCAGTCAACGCATGTCCCTATAATGCTCGCAAATCGCAAACTATCGACTGTTCCCTAGAAGCTAGCGTTTATATTATGCCGTGGCCAACCCGTTCTCTGGATTCAAATCCCATCGACTATATGTGGGGTACGTTAGGGAGAAGACTCTCCAATTTGCACCATCCCTCACGGACTCTCCCTAGTTACTCGGTGAATTGCCAAATGGCGGAGGTGCCAGGAGACGAAAGTACCATAACTGTAACGACCGATAATGGTCAAATCGTTACAACGTTACAACGTTTTGTCGTTGTTATTCTTGTGCGAAACAAAATTGTATCTCTAAGTTTTTTATGGACAAACCAGTTCACTTCAAACATTTTTTTTTCAGTCAACGCAGGTCCTCATGATGTTCGCAAACCGCAAACTATCGAGTTTTCCCTAGAAGCTAGCGTTTATATTATGTCGTGGCCAATCCGTTCTCCGGATTCAAATCCCATCGACTGTGTGTGGGGTATGTTTGGGAGGAGACTGTTCAATTTGCACCAACCCTCCCATACTCTGACACGGTAACTCGACGAGTTGCAAAATGGCGAAGGAACCGGGAACCGAAAGTACCATTTATTATCATTGGAACAATCAATAATGGACGAATCCTCACAATGTCAACGTTTTGTCGTCAATATTTTTGTGGGGAACAAAATTGTATCTCTCAGTTTTTTATGGATGAACCAGTTCACTTCAAACATTTTTTTTTAGTCAACGCAGGTCCCCATAATGCTCGCAAATCGCAAACTATCGACTGTTCCTTAGAAGCTAGCGTTTATATTATGCCGTGGCCAACCCGTTCTCTGGATTCAAATCCCATCGACTATATGTGGGATACGTTAGGGAGAAGACTGTCCAATTTGCACCATCCCTTACGGACTCTCCCTAGTTACTCTGTGAATTGCCAAATGGCGAAGGTGCCAGGAAACGAAAGTACCATAACTGTAACGACCGATAATGGTCAAATCGTTACAATGTCAACGTTTTTTCGTTGTTATTCTTGTGCGAAACAAAATTGTATCTCTTAGTTTTTTATGGACAAACCAGTTCACTTCAAACATTTTTTTTTCAGTCAACGCAGGTCCTCATGATGTTCGCAAACCGCAAACTATCGAGTTTTCCCTAGAAGCTAGCGTTTATATTATGTCGTGGCCAACCCGTTCTCCGGATTCAAATCTTATCGACTGTGTGTGGGGTATGTTTGAGAGGGGACTGTTCAATTTGCACCAACCCTCCCATACTCTGACACGGTAACTCGACGAGTTGCAAAATGGCGAAGGAACCGGGAACCGAAAGTACCATTTATTATCATTAGAACAATCAATAATGGACGAATCCTCACAATGTCAACGTTTTGTCGTCAATATTTTTGTGGGGAACAAAATTGTATCTCTCAGTTTTTTATGGATGAACCAGTTCACTTCAAACATTTTTTTTTAGTCAACGCAGGTCCCCATAATGCTCGCAAATCGCAAACTATCGACTGTTCCCTAGAAGCTAGCGTTTATATTATGCCGTGGCCAACCCGTTCTCTGGATTCAAATCCCATCGACTATATGTGGGGTACGTTAGGGAGAAGACTGTCCAATTTGCACCATCCCTCACGGACTCTCCCTAGTTACTCTGTGAATTGCCAAATGGCGAAGGTGCCAGGAAACGAAAGTACCATAACTGTAACGACCGATAATGGTCAAATCGTTACAATGTCAACGTTTTTTCGTTGTTATTCTTGTGCGAAACAAAATTGTATCTCTTAGTATTTTATGGACAAACCAGTTCACTTCAAACATTTTTTTTTCAGTCAACGCAGGTCCTCATGATGTTCGCAAACCGCAAACTATCGAGTTTTCCCTAGAAGCTAGCGTTTATATTATGTCGTGGCCAACCCGTTCTCCGGATTCAAATCTTATCGACTGTGTGTGGGGTATGTTTGAGAGGGGACTGTTCAATTTGCACCAACCCTCCCATACTCTGACACGGTAACTCGACGAGTTGCAAAATGGCGAAGGAACCGGGAACCGAAAGTACCATTTATTATCATTAGAACAATCAATAATGGACGAATCCTCACAATGTCAACGTTTTGTCGTCAATATTTTTGTGGGGAACAAAATTGTATCTCTCAGTTTTTTATGGATGAACCAGTTCACTTCAAACATTTTTTTTTAGTCAACGCAGGTCCCCATAATGCTCGCAAATCGCAAACTATCGACTGTTCCCTAGAAGCTAGCGTTTATATTATGCCGTGGCCAACCCGTTCTCTGGATTCAAATCCCATCGACTATATGTGGGGTACGTTAGGGAGAAGACTGTCCAATTTGCACCATCCCTCACGGACTCTCCCTAGTTACTCTGTGAATTGCCAAATGGCGAAGGTGCCAGGAAACGAAAGTACCATAACTGTAACGACCGATAATGGTCAAATCGTTACAATGTCAACGTTTTTTCGTTGTTATTCTTGTGCGAAACAAAATTGTATCTCTTAGTATTTTATGGACAAACCAGTTCACTTCAAACATTTTTTTTTCAGTCAACGCAGGTCCTCATGATGTTCGCAAACCGCAAACTATCGAGTTTTCCCTAGAAGCTAGCGTTTATATTATGTCGTGGCCAACCCGTTCTCCGGATTCAAATCCCATCGACTGTGTGTGGGGTATGTTTGAGAGGGGACTGTTCAATTTGCACCAACCCTCCCATACTCTGACACGGTAACTCGACGAGTTGCAAAATGGCGAAGGAACCGGGAACCGAAAGTACCATTTGTTATTATTGGAACGATCAATAATGGAGGAATCCTTACAATGTCAACGTTTTGTTGTCAATATCTTTGTAGGAAAAAGAATTGTATCTCTTAGTTTTTTATGGATAAACCAGTTCACTTCAAACGTTTTTATTTTAGTCAACGCAGGTCCCCATAATGCTCGCAAATCGCAAACAAACGACTTTTCCCTAGAAGCTAGCGTTTATATGCCGTGGCCAATCCGTTTTCCGGATTTAAATCCCATCGTATGTGGGGTATGTTAGGGCGGGGACTGTCCCATTTGCACCAACCCTCACATACTCTGACACGGTAACTCGACGAGTTGCAAAATGGCGAAGGAGCCGGTAACCGAAAGTACCATTTGATATTATTGGAACGATCAATGATGAAGGAATCCTTACAATGTCAACGTTTTGTCGTCGATCTTTTTGTGGGAAACAAAATTGTACCCCTTAGTTTTTTATGGATGAACCAGTTCACTTCAAACGTTTTCATTTTAGTCAACGCAGGTGCCAATAATGCTCGCAAATCGCAAACAATCGACTTTTTCCTAGAAGCTAGCGTTTATATTATGCCCTGGCCAACCCGTTATCCGGATTCAAATTCCATCGACTGTATGTGGGGTATGTTAGGGCGGGGACTGTCCAATTTGCACCAACCCTCACATACTCTGACACGGCATCTCGACGGGTTGCAAAATGGCGAAGGAACTGGGAACCGAAAGTACCATTTGATATTATTGGAACGATCAATAATGGAGGAATCCTTACAATGTCAACGTTTTGTCGTCAATATTTTTGTGAGAAACAAGATTGTTTCTCTTAGTTTTTTATGGATATACCATTTCACTTCAAACATTTTTTTTTAGTCAACGCAGGTCCCCATAATGCTCGCAAATCGACTTTTCCCTAGAAGCTAGCGTTCATACCATGCCGTGGCCAACCCGTTCTCCGGATTCAAATCCCATCGACTGTATGTGGGGTATGTTAGGGAGGGGACTGTTCAATTAGCACCAACCCCCACAGACTCTGACACGGTAACTCGGCGAATTGCAAAATGACGAAGGTGCTAGAAACCGAAAGTGACATCTCATGTTATTGGAACGATCAACAATGGATGAATCCTCACAATGTCAACGGTTTGTCGTTGATATTTTTATGCGCAAAGGAATTTTATCTCTTAGTTTTTTATGGATAAACCGGTTTACTTCAAACGTCCATCTTCAGACAACGCGAGTCTCCATATTTTATGTAAGCCTACCTCCTACATTCCCAAAAATAAATCGGGTTGAAAAATTTATTCTTCTGGGGGTGACCCTTTGATGGATGTTCAATATCTAATTTTGAATAGAAATTTAAATTTCAATAAAGGAAGAAACTCCGTTTGGCGTATACTCGACTAGTTCGATCAGTTTTGCATTGACAAGAACCCTGCATTGTGCAATAATTAATCGGCTCAAATCACTTGGCATTGTACAACTGCCAAAAACTGTTCAAGCTTCCAATTACCCAAAAATTCCGTGCATATATCACAAACATGCGTATATAATTCAGAATAATATTGTATTTCACCAATACCGATCTGGTCGTTATACGGAACCAATTTAATTCATTTTTAGCGGTTGTCGGTTCGAAAGTGAGCCTATTCGGAATAATATTTAGCGAGGTTAATATAATAACTGCAGAATAAAGTTTTATTATCCTAATTTTTCATTTGATATCTGAATTTTTCATCATCGAAGAATATTTATCGTCCGGATGAGGTTTATAATGTTGATATGCGGAATGAAGAGTGGCATATATTCAATACTATAATTCGATATGCGATTGTTTTGAATAATGAAGCTGAAAAAGAACGTGGTGTTCAATATTCGGCTTTTTCAGTCAAATGATGAAATTTTGAAATTCTTTCATCAAACGCGAAAAGCATGGGAGATGGGGTAGCAAATTCATTTTTATCGGATTACCCGACCACAAAAACCCATATTTTCGTACCAAACTCGACCTGCCATACAGATTCCCCTGTCTACACTTGCATTAGTGGTATGTATACAAGGTGTCCCAAGTTCGAGTGCATAAAAGACGTTTCTTGAGAACCGGACCTAGTTGAAATCTGAAAATTTGGATTATGATATTGTTCCACATTATCTTCTGAGCTGAATATGTTGAACACTTTCAGTTATACAGGGAGTGAAAATAAATTTCTCGAAAAAACTTTTTTTTCCATTCTTCATCTCTTATATGATCGAATATTCTATTTTCGATATATTTCTATTAGAATGGTTGCATTCGTCGAAATAGTTTTCAAAGTAGAGAAAAAAACTGAAGAAAAGGAAGATATGCGTAGTCAGTATTATATTCGTTATTCCTATTCTCAATATTTCAAGCATAAACTGTTTTTAGATTTTCGAAGTAGAAGAATGGCGGGAAATTGTGCATATCCTAAAGTTTTGGAAACTCAGTGTTTTTCAAATATTTTGTCAAAAATTGTGATCAGAATTTTCCCATAACTCTCGTGTTTCAAATTAGAACCCTATTTTTTCATAAATGCGTTGGATTCTGCGCAGAAAAATAATGATACTGTTCAAAGTAGTTTATGCTCCTTTAAAATAATTCCTGTCGTACTTAGAGAAAAATTCATAAAATCTGTTTCATAACAATAATCTGTGTTCATAGGGAATTATTAGGATAATTCATCTTCTATTATTGTTATATAACAGATTTTATGAATTTGTCTCTACGTAAGACATGAATTCAGAAAATCCTTAATAACTCAAGAATTATTTAATTTAGGAGCATAAACTACTTCGAAGAGTATCATTATTTTTCTTCGCAGATTCCAACGCAATCTTGAAAAAATATTTTAACACCCTTCGGCTAGTTTTCCAAAATTCAGGAGATGCACAATATTCCGCCATTCTTCTACATCGGAAATTTGAAACCTCAAAATTGAGATTTCAAACAAAATATTCAATTGTTCATCTACTTCCGAAAAAATATCTGATAACACTGTGGAATCAACACTCCACGAAATATCTAACGTTGCTGATCAGCAGCAACCTGGAACATCTTCGGGAATTTATATTGGAAGTAATTGTTCACACTCCAATATCAATTATTGTTTCAATAAATGAAAATGTTTATTGTAGTAACAATTGTTTCTGATCAAAAACGTTAAATATAACTTGAAGAGTTGATTCGATAATTATTAATCATCATTAATTGGCTCTGTAAGAAATAAATCTTTCAAAAAGTAATATTTCATGTTTATTGTGTGAATTAATCTGGCAGTGAAAAAAACTTTTTCTTTAACGGTGAAAAAAGTAATCATCCATAGTGATGAAGAAAAGTCAAGTTTTTTGACAGTTGTGCAAAAATATATTCAGAATTGAATAGTCGATCATATAAGAGACAAAAAAGGTAAACAAAAATTTTTCGAGAAATTTATTTTCACTCGAAGTCGAACAATATCATAATCCAAATTTCCAGATTTCAAATGGGTCCGGTTGTCAAGAAACGTCTAGTAGGCACTCGAACTTGGGACACCCTGTACATCAATTCTTGGACCTTATAAGACTTTGGGCCATCCTTGTTGATGAAGGATGCCAAACGAGGATTGAATCGATCGTCATAATGCACGTGGATGGCCAGTCGAACACAGAACGTTCAGGAACGGCTACAAGAGAATAGAAGTGATGGGATTTGAACCCCGTGTAATGTGATTTATGTAAACGTGTTAGTGGTTGCTAACGTACTGTTTATCTAGCATTTACCGGCAATACCGCGCACTTGTTTCCGCAAATCTATGATCGCGATCTGATAATCCATTCAACCGGTGGCATTTTACGCATATCCTCAATTCGAATTTAATCCCACTGACTGAATGGATGCCACGTACAGAAATTGTCACATAGTTGAGCCGTGGGAATTTCGACTGGGCACTTCCAAGTGATTCGCTGTCGGTTTGGACGACTCGTTTGGAGGATACAAGGGTTGGTCGGTTTTCTTCCTTGAATTTCTTCCACTCTGAGTTCAAAATTGGAGCTCAAGATCGGAAATTCTCGATGTATTTCTCACGGTGAGATGGATAAGCACGTATGGACTTGACATTGTCATAGAGAGTAATCCAATTGAGGTTCCTGTGTTGGAAACCTTGTTAATTGAACAGCCGTCAGCGAATACACGTGCTCGAATCGTCGAATGTTAGTTTGCAAGATCACATTTACGTGATGCATCGCTTAAACACCACTCAAAGGACTGAGTGTAACTCCTCCAAGTTCAAGACGAGATGGCCGCTGTAATACAACCGAACATCGCAAAAGAAGACATTAAAAGTCTTATACCCAGACAGAATAATAACCTGATGTTCTGTCTAACATTGAACCTGCAAACAAATAAACGAACCTTTTTCGCATTAAATCGCCGATTAACATCACGTTCGTTGTTTTCGGCCAAAGAACGGAATATGAATATTTCAGTCGCCTCATTAATGGCATTCTGTTGTCGACTTATTATTCTGCAACAAAAGCTTTCATCAGGTCCGTATAAATTCGGGAATATTTCGGTTTTGAATATGTCATGAACTCAGTTGAATAGCGTTAAAAAGCAGAAGGCCAATTGGTGTTTTTGTTGGTGATTTGTCATTGTTTCAGTCCGACAGAATGCGAAATACTGAAGCGTAGTTCGAAAACTATCCAGAACGAACCCAAATATTGTACATGTAAGGAATACCAATATTTTACGTATGGAATTGATATATTTCATTGAAGAATATCGGGTTGTGTTCCGTTTGGCATTTCATGCTGATAGAATCAAAAAGCAAGGGGCTATTCCACCTTTTCCTTCCAGGAAGATTATTGAATAAATGTTTAGAATAGGGTCATGCTGCAATCTGAATTTGTTGTCGAAATCTCATAAGGGTTGGTACACTGAAAAAAACGAATCCAAGGAATTTCTGGTTAAATGAGTTCCTGTTGTTTGAACGCTACTATTGTTATCACAACAAAAAAGAACGTTCTGAGAACAATCTGTACTTGCAATCTAACAAGCCGATTCCGGTTGAAGTGACTTGAGTCCTACGAACAGGAAAAACGGTAAGTACAACAGTGATCAGGTGGTTTTATTTCAAAAGGAATATTTCCGTGAATGTTACAGGAATATCTAGTAAATATGATAATTTTGTAAGTATTACCCAACAAAATTTGTACGACTAACAGTATGGACACATTAAATTCAACAGGAATGTTTCGTATATCTCAGAAATTCAGATTATTCTACCTGAATAAATCTTCTTCAGCTTACAGTTTTTCAATCTATGTTGTACCATATGGTTGAAGTAGTTTGGAATAAAATATTGGTTACCGACGGAGGAACGAACATGATGAAATAGCGATTCAATAATCATCTCGATGATATCGAACGCACTGATGCCGATTTGGCATTTTCAATACTAAATCTAGCATCTTTTCGTCTCAGTCAGCATGTAAAATTCGAGTTCAACATATTGCATGTTTTTAGAATTTTTTGGCTTCCTACCTAGTTTTGGATATTTTTGATCTACGATTAATATTAACTCTTCAATAAATTTTCTCAGAAAATACAAAAAACAAAAGAAATGGTTAGTATCATAGTTGTTTCGTTTCGAACAATTTGTTTTAATCAACTGTTTTAAACATTTGCTTAGGTTAAAAACAGTTTTTGTTCAAAACTGTTTGAAACATGTTTGAAACATTCGAATTGAACAAGTGATTTTTTTCATTTCCTTTATTCAATTTAGCGTTGAATCCTCATCTGAATCGAGGTAATAGATAGTAGCCACTGATTTTTTGCTATTATCTTCAATAACATCAAAATATGGCCAAATGGCATCTTTCTTCCTTACCGTGAATCCCGTGGACGACGTTTAAAAAAAAACACCCCAGAATAACTTGCTCAAATGAAAAACTAACAGTTCAGTGGACGATGTAGACGTTTTTGCAATAGCCAACTTGCAATGCGAATTTATGAATAGTCTGTGGTTCAAACCAATAGTTCCTCATTGCAATTGGTTTTCTTATTTCGGGGATTCACCGGCACAGCCTTACGGCAGTGGCGCGACAGTTTAGTACAGATTCGGACTTCAAATAAGGTATCTATTATTTAGTAAAATAAAGAATAATAAATCAAACATTTGTTAAAAACAAAAAAAACCATGTTTAAAACAAAAAAAAAATACGAAAAGCACTGCCGTGAAGTCAGAAGCTCTTGAGCGCTCGTACATCCACCTTGTAGGTAGATTCGCATTTTCCAGTTTTAGAAATCAATTGAAGGAATTTTAGACAGCTGTCAAAAAAATTCTCAAACTTAGGCGAAACTCCAGACTTCACGTCAGTGCTTCAGCTAACCAATTTTTGTTCGATAATTGGCTAGAATTTTCTTGGTCTTGGTAATGCGATCTGGACGTAGTTTGAATACATTATTCTTCAGCTAGGTGTAGAATTTCATTCTAATCCTATCAGTAGTTTCGAAATTATCAGGAACAAAATATTTTGAACGGCCATATTTACGGACCCCTAGTCTAATTTTGCTCATTGATGAACGTGACTGCGACATTCGAGATCTAAACCTACCCTGAAAATTTCAAGTTCCTAAGCCTTTCCCTTCGGTAATTATAATTTTCTATAGTTTCTATGGTTCTGGTCATGCGATCTGGACAAAATGTTGGTTTAATATATCATTCTCGATTGAAATACGAAATTTTATCTCGATCGAATCTGTAGTTTAGAAATTATCGAGAAAACAAAATTTCACATGACCGTATTTACGGGACCCCTAGTCAAATTTTGCTCATAGATGAACGTGATCACGAAATTCGCGATTCGAACCTACCCTGAAAATTTCAAGTCCCTATTCCTTTCCGTTCGAAAGTTATGATTTTCTATGGTTTCCATGGTTCTGGTCATGCGAGCTGGAGAAATTTAGCTTGAATATATCATTCTCCATTAGTATACAAAGTTTTGTCACGATCGAATCTGTAGTTTTGAAATTATCAAGAAAACTAAATTCCAAACGACCAAATTTACGGAACCCCTAGTATAATTTTGCTCATAGATAAACGTGATCACGACATTCAGAATCCACACCTATCCTGAAAATTTCAAGTCCCTAGGCGTTTCCGTTCAAAAGCTACAATTTTCTATGGTTTCTATGGTTCTGGTCATGCGATCTGGACAAAATTTCTCATGTATCTTGAACACCTCATTCTTCATATGAGTGCGTCGATCAAATCTGTAGTTTCCAAGTAATCAGGAGAACAAAACTTTGAACGGCCATATTGACAGAACCCCTGGTGAAATTTGGCCCATTAACGAACTTAACCGAGGCATTCGGGAACTGAACCAACACTGAAAATGTCAAGTCTCTAAATTGTTCCGTTCGAGAGTTATCGTGCTTACAGCCGGACGGACAGACTCGAATTTTCAAACGGATTCGTCATCAGTGAGTCGAACATAGTCGATTGAGACGATTTTCGGCTCAAAATTCGAAAAATACAGACATCGTGACGAAATGATATAGCCCTCGTGTAAGTAGTACGAGCGCTCAAAAACATGTGTTTTGTATAAAATTAAAAAATACGTGTTTTTTTTTCAACCCTGGTTAGTATATGATCAAGAAACATGGTGTTGGAAGAAACAGGGAAATAGGGGCTTAACAGGAAAACAGGTTGGAGTCAGGTTACATCAGATCAGAGGAAGATTAGATCTGTAGCGATCTGCACCGACGGCCCAACATTTACCGTACCGCTCAATAGAGGGCGCCACCGAAGAGACAAAACTAAAAAGATACTACCCAAAGGATTGAAAAGCGTCAGAAATGGTGTGAGCATTTGTAGACAGTAATTCTGTAATCAAATTCGCCAATATTGGTCCGGAACCATGGAAAAAAATGTCTTTATATTTATTATGGAGTCTCTCATTACTAGATTTCAACGAATGTCTCTCTAATTCATCAGAATAATTTGAAGATACTTTATAATGAATAAGATATAATATAAAATCTCCCCATTCTAGACACCTTCTCGCGAAGTCACTCTTTATCTACAGAAAATTCCTGTAGAATCTCAGGTTAAAATCTTCGAATACAAATAACTATTACTGTTATATATGAACGAGAGTTCTTCAATTCAAAGGAAAATTCTTGTAAAATCATCTTCAGTTCCTTCAAGAGTGAAGTAATTTCTGTTTTAGTGAAGTGTTCATTACTGGAAATTCTTGCAGAAACTGAAGTTTGAAGCTTGGAATACAACTATCTAGTTTGTTTATTAAACAGGCAATTCCTGTAAATAGTCACGCATATTCCGGTTTTCGTCACAGTATTATTTTCCTGTTGAAATGACAAACTGCAGTTTGGTTGCATCTAGTGGAATCAAACGGCCGGAATTGTCACGTAAAATCAACGAATGTTCCTGCTGTCGCTTATATGGGGGGAATATCCTGTAAGAGTAACCGAATTCCTGTTGTATATCCTGGAAAATTTCTTCGAGTGTACTAAAAGATGGATTCAATTATAAGCGTTAAGAATGGTTCGAATAATTGCTCATAGGTTTATGTGTTTCGTATATAATTTTATCTTGGATGGGAGCTCCTTCAACGGAATTCTTTTTATTTCCTGTTATTAAGTGTGGTGCCCTCCAATCGTTGTTCCCTTAATCGAACTGGCTACGGCGATGGAATCTGCCCGTCATCCGAAAAGATTGATTAACTGGCGCAGTAAAGTGTCAAACCACCTAATTCCATTACTTTCACACACGAACCTTTGTTCATTGGGGTCCAGTACTTTTTCCATAATGTTTCAGCTGAGGGAGAAGAAATCTTGTTCGGAAATAACTTGGCAGGAAGTTTTTATGAGCAGTTTATTTGTCGACATAATTGGAACGTCGTTTTTTCGTTCGAGGTCTAGATTATCTCCTGTTTTGTAGAGCTACATTGTCGGAACTTTCGTCGGAGATCACTGCTTTTAATTGGGCCATTCGAAATGATCCAGAAATGAGGTGTAAAAAGAACAAGGCAATTTCGTCGCATCAGTCGTTGATATATTCCATTCATGAAGAACCCGGAATGGAGCTATCACGGAATTGAATTGGTTTTTCGCAATGTCTTTATTTTGTGGTGTAACATTCCGTTGTCACATGATTAATTTTCGAGTAAACCAAGATTCTAGACCAAGACCATTCTATCTTTAATTACATAATGCATTTATATTACTATGTATAATTTTGATGAGCTTTCAATTTCCAATAACGCACATTGCAGGTGTTCATTGTTTATCATTTCCTTTTAGAACTTTCAGATAAGATTAGGTTATGAATACCTCTGAAGACGAATCGTCAATAAAAAGTGGTTTCTTTCTAACTGTATGCTGGATAGGTCTGATAATCGTCCGTTGTAAATAAATAGTTTTTCAAAACTTGGCTTTCGATTTGAAGAATATAATTCTATATTAAATGTTTTCTACAAATGTTCACGTTGCGGTTCTTTGATAATTCACGACATTTCGGTTTTTTTAGCGGTGATTATCTAATGGTGATTGTCCGAAATACATGGGGCCCTATTGATTGATGAAAAATCCCCATTAAGCTCATCAACTTTTCATTGAATCGATTTGTTCCAGTTCAATTCATTTACCCACTGAATAATTTATGAAATAATTGAAAAATCATTTCACTGGATAACACAAATTGGCCACAAAAATTTCAGTGGAGACATGACATGTTTTCGATATCGATTTATTCCAACATTGATATTATCTGAATAAAATATCATGAGAACCAATGAAGTAAACATCGATTTGAGCTTGTTATTGCATTTTCGAATCAATCTCCAGAGCTCCAATGAACGCCAGTATCTGTGAGGGATTCAAGGAGGTTAAATAGTCGTTCCTTCTGTAATTCTCTTGTCCAAGACATTCTTTGCGCTGGTTTGCAATGGCGAGGCTTTCTGTAACCAGGCGAAGAGGAGTTTCCTCCTCTTCCTCACGGAATCTACACTCGTCAGTTTCTGCTGAGCTCAGTCTCATCATATGCTTTCTGAGGCGACATTGTCCTATGAGGAAGCCATTGAGGAGGCGAAACTTAATCTTACTGAGATCCAAATACTTTTTGGATCTTGCACTTTCAAAGTTCCGAAGGAACAGATTGGAGTGATCCATTCCTGGAAGATTCCTCCAGAGTGCTTCTCTTTCAGTCTCTTTCTTATCCAAAAACTCTTTCTTTTAGGTGCATTTGCCTATGCCACAGAAAGATTCTGGGCCAGTAAGTGCCGTTTGTGCTCCCTTTCGGCGAGTGTATCGGCGTCTTCGTTTACTTTGATTCCCGAGTGACCAAGAACCCAAACTAAAGAGACCTTGTTGTTCTTGTACTTCATTTAGTTTCCTCCGACACTCCCATATCAGCTTTGAGTCCATGATACAGGAGTTCAGTGCTTTGATAGCATCTTGACTATCAGAATGGATCACAATGTCACACCCTTGATAGTTTCTTTCCAGGTTTATATCTATGCATCTTTTGATTGCAAGTATTTCTGCCTGAAAAACACCCGAGTAGGAGCCTAACCATAGGGTACACTTGGTTCTTGCCCCGGTACTCCAACGCCGGCCCCTATCATGGTTTTAAAACCATGTGCATACCATTTAATGGTATTTACTTCGAAATTTTGGGTAGTGTATTCCTTTTCCCATTCTTCCTTTTTACATAGCATAGTGTTGAAGTTCTTCTCGATGATCACTTCTTTAATCATAACATCACTAGTTAGCCTATAAATTACTAGTATTTCGATTGTATCGAGTATATCAATTATTGAAGAGTAGCCACAAGAATGGACAAATTTGGAAACATCAAAGCAAACGTCTTCGAAAAAGTTATTCCCAATTTCGTCTGCTTGATATCGATTTCCTCATAATGATCTTGTAGTTATTCCGGAGTTTGATGATTGTTGAAAATAAAGCTGACAATCTAACGTGGATCTATATCCGAACTAACTGGAACCTTGAACGATAGTGAATAAAATATACTAATGATTCCATCATTCATATATAATTCACATAACATCACTAGTTAGCCTATAAATTACTAGTATTTCGATTGTATCGAGTATATCAATTATTGAAGAGTAGCCACAAGAATGGACAAATTTGGAAACATCAAAGCAAACGTCTTCGAAAAAGTTATTCCCAATTTCGTCTGCTTGATATCGATTTCCTCATAATGATCTTGTAGTTATTCCGGAGTTTGATGATTGTTGAAAATAAAGCTGACAATCTAACGTGGATCTATATCCGAACTAACTGGAACCTTGAACGATAGTGAATAAAATATACTAATGATTCCATCATTCATATATAATTCACGAGTTACGTTATAGAATTGCGTCCCTCAAATTTATATTGGCTTTACTGTCAGAACGCATGCTAAAACACTTATAAAATCGAACGATATAGGTACTATAAAATTCCAGTATTGGGAGTCAGAGCATCAATTTTCAGTTTATGGAGTAATGGTTGTAACTCTCTTAAAGTAGGACTTCAGTTAGACTATGAATTGGGGACAAATTGTTAACATCGTTTTTTTTGTTACCCAATTCATGAATCAATAATTTTATATGATGAAGGAAAAAAGGCTTATGCTTCCTGCCAATATTACAAGCCTGAATCTTTCTCTATATGTATTTTGTGTATTTCTACTCACCTAACTCGGGTCCACATACTCTTGGAATGATTTCTAGAATTGCTGAACATGATGCATCCTCGAAACAGAATTGTCTGGCTAGTAAGCAGTTGAGTGTTGCTGTTGTGGTTTTGACACTAGACCCTGAAAAAATGAATGAATTCATTTGAAGAAGTTTTGTTAGGTGAGGTTAGGACAGTGTTGAAACAATTCTTGAAATTAATCAATATTTAGGTTAGGTTAGGTTAAGTTAGGACAGTGTTGAAACAACTCTTGAAATGAATCAATACTTAGGTTAGGTTAGATTTAATTGCGACAGTGTTGGAACAATTCTTATTTCATGATTCGAAAGGGCACAAAATATGTGACAGGTGTTTTTAGGACATCTATAGTTCCTTTCGATCAAACCTGTCCGCTGAAGTTCAATAATAACGTTTGTCTTGGAATTGTTTGAAAAGAATTTTATGATATCGGTAATTCGTACTACACTTCTCATTTTTTATGAAGGTAAACAACGTGGCAACGTTATGCGCGGCGATAACCCAGATTCGAGACTACATCTGGAAATTGAATGGGTCGTTGTTTATTTCTCAGTATAGAAAGATCCTCTACGTTGTGTTATTACTGTTATTAGGGTGCAGACTGATTTGAAGAAAGGGTCGAATCTACCCTGAAAATTTCAAGTTTTTAGGTCGTTCCGTTCGAGAGTAATCGTGTATACGGCCGGACGGACAGACAGACTCGAATTTTTCGACGGATTCGTCATCAGTGAGTCGAACCTTGTCGGTGGAGACCATTTTCGGCACAAAATTCGAAATATACAGACATCGTGATGAAATGATATAGCCCTCGTGTAAGTATAACGAGCGCTCAAAAAGATGCCCTTCAATGGGATTTTGTTAGATTATTCAATAAACAAATCCAAAGCACTTATATAAGGAGACAGAGTTTTTGCTGAGGTTTTTATCTGCTCTCTGGTATCATACGTAGATAAATGGTACCTCCTTCACATTCTCTCTGCTAATCCTGACATTGAACACATGTTATTCAAAGGTATTTTGAATAATTGTTATAGTTCTCATTAATCATAATACTTTCATGTACTAGATAGATTCTTAATTTCTGTTTTTGTCTAAATATACACGCTTTAAAGTATCCGAAAGTATTTTCTGTTTTGCTACCACTGCTAAAATTCATGTTGAATTTAATTCATTATCCTTCTTGAATCCCGACATTAAATGGTAGGTACTCTTAGAGTAAAAAATTACGAAAAGCACTGCCGTGAAGGCAGGAGCTTTTGAGCGCTCGTACATGCACCTTGTAGGTGGATTCGCATTTTCCAGTTTTAGAAATCAATTGAAGGAATTTTCGACAGCTGTCAAAAAAAATTCTGAAACTTAGGCGAAACTCCAGACTTCATGTCAGTGCTTCAGCTGATCAATTTTTTTTCGATAATTCGCTAGAATTTTTTAGGGTATCTATGGTCTTGGTAATGCGATCTGGACAAAATTTTGCACTTAGATTGAAAACATTATTCCTCAGCTAGGTGCAAAATTTCATTCCAATCCGATCAGAAGTTTCGAAACTATCAGGAAAAAAATATTTTGAACGGCCATATTTACGGAACCCCTAGTCTAATTTTGCTCATTGATGAACGTGACCGCGATATTCGCGATCCAAACCCACTCTGAAAATTTCAAGTTCCTAGGCCTTTCCGTTCAAAAGTTACAATTTTCTATGGTTTCTATGGTTCTGGTTATGCGATCTGGACAAAACATTGCTCTCAATATATTATTCTCGATCAAAATACAAAATTTCATCTCGATCGAATCCGTAGTTTCGAAATAATCGAGAAAACAGAATTTCAAACGACCGTATTTACGGAACCCCTAGTGTAATTCTGCTCATCGATGAACGTGAACGCGACATTTCAGATCCACACTTATCCTGAAAATTTCAAGTCCCTAGGCTTATCCGTTCGAAAGTTATGATTTTCTATGGTTTCTATGGTTCTGGTCATGTGATCTGGAGAAATGTAGCTTGAATATATCATTCTTCATTAGTTTACAAAATATCGACACGATCGAATCTGTAGTTTTGAAATTATCAAGGAAACTAAATTTCAAACGACCATATTTACGGAACCCCTAGTATAATTCTGCTCATAGATGAACGTGATCGCGACATTCGAGATCCACACGTATCCTGAAAATTTCAAGTCCCTAGGCGTTTCCGTTCATAAGTTACAAGTTTCTATGGTTTCTATGGTTCTGGTCATGCGATCTGGACAAAATCACATGTAGCTTGAACACCTCATTCTCCATTTGAGTGCAAAATTTCATTGCAATCAAATCTGTAGTTTTCAAGTGATCAGGGAAACAAAACTTTGAACGGCCATATTTATGGAACCCCTGGTAGAATTTCGCCCATTAACGAACATAACTGAGGCATTCGGGAACTGAACCCATACTGAAAATTTCAAGTCTTTAGGTTATTCCGTTCGAGAGTTATCGTGCTTACGGACGGCCGGCCGGACGGACGGACGGACTGACAGACTCAAATTTTCCGACGGATTTGTCATCAGTGAGTCGAACATGTCGATTGAGACCATTTTCGGCTCAAAATTCGAAAAATACAGACATCGTGACGAAATGATATAGCCCTCGTGTAAGTAGTACGAGCGCTCAAAAAATGCAATAATTATTGAATCGTCTTCGGTGAAAAGGAATATGTATTTCAATGATCTTCAAATGAATGATATCTCAACATTGACCTTTTTTGAAAGTTTAGATAATTTCATATGAAAGCACCCTACGACGATTTTGCGTTTTCAGACCTTTCATCCGTTGTTTGATCTGCACTCGAATATTCCGGCTGTATGCCTCACTACAATTGATCGTGAGTTCGATAATTCGTCAATACAACAATGATTAAATAAAAATACTGTTGGTATACAGGTTAATCCTGGTTAAATTTATATTGTTTATTTCTATGATGAAATTGATCAGTTATTTTTCTTAACCATAAATAAAGGCTCGACTGGACATTCAAGGCCTGCTTCGATGTCAAAGACTCCCGAAGCGAGTATAATCATCGCAGTTTATGTTTTTACAGTTGATTCGCTTTCAGAGCGGAACGTTTCTATAATGATTAAAGAAATTATTGCGAATAAAAAGGCAAGTTCAATATAAACCATGAATTAAATATCAAGGGATCCGAAGGATGCGCCGTAACGACTGACGTATATTAATCCTTCCCCTGGGCGAGCTCGGTCAGGCTCAGGACCCTCTCCTGCAATTTTACAGTACGCATTTCCGCGTCATACGAAACGAACGGCCACATTAATAAATTATCAAGACCGAAATATGATTTCCATACGCCACATTCGAATTCATTAGTTCCAAGGGCCATATGTACCCTATATCAGGCACAAAGCGAAGGAAGTAACCCACGTCGAGTGTCCTTGAACTCCCCCTTATGTCTGTACGCCATTGCCATTGCTTCAGAGAGGCAAGACTTGACGGTGAACTCGGCCCTCAATGTTGAAAATGAATCGATAAGGGTCTAAACAGAAATTCGGTCATCTTCGCAAAAAACTGGACGTTTCGCGTAAGCTCAAACAGATAATGAGGAGGCGACAGCCCTTTCGGTTGGCGCGTTTTGTTTCGTTTGGCCCGTATCGATTTTCTGAGCCGAAAACGATGCATTTTACGATTCAGGTTACCCGGACATAAATCATTTTTGTGCGGTGCAACGGAATTGATTCTCTCAGTTGTGGCGACGCTGGGGTTCCGCCGCAATCCACGTCGGCAGATTCTTCCGTTCGCTCGCAATTGACATCGATCATCTTACCATAATCAAGATTATTTAAAAATATTTTTGAAGTTACGGCGTATCCATAAAGTAACTTTCTCAAGACATCGATGATATTACTGAATTGGTTCAGTGTTTTCATCCTTTTATTTTCAAGAAAACTGAAGACGATTCTTCCCTAATTTTTGAGCATTGGTGTCCTTCAGTTTGAAATGATTTTTCGTATGGAGAGTGATTTTAAATAGTATTAGGACCTGATATTCCGACCTACCTGCCCAGAAGTAATGGCTCACCAGACGTATTAGATACAGTCATAATGAAAGATATTACCCTAGTTATAGTTTAATGTTTATAGTTGGGAAGGGGGTTACGTTCCACTGCGACCTCAAGGTCTATTGTGCCCCCCATCAGAACCGTATTCGCAACTGCGCTACCTACAGCTTGCCCTCCAGCTCCAGAGCTCCAATGAACTCCAGTATCTGAGAGGGCTTCAAGGAGGTTAGATCCTCATTCCTCCTGTAATTCTCTTGTCCAAGACATTCTTTGCGCTGGTTTGCAATGGCGAGGCATTCTGTAACCAGGTGAACAGGAGTCTCCTCCTCTTCACCACAGAATCTACATTCGTCTGTTTCTGTTAAGCTCATTCTCATCATATGCTTCCTGTGAGGAAGCCAGTGAGTAGGCGTAACTTGTTCTTACTGAGATCCAAATACTTTTTGGATCTTGAACTTTCAAAGTTCCGAATGAACCTTTTAGAGTGATCCATTCCCGGAAGGTTTCTCCAGAGTGCTTCTCTTTCAGTCTCTTCCCTCTCCAGTAACTCTTTCTTATAGGTGCGTTTACCTATGCCACAGAAAGGTTCTGGGCCAGTAAGTGGCGTTTGTGCTCCCTTTCTGGCAAGTGTATTGGCCTCTTCGTTTCCTTTGATTCCTGAGTTACCAGGAACCCAGACTAAAGATACCTTATTTTTCTTGCCTACTTCATTCAGTTTCCTCCGGCACTCCCATATCAGCTTTGAGTCGATGATATAGGAGTTCAGTGCTTTGGTAGCAGCTTGATTATCCGAGTGGATCACAATGTCGCACCCTTGATAGTTTCTTTCCAGGTTTATATCTATGCATCTTTCGATTTCAAGTATTTCTGCCTGAAAGGCATTCGAGTAGGAGCCTAACGATAGTGTACACTTGGTTCTTGCCCCGTATACCCAGCGCCGGGTTTTAGAACCATCTGTATACCATTTGATGGTATTCACTTTGAAGTTTTGGGTAGTGTATTCCTTTTCCCATTCTTCCTTTTCACATAGCATAGTGTTGAAGTTATTCTCAATGCTTACCTTTTTAATTATAACATCACTAGGCAGGTTCGCTGATGAGATGTACTTGTTCAGAGAGGACCAGGCTCCTTGACTTTTAATTCTCTCATTCCCTGTACCTTCCCTAGATATTCTAAGGATAACCTCATGGGCTACCCTGTTGATCACTAGATGTAATGGAGTGAGATCTGTGATGACCTCTAGTGCCTTTGTCGGGCACGTTCTCATAGCTCCAGTGATGCAAACGCAGACAAGCCTTTGTATCTCGTCGAGTATTTTCCTCGTGTTTGTTTGCCCTGTCTTAGCAGACCAGACTACTGCCCCATAAGTTATTATTGGTCTCACAATCATGACATACATCCATCGCAGTATTTTAGGGTTACAGCCCCAGGTTTTACCGGATAGGTTTCTGCACGCCATTAGAGCTCTTGTCGCTTTACTAGCAGTATTTTTAACATGCTTGTTCCATAGAATTTTATTGTCTAGGGTAATTCCCAGATATTTGACTTCATAGTTCCATTCTACGTTATCTCCACTCACCGAGATGGCCTTCATGGCTGGAAGGTTTTTTTTCCGGGTAAAGGGAACCACTGTGGTCTTGGCTGGGTTGATGTTTAGCCCCACTGACAAGCACCACTGCTCGATAATTTTGAGGCCTCTCTGCAACAGATCACAGAGGGAACACTCAAATTTACCTCTTACTATTAGAACTATGTCATCGGCATAGCCTATACATTCGAAGCCAAGCTCCGTTAGCCTGTGCAGTAGTTCATCCACTACCAGACTCCAAAGGAGGGGAGATATAACTCCTCCTTGAGGTGTTCCGCTAGTGGTTTCGACAGAGATGGTCTGATCGACCGCCAATGCCTCAGCTGTCCTCGTCGTCAACACCTCATACATCCATTTTATGATGGTACAGTTCACTCCTCGCTTTACAAGTGCCTCTCTGACAGACACGTGTGTCGTGTTGTCAAAGGCCCCAGATATTTCTAGGAAAGCGCACAGTGCGATTTCCTTGTTGTTCAGCGTCTTCTGGATGCCTTCAGTCAGATATACAGAGCAGCCTCCGTGGGGCGTTCTGCCCTGTACGCATGCTGACATTTGTGAAGTGGTGTTTTCTCCAGGTTCTCTGTTCTTATGTAGTTATCCACTACCTTCTCCACCGTTTTAAGCAAAAACGAGGTAAGACAAATGGGTGTAGAAGTTCGGGGATCAGTCCCGTCTTTCTTCCCTGTTTTTGGAATGAAGATTACTTTTGCCCTTCTCCATATGTCAGGTATTTGACCCAATGGTAAGCTGCTTCTTGTGATCTTCAGAAGATGGGGAAGAATCTCTTCTGCTCCCCTCTGCAGGAGTACAGGAAACACCCCATCCACTCCTGGTCCCCTATTACCCTAGATTTCACACTTGAAACTATAGAAGAGGGCACATCAGACCACAACCCAATTGAACTCAGACTGGGACGCGGACCGATAACAGAAGAACTTCAAACGAAAGAATTCATAGACTGGCAGACGTACAGTAAAATACTACAGGAGAAAATCACTGAAATTTCACTGATAAGAAATCCTGAAGATCTAGAAGATGCAGTTGAACAATTAGAAACCCAAATAAAAGAAGCCTAAGAGCAAAGTACCAGAAGAATCGAAAGGCCAGCCCCAAAGAATCCACATAGTGGAAGCTCAAAAGCAATAAAAGAGCTTATAAAGTGGAATAAAAAACTTAGGAAGAACTAGAGAACTTCACATAGAGAAGAAGATAAGAAAGAACTGAATAAACACAGTTATGTGCTGAAAATGCAAAGAGAGAAGTGAGACGGACAGATGGAACCAGAGGGTTAGAGAGTTGAACACCATAGACCACTCAGCATGGAAGATGTCAAAGTGCTTACGACGCGAGAAAACCGAAATTCCTCCTCTACACGGAGCAAATGGGATGGCCTTCTCAAAGCTTGAAAGAGCCGAAGCCCTGGTCGACGCAATAGAAAGAGAAGCCAGAATCAACTACAGAGAAGACGATGACAATGAAAACTCAGAAGAAGAAGTCGAAAGAAATGAAGAATTGATGTTGGAACCTCCGGAGGGCGATACCATCCCAAACCCAACAACGCCAACGAAGATTAAAGAAATTACCGACTCTATGTTACGGAAAACGCCCAGAAAAGGAATTTCAGCGCTAACCAATATAGCAAACGCAGTGATGAGAACAGAATACTATCTGAGAAGATGTAACGGTTTAACAGCCCCCACTGATTTTGAATCGCTGTATCTTACACCGTATCTTACTCCGAATTTGTTTCTTTTGCTCTAGGCCATTTTTGAGATTTGGGATTGATTGAATGACATCGGTTTCGCATTGAAGTGGATGGTGGAATTGTTACTTCCAATCATTGAATATTTAATTGTTAAATATCATTCCAAATTTGTCTCGGCGTGAAATTTTTTCACGGTAAGTGTTTCCCATTATCCACTGAGATATTTTCTGAAAGAATTCACAGAGAGGGGAGAAATTCTTGTGCACGTTTTTCAGGTTTATGCTGTTTCTGATTTCAAGTATATATCGAATATTTTTTTAATTTTCTTTGGCTGGCAATTGTATATTTATTATTTCGAAGCTTCCTTCGGGTTCACCTGAAGGAATGCTTGGAAAACTGTAACTGTTTCTAATGAATTTTAAATAATTTACAGCTGTTCTCCTGAGATTTGGGAAGTTTTTTCCCCTGGGATTTGAGAATTTGTTTCCCTTGAATTTGGAGATTTTGTTCCCCCGAGATTGGGAAATCTAGTACCGCTTCCTAAGGCTTACAACTTCGTATTATTCCGAGAGGGAATTGGATTGTTGAAAAATTGTACCGTATCTGTAAATCACTGGTACCGGTTGTTCCACACCCTTGGAGCTGGACATGTTTTGAATATTGAAGAACGACATTTTCAGGAGGAAATGCCCACGAAGATCTGGGAGCAGAAATCAAGTTGAGTGATACTAATATTGTATAGATTCATTTGTTCAGAGGTCGATCGCAGCATGTTGTAAATAATTGTACATTTGAAGTTTTATTATAACGGTAAAACCTAAAGGCAGTTATTAATTCTGTCAGGAACCCTGAGATTAAGATTTCATTGCTTATTGAAGGTTAATACCTTTCGGTAAAACGAAGGGGGTAATATAAAGTAACAAACAGCAGAAGTAATTGTGTTCAATAATAATAATAATAATGTCTTTATTGAGGACACAAAAGTAAATAGTTATAAAGAAAATTGATCATTGAATATTTAATTGTTAAATAATAATAATAATAAGCCAAGAAAAGATAGAAAATTCCCACAAAACTATAGGCCGATAAGTCTACTGTCCAAGAACTTGAAAAAATTGTTGAGAGAGTCATTGCAAAAAGACTCAAGGAAGAAACAGAGCGCTGATTGTGATACCACCGGAACAATTTGGATTCAGAAGAATTCATTCCACAGAACTTCAACTGTTAGGGATCACTGAATATGTCACTGAAGGATTTCAGAATGAACAAGTCGAAGGATTAGTGCTATTAGAGGTCGAGAGAGCCTTCGACCGGTTTTGGCACGAAGGACTTGCCTACAAGATGATGATGGCAGGCTACACAACCAAAACCTGAGGAACAGGAATTTTTATGTCAAAATTGACGACACATTTTCTTCCACCAGACAAGTAGAAGCAAGAGTACCCCAAGGATCAGTTCTAGGACCTTTAATATACAACATCTATATCTACGATATTCCAAAAAACCCAAGAAATCTACTGGACCTATATGCAGACGAAACAGGAAAAGCCTTCAGACATCGACGACCAGATGTCATATACAGAAGACTGCAAGAAGCATTAGAAGATTTAGAAGAATGGTTTATTAAATGGAAAATTCAAATAAATAGCAAAAAGAGCCAAGCTATTCTACTACAGAAGCGGAGACCTGGAATTAATTCTAACCTAAGGATAGATGGAGAAAAGATAAAATGAGGAAATGAAGTCAAATATCTAGAAGTAAAACTAGCTGAAGGACTCACATGGAAAAACCATAGGAAGAAGAAGCCATGCAGCCACTATCTATATAAAGAAGATTCAAGCAACGGAAAATAAACTGCTTAGAGCAGCAATGAATATGCCGTGGTTCGTAAAAAACCAACAAATCCACAGAGACTTAGAATGGAAAACTTTCACAGATTTCCTAAAAAAGAAGGCCGAGAAGATATTTCAAAAAAGCACATCAACACCCAAATGATGAGCTGAGCAGACGAGTTGACTACAACCCGCAGGATACCCACCTATCACAAAAGACCCTGAGATCAACTACGTAGAAACAGAAATTGACTAAACTCAATTTCAAAAATCAAGAAGAAGAGACTCCTATGAAATTCAAATTCATAGGTAACACAATTATCGTGAAAGAGATACAAACAAGAAGACTCAAAAGGTTAATAGGTAATAAATGCCTGGAATCTAAAACAGGAGGTTAGGTTTAGTTAAAGTAGGTCGTGCTTCACACGAAGTCTCACCCTGTTCTATCTATCTGAGATAGTTCGTCTCTGAGGATTCCTCCTGACTAAAGAAAAAAAGTGATTCTCAAAACTGAATGTTGGATAGAAAACGCGTTTCCATCAGGGGGTGCTCATTGCGGGGTTAGTTCCTTCAAAACTCATACACCACAGGGCTGAGGTCTAATAGAAGAGCTTCAGGTAAGAGCAGGACGGCGCTAGCAGTTCGGGCGAGATCAAATAAGGGGCCAGAGGCTACCGTTTAGCCACTTTTCTTATCACGACTTTCGGGCCCGATGATCATATGCTGCATCAAATCCTGCAACTTCGACCTGCTACTGACATACAGCGAACTTACAAGCCCTCTGGCCTATTTATCCTCTTTGAATCCGCCTTCGAGATGTTGCTGGATATTTGCGTTAAATTATATTCACAATCATTCAGGCGGGATGGGAGTTTGACGAGATAAAATAACTAATTTATTTATCATCCGTCGCCCAAAAGCTACGCCAGGAGAAACAGTCTGATGGGTTATCTGCGAATGGTTGTCTGGGATAATGTAGAGGAGGGTCTGGTGGGACAAGTTCAACATCTTCTCAAGAAACTTTTTCGGGATCTCAGGAACTGATTCGAAAGTTTCGAAAATGTCGAGTACCCCTTCATTTCCCCTGATATAAGAAAGGAACTGATATAATCAACTCCTTTCCATGACCTTCGATAAACTCGAACATTTCTTTTTTTCAGAAAACATGGAAAAAAATCATCAGATGGAACAGCTGAAGTAAGTAAATATCAACCATAATCCTCTGAATATTTCATTTGAGTTTGACTGCTTCACGTTTCAAGATTTAGTATACAGGGGGTTTTCCAAGGCCAGGCTGCGAATTTCTCAGATCATCGGGTAACTTTAACTCGGCCCTGATGAATATTTTATATGAACGATTTTTGGTATAATGACTTAATTTGATGAGTTCTAGTCGAATAAAGTCTCACCTTTGAGAACACCCTGGTTAACGAATTCTGAAATATTGATATACACAAATCAATCTGAAGGTTGTCGTTGTTGAAATTTCATCTTCAGAATCAATTCATACTGACACACTTACATATTTTTTCCTCCACATTTTCATTTTATACGAGGCGCCTATGTGCTTCATCTCTTTTCGAGATTTCAGTTCCACAAAGATCGCGGGGAAAAAGCCATCACCTTCGTTCAGCAGGAGTATCTGTGATGTAAATGTAATTTGCTCTGTCATAATCATTTCGTTATTTCAATCTCCATCTCGAGTAGTCTCATCGCCCGGAGACTCGAAGATGAACCTCGTACATTAAATAAGAAATTGTCGCGAATATAAAGGCCACATTTCAAACAGAACGCCATCACGGACTTCATTGATGTCGATGTTGCTTTTTTGTTCGAGTTTTTGGATGAACCAAATCTGCTATGTATTCATAGAAGAATATTTCATGGGATATTCGAACCTTTTGCTTGTCGAAGTCATCTCTATTTCGAGTAAAACTTTTCCTCCCTTTGTTTGCGCTGTCCATTCATACAACAGTCCGGTTTAATTTTGTTTTTATCAACTTGAATCACAATTTATTTCAATGGCCCATTCTATATGAGAAAAGTTTTAAGACCTTAGTGTTCGAAATTTAATTGAAAATTAGAACCGTGCCCATAAAATTCGGGAAATATTGAATCCACTTGGTCTACACCTATGTTTGGACGAATATTCGTAGAACTGCGGAATTTCGTCAAGTTCCTGAAAAGCACGTAAGGATAACACAGGTCAACAGTTATTTTTCTGCATTTGGTGTAGGACGAATCGCAGGTTTTAGCAGTGTAGCCTGCCATCATCATATTGTAGGCAAGTCCTTCGTGCCAAACTCTGTCGAAGGCTCTCTCGAAATCTAATTGCACTAATCCTGTGGCTTGTTTATTCTGAAATCCTTCAGTGACTTCAGTAATCCTCAACAGTTGAAGTTCTGTGGAGTGATTTCTTCTGAATCCAAATTGTCCCTTTGGTATCCGGTTCAGTGCTTCTGTTTCTTCATTAAGTCTTTTTGCAATGACACTCTCAACTATTTTTCCAAGTGCTGACAGTAGACTTTGTAGTATTATCCTTTCCTGGCTTATTGAACACAATTACTTCTGCTGTTTTCTATCTTTTTGGATAGTATTCAGTTCTCATCACCGAGTTTGCTTTATTTGTTAGCGCTGCTATTCCCTTTCTAGGCATTTTCCGTACCATAAAGATTGTTACTTCGTCTTTCTCTAGAGCTTTCCTGTTTGTTCCATTTCTTGTGATTTCTTTAATCTCCGTTGGTGCTGGCGGAGGAGAAAGCAGCTGAACGTCTATTGTTTTCAATATTCGACTCGAAAGAGGTTGATAATGTTTATCGATTTACAAAATACGAAATAGAAAATATCATATCATTTCCATAGCTCTTCTATTTTATTCTATTTCTTTATTTGATTCGAAAATTCCCAGCACTGAAGAAGCGCCTCATAAAAGTAAAGCTATCAATAATTCATAATGTTCTGGTAATGAAAGAACTTCTGTGGACAGTGACCGAAAAAAATACTGATAGCTCATTCAGAGTTGGTGCTATAAAAATATTGCCATAAAAGGTGATTCATTCATATATTAACCCTGATTACTATGCCATTTAGAGCACAATCAATGATACTTGCCCTTCATCTGTTTATAATGGAAGAATTGGTGGAACTATCAACAAGTTAGGAACCTTGTTTCCACTCATAAGACTCAATCAATGATTCATCTCGATCGATACGGAGATATAAAAATTACGAAAAGCAATGCCCTGAAGGCAGGAGCTTTTGAGCGCTCGTACATGCACCTTGTAGGTGGATTCGCGTTTTCCAGTTTTAGAAATCAATTGAAGGAATTTTCGACAGCTGTAAAAGATATTCTGAAGCTTAGAGGCGAAACACCAGACTTCATGTCAGTGCTTCAGCTGATCAATTTTTTTTCGATAATTCGCTAGAATTTTCTACGTTATCTATGGTCTTGGTGATGCGATCTGGACAAAATTATGCACGTAGTTTGAATACATTATTCCTCAGCTAGGTGCAATCCATTCCGATCAGTAGTTTCAAAACTACCAGGAAAAAATATTTTGAACGGCCATATTTACGGAACCCCTAGTCTAATTTTGCTCATTGATGAACGTGACTGCGATATTTGCGATTCAAACCCACCCTGAAAATTTTCTAGTTTCTAGGCCTTTCCGTTCAGAAGTAACAATTTTCTATGGTTTCTATGGTTCTGGTCATGTGATCTGGAGAAATGTAGCTTGAATATATCATCCTCCATTTAAATACAAAATTTCGTGACGATCGAATCTGTAGTTTTGAAATTATCAAGAAAACTAAATTTCAATCGACCATATTTACAGAACCCCTAGAATAATTTTGCTCATAGATGAACGTCATCACGACATTCCAGAACCTCACCTATCCTGAAAATTTCAAGACTCTAGGCATTTCCGTTCAAAAGTAACAATTTTCTATGGTTTCTATGGTTTCTATGGTTCTGGTCATGCGTTCTGGACAAAATTTCACATGTAGCTTGAACACCTCATTCTCCATTTCAGTGCAAAGTTTCATCTCGATCGAATCTTTAGTTTCGAAGTAATCAGGAGAACAATTTTGAACGGCCATATTTACGGAACCCCTGGTGGAATTCTACCCATTAACGAACTTAGCCTAAACATTTGGGATCTGAACCTACACTGAAAATTTCAAGTCTCTAGGTTGATCCGTTCGAGGGTTATCGTATCAGTGAGTCGAACTCTATCGATTGAGACCATTTTCGGCTCAAAATTCGAGAAATACAGACATCGTGACGAAATGATATAGCCCTCGTGTAAGTAGTACGAGCGCTCAATAATGATAATCAAGCCTTTATTTCCAACAGGTGAAATCACCCAAATACAGGAAAATATAAATTAAAATAATGAAAACAAAAAATTATAAAAGACAAAATGAGAAAGACATATTCTAAGAATGGTAGACATTACCAATATTTTCCAAGAAGGCAGCTACTATAGAGCGGGAAGAATTATTATACAGGGTGTTTTTTGAGATGAGGCTATCATCTGACAGGTGCTAGAACTCATCCGTTTCGCCGGAAGTTGGACACATAAAATATTCAATTTGAAAAAAGTGCCGGAAATCTTGGGTGTAAAGATCTCAAGATCACTCTGGATCGTGTTATCTTTCCCTCAAAAGATCTTCCATGAATCACGGTGCCATATGGATTCCAGCAAGTAAATGAAGTGATGAATTTGATCGCAAATTTGTTTATTCTCTCCCAACTTTTATTAGGAGATTTTTCCTGAACGGTATAATACTTGAAGTTCAAACTAAGGAGAGGAAAAATTACTGATTGAAAAGTTCACAAACTCACCGATAAAATTGATTCTCATTGCTCACAGAAATTGTTCGAAATGGTAACTATTGGTTTGATGTGCACATAATCCTGCCCGGCGTTATGATGTGATAGTTGCTGCATGTAACATTCGTTTTACATGCAGCAACTATCACATCAGCTTGCTCACGGAATAACGTCACAAGCATTCTCAATGCTTAGTTCTTTCGCACTATTCACCCCACCGTACTCAATTAAACACTTATGTTTACAAATGACCCCAAAGGAAGAAATCACAGGGGTTTAAATCGGAAACTTGCAAAAATCATATCCATCATAGGTGATTTCCCGTATACTGAAATCGGACAGCTGATAATTCTACACATATAGATATCAATACGAACCAGGTCTGGGCCGAGAATTTCTCAGACTATCGGGTAATTTTGATTTCGAAATACTCGGCTCTGATTATTTATATGAACGATTTTTGGTATATTGACTTATTTTGATGAGTTCTAGTATCTGTCAAAAAAAGCTTCACCTTTGAGAACACCTTGTGTATCTATCACATCTGCCGGCTATAGAATTGAATGAACTGCACAGATATCATACATGAAGTGCCAATTGATCAAATTAGAGAAAAAAATGAAAAGCACTACTACTTCGAAGGTATAAAATAAATCAAAAATAATGCGTGTGATATAGTGAACGCGTAACATAGTAAAGAATGTATAGAAGGAATGTCATAAGTTTTGATTTCCAGGAGGAAAACTCCTTCAAGTGTCGACCTTGTGAAAGAAATCGATGGGGGTGTGCTGTATAATGCGCATTAACCGACTATTTCATTATGTATACTTATACATAAACATGGTAGTTAAAAATTCCTTTCGAGTTCTCTACATGGCAACACCATAAATTGGTTTCAATTTTTAACGTCATGCCTTCTCCACTCTGAGGACCGTTTTGATGGCGACTACCTCCCTGGAATCGTGAAACACAGATTATGCATTAATATTTGGGAAGTGCGGTCTGTCTAACACTACAGAACATTAGGATCTTGGGACAAGGTATAATTTCTCAAGGATTCATGGTGCTCTTCGCCTTGTTATTCTCACATCATTTCATCTAAGTATATTTTGACTTTCTCAAGAGAATCCAGATAAGAGTTTGAAGGTGTTCCTCCTTCATTCTCTCTGAATCGAAGATTCGATTTGAATGGTATTCGAATAATTATTTCGTTCAAATACACCAAAAATCCATTCGTGCCCAATGCTATTTATTAATACATAACAATATGTCATATTTTCCAGGTCAACGTCTACATAAACGACTATAATATATTCATCAATCAATTACCATCAATGAATTCCGCATTTTGCCGATGTTTATTTTCGACATTCTGTACCAACAAAGCCCCTCCAGTGATACATTCGAAATCATTCCAGCCATTACTCCGCTAAATTCGAAAAGTTTGCAGAAGTAATATTTCCAAGATGAATGGTTATAATAGGGCTCCGAGATGTGAGATTGGAAATGGGGAAATTCAGAAAAGGAGGCTTCGAATTTTGAGCATTCGTCAAGCGTATTGCGTATTCGTCTGTGTGTTATCACGAATATCGTTAGGAGTCGAATCAATAGCGCCAGAGTACGTATTGAAAACTCCATTTGAAGTACGAAACATCCTTTGTGGCCTATTGAAGCATTCGAAAGTGGAAAATTGGCTTGAACTACATACCGGACGGTTTGGCTTGTTCAGATTGGCAAATAGTTTCCGACCTGGATTCGGATTAATTGAAGTCTCATACCCCAGATAACAGGGTAATTTTTCAGGTGAGAATTTCTATAGACCCGTTGAACGATTTTTGGTAGGGGCAAAACTTATGGACTGGCTAATACTTCTTTTGGGTTGAATTTATCTTGTACTGGGTTTGCGCAGTCCATCATAATGTTTGAATCAATAAACGAACTATAAGAAAATGAATATATAATAAACAGGGTGTTTTTTAAGGTGAGGCTTTTTTTGACAGGTGCAAAAACTCTTTGAAACAGATCATTCAGCCGGATAAAAATGCAAAAAATCTTGGGCATGAAAAGTTCATCTCCATGAAAATTCACAATGATGAATAATGATCTGATTTACATTCTTTCTTGATATATTTTTTTAAGTTTTTTATCCCGACTCTCCTAGGTCTCATAAGCTTAGAGCTTGTGCGAGTTAGGAGATCATGTGAAATAAATATTCTAGGAAATATGAGAGATTCTTGACCAATATTTTGATATGCATTCCATCGCAATTGGTCGATTTTAAGTATCTGAAATTTTGAATTGAATGTCAATTTTCCTAATTTCTGAAAAAATTTTTTTACATTCAGGTTATTCAACATATCGAATTAATTTCTTAGAAAAATAACTCAAATCTTATAGACTATGACTTCTTTAAAGTTTATGTAAGCATTTCTTATACAAAAAGGGTGAATATAAATGGTTCTTGTTATAACTGTCAAACGATACATACAAATTTCTATTTCTCAATATAAACTATTTTTGAGCGCTCGTACCACTTACGCGAGGGCTATATCATTTCGTCACGATGTCTGTATTTTTAGAATTTTGAACTGAAAATGGTCTCGATCGACTATGTTCCACTCACTGATGACGAATCCGTCGGAAAATTCGAGTCTGTCCGTCCGGCCGTAAGCACGATAACTCTCGAACGGAGCAACCTAGAGACTTGAAATTTTCAGTGTGGGTTCAGTTCCGGTTTAGTTCGTTAATGGGCCAAATTCTACCAGGGGTTCCGTAAATATGGCCGTTCAAAGTTTTGTTCTCCTGAATACTTTGAAACTACAGATTTGATAGAGATGAAATTTTGCACTCAAATGGAGAATGAGGTGTTCAAGCTACATGTGAAATTTTGTCCAGATCGCAACACCAGAACCATAGAAACCATAGAAAATTGTAACTTTTGAACGGAAACGCCTAGGGACTTGTAATTTTCAGGATGCGTGTGGATCTCGAATGTCGTGATCACGTTCATCTATGTGCAAAATTATACTAGGGGTTCCGTAATTACGGTCGTTTGAAATTTAGTTTTCTTGATACTTTCAAAACTACAGATTCGATTGTGACGAAATTCTGTATTTCAATGGAGAATGATATATTCAAGCTACATTTTGTTCAGATCGCATGACCAGAACCATGGAAAATTATAACTTTCGAACGGAAAGGCCTAGGGACTTGAAATTCTCAGGATCTCAGGATAGGTGTTGATCAGAAATGTCGCGTTCTCGTTCATCAATGAGCAGAATTATACTAGGGGTTCCGTAAATACGGTCGTTTGAAATTTTTTTTTCTCGATAATTTCAAAACAACTGATTTGATCGGGATAAAATTTTGTATTTTTATCGAGAATGATATATTAAAGCAACATTCTGTCCAGATCGCATGACCAGAACCATAGAAACCATAGAAAATTATAACTTCCTCAGGGAAAGGCCTAGGAACTTGAAATTTTCAGGGTAGGTTTGGATCGCGAATGTCGCGGTCACGTTCATCGATGAGCAAAATTAGACTAGGGGTTCCGTAAATATGTCCGTTCAAAATATCTTTTTTCTAAAAATTTCGAAACTACTGATTGGATTGGAATGAAATTTTACACCTAGCTGAGGATTAATGTACTCAAACTACGTGCGAAATTTTGTCCAGATCGCATTACCAAGACCATAGATACCGTAAAAAATTCAAACCAATTATCGAAAAAAAATTGGTCAGCTGAAAAACTGACATGAAGTCTGGAGTTTCGCCTAAGTTTGAGAATTTTTTTGACTGCTGTCGAAAATTCTTTCAATTGATTACTAAAACTGCAAAATGCGAATCTACCTACAAGGTGGATGTACGAGCGCTCAAAAGCTCCTGACTCACGGCAGTGCTTTTATAATTTTTTTTATCATATATTGAGAATTAAGCACTTTAAAATCCATCATTAGACTATTTAACATTCAGATACGTAATTTTTGTTTTATGAACAATTTATGAAACCTTCAAATTATTTTATCTCCAAAGAAAGAATTCCTCATTTATCCACAAAATGTTAATATGGATTATTTCATCGATTATATTTAATAACTTTTATTCTGAAACATCAATGAATAGTTCGAAAGAACTTAGCATTGAAAACGCTTGTGACATTATTCCGTGAGCCAGCTGATGTGATAGTTGCTGCATGTAAAACGAATGTTACATGCAGCAACTATCACATCATCTCGTCAAGCAAGTTTTTGTGCACATTAGACCAGAAGTTACCATTTCGAACAATTTCTGTAAGCGATTAGGATCAATTTTATCGGTGAGTTTGTGAACTTTCAGATTTTTCTTGAAGAACTTTTCAATCAGTAAATTTTCTCTCCTTAGTTTGAACTTTAGGTATTATACCGTTCAGGAAAAATCTCTTAATAAAAGTTGGGAGGGAATATACAAATTTGCGATCAAATTCATCACTTTATTTACTTGCTGGAATCCAAATGGCATCGTGATTCATGGCAGATCTTCTTAGAGAGAGGAAACACGATCCAGTGTGGTCTTGAGATCTCGATGATTTTTCGCACTTTTTTCAAATTGATTATTTTATATGATCAACAACCGACAAAATGATCCCTTTTGATGAGTTCTAGTACCTGTCAAAAGAAAGCCTCACCTTAAAAAACACCCTATGTATATATGAACGGGGATATCAACGATTCGCAGAAGGAGTAATTTCTTCCTTCAACTTGATTTTGCGACATCGAATGACGACTTATACCATCAGTTGCAAAATGGCGAAGGCGCCGAGAACATATCAATAATAGTAGATAAAATTTACTGCCAGAGAATGATTTTCATTTGCTCTCAGCATATAGTCAGTGACATTAGATAGGCTCAAAAGGAATAATTTCCTCGACCTAATGAAGATTTTCAAAGCATGCTATGGTAACAATGTCAACGTTCCATCTTCGATATTATTTTGCGGTAACAAAATTTTCTTAAGGTAATTTAAATCTCGAAGAACTTTGATTCATTCCTATGATGAGACCAAATTATATTCTAGTTGAATCGTACAATATTCGACTCCTTAAAGTTAAACTTCCGTCAGATAATCCCACAATAACGAGCTTGTATGAATCGATGGAATTCTTTGCTTGTATTCAACCCATAATTATCGTAGGTATGTACTAACATGTAAACAGATGGTAATATCCAATCAACATCAAATACAAACACAGCACTGAAGGAAAATAATTATTCGATAATTCTAGTTGCTTATTCATACAAGATACGAGTTTAAGTTTCGAATCGATAAATCGATGTGTAGGATAATTCACTGAATTTCAAACTTGTAATGATGCTCAAAAACTATTTTCTCAGGAGGTTTGTGGATAAGTTCCAATTACAGAAAACCGAAATAAATCGTCGTTAAAAATACTGCGCAATGCGAACTTTCAGAACAGACTTTCGACCAAACTCCCCACAACGCAAATTCAATTTTATGACGGGTGTACACTCAAATTACCATTCGGACAAAACGAATTCTGAAACGGTCCTTGTCCAAGTGCTTTGAGATCATGAGGATCACATTTCTATCCTTACAAAAAAAAATTAATGCTGAAATCTGTCGCGCTATATAATTCCTATTTAGTATTCGGGATGTTTGGAATGGAATAAAGCGAAGAATTCCTACGTGAACAAAAAGGTTTTAAACTTGAGAGCGGGTATACCAAGGAATACCACCTCGGTTAATCTATGATTGCGGTTGCGTGACTCCATGCGTGTTTGGTTTACGTATGTTGTCACGACAACAAAATACATATCAAGGAATCAGTATGGAAATGTTCTGAGAGGAGAAAATTCTCCACATTAGGAAATTATTTTTTTTCGATTGAAATTTTTTATTTCGACAACTTTATATGCACATTCGAATCAATAATTGCGACTGAAGTCTTCGAATATCTACAATTTTACGTGTCAGTGAGGAACAATCCGTCCTTTTTTTTCCAAGATCTGAACATATAGAAACCTGAAAGCCAAAAAAAGTATGATTCCACTCAATCGCAAAGCATTCTTTCCTAGCTCCATAACTCGCGAGTTGTGAGTCTTATCTCCGATTTATTTTTCCAAAAATGGTTTGTTATAAATATATGTTGGGAAATATTCATGGGATATTGGAAAAAAAAATTACGAAAAGCACTGCCGTGAAGTGTGGAGCTTTTGAGCGCTCGTACATCCACCTTGTAGGTAGATTCGCATTTTCCAGATTTGAAAATCAATTGAAAGAATTTTCGAAAGCTGTCAAAAAAATTCTCAAACTTAGGCGGAACTCCAGACTTCATGTCAGTGCTTCAGCTGACCATTTATTTTTCGATAATTCGCTAGAATTTTCTACATTATCTATGGTCTTGGTGATGCGATCTGGACAAAATTTCGCACGTAGTTTGAATACATACAACATTATTCTCCAGCTAGTTGTAAAATTCAATTCCAATTCGATCAGTAATTTCGAAATTATCAGGAAAAATATTTTGAACCGCCATATTTACGGAACCCCTAGTCAAATTTTGCTCATTGATGATCGTGACCGCGACATTCGTTATCCAAATCTACCCTGAAAATTTCAAGTTCCTAGGCCTTTCCCTTCGGAAGTTATAATTTTTTATGGTTTCTATGGTTCTGGTCATGCGATCTGGACAAAATGTTGCTTTCATATATGATTCTCGATTAAAATACAAAATTTTATCTCGATCGAATCCGTAGTTTCGAAATTATCGAGAAAACAAAATTTCAAACGACCGTATTTACGGAACCCCTAGTATAATTTTGCACATAGATAAACATGATCACGACATTCGAGATCCTCACCTATCCTGAAAATATCATGTTCCTAGGCATTTCCGTTCAAAAGTTACAATTTTCTATGGTTTCCATGGTTCTGGTTATGCGATCTGGACAAATTTCACATGTAGCTGGAACAACTCATTCTCCATTTGAGTGCAAAATTTTATCTCGATCAAATCTGTAGTTTCCAAGTAATTACGAGAACAAAACTTTGAACGGCCATATTTACGGAACCCCTGGTGGAATTTGGCCCCTTAACGAACTTAACCGAGTCATTCGGAAACTGAACCCACACTGAAAATTTCAAGCCTCTAGGTTATTCCGTTCGAGAGTTATCGTGCTTACGGCCGGCCGGATGGACGGACAGACTCGAATTTTCCGACGGATTCGTCATCAGTGAGTCGAACCTAGTCGATTGAGACCATTTTCAGCTCAAAATTCGAAATATACAGACATCGTGACGAAATGATATAGCCCTCGTGTAAGTAGTACGAGCGTTCAAAAATTACGAAAAGCACTACTGGAAGTCAGAAGCTTTTGAGCGCTCGTACATCCACCTTGTAGGTAGATTCGCATTTTCCAGTTTAAAAAATTAATTGTCCGTCCGGCCGCATACACGATATCTCTCGAACGGAACGACCTAGAAACTTGAAATTCCACCAGAGGTTCCGTAAATATGGCTGTTCAAAATTTTGTTTTCCCGATAACTTCGAAACTACTGATAACTCTCGAACGGAAAGAGCTTTGAAATTTTCAGGGTAGTTTCGAATGCCGCGGTTGAGGTCAATATTGGCTAAATTCGGTCTTCCGTAAATATGGTCGTTTGACATTTTGTTTTCTTGATCATTTCAAAACTACGGTTTTGATCGTGACGAAATTTTGTATTTTTATGGAGAATGATATATTCGAACTAAATTTTTTCCACATCGCATAACCAGAACCATTTCAGACCTCAACGAATTATTGAATAAAAATTTCTTATATTTCTGTAACAGCTGATTCGGCATGATTGACAAAGAGCTGCTAACATTTCTTTGACAGCTGTCAAACATTTTTTCAATTGGTTTCTAAAACTGGAAAATGAGAATCAACCTACAAGGTGGATGAACGAGCGCTCAAAAGCTCCTGACTTCAAGGCGGTGCTTTGTATAATTTTAATCCTACATTTCTAAGACGTGAACGTTGATCTGAATTCTGGATAATATTTAGATGTATGATTTCTGAAATTTTCCGAAATATAAATGAATGAAGACCCCAATCTCAATTCTAGGAATATGAATACACTTTCGAACGTCAGAATGGAGACAAATTTTCGAATTTTCAATATTATTTTTTGTCAAAAAGCAATAGGATGGGAGAAAATAAAAAATCAACTTTATTATTCTTCAAATTCTGAGGGAGATACATATAGTTATATTTCTCAAATGGAAAGCCTACAACGGACGATTATCCGACCTTTCCAGCATACAGTTAGAAAGAAACTACTTTTCATTATTGACGATTTGATCGTCTTCAGAGGTATTTATAACATTATATTATCTGAATGTTCTTGGAATGAAAATAACAAACAATGAACACCTGCACTCCTGTGTCATTGAAATTTTATGAGTAATTAGAATTATACATAGTCATATTAAATCTCGAATAGAAATAGATAATGAGTTCATCTGAAATATACAGGGTTGGCATTATGTAATTTATAATTATATTTCATCCCACCCCTGTCATTTTCACGTTGCAGATTTGGCGGTATCATGTATTTTAATGAAGTAAAACATGGAGCTTCTTGAGTTCTTAAGGAACTCAGATTGGAGGAAAACCATCTTTTCCTATGTAGAAGAAATGCGAGAAATTCGACACTTCTCAATGTGGAACGAAATCCGGCATCTTAAACGGAAAAGATGTGAAATTTGGTGATGAAATGTATCTGAGAATTACGGTACAAAAAGTCCCAAGGAAATTCCGTTGGATGAGTTTACCTTTCACGCCATTTCGTTCCTCAAAATTTCAGTACGAACTTCTTAATTTCGGATAGGTTGGAGGGGAAAATTAATGAGAGCAACTTCAATGAAGAATACTCGATAGAGACATCACAGAATTTATTTCGATCTCTTTTTTTGCAAGTTATCAAATTCATTTTCATATTGTATGCAACTTTCGAGCGATCGTTCATCCACCTTGTAGATATATTCGCATTATCGAGTTATAGAAACCAATTGAAGAAATTTTTGACAGCTGTAAAAAAAATGACAGCAGCTCTTTGTTAATTATGCCGAATCAGCTGTTACAGAAACGAAGGGACTTTTTATCCAATAATTCTTTGGAATTTCAAATGGTTCTGATTATGCGATCAGGAAAAAATTTAAATACAAAATTTCGACAAGATCGAATCCGCAGTTTTGAAATTATCAAGAAAACTAAATTTCGAACGACCATATTTACGGAACCCCTAGTCTAGTTTTGCACATTGATGAACGTGACCGCATTCGAGATCCACAGCTATCCTGAAAATTTCGAGTTCCTAGGTCTTTCCGTTCGAAAGTTATAATTTTCTAAGGTTTCTATGGTTCTGGTCATGCGATCTGTACAGAATGTAGCTCAAATAAATCATTCTCTATTAAAATACAGAATTTCGTCACGATCGAATCCGTAGTTTTGAAATTATCAAGAAAACTAAATTTCAAACGACTAGTTTCACGGAACCCAATGAGCAAAATAAGACTGGTATTTTGCTCATTGAAGGTGACTGCAACATTCGAGACCCATACCTGAAAATTTCGAGCCCCTAGGTCTTTCCGTTCGAAAGTTATGATTTTCTATGGTTTCTTTGGTTCCAGGAAAGCAATGTAGATAATTTCGCAAGTAGCTAAAACACGTCATTCTCCATCTGAATGCGAAATTTGATCTCGATCGAATTAGTAGTTTCGAAGTAATCAGGAAAACAAAATTTCTTATTGCCATATTTACGGAACCCCTGGTCGAATTACGCCCAATAACAAACTTTACTGCGGTATTCGGGATTTGAACATACCCTGGAAATTTCGAGTTTCTAGGTCGTTCCGTTCGAGAGTTACCGTGTATACGGCCGGACGGATGGACAGACTCGAATTTTTCGACGGATTCGGCATCAGTGAGTCGAACCTTGTCGATTGAGACCATTTTCGGCGCAAAATTCGAAAAACGCAGACATCGTGACGAAACGATATAGCCCTCATGTAAGTATAACGAGCGCTCGAAAAGACTACTGAAGAATCTACAACAGGATATGAAATGGAAAACTGACGAAAATATCGATAAATTCTTCATCAACGAACATTCACATAATCAGTGACGTGATTGTGGTCAGTCAATGTCTAAAAAATGGTTGCTCACCCCATTTTGAATAAAATAATCGTTAAGAAGGTTCAGTGAAAATTTAGGCATTTTTAACGATTGGCGTGTTTCAGTAAAAAATGAACATCGTGGTAAATTGTCAAGAGGTTGCGTGATTGGACGTTGGGAAGTATGGGGGTCAGAGGCACCTTCTTGACCACTGGTCATTGTGCGAATAGCGTTCTGCACTCGCTACCCCCGGTCTCAAAGATTAAGTTCTCGATATGTACCCAGCAATATTACTGCAATCATGCCAGCCCAGGGGTTTCGGCACGAACAGGGTGGAAAAATTCGATCCCTGACCGACCGATTTATAACTTGGCAAGCTACATACCTGCCATTTATTAATTCTTTTTCTTTCATTATACCCGGCGACTTATACTTTGTTTTACCCGTTCGTTCGCTTTAATCAGTGATCCCTAATAGTCGGGCTGGATTTTCGCTGCATCCCCCTCAATTTGAAATTAATAAATAATAAATGTCTAGGGACATGGGATTTTCGGAAGACTAGTTCTAAAGGGTGTTTTTTAATGTTACACTAATCAAAAACTTCACATAGATTGTAAATTTTTAAATGCTCTATCATTCTTTTTTCTCATTCAACAATTGACCTAGTTTCATTTTTCTCACCACTCTATTATTCATTAATAACCTTTACATGTGAATTCACCTAAACCGTCTTAATCAATCAAATATTGCAGTCATATATAGGTCGAGTGGAAAAGCCAAGGGAAGTGATAGACAACCATCACCTCGTGTAATAGATTTGAGGGGTAGAACAGGAAGTTTCCCAAGAAATGAAATTATGTGCGAATTTTGAGATACCATGGGGGAGGCATTCCCGAGCAGGGGAAGTCACTGCCAATAAAAACGGCATAGAGACGTGGAAAATCATATAAGGAAGTTAGGAGCAGCAGTGAAACACAGAGTGGGAAAATGATATTTCCGAGGGCGATGAACAGTGCGAGAAACAGAAGACCACGTATGCAAACATGAAAGGATTTCTTTGAAGCGAAAAAGTATGTGAAGAGAATATTATATAGGTAGGCTACTTCCTGTTTATTGGTACCTTTTCTGATAGAATCAGTTTTTTTTAATACCTTCCTTTGTGAAGGATACTCCTAGACTTTTCCATTGTGTGTGTTTTCCCTCGTGCTTATGCTTGAAATGAATTAATATCTCATGCTTTCAAAGGACACAAAATATGCGACACGTGTTTTTGATATCTATAGTTCCTTTGGATTAAACCTATCCGCTGAAGTTCAATACTAACGTATGTCTTGGAATTGTTTGAAAATAATTTTATAGTATCAGTTATTCGTACTACTCTTTTCATTTTTAATGGAGGTAAACAACGTGGCAACGTTATGCGCGGCGATAACCTAACCGAGACTAACATCTGGATATTAACTGCATTGTTGTTTATTGCACAGTATAGAAAGATCCTCTGCGTTATGTTATTACAGTTATAACTGTGCAGTTTGATTTGAAGAAAATGAAGTTAATTCGAATGTTAGTAACTAACGCAACTTATCTATCATAATTTCAATTTCAAAATATTTTTCATGAAATTCTAGAATGATTATTGATGGTTTTCAATGATGGAAAATAAGTTTTTCTGCAGATTTCTTGAACGACATCGAGAGTGAACAGAGGTGCTGGGTTGGTAAGAATTAAAAAAAAAAGTTAGGAAAAAAGTGATTTCAAAGAATCCGATTGTTGATCATTATTACACCGATTACGATAGAAACATGTACCGACATAGGCAACTATATACAGGATGATTGTTTATATTTTACTCAATAGCTATCTCAGTAAATATTGGTCCTACAAAAACGTTTACATGGGCAAATATGAAGTATTTTTTAGAGGCATTCAGAATTCAGTACTAAAAAATAACGAAAAGCAATGCCGTGAAGTCAGGAGCTTTTGAGCGCTCGTACATCCACCTTGTAGATAGATTCGCATTTTCCAGTTTTAGAAATCAATTGAAGGAATTTTTGACAGCTGTCAAAAAAATTCTGAAACTTAGACTTCATGTCAGTGCTTCAGCTGACCAATATTTTTTCGATAATTCGCTAGAATTTTCTACGGTATCTATGGTCTTGGTGATGCGATCTGGACAAAATTTCGCACGTAGTTTAAATATAGTATTCCTCAGCTAGGTGCAAAATTTCATTTCAATCCAATCAGTAGTTTCGAAACTATCAGGAGAAAAATATTTTGAACGGCCATATTTACGGAACCCCTAATCTAATTATGCTCATCGATGAACGTGACCGCGATATTTGCGATCCTAACGCACCCTGAAAATTTCAAGTTCTTAGGCCTTTCCGTTCAAAAGTTACAATTTTCTATGGTTTCTATGGTACTGGTCATGCGATCTGGACAAAATATTGCTTTAATATATCATTCTCGATTGAAATACCAAATTTCATCTCGATCGAATCCGTAATTTCGAAACTATCGAGAAAACAAAATTTCAAACGACCGTATTCACGGAACCCCTTGGATAATTCGGCTCATTGATAAACGTGAACGCGACATTTCAGATCCCCAGCTATCCTGGAAATTTGAAGTCCCTAGGACTTTCCGTTCGTAAGTTATGATTTTCTATGGTTTCTATGGTTTTGGTCATATGATCTGCAGAAATGTAGCTTGAATATATTATTCTCCATTAGTATACAAAATTTCGCCGCGATCGAATCTGTAGTTTTGGAATTATCAAGAAAACTAAATTTCAAACGACCATATTTACGGAACCACTAGTAAAATTTTGCTCACAGATGAACGTGATCACGACATTCGAGATCCACAACTATCCTGAAAATTTCAAGTCCCTAGGCGTTTCCGTTCAAAAGTTATAATTTTCTATAGTTTCTATGGTTCTGGTCATGCGATCTGGACAACATTTCACATGTAGCTTGAAAACCACATTCTCCATTCGAGTGCAAAATTTCATCTCGATCAAATCTGTAGTTTTTAAGTTATCAGGGGAACAAAACTTTGAACGGCCATATTTACGGAACCCCTGGTGGAATTTGGCTCATTAACGATCTTATCCGAGGCATTTGGGAACTGAACCCACACTGAAAATTTCAAGTCTCTAGGTTATTTCGTTCGAGAGTTATCGTGCTTACGGACGGACATACGGACGGACAGACTCGAATTTAGTCGATTGAGACCATTTTCGGCTCAAAATTCGAAAAATACAGACATCGTGACGAAATGATATAGCCCTCGTGTAAGTAGTACGAGCGCTCAAAAATGCAAAAAAGCATCGTTAACCTAAAAATTTTATGTTCCTAATCGGTAGAGCTATTTCTTTTGATTTCAAATACATTAATTTTATTGAGGTTATCTTTTTCAGTTTTCGAAAAATATAGATTTTCGTCTAAATCTAAGGCAGCTGTAGAACGCCTAGTGACAAGAAAAATTACAATATGTGGATGGGCAGAAACGAAATCATTCTCTGGCCTCCTAACATTCCCGACTCGACCCCGTTGGATGCTTTCTTATGGGGATATTTAAAATCTAAAGTTTATAGGACCGTTCTCAAAATATCGAAGATATTCAAATCAGAAAAAAGGAAGGAATTGATAATCTCAACAACCAACCAGAAATATTGAGGAGAACCTTCGAAAACCCAATAAAAAGATATCGATTGTGTGTTAGTAAATGGGGGCCATTTGAACATTAAAATCAAATTTTTGTTGATAAATTAATGAAACAAATACCACTTGTTCTATTATCTACGGCTACTTTGATATAAAAAAAATCGCAGCAGTGTCACGTGGCGTTCTACAGTTGCCTTAGATTCAGACGAAATCTATATTTTTCGAAAACTGACAAAGATAACTTCAACAAAGTATATATATTTGAAATCAGAAGAGGGAGCTTTATCGATTAGGAAGATAAAATACAGGGTGTTTGATTTGAAAAATACCAAGTTACATAAAATTTTTAGGTTAACGATGCTTTTTTGCATTTTCTAGTACTGAATTCTGAATGCCCATAAAAAATAATTCATATTTGCCCATGTGAACGTTTTTGTGGGACCAATATTTAATGAGATAGCTATTGAGTGAAATATAAACAATCACCCTGTGCGTGTGAATTGAACTCAGTCAATTTTTTCGAATTTTTTTATTCTTTATTTCTGCTTTCATAATCTGAAATTTTGTTGGACATTTTTCTCTTTACTCGAAAAACATTCTTGAACGATTATCTATGGTTTTCAATGATGGCAGATAATTTTTTATTAGATTTCTACTTTTTTTTTCCAAATGAAAAAAAAATTTCAAATTGTTTTTAGAGTGACATCATCGATCTCCATATTTTTGACATTTTCTCGAGTAAACATGCTTTGAAGTCACTATTTTCCCAACGTTTCTTCAGATTCTCACCCTACCAGCAACCCTGTTCATTCCCATTTCCGTTTGAAAATTCATTGAGAACCATCAAGAATCATTTTAGAATGCTCATTATCAATGAAGAATATTTGAGAATTGAAAAATACGAGTAGGCGTTAAAGCAAAAATTAACCAAAATTTCTTTTCGGACGAAGCACATTTCGAGATCAGTGGCTTCGTTAATAAACGAAACTGGCGTGATCCAAGAGAGGCCAACGCATCCACAAAGAGTCACTGTTTGGTGTGCATTATCGTCTGGTGGTGTGATTGGTCCGTACTGTCTCGAAAATGATGCTGGAAGAGCCATAACCGTTAACGGTACCAGATATAGCAGACATGATCACAACTTTCTTATGGAAACCTGGAAAATATTGATACTGAGGACAAGGTGGTTTCAACAAGATAGGACGACGTGTCATACAGCCAGAGGAACTTGGCAACTACTGCATACAAAGTTTCCAGAAAGCGTTATTTACTGTACTGTAGAGATGCAAGAGGTGATCACATGAGAGATATTATTTTCAGAGTATAAATGGCAAACATTGCATTTCAAAAATTAATAACAACTCTTTCAGTTTCAATTCAAATTCTTTGTCTTTTGATTATTTACTTTTGAAAACTCGATTTGGAAGACCCTATACTATCGTTATTCAACCTCTGCCACCCTATAAATAAATAAAGGATGAGTTATCATGTTCGAGGTATGAAATAACGATTGATAAGACAAATAGAGCCTTCCTAGTTCGCAGATCAGACGTCGATATCAGAACTGAGCGTATCACAGATCCTACAACAATGGCGAATGCTTCCAAATCTTATCTGGGGTCGCGATTGGGAGACACAAGCACCGTTGTTAATACGTGGTGATATAACTGCACACACATATAACGATACTGCCGGCTTCAGAAATAGCAGCACACCCCCCTCAACTGCGAACATCAACTTGACCTGATACCCCAGATTTGAACGGAAGACAAACCTGCATACGCTCGAGCACATGCAAATTCAAGTTTTCCCATGCCAAATTCGTGTAATCGTTGTGTCAAACTGAAACTTGATATCGCGACGTGACTTTACTTACACCGACAAATGCCGCATTATTTCACAGTCCAATTTTCTTGAGGCTTCGAGGTAACATTTATTGTTGCGAAATTCGAAATGAAAACAACAGAGGTTGAAATAGAATATCACCACGTTTTATTGCAGGTTCACATAGGTCGATTATGGGAGTGAAGTGACAAATCGTCGGCCTAATTCGTTAACCTGCTAAGTCCATTTTTTGGTCAATTTTACTTTTTGAGCTGATCATAAAGTTTAGACGATTACCTACCCTATGGCATAAGAAATAAGGTCGATATCAATATTCAATGTGGTTTTGTACTCAATAGCAAATCTACACATAGAAAACCTGCTAAATCCCATTGGGGCCTCAGTTTTGTACTGACGCTCGAAGTTAGACAATGTTCTATATTTAAGATATACACTCCGTGCAAGAAAAAAAACAACAAGTCAATATTTTTTGGTGAAGTTTGAGCTCCCGTTGTTTCTTTATTTTTAACAGGATTTTCAAATTTTTTCAGCAAACTGTGAATAAATTTATTGATTTATCTTGGTCATTCATTCTTTTGTTGAAAGCTGGCTTATAAGTCATTATACAGTGTTAATTAGAAGTTTGTTGTTGAACCCTAATTTTGAAACATCGTGTGGAAAAAATTCAAATTCTTTCAAAATACCAATTTTTGTTGAGAGTTATTTGATTGAGATGAAATTTTGCACTCGAATGGAGAATGAGGTGTTCAAGCTACATGTAAAATTTCTCCAGATCGCATGACCAGAACCATAGAAACCATAGAAAATTGAAACTTCTGAACGGAAACGCCTAGGGACTTAAAGTTTTCAGGATAGGTGTGGATCTCGAATGTCGTGATCTCGTTTATCAATGAGCAAAATTAGACTAGGGGTTCCGTAAATATGGCTGTTCAAAATATTTTTTTCCTGATAATTTCGAAACTACTAATTGGATTGGGATGAAATTCTGCCAACCAAGCTTAGGAATAATGTATTCAAACTACGTGCCAAATTTTGTCCAGATCGCAACACCAAGACCATAGATACCGTAGAAAATTCTAGCAAATTATCGAAAAAAAATTGGTCACCTAAAGCACTGACATGAAGTCTGGAGTTTCGCCTAAGTTTCAGAATTTTTGTGACAGCTGTCGCAAACTCCTTCAATTGATCTCTATAACTGGAAAATGCGAATCTACCTACAAGTACATGTACGAGCGCTCAAAAGCTCCTGCTTTCACGGCAGTGCTCTTCGTAATTTTTTGATTCATGCCTTTGAGTGCTCTAGTTCATTTTCAAGAACGGAATGAACTTGTCATCAACGGTTTACTTCAAGAATTGTAATTTTTGAAGAGGTGAATTGGGGAAGGAAAGGAGAAAATTTTTTTTTCTTAAAATTAGGTTAACTGTTGTTCGGAGTTCATTTCCCTCTTAAAACTTGGTGCACCTGAAGACATGAACCAAAAAACAAAATGTTGAAAATGAATGGTTCTTAACCTAAATTGGTATTTTGAAAGAATTTGATCACGAAATTATTCCACAGGATGTTTTGAAGTTAGGGTTTAACAACAAACTTTTAATTAGCCCTTTATAATAACTAATAGATCAGCATTTCACAAAAGACCGAATGAGCGAGTTGAAATTAGTAATTGTATCTACAGTTTGCTGAAAAAATGTAAAAAATTGAACTAAAAATAAGGAAACTACGCACGTGAGTGTAGGTTCATTCTGTTTTCATTACGTTATGAAAGCAATGGATCCATTCTCTATAAAACTTTTTATAAAGATGACTGGCAACTTTTACCGCAGAGAAGGTCTTCACGATTTCATCCTTGTGAGGCAAGTGCTTAAGATATTCTAAAATTAAAACTTACAAAATAACTAGAATCATTATAGTAGCCAAAGGGATTTTCAGAACATGTAAAATAGAAAAGATTTCGTTCAGTTTTTTCTCTCTCCTGTAAACTATGCCGAAATGGACTTAGCAGGTTAACGCATTAGGCCGACGAAATTCCTTTTCATATATATGTAAAAATGAATGATCAAAGTCGACACACTAACTTTCAAGAAGAGGGAAGAATGGAAAAAGGAATACACTACCCAAAATTTCAAAGTGAACACCATTGAATGCAATCAAAAGCTGCATAGATATAAACCTGGAGATAAACTATCAAGGTTGTGACATTGTGATCCATTCTGATAATCAAGCTGCTATCAAAGCACTGAACTCCTGTATCGACTCAAAGCTGATATGGAAGTGCCGGAGGAAACTTAATGAAGTAGGCAAGAACAACAAGGTATCTTTAAGATGGGTTCCTGGTCACTCAGGAATCAAAGGAAACGAAGAGGCCAATACACTTGCCAGAAAGGGAGCACAAACGCCACTAACTGGCCCAGAAACTCTGTCTCGCAAAGGCAAATGCACATATAAGAATGATTTTTTGAAGAAGGAAGAGACTGAAAGAGAAGCACTCTGGAGGAACCTTCCAGGATTGGATCTTTCCAAAAAGTTCCTTCCGAACTTTAAATGTGCAAGATCCAAGAAGTATTCTCAGTAAGAAGAAGTTACGCCTCCTCACTGGCTTCCTCACAGAACGTCTTAGAAAGCATATAATGAGAATGTGCTTAACAGAAACTGACGAGTGTAGATTCTGTGGGGAAGAGGAGAAAGCTCCTGTCACCTACCTGGTTACAGAATGCCTCGCCATTGCAAATCAGCGCAAAGAATATCTTGGACAAGAGAATTACTGGAGGAACGAGGATTCAACCTCCTTGAAGCCTTCTGAGATAATGGAGTTCATTGGAGCTGGAGGACGAGCTGTCGGTAGCGCATTTGTGAAAGCAGCTCTGATGGGGGCACAATAGACCTTGAGGTCGCAGTGAAATGTAACCCTCTTCCCTAACTATAACTTTCAGTTGAATATCTTTTTCTCTGAGAACATCCAATCTAATATTATTGTATGGAATTATATGATCACTACCAACGTTGAATTCAATTTCTAGGACTAGTGAACCTTTATAAAACAAAATGGTGGTTGTTTCATATTTGTTTGATAATGAGGCTATTAATGGGGAATAAAAGTTCGGAAGATCAGTGATCAGATTGATCGAGCTGAAAGCGGTAATCTATCTAGAGCAGTGGTTCTTAACCGGTGGTCCGCGGACCACTGGTGGTCCCTGGAAGCACACGAAGTGGTCCGCGAAGCCATCCGACACAAACACATGACACAAAGAATACTTTTCTTTGTATCATGTGACATAGTCATTAGAGTCGACTCTGAATCGTGGTCCACATTTCATATATTTATCAATGCTAAAAGAATAATCCTATTTTTGTAGGTGATAGTGGATTGGTTTTGAGCGCTCGTTCTACTTACACGAAGGCTATATCATTTCGTCGCGATGTCTGTATTCTTTGAATTTTGAGCCGAAAATGGTCTCAATCGACAATGTTGGACTCACTGATGACGAATCCGTCGGAAAATTGGAGTCTGTCCGTCCGTCCGGCCGTAAGCACGATAACTCTCGAACGGAACAACCTAGAAACTTGAAATTTTCGTTGTGGGTTCAGTTCCCAAATGCCGCGGTTGAGTTCGTTAAAAGGCAGAATTCCACCAGGGGTTCCGTAAATATAGCCTTTCGAAACTTTGTTCTGTTGAAGAAGAACTTTCAGGGACAGAAGCTCAAAAAAAATTCTCCAAAAACCACTTTCAAACGATACGGTAAAGTCACGTATCCAAAAAATGTCGAATGATATCGAAGAACAAGTCATCGACAAGATGAAATTCAGTCCCTATTTCGCGCTTCAATGTGACGAATCTACTGACATTTCACAATTTTGTCAATTGCTTGTATTTGTTCGATTTTTGAATGAAAATAAAAACATTCAGGAGGAGTTACTATTTTCCCAAAAACTGGAGGCGAAGTCCAGAGGTGCAGATGTTTTGGATGCAGTAGGTCATTATTTGGATAAACATGGACTTATGTGGCAAAAGTTTGCAGGCTTTTTTACAGACTATGCTCGGTTCTCGCTCTGGTCTTGCAGCATTGATAAAAACGAAAAATCAATCCGCAATTACGTCACACTGTGTCAGTTATCGTCGAGCATTGCTTGTAAAAACGCTTCCAGAATGCTTGGTTGTTGCAATATCAGAGTGGTCAACTTCATTAAAAATAGTGCACTAAACACTCGCTTCTTCAAATATTTGTGCCCTGCTATGAACTCTGAGCACGAAACTCAGCTGTTCCATACGAAAGTGGGCTGGCTTTCCAGATTGAATGAACTTAGAGAGGAAGTAAAAATATTCTTAACTGACAAAAACAAAGAGTTGCTGGATCAGTTCTTTGAGTCCAAATTTCAGATACCTACATCTTGCTTATTTGGTCGATTTTTTCGCACAACTGAATAAATTGAACCTCCAACTTCAAGGATCTGGAAATTGCAAGTTGCAAGGTACGAGGAATATATTTGCAAATGAAGACAAAATCGCAGCATTTATCGCTAAAAACAAAGTCGGAAGACAAAACTTTTCTGCGTTTGATACGCTGAACCAAATTATTATTGACACATCATGTCCAGAAACTAAAGGAGAAATACAAAAGAACATTTCCAACCATTTGAAGAACTTGAAGAGTGAATTCGATCGCTATTATCCTGACTGCGAGGACGAAGGTATTCGGAGACTGATCCGTAATCCTTTTATGGTCAATGTTTCTGAGGTGTCTGATGAAATTCAAGAGGAAGTAATTGAAATGCAACATGACAGTAACTCGAAGGATACATTCGAGGCAGTAATTAATCTGGAAGACTTCTGGGGCCAAAAAGCAGTTTCTTTTCCAAAGATTCGAGATATTGCTATTCGTTACCTCACACTGTTTTCATCAACATATTTATGCGAGCAGGGGTTCTCAGCGCTACTGATAATCGAAAACAGAAACCAAGGATTCAGAAATTGGTGAATAGTATGTAGACACAAAAATCCCATTGAAATAATATAGCTTCTGTATTTCTATAAAATTGCAAAAATTGAATACTGTTATACCAAAATTTATGGTATAACAACCTTTTATTTATTTAAAAAAAAATTACCTTTTCGTGATATTACCTCCAAACAGTTAGTGGTCCGTGACAAGACAACAATTTTGTCGAATGGTCCCTGATCACTAAAAGGTTAAGAACCACTGATCTAGAGACTATAGAAGATTCTCCCTGAGAATTCTCTCATTATTCCTCTCTCCCAATTCTTCCGTGGTAATACCATATAATTCGTTAGAGATGAATCGAATTGCTCGGGGTGGATTGTTTTATTCAGAGACACCCGAAGGGATGCGTGCGAAAGAAAGGTTATTATGTTTGATGTTCGCAACCCACCCTAAGTTATGTGGCGTTGAAATAATGCCGAAATTCCGGTGGATGCCCCAGGTTGGACCATCGTGAGATGTAATCGAGTGGTTGACTGCACAACTATTACATAATTAATATATTGTCTACGCGAACACGTTTCCCCAAGTTGATTCAAAGATGTTAAATGCCAGTTCTGCACATAAGTGTCCTATTTCAAGGCACCCCCGAAATCCTTGCGGAAACTGCCTTCGGAAGAGAGATCAAGAGAACTAATTTGAGGTTGTTCCCAAGGAGGGGAACGTATCCACGGCTATTTGTTTTACAACGAATGTGACGTTACCAGGGGAACACATAATCCACTTTTACCGAAGACTTGAAAAAATTAGACGGGAGGGGATATATAGCGTGGAATCTTGGGTGATAATAAATCGTTCGCAATTATATAAATACCAGGGAATTCGAACCAGAAAGTTTTCAGGAATTTATGGTCTTATGTTCGGCCCCCTTGAGGTCTAACTAACTTATCAGGGAATAATCAAGACTAGATGTGTGGTTTTCACGACAAAATGGCCGGGTTTGTTTGGAACCACACTCGGAGGGTGCGTTCATTCCATCGTGTTATCTTTCCATTTCCAATTTTCCGAATTATAGAGGTTGCGTCTCGGGAATTTTTCAACACATTTTCATGCGATTGTTTTGAGAAAAACCAATTTCAATTACGACCAGAACCTCCATCGATGAGCTTTCATATAATCATCATATCTTCGAACGAAAATTTTTTCTTTCAAAATTAAAGTCTTTGTCATATTTTCTATAAATTAAATGTAGCCAGTGGGAAATGTTCCATGCATGGAAAACACCGAGAGGTATAATACAGGCCAAGAGATTTTTTTTTCCATTTGGTACTGGAAAAATTGTAACATAGGTTTTTTCACCTGCTGATTCAAAAAATTGAAAGGAACAAACACAAAAGATGCAACGACATTCCTGGCGGATTTTCGACTTTTCTTGGAATTTCATCTCGAGTAATCGAATGAGAAGAATTTTAACTCGATTAGAGATCTCTTCTGATATTTTCCTTATAGTTGTCCCACAAAGTTTTTCGTCACAGCTTGGAAACTTAAAACATCGGGATCAAGCATGTATTTGAAAGAAACTTATTAGTGAGTATTTTCCATCTGAAACTTTGCTACCTGCAAAAATAAATAATAATATACAACAATTTAATAACAACTGTAAAATTGTTTCAGACGTGATATTCGGGCATCCTAATAAGTTTTTACTTATTGTGAAATGTGAAATTTTCTTTTCGTCACTTAATGGATCTGAAGGTTATATTATTACATCTAAACATGTCATCCTAGTTAATAAATCTGGTTCTAAAAAATTGAGTGTGTTTAGACTTTTTCAATAAAAGGTCTCTCAAGTCTGGGTTCCTGATCACTCAGGAATCAAAGGAAACGAAGAGGCCAATACACTTGCCAGAGAGGGAGCACAAACGCCTCTTACTGGCCCAGAACCTTCCTGTGGCATAGGCAAATGCACCTATGAGAAAGAATTCTTGGAGAAGGAAAAGACTGAAGATTGACATTGTGATCCATTCTGATAGCCAAGCTGCTATGAAAGCACTAAACTCCTGTATCATCGACTCCAAGCTGATATGGGAGTGCAGGAAGAAAACTAAATGAAGTAGGCCAGAACAACTCTTCAGTCTGGGTTCCTGGTCACTCAGGAATCAAAGGAAACGAAGAGGTCAATACACTCGCCAGAAAGTGAGCACAAACGCCACTTACTGGCCTAGAAACTTTCTCTGGCATGGGCATATGCACATATGAGAATGATTTTTTGGAGAAGGAAGAGACTGGAAGAGAAGCACTCTGGAGGAATCTAATGGATCACTCCAAAAAATTCATTCGGGACTTTGAAAGTGCAAGATCCAAAAAGTATTTGTATCTCGGTAAGAATAAGTTACGCCTCCTCACTGGCTTCCTCATAGGACATTGTCGCCTTACAAAGCATATTATGAGAGGGGGAAACTCCTGTTCACCTGGTTACAGAATGCCTCGCCATTGAAAACCAGCGCAAGGAATGTCTTGGATAAGAGAATTACAGGAGGAACGAGGATTCGATCTCCTTGAAACCCTCTCAGATACTGGAGTTCATTGGAGCTCTGGAGCTGGAGGGCGAGCTGTAGGTAGCGCATTTGCAAAAACAGATCTGATGGGGGGCACAATAGACCTTGAGGTCGCAGTGAAATGAAACCCCTTCACCTAAGTATAACTAGAACTATAACTAGGGCAAAAGGGATTCGATTTTTGAATCAGCACATCGAAATCAATGGGAAAAGGCTACAACATCTCTTGCACCAAAATTCCTGTTGGCCTGTGTAATCATTAGGAAGCATAATTAAAACTATATTCATATTGTAGAATTTCATCACGTATCAATACTGCAGTTATTTATTTTTCAACCAGGCAGCGTTATGGTAAATAATTAGCGTTGAATAATATTCAATATTAAACAATACGGTATCGCCAGCGGGGATATATATTTCGAATACATCGGGTTTCGGATAGATCTGCCTGTTAGTGATCGTATTCAATGGGGTATACAAGTTACCCCAACTGATAAATTAATAGGTAACCTTGTGTGCTAATCACGCTTGAATAGTGTACAGATTTCCATGTGATTTCCATTTTATTTTGTACCCGAACATTTGTGTTCTTAAAAACTTTTGCTTGATTTCGAAATAATTCAATTCTGTCTGTCTGTCCGGCCCGCGTAAACAAGATAACGCTCGAGAGAAAGGGCCCAAAGTTTTGATATTTTCAGGATACGTTCGAGCAAAATTCACCAAAGCGTGCGGCAGACGTGGCCTGTTGATTTGTTTCTCAATACATGGATATAATTAGATTGCATCTCTTGATGCACATATAGTTATAGTTATAGTTAGGTGAGGGGGTTACATTTCACCTCGACCTCAAGGTCTATTGTGCCCCCCATCAGAGCTGTTTTCGCTACCTACAGCTCGCCCTCCAGCTCCAGAGCTCCAATGAACTCCAGTATCTGAGAGGTCTTCAAGGAGGTTGAATCCTCGTTCCTCCTGTAATTCTTTCGTCCATGACATTCTTTGCGCTGATTTGCAATAGCGAGGATTCAGTAACCAGGTGAATAGGAGTTTTCTCCTCTTCCTCACAGAATCTATACTTGTAAGTTTCTGTTGAGCCCATTCTCATCATATGCTTTCTGAGGCGACAATGTCCTGTGAGGAAGCCAGTGAGGAGACGTAACTTATTCTGACTGAGATCCACATACTTTTTGGATCTTGCATTTTAAAGTTTCGAAGGAACTTTTTGGAGTGATCTATTCCTAGAATATTCCTCCAGAGTGCTTCTCTTTCAGTCTCTTCCTTCTTCAAAAAATCATTCTTATATGTGCATTTGCCTTCGCCAGAGAAAGTTTCTGGGCCAGTAAGTGGCGTTTGTGCTCCCTTTCTGGCAAGTGTATTGGCCTCTTCGTTTCCTTTGATTCCTGAGTGACCAGGAACCCATCCGAAAGATACCTTGTTGTTCTTGCCTACTTCATTAAGTTTCCTCCGGCACTTCCATATCAGCTTTGAGTCGATGACACAGGAGGACACAGTTCTTTGATAGCAGCTCGACTACTGAAATGGATCACAATGTCACACAATGGATAGTTTCTTTCCAGGTTTGAATCTATGCATCTTCTGATTGCAAGTATTTCTTTCTGAAAAACTCTCGAGTAGGAGCCTAACGATAGTGTACACTTGATTCCAGCCTCGTATACTCCAGTGCCGGCCTCTATCGTGGTTTTAGATCCATCTGTATTCCTTTTAGTGGTATTCACCTTGAAACTTTGGGTAGTGTATTCTTTTTCTCATTCTTCCTTTCTACATATCATAGTGTTGGGGCTCCTCTCAGTGCTTATTTTTTTGAATTATTACATCACTAGGCAGGTTCGCTGATGAGATGTACTTGTTCAGAGAGGAACAGGCTCCCTGAATTTCCATTCCCACTACCTTTCCCTCGTTCTTGTCTGCCCTGCCTCAGCAGACAAGACTACTACCCTCATGAGTGATGGTCATGAAAATGGTATGAAATTATTCGATACCCCCACTCATGTCAAATCAAAATGAACAAAGACCCACCCCCATTCCACGCAGTCCAAACTGATGATAAGGGGTGGTTTTTCTTCGATAAAGTATTGAGAAATCGAATCGTTCGTTTCCCTTCATTGTATAAGAATTGTCGTTTTCGAGGCTCCGTTGGTTTTTATGCAGAAACGAATGTTAGCAATTCGGGGGGGATATTGCGCGCAAAGAACCATGACAAATCACGGTCCTGTCACTGAAATTCTCTTTTCAGATTGAAACTACGAAATTCCACCAATTTCCGTACCAATTTTCCCGCCGCTTCGGCCGCCTCGAAAGTAATTAGACTTTAATGATCAGATCCACCCACTAATTCGTTATAATAATGGATGCTAATATCTGCTGAAATAATTTCATCAACAATTTGGTGGATGATTCTACGGCGTCGTGGTTGGTAAACTGTCGAATATATCATTGAAAATACAAATTGCCCATAATTAAAAACGGCGAACTGCAATAACGTGCGCCTCTGAACGCCTGTTTTGTGATGTGGAATAATGGAATTCGAACGGCATCAAGATTGTGGGAAAAAAAAAGGATCCCAGTTAATTCACCCTATTACTTGACTTTTTACAAAATAATCTGATTGTTCTTCTGGCCCAAATTTTACTTGGTATTTTTTTAACCTCTTTATAGCTCGAAGATGGAGGAAATTGTTATTTGAGGATAAATGCTTCTAGGCTGGATCCTCGCGTGTCTCTGAAGATTTTTCATAGGATTCCCATCAGGGGATGAGCATTATCGCCCATAAAATAAAAAGGATAGCCATTAGCCTTCATACAGCGTGTATAGAATACCCCTTGTTTACTCATCAACAGTCACCAGATCAAAAAACATACACCAAAAGAAAAAACGGTGTTCCTGAAATTAATAGAAAAAATATTTCCTATATTTCATCTTCATCGTATATCATGCAATTCTTCATTTTAAACCAACAGCGTCACTTACAACGACCGAATTGGCTGGCTTCGTTTACGATAAGACAGGAACTGCGCGAAAACAAAACCCTATACAAACTTTCCCTTCCACCGTTCGCCTCATTAAGCGAAGATGAATGCGTCATGAGCAGAGATTTTATAAATTCCATCCGGTTCATTCTGTATGGACTCATCAGGAGTTTCCTTTTGAGAAAAACTCGCTTGCTCAGGTCATCATTTCTCCTCTCACTGATGTCTAAGTTGAGTCAACGTGTACAGAGTAAATTAAACTGAAATTTATGAAAGTACATAGATAACAAATTGGTGAATGCCCGTTGTCATCCTTCAATGGGATTTGTATTTTATATATGTACTAATTTGATTGACCTGAGGAAATATATGTTCAGTGAGGGAGGATCTCATAGCAATCACTCAAATGTTCCATTTCTCCCTACACCAAAATGAAAAACGAGCGAACAAAAAACACTGAATGCTTTCCGCTTTAATCTACTCAACATGTCCTTTCACTCAGTTTCCCGCCTCATTAAAATAGGTAGTGATAATAAGCCCTGGCTTCTATTTCATAATGAAAGAAAATAAAAAAAAAGCCAAGGTGCATAATTAGCAAACGCATTTTTGCTCCCCTTCCGAATCCAACTTATTCTTCGAATAACCCCAGCAACCTAAATTTCTTTCATTTTTTCGCCTGCATATTTTCCACAGATTTCTGGTTCCAGTGAATGCTCTGCTCCCCGCTTTTATTTCGATCCTGATGGGATGCTGGGATATTCGGGGTCGATCAGGCAGTTTCCACTGAATAATAGGATAATATGATTTTCTATTTCGACAATCAAGCAAAGTTGTGCTGCGCACTATGTAAGGGTAATCACTGTCACATTCGAATCTCATCGATCCATATATACTGCTCCACAAAAGTTGAGAGAGATCAGAAATTTTAAGACTGTTTCAGAAGTTTCCATTTTTTTTCACCAATTTCTTGAATATTAGGAATCTAAATGTTTACTCACTCATATAACGCATTCATTTGCCAATTTCTTCTTAAGTTTCACAGTTTCAGGTGGGAATTTATTTTTAGTATATGTGGTACAAAATCAGTTCACTCAAGAAATTGAAGCTTTCAGCATCAGAAGCATCAGATGCTTTGAAATCAATTTTTTTCTATCATTGAAAATCATCAAGAATCATTCCAGAATTTCAATGAAAAATAATCAAAAATTGAAATTATGATAAATAAGTTGCGTTAGTCACTAATAACACGACGCATTTAATTCCCAGATGTTAGTCTCGAACCTGGATTATCGCCGCGCATAACGTTGCCACGTTGTTTACCTTCACTAAAAATTTAAAGTGTAATACGAATAACTGATATTATGAAACTCTTTTCAAACAATTCCAAAACCGACGTTATTATTGAACTTCAGTGGATTGTTTTAATCGAAAAGAAGTATACATGTCCTGAAAACACGTGTCGCATATTTTGTGCTCTTTGGAAGCATGAAATATTAATTCATTTTGAGAATTGTTTCAAAACTCTCCTAATCTAACCTAACATAAATATTGATTCATTTTATTGAGCGCTCGTACTACTTACACGAGGGCTATATCATTTCGTCACGATGTATTTTTCGAATTTTGAGCCGAAAATGGTCTCAATCGACTATGTTCGACTCACTGATGACGAATCCGTCGGAAAATTCGAGTCTGTCCGTCCGTCCGACCGTAAGCACGATAACTCTCGAACGAAACCACCTAGAGACTTGAAATGTTCAGTGTGGGTTCAATTCCCGAATGCCTCGGTTAAGTTCGTTAACGGGCCAAATTCCACCGAGGGTTCCGTAAATATGGCCGTTCAAAGTTTTGTTTCCCTGATTACTTGAAAACTAAAGATTTGATCGAGATGAAAATTTTGCACTCAAATGGAAAATGAGGTGTTCAAGCTACATGTGGAATTTTGTCCAGATCGCATGACCAGAACCATAGAAACCATAGAAAATTGTAACTTTTGAACGGAAACGCCTAGGGACTTGAAATTTTCAGGATAGGTGTGGATCTGGAATGTCGCGTTCACGTTTATCAATGAGCAGAATTATACAAGGGGTTCCGTAAATACGGTCGTTTGAAATTTTGTTTTCTCGATAAATTCGAAACTACGGATTCGATCGAGATGAAATTTTGTATTTTAATCGAGAATGATATATTGAAGCAATATTTTGTCCAGATCGCATGACCAGAACCAAAGAAACCATAGAAAATTGTAACTTTTGAACGGAGAGGCCTTGGAACTTGAAATTTTTAGGGTGGGTTTGGATCGCGAATATCGCGGTCACGTTCATCAATGAGCAAAATTAGACTAGGGGTTCCGTAAATATGGCCGTTCAAAATATTTTTTTCCTGATAGTTTCGAAACTACTGATCGGATTGGAATGAAATCATTCGGAATAATGTATTCAAACTACGTGCAAGATTTTGTCCAGATCGCATCACCAAGACCATAGATGCCGTAGAAAATTCTAGCGAATTATCAAAAAAAAATTGATCAGCTGAAGCACTGACATGAAGTTTGGAGTTTCGCCTGAGTTTCAAAATTTTTTTGACAGCTGTCAAAAATTCCTTCAATTGATTTCTAAAACTGGAAAATGCGAATCTACCTACAAGGTGCATGTACGAGCGCTCAAAAGCTCCTTCCAGCCTTCACGGCAGTGCTTTTCGTAATTTTTTCAAGAATTTTTTCAACACTGTCCTAACTTAACCTGACCTAACTTAAATATTGATTCATTTGGAAAATTGTTGCAACACTGACCTTACTTAAACTGACCTAATTATTGATTCATTTCAATAATTATTCCAACACTGTCCCAACTTAACCTAACCTTACCTAAATATTAATTTATTTCAAGAATTGTTCCATCACTGTCCTAACTCAACCTAACCTAACGTAATCTAAATATTGAACAATTTTAAGAATTGTTTCAACACTGTCTTCACTCAACCTTACCTAACCTAACCTAAATATTGGTTCTTTTTAATAATCGTTCCAACAATGTCCTAACCTAACCCAACCTATATATTGATTCATTTTGAGAATTGTTTCAACACTTTCTGAACCTAACCTAAATATTGATTGATTTCAAGAAGTGTCTTAACAATGTCCTAACTTGAGCTAACCTATATTGTTCTTTTGGAATAAGTCATCTCCCCAGATATGATCTAATTCCAATTTTTTCCTAATGACTAGTAGAACGAATCGACTCTGTATTTAATAGTTTCAAGAATTAAAGTTCGCAATCAATATGGGTTATTAACCACTGTATTATATCCACATCGACTTCAAATAAGTCTAAAAATTAAGAATTTTACTGGCAACATGTTGTATTATGAGGTTATAATTCTTTGAATATCAGGCAAGTATTCAGGAAAAGTGTTCTTGAAATACCAATTTTTTTCTTCGATTTTCTCGGAGAATATTGATTCGCCAGTGCTCTTATTGGAAATATAGCATGATGAAATCATAACGAATCTCCATGCAAAATATTTTCAAAATTGGTGAGTTGGCTTTTAAGTAAAAATCAACCCAGAGTTGATTGTAAGAACGTAAAACAATAACTGATCCAAAAATCTTAGAAAAGCAAACGACAAGAAATTACCTAAAACTAAAAATGTATCAAACGAACTTATCGAATGAACCATTGGTGGACAAGAATCGGCAACTTTTGAAACGGCCACAAAATTTCTTCCTTTACTTTTGTGGGAAAATCACCAGGAAAAACTAGATTATGAGCGATAAAATGTGTTCAATTGAATGGAGATAAGAAGGAAAAGGGACCATTGGGTTCGATTATAGCAAGGAAGAATAATATTAAACTTTCAGCTTTTCATTGGGAAAGTGTTCACGAGATGCTTTCCGAGGACTGCTTTGAGCGCGTTGTTACACTGAAAAAAGAGAACGATATGTTCCAATAGAACAGTATTTCCTCTGGAAGTAATTTGAATGAATAATGTATCGTATGAAGACATTTCAGACGACTTGGTCGGATATTTGGTGGATGTGAACTGGTTGAACACTATTGACTAATAAATCTATGGATGCTTTCTGCAAAAGAAGCGCTTGAGATGTTTACTTATATTATTCCAATCTCTGGAGGTCCATGAACCTTCAGGATGGATTGATTTTTTGGCTCGCTTATTAGTTCATCTAGAACAATTTTTCTTGTTTCATTTATGTAAATCTAGAAATGTGTTGAATTGTAGATCAATATCTTTCCTACTTATGTTATGGACTGGTGTCCAATCTTGAACTACGGCTCCCTCCCTCTGAAAAAGGCAATATGAAATTCCAAAACATCACGAGAAAGAGGTAAAATTCGAAAATTCACTGAACGTGGAAGCTAAATACGAAACATGAAAATATCGATCATGAGTTGCATAATTGAACAATAACCTAATAATAAACTTCGACAGCTAAGTCACGCCCTATTATGGAAGTAGTTGACTAGTTACTGCAATTTGTCCAAGAAAATTGGTTGATGTAGCCAGTAAAATCTTAATGACTACAAATTACCTACATATAGTTGAAGGTGTACATTGTAAATAATCCGAAACTGCGCTGGACTCCTTGAGCGCCTATGTATACATTTACCTATTACTCGATCTAGCCAAAATATACATCTGAACCTATTTAACCTGTTATATATTGTTAGTGGGACGAAATCTTAATCAATTCCCCGTCTAAGGTTTCTGTTCTACTTCAGAGTTGTATGATTAGAAATCAAACATATGGCATTACCTTTTTCACCATATCGATTCAGAGCTTGAACGAACGAATTTGAAACAAATGAACGGTTTCCATATGCATGACCCGAAATAAGGGCAACTCGAACCCTTTGGAATTTTCCAGCTATATCCCCAACTGTTTCATTCGATTCCAGTTCGCTACATTTTATGCAGTTTAAAAACGTTCGAACTGATATATCAGAGATCCTGGGGTAGAAATAATTGTTAATTATTCGACCAAACGCCTGTTATTCATGATAAATCGATATGTAATAGCAACCCAAACTCTTCAGAAAGCAAATTATACACGGCGAGAATGATACTTGGGTATTAAGCGGTTCAATTTATTGGCTAACATTTATAATTCTATTCTTATCATTCAGAAGATATAGGGTAGAATGGGAATATAATGGTTTGGATATTGATTCTTGATTTACACATGGAAACTGTAATTGATTAGAGCTTCTGATAACTTGGAGAGAAAAAATATTAACACATGCTTTATACTCATCCTGACCCGTTCATCAAATGGATGTCATTCTTTCATTGGAATTAAACGATAGATAATTAGACCAAGAAGTCTCTTTTGTATACCTGATGAAGAATTGGAATCACAAGATATGAAAAAAAATTTTGAGCGCTCGTATATGCACCTTGTAGGTAGATTCGCATTTTCCAGTTTTAGAAATCAATTGAAGGAATTTTCGACAGCTGTCAAAAAAATTCTGAAACTTAGGCGAAACCCCAGACTTCATGTCAGTGCTTCAGCTGACCAATTTTTTTTCGATAATTCGCTAGAATTTTTTACGGTATCTTGGTGATGCGATCTGGACAAAATTTCGCACGTAGTTTGGATACATTATTCCTCAGCTAGGTGCATAATTTCTTTCCAATCCGAAAAGTAGTTTCGAAACTATCAGGAAAATAATATTTTTAATATTATATAATATCATTCTCGATTAAAATACAAAATTTCATCTCGATCGAATCCATAGTTTCGAAATTATCGAGAAAACAAAATTTCAAACGACCGTATTTACGGAACTCCTAGTATAATTCTGCTCATTGATAAACGTGAACGCGACATTTCGGATCCACACCTATCCTGAAAATTTCCTAGGCCTTTCCGTTCGAAAGTTATGATTTTCTATGGCTTCTATGGTTCTGGTCTTGTGATCTGGAGAAATGTAGCTTGAATATAAATTTCTCTATTAGTATACAAAATATCGTCACGATCGAATCTGTAGGTTGAGAAAACTAAATTTCAAACGACCATATTTACGGAACCCCTAGAATTATGTTGCTCATAGATGAACGTGATCACGACATTCGAGATCTTCACCTATCCTGAAAATTTCAAGTCCCTAGGCGTTTCCGTTCAAAAGTTACAATTTTCTACGGTTTCTATGGTTTTGGTCATGCGATCTGGACAAAATTTCACATGTAGCTTGAACACCTCATTTTCCATTTAAGTGCAAAATTTCATCTCGATCAAATCTGTAGTTTTCAAGTAATCAGGGAAACAAAACTTTGAACGGCCATATTTACGGAACCCCTGGTGGAATTTGGCCCATTAACGAACTCCATCGAGGCATTCGGGAACTGAACCCCTACTGTAAATTTCAAGTCTCTAGTTTGTCCCGTTCGAGAGTTATCGTGCTTACGGACGGCCGGCCGGACGGACGGAGGGGCTCGAATTTTCCGACGGATTCGTCATCAGTGAGTCGAACATAGTCGATTGAGACCATTTTCGGCTCAAAATTCGAAAAATACAGACATAGTAACGAATTGAAATAGCCCTCGTGTTAGTAGTTCGAGCGCTCAAAAATATAAGTAAGTAAGAATATTGGACTTTCCACTCCATGCTAAGAAGCACAATCATCATAAATAATGCATTGTTATAGGTAAGTATTAAGATTTGTGAATGAAGTTCTTTCTATGTACTTGTATCTTAGTATTTATTGTTATAGTCGTAGATGAAGTATAGTGTTCAACTTGCGGTAATGGTCATAACTCACTCGATGAATTACAGCACTCGCCTTCGGCTCGTGCTGCAAACTTCATCTATGTGGGTTATGACCTACATTACCGTTAAATTACTCGTTAAATAATATACTATTATTCCAAGTTACAACATTTTGATCCTTATCGACGCGGATATTCAACAAACATAAGCAGAAGAATGGGTTTTGCGTTGAGACATTCTTGAGAGATAATATGCAAGGTGGTAGAAATCTAAAAAAAATTTTTTTTTACTCTGTACACTGGAATCTGCATATTTTCTTTCCATTAAATTTTGATTATTGTTTTACCTGGAGATCTTCATACCGGAAGCTCATACATCATCAGAAGGCGGATCATTTGTCATGGTACAACGGAATTTTCGCGACATTTCTGAGAGCCGTGAAATTTCTTCTGGGACTCATAATACAATATGTCCTGGAAGACTGCCTCCGAATAATAAGACTGTTGAACTTGGGATTGCGTCTATCGATGGAAAATTCAAATGGGGACAAGAAGGAGGAAATACGGCCGAATGATTTCGAGAGGACAACGCCAGTCGACTGGCGAAATAAGTTCGCCTGGAACATATTGTGGACATCGGAGGAAAAGTTTGCGGTTTTTATTGGGGGCCGGTTGTGAAAATGCACAGACGGTAATTTCCATAGCAATACAATATCAGATTTCTTTCGGTCGAAAAACTTCCAAGTCGCCTGTTCAGTTTCCGATGCGAAGCGAACTGCGGCCAAATTCTTTTCCCATATAATGAATTTTTTCGAAGCTTTCCACCGTGTCATATAAACAAGAAAAGGCAAGTACGGTCGACTAAACAAATTACTAAACTAACCGAAACGAGGTCTGGGCAAACTTTATTTGTATGGCGAGTGAATAATTCGATCAGAAGACAATTAACAATTGGCAATAAATTCGATCGAAAAAAGATTTTCCCGTAGGACGATTCCAAAGTTTGGAATAATAAACCGACCAACGAATCGTTCGAATTCGTATACACGTCAGGAATTTGATTCGAACATTCTTCCCCCATATCAATGTATTTCCATGGACTTGAGAGAGCGTAGCCGAAAGATATAAATAAATCGAAAATTGTATCTCGATAAAAATCAATTGGAGGACATTTCCTGGGTGTGCCGTTTACTGGCCCGTCTCCTTCGACTTTAGTGTTCAATTGAAATGCCAATTCATGGCACATGCCGAAGATAATTCTTCTCCCGTACTGTCTCTAGATTCCGGCAATTTTATCAAGAAATGAGAAAATTTCCATCCAAGCTGAGTTTTCCGAGCTGGTTCTCAGAGTTAATTGAGAGTTGAAGAATGTTCCTTTGTCTCATTCGAATCCATAAAGATATTCATGACAAAATCGGTTGTTGTCTGTTATATGAATCGGGAGGGCAAAAAAGACGAATTTCATTTGATACCTAATTCGGTACAACGTTTTTATGCACGATCTTGGAATGAAAGCGAGTAATTAAAATGACAAAATGGGTGAATAATGCCAGTTATACATAAAAGAACGGCTGGTTGTTTCAAGCCTGCATCGATACAAACGTGGCGTGACGGCTTCAGTTTGTTTTTACAATAATAACCCTTTGAAGGCTCAATAATTATTATGCGAGTCTTGTTCATCTGTGAAATATGCCTTGATTAATGAGAACGCAACATAAATAGGATGATGAGATGAAGCAACATGTTTTTGGGATTATTTCTGTAATGATTGAAAGCGTAAGTATCAATTTTAAACCCCGAGTTATATACCTTTCTGGAAAATTACATTGGACGTATAGGATATTCAAAGCATGAGAAAGAGAAACCTGGACGACCAGTCGAACAGTGCAAGAATGGAAATATATTCGCGTCATGATAATGAATAACGGCGATCATAACGCTTGAGAACAAAATTGACTATTCGTGAGAAGAAATGGATGCTTAGGCGACAATTCAAATAATAAAATGGTTTTTTGGTGGTCACTCAATTGAAGATCAGTCAATTCCTTCAAGTTCCACTATTTCCGAAATAATTGAAAAGTTTTGGAAATGTGGGTGTTTGAGAAAATGTAAAAAATTGTAACTCTGCTAAATCACCAAAATCTATGTGTGGAAATCGTCAGAATGGAAAGGTAGTTGTTTGTGCTGCTGTTGAAACCAGTACACCTTGATCGAGTACACAAATTGCTGAACAAGTTGATATGAGTGATACCCTGAAAAAAACGAATCCCGGGAATTTCCGTTTGAATGAATTCATGTAGTTTAAACGCAACTTTTGTTATTAAAACAAGAAAAGACCGTTCTGAGAACCATCTGTACTTTCAATCTAACATGCCGATTCCGATTGAAGTAAGTCGAGTCTTATGAACAGGAAAAACGGTAATTATAGCAGTGATCAGGTACTTTTATTTTAATAGGAATATTTCTGTGAATGTTAGCAGAATATCTAGTGAAATATAATAATTTTGTAAGTATAAACCAACAAGATTTGTACGACTAATAGTATGGGTACATTGAATTCAACAGGAATGTTTGGTATTTCTCAGAGAAATTCAGATTATTCTACCGGAATAAATCTTGTTTAGCTAACAGTATTTTAATCCATGTTGTTCCCTTGAATAAAATATCGATTGAAGAGCGACAGAAAAGGTTTTAGCATTTGTACACAGTAATTCCGAAATAAAATTCGCTAAAATGTGTCCGAAATAAGGAAAAAAAAATGTCTTTATATTCTCTCATTACTAGTATTCAACGAATGTCTCTCTAATTCGGTAGAATAACTTCATGATACTCTACAATAAATATAATATAATATAAATTCTCCCCCCGATTCAAGACACTCATTCGCTGAGTCACTCTTTCAGTTTCTGAAAAATTGGTAGTGTCCTAAAATATTGAGTTAATGACTGAATATTACAATCAATAAGGTCAAAAAACTAAAATAAAGAAAAGGGCAGTACAAAAATTACAGAATAGCACTTGAATACTGACAGGAAGTATCCTAAATTACAACAATGCCCTACAGTAGAACTAACCGAAAACTTCCAGAAAAATTCCGAGAAAAAAAAACGTCGGCTACACATGGAAATTACTCCCAAAACCACGTGGTTAATTTAATAGGAAAACCAAGAAATTACAGTTAAATACTAGGCGACTCAAGAAAATTCCTGTAAAAGCTCAGGTTATAATCTTCGAATACAACTAACTAGTACTATAATATATGAACGATAGTTCTGTTAAATCGATACTACAGTGCGGTATAAGTAAAGTAATTCCTGTTTTAGTTAAGTGTTCATTACGAGAAATTCTTGTAGAAACTGAAGTTTGAAGCTTTGAATACAACTATCTAGTTTGTTTATAAAACAGGGAATTCCTGTAAATAGTCACGCATATTCCGGTTTTAGTCACAGTATTATTTTTCCCTTCAAATGACAAAGTACAGTTTGGTTGCATCAACTAATTTAAAACTTGTTATTTCTATAGAATTCAACGACCGGAATTGTCATGTAAAATTAACAAATATTTCTGCTGTCGCTTATATAGGGAGAATTTCCTGTAGAAGTAACCGAATTCCTGTTGTATATCCTGGAAAATTTCTTCGAGTGAAAGAACTATTCGGAATATTTTGAGTTGAAATGGTTACTATTGTTATAAAGTTCAGACTAGCCAAGAAATTCTTCCCGAGAAGAAAATAAAATGAATGGAATTTTGTAAAACAATGATGAAAAATTACGAAAAGCACTGCCGTGAAGGCAGGAGCTTTTGAGCGCTCGTACATGCACCTTGTAGGTAGATTCGCATTTTCCAGTTTAAGAAATCAATTGAAGGAATTTTCGACAGCTGTCACAAAAATTCTGAAACTTAGGCGAAACTCCAGACTTCATGTCAGTGCTTTAGGTGACCAATTTTTTTTCGATAATTCGCTAGAATCTTCTACGGTATCTATGGTCTTCGTGGTGCGATCTAGACAAAATTTGGCACGTAGTTTGAATTCATTATTCCTAAGCCAGGTGCAGAATTTCATCCCAATCCAATCAGTAGTTTCGAAATAATCGGGAAAAAAATATTTTGAACAGCCATATTTACGGAACCCCTAGTCTAATTTTGCTCATTGGTGAACGTGGCCGCGATATTCGCGATCCAAACCCACCCTGAAAATTTCAAGTTCCTAGGCCTTTCCGTTCAAAAGCTACAATTTTCTATGGTTTCTATGGTTCTTGTCATGCGATCTGGACAAAATATTGTTTTAATATATCATTCTCGATTAAAAATATAAAATTTCATCTCGATCGAATCCGTAGTTTCGAAATTATCGAGAAACCAAAATTTCAAACGATCGTATTTACGGAACCCCTAGTATAATTCTGCTCATTGATAAACGTGAACGCGACATTTCAGATCCACACCTATCCTGAAATTTTCAAGTCCCTAGGCCTTTCCGTTCGAAACTTATGATTTTCTATGGTTTCTATGGTTCTGGTCATGTGATCTGGAGAAATGTAGCTTGAATATATCATTCTCCATTAGTATACAAAATTTCGTCACGATCGAATCTGTAGTTTTCAAATTATCAAGAAAACTAAATTTCAAACGACCATATTCACGGAACCCCTAGTATAATTTTGCTCATAGATGAACGTGATCACGATATTCGAGATCCACACGTATCCTGAAAATTTCAAGTCCCTAGGCGTTTCCGTTCAAAAGTTACAATTTTCTATGGTTTCTATGGTTCTGGTCATGCGATCTGGACAAAATTTCACATGTAGCTTGAACGCCTCATTCTCCATTTGAGTGCAAAATTTCATCTCAATCAAATCTGTAGTTTTCAAGTAATCAGGGGAACAAAACTTTGAACGGCCATATTTACGGAACCCCTGGTGGAATTCGGCCCATTAACGCACTCAACCGAGGCATTCGGGAACTGAACCTACACTGAAAATTTCAAGTCTCTAGGTTGTTCCGTTCGAGAGTTATCGTGCTTACGGCCGGACGGACAGCCGGACGGACAGACTCAAATTTTCCGACGATTGAGACCATTTTCGGCTCAAAATTCGAAAAATACAGACATCGTGACGAAATGATATAGCCCTCGTGTAAGTAGTACGAGCGCTCAAAAAAGAAAATATAAATATGTAGGTAGTTCATTTTTGAACCATATCTTATTCACTGACGAGTCATAGTTTTCCTTGAACAGAAAACATGACCAATCATTTTGGGTACATTTGGTCCCGGAAAAATCAACACAAAAATGGCACGATCAAATGGCCCCCAAGATCACCCGACTGATCATCCAATTTTTATTTTGGTATATGCCGCATGAGACCAATAGAGCTAGAAATCTCATTGAATTATTCAAAATAATTCAACTTTGTGCCAAAATATCCACTATCCCTAATCTACTCAGAGATTTGAGATTATGTCTTTATAATAAATAGACTAGCAGACTCGGCCACGCGTTGCTTTGGCTAAGGTATACGTCTAATTATATTGTAGTAAAGTATTTAAACCAGTGGAATTATTATTATTATTAACCCTAACCTAACCTAACCTAACCCTAACCTAACCTAACCTAACCCTATCCTTGATTTTTCAAAAGTTATAAGCCAGTTCTCAAACAGTTCCAAATTTCTTCAGTTTTGGGAAAGAAAGTTGGCACGTTATCGCTCTTTCGAGTGATCGGGTGTAGTGGGAACGCGATGACCTGCCGTCGATTTGAGACCTACGTTGCCGCATAGAAAATTATCACTTTTTGTCATATAAAATAAACAAATAATTTGCAATAAAAAAATATTGCAAATGTGAATTGAAATAAAAACTATCCTATTTTTCAAGTTCGCTTGAACTGTACACAGTGTCCAAATTTGATTCAAATCGGTTCACTATTTTAGGAGTTCTTCCCGTACAAACAACGTGACACGATATTTTTAGATATAAAGATTTGGCTATTGAATGGCACAACAAAGTGGATTATAGTTATGGTTATAGGGCTTCAAGAAGGTTAAATCCTTGTTCCTCCTGTAATCCTCTTGTCCAAGACATTATGTGCGCTGGTTTGCAATGGCAAGGCATTTTGTCACCAGGTGAACAGGAATTTCCTCATCCTCTTCCCCACATAATCTACAATCGTCATTTTCTGTTAAGCCCATTCTCATCATATACTTTCTAAAGCGACAATGTCCTGTGAGGAAGCCAGTGAGGAAGCGTAACTCATTCCTACTGAGATCCAAATACTCTTTGGATCTCGCAGTTCTTAAGTTCCGAAGGAACTTTTTGGATTTATCCATTCCCGGAAGATTCCTCCAGTGTGATTCTCATTCAGTCTCTTCCTTCTCTGTAAGCTCTTTCTTATAGGTACATTTGCCTATGCCACAGAAAGGTTCTGGGCCTGTTAGTGGCGTTTGTGCTCCCTTTCTGGCAAGTGTATTGGCCTCTTTGTTTCCTTCGATTCCCGAGTGACCAGGAACCCAGACTAAAAATACCTTGTTGTTCTTGCCTACTTTATTAAGTTTCCTCCGGCACTCAGCTTTGAGGTGATGATATAGGAGTACAGTACTTTGATAGCAGATTGATCATCAGAATGGATCCCAATGTCACATCCTTGATTCGCAGGTTTATATCTATGCATCTTTTGATTGCAAGTATTTCTGCCTGAAAGAACACTCGGGTAGGAGCCTAACGATGGTGCCCACTTGGTTCTTGTCCCGTTTACTCCAGCGCCGGCCCCTTTCGTGGTTTCAGAACCATCTTTATACCATTTAATGGTTATCACTTTGAAATGTTGGGTAGTGTATTCCTTTGCCCATTCTTCCTTTTTACATAGCAAAAGGGTTGAAGTTCTTCCCAATGTTTTTTCAATCGTAACATCACTAGGCAGGTTCGCTGATGATAGGACCAGGCTTCCTGACTTTTAATTCTCTTACTAGATGTATAGGAGTGAGATCTGTGATGACCTCAAGTGCTCTAATCGGGCACGTTCCCTTCAGTGATGCAAACACAGGCAAGCCTTTGTACCTTGTCTACAAAGTAGATTATTTGAACCCTCAATTCAAATTTGTGAGCCTTCTGCTGGCGTTGAGATTTTTTAGGATTCGTTCTTATTTTCTCTCAGAATCTTTTTTATTTTCGTAGAATTCATTTCATTCTCGAATCACTTATGACAAAAAATAATCCAGAAGCGACGATTCGCAAAGGGGAAATTATTTTTTTTTCATTCAATGTCGCGAATAAACTCCCCACATGCAATTAAATAGGAAATATCGTATCGTATGTCATTTTATTTTCAACCGTTATGATCGTACACCCGCTGAATCTGAAGTGCAACAAAACTAGACTACTGCCTGTGAGAGAGAAAGAGAATTTTGTTCTAGTTCACTACTAGATTATTCCTTATCATAACGCGAATATATTTCCATTCTTTCACTGTTCGCCTGGACGGTCAGGTTCCCTTTCTTTTGGATTGAATATCCTATGCGTCCAATGTAATTTGCCAGACCGGTATAATTTTCAGTTGGAAGATACATTTCTTTTTCAGATGGCAGAGGAATTCGAAACTCTTGCCACCGTCACTTCCAAGGATTTCCATGACAGAAAACACGGCAAAAGGAATTCCAACAAACAAACGCAAATTTTTACGCCTTTCATCCCCTGGTAATAAATTCTTACTCCAAGCGTCCATTCTCCCAACTGGATTTTGAATATTGTTCGACTGATGATAGAATACTCCGCGAAAAAAAAAATTGTTGCTCTTACATAAAGATTCTGATGAGGTTCTGACTTTCTGTTTTCCGATTATAAATTCCCTTGGAGAGTTTCGGCATCGGTAAACAAAGATAAAGGTTAAACAATAGGCTTTTGTTTTATCATCTCTGCCGTTACTGTGGTTCAATAACAGCTGCAAACTATTTTCGACGGAGTTTATCGATGTTCCAATTCTTCTCTGAAAGGCGTTTGTTTTCGATTCTCTTAGGGTTTCCGATTGAGGAGAAGCGAACTTTGTGTTGATTATATCGATGATTAGATATCGAGAAAATCGACTGCGAAGAATTTCCACGCTCCATCGAAAAGCACAGGTGAAAAGAATTTCTGAGGAAATTATTCCTCGGTGTACAGGGTGGCCGCAGGAATTACGTACAGGAAAAATTATAATCATTAGCCGTTAGGGATTTTTTCATACTAATTTTTTTTGTGATATCTAGTTACCACTTACAACTCAAAATTGTTCAGAAACTAGTTTCATTGGACAAAGTGGACTCCTTTCTAACTTATATTGATCTGTAGGGCACAGAGCCCTTAGTACGTACAACAGTTGACGGAACCAATCAGCTAATTCTCTATCAGAAGTTACGTAGAATCAAGAAACTGAATACTCAATAAGCGTCAGCTCTGAAGCCTTCCCTGTTTGATTGATTTATTTTGGGGCATTTTTGTACTGCACAGATCTATTTTTCACTCCACGACATGGATCGAAATGCATTTTTTCGAGATTTTTCTGCACAATGACGACTTATTAATATTGAGCGAGTCAATTATATCACTCTTAGGCAGAATGTACTGATGCTGGGGTGCAACCCTCCAAAGTGTCAGTCAGGAAGATCGCAAGGTCTGTTGAATATCACATGATCATCCAACATTCATCACGGAAAATGCCTCAGAGCAGAAATGTTGGAAAGAACGTACTCAAGTATTCCATTTAATTTCGAGAATGAAAAATATTGAAAGGAATCAATGAAATGATTCGCACTGATTTCAACTATTCATTACACTTCGGAAGTAATCAATATCAATGCGAGGAACAGAGGAGAGATGTCGAAAATTTGTAGTTCTGCCAGTGCCGCCGGTATTCGCCCCTCTTCTTTTAATTTTTATTGGAATTCTGCTGTGTTGGAAAGCATTGTAATTCTCTGTTTGACATTCATTTCAAATGCATAAAAATTACTATGTCAAGATGTATAATAGGCCAAAATTTTACTTCCACTCAGAAATTATTATCATTTCTTCAGTACAAATTCTTCAGGCGATTGTGATTTGAATATCAGGTAGGTTTAGAGGTGGATGGTTTTCTGAATGATCTTACAAATTGTGGCAGAAAAAAAAATTTCATTCGATAGCACTACCAAAAGTTATTGCCACCTTTCTTCATTTTCAACACGAAGATTCGAATAAACTCAAAAGTTACGATAAAATGTTTCCTTATGCTTAACGATTGCTGTAATTTCACGACGATATAAACTTGAGAATCATTGGGAAAATTACGATTTTCCCAGAAATTTACCGCACTTATTTTCCATCCATTAGGGTGGAAGCCCCCATGTAGGAAATAGAATTAGTTTCATTCGAGTATGATATTATTTTGGGATCTACATAAACAACGTCGAGAGTATTCTGGTGTTGAATGTTGAGGTCGAACAGACCACATTTAAATCGGAGATATCAAAGGATTTGCTGCGAAGAAGTTCCTCTTTATATAAAGGAGATGTGTCTTTACAAGAAACCCTAAGCGACATTCTGAAATGTTATCAAAGGTCAATTTGAGGATGGGCTACTGCCAGTATATCGAAACTCAAATACTAACTGAATACATCTATTTAGGTAAAGATTTTTTACGAACTTATTCAGGAGAGGAAATCTAGTGATTTTTAAAATTAATGCCGACTTTTTGGGCATGTGAAAACATGAGGATTTTCCTCACCCTATATGCGGAAATTTCGTTTATCAACATATCTAGAAAGGGTGGAAAAGTACTTGATGATTCAAGAGCACCTGTTTATTAAAAACTGGAATTCATAATGAAAGAAAATTTTCAGAGATATTTGAAACTTCAAAATTTTGCATCACCTGCCATGAATTGCAGTGTATAATAAGCAAGAATAGAAAACATATTTTTTATCAAGCATTTGAAAGATTGAGGAAAATGGTATAGCTATGATATAAATCAGGAAATAATCAAAGGTGCCATCGGTTTTCGCCCCTCTCTTATTTCTTTTTGCATGGAAATTGGTCGTGTTTGGAAAGGGAACAGGAGTGAAGCGTTGTAATTCTCTCTTCGACCTTCGACTATTGTATGCATTTTCTTCTAATGTAATAATATTGAAATGTCATTGCCAGACCTGTATGAGGTAGAGAAAAATGGTACTGCCACTTAGAAAATAGTATTATCTCTTTAGTAAAAATAATTCAAGCAATTCTGATTTGAGCATGATGTATAAAGTATGATAATATGAGAAAAGTGACGAATGTACCTTTATCATCTGAATTACCTCTCAAATTGTGGAAGAGAATTTGTTTCATGTGATAGCACCACCATAAGTTATTGCCACCTCTCTTCGTTTTCAACTTGAAGATTCAAATAAACTCAACAGAAGTTACGATAAAATGTTTTCTTGAGTTTAACGATTGCCGTAATTTCACGACGATATAAACTTGAGAATTATTGGGAAAATTATGATTTTCCCAGAAATTTACTGCACTTATTTACCATTCATCAGGATGAAAGCCCCCATGTAGGAAATAGAATTAGTTTCATTCGAGTATTATATTATTTTGGGATCTACATCAACAACGTTGGAGAGTATTCTGGTGTTGAATATTGAGGTCGAACAGACTACATTTAATTCGGAGATATCAAAGGATTTGCTGCGAACTAGTTTATTTTCATATAAAGGAGACGTGTGTTTACAAGAAGCCCTAAGCGACTTTCTGAAATGTTATAGAAGGTCAATTTGAGGATGGACTACTGCCAGTATATAAAAATTCAAATATCAACTAAATACATCCTTCCAGGTCGAGATTTTTTACGAATATATTCAGGAGAGGAAAACTTCGGATTTTCAGAATTAATGCTGACTTTTTGGGCATGTGAAAACATGAAGATTTTCCTCACCCCATATGCGGAAATTTCGTTTATCAACATATCTAGAAAGGATGGAAAAGTACTTAATGATTCAAGAGCTCCTGTTTATTAAAAACTGAAATTCATAATGATAAAAACTCTAAGGAAATTTTCAGAGATATTTTAAACTTCAGAATTTGGCATCACCTGCCATGAATTGCAGTGTATAATAAGCAAGAATAGAAAACATATTTTTTATCAAACATTTGAAAGATTGAGGAAAATGGTATAGCCATGATATGAATCCGGAAATAATCAAAGATGCCATCGGTTTTCGCCCCTCTCTTATTTCTTTTTGCATGGAAATTGGTCGTGTTTGGAAAGGGAACAGGAGTGAAGCGTTGTAATTCTCTGTTCGACCTTCGACTATTGTATGCATTTTTTTCTAATGTATTAATATTGAAATGTCATTGCCAGACCTGTATGAGGTAGAGAAAAATGGTACTTCCACTTAGAAAATAGTATTATTTCTCCAGTAGAAATAATTCAAGCAATTCTGATTTGAACATGATGTATAAAGTATGATAATATGGGAATAGTGACGAATGTACCTTTATTATCTGAATTACCTCTCAAATTGTGGAAGAGAATTTGTTTCATGTGATAGCATCACCATAAGTTATTGCCACCTCTCTTCGTTTTCAACTTGAAGATTCAAATAAACTCAACCGAAGTTACGATAAAATGTTTTCTTGAGTTTAACGATTGCCGTAATTTCACGACGATATAAACTTGAGAATTATTGGGAAAATTATGATTTTCCCAGAAATTTACTGCACTTATTTACCATTCATTAGGATGAAAGCCCCCATGTAGGAAATAGAATTAGTTTCATTCGAGTATTATATTATTTTGGGATCTACATCAACAACGTTGGAGAGTATTCTGGTGTTGAATGTTGAGGTCGAACAGAATACATTTAATTCGGAAATATCAAAGGATTTGCTGCGAAGTAGTTTCTTTTTATATAAAGGAGATGTGTGTTTACAAGAAGCCCTAAGCGACTTTCTGAAATATTATAGAAGGTCAATTTGAGGATGGACTACTGCCAGTATATAAAAATTCAAATATCAGCTTAATACATCCTTCTAGGTCGAGATTTTTCACGAAATTATTCAGGAGAGGAAAACTTCGGATTTTCAGAATTAATGCTGACTTTTTGGGCATGTGAAAACATGAGGATTTTCCTCACCCTATATGAGGAAATTTCGTTCATCAACATACCCAAAAAAGTGGAAAGGTACCCTATCAGAGAAGTTTTCCTTTGAAGAATCATCATCAACTTCGTTCTGCTCCGAGACCGAATTCGAGCGTCGTACGTTGATGTTTCAAGAGCTCATGTTTATTGAAAACTCGAATTCATAATGATATAAATCCCAAACAAAATTTCAGAGATATTTGAGGGTTCAGAATTCGGCATCACCTGCCCATTAATTTCAGTGTTTTACCAGCAAGAATAGAATACATATCGTCGTGTTCCGGAGAAAACTACATAACTCAACATTTTTTAAGAAATGTTATTTGGTGCAATCTGTTGGGCAACATAGTTACTAATATGCTTGAAAATTACAAAACTCTTGAAATGATCGAGTATAATTTATAAAAATGCGTAACTCCTGTATTTCCCATACTGAATCAGTCATATTGACAGGTCGTGTTCTGACGTTGAAAGTGTCCTGTGAAATTTTGTTACATGAATTGACGCAATTTTCTCCTGAAGGCGACGACATTTCTTTTTCTACCATTTGGGAGATTGATGAAAAAATAATCATATACTGATAATTTTTTATTATGATGAATACCGATGAATTCTCATATAATTACAATAAATAAAAAATTGAAAAGGTTTGTGCACAAGGAGGCCAGCCGTACATTTCAACCTGTCCAAACCATTTTCTCCCTCCTTCCAAAATTGTTAACTTCTCTAAATTTAAATTCATATTCTACTTTTCAGGCACAAACTTCTAGATAGAGCCACTTAATTCCAGCGAACGCTAGTTGCTTCCCTTCAAAAATGATTCGAGTGGTTGTTTGAATTTCAGAACGTATTTACTTGAGAGGAAATGAGGATCGCGTACATGTTTCAGTTGAAATGATGAGAAATATATGGATATGACCTATTCACTATTTCTCTGACTTATCATAACTGAAAATAATCACGCCCTCAAAATAATTAATCGTGTTTTAATGGAGAAAGTAGGAGAAGACCATTGCGGTTGTCAATAATTTGAAGAATATTATCATACCATAATTATTTCTACCAATTTCTCCTCTCCATCATATTTTCTTCGAAGATTTATCGTAATAAGGCCACCTTTCTTCATTTCCAACTCGAAGATTCAAATAAACTCAACAGAAGTTACGATAAAATGTTTCCTTTTGTTTTACGATTGCTGTAATTTCACGACGATATAAACTTGAGAATTATTGGGAAAATTATGATTTTCCCAGAAATTTACTCCACTTATTTACCATTCATCAGGATGGAAGCCCCCATGTAGGAAATAGAATTAGTTTCATTCGAGTATAATATTATTTTGGGATCTACATAAACAACGTCGAAGAGTATTCTGGTGTTGAATGTTGAAGTCGAACAGACTATATTTAATTCGGAGATATCAAAGGATTTGCTGCGAAGTAGTTCCTCTTTATATAAAAGAGATGTGTGTTTACAAGAAGCCCTAAGCAACTTTCTGAAATGTTATAGAAGGTCAATTTGAGAACGGACTTCTACCAGTATATAAAAATTCAAATATCAACTAAATACATCCTTCTAGGTCAAGATTTTTCACGAAATTATTCAGGAGAGGAAAACTTCGGATTTTCTAAATTAATACTGACTCTTCGGGCATGTGAAAACATAAGGATTTTCCTCTGCCTGTTTGCCAAAATTTTGTTTATCAACACACCCAAAAATGTGGAAAGCTAACCTATCAGAGAAGTTTTCCTTCGAAGAATTATCATCAACTTCGTTCTGCTCCGAGACCCAATTCGAGCGTCGTAAATTGATGTTTCAAGAGCTCATGTTTATTTGAAACTTGAATTCATAATGATATGAACTCTAAGATGAATTTCAGAGATATTCGAAAGTTCAGAATTTGGCATCACCTGCCATTCTTTCCAGTGTATAGTCAGCAAGAAAAGAATACATTTCATCTATCATTTGAAAGATTGAGGAGAATGGTTTGGCCATGATATGAATGAAGAAATAATCACATGCTGATAATTTTTTGATAATTATTAAAACCGATGAATTCTCGTATAATCACAATAAATAAAAAATTGAAAAGGTTTGGGCACAAGGAGGCCAGCCATACATTTCAACCTGTCCAAACCATTTTCTCTCTCCTTCCAAAATTGTTAACTTCTCGAAATTTAAATTCATATCCCACTTTTCATGCAGAAACTTCCAGATAGAGCCACTTAATTCCAGCGAACGCTAGTTGCTTCCCTTCAAAAATATTCCGAGTGGTTGTTTGAATTTTCGAACGTATTTACTTGAGAGGAAATGAGGATCGCGTACATTTTTCGATTGAAATGATGAGAAATATATGAATATGATCTATTTTTTACTTCTCAGATGTGCCATAACTGAAAATAATCACGCCCTCGAAATAATTAATCGTTTTTCAATGGAGAAAATAGAAGAAGACTATTGCAGTTGTCAATATATAGTATATCATCATATCATTCTTATTTCTACCCATTTCTCTTCTCCATTATATTTTCTTCGAATATTTATTATACTAAGGCAACTATCAATGTCATTTTCTCTGTATTCACATGTAACTGATATATCCCCATTAATCTCCATCAGGATTCGCAGAAGAAAGAAAAATGATTCAGTTGTAAAGTTTTTCCAAGCACACAATTCCTAGTAGAATTGGGTTTGTTGATGAAAAAACAACGTAAAAACAAGTATACCGAAGGAAGAGAATATTACCACGAATGTTCGTTGGATGATTAACGAAAAATTCCTGTCTTCAAAAGACAAAGCAAAAGAGTTTTTTCAAAATGAAATAACAAATGAACTTGAACATTTTTTGCCAAAACAACTTATGTGAAGAATCTTCAATATTTTCTCATGTACAGGAGAGAAATAGAGTAACGTTCCCAGAAACGTTCCAATTTCTTATAGTTTCATATCGGTGAATTTTTTCCCTCGATTTGCACAAATGAGGAACAAATTTCGAAAGATTTTTGTATCTAGTTTTCGACTAAAAAAACGAATAGTTCCAACCTCCGAAATTACAACTTTCCCGAATGAAATTCACTCATTCTTCCAAAATAATGTTTGTAGGGGTTCAAATTTGATTCAGTCGCCGATATTTTTCCTTACCTGGACGGACGGACGTGCCAACGGAACCTGGAGGAACCGTCGGCGATGGTGTCGTCTGCGAACCGGGTGGCGGAAGATCGCAGCACTCCCGTTCCGGGAACTCGCTCGAACGTACTTGAGTCGCAGTACCCAGAAGGGCCAAGAGTCCAAGAAAGGCCCAAACACCGCACATACCATCCGTTATCCTTACCCGTACATATCGCAAGCGGTCCCGAAGAAAACAGATTGTCGCGCCTGTTCAGCAAGGTTGCGGAACGCCGTGTGCTTCGAGCCACGAGGTAGCGGTGCGCTAGAGGCTGGTGCGGCGCACAAAACGGACATTCCACGGCATGGGGGCTACCAATGGTTACTGAGTCGCGATACTACATCCATCTTACTACAGACTTTTACCTGACGGACTGTCTTGATACCCGAAGGTGTCCCTACAATAAATATTTTCCGCCTCATTCCTCTCTTCCGAATTATCTACTTGAATTTCCAGCCATCCCAGGCTAGTTCGATAAATCACGATTAATTCGATCTGAAACTCCAGTAAATCGACCACGATCACGTCCAATCGGAAGATAAAATTTTTCATGCTCGAGGTCTCGGATTCTGGAGGAACAATTCGAAAAAATAATTCAACAGGAATCGATATCTTCGAAATATTTGCTACATACTCGGAGCAGAACGAAGTTGGTTAATTATACCACGACCATCCATTTTAAAATACTCTTTCTTTGGTGTACTTGTTTTTACGTTGTTTTTGAGCGCTCGTACTACTTACACGAGGGCTATATCATTTCGTCACGATGTCTGTATTTTTCGAATTTTGAGCTGAAAATGGTCTCCATCGATAGAGTTCGACTCACTGATGACGAATCCGTCGGAAAATTTGAGTCTGTCCGCCCGTAAGCACGATAACTCTCGAACAGAACAACCTAGAGACTTGAAATTTTCAGTGTGGGTTCAGTTCCCGAATGCCTCGGTTGAGTTCGTTAATAGGCCAAATTCCACTTGGGGTTCCGTAAATATGGCCGTTCAAAGTTTTGTTCTCCTAATTACTTGGAAACTACAGATTTTTTAGAAATGAAATTTTGCATTCAAATGGAGAATGAGGTGCTCAAGCTACATGCAAAATTTTGTCCAGATCGCATGACCAGAACCATATAAAGCATAGAAAATTGTAACTTTTGAAAGCAAAATTATACTACGGGTTCCGTAAATATGGTCGTTTGAAATTTAGTTTTCTTGATAATTTCAAAACTACAGATTCGATCGTGATGAAATTTTGTATACTAATGGAGAATGCTATATTTAAGCTACATTTCTCCAGATCGCATGACCAGAACCATAGAAAATCATAACATTTGAACGGAAACGCCTAGGGACTCGAAATTTACAGGATGGGTGTGGATCTGAAATGTCGCGTTAACGTTTGAAATTTTGTTTCTCGATAATTTCGAAACTACGGATTCGTTCGAGATAAAATTTTGTATTCTGATCGAGAATGATATAATGAGGCAACATTTGTCCAGATCGCATGACTAGAACCATAGAAACCATATAAACTCATAACTTCCGAAAGGAGAGGCCTAGGAACTTGAAATTTTCAGGGTAGGTTCGGATCGCGAATGCCGCGGTCACGTTCATCAATGAGCAAAATTGGACTAGGGGTTCCGTAAATATGGCCGTTAAAAATATATTTTTCCTGATAATTTCGAAACTACCGATTGGATTGGAATGAAATTCCACACCTAGCTGAAGGATAATGTACTACGTGCGAAATTTTGTCCAGATCGCATCACCAAGACCATAGATACCATAGAAAATTTTAGCGAATTCCTTCAATTGATTTCTAAAACTGGAGATTGCGAATCTACCTACAAGGTGAATGTACGAGCGCTCAAGAGCTCCTGACTTTAGAGAGTGCTTCAATAATTTTTTCATCAACAAACCGCAATTCTACAAGAAATTGTGTGCTTGGGAAAACGTTAAAACTGGATCATTTTTCTTTCTTTTGCGAATCCTGATGGAGATTAATGGGGATATATCAGTTACATGTTATAAAGAGAAAATGATATTAATAGTTACCTTATTATAATAAATATTCGAAGAAAATATGATGGAGAAGAGTAATGGGTAGAAATAATAATGTTATGATGATATTCTACAGAATATTGACAACTGCAATAGTCTTCTTTTATTTTCCCCATTGAAAAACGATCAAAGAAATAATGAATAGGTCATATTTATATATTTCTCATTATTTCAACTGAACTATGTACGCGATCCTCATTTCATCTCAAGTAAATACGTTCTAGAATTCAAACAACCACTGGGAATATTTTTGGAGAGAAGCAACTAGCGTTCGATGGAATTAAGTAGAAGTAGAAGTTTGTGCCTGAAAAGTAGAATACGAATTTAAATTTCGAGAAGTTAACAATTTCGGAAGAAGAGAGAAAATGGTTTAGACAGCTTGAAATGTATGGCTGGCCTTCTTGTGCGCAAACCTCAATTTTTCATTTATTTTAGTTATATGAGAATTCATCGGTATTCATCATGATCAAAAAATTATCAGTACGTGATTATTTCTTCATTCATATCATGGCTATACCATTTTCCTCAATCTTTCAAAGGGTGGATAAAAATTATGTATTCTATTCTTGCTGATTATACACTTAAATTAAAAGCAGGTGACGCCAAATTCTGAACTTTCAAATATATCCGAAAATTTCACCTCGAGTTTATATCATTTTGAATTCGGGTTTTTAATAAACATAAGCTCTTGAAACATCAACGTATGACGCTCGAATTGGGTCTCAGAGCAGAACAAAGTTCATGATGATTCTTCAAAGGAAAACTCCTCTGATAGGGTACCTTTCCACCTTTTTGAGTATGTTGATAAACGAAATTTCTGCATATGGGTAGAGAAAAATCCTCATGTTTTTACAAGCCCAAAAAGTTAGCATTAATTTTTAAAATCATAAGTTTTCCTCTCTCGAATAACTCCGTGAAAAATCTAGGACCTAGGAGGATGTATTTAGTTGATATTTGAATTTTTATATACTTGCGGTAGTCCATTCCAAAATTGACCTTTTATAACATTTCAGAATGTCGCCCAAGGCTTCTTGTAAACACACATCTCCTTTATATAAAGAAGAACTACTTCGCAGAAAATCCTCTGATATCTCCGAATTAAATGTAGTCTGTTCGTCCTCAATATTCAACACCAGAATACTCTTCGGCGTTGTTTATGTAGATCCCGAAATAATATTATACTCAAATGAAACTAATTCTATTTCCTACATGGAGGAGAATTTCTGGGAAAATCATAATTTTCCCAATAATTCTCAAGTTTATATCGTCGTGAAATTTCGGTAATCGTTAGGCACAAGGAAACATTTTATCGTTCTTTCTTGTGAGTTTATTTGAATCTTCCAGTTGAAAACGAAGAGAGGTGGCAACCACTTATGGTGATGCTATCGCATGAAAAAATTTCTGCCACAATTTGAAAGAAAATTGTGAATAGAAGTACATTCTTCACTTTTATCACATTATCCAACTTCAAACATCATGTTTAAATCAGAATTGCTCGAAGAATTTCTACTTTTTTCTGAGTGGAAGTAACATTTTTTCTCACTTCATACAGGTCTGGCAAGGATAAAACTTGACAGTTCAATATAAATCAATAAAAAAAGGAGCGTTTTGCTCCCTTCTTCTCCCTTTCCAACCAAAGCCAAAATCCATGAAATAATAAATAAGAGAGAGGCGAAAACCGACGGCAGGTGGTAGCACTATTGAAATTCGATATTGCTAACTCAATTAAACTAGTGATTTAGTCGAGTTCCATGAAAGGCTTGGGTGTCGCGAAGCACAAGTGGAAAATTCATTCGAGCACTCACATTTTTGGGTTGATTTTTTCATTTTTCCTGAATGTCTGTGAATGTAAATAGGCAAAATCCGCCAATGGGTTCCGTAGATACAGCCATCTGAATTTTTTTGCATTTACATTGCATGCTACTACGAAAGGAGCAAGATCTATGCACCTCCAAGACTCAACAGAGTATAGGAAAGGTACAGGGAATGAGAGAATTGAAATCCAGGGAGCCTGGTCCTCTCTGAACAAGTACATCTCATCAGCGAAAAAGTACGCATTGAAAAAAACTTCAACACTATGCTATGTGGAAAGGAAGAATTGGAAAAGGAACACACTAACCAAAATTTCGAAGTGAATACCATTAAATGATATACAGATGGTTCTGGAACCAGGAGCCGGTGCTGGAGTATGCGGGAACGAACTAAGTGTACATTATTATGCTCCTAATCGAAGGTTTTTCGGGCAGAAATACTTGCAATCAAAAGATGTATAGATATAAACCTCAACAGGAACTATCCAAGGTGTAACATCGTGATCCATTCTGATAGTCAAGCTACTCTCAAAGCACTGTATCATCCTGTATCATCGACTCAAAGCTGATATGGGAGTGCCGGAGGAGACTTAATGGAGTAGGCAAGAACAACAAGGTATCTTTAGTCTGGGTTCCTGGTTACTCAGGAATCGAAGGAAACGAAGAGGCCAATACACTCACCAGAAAGGGAGCACAAACTCCACCTCTGGCCCAGAACCTTTCTGTGGAATAGGCAAATGCACCTATAAGAAATAGTTTTCGGAGAAGGAAGAGACTGAAAGAGAAGCACTCTGAAGGAATCTTCCAGGAATGGATCACACCAAAAAGTTCCTTCGGGACTTTGGAAGGTCAAGATCCAAAAAGTATTTGTATCTCGGTAAGAATAAGTTACGCCTCCTCACTGGCTTCCTCATAGGACATTTTCGCCTTAGAAAGCATATGATGAGAATGGGCTTAACAGAAACTGACGAGTGTAGATTCTGTGAGGAAGGGGAGGAAACTCCTGTTCACCTGGTTACAGAATGCCTCGCCATCGCAAACGAACGCAAAGAATGTCTTGGACAAGAGAATTACAGGAGGAACGAGGATTTAACCTCCCTGAAGCCCTCTCAGATACTGGACTTCTGGAGGTCGAGGGCGAGCTGCAGGTAGCGCATTTGCGAAAACAATTTGATGGAGAATAGACCTTGAGGTTGCAGTGGAATGTAACCACCTTACCAAACTATGAACTACTAATGGAGTGCAGAACACACCATACAAAAATAAGGATGTTTAGATGATCTTCCATGAGACCGCTGAAGAGAATTTCAATGATAATACATTGAACTTCCAGACACTGAAAATATCTTCCTTCTTTCCGAACTGCCCTTTAACAAAGTTGAGAACGATAATATATATTCAACAGAATGATCTTGAGGGGTTCAAACGCTCTGCCAAAGTTTTGATAGGGTAGCTTAATGAAAAGACATAAGGGCCGAGAATTCACGGTACCTATCATAAATTCACTAATGTATTTAGGGGAAGTCCTGAATGAACTGAGCTTCGTATTCCACACCATGGTCGCCACGAAAAAAAAAACTAACGTCATTACAAGTTTATGATTCAGCAGTTTTCTACATTTTATTTTCGAATTATCGAGTTTCTCAACTACAATATTCAGTGTGAATGGCCCAAAATATATTTGAAAGAAATCAAATCATTTGAACTGTAATAAAATTCATTTCCCCATAGGAAAACTATCGATTTTGGGACCGACACTCCATGATGAATAAATCGAATGCTTCCAGGTCAACCTTTAAATATGCAAATACTCCGTCTCCGCCGCTATTGTTCTGAAAGTGACCACTCCTGTGGTTGATATTTTTCAGCTTCATATTCACGATAACTCAAAATATCCCCTAGGATGACGATAATCCTTCGATCCTGGCTATCTATAGCTGCAAACGGACAAGCAGGATTTAAAGTGTTATGCTCTTCGCAACAGCTTGAGCATCCTATTGACCAATCATCACGAGCTTATGTGGAAAATGAAGCATGTGAATAAGTGGAGGAACTTTTAGGTCAGGAGGTCGGTCCGATATCGAGCAGGAGAAAAAGGCTTTTCCCAGCTTACTCTGACTTCCCAAAGCTTTATAATATATCTGTTATCATCGTTCACGAATAAGGCCCATTCTAGGCATTAATAGACGTAATGGAACTTTTGAAGATTTCCTTTATTACGAATCATAAATCAACCGTGGAAATGTTTGCTTCTGTAGATTCTTTTCTAATGAATTTTTTGCTTTTTGAATCTCGAATAATTTCTCAACGAAATGAAGAATAAATAGTCATGATTATGTCGTCCAGATGATTTTATCTGGACTCGATTATGTTCAACATTGTGAATTGTGTTATTCTCATGGAGCTCTACAAACAAATCAAAACAATATAATCAAATCATCAGAAATCAAGTAATCTTTTCTCCACTCGTGAATTTGGTTAGAACAGTATTAGGATCAAATTTCAATCAACTCAACGAAAACAATTGATTGTATGTATTACTTGAGCAAACTGAAGGAAAAAGGTCCTGAGCTTATAGATTCTGCTAATTTAAACCTAATCCCTAACACACTGAGAGATACAAACTAGGGATAATAGGACCAATATGAACTTTCCCACAGGAGTTGCGTGTAGACGACGTTTGAGCCATTAAATTTTAATGCAACTGAATATTAGCTCGACATACAGGGTGTCCCGAGAGTAGCTGTACATACTTTTACTAGGACTTGGTGAGTACGGATTGACGGTAAAAATTTAATTTCTGGCTTTCCTCATAAATCTACAGGTTAATTTCTCGAATTGATTATGATACTATGACCACCATCAAAATGAAACTAATCGACGGAATTTATTGAAACTTGGGACGTTGTTGTCACATGTTCAAGAGAACGAGATAATACATAATTATTTCGATACTCCAGGACCGGACCCAAGTCCTACTCCACCTTCAATGAGAGTACGTAGGTACTGTTAGTCCGTGGTATACCACAATTTCCATCCGTGTTTAGTATGTGGATATATTATTAATATAAAATTTTCTGAGAGAAACTGACCTTTGATATTTCGGAGGAGCACCCCTTCAATTAACTAGGTTTCCTCACCCTTCATATATGCCCTCGATACATCCAGCGTGGTCTTTTTGGGAAAACCCATAGGGAAATTGAATTCAGCTAAAATTCACGAGAAGTTAAATTGTATTTATTCATAACAAAGATGAATACCTGATGGCTAGTTCTGTTTCGTAGTAGTTTCGTCGAAACATTATGATTTCCAAGTTGTTCGACAAGGGGGAACAATTTCGATGAAGAGTCTCGTCAAAATATTCGGTTTCCTGTTGGATTTCGATGATAAAATTGGTGAGATGATATCTTGTGAATCCACAGTTGGTGCATTCCTTATACAAAGGGTTTGTATGGAAAGTCGTATACCGGTCAGATTACTCTTGAGTACAAATTGAAATCAAGTTAAAAAAAAAGGGGAGGTAGTTTTTTCTCTAGTTTCATTATTTTGGCAAAAATTATTCCGATAGATCATATACGAAGAATTGCACGTACGAAAATGACAAAAAGCCAAGGGCACAAGGAGGAACAATTTCGATGAAAAGTCTTGTCAAAATATTCGGTTTCCTGTTGGATTTCGATGATAAAATTGGTCAGATGATATCTTGTGAATTCACAGTTGGTGCATTCCTTATACAAAGGGTTTGTATGGAAAGTCGTATACCGGTCAGATTACTCTTGAGTACAAATTGAAATCAAATTAAAAAAAAGGGGAGGTAGTTTTTTCTCTAGTTTCATTATTGTGGCAAAAATTATTCCGATAGATCATATACGAAGAATTGCACGTACGAAAATGACAAAATGCCAAGAGCACAAGGAGGAACAATTTCGATGATAGGTCTCGTCAAAATATTCGGTTTCCTGTTGGATTTCGATGATAAAATTGGTCAGAAGATATCTTGTGAATCCACAGTTGGTGCATTCCTTATACAAAGGGTATGGAAAGTCGGATACCGGTCAGATTCCTCTTGAGTACAAATTGAAATCAAATTTAAAAAAAAGAGGGGGTAGTTTTTTCTCCCGTTTCATTATTTTGGCAAAAATTATTCCGATAGATCATATACGAAGAATTACACGTACGAAAATAACAGAAAGCCAAGGGCACAAGGAGGAACAATTTCGATGAAGAGTCTCGCCAAAATATTCGGTTTCCTGTTGAATTTCGATGATGAAATTGGTGAAATAATATCTTGTAAATCCACAGTTAGTGCATTCCTTATACACAGGGTTTGTGTGGAAAATCGTAAACCGGTCAGATTATTTTTGAGTACTAATTGAAATCAAATTTAAAAAAAAAGAGGAGATTGTTTTTTTTTCCAGTTTCATTATTTTGGCAAAAATTATTCCGATAGATCATATACGAAGAATCGCACGTACGAAAATGACAGAAAGCCAAGGGCAAAAAGAGGAACAATTCCGATGAAGAGTCTCGTCAAAATATACGGTTTCCTGTTGGATTTCGATGTTAAAATTGGTCAAATAATATCTTATAAATCCACAGTTAGTGCATGCCTAATACAAAGCGTTTGTATGGAAAATCGTCTACCGGACAGATTGGTTTTGATAAAAATTGAAATCAAATTTAAAAAAAAAGAGGGGGTAGTTTTTTCTCCCGTTTCATTATTTTGGCGAAAATGATTCCGATGAATCATATACGAAGAATTGCACGTACGAAAATTGCAAAAAGCCAAGGGCACAAGGAGGAACAAATTTCGATGAAGAGTCTCGTCAAAATATTCGGTTTCCTGTTGAATTTCGATGATAAAATTGGTGAAATGATATCTTGAAGATCCACAGTTAGTGCATTCCTTATACACAGGGTTTGTGTGGAAAATCGTATACCGGTCAGATTATTTTTGAGTACAAATTTAAATCGAATTTAAAAAAAAGAGGGGGTAGTTTTTTCTCCAGTTTCATTATTTTGGCACAAATTATTCCGATAGATCATATACGAAGAATCGCACGTACGAAAATGACAAAAAGCCAAGGGCACAAGGAGGAACAATTTCGATGAAGAGTCTCGTCAAAATATACGGTTTCCTGTTGGATTTCGATGATGAAATTGGTCAAATGATATCTTGTAAATCCACAGTTAGTGCATTCCTTATACACAGGGTTTGTGTGGAAAATCGTAAACCGGTCAGATTATTTTTGAGTACTAATTGAAATCAAATTTAAAGAAAAGAGGAGGTTGTTTTTTTCTCCAGTTTCATTATTTTGGCAAAAATGATTCTGATAAATCATATACTAAGAATAACACGTACGAAAATGACAAAAAGCCAAGGGCACAAGGAGGAACAATTTCGATGAAGAGTCTCGTCAAAATATTCGGTTTCCTGTTGGATTTCGATGATAAAATTGGTCAAATAATATCTTATAAATCCACAGTTAGTGCATGCCTAATACAAAGCGTTTGTATGGAAAATCATCTACCGGACAGATTGGTTTTCAGTAGGAATTGAAATCAAATTAAAAAAAAGAGGGGGTAGTTTTTTCTCCAGTTCCATTATTTTGGCAAAAATTATTCCGATAGATCATATACGAAGAATTACACGTACGAAAATTACAAAAAGCCAAGGGCACAAGGAGGAACAATTTCGATGAAGAGTCTCGTCAAAATATTCGTTTTCCTGTTGGATTTCGATGATAAAATTGGTCAAATAATATTTGAATATCCACAGTTAATGCATTCCAACTACACAGTGTTGGTATGGAAAATCGTAACCGGATAGATTATTTTTGAGTAGGAATTGAAAACAAATTTTGAATTTAAAGGGTGTGGTTTTTCTCCCGTTCCATTATTTTGGCAAAAGTGACTCCGATATGTCATATATGAACGAAAATGACAAAAAGCCAAGGGCATTGTTCATTTCCACCGAACAATTATATTTCACTTGGCGTGAAAGTCGCGCTCTTAGCTTCAGTGTTCACACAATCGAATACACGATATATCGCGTCCGAAATCTCACCTCATATCATAAAAAAGTCATGCGAGAAATAGATTATTTATTTAAAACACTGATGAATTATTTCAATTTGATTGGGTACATATTATGTGTATTCATGGCAGCTAATGGCCTAGCCACAGTTGACCGTTCAAATTTTTGTAACATTTATTCACAAAAATATTCACCCTTTCTTTACCAGAAAGGTAATCGATAAACTTGATTAGAGCCTTACTATAAATTCAACGTTTATAGCCTGTTGGAAATGCTGAGGAGCAAGGGCAGTGAAAAACTGTACCCTGCTGGACATACATTCAAAGTCCAACCGCCAGTCATGCGATAAGGGGGGGGTGTAAGTGTTCTTGCAGGGGGGTTTGACAATCTTCGTGGTTTTTATGGCTGGAAATTTTTTTCTGTTTCCGATCCGTCGAAAGTACCCAAGTGAGACGGTGTTTCTCCTCGAAAGACTCTGACTCAATTGAAAATTTCCAGGTCTGAATGGAAAAGTTTGATTGATTTTTCAGCAAATTACGGATGAGTCGTTCTAAGCTTGCCTACCTTCTTAAGATTGGTTCAAGCTACAGAAAGCAATGATCAATTCCATCCCCCCTAACAAATTCCTCCACTAATTTTATAGAACTTATTTCATCAAATAAAGTGGCGAGAATTTCAACGTCTACCTACTTTCTCCAAGTTCTGAGATACCCGTAAAATGTAATGCATTACTCCTTTTAATTCGTTCCCTTGCGGTCTTCGGATCGAGATAAGAAGTATACAGTATTGTAGTATTCGCACCTCCTCGTGATGGATCTGTTACCCGAAGTATGCAGAAGAACAATTCCCTTCCGTAGTTGTAGAAATTCCGACCAGATTCAATTCGCAAATTAAATTACAGAAAGCGCAATTTTTCTTATTGAAGTTCGGATTTGCGGGAAGAGGTAATTAGGAAAACTTTTCATCTTCTGAATATGAGGAATAATTGTTCACCACTTTGTTAGCAGCTTTTTCATCGCAGAGAATGAAGAATGGATTAGCTCGCTAATACCTCCGAAAGGAGTTGTGGGCTTTTTTTGAGTAAATTGAGGTGAAAGTCGAAAACCATAATGTTCACATTTTCTTTTGAAATATCAACGGATTAACGTTTATTTTATTTCTGGAATTTGTGAACTACAATTCATTATCGAGCGGCGAAAAATATTCAACATCATTTGATCAGCACAGGGTGACACTTTGCAGATCGCTAACGATTTGAAATGAGACAACACCATGATCATTGGTGTTGGTGTGGAAATAAATAAATAAATGAAATAAATGAATGAATAAAAGTTACGAAAAGCACTGCTGTGAAGTCACGAGCTTTTGAGCGCTCGTACATCCACCTTGTAGTTAGATTCGCATTTTCCAGTTTCAGAAATCAATTGAAGAAATTTTCGACAGCTGTCAAAAAAATTCTCAAACTTAGGCGAAACTCCAGACTTCATGTCAGTGCTTCAGCTGAACAATTTTTTTTCGAAAATTCGCTAGAATTTTCTACATTATCTATGACAATATTTCGATGTTGACAATATTTCGCACGTAGTTTGAATACATTATTCTTCAGCTAGTTGTGGAATTTCATTCCAATCCAATCAGTAGTTTCGAAATTATCAGGAACAAAATATTTTGAACGACCATATTTACGGAACCCCTAGTCTTATTTTGCTCATTGATGAACGTGACCGTTAAATTCGCGATCCAAACCAACCCTGAAAATTTCAAGTTACTAGGCCTTTCCGTTCAAAGGTTACAATTTTCTATGGTTTCTATGGTTCTGGTCATGCGATCTGGACAAAATATTGCTTCAATATATCATTCTCGATTAAAATACAAAATTTTATCTCGATCGAATCCGTAGTTTCGAATTTATCGAGAAAACAAAATTTCAAACGACCGCATTTACGGAACCCCTAGTATAATTCTGATCATTGATGAACGTGAACGCGACATTCGAGATCCACACCTATCCTGAAAATTTCAAGTCCCTAGGCATTTCCGTTCAAAAGTTACAATTTTCTATGGTTTCTATGGTTCTGGTCATGCGATCTGGACAAAATCTCACATGTAGCCTGAACACCTCATTCTTCATTTGAGTGCAAAATTTCATTTCGATCAAATCTGTAGTTTCCAAGTTATCGGGATAACAAAACTTCGAACGGCCATATTTACGGAACCCCTGGTGGAATTTGGCCCATTAACGAACTTGACCGAGGCATTTGGGAACTAAACCCACACTGAAAATTTCAAGTTTCTAGGTTGTTCCGTTCGAGAGTTATCGTGCTTACGGCCAGACGGACAGACGGACTCGAATTTCCTGGCAGATTCGTCATCAGAGAGTCGAACATAGTCGATTGAGACCATTTTCGGCTCAAAATTCGAAAAATAAAGACATCGTGACGAAATGATATAGCCCTCGTGTAAGTAGTACGAGCGCTCAAAAATGGTATTTGGGAAAAAATTCAAAATGAAATCATATGGCATAATGAAAATTATGCGTGTGTTCCTGGGAAAAAAGCTTTACGACGCCGCGACGCCTGGCGCCGACTTTCACGTGCATCTCAAGTCAACATAAACTTGTACAAGACGCCGTTTACCGAATAAAAAAAAATATAAGAAGCACGTGTTGTCAGATTCATCCGTCTTCTATTAAAAAATTTTTCGAAAGCTGTCAAAAAAATGATAGCTGCTTTTTGTCAATTATTCCGAATCAGCTGTTACAGGAATAAAAGGATTTTATTTTCGAGAATTCGCTAGAAGCTTCCACGGTTTCTATATGATCTTAGTGCTGCGATCTGGACGAAATTTCGCACGTAGTTTAAATACATCATACTTCATCTATGTGCACAATTTCATTTCAAATCAATCAGTAGTTTCGTAATTATCAACGGCCATATTATCGGAACCCCTAGTGTAATTTTGCTTTTTGTCGAACGTAACCGCGACATTCGAGATTCACATCTATCCAGAAAATTTCAAGTCCCTAGGCCATTCCGTTCGAAAGTTATAATTTTTTATGGTTTCTATAGTTCTGGTCATGCGCTCTAGCCAAAATGTAGCTCATATCATGAATATAAAATTTTCCATTAAAATACAGAATTTCGTCCCTATCGAATCCATAGTTCAGGAATTATCAAGAAAACTAAATTTCAAACAACCATATTTACGGAACCCCTAGATTTCGTTTTTATGATGTGCAAGCTTCTTCTTTCCTCTCTTGTAATATGTGTGCCATTCAAAACGAAAATTGAATTCCTTAGATTGAATTATGTGTTTTTTTTTATGGCAATAACGACATTTCCCTAAGTGATGTAAAAAATATAGATTTTGAGGCTTGAAAGATAAACCACGATATTCTGAGTACTGTCCTGAAAATTTCGATATTTCGTGAGCAATTCGAAAAGGCGTTCTGAAGTGAACAAAATCATGGAATTTGATCAAAATCGGACATTAGATTCCAGAGTTATGGGTATCGTAAATTCAGGCCGTAATCCATAAATCACCCTGTATCTCCTAAACTGATAGCCTTAGGATACAAAACAAGCAACTTTTCTGGAAGGGCTCGGAAACCTGCATTCACCACTAGGCTATGGCCAACCACTCATGTAACACCCTGTATAAATATTATTATAATAAAGTGATAAATTGGGCAAAAAATATGTTCATAGAGATTACACTCTTTTGATATCTCACAGAGTGACCTCTTGAAGCTTCTGGAACACCTGTACATCAAAACATCTACTATTATGATCTGAGGTTTTATGGTTTTTTTCGAAAATTAATTCGAATTTCGGCTAGGAGAACAGTTGTGGATCTTTTCTGTGCTCTTTTGGCGATATATGGAAATTTCTTAATAAAACACGTTCAAGCGTGCAGCGATCCATTAATCATCATGAAGTTATGAAATTCCTTTCAGGGTGGAAAATCTGTCAGTGCCAAGAAGCAAACATCTTCCCATACCTTATATGCCCAATTCTATCCCCGACCATGTGGCCAGAGATCGTGGGTTCGCCGAAGAGATTTATCGATTTCTTAGGTCTTTTGTCACACATTGCCCACCCGAAGCAATCACGATATCTGAGATACAACCGGTCAGGCTTAAACTTCATCGGTGCTAAAAGTGTTACCCAATAAAGTGTTAACACTTGAACCCTGCAAGGGGGGGGGGGGGTCTTGTATCCGGAGTATCGTATTACTGCCACGTTTAACTACGGTCCTCAAGTATGTCTCTGCATGCAAAGTGAAAAAACAGGGCTTTCAAAGCGCCAAAAGAAGAAGAAAGGAATTTTTCCCGTGGAGAATTGATTATTTTTGAAGGAAAACCATTGCAGGTATTTCTCGAAAGGAATTGTTCTTCGTATGGAATGAAATTCAAAACTGTTGAATAAATTCACGAATTCGCGCATATATCCTCCAAATATTTATTGTGGGGTGAAATATTCAACGTAATATCATTTCCGGCTGGGGGAAAATGAGCGTGAAAAATAAATTATGAAATGATAATTTTCAGTGGAGACCATGCGACCTCAAAGCTCATGAACTGTTTCAGATTTAGTTTGCCAGTCTTCCTTTCAGGAAATGCCATATGAAAAAACAAAAACTCTCCTACTGACTTTTGATAGATGGTTTTCGAAAGAATATACATGTTTTGGATTTTGATGTATACTCCGTTTAAGAATTATTGACATCTCAGTTGGCTGTGAAAAATCGAATTTAAGTTGGTAATAGACTATTCAGTAATATTTTGGGTTGCTGAATTCAGGTTGGTATAGGAATAACACTAACATTACCCATAGAAATCTTGTTTTGATGATTTTATCGAAGATATTGGTGAATATGTAATTATAAAAATTTGCTCCGAATTTGAGTATTTTTTGTATTATGCTATTAAAATGGCTGGAATTGACCAGGATACATCGCGCCTAACAAGAGAACGCCAGGTAGTTTGTAGTGTTTCAGGTAAACTGTTATTCACCGACTCAAAGTGTATTCTGATTAATCAATGTCTCTTGAATTGCGGGAATACATGGATCAAAACATAAAATTCATTTATCTAGATGAAATTTGGATATTCAAAAACGGTTTTCAAATTTGTCAGTGGACACTAGAAAATAATCCAAAAGGTATGCCGAGTATATTCAAGGGTAAAGGCAGAAGGTGCACTATTTTGAATGCTGGAACAATTGATGGATTTTTACCTGGATGTGATCCGATTCTTTACAGTGGTATTAATGATAAGGATTACTATGAATGGTGAATTATTTCATAAATGGGTTATTGAAATATTGAAACCTTCCCTGCAAAAGGATGCTCATCAACAGGATTATGTCAGCTTATTCAATAAACACATCCAAATCACTACACTACGTGGAAACAAAGTTTTCAATATTTTTATCTTTGCTCTTGTATCATTCATAGATATTTCAAGTTTATTTATTATACTTATACTGTATGGTACCCTGTTCACATTCCCTCTGCTAATACACATGCTATATTGTTCCCAATTCAAAAGTATACTGAATAATTGTAAAATTGCTCATCAATTATAATATTTTCAATAATTCATGGACAGTTTTAATGAATGAAAATAAAAATTGACTTTCTTGAAGTATTCAACATCGAGCAACAAATAATTCACAAATTGGTTCATATATTGATAGTTCGGTACAAATTTCATGTCAAAATTCTTCATGTACTACATAGATTCTTAATTTTTGTTTCTCTCTTATTTCTTAATACATTATAACGTTTTTCGAATCCATTCTGTTGGCCCTGTGCTTGCGAAGTATCCAAAAATTTGTTTCTGTTGCACCACTAGCTACCTGCTAGAATTCCATTAATTATCCTTCTTGAATCTTGACATAAAATGGTACTCTTATAGTTATATGGTTAGAATTTTGCAAGATTTCCAATACCAATAAATATTGCATGGTCCTGAGTGAAAATAAATATTTATTTGAATGATCTACAATTTTCCATGGTTGACTTTTATATGAGATAATTTCATATGAAAGCATTCCATGATATTTCTGCGCTTTCAAACCTGAACTCCCATGTAGAAACTGCAATCGAAATATTCCGGCTTAATTATTCGATAATTCGTATACTCAACACTTTTCTAGGTTATATTTATGTTTTATTTCTATGATGAAATTTAGTTACTTTTTGTAACCAGAAATAAAGCCTCGACTGGACGTTCATGGCCTGCTTCGATGTCAATAATTCTTAAATGGACTATAGAATATAATTTCGAATGAAAAAATCAAAAAAGTTTTTTTGCACTCGACTGGTGATGTCAGATCATTCTATGAGAAACGGTAATAACCTAGGATAAAGGCAAGAACTTATAAATATCGGAAAATGTTCCCAAACTTCGTCGAAACCCTCGATAGTGTGGTTGCTGGAAATGGATTTATGCAAGACCTTGAACTTGGCGCACGAAAAGACTAAACTTTTAATTGGCAAAATACTTATTCACTTCTCAACTCACGGATCACTTCACAACGTCAAAAAAAAATCAAAAGTTTCAGCTAGCGATGAATTCTAGTCAACATTATATTTCTCAATAATTCTGAAAGGAAATATTATTTCCTCTCAGTATTCAACCCGAGATAATGCGTTCGAATAGAATATGCGAAATGTAGGTAACGTCTAGAAAATTTGGACGACTTAAATTTTCAACAGCATCGCTAATGGGAGGAAGTGCAGAGGAAGCTCATGTATAAGTAAAGTCTCGAACCTTCGGTGGCCGTCCCCCCTGTTAGTTTACTGGATTGACTGAGCAGCCGACCGTGGTTGTCATTTTTAATTATTCTACTCTCCTCCAGGCTCAATCTACTCAGAAAATGCTCACATTTCGCATTTGACTAAACCAGTTTCATCATACGTAGGATCAAGGAACGTAGCTTGTAGATTGTCCGCAAGAACAATAGTTTGTCCCAGAAATCCAATAAGACCTGCATTGAAAAAAACAATTCCTGGGAATTTCCGCTTAAATTAATTCATGTTGTTTGAACGCAACTATTGTTATTTCAACAAGAGAGGACCATTCTGAGAACAATCTGTACTTGCAATCTAACATGCCGATTCCGGACTTGAGTCCTATGAACAGGAAAAACGGTAAGTATAGTAGTGACCAAGTACTTTTATCTCAGAATGAATATTTCCGTGAATGTTACAGGAATATCTAGTAAAATATAATAATTTTGTGAGTATAACCCAACAATATTTGTACGACTAACAGTGTGGACACATTAAATTCAATGGACACATTAAATTCAACAGGAATCTTTGGTTTTTCTCACAGAAATGTACCATATGGTTGAAGTAGTTTGGAATAAAATATCGATTGAAAAGCGACAGAAAAGGTGTTGGTGAATCAGGGAAGATTCCGAATTCGCAGTATAATGGTTCGAATCTTAAATGACGTATTCCCAGTACAAATTCACTCTCATATTATAATAATAGAGCGACAACGATGGATCCCTCGATTTTCAGAATTTCGGAAGTTCGAAAATGACTGTCTAGAAGCGCGATAGGTTCCATTAATTGTGTCGTATCTGGAAGTTTCTGGCGGACGAAAAAACAATTATTCAATCTCACACTTCGGAACTTTTTGCAATTAAAGTAGACTTCTTTCGGAATTCCAGTATCGGAAATGAAACAATTCCTTGAAGCTCACTTCTTCCCCATTCCGGTGAAGTTTCAATGACGGTTTGATAGTGTCTTTTGGGTGTTGAAAAACTTCTGTTCTAATCGGGGAGAGGATTATTTCCTTTTGCTTCACCTCATCATTCACCCTCATTTCGATCTGACGTTCATTCCAGAACGTACATTAGGGGTTGCAGTTTGTCTAATTTCCTGGGAATGGTTCCACTTTGTATATGGGGGAAAATTGAACAAGGACGAAAATTGGGTGGGTTTTTTTATTTAATTCGAATCCGATTATATGACTGTGCTCTCGTGTTATAACGAAAATGAAAACATAATATTCTCTCATAAAAGGCACACTCGAAGAAATTTCCAGGAAACTGCAGTTCGTCATTTCAACAGGAAAATAATACTGTGACGAAAGCCGGAATATGCGTGACTACTTACAGAAATTTCCTGTTTAATAAATGAAATTTTCCGTTGAATTGAGAACTATCGTTCGTATATTACAGTACTAGTTAGTTGAATTCGAAGCTTATAACCTGAGATTTTACAGAAATTTTCTGTAGTAATGCATTATATCTAAAGATAAAGAGTCTCTTCGTATCTGGAATGGGGAGGATTCACATTATATTATATTCATTATAAAAAAACTTTACATTATTCTGACGAATTAGAGAGAGATTCGTTGAAAACTAGTATTTAGAGACTCCATAATGAATATAAAGAATTTTTTTTCCCTGATTCCGGACTCATATTAGCGAATTTGATTACAGAAAAACTGTCTTCAAATGCTCACGCCTTTTTGTCGCTTTTCAATCCTTTGGGTAGCATCTTTTGAGTTTTGTCTAATTGGTGGCGCCCTCTGTTGAGAGGTATGGTAAATGTTGGTCCGTCGGTGCAGATCACTGCAGCTCTGATCTTTTTCCCTCCTCTGATCTGTTCTGCAGTGACTTTATACAGGACAGTGGCGACAATAGATGTCCACTTTTTGATTGGTTGTCCCCGTCACGTCATGTTGCGTCAAAATATTTCTTGTTTACTTAGTGATCGGTGCAGTTATCTTGGTTTTCTCGAAGATAAACGTTTATTTGACTATTTCCAAACAAAGATACGTAATATCCATCTCAGTACATTGCATTTGAAATATTAATAACAAAGCAGAATACCATGTTGTGCAGCAATTCTTCTGTAAAAGGGTTCCCAGTGGATCCTGAGAGAAGAAGCAGTGGGAAATTAAAACTTGGAGGGATCAATGGACCCCATAAACAATTCATATTTGTGTGAGGTATGTTTGAAGAACATTGATGGTTTATATTCGAGGTTATATAAACAAAATAATTCAATTGCAGGTTCACTTTTCTGCTGATATGTGGGAAAAAACTCGAGAGGATGAAATTCGAAAATTGAAGATCAATGCTATGCCCACTATATTTTCATTTTCAAAAACAACCAATCAAGAAAACTCCCTAATCGGAGAGAAGTGACAATTGCCGAGAAAATCGAACCTCTCAATTCAGATAAACAGCCGTATATTATTCTGTAGTCAATTATTCAGACGAATAAGGTTTAAGCTTGAATCCGTTTAAATTCCTTGTGTGACTATTATGTTTGTAATGTTTACGGCGTCGTCATACATGTGTATTTTGTTATCTGGAGAGCCGATAAAACAGTTTATGATCTACAGATATTTGAGACAGTTGCTCTTGGAACGGACAGATGGCGTGATTTGGGAAATTTTCTCAGTACTACGTTGCCTGAAGGTCTTCTGTTTCTCACATCGAATTTATCATATTGCTAATCGTACTGATGAGATCTGATATGGATCGTAACCGGTCTACGACTGCGAATGATGGATTTCGTTGGTATCTGGGAAACATGAATTGTTTTGTTGTTGTTTATTTTGAAGAAACGTCCTCCCTTGTCATTGATTTACCAGATTGCCATAAATTGAAAAATAATATTATAAATAGATTTATAATATTCTGTTAAAAATAAATTGACTAAAAGAAAGTTCATGTAGACGATTTGCGAGTAAAATTTTGAGTGCGGTCTTCTCGGGATCCTTATAATATTGCTTTTTTCAGATTTTTCTAGTTAATTGTAGCTGTATAATATATTTATATTTCAAATTCCAATTTTCAAAAGTCAATTAAACAAAAGATAAATTTGTATATTGGGCTTTCATAAGTTTATTTTTATTCATATTTGAAATACAAACTTTTAATTAAAAAAAACAATTTTGAAAATAGTTCAAGAAGAATCTAATATTTCCTCACAAAAAAAACCATTTCCTTCTATAATAATGAAGATTTCGGTTAACTGATATCTGATATACCATGTCAATTTTGATTTGGCTTGTGACAATGAGGATGTTATACTTTTGAAAATTGCATCGTTGCTGCCGGCTCAAAAATTTTACAAAATATCCTCTACTCGAAATGTTAAGAGGATATTCACTTTTTTTTTGAGCGCTCGTACTACTTACACGAGGGCTATATCATTTCGTCACGATGTCTGTATTTTTCGAATTTTGAGCCGAAAATGGTCTCAATCGACTATGTTCGACTCACTGATGACGAATCCGTCGAAAAATTCGAGTCTGTCCGTCCGGCCGGCCGTCCGTAAGCACGATAACTCTCGAACGGAACAACCTAGAAACCTGAAATTTTCAGTGTGGGTTCAGTTCCTGAACGCCTCGGTTGAGTTCGTTAATGGGCCAAATTCCACCAGGGGTTCCGTAAATATGGCCGTTCAAAGTTTTGTTCCTGATTACTTGAAAACTACAGATTTGATTGAGGTGAAATATTGCACTCAAATGGAGAATGAGGTGTTCAAGCTACATGTGAAATTTTGTCCAGATCGCATGACCAGAACCATAGAAACCATAGAAAATTGTAACTTTTGAACGGAAACGCCTAGGGACTTGAAATTTTCAGGATAGGTGTGAATCTCGAATGTCGTGATCACGTTCATCTATGAGCAAAATTATACTAGGGGTTCCGTAAATATGGTCGTTTGAAATTTAGTTTTCTTGATAATTTCAAAACTACAGATTCGATCGTGACGAAATTTTGTATACTAATGGAGAATGATATATTCAAGCTACATTTCTCCAGATCACATGACCAGAACCATAGAAACCATAGAAAATCATAACTTTCGAACGGAAAGGCCTAGGGACTTGAAATTTTTAGGATAGGTGTGGATCTGAAATGTCGCGTTCACGTTTATCAATGAGCAGAATTATACTAGGGGTTCCGTAAATACGGTCGTTTGAAATTTTGGTTTCTCGATAATTTCGAAACTACGGATTCGATCGAGATGAAATTTTGTATTTTAATCGAGAATGATATATTAAAACAATGTTTTGTCCAGATCGCATGACCAGATCCATAGAAACCATAGAAAATTGTAACTTTTGAACGGAAAGGCCTAGGAATAGGGAATTGTTTTGAAACTTTTCAGACATGAAAGCTACCTTAAAATAATATAAATCTTTCATTTCCACTCAAAATATGAATATTGAAAGATTGTCCTGTCTTTGCAATAATATACGTTATTTCAATAAATTGAAGAGTTAGATTATTTATAAGAATCTCAGTATAATGATTAGATAAATTCTGTATAAAATGGTATAATCATACAATATTCAAAAATGTCGTCAAAGGATCAGCGAATATGACGGTCGTTGAACATTTATTTCAGATATTTAGAGTTTAATGTGAATAGTTTTTTATTGAAAAGCAATGACTGAGTAACCATCCCACTTATAAATCAAGTTGCAGATAAAAATTCGGAGTTATTCAGTTTATATTTGAATATTTCTTTGAAACAATGCTATTCCAGTACGATTTCATTTGAATTTTGATGCCCCCTTTTGTCGCCACTGTCTCTGATCACTGTAATCTGATCCAACCTTACTCTAACCTCTGTTTTCCTGTTAAACCTCTTTTTCCCTGTTCCTTCCTGCACTATGTTTCTTAATCTTATACTAACCCTCTTTCCTTTTTTTTTGGATTTCCTAGGAAAAGTTATTCAAGGGTGGGTATCAATCGTTGATCGAAAATATTCAATTCTAGGAAGGAGGCCAAAAACTGCTGAAAATTATCGAATCGCTGTTTCATCAAGTTCGTTCCTTCGTCGGTAACCAATATTTTATTCCAAACAACATCAACCATATGGAACAAGATAGATTAAAATACTGTTAGCTATAAAAGATTTTTTCGGTAGAATAATCTGAATTTCTGTTAAAAATAACGAACATTCCTGTTGAATTCAATGTGTCCATACTGTTAGTCGTACCAATATTGTTGGGTTATAGTTATAAAATTGTTATATTTTACTAGACATTCCTGTAACATTTACGGAAATATTCCTGTTAAAATAAAAGTACCTGGTCACTGCTATACTTACCGTTTTTCCTGTTCATAGGACTCAAGACACTTAAACCGAAATCGGCATGTTAGATTGCAAGTACAGATTGTTTTTCTGTTGTGATAACAATAGGTTCGTTTAGACAACAGGAATTTATTCAACCGGAAATTTCAAAAGGGATTCGTTTTTTTCAGTGTTAATGGCGCCCGTGGGTTTTTTTTATATATATTCAGCTAGTTTCTTCTCTAGTTTCAGGTTTATTGACTGATCTTAAAGGTTCTAGTGGGACGTAAATGACATTCAATTCGAGATGGATAAGTGTGAATGAACGTGCATGGAAATGCAGTTATTTCAGTTTATATACCTGAGTATCAATGAAGTATGATGAAAATTTTCATTAGAGGAATAAATGAGAAAATTATTGGAAAAACTGCGTGGAAAGATATGTCCCATATGTTTTTCCAGCGGAGCGGCTTTTATTCGTGAAGATCAAAGTAAATCTCTCAAAGCATGATTTCGTCATATATTCCAAGAGCAATTCCTGTCAGAGAACCATTCACTCATTTCTTCCAGTTGAAAATATGTCAAATGGAAAAAAATAATACCTTTATTCGTGGGAAGTTTTTCAACCACTTCAATTGACTTGACCAACAAAAAAAAGATTAATTTTTCTTCTTTATTCAATTTTCTCCCCTCATAGATCGTATGTAGAAAAAAAAAGAAATTACACTTATTCAACTGACTAATATCCAAGAAAATCGAACTCCAAATATGTTTTTCTGCTATCCGAATTCTTCCATGAAATCTAAGAACACCGAGAAGAAATGAAATCCGATAAAAGAATGAATAAAACTGAATCAAAGTCATAAAACATATCCAGAAGGAATGTATCGAAAAACATAAAACACCCGAAAGACCCTGCGGTGATTCTCAATATATAAAAGTGAAAATAACGGAACAAAATGGATTCGAATTCGAGCAACCCTGCATTGACGCCGGGGTTGGGGAACATTGAGCCCTCCCAACACATTTAAAAATCAAATTATACGCATGCGTTCCAATTTAACCAGAAAGTTTCAACTCAATGAAAGTTTTTCTTTAATTAATGATTTTTTCGTCGATTTCAAGTTAATTTCCTGGGAACATGCTTGACTGCAGCGGTTGATTTTCAAGATTCAAGCATCTATAAATCATCGACGAGGAGGTACAGCCCTTAACGCTTTTTTACACTATACGTTTTATGTTAACATGTCACGCGTGCTAAAGCTTCCCATTTTGATGACCTCCAACTTTAATGGGGAGAAGTTAATTTCGACCGGATTCTGATTTCATTGTTGACGAAAATGAGAATTACGTTAGGACAAAAAAATACTTCTGTTCCGACCGCGCCAACTTCGCCTTTGTTTCGAACCAGGAAGAACAGTCGTGTTTTTATCTCGCGATCATTTTCCCAAGCCAGAGCCTCTGACGTTTTGTGCATTTGACTGGAACAGAGGAATTCGACGATAGTCAAAGCAATATGACATAATTTCATGACGCGCGCAATCTTTCAACGTGAACATCCAGTCTTTCTCATTAAATCTGGAGTGTCTATTTGGCGGGTAAATATTTATCTGCGCCTCTGTGAGAGATTCCGTAAAAGGTTAAAAGGGTCTTGAAGTGAACGTCTCAGCGGCAGCGTCTCAGGAATATTTCAAACTTATAACGACTTCTTTATTTGGGAACAAGTATGAGGGTTGAAGCTTTTTCTAGGTCCTAGAACAAACTTTTCAGGGAATATTATCGCAGAAGCGAAATAGTTCGAGTTTTAATGGGGAAGTAATGGAAGAATACTCGATCGGATTGGAAATGCGGGAGGATCGTAAAATGGTGTGCCCCAAGGTACAGTGTTTGGAAAAATTCAAATGAATGTTATATAGTCCTCCTTGAAATGGTTTATTCGAGAAAATGGGCTAAATACTACATACGCCATTTAACGCAAGACCCCTAAATGACATAGTTTCCATTCGCCGAACCAGAGGTGTGAAAACACGGATATCCTCCCTACGTTCGGGCTCGACGTTATAAATTATAGGGAAAATCCGAATATCTCAACCCTGGAATATTCCGTTAAAGGAACGGGAAGATAGAGGATGACCTATTTTTTTAATACACTTTGAAGTCTGCCGAGTTATCTCGCGGCGAAGGGGAGATTTTTAGCGGAAGATTGGCTGAGGAACACCATATCAATTTCAACTTTATCATGCTTGACGATAAGAGGACGCACGCAATAAGAAGATTATCGATATTTTCCCGGAAAGCGAAGCTATTGGATAATCTGTCATTTTCGTAAATACTTCGTGAAGAATATATAGATATTGTCACAGCATGCTTCACTCATTGCCGATTCGCTTTCTGTCCGTCATTCAACTCTCAAACCCCCATGAGCGTCGGAGGAGAAACGACAATCCCTTGAAACGCTTAAATTGTCGATACGACGTGTCGTGCCTGTTTTATATACGATATGAAAATAATGGGAATTCGGGAATGAAACGTATCGCTGTCGGGATTCGCTTGTACAGACATTCGTCATTCGGGAATCCCAGACATTTTTATGGTAAAATGTTGCAGCTCAAAAAAAAAGAGCTTTGCAGGGTGAATGGACAGATTTCCTGAAACATCTCAACCCACATCGGCACGTAGTCTCCTGAAATTTTCTGGAACAACAGTTAGAAAAACAACAAAAAAATATTATTTTCATCGATGGTGCATATTGTTCAATAAATTTCAGATGCTTTCTAAAACAGACCATAAAATGAACTATCGTAGGATTATCTTCAAATTATTCCTTCAGGAAGAAATCTATAATTCTCACGAAACTATTGAACTGTTCAATTCCTTTTGGAGTGACATCTAACAAGGAGTTTCCGAAGGTGTAACTAACCATGCTTTTCACCCCTGTAAAGTATGTGGCGTCCTCTCAACATCGAAGCCAGCCCTTCTGAGGGATATCGATTTTCCAGCTCAGAGAAATTCTGTTTAGTTACAGAAATGCCCGTCTGAAGAGCTGTCATTACAGGGGGTTTCCACCCTTGAGGTTCATTTCACGCCAGTCGTCAATAGATGGCGCCTTCGGAAAAAAGAAATTCTCCAGTTCACCGGTGGCGCTTTCGCCATTTTGCATCAACGACAAGAGTTGATATAAATTGAAGAATAATGGGTATGAAATGGGATTCCAATAGACTTCTTCGCTTGAATTGATTTTTCGAAGGAATATTGGAGAACGGATCATACCATCCCAGAATAAATACTCTCTCTATCTTTTATTATTTTTATATATTTTTGTCTAGATTGAGTTACGACAAAATTAACATTCAATGTTATTCATTCATGAATTTTCACACATGTTTCCGCAAAGAACAACTGAATTCCTCAGCAACGTAGAAAGTTTCAAGTGAGGATCAACGTTATTTGAGTAGCATTAAACAGAGGTTGATCTTGAAAATTTAAAAGTGCAGATATGATTGCGATTTTTTTTTAATCGGATAGCACGACCTCGAGAACTCACATTTTCATACCACAATCTTGACCATATCTGCCTAGTTTTTCCGGAAGAAAATCTCCAGTTCACCGGTGGTGCATTCGCCATTTTGCAACAACGACAAAAGTTGATATAAATTGAAGAATAATGAGTATAGAATGGTATTCCAATAGATTTCTCCGCTTGAATTGATTTTTCCCAAGGAATATTGGAGAACAGATCATACCATTTCAATATAAATACTCTACATATCTCTTATTATTATTGAATATGATTGTCTAGATGTCTAGACGAATGGAGTCGAATTAATAGTTCAGGTTTCCAAATAAAACGCATAGGGTTGTTATAACATCCCCATAGTTTTTCCCGGATAAGAAGAAATGAAAATTGAAAAAATTTCATTTTAAAGTTGCAAAAATCAAAAAGTGCAGAGAGAGCTGCGATTTTTTTAATCGGATAGCACGATTTGAGAAGTTGTATTTTCATACCACAATCTTGACCCTATATGCCATAGTTTTTTCGGAACAAAATCTACAGTTCACTTGAGGCGCATTCGCCATTTTGTAACAACGACAAAAGTTGATATAAATTGAAGAATAATGAATATCCATTCCATTCCAATAGACTTCTCTGCTTGAATTGATATCTCCCAAGGAATATTGGAGAACGTATCATACCATTCCAAAATAAATACTCTCTATATCTTTTATGTTTTTAGAATATTTTCGTCTAGATAGAGTTATGAGAAAATTAATATTCGATGTTATTCATTCATGAATTTTCACAGAATTTTTCGCAGAGAACAACTGAATTCCTCAGCAACGTAGAAAGTTTCAAGTGACGATTAACGTCATTTGGAACATTAAACAGAGGTAGAATCTTGAGTTTCATTTCTACCCAGACGAATTGAATCGAATTTATAATTCAGGTTTTCCAAATAAAACGCAGAGGGTTGTAATAACATCCACACACTTTTTCCCGGTGAATTTCGGGGAATGAGGGTTTCTGCCCTCTATTTCAATTACAGTCATGGTCCAAGATTGTAAAAAGATACGAAAGCGTTTTTTAGCACTGAAAGTTCATAACTCCACCCTTTGAACGTTTGGTATTTTCATTAAACGGATTAAGTTATTTCAATTTCTCCAGACGCAACTTTCCCAAGGATTATGAGGAAATATCCTTTTTTTTTCCAACCGCTTGAAGAATGTTTGAAAATGGTTGTCAGATTCCTACTGGTGCAGTCACGAGAGAAGCCACGAAATTTCAGTATTTCAGAATTAATAACTCAGGTTTCCCAAATAAATTCAGGGGCTTGTAATAACATCCTCATAGGTTTTTTGGATATGAAACAATGAAAATTGAAAGAATTTCATTTTAAAGTTACAAACATTCAAAAGTGCAGAAAGGGCTGCGATTTTTTTTTCTTCTGATAGCGCGACTTCGAGACCTCATATTTTCATACCACTTTGTCGACTATATCTGCCGTAGTTTTCCCTGAAGAAAATCTACAGTTGACCGGTGGCGCATTCGCCATTTTGCAACAACGACAAAAGTTGATATAAATTGAAGAATAATGAATATCCATTCTATTCCAATAGACTTCTCCGCTTGAATTGATATCTCCCAAGGAATATTGGAGAACGTATGATACCATTCCAAAATAAATACTCTCTATATCTTTTATGTTTTTAGAATATTTTCGTCTAGATAGAGTTATGAGAAAATTAATATTCGAAGTTATTCATTCATGAATTTTCACAGAAGTTTTCACAAAGTAGAACTGAATTTCTCAGCAACATAGTAAGTTTCAAGTGACGATTAACGTCATTTGGAACATTGAACAGAGGTAGAATCTTGAGTTTCATTTCTACCCAGACGAATTGAATCGAATTTATAATTCAGGTTTTCCAAATAAACGCAGAGGGTTGTAATAACATCCTCATAGTTTTTTCTGGATATGAAACAATGAAAATTGAATGAATTCCATTTTAAAGTCACCAACATTCAAAAGTCCAGAAAGGGCTGCGTTTGTTTTTCATGTGATAGCGCGACCTCGAGAACTCATATTTTCATACCACATTGTCGTTCATATCTGCCGTAGTTTTTCCTGAAGAAAATCTACAGTTGACCGGTGGCGCATTCGCCATTTTGCAATAACGACAAAAGTTGATATAAATTGAGGAATAATGAGTATGGAATGGGATTCCAATAGACTTCTTCGCTTGAATTGATATCTCCCAAGGAATATTGGAGAACGTATCATACCATTCCAAAATAAATACTCTCTATATCTTTCATGTTTTCAGAATATTTTTGTCTAGATAGAGTTACGAGAAAATTAATATTCAATGTTATTCATTCATGAATTTTCACAGAAGTTTTCGCAAAAAACAACTGAATTTCTCAGAAACGTAGAAAATTTCAAGTGACGATCAACGTCATTTGAGTAGCATTATACAAAGGTAGAATCTTGAGTTTCATTTCTACCCAGACGAATTGAATCGAATTAATAATTCAGGTTTCCCAAATAGAACGCAGAGGGTTGTAATAACATCCACACACTTTTTCCCGGTGAATTTCGGGGAATGAAGGTTTCTGCCCTCTATTTCAATTACAGTCATGGTCCAAGATTGTAGAAAGATACGGAAGCGTTTTTTTAGCACTGAAAGTTCATAACTCCACCCTTTGAACGTTTGGTATTTTCATTAAACGGATTAAGTTATTTCAATTTCTCCAGACGTAACTTTCCCAAGGATTATGAGGAAATATCCCTTTTTTTCCAACCGCTTGAAGAATGTTTGAAAATGGTTGTGCGGATTCCTACTGGTGCAGTCACGAGAAAAGCCACGAAATTTCAGACTACGAAAGTCGTATTTTCAAGGCAATTCTCGACAGAAAGTTGCATTCGGGTATAGTTTATTAAATGGAGAGAAATCGATATCGTCTGTATAAACGGAGAAGTGAGGTATACTTATATCCCATATACAGGATGAAATTCTATTGTTCTCATCGAATGAGTTGCCTTCTATATATTCAGATGAATTTGGAAACTATGCTGATTTAATCATAGATAAAACAAAAAAACTGAGAAATACCAAATGAGAAAAAAAAGTTTTAACCTCAATAATCTATTATCGAAATATGTGTGAAAGGCAGGTTGTCTTAACTTCATGTCGAGTATCAATAGGAATATTTTGGCATGATAAACTCCATCTATTCCTCTGGAGGAGCTCGATTGGATCGGTTCATCATTATCAATAATTGATCATTTGACTTATGTGCGGGATCTAAGACGCAGGATTTATAGGGAGATGTTGATTCATGTGAAATTCATGAATGTTGCAGCTGTACTCGACATGAATACAAAAATGAACGAAGCAATGGAAAGTCTACAAATGCGTTGTTGGAAATGTTAGAGGATGTCGATTCGTTATTTCCAATTCATCTATTAATTTTTATTGGTTGGAAGTTGATATTAATTAATAAACGGTGATTATTGATTCTTTTAAGACAAATGGTCTTTCATCAACCCATCTGAATGATTCAGCCTTTTTTCCTTCATCAGATTCCGAAGGTTGCAATTTATTTGAATTTTTTCCAGAAGTATTCGAAAAATGAATTGAATCCAATTTATTTTTCTAGGTTTTATAATATTAATCAATTATGTAGCCCAAACATATATTTCAATCAATCAGTGAGTGTTCAATTTGTTCCGAGAAATCCTATGAATGAAATAGAAATTACAAAATAATAATTCCATTGTTCCATTTACTACACCTTTTTACGTTTCTCGCAAAGTTGTGTTTTACGACCAGGTGCATTTTATTGCTGTCGTCAATTTGATTTACGCATTTTGTTCATTTATATATTGTATCGCCGAAAGATCTTCAAAGAATATTGATAACAAGGCTATCCATCATCTGGGTAAACCGAATTTTCCATATTTCCACATACAAAATTGATCATAATCGATTTATCCACACTTAAAACTATGATGGACAGCTCTGAATAGCTGAAACTATGGAAATTCAAGAACCAGTTGAAATTTTCTTCATGAGTCAATATTGAAGAAAAAACAACATTACCTCGTATTCTGCGTTATTTCTCAGTTTTCTCTGATGACCCAAGTTACAAGCCTTCCGTAATGCGCTCATTAATAATAGATATCTATCAGAGTTTTTTTCCACCTCCCAGCCGTTCCAACCCTCATTCAAGACAGAAAGCCACTTTTTCGAATCTTATAAATTCCTGAAACTGCAGAGGAATGTCAACATTGTTTCTTCGCGTCACGCCAGCAGATTCCTCCTCGAAGGAAATTAAATGTTAATATTAATGTAAAAATGTAAATGAGAATATAATGGGATGATAATATCCTTTCCTATATTTTAGTTGTATAACAGGTCAACATTTATGTTGTCACATTTCCGAAAATCATTTTGTGTTCTGGAAGGTCGAGGGAGGAAGGGGGAACAATTGATTAGTCTCTTTTTCGATGAAGAAGTTTTCAAACGAATTTCCTTGAGTTAATCAATTGAAGAGAAAAAATTATAAAAGCACTGCCGTAAAGTCAGGAGCTTTTGAGCGCTCGTACATCCACCTTGTAGGTAGATTCGCATTCTTCAGTTTCAGAAACCAATTGGAAAGATTTTGACAGCTGTCAAAGAAAATTTCAAACAAAGGCGAAAATCAAGACTTCACGTCAGTGCTTTAGGTGATCAATTTTTTTTCGATAACTCGCTAGAATTTTCTACGGTATCTATGGTCTTTGAACGGCCATATTTACGGAACCCCTGGTGGAATTTGGCCCATTAACGAACTCAACCGAGGCATTCGGGAACTGAAACCATACTGAAAATTTCAAGTCTCTAGGTTGATCCGTTCGAGAGTTATCGTGCTTACGGACGGCCGGACGGACAGACTCGAATTTTCCGACAGATTCGTCATCAGTGAGTCGAACATAGTCGATTGAGACCATTATCGGCTCAAAATTCGAAAAATAAAGACATCGTGACGAAATGATATAGCCCTCGTGTAAGTAGTACGAGCGCTCGAAGAGAAACTATCCGTGAAAGGCTATAAAACAAGAGTAATTCGATCTTTATCAAGCTTCATCATTCAGTTCAATTTCTCAGTCAGATAATTTTCCTTCAATTCATAATATTCAAATACCATTGAGGCTTCAATCGTGATTATGAGTTATTGACGAAAACTTTATGATTGAATTTGGGAAGTTGGGAACAAATACTATTTTCACCTTTCGATATGAATCGGTATAATCTATCTTTATTCAACAAAAATTGAAACAGAACTCAGCGTCACGATCGATTTACAGATAATGAGCCTGGGTATCATGACGCAATGAAAAAAAAACTCAAACCACTATCGCTCAGGAGATGAAGAACTATTCCAACTTCATATATTGATCGAAGCATTTTGTTAGGACGTAGCAGATTAATAATTGAGAAATCTCGATATATCGGGTCGAGAAAAAAGCTAGATATGAAGAATTGAAACTTGACAAAATTTTATTTTACATTTGGAAAAATTCGAAGGTACAAATAGGGTAGCGTTTTTCTTCAATTGGATGGCGCGACCTCGGAAACCTATATTTACATACCAAACTTGACGATATTTGCGGTACCTAGTTTTACAAAAAAAGTATTATTTTTCCTCTGGTAGAGGGAAATATTGCTTTTTAGGGGGGGTCTACGCATTAGTTATTTTTGACCTGAAATTCTAGATTTTCTTTGTCGGAATCATTGAATGAGAATCTGGGGAAGTCGTTGGTTAATGGAATGCACATCTCGATTGATTCTGACGAGGAAAAGAGAAGATTGAAAAAAATCCATTCTACAGTTCAAGAAATTCAAGAGTGCGATGTTTTGCCATCGGATGGCGCGACCTCGAAAGCTCATACTTTCATACCAATCCTGACCATATCTGCCGAAGTTTTTCCGAAAAAAAATCATTTAGTTTTTTCAAATTTCATTTTCGAGTTGCGTTTGAGAGGCTCTACTGGCGAAAATACGCCATAATAAATCTTGGTTTGATCTACTCAACTAGTATGTCAACCTAAATATGAAAAAAATATTATAGAAGCACCATGTTTCCTCTGGTAGAAGGAAATATTGCGTTTAATGGCAGGGTTTGACTATTATTTTCTTCGACTTGAAATTCGAGGTTTACGTTGTTGGAATTACTGGATGATAATTAAAATGGGAGGTCGCTGGTTAATAAAATGCACATCTCGATTGGTTCTGACGAATGAAAGATAAGATATGGAGGAATGAAAATTGAAAAAATTTCAAATAGGTAATAGCAAATAGGCTATATAGGCATTATGTTTCTTCTGGTAGAAGGAAATATTGCGTTTGAGGGGGGGTCTACCTATTATTTTTTTTTGTTTGAAATTCGAGATATTTGTTGTCGAAACTATTGGATGAGAATCAGAAGAGGAGGTCGTTGGTTGATAAAATGCAAATCTCGATTAATTCTGACGGGAAAGAGGGAAGATATAAGGAAATGAAAATTAATTGAAAAAATTCCATTTTACAGGTGAAAGAATTCAAAAATGGAAATAGGGCTGCGATTTTTCGCCATCAGTTGGCTCGACCTCGAAAACCTATATTTTCATACCAATCTCGACTATATCTGCCGTAGTTTGTCTGGAAAAAAATTATTTTAGTTTTTCCAAATTTTATTTTCGAGTTGCGTTCGAGAGGCTCTACTGGCGCAAATATTGCCATAATAAATCGCCTCATTGGTTAAGTTTGATCTACTCAACGAGTTCCTCAACCTATTTACATAGAAAAATTATATTAGCATTATGTTTCTTCTGGTAGAAGGAAATATTGCGTTTAAGGGGGGTCTACCTATTATTTTTTTTTTCGAAATTCGAGATATTTGTTGTCGAAACTTCTGGATGAGAATTAGAAGAGGAGGTCGCTGGTTGATAAAATGCAAATCTCGATTGATTCTGACGGGGAAGAGGGAAGATATAAGGAAATGAAAATTGAAAACATTCAATTTTACAGGTGAAAGAATTCAAAAGTGCGAATAGGGCTGCGATTTTCTGCCAACGGTTGGCTCGACCTCGAAAACCTATATTTTCATACCAATCTCGACTATATCTGCCGTAGTTTGTTTGGAAAAAAATTATTTCAGTTTTTCCAAATTTTATTTTCGAGTTGCGTTCGAGAGGCTCTACTGGCGCAAATATTGCCATAATAAATCGCCTCATTGGTTTAGTTTGATCTACTCAACGAGTTCCTCAACCTATTTACATAGAAAAATTATATTAGCATTATGTTTCTTCTGGTAGAAGGAAATATTGCGTTTAAGGGGGGGTCTACCTATTATTTTTTTTTTCGAAATTCGAGATATTTGTTGTCGAAACTTCTGGATGAGAATTAGAAGAGGAGGTCGCTGGTTGATACAATGCAAATCTCGATTGATTCTGACGGGAAAGAGGGAAGATATAAGGAAATGAAAATTGAAAACATTCAATTTTACAGGTGAAAAAATTCAAAAGTGCGAATAGGGCTGCGATTTTCTGCCAACGGTTGGCTCGACCTCGAAAACCCATATTTTCATACCAATCTCGACTATATTTGCCGTAGTTTGTCTGGAAAAAAATTATTTCAGTTTTTCCAAATTTTATTTTCGAGTTGCGTTCGAGAGGCTCTACTGGCGCAAATATTGCCATAATAAATCGCCTCATTGGTTCAGTTTGATCTACTCAACGGGTTTCTCAACCTATTCACAAAGAAAAATTATTTTAGCATTATGTTTCTTCTGGTAGAAGGAAATATTGCGTTTAAGGAGGGGTCTACCTATTATTTTTTTTTTTCGAAATTCGAGATATTTGTTGTCGAAACTATTGGATGAGAATTAGAAGGGGAGGTCGCTGGTTGATAAAATGCAAATCTCGATTGATTCTGACGGGAAAGAGGGAAGATATAAGGAAATGAAAATTGAAAAAATTCCATTTTACAGGTGAAAAAATTCAAGAGTGCGAATAGGGCTGCGATTTTTCGCCATCAGTTGGCTCGACCTCGAAAACCTATATTTTCATACCAATCTCGACTATATCTGCCGTAGTTTGTCTGGAAAAAAATTATTTTAGTTTTTCCAAATTTTATTTTCGAGTTGCGTTCGAGAGGCTCTACTGGCGCAAATATTGCCATAATAAATCGCCTCATTGGTTCAGTTTGATCTACTCAACGAGTTCCTCAACCTATTTACATAGAAAAATTATATTAGCATTATGTTTCTTCTGGTAGAAGGAAATATTGCGTTTAAGGGGGGTCTACCTATTATTTTTTTTTTCGAAATTCGAGATATTTGTTGTCGAAACTTCTGGATGAGAATTAGAAGAGGAGGTCGCTGGTTGATAAAATGCAAATCTCGATTGATTCTGACGGGGAAGAGGGAAGATATAAGGAAATGAAAATTGAAAACATTCAATTTTACAGGTGAAAGAATTCAAAAGTGCGAATAGGGCTGCGATTTTCTGCCAACGGTTGGCTCGACCTCGAAAACCTATATTTTCATACCAATCTCGACTATATCTGCCGTAGTTTGTTTGGAAAAAAATTATTTCAGTTTTTCCAAATTTTATTCTCGAGTTGCGTTCGAGAGGCTCTACTGGCGCAAATATTGCCATAATAAATCGCCTCATTGGTTCAGTTTGATCTACTCAACGGGTTTCTCAACCTATTTACAAAGAAAAATTATTTTAGTATTATGTTTCTTCTGGTAGAAGGAAATATTGCGTTTAAGGAGGGGTCTACCTATTATTTTTTTTTTCGAAATTCGAGATATTTGTTGTCGAAACTATTGGATGAGAATTAGAAGGGGAGGTCGCTGGTTGATAAAATGCAAATCTCGATTGATTCTGACGGGAAAGAGGGAAGATATAAGGAAATGAAAATTGAAAAAATTCCATTTTACAGGTGAAAAAATTCAAAAGTGCGAATAGGGCTGCGATTTTTCGCCAACAGTTGGCTCGACCTCGAAAACCCAAATTTCCATACCAATCTCGACTATATCTGCCGTAGTTTGTCTGGAAAAAAATTATTTTAGTTTTTCCAAATTTTATTTTCGAGTTGCGTTCGAGAGGCTCTACTGGCGCGAATATCGCCATAATAAATCGCCTAAGTAGTTTGGTTTGATCTACTCAACGAGTTTTTCCACCTATGTATAAAAAAAATATCATAGAAGCACCATGTTTCTTCTGGTAAAAGGAAATATTATTTTTGACCTGAAATTCGAGATTCTCCATGTTGAAATTATTGGATGATAATTAACAGGGGAGGTCACTGGTTAATAAACAGCACATCTTGATTGATTCTGACGAGAAGAAGTGAAGATATGAAGGAATGAAAATAAAAAAAATCCTTTTTACAGTTGAAAAAATTTAAAAGAGCGAATAGAGCTGCGTTTTTTTGCCATCGGATGGCGCGATCTCGAAAACCCATATTCTTATTCCAATTCTGACCATATCTGCCGTAGTTTTTCCGAAAAAAAAAGGTTCTACAGAAGAAAATATCACCCTCAACAATCCATAACGTGCTTTTGCGGAATCAATCCGATTGATCCAAAAAATTCGAGAACCCAAAATAGGCGAGTTTCTCAGAGGGAAATACAGCGTTTTATGATAATTTCGAAATTTCAGGATGCAATTTTATGGTACTTGAATGAGGGAAAGATACTGGCAGATAAAGCTGGTATTTTTTTTTTCATCGGATTGCGCGACCTCAGCGACGTGTATTTTCATACCACAATGGTATTACCAAAAATTGAGTTACTTTCATTATCGAGTTTCAAGAGCTTTGCTGCGGTTTTCACCTCACTGATAATATTCTTATGTTAATGGGTACACAGATACGAATATATTTTTTTCCAAATGGAAGAGAAACTTTCCACCTTCTGGTAATGGCCAATTTAGCAGTATAAGAGAATATTTCAAGAGAATGGTTTCATACGGAGTAAACAATATCATATTAAATTCTGTTATTGTTAACGCATTTCAGTAATAAGCCGAATGAATAATATAACTAATGAATTTTCAATCCCTATAAACTTCATGTAATAAATTCAGGTATACCGAAATTCAGCCGCAAGAGTCGAAATGTTGGAGTGATGAAATTTAATAATTCAATTGTTTTCTAGGATAATCAAACATTTCGGCTGAATTATTCAGTTTGTTTCAACGACAAAGTTGTTTGTTGGCATGGTAAACATCGCAGCCATAATGCTCTGGGAGTTTCTCTCATCTTAGTTCACCATGTAGAAAAAGTTACTGTTGTGGTTTTTTTATGAGCTGAAATTTATGTTGTGAATTTGTTCGAATGAGGGGAGTATTTAGATTCATTAATAATCTGATATTGAGAATACCTGGACCAAATCGAATTCATTCCATTCGAGAATATACCAGATAAAATTTGAGTTGAGCAAAATAGACTACCAAGCTGAAATTTTTTCACAGCAACGGTAGACATATTGCAACACTTGAGATAGATTTTTTCATTCCCTCTTTTTCGCACCTGAGGCCAAAGTTATGATCTGGGAAGCGTAGAAATGTCTGGCGTGAAACAGACCAGCGACAATTAGAATATTCAAAGATGGTTTGAAATTTTCATATCCGAGACAAAAGTATGCATGGAAAAATCCATGAGAAGTCGTGTTCTCGATATTTTCTGTCGAAAAAAAATCATGGCGAACTCACTTCCCCTGAATAATGAATTCTTTGACAATTATGAGAAACTTAACTTAATCGAACTCACCCATTTCATCAAGTAACAAATCGATGTTGCTTCAGCGAAAATGAATAACTTACCTGAAACAATAATGATAATGTATTAACTTCAATTCAACATTTTCGAATACATTCACATATGGAATTGACAGGGTCGTTATTGATTTCTTCATTAATGTTGCTTCAAAAGTGTACCATATCGAATTAATAATTCAAAAATATTACTTTTTGTTCTCGCACCTCACTGTTGAAATTTTTTCGATAATGCTTCGTATTCTATTCGAAATCTATTGGACAGCAGGTCATATTTGGGTAAGATATGGTCTCATTTTCCGCCAAACAAATTGAAAGAGGCTCGATAACGAACTTTTGAAAGTAATAAAACATATGGACAGATGCACAGGCACAGTGCAGGAATATCATAAAAACCCAAACTGGAAAGTGTAACTCTGTTCCCGGAAATCACGAAGGAAATAATGGTAGTTGCAATTCCTATAATTGGATGTCAATTGTTCTCGTCCTCAACAATTCATAAACTGAATTACGAGTTTTTTGTGCCGTTTGGGAGGAAATGAAAACGTGAAAGGTACCCAACATACCTAGTCGAATGATCGTTTTCCGAAAGAATCCAGTGCGATATACCGTCCTCGTACAATGCTGACGATTTGTTATTCGAATAATTCCGAAACCTGCTACGGAACGCGTATCTATCTATTGTTGCGTTTTTACCCATCTTTTTTAATCACATATTGTTCCCAGTGCCACATCGCCATTGCCGTTGCGGATTCGGAATATTGGAAGATTGATAGATTCCAAGAGATACAAATGATTGGGGTTATGGACCCTACACATATGGGGTCTTTCAAATTGAGTTATCAAAAATGAATAATTAAAAACAGAATTTTAATTGAAACTGAAAAAGTGGTCGCACACTCGTATTATTCAATTCTCAAGTATTTTCCATTGAAAATGAGCATTCTAAAATGATTCTTGATGGTTTTCAATGATGACAAACTAGTACTAGTAGCAGATTTTTCAAACGAGAACGGGAGTGAACAGTGAAGTGCTGGGTGGGTAAAAATCTGAAAAAACGTTAGGAGAATAGTGATTTCAAAGCATTTCATTTCGAATTGTAACTAGCCTAACCTAGTTTCACACCTGTGTATCAGTATGGGAAAAAAAATAAAAAATAAAAAAAATTCGAAAAAATTATCACAGTTGATTAAGATGGGCGAACCTGGAGCCGAGACTGAATTCAATTAACACATACATAGTTGTCATGTCGGTTCATGTTCCTGTTGTAATCGGTGTAATAATGATCAACAATCTGATGCTTTGAAATCACTATTTTCCTGATGTTTTTTTTTAAATTCTCACTCACTTCACTCCCGATCCCTTTTAAAAAATCAGCATAAATTTAGTTTGAGAACCATCAAGAATAATTCTAGAATTTCAATGAAAAATAATCAAAATTGAAATTATGACAGATAAGTTGCGTTAGTTACTCACTTTCGAATTTGCTTCACCTTCTTCGAAACAAACTGCTCACGAATAACAGTAAAAGAACAACGTAGAGGATCTTTTTCTACTGTACAATAAACAACGACGCATTCAATTTCCAGATGTTAGTCTCGAACCTCGGTTATAGCCGCACATAACGTTGCCACGTTGTTTACCTACCATTAAAAATGAAAAGTGTAGTACGAATAACCGATTTTATACAATTCTTTTCAAACAATTCCAAGACAGACGTTATTATCGAACTTCAGCGGATGGGTTTAATCGAAAAAAACTATAGATGTCCTGAAAATACTCGTCACATATTTTGAGGCCTTTGAAAGCATGAAATAATACTTCATTTTGAGAATGGTTTCAACACTGTCCTAACTGAACCTAAATATTGATTCATTTCAAGAATTGTTTCAGCACTGTCCTAACTTAACCTAACCTTACCCAAATATTGATTCATTTTGAAAATTGTTTCAACACTGTCCTAACTTAACCTGACCTAAATATTGATTCGTGCTGGGTGGGTGAGAATCTGAAGGAACGTTAGGAAAATACTGATTTCAAAGAACGTTCACTCGTCGAAATGTCAAAAATATAAAGATCGATGATGTCATTGTCAAAAAAAATGGAAATAATTTGTTTTTGAAATATGGAAAAAAAAACGTGGAATTCTGCATTAAAAATAATTTGCCATCATTGAAAACCAAAGAGGATCATACAAGAATGTTTTTTTGAGTTAAAAAAATATTCAACAAAATTTCAAATTGTAACTAGCAAAACCCAACTTCACACCTGTGTATGAGTATGGAAGCAGACATAAAGAATCAAAAAATTCAAAAAAATTACGAAAAGCACTGCCGTGAAGGCAGGAGCTTTTGAGCGCTCGTACATGCACCTTGTAGGTAGATTCACATTCTCCAGTTTTAGAAACCAATTGGAAAGATTTTGACAGCTGTCAGAGAAAATTTCAAACCAACGCGAAAATCCAGACTTCACGTCGGTGCTTTGGTGACCATTTTCTTTTTCGATAATTCGCTAGAATTTTCTACGGTATCTATGGTCTTGGTAATGCGATCTGGACAAAATTATACATTATTCTTCATATATCTGCGAAATTTCATTTCAATCCAATAATTATTTTCGAAATCATCAGAAAAAATATAGTTTGAACGGCAATATTTACGGAACCCCTAGTCTAATATGGCTCATTGATGAAAGTGATCGCGAAATTCGTGATCCGAACCTATCCTGAAAATTTCAAGTCCCTAGGCCTTTTCGTTCGAAAGTTATGATTTTCTATGGTTTCTATGGTTCTGATCATACGATCTGGAAAAAATGTAGCTGGAATATATCATTCTCAATTCAAATACGAAATTTCGTCAGGATCGAATCTATAGTTTTGAAATTATCAAGAAAACCGAATTTCAAACGGCCATATTCACGGAACCCCTAGTCTAATTTTGCTCATTAATGAACGTGAGCGCGAAATTCGCGATCCGAACCTATCCTGAAAATTTCGAGTCCCTAGGCTTTTCCGTTCGAATTTTCTATGATTTCTATGGTCCTGATCATGCGATCTGGAAAAAATGTAGCTCGAATATATCATTCTCAATTTAAATACAAAATTTCGTCACGATTAAATCCATAATTTTGAAATTATCAAGAAAACTGAATTTCAAACGACCATATTGACGGAACCCTTACTCTAATTCTGCTCATTGATACACGTGAACGCTACATTCACGATCCACACCTATCCTGAAAATTTCAAGTCCCTAGGCCTTTCCATTACGAAGTTATAATTTTCTATGGTTTCTATGGTTCTGGTCATGCGAGCTGGACAAAATTCTGCATGTAGCTTGAGTACGTAATTATCCATCTGAGTGCAAAATTTCACCCCGATCGAATCAGTAGTTTCGGAGTAATCAGAAAAACAAAATTTCGAGCGGCCATATTTTCGGAACCCCTGGGCGAATTTTGCCTAATAACGAACTCATTCGCGACATTTTAGATTCGAAACTACCCTGAAAATCTCAAGTTTCTAGGACATTCCGTTCGAGAGTTATCGTGTATACGGATGGACGGACAGACTCGAATTTCTCGACGGATTCGTCATCAGTGAGTCAAACTTAGTCGTTTGAGACCATTTTCGGCTCAAAATTCGGAAAATACCTCGTGTAAGTAGTACGAGCGCTCAAAAATGATCACACTCAAGATAGGCGAACCAACTGTGCTGAATTCAATTTACACGTACATAGTTGCCTATGTCGGTACATTTTCCTATTGTAATCGGTGTAATAATGATCAACAATCAGACGTTTCGAAATCACTATTTTCCTAACGTTTTTTCAAATTCTCTATCACCCAGCATCCCTGTTCACTCCCAACCCCCTTCAAGAAATCTGCATGAAAATTAGTTCGCCATCATTGAGAACCATCCAGAATCATTCAATGAAAAATAATTAAAAATTGAAACTATGACAGATAAGTTGCGTTAGTTACTAACATTCGAATTTACCACACCTTCTTCGAATCCAACTGCACACTAATAACAGTTATAAAACAACGTAGAGGATTTTTTTATACTGTGCAATAAGCAACGACGCATTCGATATTCCAGATGTTAGTCTGGGTTATCACCGCGCATAACGTTGCCACGTTGATTAACTTCATTAAAAATGAAGAGCGGAGTACGAATAACCAATATTATAAAATTCTTTTTGAACAATTCTGAGACAGGCGTTATTATTGAACTTCAGCGGATTGGTTTAATCGAAAGGAACTATAGATGTCCTCAAAACACGTGTCGCATATTTTGTGCCCTCTGAAAGCATGAAATATTAACTCATTTCAAGAATTGTTTCAACACTGTCCTAACCCAACCTAACCTAAATATCTATTCATTTCAAGAATTGTTGCAACACTGACCTAACTTAACCCAACCAAACCTGGATATTGATTTATTCTGAGAATTGTTTCTAGACTGACCTAACCTAACCTAACCTAAATATTGATTCATTTCAAGAATTGTTCCAACACTGTCCTAACTTAGGCTAACCTTTATTGATCTTCTGAAATAATTAATCTCCCCAGATATGATCTGATTTCCATTTTTTCCATTATAAGTAGTAGAACGAATCGACACCGTATCCTATAGTTTCAAGAATTGTTCGCAATTAATATGGGTTGATAACCACGATTGTAGCCATATCGAGTTCCAATAAGTCTAAAAGTTACGAATTTTACGTGGCAACATGTAGTATTATGAAGTTATTATTTCAGGCAAATTCCATTCAGAAAAAGTGTTGTTGAAATACCAATTTTCCTTTTCGATTTTCTCGGGAAATATTGATTTGCCAGTGCCATAATTAGAACTGTAGCATGAAAGCATCATAACGAATCTCTATGCAAAATATTTTTAAAATTGTTGAGTTGGCGTTGAAGTAAAAATTACCTTTTACTGCACCAGTTTCTTGGAATTTCCGCACAATATTACCAATTTGTTGCTCAGTTGGACGATTGTGTCGACCACGAATATCACGTTATTTGCGAAATTTCATTTCACATTTCTAAAAGAACGACCATTTTCATAAAAAAAAATCGATAATCTCAATACGTTACTGTAATGTTCGATGTTCGATGTATAAAGTGTACTTTTGAAAACTCAATTTGAAGGACCCTTTAGGTCATACAACTCTCACGAGATAAAAAGCCCAGAAGCGAAAAAACCTCTTCGGGTTCAAAATCAGGAACGATGATCAATACATTGTACCGAATATGAAATAATAAAGGTACGTTATTGCAGACGAAATGGATGCTCCTAGTTATAAATTGCATGTTACCATATCATAATTAAGGAAATCATCGATCGACGAGACTAATTACGCTAATGCAATTTATTTTAGGGGTCGTTATTCGGGGGTACAAATGAAAACCAAGGATTAACTAATCAGGTTGAAGGTTCCTCTATAGATAGCTTTTCTGAAACATGCGTTTGGTTTTACCGTAGATAAGTGAATTCGTGTGTATCGTTCTTAATACGATGATGTATAAATAAACCTTGATCTCTCTTCAAATTAGTGAAGCCGAGCGATGCGTCAAATCCGGCGGAAGGAAATCAACCCCCGCCCTATTGAAAATATTGGCTTGTTACTGGCACCTTCTCACTCGGCCAACCAATCTTCCATTCGGGAAACTGACGTGTAATAGAATTGAAAATATGAAACGCAAACAGAACCACGTCAATGCCGATTTGTTCATTTTATTTTCGTTTCTGAAACGAGATAACGGCAGAATGTTGAGCACGGTCAATAGAAACGTTTTATGTGAAATTTTCCGACTTATTAGAATGGAATATCCATCCAATTCACTTCGAATAACCAGAAGTGGTTCCTTGAGAGGCTCGAATGGATTTTCCGGGTCCAAGAACACACCTCGTGACGAACATTTCAATTACCTTCTCCTTGATTGGAATATTTTATTACCCAGTGTTACACCCAGAAGGAAAAATTTCTTCAACTGGATTTTTGGGAATGTGGTAGTCTCACATCAAGAATGAAACGATAAATTCACGAGCTGGGTGAATCACTGTACCAAAGTCAATATATCACATTCGTGTTGCCAGAATCCTCTGATTGGAAATGAAAGCTAGTCGAGAACTCTCATCCTAAGTATTCCGTATAAAAATAATGATGCTTGGAGCACGCAATGTCGGTAATTGTTCGCAGACGCTTTCTCATGGTTAATGAAAGCCTCCTGTTGGAGACAAACTTTTCATGGACCATCTAGAAAGAAGAAGGATCATGAATAATTTGCCCGAACATACGGCGCAGTCTTTATAGTCCACCCTAGTTGTAAAAAAAGGAATTCATCAGAATATAACAGTTTCATGAAACTGTTATCCAGATACAGGAGAGAAGAGTGAAATAATAGATGATGCTGCAGGACAAGGAGACAGAATTGCTTCTTTATTACAAAGACCGGAGGAAATTCTTCGTGGATACATTTATTCCAGAAGAAAAACTTGATACTTCCTTGGGAAAACTGTGTGCTACATTATTTTGTTTGTGTATATCCATCGGAATGATTCAACGTAAGTGAATTCCATGCAATTATTCACTCTGTAGAAGCATGTATAGGATCTTTCAAATTGAGTTTCCAAAAGTAAATAATTGAAAGACAGAATTTAAATTGAATCTGAAAAAATTTTCATTAATTTTTGAGATACAATGTCCGCCATTTATACCCTAAAAATAATCTCTTCCATGAGACCACTTCTTGACTCTCTGCAGTACCTGACTATTTTATCAAAATTTCTAACGGTATCAAATCACAAAATCTGGAAGGCCTCACGTCACCGAATCTGGAAATAACATGGTCTGGTATGCAGAAATTCCAAATTTTCTCTGGCGGTATATATCTGGCACACTTAACGGTTATGGCTATGCCAGCATTATTTTCGAAAAAGTACGGACCAATCACCAGACCACAATGCACACCAAAGAGTGACTCTTTGTGGATGCGTTAGGCTCTCTTGGATCCCGCCAGGGTTTTCCCCTCCCCAAATACGGCAGTTTTGTTTATTAACAAAGCCACTGATCTCGAAATGTACTTCGTCCGAAAATAAATTTTGGTAAATTTTTACTGTAACGCCCACTCGTATTTTTCAATTTTCAAATATCATTCATTGAAACTGAGCATTCTAAAATGACTCTTGATGGTTTTCAATAAATTTTCAAACAGGAACGGGAGTACTGGGTGGGAGAGAATCTAAAAAAATTACGAAAAGCACTGCCGTGAAGTCAGGAGCTTTTGAGCGCTCGTTCATCCACCTTGTAGGTAGATTCGCATTCTCCAGTTCTAGAAACCGATTGGAAAGATTTCGACAGCTGTCAAAAAAAATTTCAAACTAAGGGAAAAATCCAGACTTCAAGTCAGTGCTATAGGTGACCATTTCTTCTTTCGATAATTCTTTCGAATTTTCTACGGTATCTATGGTCTTGGTAATGCGATCTGGACAAAATTTTCCACGTAGTTTGAATACATTATTCTTCATCTATGTGAGGAATTTCATTCCAATCCAATAAGTAGTTTCGTAATTGAAAGGAAAAAAATTGTTTGAACGGCTATATTTACGGAACCCCTAGTCTAATTTTGCTCATTGATGAACGTGACAACGAAATTCGCGATCCGAACCTATCCTGAAAATTTCAAGACTTTAGGCCTTTCCGTTCGAAAGTTATAAGTTTCTATTGTTTCTATGGTTCAAGTCAGCACCCCATCAGAAAAACAAAATTTTGAGCGGCCATATTTACGGAACCCCTGGGCGAATTTTGCCCAATATCGAACTCAACCGCGGCATTTGAAATTCAAACCTACCCTGAAAATTTCAAGTTCCTAGGACATTCCGTTCGAAAGTTATCGTGTATACGGAGGGACGGCCAGACGGACGGATAGACTCGAATTTTTCGACGGATTCGTCATCAGTGAGTCGAACATAGTCGTTTGAGATCATTTTCGACTGAAAATTCGAAAAATACAGACATCGTGACGAAATGATATAGCCCTCGTGTAAGTAGTACGAGCGCTCAAAAAAGTTAGGAAAATAGTGATTTCAAAGAACGTTTACTCGTGGAAATGTCCAAAATATAACACTCTGAAAAATCAATTGAAAAAAATTTGAAAAAATATTTTTTTCTTGGAAAATTGGGAGAAACACGTGGAAATCTGCATAAAAACTAATTTGCCATCATTGAAAACCATAGAGAATTTTTCAAGAATGTTTTTTTCCGAGTAAAAAAAAAATTTCAACAAAATTTCAAATTGTAACTAGCCTTACCTAGTTCACACCTGTGTATCAGTATTCGTGTTCAAGTTACTTGCAAAATTCTGTCCAGATTGCATGACCAGAACCATAAAAACCATAGAAAATTATAACTTTGTAATGGAAAGGCCTCGGGACTTGAAATTTTCAAGATAGCTGTGGATCTCGAATGTCACAGTCACGTTCATAAATGAGCAAAATTAGACTTGGGGTTCCGTAAATATGGCCGTTCGAAATTTTGTGCTCCTGATAACTTCGGAACTACAGGTTCGATCAAGATGAAATTTTGCACTCAGATAGAAAATGACGTGTTCAAGATAGATGCAAAATTTTGTCCAGAATCACTTGACCAGAACCATAGAAATCATAGAAAATTATAACTTTGAAATGAAAAGGCCTAGGGACTTGAGATTTCCAGGATAGGTGTGGATCTCGAATGTCGCGTTCACGTTTATAAATGAGCAAAATTAGACTATGGGTTCCGTAAATATGGTCGTTTGACATTTAGTTTTCTTGATCATTTCAAGACAACGGATCTGATCGTGACAAAATTTTGTATTTTAATGGAGAATGATATATTCAAGCTACATTTTTTCCATATCGAATGACCAGAACCATAGATACCATAGAAAATTCTAGCGAATTATCGAAAAAAAAATTGGTCACCTAAAGCACTGACGTGAAGTCTGGAGTTTCGCCTTAGTTTCAAATTTTTTGATAGCTGTCGAAAATTTTTTTAATTTGTTTCTAAAACTGGAAAATACGAATCTACCTACAAGGTGGATGAACGAGCGCTCAAAATCTCCTGACTTCACGGCACCACCCAGCACCCCTGTTCAATTCCGATTCCGTTTAAAGAATCTGCACAAAAACTAGTTTGCCATCATTGAAAACCATCAAGAATCATTCTAGAATTTCAATAAAAAATATTCAAAATTGAAATTATGATGGATCGAATTTACTACACTTTCTTCGAATCAAACTGCACACTAATAACAGTAATAACTCAACGAAGAAGATCTTTCTATACAATGCAATAAACAATGACGCATTCAAATTCCAGATGTTAGTCCCGAACATGGGTTATCGCCGGGCATAACGTTGCCGGACCCATTTGGAATCTGATTATTTGGATTATGATATTGATCGACTTTATCTACTGAGCTAAAATATTCTTGAAGCCTGAACACTTTCAGTTATACAGGAAGTGGAAATAAATTTCTCGAAAAGTTTTTTTCTGCATTTTCTCCTCTCTTATATGATCGATTTTTCAATTTCAAATATATTTCTATTCGAATCGTTGCATTTATCTAAAAAGTTTTCAAAATTTAGAAACAAAACCTGAAAAAAAATGAGATATGCGTAGTCAGTATTATGTTCATTATTCCTATTCTCAATATTTCAAGCATAAACTGTTTTTAGATTTTCGAAGTAGAAGAATGGCGGAAAATTGTGCATCCCTTAAATTTTGGGAAACTAGTCCGAGGGTGTTTCCAATATTCTGTCTAAAACTGTGATCAGAATTTTCCCATAACTTTTGTTTTTCAAATTAGAACCGTGATTTTTGTATGATTGCATAGGATTCTGCGAAGAAAAATAGTGATAGTGTTCGAAGTACTTCATTTTCCTTAATTGAATTATTCCTGAGTTATTGAGGATTTTCTGAATTTATGTCGTAAGTAGATAAAATTTCATAAAATCTTTTTTATGATGAAAATCTGTGTTCATAGGAAATTATTGATATAATTTTTCTTCTATGAACACAGATTATTGTTATGAAATAGATTTTATGATTTTTTTCCCTACGTACGACATTATTTCAGAAAATCCTTGACAACTCAGGAATTATTTAATTCAGGAGCATAGCCTTCTTTGAACACTATCATTATTTCTCTTCAGAATCCAACGCAATCATAAAAAAATAGGGTTCTTATTTAAAAAACAAAAGTTATGGAAAAATTCTGATCACAATTTTTGACGACATATTTGAAACAACCTTCGACGAGGTTTCCAAAATTTAGGGGATGCCCGATATTTCGCCATTCTTTTACTTCGAAAATGTAAAAACTGTTTATGCTTGAAATATTGGGGATAGGAATAACATAATACTGACTACGCATATCTCCCTTTTTTTTCAGTTTTTTCTTCGATATTCTAAAAACTATTCCGACCAATGCAACGATTCGAATAGAAATATATTCAAAATTGAATAATCGATCATATAAGAGAAGAAAAAATGCAAAAAAAAATTTAGAGAAATTCATTTTCACACCCTGTATAACTGAATGGTCAGGCTTAGATTAATTTACCTCAGAAGACAGAAGAATCCCAATTTTCAGATTTCAAATAGAGAATTATTTTAACACTGTCCCAACTGAACCTAACCTAACCTTAATATTGTAATATCAAGAATTGTTCCAACCGATTTTTTTTTTAAATCGTCGTTTTATTTCAGTATCCAATTGGCAAAGTCCCGACGCATGAAATTTTGGGGCAGCAATTCTTATGACTTCTTGAAATTTGTAGGCCTTCACCTCTAAATCTTTGCGCATAATACGCCATACAGTTTACAAATTGACGTGTTGGGGTTAGCTGCAACCCTTTCACTCATAGCACCAATATTTTCTTCTGAATTTCCGGAACGAGCTTACCGACGTCTTTCTCGATCTTGTATTGGACCAGTTTCTTTTAATTTCCGCACTCTATCACCAATTTGTTCAATAATTCAATACGTTGTTGTAATGTATACGACTCAATTTTTATAAATGGCAAACCTTCAGCTGTCAAAATGACATATAATATGGGTACGTTCGATGTTTGAAGTGTATCAAATAAAAACTCATAAACGAAGACAGGTATCATTAACAAGCGTAAATAGAACTTTCGAAAAACCCCGTATCAGAGAATATTTGAAAACAACCGAAATATGTATCAATCGATATTCTGCTGCTTCCATAGTCAAAGTTCCTATTCAAATGAGTTTTTTCATTTTACCCAGACGATCTGAATTTTCAACGCCTTTTCGCTCCAGATGAACCTTGGTTGAATCTTGCGTTCTATATATGATATCATAGTGTTGAATCCCCAGAGAATCTCAAAAGCCCCAATATAGAGGAATATATCTTCGTTTATACCGGGAAAAACATAGTAGAACCTGTTGTTGGAACGAATATTTCGGGAAATATTAAATGCGTTGAATTTTCAGTAGGATTTATTCCTTGTCACATCGCTTTTGGTGTGGCAGAGGCATATTGAAGCGATTGTAATTCAAATTCATGGAAACAAAATCCTGTGGATCCTCTCATGTTCAACGACAAACCACCAGGCTACAATCTCAAACCAATTTCAAAGGAGTTTTCCCCCAATGTTGTTGCGTTATTTCAGTGAGATAAACATCGCTCTGTTCAAGCCACTTATTTCGTTCAGCTGTCAAGTTATATACGCTTCAGTTGCTTCTGGATAAATGTAATGATTACCGAACATCAATGCCTTGTACTCAATTGCCTCAGCTCTGATGGAAGAATTGGGATTCGAAGGTGAAACCAAGTTTTCATCGAATGAATTCCCTAAATCAACAACAGACGTGGAAATTTATTGTGAATCGATTTGACACAATGTTTTCAGACCATTATTTGTTAAGGTCGACGTACAGCTGAAAGCTAGATCAAGAATCGTCAAGCTGGTGACTTCGGAATATCCAAAATTGAATACAGTCAGAAATTTCAATCTCAAAAGTTTCCGATCGCTTTCATGCACACCTGACAATACGCAGAGATTGATTTTACTGTAACCTCTTTCAAAAGCTTCGTTCAACAAGAACATGAGTTACACAGTGAAAAGTTTCGCGAAAAGCCCCATAGAGTATGTGTTCAGGCCAAATAAAAGCCGAGCATCTTCTCAGTGGAAGTTTGTTAAAAGTTTTACTAAATTAGTTGTTCACGTTCGATAACCAACCATACCCGTGAAGCCCCGATTCCACACGAAAAAAACCCTAATAGTTTCGTGGCAATGCGGTAACTGAACCCAGCGTTTCCGCCCTGCGAATCTCGAGACGAATAAGAACCATAAAAACCACGAAGTGGTTAAATAAAAGATGCAAGGCTCCAGAATCCCTCTGCTCACGGAGGAGGACAACATCGTATGTTAAATGGAGTAAGCGGTGACCGGTCGAAATGCGACGGTGAAGTAAGAAAACACGTCCTATCTGCATTGCGAAATATAACAATAGCTTCAAATTAGACATCTACATAAAATATTTATCATTTCCAACACTGGCTCGGGGACTGAATAAAACTTCTTTTACTATACCATCAAAATTAATTTTGCAAATCGGTGAATGAATAATTTAACGAGCTTTCTGTTTCTGAACTGATGAAAGCAATTACAGTGGTATAACAAGACCTAATTTCATCGTTCGGATTGTTTCAAGGAACTTTCACCCGTCTTGATATACAAGGTGATCAGACAAATAATCAGGACTTTTTCGATAACGGAAAACCATATACAGGTTTGGCGAAGATACATATTGGTATAGTAAATATCGATACGAAAAAGAGAATATTTCTATATCTGTGTTCTTTTTGATTGAAGCTATGCATTTTCTTCAAATGCATGATGTATCCTTGCTAGACCTGCACTGAAAGAAATGTTTCTCAGGATATACAACACGAATTCGGTTATTTCTACAGGAAATTACCCCTATATAAGCGACATCAGGAATATTTGTGGATTTTACATGACAATTCCGGTCGTTTCATTCCTCTAGAAATAACAAGTTTTACATTAGTTGACCTAGCAACCAAACTAGAGTTTGTGATTTCAATAGGAAAATAATACTTTGACGAAAAACGGAATACTTACAGTAATTTTCAGTTTAATAAACAAACTAGAACAGGAATTTTCCGTTGAATTAAAAAAATATCGTTTATGTATTACAGTACTAGTTAGTTGTATCCGTTTTCAAAACTATCTTCATTTAAAACGGACGATTATTCGACCTATCTAGCATACAGTTAGAAAGAAACTACTTTTAGTTATTGACGATTGATCGCCTTCAGAGGTCTTCTCTGAATGTTCTAAAAGGAAAACAAAAAAACAATGAACACCTGTAGCAATGTGCGTCCTTGAAAATTGAAAGCTAATCAAAATAAAACATAGTCATATTGATATCAAATGAATAATAGATAAATGGTTCACCTGAAATATACAGGGTTGGCATTATGTTATTATATAAAGTAGTTCCTGCAATAAATAATTTTTGCTTTACTACAATTTTCGTAATTTTTGACTTAGTCCATAAAAATTTAGTTAGAGAGGATTTTGAATAATAAGTGTTTTTTGTTCAAATATATACAGGAAAATTTAGGTTATGGTTGGAATTTCTGCCAATTCGAGTAGTTCTGTGATACGTGTGTATCTATTTTTGTTCGTTATCAATCGCAGCATTTTGTTTTGAAACCTTTGAAGTGGCCTTATGGTCGTCGACTTCAAGTCACACCATACAGGTGCAGCATATTTTATGACAGGTCTGATTATTGATTTATTAATAAGTTTCTTGTTTTTTTGATCTAATTTAATCTTTTTGCACATAAAGGATAAAGCAGTCTATTCAATGCATAAGCTCGACCCAGAGAATTCTCAATATGTTTTTGGAAATTTAGTCTTTAATCGAGTTCTAAGCCTGAATATCCGACTGTATCTTTCGGTTTAATCGGATGGTTATTAATTTTTAGGTGTGGAATAATTTTCTTGTGCTTAATTTTTCTGCTGAACACGATTTGTTCAGTTTTATTCTCGTTCAGCCTGATCTTCCCGGTTTCGTAATTTTTTGATAAAGTATTCATATGGTATTGGAGCAAACGATTTGCAGCAATTGGATAATGTGATTTTGCGTAAATCGCGGTGTCATCCGCGAAAAAGGCCAAGTTTGTATTAGGAAACTCTGAAATATTATGTACGTACAAGGTAAACAGTCTATGTCCAAGGATAGATCCCTGTGCTACACCTGCTCTTATTTTTTCAGATTGTGATATAGAATTATTAATTAACTAATTATTGACTCAATCATTTTGTAGATCAATCTTTATTCCCAGACATTGTCGAATGCTTCTTCTATATCTAGAAAAGGCATTTCCGTTTTTTTTTTTGAACACTCGTACTACCTACACGAGGGCTATATCCTTTCGTCACGATGTCTGTATTTTTATGCCTAAAATGGTCTCAATCAATAGAGTTCGACTCACTGATGATCCGTCGGAAAATTCGAGTCTGTCCGTCCGGCCGTAAGCACGATAACTCTCGAACGGAACAACCTAGAGACTTGAAATTTTCAGTCTGGATTCAGTTCCCGAATGCCTCGGTTGAGTTCGTTGATGGGCCAAATTCCACCCAAGGGTTCCGTAAATATGGCCGTTCGGAGTTTTGTTCTCCTGATTACTTGGAAACTACAGATTTGATGAAGATGAAATTTTGCACTCAAATGGAAAATGAGGTGTTCGAGCTATATGTGAAATTTTGTCCAGATCGCATGACCAGAACCATAGAGAATTGAACTTGAATGGAAATGCCTAGGGACTTGAAATGTTCAGGAGTAGATCTCGAATGTCGTGATGACGTTAATCTATGAGCAAAATTTCACTAGGGGTTCCGTAAATATGGTCGTTTGAAATTTAGTTTTCTTGATAATTTCAAAACTACAGATTCGATCGTAACGAAAATTTGTATATTAATGGAAAATGATATATTAAAGCAATATTTTATCCAGATCGCATGACCAGAACCATAGAAAACATAGAAAATCATAACTTTCGAACGAAAAGGCCTAGAGACTTGAAATTTTCAGGATAGGTGTGGATCTGAAATGTTGCGTTCACGTTCATCAATGAGAAGAATTATACTAGGGGTTCCGTGAATACGGTCGTTTGAAATTTAGTTTTCTCGATAATTTCGAAACTACGAATTCGATCGAGATGAAATTTTGTATTTCAATCGAGAATGATATATTAAAGCAATATTTTGTCCAGATCGCATAACCAGAACCATAGAAACCATAGAAAATTGTAACTTTTGAACGGAAAGGCATAGGAACTTGAAATTTTCAGGGTGGGTTTGGATCGCAAATATCGCGGTCACGTTCATCAATGAGCAAGATTAGACTATGGGTTCCGTACATATGGCCGTTCAAAATATTTTTTTCCTGATAATTTCGGAACAACCGATTGGATTCGAATGAAATTTTGCACATGGCTGAAGAATAATGTATTCAAATAACGTGCGAAATTTCTTTAGATCGCATCACCAAAACCATAGATACCGTAAGGAAATCTAGCAAACTATCGAAAAAAAAATTGGTCAGCCAAAGCACTGACTTAAAGTTTAGAGTTTCGCTTTAGTCAAAAAAATTTCAATTCGTTTCTGAAACTGGAAAATGCGAATCTACATACAAGGTGGATGAACGAGCGCTCAAAAGCTCCTGACTTCACGGCAGTGCTTTTCGTTTTTTTTTTTATTGAGACTGTTTAACGCGTCTACTACAATTCTACATAGTTCCTGAATTGCACTGTGGCTTTTCTTTGAATACAAATTGATGTGGATCTCGCATGTTTTACTGATCTTCGACAACAAACTTATTGGTTTTGTCCTTGCCCGATTTGTGGATGAATTATTTTATTCATTTATTTTATTTCGCATATAAGCGAATTTGATAACAGAATTACTGTAATAATATGCTCACATCTTTCCTGTCGATTTTCAATCCTTTGTGTAGTATCTTTTGAGTTTTGTCTATTCGGTGGCGCCCCCTGTTGAGCGGTACGGTAAATATTGGGCCGCAGATCGCTACAGATCTAATCTTTTTTGCTATCTCTGATCTGATCTAACCTGACTTCCAACCTCTGTTTTCCTGTTAATCCCCTATTTCCCTGTTCCTTCCTACACTATGTTTCTTAATCGTATACCAACCTTCTTTTTGTTTTTTTTTTGTATTTCCTAGGAAAAGTTATTCAAGAGTTAGTATTCTGGGCAGGAGGCCAAAAAATGCTAAAAATGATCGAATCGCTATTTCATCAAGTTCGTTTCTTCGTCGGAAACAGATATTTTATTCCAAACAACTTCAACTATATGGTATAACATGGATTGAAAAACTGTTAGCTTAAAAAGATTTTTTCCGGCAAAATAATCTGAATTTCTGTGAGAATTACCAAACATTCCTGTTCAATTCAATTCACTGCTATACTCACCGTTTTTCCTGTTCATAGGACTCAAGTCAATTAAACCGGAATCGGCATGTAAGATTGCAAGTACAGATTGTTCAACAACAGGACCTCATTCAACCGGAAATTCCCGGAATTCGTTTTTTTCAGTGTGTATAATTCTGATAGGTACCCATACCGGATATGTTATCATTTCCAAATTCTTATTTTCGTTTCATTCAAGGGATGATATATTCCTCTGGAAATGAAGATAAATATTTCGGCCAATGATTCCATATAACATGACGAAATAACATATTAATAATTCAAAACGGAGAGCAACAGCGCAAAGCTGCTCCAATTTTTGTAGACGGGAATATTTTCGCTAAGAATTGAATTTGCTCATACGAATGTACTCTTCGTTTATTAAATTCCAGAATGTCGAAGGGCCACGTCGAATGTTACTGCTCATTCGCAAACTAACAAAGTGGAATTCCGTAATTCTCTCACAAAAATACTGAGATATGAAATAGTGGAGAAGTTCAGACAAGGCTCAGAACATGTTTAAGAATATTTTCATGGAAAAAATTTTCGACATTCTGTCTTCTATTCAATAATATTTCCCTGTAGGTTGGAATGATATGGGTATATCAATACCGCCGGCAATGACAAATCGACCAAAAGAATAGAAAATAAGGGCTTACTGGAATAATATATAGCTATTAATACATCATTAGGACCTGGCAGCAATGATGGCACGTTCTTGGTGGCCATCGATCATACTGCAACAGACATAATGGCCCTTCACAATGTAAAAGGAGCACTGTTTCCATTTGGAATATTACTTAGTTATCTATTTTCAATACAGTTCATTCATCCATCATGAATTCATTGGGAATGCTACGAGCGGAGTCATATCCTGCTGACATTTTGTATTTACATATGGAGGCATCGATAAAATGAGTTATGTTTAAGTTCAGCTTCAGAACAGTTTCAGATGAAAAGGAATTTGAGTTTTTCCAATTGAAAATTGGATAATATGACATACGATTCGACGAGCAGGGCGCCATTTTCACGATCATATACGTCATCCAGATCGGTCAGGATAACTATAGAATTTCAGCGGTTGGAGGTACAGGGCGGGAGATTTGAATCAGCATTCCTATAATGGGAAAAATGGAAATCAGATCATATGTGGGGAGATGACTTATTCCTGAACATTTAAATAGCTCGGTTTAGGTTATGTTAGGACATTGTCGAAACAATTCTTGAAATGAATTGATATTTAGGTAAGGTAAGGTTAGCTTAATACAGGACAGTGTTGAAACAATTCTTGAAATTATTGAATTATTATTTCACGCTGCGTCCCCGCGTTTTCGAGAGGAAGAAACGGGCTTTCCTAAGGTACTCGAAAAGTTGCCTATTTCGAATTCGAATATTTTGAACGGCCATATTCACGGAACCCCTAATCTGATTTTTCTCATTGATGAACGTGACCGCGATATTTGCGATCCAAATCCACCTTGAAAATTTCAAGTTCCTAGGCCTTTCCGTTCAAAAGTTACAATTTTCTATGGTTTCTATGGTTCTGGTCATGCGATCTGGACAAAATATTGCTTTAATATATCATTCTCGATTAAAATACGAAATTTCATCTCGATCGAATCCGTAGTTTCGAAATTATCGAGGGAACAAAATTTCAAACGACCGTATTTACGGAACCCCTAGTATAATTCTGCTCATTAATAAACGTGAACGCGACATCTCAGATCCACACCTATCCTGAAAATTTTAAGTCCCTAGGCCTTTCCGTTCGAAAGTTATGATTTTCTATGGTTTCTATGGTTCTCTGGTCATGTGATCTGGAGAAGTGTAGCTTGAATATATCATTCTTCATTAGTATACAAAATTTCGTCACGATCGAATCTGTAGTTTTGAAATGATCAAGAAAACTAAATTTCAAACGACCATATTTACGGACCCCTAGTATAATTTTTCTGATAGATGAACGTGATCACGACATTCGAGATCCACACCTATCCTGAAAGGTTCAAGTCCCTAGGCGTTTCCGTTCAAAAGTTACAATTTTCTATGGTTTCTATGGTTCTGGTCGTGCGATCTGGACAAACTTTCACATGTAGTTTGAACACCTCATTTTCCATTTGAGTGGAAAATTTCATTCCGATCCAATCTGTAGTTTTTAAGTAATCAGGGAAACAAAACTTTGAACGGCCATATTTACGGAACCCCTGGTGGAATTTGGCCCATTTGGAACTTAACCAAGGCATTCGAGAACTAAACCCACACTGAAAATTTCAAGTCTCTAGGTTGTTTCGTTCGAGAAATATCGTGCTTACGGACGGCCGGCCGGACGGACGGACAGACTCGAATTTTCCGACGGATTCGTCATCAGTGAGTCGAACATAGTCGATTGAGACCATTTTCGGCTCGAAATTCGAAAAATACAGACATCGTGACGAAATGATATAGCCCTCGTGTAAGTAGTACGAGCGCTCAAAAAAGAAGGTTAGTATATGATTGAGAAATAAAGTTCAGGAAGGAACAGGGAAATAGGGGTTTAACAGGAAGACAGAGGTTAAAGTCAGGTTAGATCAGATCAGAGGAGGAAGGAGTGATAAGATCTGTAGCGATCTGCACTGACGGCCTAACATTTACCGTACCGCTCAACAGAGGGCGCCACCGAATAGACAAAACTCGAAAGATACTACACAAAGGATTGAAAAGCGACTGAAAAGGTGTGATCATTTGAAGACAGTAATTCTGTAATCAAATTCGCTAATATGAGTCCGGAATCATGAAAAGAAATTTCTTTATATTTATTACTGAGTATCAATACCAGTTTTCAACGAATGTCTCTCTGATTCGTTAGAATCATGTGAAGATACTCTATAATGAATATAATATAATATAAATTCTCCCAATTCCAGACACCTATTCGCGAAGTCACTCTTCAGGTAGAATGCATTACTACTGAAAATTCCTGTGAAATTTTAGGTTATAGTTCTTCAATTCAACTGAAAATTCCTGTTATAAGTAAAGAAAGTAATTTCTGTTTTAGTTTAGTGTTCATAACTAAAAATCTTGTAGAAACTGAAGTTTGAAGCTTGGAATACAACTATTTAATTTATTTATTAATCAGGATTCCTGAAAATAGTCACGCATATTCCGGTTCCTGTCACAGTATTATTTTCTTCTTGAAATTACAAACTGCAGTTTGGTTGCATCAACTAATGTAAAACTATTTATTTATAGAGGAATCAAACGACCGGAATTGTCACGTAAAATCAACAAATATTTCTGCTGTCGCTTATATACGGGGAATTCCCCGTAGAAGTAACCAAATTCTTGTTGTGTATCCTGGAAATTTTCTCTCAGTGTGCTTTTCAAATTTTTCGTATCGAAAATTAATTCTTTACCATACCGGGTTGACCTCATCGCATGAACGGCTCGGAAAGAATTCGCCATGCAGAACCAGAAGCTTCCCGAAGTATAAGACCAATATTTCAACTCATGAACTTTTTTCTATACGTCATCTGTCACTGATGGTTTCCTTTTATGATCAGCTTTGGGAAGTTCCGCGAACAAGCGGTGTGAGGGTAAAATATTAGAGAAGTTTCTCACAGGGTTCCGTGTTTTTCACACCAATTTCCGGAGATCTACGGAAACATTTGCAATCAATTCCATGTTAACAATTCAATACCTGTTATTTCATCGGGGGCGCCATTGAAATCCGGCCAAGTTGGGGACTTCATCTTCTGTCATCATTATAAAAGCATTCATGGTTATTAGCTGAACTAGCAGCTCTTCCATTGATTCGATAATAACTGAAAGTGGGTAATAAACTTTCAGTGCTCGTAAATCACGTGAAATTATGCATCTATTCGATGAAATTTAAGATTTTTCAGGACTTGCAGATCATCAATGTTGAGGAAGAGATGCTGTCTATTTCTCAAGGATGTATTCTATTATTTTTTTTATGCTTTCGGTACTTCGAAACCGGGGGTTCCGTAAATATGGTCGTTTGAAATTTAGTTTTCTTGATAATTTCAAAACTACAGATTCGATCGTGACGAAAATTTGTATATTAATGGAAAATGATATATTAAAGCAATATTTTATCCAGATCGCATGACCAGAACCATAGAAACCATAGAAAATCATACCTTTCGAACGGAAAGGCCTAGGGAAATTTTCAGGATAGGTGTAGATCTGAAATGTGGCGTTCACGATTATCAATGAGCAGAATTATACACTAGGGGTTCCGTAAATAAGGTCGTATGAAATTTTTTTTTCGATAATTTCGAAACTACGGATTCGATCGAGATGAAATTTTGTATTTTAAACGAGAATGATATATTAAAGCAACATTTTGTCCAGATTGCATAACCAGAACCATAGAAACCGTAGAAAATCATAACTTCCGAAGGGAAAGGCCTAGGAACTTGAAATTTTCAGGGTGGGTTTGGATCGCGAATTTCACGGTCACGTTCATCAATGAGCAAAATTAGACTAGGGGTTCCGTGAATATGGCCGTTCAAAATATTTTTTTCCTGATAATTTTGAAACTACTGATTTGATTGGAATGAAATTTTGCACCTAGCTGATGAATAATGTATTCAAACTACGTGCGAAATTTTGTCCAGATCGCATAACCAAGAACATAGATACCGTAGAAAATTCTAGCGAATTATCGAAAAAAATTGGTCAGCTGAAGCACTGACAAAGTCTGGAGTTTCGTCTAAGTTTGAGAATTTTTTTGACAGCTGTCGAAAATTCCTTCAATTGATTTCTAAAACTGAAAAATGCGAATCTACCTACAAGGTGGATGTACGAGCGCTCAAAAGCTCCTGACTTCACGGCAGTGCTTTTCGTATTTTTGTTGTTGTGATAACAATAGTTGCGTTCAAACAACAGGAATTCATTCAACCGGATATTCCCGGGATTCGACTTTTTTTCAGTGTGTAGCAAAGACTAGTTCAACTTACTTCCAGATCCTGTGATTCGACACCGTTATACTTTTTCCTCTGGGACTGTGTGAGAGCACTGGTCTCCAAGGATAATCCTCAGAACCTTAAAGCATTGCAAGCAGAAAATATTCTAGTTATTGGTAAGATAGAGCTGCAACTATGCCAGAATATGATTGAAACTTTTGATGAAAGAATCAGGTACCGCAAGAGGTGGTCACATGGGAGTATAAATGGGAAACATTGTATTTTGAAAATATCAAAAACTTTTCCAGTCTCAATTAAAAATCTTTGTCTTTTAATTTTCTACTTTCGAAAACTCAATTCGAAAGACCCTATACTAGCAAGGAATTGTTGAATAAATTCACAGTATACATGCGGAGGAACAGTGTTTTATCGAAAGGTCCCTCTTCTAAGCGACATAAAGAGACCATTGTTCGAAATAGTCACATCAGGGAAATAGATCGACGGTGAAAAAGAGCAATGTCTCAGCAGTACAAAAGTGAAACAGCGAAAATCCATCGAACCTGCGTGAATATAAATCACAGAAAGCATATCCAAGGCATTCAATTCGCCCTAGTGAAATCGGAAAAGTTTTTTTTTCAGTACCAATTACTTCTATGTCGGCCTTGCGTTTTATACATGAACGGAAATAACCTTTTCGCGGTAACGAGAGTCAGGTGAATGCTATTTCCGCAGTTGAACTAGAAACAAGTGCGCGAAAGCTTCTCCTTTTTTTCACTTCACATTCAGCTTTGACCCTTTGAAAGTGAAAAATAATCCCAAGACTCATCTCGGCGAGAAGAAATGAGTTGCCTTTCAGTGCTCTGGACGAAGAATAAAGAAGAAGATGATGATATTTGGTGACGGATTTCGAATTATTATACATTTTTTTGTTGGAATATTGTAGACATTGACTTCATCTAACGAGATGATGAATTATATCACATCTCACACGTCGCTCCGCGCAAGTGGAATTATCGGAAAATTCTAAATTCAACAAAGTGTCAAGAGACTACTAATTGGGGATGTCTCTTTACGCTATTGTAGTTCAACCATCAAACATCCAACCACCATGTGTAACACTTTGTTCTTGTGCGTGCAAACACATGTGTCTATCGCAGGATTTGAGGACTCAATTGAGTCATGCAATAAGGTTTTCGTAGTAATTTCGAACATACAATCAATCAGGATATGATCATGAGGTCAGAACGTCTTCAACCTAGCCATCTTTTATCTCTTGGAAAAATCTTGATATAACATTATTTCCACCACAAAGTAGTCAAAGGGCGTAGTGCACTGAAAAAAACCAATCCCGGGAATTTCCGGTTGTATGAATTCCTGTTGTTAAACGCAACTATTAATATCACAACAAAAAAATGATGAAAAGCACTGCCGTGAAGTCAGGAGCTTTTGAGTGCTCGTTCATCCACCTTGTAGGTAGATTCGCATTCTCCAGTTTTAGAAACCAATTGAAAAAAATTTTGACAGCTGTCAAAGAAGATTTCAAACAAAGGCGAAAATCAAGACTTCACGTCAGTGCCTCAAGTGACCAATTTTTTTTCGATTATTCGCTAGAATTTTCTACGGTATCTATGGTCTTAGTAATGCAATCTGGACAAAATTTCCCACATGGTTTGAATACATTATTCTTCATCTATGTGCGGAACTTCATTCAAATCCAATAAGTAGTTTCGAAATTATCAGGAAAAAAATAGTTTGAACGGCTATATTTACGGAACCCCTAGTCTGATTTCACTCATTGATGAACGTGACCGCGAAATTCGCGATCCGAACCTATCCTGAAAATTTCAAGTCCCTAGGCCTTTCCGTTCGAAAGTTATGATTTTCTATGGTTTCTATGGTTCTGATCATGCGATCTGAAAAAATGTTGCTCGAATATATCATTCTCAAAATGTAATTACAATATTACTTCACGATCAAATCCATAGTCTTGAAATTATCAAGAAAACTGAATTTCAAACGACCATATTTACTGAACCCATAGTCTAATTTCGCTCATTGATGAACGTAACCGCAAAATTCGAGATCCACACCTATCCTGAAAATTTCAAGTCCCTAGGCCTTTCCATTACAAAGTTATAATTTTCTATGGTTTCTATGGTTCTGGTCATGCGAGCTGGACAAAATTCTGCATGTAGCTTGAACACGTAATTCTCCATCTGAGTGCAAAATTTCACCTCGATCGAACCTGTAGTTTCGAAGTAATCAGGAAAACAAAATTTCGAGCGACCATATTTACGGAACCCCTCGGCGAATTTTGCCGAATAACGAACTCAACCGCGGCATTCGAGATTCAAACCTACCCTTCCGGCTCAAAATTCGAAACTCTCGTGTAAGTAGTACGAGCGCTCAAAAAGACCGTTCTGAGAACAATCTGTACTTGCAATTTAACATGCCGATTCCAGTTTGGGTGACTCGAGTCCTATGAACAGGAAAAAACAGTAAATATAGCAGTGATCAGGTTCTTTTATTAGAAAAGGAATATTTCCGTAAATGTTACAGGAATAACTAGTGAAATATAATAGTTTTGTAAGTATAACCCAACAATATTTGTGAGACTAAGACTATGGACACATTTATTTCAATAGGAATGTTTGGTATTTCTCAAAGAAATTCAGATTATTCTAGCGGAATAAATCTTGTTCAGCTCACAGTATTTTAATCTATGTTGTACCATATGGTTGAAGTTGTTTGGAATAAAATATCAGTTTCCGACGAAGAAACGAACATGTTGAAAAAGCGATTCGATAATTTTTATCATTTTTTGACCTCCTACCTAGAATTGAATCTATTGAATCTACGATTGATACTAACTTTTGAATAACTTTTTCTAGGAAATACAAAAAGCAGAGAAAAGAGGGTTAGTATATGATTAAGAAACATAATGCAGGAAGGAACAGGGAAATAGGGATTTAACAGGAAAACAGGGTTTAAAGTAAGATTAGATCAGATCAGAGGAAGTAAGAAAGAAAAGATCTGTAGCGATTTGCACCGACGGCCCAACAATTGCCGTACCGCTCAACAGAGGGCACCACTGAATATACAAAACTCAAAATATATTACCCAAAGGATTTGAAAGCGACCGAAAAGGTGTGAGCATTTGAAGAAAGAAATTCTGTTATTTAATTCGCTAATATGAGACCAGAATCAGGGGGAAAATGTCCTCATATTTATTAATACTAGTTTTCAACGAATGTCTTCATAATTCTTTAGAATCATGTAAAGATACACCCTGTAGTGTTTCATTGAAAAACAGAAATATTCAAAAGGCGGATAGAGGGCACCAAAGTGGTTTTAGATATACCACATTAATCGGCTCTGACTGTCTTTGTAATCTCCCGAGATACGGGATGTTTTATGAATTTTCTTCTTGAGGTCATAACAAACCCGGTATATTTTCCTTATATTCAGCACAAATGTTTCTTATTTGAAGCTCAAATGAATCATTCAATAACCACTAGGAGAATCTAGGTCCAGGATAACAAAAAATTATAAAACGATTGTATCCTTGAAACAACACCCTGTATATCGGAAATTTGAAAATTCGTTTTTAAAAGATCATAAAAAACTGAACTGAAAAGTGTGCTTCATATTTTTGCGCAGACAGCTTCATTTTTTCACTAAAACATTCAATAACAGTATTCAAGCAATATCCATCTATATAATTAGATATTTACATACAGAGCGTTACTTTTTACCTACCTGGAAAATACACAACATTTTGTTATGTCGCTATAGAAACGATAACCAATGTATTTAAGGATAATTTAGTAATTTCAAAATAATTATGGATTCAAGTTTTGGTGATATATTATTTCAAGTCACTTAAGAACACTCTTTGGTATTCACGTTCTTAAAAACTAGACTTTTGAGTTAAAGATTTGTGGAGTGAAAATGTTTGCGCAAAAATGTGAAGCAGACTTTTCGAATATGTAAACGAATTTTCAAAATCTCCATATACAGGGTGTTGTTTCAAGGATACCCTTGCTTCATAATTTTCTGTTAACCCGAACCTGGATTTTCCTTTTGGTTATTGAGTGATTCATTTGAGCTTCAAATAAGAAATTAGCGAAATTCATAAAACATCCTGTATCTCGGTAACAGAGACAGTCAGAACCAAAAAATGTGGTATATATAGAACCTCCTCAGCAGGGCCGTATCTAGGGCGTGGCTAGGGTGGCACTTGCCACGGGCGCAAGGTCTGAAGGGGCGCCAAAAAATATCGAAAATAAAAGAATAGAAAAATAATTCAAAGATGACAACACGGTTACGTAAGTAAGTAATTCGAACACAACATTTCGAAACATTGATATTCAAAGTACAGAATGAAAATGCAATAAGGTCAGAAATACGAGAAATATGGTCCAATTGTTAAAACAAATTTTCAAAGATGCCGCACTCTAATCATAAATATTACAACCGGCAATATCGTCATTCCAAGCACAGCCCTTTTATGAGTTGTTTACACTACATCCCTTATCGCATCCAGCTTGTTTGAAGGGCGACTTCTTTGATGATGATGGTTCATAATGATCGATTTGTTTAGATTTTTAGGCCACATCTGTGGTATTTTAAAAACGATTTGTATTGCCAAAAATTCACCAATCACAGTTTTGAGCTCAAGAAGTGGACGAAAAATTGGGGAATCTTATTCTATTCTACATAAATATTGATTGAAGTTCGGAGCTTGGAATACAACTATCTAGTTTGTTTATTGAACAGGAAATTCCGGTAAGTAGTCACGCATATTCCGGTTTTCGTAACAGTATTATTTTCCTGTTGAAATGACAAACTGCATTTTGGTTACATCAGCTAATGTGGAACTTGTTATTTCTATAAGAATTAAACTACTGGAATTGTCACGTAAAATCAAGAAATATTCCTGCTGTCGCTGTTGGAAATTTCCTGTACAAGTAACCGAATTCCGGTATTATATCCTGGAAAATTTCTTTGAGTTTGGGCCTACACGCTCTCCGGATCTTAATCCCTGCGATTTTCTTCTTCAGCGTCATTGAGATATGTAGGAGAATAGGAAAACCCCATTGAAAATACTCTTCAAGTTTATCGGGAACAAAGTGATATGATTGATGCCTCATGTATACACTCATTAATTATGCCAAGAGGCAAGACTATGCGCACTTCGTTGTTCCTATTATTATCAAATCTAGGGCTTTTTCTTGTCAGAGGGTAGAATTTGTTCGGTGTTCTCTGTATAGTTCCACCCTTTTTTCCTCCTCGAAGTGATTTCGAGATAAGCGTCCTTTACATTCCATGTTTGCCCTCATTATGGGGAAGGTCCAGTTTACCCAGGATCTTATATCTAACATGAAATAGGGTCGCAGTCAAATATTTCCCGGAATTTAGTTTATGATACCAATTGATATTTCAAATCCGGAGGCAAATCGCTTCGGAAGACCACTATTTGGAAACCTGCAGAGGTGAGTTGGCCTAAAGCGCAGTCAACGTGCGTTATACATAGTAATCCCGTAAATGGCGACGGCTTATTTCTGAATATTTCGGGATGCTTGCGGTTGTATATTTCGAGGAATGCTACTGAGGTAGAATTTCGGCTGAGAATTGGGTATTCGTAGAAATGGGAGAGCAACGTGATTCAGGTGAGCCGCTGGCATAGTATTGTTCAACAACAATTATATGCATATTTCGCATCCTAGAAATGTTTATCCGACCTTAGGAACTCAGGATACAAAAACTCTTCACTGGTCTGGTGGATCGAGGTGAAATATTATCCGACGAAGAATCAAATATCATTTCATTCGTGATAAAACAATTTTGAGTAATTCCTCCTATTTCTTTAAAAGTTGACCTAAATAAACGGGCAATAAAGCTTGAAGAACAACTTCATAATTCATATGATGTATAATAAGAAAAGCATCAGCGTGAACAGCTGGAAATAATTCATAACATACAATCCTAGCCTAAGCTCAACGGGGAAAATCATTTTCTCGTAGTATCGGATTTGAGAGATGAACATTTGATTCTATATTTAGATGCATAATTTCAGTTGGATGTACGTAATATCGAGGATGGATGTCGAAATTTAGTTAACCATTCCGTTCATGGGACCATCGCTATCCACCTATCAATCAAGTTTGTGTTTCGCCCTATATTTCAGACGAGCCGAAGCTTACTACACCTGTAATAATTCCAATCACGATCGCAACATCTTTCAGAAGTCATCTTTCCCGATCAAATTGCGAAGATATAACTGAAAACTTACATTTCAACAGACTGAATTTCGAAAGTTAGTATGGAACTCTCTGATATTCCAATTTCATTCAATGGGTTTCTTATGAATGAATGATTTCTGATTAAACTTTTCCACTTTCACGCTTCAAGTATGCCCATTTCGATACCAACCAGGTGTTGCGAATGAATCTACATCAGCTGAAATCTTAGAAAAGAACGCTTGCAAGGCATGATATATTTCCTTCATATGCTGTTTTCCTTATTGTTTGTTGGAGATTATTCAAGATTACTTAGATTGATGAAAATTTGGCTCATATTCGCCATGCTACCATGTTTATATTGAATTTAACGCGTATACAAGGTGTTATTTCGAGAGGTGGTAATAATTCCTCTGAACTGAACTATTGTGTGGTTTATTGGTCAGAGCACCCAATGAAAACGACTGAAAGAAGTGAGGGAAGTGTTATATTTTTATTAAAAACCCCTTGATGGAGAGATCAAATATTGGTTTTCTCCGCCCTCGAGGGAATAGTTCAACTTGAAACTTGAAAAACTGACGAAGTATTTTCATGCCACTCGTGTATTAATTGGCCAAAGCACAATGGATCAATGAAACATTATCTAAAAATAAAAGTCATACATTATTCAGGTCTAAATATGGACAGCCAGCAGCTATCGCCAGCGAGATCTTTATATTTTGTAGTTCAGTGTTTTTATAATATACACGGACTTTTATTATCTCCTCCCATGAAGGTGAAAATATGAAATTCCCATATTTTGTTCAGGATAAAATACGCATGATACTGAAACGTTTCCACTGTCTAATCACTTGTAGTTTCTAATATCTCACTTACGTTGACTTCCAATCTGATATCACGCTGAAGAGAATCTTATTTCCGAGTTGAATTTGAAACAGATTCAGGTTGAAAAATGGCGAAAGCGTCGGGAACTGATTGATTGTCATTTTATTCTGAAACTATAGTCAGTGGTATTATTACTCAAAATATTTGTTGAGTCATCTTGTTTCTAACATTTTAATATACATAGTTCATTTTCCAATTATTCACTTGTAAATTCCATGAGTCATGTTCACACACGTCTATAATTTCGATGAACTTATAGGTATTTTGTCGGAGCATCTGCCCACTTTTCCTGCTGCAGGTGTCAAAATCACACGGATATCGACATTCTGTCAGCAAACGTCGGTTATTTTCATTCCCGTATGCCTATATATTTCTTCGTTTCAACACAATTTCTGACAAATAATTTCACTATCTCAATTCGAATGGAAGATTTAATGCCCACAACGCATCAAATATGATTGAAGCATACAAAATAAATTGGTATTATTGTCATATTACGGTTTAATTTTGGAGACTATGATTTATTTCCCATTTTCTCCATATTCGAAATATGATTGTGTCAAAACTGTACACAGATATATAACTTCAGTCAACAGCGATTAATGATAATTTATTGCGATTTTCGAAATTGATTCAAATAATTTTTACACTCGGGATGTCAACGAAACCAAGAGGAGCTTTGAACGCATCGAGAATGACTCATTTACATTACTTGATTGAAATGACACCTTATCGAATTAAAAAGTGTTTAAACTTTTCGGCGTTCATACAAATTCAATCATAGCCGCTGAGGACCCCAGTTAATGAAGAAGTCATTTTGTCTTTTTCCGTGAAAAAATGGAAATAACTCGAAACTGAGATCTTTATGAAAAATTTAACGATTAACATTCATTTTTCGATTTCAGTCAAGCATACTTTTGTTGAAGAAGAGTCTGATTTGTTGATGTTTCAAGTTACATGAAAATTCATTTCATCACGACCTCGAAAATATATGGAATTATGTGCGTAGAAAAAACCCATACACGATTGTTTTGCAGGAAGTTGGAGCATACTTCTCAGAAATATTTTCCACATTCAAGAGAAATATCCTATCGTCAATCTTAAATTTGTTGTTTAGAGGAGGAAAATCAGCAAGTGATGCCGGGTAGTGTCAAGATTTGAATTGACCTTCCCTGGAAATTGAAAATTGAAAATTGAAAATTGAAAATTGAAAATTGAAAAATTGAAAAATTGAAAAAGATTCGTATTTTTCCTATATCTAATGGTACAGATAAGGGTCTTTTATGCTTTTATTCAAACAATCAATGAAATTTATGAAAATAAAAATATACCCATTTCAAACTTATATAAGTTTCGATATATTGAATGCAATGATCATAGGAAGACGAAAAAACAACCTCCTTATGTCCAAAATTCAAAATTTACGGTTGATTCCCGACCATTATGCGACAAGGTCTCAAAAAATTTGGATATGTATATGTATGCCATATCAGTACCTACATTGACACTAATGTAAATGCAATAATATGGCGCGTACAATCAAGTGTGAGATTTGGCATAGGTGGAATCTATATGAAAATGCACAGACCAAAGCTAAAATACATAATTAATATGTGTAACGAGCAAAAAATTTCCATAGACCGACTACTAAAAACGAAGTCGACGGAAGACGGAAAAGTTTCGTTTCCTGATTTGTAAATCTATACGTTCTCAGCGGACGTAATTGCACGATATTCAAACAGAATGTATGCAATAATAATAGAACTACGATAAATTAACCCCTTTAATGTTCGAAATTGAAAATTCCATGCATTACGGTCGCATTTTGACCATTAAGCGACCACCAGGTCTCAAAATTACGTTTATATAAATATATGAATTGAAATGAATTTTATCACACTTTTTTTTCGAAATCATTAAAGTCTAGTTCGTATTAGGAGAGTATTTCAGTCGAGTAGCGAGTGATTTAGTAAATAAACGTGTCTGAACGATGAAAATTCAGTCGAGTAGTTAGGCAAGTAATTTAGTCGAGTCGATCCATTCGCGATTATAGACTTCTTTGAAAAAAGTTTATTTATGGAATTTCGTACGGTAAAGTTACAAGGAGTTCTCTCAGTATTCCTAAAGCGACAAAATACTTTTTTTTTGTGAGGAGGGGGAATCACGGAACACATTTCCTTGTCCGTAACACAGTTTTACACATGTTTTTCCAGCCCCTGGAGATTGAAAGGGCAAAAATTCGTATTTTCTCCTGCTTTTAATCAAATAGTCGATGAAATTAATAAAACTGAAAATATACTCATTTCATACTCACATTTCGTTATAATAGTCAAAAATGAATGCAATGATCACAGGAAGACGAAAAAACAACCTCTATTATGTTCAAAATTCAAAATTTACGGTTGGTTTCCGACCATTATACGACAACAAGGTCTCAAAAACTTTGTTTATGAATATGTATGCCATATCAGTACCTACATTGAAATTAATGTTACCGATTTTTCAATAATATTGCGCGTACAGACAAGTGTGAGATTTGGCATAGGTGAAATTCATATGGAAATGCAGTGCTCAAAGCTAAAATACATAATTAATATGTGTAACGAGCAAAAAATTTTCATAGACCGACTACTAAAAACGAAGTCGACGGAAGATGGAACGTTTAAAAGTTTCGTTTCCTGATTTGTAATTCTATACGTTCTCAGCGGACGTAATTGCACGATATTCAAGCAGAATGTATGCAATAATAATAGAACTACGATGAATTAACCCCTTTAATGTTCGAAATTGAAAATTCAATGCATTACGCTCGCATTTTGACCATTAGGCGACGAACAGGTCTCAAAATTACCTTTATATTAATATATGAATTGAAATGAATGTTATCACACTTTGTTTTTCGAAATCATTAAGCGATTATAGACTTCTTTAAGAAAAGTTTATTTATGGAATTTCGTACGGTAAAGTTACAAGGGGTTCTCTCAGTATTCCTAGAGCGAGACAATACGTTTTTTTTCGTAAGGAGGAGGAATCACGGAACACATTTCCTTATATGAAAGACAGGTTCATACATGTTTTTCCACCCCCTGGATATTGAAAGGGCAAAAGATTCTTTTTTTCTTTTTGTTCAAACAATTGATGAAATAAATGAAACTGAAAATATACTCATTTTATACTTACATTTCGTTATGATAGCCGAAATTGAATGCAATGATCATAGGTAGACGAAAAAACAACCTCTCTAATGTTCAAAATTCAAAATTAACGGTTGATTTCCGACCATTATACGACAACAAGGTCTCAAAAACTTTGTTTATGTATATGTATGCCATATCAGTACCTACATTGTCATTAATGTTACCCCTTTTTCAATAATATGGCGCGTACAGTCAAGTGTGAGATTTGGCATAGGTGGAATCCATATGGAAATGTACAGCTCCAAGCTAAAATACATAATTAATATGTGTAACGAGCAAACAATTTTCATAGATCGACTACTAAAAACGAAGTCGACGGAAAACGGAACGTTTAAAAGTTTCGTTTCCTGATTTGTAATTTTATACGTTCTCAGCGGACGTAATTGCACGATATTCAAACAGAATGTATGCAATAATAATAGAACTACGATAAATTAACCCCTTTAATGTTCGAAATTGAAAATTCATTGCATTACTGTCGCATTTTGACCATTAGGCGACAACCAGGTCTCAAAATTATGTTTATACAGGTTGTTTCATTGGAAAACGGAAATACTTAAAATATGGATAGAGGGCACCGAGGTGGTTCTAGAAATACCACATTTTTCGGCTCTGACTGTCTTTGTGACCGAGACACAGGATGTTTTATGAGTTTCGCTCATTTCTTCTTGAGGTCATAATAAAGGAACCACCCGGTATATCTTCTTTATATGTTCCTCATTCGAAGCTCGAATGAATCAATCAATAACCACAAGGAAAACCCAGGTCCGGTTTAACGAAAAATTATAAAGCAATTGTATCCTTGAAACAACACTCTGTATATCGAGATTTTGAAAATTCGTTAACATATTCGAGAAGAGCATAAAAAACTAAACTGAAACGTCTGCTTCACATTCAACTTCAACTCAAAAGTCTAGTTTTCAAGAACTTGGATACCAAAAAGTGGTTTTAAGTGACTTACAATAACATATTAATTATTTTCAAAACTACTACATTATCATTTAATATATTGGCTATCCTTTTTATAGCGATCTAACAACCCTTTGTGTATTTTCTAGGTAGGAAAAAAGTAACGCCCTGTATGTTCATATCTAATTATCAAAATTGCTTGAATATTGTTATTCAATGTTTTAATGAAATAATTGAGATGAATTAGGTCGTTTTCATGAACTGCTCGAAATGCCCTCCATTTTGGTCTATACATTTCCGTTCTCGTTTGAGAAAATCCCGAACTGATTTGTGAATTACATTCGTATTGTTCATTATTTTCCTGCTAGCTTCTTGTATTTTTATAATAAGCTGATCCCGAGTATTGATCTCAGAAGAATATACTAGAGATTTTAGGCGACCCCAGAGATAATAATCTACGGGATTCAAATCCGGGGATCTTGATGGCCAGTTATGAGGTCCTTTAGTACCAATCCATAAGTTAACAAAATTGTCGTTTAAAAAGTCTCTAACGATAAGCCTATCATGAGGCGATGCACCATCGTGCTGAAAGTACATGCCAGCAATATTTCATTTCTGACATGGAGTTAGAAGGGAAACCGATGTATTTTGATGATTTAGTAATTTTAAACTAATTATGGATTCAAAAATTTCGATAATATATTATTAAAAGTCACTTTTAACCACTCTTTGGTATCTACGTTTACAAAAACTTCACTTTTGAATTAAAAATTTGTGGAGTAAAACTGTCGGCGCAAAAAGGAAGCACACGTTTCACTTCAGTTTTTTATGCTCTTTTCGAATATGTCAACGAATTTTCAAAATTTCGTTGTACAGGGTGTTGTTTTAAGGGTACAATTGTTTCATAATTTCTTGTGAACCCGGACCTGGATTTTCCTTTTGGTTATTGAGCAATTCATTTGAGCTTCGAATAATAAAAATATGTGCCAAATATGAAGAAGATATACCGGGTGGTTCGTTTGTTATGACCTCAAGAAGAAATGAGCAAAATTCATAAAACATCCTGTATCTTGGTTACAAAGACAGTCAGAGCCAAAAAATGTGGTATTTCTAGAACCACCTCGGTGACCTCTATCCGCCTTCTAAGTATTTCCGTTTCCCAATGAAACAACCTGTATAAAAATAATTTTTCGCCTTATGGTCAAAATGCGACAGTAATGCATTGAATTTTCAATTTCGAACGTTAAAGGGGTTAATTTGTCGCAGTTCTATTATTCTTGCATACATTCTGTTTGAATATCGTTCAATTACGTCCGCTGAAAACGTATAGAATTACAAATCAGGAAACGAAACTTTTAAACGTTCCATCTTCCGTCGACTTCGTTTTTAGTAGTCGGTCTATGAAAATTTTTTGCTCGTTACACATATTAATTATGTATTTTAGCTTAAAGCTGTGCATTTCCATATGAATTTCACCTATGCCAAATCTCACACTTGTCTGTACGCGCAATATTATTGAAAAAGCGGTAACATCAATGTCAATGTAGGTATTGATATGGCATACATATTAATAAACAAAGTTTTTGAGACCTTGTTGTCGTATAATGGTCGGAAATCAACCGTTAATTCTGAACATAAGAGAGGTGGTTTTTTCGTCTTCCTATGATCACTGCATTCATTTTTGACCATTATAACGAAATGTAAGTATGAAATGAGTATATTTTCAGTTTCATTAATTTCATCGATTATTTGAATAAAAGCAGGAGAAAATACGAATTTTTGCCCTTTCAATCTCCAGGGGGTGGAAAAACATGTGTGAAACTGTGTTACATACAAGGAAATGTGTTCCGTGATTCCCCCTCCTCACGAAAAAAAGTATTTTCTTGCTCTAGGTATACTGAACCCCTTGTGACTTCACTGTACGAAATTCCATAAATAAACTTTTCTTAAAGATGTCTATAATCGCTTAAAGATTCCGAAAAAGAAAGTGTGGTAACATTCATTTTAATCCATATATTTATATAAACGTAGTTTTGAGACCTAGTTGTCTCCTTATGGTCAAAATGCGACAGTGATGCATTGAATTTTCAATTTCGAACGTTATAGAGGTTAATTTGTTGTTGTTCTATTATTATTGCATAGATTCTGTTTGAATATCGTTCAATTACGTCAGCTGAGAACGTATAGAATGACAAATCAGGCAACGAAACTTTTAAACGTTCCGTCTTCCGTCGACTTCGTTTTTAGTGGTCGGGGACCTCTATCCACCTTCTTAGTATTTCCGTTTCCCAATGAAACACCCTTTATAATGTGCATTGAAATGAATATTATCACACTTTGTTTTTCGAAATCATTGAGCGATTATAGACTTCTTTAAGAATAGTTAACAAATGGATTTAGTACGGTGATGTTACAAGGGGTTCTATCAGTATTTCTAGACCGAGAAGATTTTTTTGCAAGCAGGGGGAATTAATTATCAATCACGGATACAAATTCATTCTTGTATGAAACACAGTGGAGAATATCATAACAGTTTTCTTTTGGCATCACTATAAAAATGACATGTGTGTCGAAGGAATTAGGTGGAGTAGCAAAAGGCCTGTAGGAATAAAACGAAATTCGAATTGTATTGTTTCTGGGCAGCAATATAGATACCAACTACTATAATGGAATACTATCAACAGTTTCAAATTATAATGTCCACTATAGCGTGTACCTCCCATTTCTCCATCACCTTCGACTGTCACACAGCACATAGCTTTGTTCGGTATGAAATAACAAATATCGTTGAAAATATGATGGTAGGAATGAACGCATATTCCGTGAGCCAGATATTCGCATCAGTCAACAGATGCAAAAATGCAATGACCATAAACAGAGCTACTTTCAGGAAAAATATGGGTAAAACAATAAATCGTTTCAATGAAGTTCACCAGAATTATCTACATTTCTACCTTTCCTTTGAAACTGCAATCATTGCTGTATTAATCGAAGGTGCCCGGGCTTGAATAATCCTCTCAAATTTCAATCGCAATCAAAAATCAAGGTCAAGTCCACTTTATTCATTACTGTAACCTCATTCCGATGCATCCATGAATAATTTTTCCAATATTCAACTATCCGATAAGTCGATTGAACGTGATTTCATTCGGGTATTTTTTTTTGACACAGCTCAATTTCTGTATTCACGAATGGATTGAGAAAACTCGTTCCAGAAAAGACTTGCAACGATTAATTGCATATAGTAGAGTGGGTTGGATGTTTTCTTATAATCGAATAATAAGATCAACATAAAAGCGAAGCACTCTCCCGAGACAATTCAATTTCAATTTGCTCCAGTAGGTAAATCTGCAGTCAACACTTTGGAAATGACACAATTATACGAAATACACAATGCCTGATGTTTTTTTTCTGATGGATTCTTCATCCGATATCGTTATCGTTCATGTTATTCCGAATAGAATCGTGAGATCCAACCATGAATCGTTGGATCTGGCATCCCCAAGTGGAGGCGCCAATGAAAGATGATTCAGAATGCAAACGAGCCCGAGGCTGACCCTAAATTCGGGGAAACCCCTAAATCATCGTTTCTTGAGGAAATACTACAATCGCTGTGAATTTTGTTTTGGGCGAATAGAAAGAGAAAGCCACTCATATTGATTTCCAAGTGGTAAAACTTGTACCATGATGAACTATCTCTCCGATCAGTTGGCAAGTAGAATCCAAACGTTTATTTTCGATATTCCCTTTATTCAAATTCTCTGCATAATAGGATAATTCGTACTCAATAAATCGAAAAAAATTCAAGAATAAAAATTACTTGAAATACACATTAATAAATAGTTCGAAGTTGTCGTATATAGATTACAATCCAGAAATGAAAACCTGAAGTTTCCGTAAGTAGAAGATTGATGGTTATTTCCACCGAATTTATATCCGGCCTAGTCGAGGATTACATAGGCTATTACTTTATTGATTTTTGATGAGGACCATTAGGGATATGGCTTGGAAATTCCGATTTTTTGGAGTGGGTCATCGTCCATCGTATATCAACTCAATCAGCCCATTGTATGACAATATGAACCAACAATAATAGCCACTGGAATATCGATGAAAGACGAGAACGTTTTCAATTAATGTAACTGCAATATGTAGGAACGTATCCTAGCCTTCATTATAGTTGCGTTGAAAAATTAGGCATACAACCCTTGTGTATTGCCAACAATCCATCGGTATCGAATGACACGAGCTGTGGAAAATCTGTACAGAGCCAGAGAAAAATTCAATAAACTTTTCACAGCAATATTTTATGGAATTTAGGTACGCATCGATAACTTAATTGGTCTCGTTTTGGAAAAATTAGAAGCTGACCCAATTTCGTCGCATTACATCATAGAAGGCTGATAAAACAGTCGGGGGAGAGAGGGTGAATTCCCAACAGGGCTGAAAATATGGTTGTAATTGGTCCTCAGTTTCTTACGCTTAATCTGAATTGCAAATAAAAGGCAACCCTATTGCTGTATCATGGAGCGAAGCTAAGTATTTCTCATTATATGAATAAAGTCTATTCGAGAGACGAAACTAAATAGCCGAAATTTGCATATTTTTCAATATTCCACGATATTTCTGTAATAATCGCATCTAACAACCCATGTATTGTCGCCCTGTAATGAACTGCTGATTTGTGTGGAAAATTTGTTATACTAGTGATAATATAAATCTTATTTCACCTCGAACGAATCCTGTAATAATTTCGGAGACAGTGGAATGATGAAAAAATAACATCACAGGACAGCAGGAATATCTGTTAATTTAACGTGGCAATTCCGGTCGTTTAAATCTCTAGAAATAACAAGTTTTACATTAGTTGATGCGCCCAAAGTAAAGTTCGTCATTTCAACAGGAAAATGCTGTGACAAAAACCGGAATATGCGTGACTATTTACAGGAATTTCCTGTTCAATAAACGAACTAGATGGTTGTATTCAAAAAACTTCAAACTCCAGTTTCTACAAGAATTTCCAATTGAAGGGTGAAGCGAAAAAAACGAGGAATGTCACAATTTTAAAAAATCGTGATTATGACGCCATCTGCAAGGTTTGAGACGTGTCCCTTTTTCTCGGTAGAATGAAAGATAATAACTAAAACCGTCCGATAACTATGCTGATATATAAGAACACTACAAATGATAAAAACTAGAAATGTCCTTGCGTGATGGAAAAGAAGAAGAAGGGTCCATGTGTAACAGTCATTCAAAGTTCGCTAAAATTTCGAACTTCTTCGTGATATGTTTCGAAAAGTAAAGGCTTCACGAAAATAATAATCACATATTCTTGATCTATGGCGTCGAATTGATAATTGAAATGATTTTGGTGAATATCGTACGAAAAGAAAAATTTGTATTTGGAATGATTTTCGAACGATTTCAGGATACGAATACCGCGATGTTCGCGGAAATTATTTTTTATTCTATCTTCACCAAACTTACGGTATCGACTAATTCGAAGGCGTAGATTAGGAATATGTAATTAGTTTTTTTCTACTTACTTTCCGAATACTGGGCATATGAAAAACTCGAAAAATAGGCTCCCGCGAAAAATGTTGTTATTTCCTTAGTGTTTTATGTACTTCGTTCAAATTTACATTTTTGAATTAGCGAAGGATCAGAGGATTATAAAAAAAATTACGAAAAGCACTGCCGTGAAGGCAGGAGCTTTTGAGCGCTCGTACATGCACCTTGTAGGTAGATTCGCATTTTCCAGTTTTAGAAATCAATTGAAGGAATTTTCGACAGCTGTCACAAAAATTCTGAAACTTAGGCGAAACTCCAGACTTCATGTCAGTGCTTCAGGTGACCATTTTTTTTCGATAATTCTCTAGAATTTTCTACGGTATCTATGGTCTTGGTGGTGCGATCTGGACAAAATTTGGCATGTAGTTTGAATACATGTTCCTAAGCTAGGTGAAAAATTTCATCCCAATCCAATCAGTAGTTTCGAAATTATCAGAAAAAAAATATTTTGAACAGCCATATTTACGGAACCCCTAGTCTAATTTTGCTCATTGATGAACGTGGCCGCGATATTCGCAATCCAAACGCACCCTGAAAATTTCAAGTTCCTAGGCCTTTCCGTTCAAAAGTTACAATTTTCTATGGTTTCTATGGTTCTGGTCATTCGATCTGGACAAAATATTGTTTTAATATATCATTCTCGATAAAAATCCAAAATTTCATCTCGATCGAATCCGTAGTTTCGAAATTATCGAGAAACCAAAATTTCAAACGACCGTATTTACGGAACCCCTAGTATAATTCTGCTCATTGATAAACGTGAATGCGACATTTCAGATCCACACCTATCCTGAAAATTTCAAGTCCCTAGGCCTTTCCGTTCGAAAGTTATGTTTTTCTATGGTTCTGGTCATGTGATCTGGAGAAATGTAGCTTCAATATATCATTCTCCATTAGTATAAAAAATTTCGTCAGGATCGAATCTGTAGTTTTGAAATTATCAAGAAAACTGAATTTCAATCGACCATATTTACGGAACTCCTAGTATAATTTTGCTCATAGGTGAAAGTGATCACGACATTCGAGATCCACACCTATCCTGAAAATTTCAAGTCCCTAGCCTTTTCCGTTCAAAAGTTACAATTTTCTATGGTTTCTATGGTTCAGGTCATGCGATCTGGACAAAATTTCACATGTAGCTTGAACACTTCACTCTCCATTTGAGTGCAAAATTTCATCTCAATCAAATCTGTATTTTCAAGTAATCAGGGGAACAAAACTTTGAACGGCCATATTTACGGAACCCCTGGTGGAATTTGGCCCATTAACGAACTAAACCGAGGCATTCAGGAACTGAACCCATACTGAAAATTTGAAGTCTCTAGGTTGTTCTGTTCGAGAGTTATAGTGCTTACGGCCGGACGGACGGACAGACTCAAATTTTCCGACGGATTCGTCATCAGTGAGTCGAACATAGTCGATTGAGAACATTTTCGGCTCAAAATTAGAAAAATACAGACATCGTGACGAAATGATAGAGCCCTCGTGTAAGTAGTACGAGCGCTCAAAAATAATCTGCCATCATTGAAAACCATGGAAAATCATTCAAGAATGTTTTTTTTGAGTTAAAATAAGAATTTTTGATGAAATTTCTAACTGTAACTAGCCTTACCTGACTTCATACCTGTGTATCAGTATGGGAGTAGAAATAAAAAAATAAAAAAGTTCGAAAATTGATCACAGTCAGTTGAGATAGGCGAACCTTAAGCCGGGACTGAGTTCAATTCACACATACAGTCGACTCTCGATAATTTGACACTCGATAAATTGAATCTCTCGATAATTTGAAGTTATTTGCAGGTCCCTTGAATAACACTCGATAAATTGAAAAAAATCAATGTATTTTGGTCCCCTCGGTAATTTGAAGTTGTAGCTTTATTATTTTGCTCATCGACACTCTTTAATTTGAAGTCAGAGCACGCAAACACTCTATAATTTGAAGTCCCCCACTTCTGTGATTCGTTTAATCTTGCACTGACTTGTCCTATTTGAGATTGCGTAGTCTTTCTTAGGATTGCGTTGAACTAAAACCGAGTTTTAGAATCTTCGGAACAAAAATGATTGGAAGAAAGAATAAGTGTCTTTCAATTGATGAACCTCCTTGAATTTAAGAAACAAAATCATATCTATGTCCATCAATAAGGAATACTGGCACAATACACACAAAAATAAATGGAATAGTATTTACATAAAACACGCAGCAGATCGCTAATGAAATGGAAAAAAATTTTTTTTGGAAGAAAATTTAGAATGAAATCATCTTTCAAAAAAATTATAAAAGCACTGCCGTGAAGTCAGGAGCTTTTGAGCGCTCGTACATCCACCTTATAGGTAGATTCGCAATCTCCAGTTTTAGAAATCAATTGAAGCTGTCAAAAAAATTCTCAAACTTAGGTGCACCTAAGTTTGAGAATTTTTTTGACAGCTTCAATTGATTTCTAAAACTGGAGATTGCGAATGGAGTTTCATGAAACTCCAGACTTCATGTCAGTGCTTCAGCTGACCAATTTTTTTTCGATAATTCGCTAGAATTTTCTACGGTATCTATGGTCTTGGTGATGTGATCTGGGCAAAACTTCGCACGTAGTTTGAATACATTATTCTTCAGCTAGGTGTGAAATTTCATATCAATCCGAATCAGTAGTTTCGAAATTATCCGGAAAAAAATATTTTGAACGGCCATATTCACGGAACCCCTAGTCTAATTTTGCTTATAGATGAACGTGATCACGACATTCGAGATCCACACCTATCCTGAAAATTTCAAGTCCCTAGGCGTTTCCGTACAAAAGTTACATATTCTATGGTTTCTATGGTTCTGGTCATGCGATCTGGACAAAAATTCACATGTAGCTTGAACACCTCATTCTATATTTGAGTGCAAAATTTCATCTAGATCAAATCTGTAGTTTCCAAGTTATCAGGAGAACCAAACTTTGAACGGCCTTATTTACGGAACCCCTGGTGGAATTTGGCCCATTAACGAACTTAACCGAGGCATTCGGGAACTGAACTCACACTGAAAATTTCAAGTCTCTAGGTGGTTCCGTTCGAGAATTATCATGCTTACGGCACATTTTCAGCTCAAAATTCGATAAATACAGACATCGTGACGAAATGATATAGCCCTCGTGTAAGTAGTACGAGCGCTCAAAAAGAGGTATGTTCGTGGGAGAAAAAAAAACGACAGTGCAGCGAAGACTGGCGTCTTAATCTATTTCGGCGACTTTCACGCATATCTCAGGTCAACATTGAGATATACAAATCGCCGTTTACAGAATAAAAAAATATTTGTCTGTTTTCGAGAAAATTGAGATTAGGAAAATAAGTGAACCACCCTATACATATGCAATATCATTAGTAGTTTTAATCAAATTCTTGTTTTCTGAACTCTCAATATTTTGAACTCTCGGTAATTTGAACTTTTTCGTCGGTCCCTTGAGTTTCAAATTATCGAGAGTCGACTGTACATAGTTGCCTATATCGGTATATGTTCCTACTGTAATCGGTTTAAAAAGGTTCAACAATCAGATGCTTTTGAAAAAAACTATTTTTTCAACGTTGTTTCAAATTCTCACCCCTGTTCACTCCCGATTCCATTAAAAAAATCTGTATTGAAACTAGTATGCTACCATCAAGAATAATTCTAGAATTTCAATGAAAAATATTTGAAAATTCAAATTTAATAGATAAGTCGCGTTAGTTACCCACATTCGAATTTACTACACTTTCTTCAAATCAAACTGCGCACTAATTACAGTAATAACACAACGTAGGAATCTTTCTATAAAGTGCCATAAGCAATGACGCATTTAATTTCCAGATATTGATCTCGAACCTGGGTTATCGCCGCGCATAACGTTGCCACGCTGTTAACCTTCATTTAATTACCCGATATAATAAGCGGATGGGTTCAATCGAAAAGAACTATGGATGTCCTAGAAACACGTGTCGCATTTTTTGTGCCCTTTGAAAGCATGAAATATAAATTCATTTTAAGAAGGGTTTCAACACTGTCCTGACTTAACGTAGCCAAAATATTGATTCATTTTAAGAATTGTTCCAACATTGTCCTAACCTTACCTAAATATTCATTCATTTTGAGAATTGTTGTCCTGGTCCTTGTAATGCATTCTGTCTAAAGAGCGACTTGGCGAATAGGTATCCGGAATTGGGGGAGAATTCATATTATATTATATTCATTAAAGAGTATCTTAACATTATGTTACCGTATAAGAGTGACATTCGTTAAAAACCAGTAATAAGAGACTCCATAATAAATATGAAGAAATTTTTTTCCCTGATTCCGGTCACATTTCAGCGAATTTGATTACGGAATTACCGTCTACAAATGCTTACTCCTTTTCTGTCGCTTTTCAATCGATATTTCATTCCAAACAACTTCAACCGTATGGTACAACATGGATCAAAATACTGTTAGCTAAACAAGATTTGTTCCGGTAGAATAATCTATATTTTTGTGAGAAATACCAAACATTCCTGTTGAATTTAATGTGTCCATACTGTAAGTCGTACAAATATAGTTGGGTTATACTTACAAAATTATTATATTTAACTAGATATTCCTTCAACATTCACGGAAATATTCCCTTTAAAATAAAAGTACCCGATCACTGCTATACTTTCCTGTTCATATGACTCAAGTCACTCAAACCGGAATTGGCGTGCTAGACTGCAAGTACAGATTGTTCTCAGAATGGTGTTTCTTGTTGTAATAACAATAGTTGCGTTAAGACAACAGGAATTCATTCAAGCGGAAATTCCCGGGATTTGTTTTTTCAGTGTATACGACCATTTTAACCACTCACAAAAAACTACCACATATTCCAAATTGAAGTGATTTCATTATCCCTTTGAAAGTAGGAAGAGAAAACGAGCTATTGCCACTGAAATAATATCGATTCATTTAATTTCCCTACAGCGTATCAACGGAGTCAATTCCAGAGTGGATTGATAGACATGCTTTTCATTCCGTTCACGACCTCCTGGCTTGTCTTCCTTAGAGTCGGTTGAAAATTTCAAACTTCATTGGGATCAGGAACTAAACAAGCAAATCCATCCAATGCAGCCATCCTAGGCATACGAAAAAATTTTGGAGCCGTTAGGCAAGTTCAATTGATTAGTGCCAACTTTTGCACTTCTTCGGTTTTTCCTTCGGCATTCTGGTCAGGCACAGCGTGTGTCACAAATTTCGAGAGTTTCCGCGATAATGAAGGAAAGTTCGCTAACCCATTATGGGAAATGGAAAATGAGGACTGTAGACTTTTCGAAAATATCAATCAACTTCTGAAGAAATTAATCGAATATATCCCCCCAATTACACTTCAAATATTCTGCTTGGAAATGGCAGGAAACGTTTTTTCAATCAAGGAAGAAAATTTACACTTTGCAAAAAGAACAATTTTCGAAACTTCAGTCGAAAACACACAGCACATAAATAATGAACGTCCATTCCCCCCATTTCATTCAGGAAACACCCCTCAACAGTACCTGCAAAAATATTTCTCGCATTTACACGCATCACGAACATGTTTCACTGTCTATTGATCGAACTATCATGACTTCATCGTTTAGCAAAATTCCTCTCGACTTCGCTCACGTATAAGGCATACCAAATATTTTTGAAGCTTTGTTTTTAATTTTTTTTTCCTCGTATGAACCATTTTATCGATATCCATCAAGATTGAATCTTTTGAGGTCGTTAAGTAGAGCCAGAAATCAATTTTCTTGAATGAAATGCATTGATCGTCGAATAAATATTTCAGGCGAGTTTAGTTGGTCGGGAGAAAAAAGAAGTATAAACATAAGCATTAGGTCATTTATATCAGTCTGCCTACATCAGATAACAACCTGCTGGAAAATTCGTGCTCAATAGTAATCGATTTTCGTTTGTTCCGAAAGCCCCGTTCCTCACTGACTTGTTTATTACGTTCGTCAAGTTTTTGTGACAATAAATTCCGACTGCAAAGCAGTAGATAACTACTATCATTCCCGCATATGTTTTCATCCTCCCCAGTTCGGAATGAATTTAACGATGAGGTGAAGAAAGAATCACGGATTCTACTATGAGGGCAGAAGAATTGTTGGCCTATAAAAAAATTACGAAAAGCACTGCCGTGAAGTCAGGAGCTTTTGAGCGCTCGTACATCCACCTTGTAGGTAGATTCGCATTTTTCAGTTTTAGAAATCAATTGAAAGAATTTTCGACACCTGTCAAAAAAATTCTGAAACTTAGGCAAGTCAGTGCTTCAGCTGACCAATTTTTTTTTCGATAATTCACTAGAATTTTCTACGGTATCTATGGTCTTGGTGATGCGATCTGGACAAAATGCACGTAGTTTGAATACATTATTTCTCAGCTAGGTGCGAAATTTCATTCCAATCCAATCAATAGTTTCGAAACTATCAGAAAAAAAAGATTTTGAAGGGCCATATTTATGGAACCCCTAGTCCAATTTTGCTCATTGATGAACGTGACCGCGATATTCGCGATCCAAACCCACCCTGAAAACTTCAAGTTCCTAGGCCTTTCCGTTCAAAAGTTACAATTTTAAATGGTTTCTATGGTTCTGGTCATGCGATCTGGACGAAATATTGCTTCAATATATCATTCTCGATTAAAATACAAAATTTCATCTCGATCGAATCCGTAGTTCCGAAATTATCGAGAAATCAAAATTTCGAACGACCGTATTTACGGAACCCCTAGTATAATTCTGCTCATTGATAAACGTGAACGCGACATTTCAGATCCACACCTATCCTGAAAATTTCAAGTCCCTAGGCCTTTGCGTTCGAAAGTTACAATTTTCTATGGTTTCTATGGTTCTGGTCATGTGATCTGGAGAAATGTAGCTTGAATATATCATTCTCCATAAGTACACAGAATTTCGTCACGAACGAATCTGTAGTTTTGAAATTATGAAGAAAACTAAATTTCAAACGACCATATTTACGGAACCCCTAGTATGATGTTTCTCATAGATGAACGTGATCACGACATTCGAGGTCCACACCTATCCTGAAAATTTCAAGTCCCTAGGCGTTTCCGTTCAAAAGTTACAATTTTCTATGGTTTCTATGGTTCTGGTGATGCGATCTGGACAAAATTTTGCATGTAGCTTGAGCACCTCATGCTTCATTTGAGTGCAAAATTCTTTATGATTTTCTATGGTTTCTATGGTTCTGGTCATGTGATTTGGAGAAATGTAGCTTAAATATATCATTCTCCATTAGTATACAAAATTTCGTCACGATCGAATCTGTAGTTTTGAAATTATCAAGAAAACTAAATTTCAAACGACCATATTTACGGAACCCTCAGTATAATTTTGCTCATAGATAAACTTGATCACGACATTCGAAATCCACACCTATCCTGAAGATTTCAAGTCTCTAGGCGTTTCCGTTCAAAAGTTACAATTTTCTAAGGTTTTTATGGTTCTGGTCATGCGATCTGGACAAAATTTCGCATGTAGCTTGAGCACCTCATTCTTCATTTGAGTGCATAATTTCATCTCGATCAAATCTGTAGTTTCATCATCAGGGAAACACAACTTTGAACTGCCATATTTACGGCACCATTAGTGGAATTTGGCCCATTAACGAACTTAACCGAGGCATTCGGGAACTGAACACACACTGATAATTTCAAGTCTCTAGGTTGTTCCGTTCGAGAGTTATCGTGCTTACGGACGGACGGCCGGACGGACAGACTCGAATTTTTCGACGGATTCATCATCAGTGAGTCGAAGATAGTCGGTTGAGACCATTTTCGGCTCAAAATTCGAAAAATACAGACATCGTGACGAAATGATATAGCCCTCGTGTAAGTAGTACGAGCGCTCAAAAAAAACTTTCCTTCAATATGAAGACAACAACAACACACAATCCCCATGTTGAATGTTGTTATTGAATTATCATATTTGGTAAATTTTTGCCTGAACGCCCACTCGTGTTTTTCAATTCTCAAATATTTTTCATTAAAAATGATCATTCAAAAAAGATTCTTGATGGTTTTCAATGATGGCAAACTAGTATTCATGCAGATGGGTTTGATTGAAAGGAACTATAGATTTCTTAAAAACACGTGTCGCATACTTTTTGCCCTTTGTGAGCATGTAATATTAATTCATTTTAAGAATTGTTTCAACATTGTCCTAACTCAACCTAACCTAAATATTGATTCATTTCAAGTATTGTTTCAACACTGTCCTAACTTATCCTAACCTTAATATTAATTCATTTCAAGAATTGTTCCAACACTGTGTTAAGTCAACCCAACCTCACCTAACCTAAATATTAATTCATTTCAAGAATTGTCCCAACACTGTCCTAACTTTACCTAACCTTACCTAAATATTGATTTATTTTGAGAATTATTTAAACACTGTCCTAACCTTACCTAACCTGAATATTGATTCATTTCAAGAATTGTTCCAACACTGGCCTAACATAACCCAACCTTACCAAAAAATTGAGTCATTTTAAGAATTGTCCCAACACTGTCCTAACTTAACCTGACCTAACCTAAATATTGATTCATTTTGAGAATTGTTTCAACACTGTCTCAACCTAACCTAACCTAAATATTGATTCATTTCAAGAATTGTTTCAACACTGTCCCAACTTAAGCTAACCTATATTGATCTTCTGGAATGAATCATCTCCCCAAATATGATCTGATTTCCATTTTTTCCATTATGACATCCGATATTGTCAAGAATGAAAATTCGCAATCAATATGGGTTATCAACCCATGTATTATATCCATATTGAGTTCCAATAAGTCTAAAAGTTACGAATTTTACGTGGCAACATTGTACGGTGGGAACCACATGTAGTATTATGAGATTATTAATCCTCAAATATCAGGCAAGTGTTCAGGAAAAGTGTTCTTGAGATACCAATTTCCTTCTTCGATTTTCTCGGGAAATATTGAATTGCCAGTGCTCTAATTGAAACAGTAGCATTAAAACATCAAAACGAAAATATTTTTAGAATTGGTGAGTGGGCGTTAAAGTAAAAATTCAGATGATTAGAGAAGTTCCTACTGGTTTCGTTCTTGGAGTTTCCCCTCGAACGATATAAACTAATCAACATTTCATGGGTCAACAGTGTGGGACCGTCGATTCGTTTTGAAACTCAACATACTTCAGCGTAATTTACGAATCTATTTTCATGAAAGGTACAAATTTGGTGAATGTTTCCTACGGCTAGCACCCCATGTGCTGAATTAATTAATAGGCCGAACTGTTAGAATATGGTGATACTGAAGCAGGGTTACGTTTATTGTCAATATATCACGTACGATACCCTGCTTTCAGACGTAGCGAACTTCACGCAAAGTAAACAATTTAAAAATTCAATCTTATCTGGTTCTCCTAAAATGTCTAGTGCCTGGAATTGATGCAGAATATTAAAGCCCCCAATTTTATATCTCTACGGGGAGGGGTTCTTTCCATCTTGGATCTGCGTAGGACCCGCCGATATGCTCCAAATTGAACGTTCACACGGATTTTCACTAATAGGTTTCTGTTCAGAGGGCTGGATATTTAGTTTATCAGATTATCAAGTAATCCAAATGAAGACCTGAAATCTGAAAGTGGTCTGCCTTTGTTGTGATTCATCAGGGTCCTTTATATTAGCCTAGATAAACTGCATCATCTTTCCCTCGTTGGTAATCCATGCGAAAAGAACTGTCATACTCAGGAAGATCTCCCTCGATAGAACGATTGTTATTCACGGCAAGAATATAAAGAAACTCAATCAAAACCAATCAACTCCGGGTTCTCCCGAGTGACTTCGACAGGATATATCGGAGAATATAAAAGAACTGCGATGCAATTTGGAACGCTTGCGATTATTCAGATTGACCATAACCTACAAACCTCCAGGTTTATTGTAGTTTCGATGTTCGATAATAGTCTGCCACTGTCATCTGCTGAATTCTGAAAAGTCCGATAAGGGTCTATTTTTCTGAATCTGGTTCAGATAACTTTTGGCATATGCTCAATATTTTTGCAGATGAACTACAATTACATAATCATTCGGATGTCATTTACAGAAATCATGGACACGAATTATTCAACGATAGATCACTTTTCTAAAAGCAATTTTATTTTATTATTCATTCGAATTACTTCAGATCAAGTATGAATTTTAGCAGATCTCTTTCGAATAATAATTTCTTCCACTTGGTGTTTTGGCGGAAGAATGACTCTATTCAAAACATGCCAACGTTTTATCTTCGATAATATTTGGCGTGAACCAAATTTCAGGGATCGTTAAATATATATGGAGATCATGTCTGAGTGTGAATGTGAGATGATGAATCATTTATTTGAAGGCTTATTATCGGTTCAGATAAAAACAGCCAGAGGAGCCGAGTATAAATATTATCCTTCAACTTCAAAGGACGCATCGGTTGCAAAATGGCGAAAGCGCCGGGAACCTAAAGTACCATGTAATATTAATTTATTGGAATTTATAGGCGCTGAGGAAATTAGCTCCACGAGAGTCGGAATCATATATTTGATTATGATCTCTCCCATTATATGGGCCAGCTATCGGCGTATAAGGGATTACTTCTTCATTTTTCGTAGAGTTGAATAAGGGTTTAATAATTGCAGCGAAATTATGTTGAAGTTAGTAAGTTTAGCGAATGAAGTGGACCAGGTGACGTTATATGATCGAGATTACAAACATACATAAACTACAATTATATACTCGTTCTGATGTCATTTACAGAGGTTCGAAAATTTTCAGGAATCATTGATACGAATTATTCAGCGATAGATCTCTTTTCTGAGACCAATTTTATATTATTCATTCGAATTAATTCAGAAAATTAATTAAGTATGAATTTGAGCCGATCTATGTTGAATGCTAATTTCTTTCACTCGATGTTTTGGCGGAAGAATGACTCTATTCGAAACATGCCAACGTTTTATCTTTGATAATATTCGGCGTGAAAAAAATTTCACGGATTGTGAAATATATATAAGGATCATGTCTGAGTGTGAATGAGGGATGATGAATCATTTATTTGAATGCTTATTATCGGTTCAGAAAGAAACAGCCACTGGTACCATGAATAATTATCCTTCAACTTCAAAAAACGCATCGGTTGCAAAATGGCGGAAGCGCCGGAAACCTAAAGTACCATGTAATATTAATTGATTGGAATTTAAAGGCGCTTGAGGACATTAGCTCCACGAGAGTCGGAATCATATATTTGATTCTGATCTACAGAGGTTCGAAAATTTCCAGAAATCATTGATACGAATTATTCAGCGATAGATCTCTTTTCTGAGAGCAATTTTTTATTATTATTCATTCGAATTACTTCAGAAAATTAATTGAGTATGAATTTGAGCAGATCTATGTTGAATACTAATTTCTTTTTCTTGATGTTTCGGCGGAAGAATGACTTTATTCAAAACATGCCAACGTTTTATCTTCGATAATATTTGGCGTGAACCAAATTTTAGGGATCGTTAAATATATATGGAGATCATGTCTGAGTGTGAATGTGAGATGATGAATCATTTATTTGAAGGCTTATTATCGGTTCAGATAAAACAGCCAGAGGAGCCGAGTATAAATATTATCCTTCAACTTCAAAGGACGCATCGGTTGCAAAATGGCGAAAGCGCCGGGAACCTAAAGTACCATGTAATATTAATTTATTGGAATTTATAGGCGCTGAGGAAATTAGCTCCACGAGAGTCGGAATCATATATTTGATTCTGATCTCTCCCATTATATGGGCCAGCTATCGGCGTATAAGGGATTACTTCTTTATTTTTCGTAGAGTTGAATAAGGGTTTAATAATTGCAGCGAAATTATGTTGAAGTTAGTAAGTTTAGCGAATGAAGTGGACCAGGTGACGTTATATGATCGAGATTACAAACATACATAAACTACAATTATATACTCGTTCGGATGTCATTTACAGAGGTTCGAAAATTTTCAGAAATCATTGATACGAATTGTTCAGCGATAGATCTCTTTTCTATAGAATATTATTATTCATTCGAATAACTTCAGAAAATTGATTGAGTATGAATTTGAGCAGATTTATGTTGAATACTAATTTCTTTCACTTGATGTTTTGGCGGAAGAATGACTCTATTCGAAACATGCCAACGTTTTATCTTTGATAATATTCGGCGTAAACAAAATTTCAGGGATTGTGGAATATATATAAGGATCATGTCTGAGTGTGAATGAGGGATGATGAATCATTTATTTGAAGGCTTATTATCGGTTCAAAAAAAAACAGCCACAGGTGCCGTGTATAAATATTATCCTTCAACTTCAAAAAACGCATCGGTTGCAAAATGGCGAAAGCGCCGGAAACCTAAAGTACCATGTAATATTAATTGATTGCAATTTAAAGGCGCTTGAGGACATTAGCTCCACGAGAGTCGGAATCATATATTTGATTCTGATCTACAGAGGTTCGAAAATTTTCAGAAATCATTGATACGAATTATTCAGCGATAGATCTCTTTTCTGAGAGCAATTTTATATTATTATTCATTCGAATTACTTCAGAAAATTAATTAAGTATGAATTTGAGCAGATCTATGTTGAATACTGATTTCTTTCACTTGATGTTTTGGCGGGAGAATGACTATTCAAAACATGCCAACGTTTTATCTTTGATACTATCTGGCGTGAACAAAATTTCAGGGATCGTGAAATATATATGGAAATCATGTCCTAGTGTGAATGGGGTATAATGAATCATTTATTTGAAGGCTTATTATCGGTTCAGAGAAAAACAGCCAGAGGAGCCGAAATTGAATATTATACTTCAACTTCAAAGAACGCATCGGTTGCAAAATGGTGAAAGCGCCGGGAACCTAGAGTACCATATAATATTAATTTCTTGGAATTTATAAGCGATTGAGATAATTAGCTCCACAAGAGTCGAAATCAGATATTTGATTCTGATTCCTTTCATTATAAGGACCAGCTATCAGCGTATAAGGGATCACATCTTCATTTTTCCAGAGTTGAATAAAGGTTTAATAATTGCAGCGAAAATATGTTGAAGTTAGTTAGTTTAGAGAATGAAGTGAACCAGTTGACGTTATATGATAGAGATTACATACATACATTAACTACAATTATATACTCGTTTTAGGATGTCATTTAAAGAAGTTTGAAAATTTTCAGAAATCGTGGATACGTATTCAGCGATATATATCTTTTCTAGGAACAATTTTATATTATTATTCATTCAAATTACTTCAGAAAATTAATTAAGTATGAATTTCGGCAGATCTATGTTGAATAATAATTTCTTTCACTTGGTGTTTTGGCGGAAGAATGACTCTATTCAAAACATGCCAACGTTTTATTTTTGATACTATCTGGCGTGAACAAAATTTCAGGGATCGTAAAATATACAGGGTGTCCCAGAATGAATGGATAATCCTGTAACACTGTATAGAAGAGCTATATATATTCACAAATGAATCAAATCGATCAGTTTCTTCATGGTGAAATAAGTTATGAAGATGTATTGTACTATTTTGAAATTTACATGAAAGGCGCATATTTTTTTTGAGTTGGCCACACAGGCTTTCCCAAATTTTATTTTTACCATGAACGATTAAACTTTCACATTATGAAATATTCATCACATTTTATGATGAAATTTGAAGTTGGATATTTTTTTCCAAAAAAGTTACAACAGATATTTATACAATTTTCAGCATTGGTATTTCAATGAAGAATATTTCACCATGAACAAACTGTTGAATGTCATCCACTTGTGAGCGTGTTATACAGAAACGCAACGTGATGTGCAAGAAATCATTATTTTGAAAAAAAAAATATCTTTTATACAGTGTTACAGGATTATCCATTCATTCTGGGACACCCTGTATATGGGGATCATGACTTAGTGTGAATGGGGAAATGATGAGTCATTTATTTAAAGGCTTATCATCGGTTCAGAGCAAAACAGCCAGAGGAGCTGAGAAAACATATTATCCTTCAGCTTCAAAGAACGCATCGGTTGCAAAATGGCGAAAGCACCGGGAACCTAAAGTACCATGTAATATTAGTTTATAAGAATTTATAGGCGCTTGAGAAAATTAACTCCACAAGGGTCGGAATCATATATTTGATTCTGATTCTCTCATAATATGGGCCGGCCTTCAGCGTATCAGGGATTACAACCTTTATTTTTCCAGAGTTGAATAAAGGTCTAATAATTGCAGCGAAAATATGTTGGAGTTAGTTAGTTTAGCGAATGAAGTGAGCCAGGCGACGTTATATAATCGAGATTGATGCTTTCGTGTTCATACCGCTAAAGACCCTGTTCTGAATGAACGTTAGAGATTAAAACCATCGACTAATTTGAATTTAATGATAACTGATTGTGCAGTTTGTTGAATACTTATGAGGGACAAGTACTAAAAGATAGTGATGTGTCCGCTTAATCGTCCACCATTATTTTTCCTGCACACTTCGGATATCCAGTTGGATGCGGTTTTAAATTTCGCAACACGAACATGAAAATCTTTATGGGGTACATAGCGACGAAAGTTGCGTACTCGAATTAATGCGGAAGGGCTTCAACATTTGCTGTACGATCCATTTTTCTCGATAGATATTTTCTTATAACTATCGAAATTCGGTGAATTGAAGATCACTCCATAGTTTCCTTCGAGGTTCTTACGTTCCTTCGAGAAAAAAAACCATTATGATCGGAGGAAACTTTAACGGTTATATATATTGATACACTGGCTTCGAATAAACGTAGCCGTTTCCTAATGTGCCTTTCTCCGACTCGGAAAAACACCCTCAATCATAAATCTTAGAATTTGGTGGGAAACTCCTTCCCCTATTACAGTTCTTCATCTGAGAAATATTTTTGAGGTTATCCTCGACTGGGAGGATATCATTCAAGGTGAGATCAGAGGGAAATTGTTTCAATTAAAGACCACCTTCAACTTATTAAACGAAATAAGAGAGGTTCGCGTATGTCATATGTTTGGTTGGGGGGGGGGGGGGGGGGCGGGTCAAGGAATCTTTTCATGAACCTCCAGAGAAGTGGGGACGGTTGCTTTTGGAGCGGACTGGTGGCGTTGGTGGAAAAATGGTGTTTTTGGAGCCTTTTTTTTGACAGGTGCCAGAACTCATCGAAATATATCATTTCGCCGGAAGTTGATCATATAAAATATTTAATTTGAAAAAAGTGCAAAAAATCTCGGGCATCAATATCTTAATACAACTCTAAATCGTGTCATCTCTCTTTTAGAAGATCTGCCATGATTCACGATGCCATATGCATTCCAGCCAGTAAATGAATTTGAATATTCTTTTTCTCTTATAAGGAGTTTTTCCTGAACGGAATCATTCCTGAAGTTCAAACTAAGGAGAGGAAAAATTACTGATTGAAAAGGACCTATAAAGAAAATTACCGATTGAATTGATCAAAATTAACAGAAATTGTTCGAAATGGTCACCATTCGTTTGATGTGCACAAGGTCTTGCCCTGCGTAATAACGAATCATTACATGCAGCAACTATCACATCAGTTTGTTCAAGAATAAAGTCGCAAGCTTCTTCAATGCGTTGATTTAGTTCTTCAAAACTTTTAACCTCACCGTTACTGTACACTTATGTTTTCAAATTACCTCAAAAGAAGAAATCGACCCATCACGTCCTATCCACCTCAAGTCAAAAAAATCATACGCTCTGTCAGATGATTTCCCGTAAACTGAATGTATTCAATAAATAAATTTAAACCTAAATACGTACCTAAATCAGATCAGGGCTGGAAATTTCTCAGATTCGCGGGTAACTTTGATTTGGAAATACCTGGTGAATATTTAATACAAAGAATTTTTGGAATTTTGACTTTTTTTAATGAGTTCTAGCACCTGCCAAAAAAAAGCCTCACCTTTGAAAACACCTTGTATAATGAATCAATCAGTTCAATCTTCGAGCATAAGGTGCTCCGCAGCAAATTCCGAACTAACTTGCCTCATAACGTAGTATGATGTATTAATTCCATCGATAGCACAAATGAATCGAATAATGCTGAAACGAAATAAAAAAGCGAGTAACACTGCGTCACAATTATTGGTTTTTCAGGAGTCAAAGTCTGTTTGGGACGTTTCCACGCTAGTTGGTCAGCGAAATGAAGTGATGGCACGTGCATTTTGCATTCGTTTTGAACTCGCCTATCATTGAATCTTCAATGCATCGGGAAACTCCATTACATTCCGAAAAAAAAAACGCCAACATCGAACGGAATGCCTCCAAAAGGAATGCAGCAATGAATTAAATATTTTCTTGACCGAAGAAAAATTCACACAAATGACACTTCTCTCTACACTCTAGAGGGTGAACTCGGGAAGAGAACTTGCATTTGGCATTTAATCTATTCCTCCTGCTCCTTGGAGCGGTGGACATACTAAGCGACATTTATGGCGAAATATCAACCACACTTTGAACTCCAGCTTGAGGAGCCGTGGGAAATACAACGAAATTTTTGAGCGGTAACTTAACTGTCGATGTAAGTTCGGCGTATTTTCATCTTGTTTGAAATACAGAATTCGATGCGAATGCAATTTAAATTAAAAACGTACAATCCCAGCAATTTCAAGTGCGCTGAAACTCCTCTTCTCATTTCATGATGAATTATTTTTAGGATATAAGTATTATTGTATGTGAAAGTCCCTACTCCGTACATGAATTCATGTTCGATGGTATTCAAATCTGATTGAAGGCATGTCCACTGCGAATTATTCACGCTGGCTTCTCGAAGGGTTTTTATCCTCATGTTGTTACTAAAATTTCAAGGATGAAGTTGTAGTTATAGTTAGGTGAGGGGATTACAAGTCACTGCGACCTCAAGATCTATTGGGCCCCCTATCACAACTGTTTTCGCAAAAGTGCTACCTACAGCTCGACCTCCAGCTCTAGAGCTGGCTCAAGGAGGTTAAATCCTCGTTCCTCCTGTAATTCTCCTGTCCAAAATATTCTGCGCGCTGGTTTGCAATGGTGACGCATTCTGTCACCAGGTGAACAGAAGTTTCCTCTTCTTCTCTAAAATATCTACACTCGTCAGTTTCTGTTGAGCCCATTTTCATCATATGCTTTCTAAGGCGACAATATCCTGTGAGGAAGCCACTGAGGAGGCGTAACTTATTCTCACTGAGATCCAAATACTTTTTGGATCTTGCATCCTGGAAGATTCCACCAGAGTGCTTCTCTTTCAGTCTCTTTCTTCTCCAAAAACTCTTTCTTATATGTGCATTTGCCTTTGCCACAGAAGAGTTCTGGGCCAGTAAGCGTCGTTTATACTCCCTTTCTGGCAAGTGTATTGGCCTCCTCGTTTCCCTTGATTCCTGAGTGACCAGGAACCCACGCTTGTTGTTCATGCCCACTTCATTAAGTTACTCCCATATCAGATTCGAGTCGATGATACAGGAGTTCAAAGCTTGACTATTGGTAGCAGCTTGACTATCAAAATGGATCACAATGTCACATCCTCAATAGTTTCTATCTAGGTTTATCTCTATGCATCTTTTGATCACAAGTATTTCTGCCTTAAAAACACTCGAATAGGAGCCTAACGATAGTGTACACTTGGTTCTTGCCCCGTATACTCCAGTACCGGGTTTTAGAACCATCTGTATACCATTCAATGGTATTCACTTCGAAATGTTGGGTAGTGTATTCCTTTTCCCATGCTTCTCCTTTTTGCATAGCATAGTGCTGAAGTTCCTCTCAATGCTTCCTTTTTCAATCATAACACCACTAGGCAGGTTCGCTGATGAGATGTACTTCTTCAGAAAGGACCAGGCTACCTGACTTTCAATTGTCCCATTTCCTGTACCTTCCCTAGATATTCTAAGGATAGCCTTATAGGCTACCCTATTGATCGATAAATGTAGATGAGTGAGATCTGTAATGACCTCAAGTGCCCTCGTCGGGCACGTTCTCATAGCTTCAGTGATGCAAACACAGGCAAACCTTTGTACTTTTTCGAGTATTTTCCTCGTGCTTGTCTGTCCTGCCTTAGCAGACCATTATTGGTCTCACAATCATGACATCCATCGCAATATTTTAGGGTTACAACCTCGAGTTTTACCGGATAGGCTTCTGCACGCCATCAAAGCCCTTGTCGCTTTGCTAGTAGTTTTTTCAACATGCTTCTCCATAAGAGCTCACTGTCCAGGATAATACCCAGATATTTTACTTCAGAAGTCCATTGTACGTTTCTCCATTTACCGAGATGAATTTCATAGCTGGAAGGTTTATTTTCCGAGTAAAGAGAATTACTGTGGTCTTGGCTTGGCTGATGTTGAGCCCCACTGACAAGCACCACTGCTCAATAATTTTGAGGCCTCTCTGTAACAAATCCAAGAGGAAACCCCTCAATTTACTCCTTACTAATGAAGGTTACCAATTCAATATCAAAAAAAAAGTAAATTTCTCCATGGGTCCTCGAAGAATTAGTGTTCAAATGACGTTCTGCTTCTCTGCAAGTTCCAGCAGTAATCTGCCATCCTGTGTTCATCCCACCCACCCTGGTATCGATCCTCCTTAGTTTTGTATATCTTGGTGGAATCTATCCACTTTTGTTCCTGAGACGGGTCAATTTTTCACGGCCAGTCGAGATGCAAGTAGCTCAGAGGGTTCTCTAGAGAGGCCAAGGTCAAATTGTTGAAGACTCGGAAAAGAACCAACGTAATCACTGTCATATTCCAAGTTTGATGGTTCTCTCCAAACCAAAGTTGAGGGATCTTCTCTTTTCAACCGTTCATTGGCGAAAATGTTCCATACAAGTCTGACAAAGAACATGTGTAGCCCACTTTTCATCTTGGTCCCCAAGTCTTACACCAAAGTAAGCTTGATAGGCTTTTTTTACGAAGTCGGTTTTCTGCAAACTTCTTGAGTGTACTCACCACATACATAGCAAAACACATCAGGGTGATTGGCACAACGCTACTTGAAGCTATTCCACAAAAGCAAAAGATATTTTTCAACTTGACCGCGGTGAGAACTGAGAAAGGGTAACAAACCAAACCTTGATCTGTGATAACGCCGTCTTCCTATTATTTTCTTCTTCTTCTTCAACATGTATTTCAAAGGTGGGCACATAACAAAAATCAAGGCATGATGATAACAGGGATTGAGAAAGAAGAGTTAATTTGTCATCAAAGCACTGAACTCCTGTATCATCGACTCAAAGCTGATATGGGAGTGCCGAAGGAAACTTAATGAAGTAGGCAAGAACAACAAGGTCTCTTTAGTCTGGATTCCTGGTCACTCGGGAATCAAAGGAAAGGAAGAGGCCAATAAACTTGCAAGAAAGGGGGCGCAAACGCCACTTACTGGCCCAGAACCTATTTGTGACATAGGCAAATGCACCTATAAGGAAGAGTTTTTGGAGAAGGGAGAGACTGAAAGAGAAGCACTCTGAAGGAATCTTCCAGGAATAGATCACTCCAAAAAGTTCCTTCGGAACCCTTGAAGTGCAAGATCCAAAAAGTATTTGGATCTCTGTAAGAATGAGTTATGCCTCCCCATTGGCTTTATCACAGGATATTGTCGCCTTGGAAAACATTATATGAGAATGGGCTTAACAGAAACTGACGAGTGTAGATTCTGTGGGGAAGTGGAGAAAACTTCTGTTCACCTGGTTACAGAATTACTCGCCATTGCAAACCAGCGCAAATAATGTCTTGGACAAGGGAATTACAAGAGGAATGTGGATTGAGCCTCCTTGAAGCCCTCTCAGATACAAGAGTTCTTTGGAGCTCTCGAGCTGGAGGGCGAGATGTAGGAAGCGCATTTTCGAAATCATCTCTTATGAGGGGCACAATAGACCTTGGGGTCGTAGTGAAAAGTAACCCCCTTAACTAAATACAACTATAACTACCTTCCATGGATTCAATTTGTTTCTCGTTACTCATAAATTTAATTAATCAAACCAAAAGGTACTCATTTTTCATTCAATTTAAACGTACCTACCTACCCGATATCAGGTTTCAGTTTACTTCTAAATTCAGGTCAGAGGTGCTGTATCTTGAAGAAGGGAGCCGATAGAAAAGAAGGGTTTCAATATTTGGAATCAGCAGGTAAAAAACCTATATGAACAGTTGGAAGAAAAATCTGTTGGTCTGGGTAGTATATTATACAAGTTTATAAGTACATTCAAGGCGCTCGCTTATTTCTGAAATGAGGAACATTAGACCTCGAAATATTACGTAATAAAACGATCAATTATTATGTAAAATCTTGAAGAAAATGGAGTAGAATGACCTATAGAAGATATAACCGAATTGAATGTGACATGAAAGAGATACACGTAAATATCTGGGGAATTCGATTCAGGATTCGAAAACTTACGACAACGGGAGGTAAGAAACCTGATTGAATATTCAGAAGTCTTTTCGTATATATTTGAATTTTCAATCGATCGATAAACGCACTGTTTGTATTCAAGAGGAATTTATGACCTCAACAACTATCATTTGGGCTGAGAACCGAATTGAGCGGAAATAATTGGGAAAAAGTAACTTAATGGTTCTTCACCGTTAAACCAATTACGATTCAAGTGCGTTTCTTACTTACTTCGAGTTGAATGAAAGTTCTTTCGAATTTTTAGAAGAAAATACCTATATCGTTGAGTACCTTGAAATTACCCCATACTGGTTATAGAATATGATCGTTTCTCATTCGTTTATGTCTACTTCTAGAAACTCACTAATGTTTTAATGGATACAACATTATAAACACGAGTGGTTAATGAAACATTATGTGAAAACTTCAACATGGCAGCAACACGACAAGGAAACTCGAAAGGAAGACTATGTGAAAGCTGGTTCATCAAAAACAACTATCACGTAAATCATTCTCATTGATATTGAAAATTTCATAATTCATAAACTCATAGTTGATAAACTCATTAAGTAGATTAGTAGATACATTTTTTATAAATTTCACTTCACACATCGCCAATTTATTCTAAACCCATCTTCAGGTGAGATTTTTTCATCGTTTAACTCCTCTCTTCGTTCTACACCACTTCGTTTAAAACCTCAACCCCAACATTATCGAATTAGCGTAATTGTAACTTCCGCAGAACTTCTTGAACCTAAGTTTGCTCACGATAATTACAGGCCAAACCTATGCGTCAAAATTTTCACTCTTGGAGTTAAAGAAACAGTTGTCAATGGGACATGATTTCAACCGTTCCTGATCCATCATCAAATCTACTCCACCTGTTTAAGACATTTTCATACGGAACAACAAGCTTCAAGGGGTTGTAAACATGCGGAAACTCACCAATTAAAACCAAAAGGAAAAAGAGAAGAGATCTGTCACACCGTATCAACATGAGGCCACAGGTATCCTTAGAAATTCATTTAGAAGAACACTGAGGAACAATTTTTCGCGGCAAAGTTCGTACGGAACGGCGTCCTCACATGCGTCGCGACGGCAGAAAGAGCTCGAAGCTTTCTTGCCAACAAGCTACTGGCAATTGTCATGCCGGTTTCAAATTATGTAAGGTAGAAGCGTTAGCACCGCGATGGGCGCAGTGCGCGAGAAGGATCAGGATCAACCAGACGAAAATGCGGTCGAAATCCTGGATTTATAGTGCATTCCGCGACTTGAATGCTTCCTGTTTTCTTATGCACAACTTTATTCGCACCCTGTGGAACATCAGTTCCTGCAAAATATGGGGAATATCTCAGATTGTTGGGGGTAATCGAACAATTTGTTGATTAATTATCCTGTTACGAGATGTAATATATGTATTTTTGTATACGAATGTTTATTATGGACCAAATTGGCTTTTTCTGGAGAAAAAATTTAAATATGGTTCAGAAGAATGAACTTGGTCTTGGTCGCGAATCCTCCAACTTTTCATCTGAAAGACATAAGTTAGATAGATGAAAAAATATATAATTATATTTTTTAAATGGAAAACCAAGTTTTTAAAAGGAAACTTTATTCACAACGGATGATTATCCGACCTGTCTATGATACAGTCGAGATCAAACTTCAATTTTTTTTAATGAACAATTATTTAATTGAGTATTCATAACCTAGCCTCATCTAGAAGGGAAATAACAAACAAATAAAATTCAAGGTGATTGACGTGGAAGGATATTGCAATCTTGCATAATGTTACATTGTTATATATGTTCTCAATGAATATGAGATAAATGGTTTATCTGAGGAATATGGGGTTAGGATTATGTAATTATGAACATAGTTGGAATTCGGAAAAAATGAAAAAACTGTTACTCAATCTAAGACAGTATAGACATACAGGGTTTTCCTTTTAACTTGGCCTATTAGAAGTATTTGAAGAAAAAGCGAATATTTCGTTTTGAAATTTTAGGTGGAGCCTTGGGGATGAGGGAACTCTCCGCCTAAAATATTTTCAAGTCGACTGTGTTGCCACATCTATCTTAAAAGCATATCTACTTTCTTATTTCGAATGGAACTACCTATAATTTTATGAAGGTATCGATACAATACCAAATTCCAAAAAAAACCTACTGAAAAATATTTCTCTGCCAAGCACTGTTGCCAAGTTATGCACTAATTCTTGAAATTCTTGACATCTGCATTGCCAGTTTGGAAATGCAATATCTCGATTATTTCAAATGCGAACAAAACCAAACTCAGCAGTCTTATAGAAGATAATCCCAGCATTCATGTGGTACATTCGGTATTTTGATGAATCGGAAGGTTTTTCGAAGATTATGAACATAGTTGGAATTCGGAAAAAATGAAAAAACTGTTACTCAATCTAAGACAGTATAGACATACAGGGTTTTCATTTTAACTTGGCCTATTAGAAGTATTTGAAGAACAAGCGAATATTTCGTTTTGAAATTTTAGGTGGAGCCTTGGGGATGAGGGAACTCTTCGCCTCAAATATTTTCAAGTCGACAGTGTTGCCACATCTATCTTAAAAGCATATCTACTTTCTTATTTCGAATGGAACTACCTATAATTTTATGAAGGTATCGATACAATACCAAATTCCAAATAAAACCTACTGAAAAATATTCCTCTGCCAAGCACTGTTGCCAAGTTATGCACTAATTCTTGAAATTCTTGACATCTGCATTGCCAGTTTGGAAATGCAATATCTCGATTATTTCAAATGCGAACAAAACCAAACTCAGCAGTCTTATAGAAGATAATCCCAGCATTCATGTGGTACATTCGGTATTTTGATGGATCGGAAGGTTTTTCGAAGATTTTGCTCCGAAAATGTAGAACTTAAAATTGAAATATTTCGAGATTTTCAAATGGCAACCCCATATTTGTTTTACATTCGATTCGAAATAAAAAATGATCTTTTAAACCAATCAATTATTGTGGATAGGTTTCGAATGAGATGAAAAATACTGAATTATTTCAGTATTTATAGTCATGATCTATGGTCCTGTTTACGATTAAATGGATCTGTGATTATGAGGTAAATAATTGACATAGATTCTATGGTTGAGATCATAAAAAGTGTTCGATGATTATGGATGTCATAAAAAAAATGTTGATTGTTAATCAAACCTCGATTCAGGTGGTTTAGTTTGTAGCATTTTTTTATTTGAAATCTTGAAGTGATGTCTTATAATTATGAAAAAATTTTGGACCTTTTCACCATTTACGGAGAATGCCAAAAAATTATCGAAAGGACCTGTAAGGTCAGGATTACCGGAAGCCAAAAAATTTCTCCGCAGTTTTCGGAATTTATTTCCAGTCATTCTTGCTACATGTGGGTAACGATTGTCGAAGGTCCTATAGGTCCTTTCGATAATTTTTTGGCATTCTCCGTAAATGGTGAGGTCCAAAATTTGCTCATTATATAAGACATTACTTCAAAATCTTGCAACCAATGAATCAAAAAATGCAACAAACTAAACCACCTGAATCGAGGTTTGATTAACAATTAACAGTTTCTTCTATGGTATCCATAATCATCGAACACTTTATATGATCTCAACCATAGAATCTATTTCAATTATTTACCTCATAATCACAGATCCTTTTAATCGTAAACAGGACCATAGATCATGACTATAAATACTGAAATAGTTCAGTATTTTTCATCTCATTCGAAACCTATCCAAAATAATTGATTGGTTTAAAATAAGACTACCAATCATTTTTTATTTCAAATCGAATGGTGTGAAACAAATATGGGGTTGCCATTTGAAAATCTCGAAATATTTCAATTTTGAGTTCCACATTTTCGGAGCAAAATCTTCGAAAAACCTTTCGATTCATCAAAACACCAAATGTACCACATGAATGCTAGGATTATCTTCTATAAGACTGCTGAGTTTGGTTTTGTTCGCATTCGAAATAATCGAGATATTGCATTTCCAAACTGGCAATGCAGATGTCAAGAATTTCAAGAATTAGTGCATAACTTGGCAACAGTGCATGGCAGAAAAATTTTTTTTAGTAGGTTGTACTTGGAATTCGGTATTATATCGATACCTCAATAAAAATATAGGTAGTTCCATTTGAAATAAGAAAGTAGATATGCGTTTAAGATAGATGTGGCAACACTGTCGACTTGAAAATATTTTAGGCGAAGAGTTCCCTCATCCCTAAGTCTCCACCTAAAATTTCAAAAGGAAATAATCACTTGTTCTCTAAAAACTTCTAATAGGCCAAGTTAAAAGGAAAACCCTGTATGTATTTGAGGCAGATCAATATAAAGTCAAAATTTTGAATTGAATCTGAGACAACGAATTAATTCTTCAAATGAACTGGTAATTTGTCCCAGCGAATGATCTGGAATGTAATAATGATGGAAGAAAATTTGATATTCCATTGAGTCATCCATTTTCCATTCAATGTCATGGTATAGAACAACTCACTTCGAACCTGGAAGCGTTATTGGAAATTGTTCCCAATTATGGGTCATTATATTGAAATCAATAGAAAGCTCCAACATACATTCATAGCGATGGATTCAATTGAACTTCGAAGAACATCAATAAGTCCTCAAAAACCGGAATAGAGAGGCGAGGTAGGCATGACGAACGGAAAGTAATGCAGAAATCACCAGTTTTCGACAATTCCGCTCTTTAACCAAGTTTCATTAAATATTCAGCTTTCTATCAACGAAATTATCCAGAGCAATCACTGCTGACATTTTTCCATCAAAAAGGAACAAGTGAAAATGGAGGTGCACCAGGTCCAGGAGAAAGTCTAAAATAATAGCTTTAATATGGGCCACATCACCTATTTGAATAGCCGTTTCAAATATATTTCTTGATTTCGTTATAATTTATCAAAAACGGTTATTTTGAAAAGAATATATCCTCATTGTCCATTATCATCAAATTTTCATGGAACGATGAGTAGTTTATGAGCAGGTATGATAATAACCGAACATGCCCCTATTCTTCAACTTCACTCGAAATAGTGTATTGTTCGTACAATAAAACCACTTTGACCTAAATTGCATCGTTTTCATATTCGAAAGCGGAATTTATTTGATGCAATCGAAATTATGTCCGGCATTCGATTGGTATCGAGAGGAACACCTCATCAAAAATTCTCAAGCTATATACTGGTAGTTTTTTGCTGAGGTTCTTATCTGTGGCCTGTAGCCACATTCCTCCGCTAATACGAAGTTTTTTTTTGTTCTATGGATTACAAATCCGGTGAGCAAGGGAGCCACGCAAAATCTTTGGGGAAAGTCCATATTCCGACGAGTAATATATGGACATGCGTTGTCGTTCTAGAATATGACGTTTGGACGCCTATTTAGGTAAGAAAATTTTGTTTTCGCTCAAAAGTATCAACGATTTACATTTCTATATAGCATACTTTGAATGTCATTCTGTTGCCAAAAAGTTGAAGAAAGTTTTCCTTCTGAATGTAACCCTTTTCATGTCTCTCAATATATTTTCGAAACAATAATGACAATCATTTTTTTCATCATGCATATATAGCAATTAATTCAGTTCACCATCAAGAATACAATAAATTGATATGAAATCGTACCGGCACCTTCGCCATTTTGCAACTCATCGACACTTAGTAATTAAATGATAATGTTTATATTCCGGCTACTCTAGGTATTTTTCTCTGAACTGATCGAGTAGATTCAGAAAGTTATTCGGATGATGTTGATGGAGGTTCACGTCATAAGAGGAATTTATATTCCAGGAAAATTTCTTGAGTGAAAAATTCCATCTGCACCTCATCCAGAAAAATCTGGCGGAAATCGAGGAAATCACAAATTTTTCATGAGGATCCTCCTTTCTCGATTCATTACAAACAGGCTGTAGAACAAGAGAAAATGGAGGTGCACCATGTCCAGGAAAAAGTCTGAGGTAACAGCTCAAAAATGGGCCCCATGACCTATTTGAATAGCCGTTTTAAATATATTTCTTGATTTCGTTATAATTCATCAGAAACGGTTATTGTGAAAAGAATATATCCTCATTATCCATTATCATGAAATTTTCATGAAACGATGAGTAGTTGCATCGTTTTCATAGTAGAATGCTGGCTTTATTCGATGCAATCGAAATTATGTCCGACATTCGATTGATATCGAGACATCAAGAGGAACACCTCATCAATAATTCTCATTCTATATACTTGGCAACCGATTTTCTTGCTGAGGTTCTTATCTGTGCTCTTATATTATACGAAAAAATGTTTGTTATCCCGTTTACATTCCTCTGCTAATACTCAGTTTTTTCAGTTCAATAGAATTTAAATCCGGTGAACAAGTGGGCTACGGAAAAGCATTAACGCCTGCATCTTGGGGAAAGTCCATGTTTCAACGAGTAATGCGTTGTCATTCTAGAATATAACGTTTGGACGCCTATTCAGGTGAAAGAGTGAACCAGTTCATCAACAAAAAACTAAGAGCTAAAAATTTGTTTTTGCATAAAAGTATCAAAGATTTACATTGTTATATTGCATACTTTCAATGTAGTCTTTCTGTTGACAAAAAGTTGAAGGAATTTTTCCTTCCGAATGTCTCTTTCTTAATTTTCGGGATAATTATAGAAAACATTCATTTCACATGCATATATAGCAAATAATCCATTTCACCATCAAGAATACAATGAATCAATATGAAATCGTACCGGCACCTTCGCCAGTTTGGAACTTGTAGACATTTGAAAATTAAATGATAATGTTTATATCCCGACTACTCTGGGTATTTTTCTCTGAACCGATCAATATCCTTTCAATTAATGATTCCTTTTTCCCTATTCAAGCTGAGACATAAACCCCGTATATATTTTACGACCCCTGAACAGCTTCAGGACAACGTCAGCTAAAAAACTTTTTAAAGCCAAAAAATTTAGTAGATTCAGAAAGTTATTCGGATGATAATGATGGAAGTTCACGTCATAAGACGTATTTATATTCCAGGAAAATTTCTTGAGTGAAAAATTCCATCTGCACCTCATCCAGAAAAATCTGGCGGAAATCGAGAAAATCACAAATTTTTCATGAGCATCCTCCTTTCTCGATTCATCACAAACAGGCTGCGGAACAAGTGAAAATGGAGGTGCACCAGGTCCAGGAGGAAGTCTGAAATAACAGCTCAAATATGGGCCTCATGTCATATTTGAATAGCCGTTTCAAAAATATTTCTTGATTTCGTTATAATTCATGAGAAACGGTTATTGTGAATTGAATATATCCTCATTATCCATTATCATGAAATTTTCATGAAACGATGAGTAGATGCATCGTTTTCATAGTCGAAAGCTGACTTTATTCGATGCAATCGAAATTATGTCAGACATTCGATTGATATCGAGACACCGAGATGAACACCTTATCAATAATACTCATGCTATATACTGGGCGATAGATTTTCTTGCTGAGGTTCTTATGTGTGCTCTTATATTATACGAAAAAATGTTTGTTATCCCGTTTACATTCCTCTGCTAATACTCAGTTTTCTCAGTTCAATAGAATTTAAATCCGGTGAACAAGGGGGCCACGGAAAAGCATTAATTGATATTATTACTATATATAATAATATAATATAATATATATTAATAGAATAAATTAATATGAAATCGTACCGGCACCTTCGCCATTTTGGAACTTGTAGACACTCAAAAATTGAATGATAATGTTTATATCCCGACTACTCTGGCTATTTTTGTCTGAACCGATCAATATCCTTCCAATCAATGGTTCGTCATCCCCTAATCAATCTGAGATAAAACCCCGTGTATATTTTACGACCCCTGAACAGCTTCAGAACAACGTTAGCTGAAGAACTTTTTAAATACAAAAAATCGAGTAGATTCAGAAAGTTATTCGGATGATGTTGATGGAGGTTCACGTCATAAGAGGAATTTATATTCCAGGAAAATTTCTTGAATGGAAAATTACATCTGCACCTCATCCGGAAAAATCTGGCGGAAATCGAGGAAATCACAAATTTTTCATGAGGATCCTCTTTTCTCGATTCATTACAAACAGGCTGTGGAACAAGAGATAATGGAGGTGCACCATGTCCAGGAGAAAGTCTGAGATAACAGCTCAAAAATGGGCCTCATGACCTATTTGAATAGCCGTTTTAAATATATTTCTTGATTTCGTTATAATTCATCTCATCTATAATTCTCATGCTATATACTGGGAGACAGATTTTTTTTGCTGAGGTTCTTATCTGTGCTTTTGTATTATACGAAAAAATGTTCATTTCATTATGCATATATAGCAATTAATCCATTTCACCATCAAGAATACAATAAATTAATAAGAAATCGTATCGACACCTCCGCCATTTTGCAACTCGTGGACAATGAAAAATTAAATGATAATGGTTATGTCCCGGCTACTCTGGGTATTTTTCTCTGAACCAAACAATATACTTTCAATCAATGATTCGTCATACCTCATTCAAGCTGAGACATAACGCATATATTTCACGACCCCTGAACATCTTCAGAAACAACGTCTGCTGAAGAACCAAAATCAAGTAGATTCAGATATTCGGATGATGCTGATGGCGGTTCCCGTCATAAGACTTATTTATATGCCAGGAAAATTCCTTGAGTGGAAAATTCCATCTGCACTTCGTCCAGAAAAATCTGGCGGAAATCGAGGATCTCACAAATTTTTCATGAGCATCCTCATTTCTCGATTCATTTCTCGATATCTCGAGGCAAATAATCGTCCGGATCAGGTCGTGGCGATACCCTGAGAAGCATATGGTCACATTACCAATTTCATTGATTTTATATTGGTTCATTTATACCCAGCTTGTGATAAACAGGAACCTTCAACGGTCGGCTTCTTTGGAAATGGATTCAGGTTCCAACGAGTATAACTTCCCGAACCTTTTTCGGTTACTTTTACCTCAGTTGCTTCATCTGATATGAAAGCACGGAACGTTTCACTGGCAGAAAAATAAATCAGCGAATTATTGAAATGTGGAAATAGCCAGATGTAGATTATAGATTCTTCTTCATTTCCAACTTAGGAGTTACTAATTTTTTACAGATAATTACAATTAGGGAATTCCATCCTGTTTGTGTTCTGATATTGACTATGGATTCGATGAACGGTCACCTGTTGGACGTCCCGTCCCCCAATCGGTAGAAGAAGAGGTACTTCTCGAATCCGTGCAGTATAAATCCATCAATACCCGTATTTTCGTAGGAGAATGAGAAAAGACTGTTCGAATTCGAAATTCTCCAAGGGAGAAATATTTCAGATTGTCCTGCCAGCACAATGTGCTCTTCTGCTTCAATAAATGATATCCATTCAGGCTCAGGCGGATTTATTTATTTTATTGCTGTCCGCCAGTGACGGCCGCTTTTGTTCGCCAAACAGTACAGGGTTATGCCATGCATAGTTAAGAGCATACGTGCTAATGCATACAGGATGTAGATAGAGTTATAGGTTTCACCTTCTCACGTTTTCACCCTACAATTGCGGCTTTGGTATCGTTCGTTATGTCATAATTTGATCTACTTTCGTATGACTCGCGTGACCAAATTCCATCCAGGCATTTTTCAATCTAGGATAACGAACTGAAAGAGCGAAGGGGTCGTTCTTGCGTTAAGGGAGCAGAAAGCCCAGGTGCCGGCGTTGAGGATAGCACCCATTCCCATTATTCCCGGCATTATGTCTTTCCGTTCCACGGCCGAAAGTACCGTGAAACTAGTATTCGGAGGTATCCACACTGATTAGATTCCGAGTAACAATTTGTTTAAATATTCATGTATTTCCTTCGAGTTGAACACTTCGATTATGAATTCTCGAAGGCGCACTTAGGTGAAGAAAGGGTTTTATGAATATTTCTCATTTTCCTCGAAGTTTAATTTGAAATATTCGACAAAGCACATTACCTTCTCGCGCTATATGCCGAACCCTCATCTATCAAAGAATTGTGAGTTCTTCTGATAACATCGATTGAGCACATCCACACCTACCGGATATGGCCAGAACATTGCGTCAATCTTCGGCCACAAGGTAAACAATTTTATTAAGTGCGAAGTTTGTTCCACCGTAATAGGGAAAATTAGCCACAAGAAATCTATATCGGCGCATGATATACAATCATTCAAAGAAATTTTCCTGGATATATAACAGGAATTCTGTTACTTTACAGGAAATTCCCCCTATATAAGCGACAGTAGGAATATTTGTTGATTTTCCATGAAATATTCCTCCAGAAATTTATTACATTAGTTGATGCAACCAACTTGCAGTTTGTCATTTCAACAGGAAATTATACTGTGATGAAAACCGGAATATGCGTGACCATTTACAGGAATTTGCTGTTCAATAAATGAACTAGATAATTGTATTTCAAACTTCAGTTTCTACAAGAATTTCCAGTTATGAACACTAAACAAAAAAAAAGAATTACCTTACTTATAACGAAACTTCAGTATCGATTTGACAGGAATTTTCCGTTAAATTGAAGAATTATCGTTCATGTATTACAGTACTAGCATTCGAAGCTTATAACCTGAGATTTCACAGGAATTTTCTGTAGTTATGCACTCTATCTTAAGATAAAGTGTGTCTGGAATGGTAAGAATTAATTAAGATATTGTAGTGAACTATTCAAACCAGTGGAATTATTATTATTATTAACCCTTACCTAACCTAGCCCTACCCCAACCCTTACCCGATTTTTTGAAAGTTATAACCCAGTTTTCAAAAAGTTCCAAATTTCTTCAGTTTTGGGAAAGATCCAGAAACTTGGCATCACTCCTCGCACGTTATCGATCTTGTCGAGTGATCTGGTGTAGTGGGGACGCGATGACCTGCCGTCCATTTGAGACCTGCGTTGCCGCGTAGATAATTATCACTTTTTGTCATTTATAATAAACAAATAATTTGCAATAAGAAAATATTGCAAATTTAAATAGAGATATAAACTATTCTATTTTTCAAGTTAGATCAAACTGCACACAGTGTGCAAAATTTGATTGAAATCGGTTCTGTATTTTAGGTGTTCATCCCGAACAAACGTAATTTTTATATATGAAGATTATATTTATATAGAGTATCTTTGAATTATTCTAACGAATTAGAGAGACATTCTTTGAAAACGAGTAATGAGAGACTCCATAATATATAAAGGGTGTTTCATAATATATGCGCAGGATTTCAGGATTTGATAGCTCTTCCAAAGATATAAAAAAAGTTTCCATTAACTCCCCCACTGAAATGCACCTTTCTTGAGACACAGGGTGTTGAAATTAAAAAAAAAATCGTTTTTTGCGAATATCTCGTTTTTTTATTGTACAGAAAACAGCCTTCCTAAGCATTTTCTAATCATAATAAGCTATGTTTAAGCATTTTCCAATCATAATAAGCTATGTTTTGTGCGGATTTTTTTCAAGTCTTAATTGGTGAAGGTTATGAAGGGATAATGGGCGTTCTTATCCCCAACTTCTACGCTGAAAAAAAAAGTACAGTTTTTGGGACGCCCATTCGAACAACCAATGTTTCTACAGAAAAAAAATCACCTGCCATACGCTCTCGAGAAAAATCAACTTTTATGTTGAAAAACATGGTCCTCAGTCCTCACGATGTCTGTATTTTTCGAATTTTGAGCCGAAAATGGTCTCCATCGACTATGTTCGACTCACTGATGACAAATCCGTCGGAAAATTTGAGTCTGTCCGTCCGTCCGGCTGTCCGTAAGCACGATAACTCTCGAACGGAACACCCTAGAGACTTGAAATTTTCAGTGTGGGTTCAGTTCCCGAATGCCTCAGTTGAGTTCGTTGATGGGCCAAATTCCACCAGGGGTTCCGTAAATATGGCCGTTCAAAGATTTGTTCCCCTGATTACTTGAAGAATACAGATTTGATTGAGATGAAATTTTGCACTCGAATGGAGAATGAGGTGTTCAAGCTACATGTGAAATTTTGTCCAGATCGCATCACCAGAACCATAGAAACCATAGAAAATTGTGATTTTTGTACGGAAACGCCTAGGGACTTGAAATTTTCAGGATAGGTGTGGATCTGAAATGTCGCGTTCACGTTTATCAATGAGCAGAATTATACTAGGGGTTCCGTAAATACGGTCGTTTGAAATTTCGGTTTCTCGATAATTTCGAAACTACGGATTCGATCGAGATAAAATTTTGTATTTTAATCGAGAATGATATATTAAAACAATATGATGTCCAGATCGCATGACCAGAACCATAAAAACCATAGAAAATTGTAACATTTGAACGAAAAGGCCTAGCAACTTGAAATTTTCAGGGTGGGTTTGGATCGCGAATATCGCGGCCACGTTCATCAATGAGCGAAATTAGACTAGGGGTTCCGTAAATATGGCCGTTCAAAATATTTTTTCTGTTAATTTCTGAACTACTGATTTGATTGGAATGAAATTTCGCACCTAGCTGAGGAATGGTTTATTCAAACTACGTGCCAAATTTTGTCCAGATCGCACCATGAAGACCATAGATACCGTAGAAAATTCTAGCGAATTATCGAAAAAAAATTGGTGACCTAAAGCACTGACATGAAGTCTGGAGTTTCGCCTATGTTTCAGAATTTTTGTGACAGCTGTCGAAAATTCCTTCAATGGATTTCTAAAACTGGAAAATGCGAATCTACCTTCAAGATGCATGTACGAGCGCTCAAAAGCTCCTGCCTTCACGGCAGTGCTTTTCGTAATTTTTTTTATATGTTGAAAACTTCAGGTTAACAATTCAAACTTTTTTTCTGAACCACTTAAAAGAACTCATTACTGAATACATCAAACTTCGTTTTTTTTTAATTTCAACACCTCACATCCCGAAAATGGTGCATTTTAGAGGGTAAGTTGAAAAAAACTTTTTTTCATATTTTTGGACGAGCTATCACATCCTGAAATTCTGGGCATATATCATGGAACACCCTGTATAAAGAAATATTTTTCCCGGATTTCGGACCTATATTAGTGCATTTGATTACAGAATTACTGCCTGCAAATGATCACACCTTTTCTGTCGCTTTTCAATCCTTTGGGAGGTATCTTTTGAGCTTTGTCTATTCGGGGGCGCCCTCTGTTGAGCGGGACGGTAAATGTTGGACCATCGGTGCAGATCGCTACAGATTTAATCTTTCATCTTTTCTCTGATCTGATCTAACCTGACTCAACCTCTGTTTTCCTGTTAAACCCCTATTTCCCTGTTCCTTCCTACACTATGTTTCTCAATCATATACTCCACTCTTCTTTTTTTTCTGTATTTCCTAGGAAAAGTTATTCAAGAGTTATCATCAATCGTAGATCGAGAATACTCAATTCTAGGTAGGAGGCCAAAAAATGCTGAAAATTATCGACTCGCTGTTTCATCATGTTCGTTCCTTCGTCGGAAAACGATATTTTATTCCAAACAACTTCAACCATATGGTACAAATGGATTAAAAACTATTAGCTACACAAGATTTATTCCAGTAGAATAACCTAAATATCTGTGAAAAATACGAAACATTCTTGCTGAATTTAATGTGTCCATACTGTTAGTCGTACAAATATTGTTGGGTTATACTTACAAAATGATTATATTTTACTAGAAATTTTCTTTTGAAATAAAAGTACTCACCTTTTTTCCTGTTCATAGGACTCAGGTCATTTGAACCGGAATCGGCATTTTAGATTGCAAAAACAGATTGTTCTCAGAACGGTATTTTCTTGTTGTAATAAAAGAGTTGAGTTTGAACAACAGGAATTCATTTAACCGGAAATTCCCGGAATTCGTTTTTGTCAGTGATAATGGAAACTTTTGGTCAATATTAGGAGGTATTTTGAGAAGATTTCATACATCGAAGAGGAAAACATTTCTTCAATCAAGGAATGTGATTATTTTTTCTTCATATCTGTATGAAAAATTTCGAAAGGATGTCTTATCTTCTTTCAAACGAATGGTGGTAAAATTAATTAATTCAACACCTTGATGAAGCGCTTTCATTCAATACTGAGAATAAAAACGTATAGCCCCATAATTTTATGATTAAGAGTAAATTCAATAAGAAACCGCGCTATACGAACTCAAGTTTGTCATTTATATCATTCCATATTCACAAGAGTCGAGTAGTCGATACATATCAAAAGAATCCAGAAGCTCACATTTGGTTTCTCAAGAATTTATTGTGCAGCTACAATAACTCGCGTACGGAGAATGAAAAATTGCTGTTCGATAAGAATCTGCATGATTTTTTGACGAATAACCCCTGTTTTCTTTATATCGCCCCCCTATAAAATTTTCATAGGTTTGTGCCGGTGGTAATTCCATGAAATCTGAAACGGAGTGAACTCCATTATCGAAATAAAGAAAATCTCAACTCAATTAGGTTAACGATTTCATTTTCCACTCCAAGGAAAACAATGAAAATAAATTGAAATCCACTCCGGATTCGTAGTTCACGTATTTATTCAAAGTTGAAGATACCCAAGACCGAAATATTCCATCTAAACAATTAAATTATTCGATGTTATTGCCGATGTCGTTCGTCTAGCGAATGGGAATTAATTTTCCACAAAACGAAAATCGTTCCTTCCGTAGGAAAGGAAAATCTAGAATTTCAAGTAAAATAAATTAGTTCTGCAACGAGAGAACAATTTGGTAACTAATAACACGTTAACTAGTCCCAAGTATTGGAAAGAATCTAGAACGTAGAATGGGAACTCCGTTTCTACTCCGATGGAGTACAGTCACGCTATTTCACTAGGTCGTGAAATCGAAGCGAAATAGATCAAATTATGACATAACGAACGATATTGCTGCAGAAGATGCGGCAAAATCTGAAATAAGGTTGAATGTGTATGTTTCAACTCATTTTTCCATGTAATGAAGTCGAGTAATTTGATGCGACTGCGTCTTTTCATACAGTCGAATTTAATATTTATGCTAGAAACTCCATTTTCACTTGCATAAGCCATCCGGAGAAAAAGTTTCACGATGAAAAGAATTTTCAATGCTCAAATTTCAATAGGGGAATATCGTACCGGTTGAAATTTGTTTTGCGCTTATGCCTTGATGGCAGGGCCGTATCTAGGGCGTGGCAAGGGTGGCACTTGCCACGGGCGCAAGGTCCGAAGGGGCGCCAAAAAATATCAAAAATAAAAAAATAGAATCACCAAGAGAAAAAAAATTATTCAAAGATGAGAACACGGTTACGTAAGTAAGTAATTCGAACACAACATTTCGAAACATTGATATTCAAAGTACAGAATGAAAATGCAATAAGGTCAGAAATACGAGAAATATGGTCCAATTGTTATAAAAAATTTTCAAAGATGCCGCACTCTGATCATAAATATTACAACCGGCAATATCGTCATTCCAAGCACAGCCTTTTTATGAGTTGTTTACACTACATCCCTTATCGCATCCAGCTTGTTTTGAAGGGCGGCTTCTTTGATGATGATGGTGCATAATGATCGATTTGTTTAGATTTTTAAGCCACATCTGTGATATTTTAAAAACAATTTGTATTGCCAAAAATTCATTAATCGGAGTTTTGAGCTCAAGAAGTGGGAGAAAAAATGGGGAATCTTATTCTATTCTACATAAATATTGATTTCTTTCGATTGTAAAGAGAAGAAAAATTTCAAATTTTGATGTTCGTTTAGTGTGTATCCAGATCTGAAGTGTTATAAGTTTTGAGTTTTTTTTTTATATTCTGACTTTTTTGTGCCTCAAAAGCAAACGCTGTACATTCGTTGGAGTCGCAATTAGGTGAAATTATCAAAGTTCTTCGCTAGCTCAAAAAATCGTCCCTGGTAAATTCGATAACAAATTATGAATTTATCATATATCTTAACTTCTGGGAAATTCTGTTAAGTGAAATAAACCGAATTAATCAATATTTGCAAGAAAAACAACTAGATATATTTAAAGGCTCACGAATGATACTTGGACTATTGAACGAACTGAAAGCTGACAGAGAAAACTCTTTTATGCCATTGATGGAACTCTCGAAAAATGAAGCTGATAAAATTGGAATCGAAGCAAAGTTACATCAATCGAGAAAACGAAAAAAACCCAAAATGCCAGGGGAACTAGCCAGTGATGAAGCTCATCTTTTTGATGCAAACGCAAAACTGAGAAATTGGACTATAATTATTCAAATTGAAGAAAGATTTGTTGCTTTGAACGAAGTGGCAAACGACTTCAGTTTTTTGAATTGTAGTGTCATTCAAACTATGAATATTTACGATTTGAAGAAAAGTGCTGCAGATCTTAAGATAAATGTTCGTATTTATTACATAAATATGAATATTTCATTTTGTTTCTTTCAGAATTTGTTTTATTTTTATGCATTACATTTAAAATGTGTATTTCAATGTTTTCAATGAAAAAATTTTTCTATAAGAATGTGCATTATTTTGAAACTCTTACGTAAATATATGACTAGCATTATGAAAAAAAAATACTATAAGAAAATATGATGGATAAAAAAAATTAACGCAAATGGGGGGGCGCTGTCTAATATATTTCCACAGGGGCAATAGTACCTAGATACGTCCCTGCTTGATGGTATAAATTTGGTTAGGTTATTTATAAATTTTTTGATATCTCGGTCCGTACACTGAAAAAAACCGAATCCCGGTTAAATGAATTCCTGCTGTTTGAACGCAACTAATGTTATCACAACAACAAAAAGGACTAATCTGGGAACAATATGTACTTGCAATCTAACATGCCGAATCCGGTTTAAGTGACTTGACTCCTATGAACAGGAAAACAGTAAGTTCTTTTATTTTGAAAGGAATATTTCCGCAAATTTTACAATTTTGTGAGTATAACCAAGCAATATTTGTACGACCATTAGTTACACACATTATATTCAACAGAAATGTTTGGTATTTCTCACAGAAATTATTCTACCGGAATAAATCTTGTTTAGCTAATGAACCATATGGTTGTAGTCGTTTGGAATAAAATATCGGTTTCCGACGAAGGAACGAACATGATGAAACATCGACTCGATAATTTTCAGATCCTACCTAGAATTGAAAATTTTCGATCTACGATTGATACTAACTCTTGAATAACTACTCTTAGGAAATACAAGAAAAAAGAAAAGGGGGTTAGTATATGATTAAGAAACATAGTGTAGGAAGGAACAGGAAAAAAGGAGTTCAACAGGAAAACAGAGGTTGAAATCAGGTTAGATCAGATCAGAGGAAGGGAGGAAGATTAGATCTTTAGCGATCTGCACCGACGGCCCCACATTTATCGTAACGCTCAACAGAAGGCGCCACCGAATAGACAAAACTCGAAAGATACTACCCAAAGGATTGAAAAGCGACAGAAAAGGTGTGAGCATTTGAAGACAGTATTTCTGTGATCAAATTCGCTTATAGGTGTCCGGAATCGGGGAAAAAAATGTCTCTATATTTATTATGGAGTCTCTTAATACTAGTTTTCAACGAATGTCTTTCTAATTCGTTAGAATAATGTGGAGGTACTCTAAAATTAATACAATATAATATAAATTCTTCTCATTCCAGACACCAATTCTCGAACTCACTCTTTATCTTCAGATAGAATGCATTATTACAGAAAATTCCTGTAGAATCTAAGGTTAATACAACGAACTAGTACTGTAATATATGAAAGATAGTTCTTCAATTCAGCGGAAAATTCCTGTTAAATCGATACTACAGTTCCGTTATGAGTAAAGTAAATTACTTTTAGTTAGTTTTAGTTAAGTGTTCATTACTTCTTGTAAAAACTGAAGTTCGAAGCTTGGAATATAACTATCAAGTTTGTTTATTAAAGAGGAAATTCCTGTAGTCACGCATATTCCGGTTTTCGTCACAGTATTATTTTTCTGTTGAAATGACAAACTGCAGTTTGGTTGCATCAACTAATGTAAAACTTGTTATTTCTGGAGGAATTGTCACGTACACTCAACAAAGATTCCTGCTGTCGCTTATATAGGGGGAATTTCCTGTGGCAAATAAAAAAATTCTGGTGAATCAACTTCCTGAAGTAATTAAATGCATTTTGACGTAAGTGATGATATTTGGTGAGAAAAACCCGAGGCCGTGCAATATATCAAGAACGACTTTTGAGGATCGATCCGTATCACATCAACGGATGAATTACTGTTTGAAAATTCACAGAGATTTCGTGTTTCGTTGAAAACAAAATGAGCAGTTCGTGTGAGTGAATACAGCTATCCATTGTTTTTCTAGGTTTATTTTCTCCCAGGTGGTGCGTGCGTTGCCCTGGCATATTCGGCACTCGCGAAAGCATGAGTTGCAAGTAGTCAGATAGGGACGCCTCGTCTGGTCGATACAAAATAGTCTGAAGATGGTGATATAGCCGTGGCGCGAACACGGCTTCGCACGCGACCGACATTTCACGCCGCATTCTGGATAAACTCTTCCGTGCAGAGCGATTCTTGAATGGAGTACCGCAGGACTGCGGAAGTGTGCCAAATGGGATACACATCACGTAGCAGTTTCGGACACATTATGAAAGTGGAAAAAAGCCAGGGGCTCGAAGGAGAATCTCAAAAATAATTTCTATAATCAGCAGGATAATCATGCTGGTGTTTTCCTCAGGTTCCCAACTTTGAGTTGACAACAATGCTTTATTTGACAACCCATTTAATAGCTGATACACTCAAAGAAATTTTCAAGATATACAACAGGAATTCGGTTAATTTCACAGTAAATTCCTCTAGAAATAACAAGTTTCACATTGGTTGATGCAACCAAACTGCAGATTGTCATTTCAATGAAATTAATACTGCGACGAAAACCGAAATATGCGTGACTATTCACAGAAATTTCCTGTTTAGTGAACAAACTAGATAGTTGTATTCCAAGCTTCAAACCTCAGCTTCTTGAAGGATTTCCAGTAATGAACACTGAACAAGAATAGGAATTACTTCACTTATAACGGAACTGTAGTATCGATTCAACAGGAATTTTCCGTTGAATTGAAGAACTATCGTTCATATATCACAGTACTAGTTAGTTGTATTCGAAACTTATAACCTGAGATTTAACAGGAATTTTCTGTAGTAAGGCATTCTATCTGAAGATGATGAGTGGCTTCGTGAATAGTGTTAGTATGACGCATTTGCTGTCATTTGAGCCATATTTATCGATATAACAGTTCACGAGTTTCTTGAGTTTTTGTGTTTTTTGAAAAATTACCCACCTCACTCAATTTTTCATCAATTTTTTCTACGTTGATCAAGTTTGATTGTAATTTAGGATTAAAGAAAAGCGAAGATATGCAGTAAAAGATGTTGAAAGAAAATTCGTATGATTTGAAAGTTGGTATATAAATAAAAGAAAAGTCAATTTCTAATATCAATTCGCCTGCAACTTTCGAACCTCACAATATGGGTGACAAAAGTATTCTTAAAACTCCTTCTTCATTTCCTGAAAAAGTTTTCGTTAGAATGCAGGCAATAGTTTCCTTTCAGCAGATTTTTTTATAAACAACCTTTTGAATGTCCGGCATACTAACACGTCCTCCAAGGTTCACGTCGAATTTGGAATCACCCTGTATATACCAAAATTTTTTTCCTTGATTCTGGACTCATATTAGCGAATTTGATCACAAAATTACTGTCTTCAAATGCTCACACCATTTCTGTCGATTTTCAAACCCATTGGGTAGTATTTTTTGAGTTTTGTCTATTCGGTGGCGCCCTCTGTTGATCGGTAGGATAAATGTTTAGCCGTCGATGCAGATCGCTACAGAAATAATCTTTCTTCCTCACTTTGATCTGATCTTACCTGACTCTAACCTATGTTTTCCTGTCAAACCCCGATTTCCCTGTTCCTTCCTACACTATGTTTCTAAATGATATACTAACTTTCTTTTTTGAGCGCTCGTACTACTTACACGAGGGCTATATCATTTCGTCACGATGTCTGTATTTTTCGAATTTTGAGCTGAAAATGGTCTCAATCGACTATGTTCGACTCACTGATGACGAATCCGTCGGAAAATTCGAGTCTGTCCGTCCGGCCGTCCGTCCGTAAGCACGATAACTCTCGAACGGAACAACCTAGAGACTTGAAATTTTCAGTGTGGGTTCAGTTCCCAAATGCCTCGGTTAAGTTCGTTAATGGGCCAAATTCCACTAGGGGTCCGGGAACATGGGCGTTCGAAGTTTTGTTCCCCTGATTACTTAAAAACTACAAATTTGATCGAGATGAAATTTTGCACTTGAATGGAGAATGAGGCGTTCAAGCTACATGTGAATTTTTGTCCAGATAACATGACCAGAACCATAGAAAACATAGAAAATTGTTTCTTTTGAACGGAAACGCCTAGGCACTTGAAATTTTCAGGATAGGTGTGGATCTCGAATGTCGTGATCACGTTTATTTATGAGCAAAATTATACTAGGGGTTCCGTAAATATGGTCGTTTGTAATTTTGTTTTCTCGATAATTTCGAAACTACGGATTCGATCGAGATAAAATTGTGTATTTCAATCGAGAATGATATTTCAAAGCAATATTTTGTCCAGATCTCACGACCAGAGTCATATAATAGAAAATTATAACTTCCGAAGGGAAAGGCCTAGGAACTTGAAATTCTCAGGGTGGGTTTGGATGGCGAATGTCGCGGTCACGTTCATCAATGAGCAAAATTAGACCAGGAATTCCGTAAATATGGCCATTCAAAATATTTTTTTCCTGATAGTTCCGAAATTACTGATTGGATTGGAATGAAATTTTGCACCTAGCTGAGGAATAATGTATTCAAACGTGCGAAATTTTGTCCAGATCGCATCACCAAGACCATAGATACCCCAGAAAATTCTAGCGAATTATCGAAAAAAAATTGATCAGCTGAAGCACTGACATTAAGTCTGGAGTTTCGCCTTAGTTTCAGAATTTTTCTGACAGCTGTCGAAAACTCCTTCAATTGATTTCTAAAACTGGAAAATGCGAATCTACCTACAAGGTGTATGTACGAGCGCTCAAAAACTCCTGACTTCACGGCAGTGCTTTTCGTAATTTTTTGATTGAATGGGTACGTAAATAAGCAGAATTGTCGTCGCATTTAGAGTAAGGATAACCCACAAGCTTTCTTCGAAAGACCAAAATTTCTGTTTGGTGCGTTCCATGGGCTGGCGGAGTCATTGGTCCATATGTCTTCAAAAACTATGATGGTCATAATGTAACTGTCAGTGGTGGACGGTATGGGGACATGATTATCTGCGTATCTCATTTAGCTGACATTAATCTTGCTGACATGTGATTTCAATAGGACGGAGTCACATGCCACACAGCCCGCGCTACAATTGATTTACTCAAAGAACTTTTTGATACACAAATAATTTCACTTAATGGTCCAATTAATTGGCCACCAAGATCTTGTGATAGTTCTAGTAAGGGGGTTACAATTCACTGCGACCACAATGTCTAGTATGCCCCCATCAGGACTGTTTTCGCAAATGTGCTACCTACACCTAGCCCTCCAGCCCCAAAACTCCAATGAACTCCAAGAGGACTTCAAGAAGATTAAATCCTTGTTCCTCCTGTAATTCTCTTGTCCGAGACATTCTTTGCGCTGGTTTGCAATGACGAGGCATTCTGTGAAAAGCTGAACAGGAGTTTCCTCCTCTTCCACACAGTATCTACACTCGTCAGTTTCTGTTAAGCCCATGCTCATCATATGCTTTCTAAGGCGACAATGTCCTATGAGAAAGCCAATGAAGAGGCGTAAATTATTCTAACTGAGATCCAAATACTTCTTGGATCTTGCACTTCTAAAGTTCCGTAGGAACTTTGTGGAGTGCTCCATTCCTGGAAGATTCCTCCAGAGTGCTTCGCTTTCAGTCTCTTCCTTAACCAAAAACTCTTTCTTATTGATGCATCTGCCCCTCTTCTGGCAAGTGTATTGGCCTCTTCGTTTCCTTGGATTCCTGATTGCCAAGGAACCCAGTCTAAAGAGACCTTGTTGTTCTTGCCTACTTCATTAAGTTTCCTCCGGCACTCCCATATCAGTTTTGAGTCGATGATACAGGAGTTTAGTGCTTTTATAGCAGCTTGACTATCAGAATGGATCACAATTGATAATTTCTTTGCAGGTTCATATCTATGTATCTTCTGATTGCAAGCATTTCTGCCTGAAAAACACTCGAGTAGAAGACTTACGATGGTTTACACATGGTGCTTGCCCTGTATACTCCAGCGTTGGCCCCTATCGTTGTTTTAGAACCATCTGTATACTATTAAATGGTATTCACTTTGGAAATTTCGGTAGTGCATCCCTTTTCCCATTCTTCCTTTTTACATAGCATAGTGTTGAAGTTCTTCTCAATGCATACTTTTTCAATAATAACATCACTAGGCAGGTGCGATGATGAGATGTACTTGTTCAGAAAGGACCAGGCTCCCTGGATTTTAATTCTTCCTTTCCCTGTACCTTCACTACATATTCTAAGGATTGCCTCATGGGCTACCCTATTGATGTAGAGGTGTGAGAGATCTGTGATGACCCCAAGTGCTGTTATCGGACAGGTTCTCATAGCTCCAGTGATGGAAACATCTTGTCGAGTATTACCCTCGTGCTTGTCTGCCCTGCCTTAGCAGACCAGACTACGGCCCCATAAGTTATTATTGGTCTCACATCACGTACATCCATCGCAGTAGTTTAGGGTTACAACCCCAAGTTTCACCGGATAGACCTCTACACGCCATCAAACCCCTTGTCGCTTTGATAGCTGTATTTTTAACATGCTTATTCCATAGAAGCTTACTGTCTAGGATAATTCCTAGATGTTTGACTTCAGAATTCCATTCAACGTTATCTCCATTTACCGAGATGGAATTCATAGCTGGAAGGTTTCTTATCCGAGTAAGGGGAATTACTGTGGTCTTGGCTGGGTTGATGTTGCGCCCCACTAACCAGCAACCCTGCTCAATAATTTTGAGTCCCCTCTTTAACGAATCACAGAGGAAACCCTCAAATGTACCTCTTACTATTAGGACTATGTCATCGGCATAGCCTATACATTCGAAGCCAAGCTCCGTTAGCCTGTGAAGTAGTTCATCCCCCACCAGACTCCAAAGGAGGCGATATATTACTCCTCCTTGAGGTGTTCCGCGAGTGGTTTTGACAGAGATGGTCTGATCAACCACCAATGTCTCAGCTGTCCTCGTCGTCAACAAACATCCAATGAATTAATACGAATTGGTAATTTCCGTTCCCGACGCTTCCGCCATTTTGCAACCCATCGAGTCTAGAATGTTAAAAGATGATGTTTATATCCCGGCGCCTCCAGGTATTTTCATCATCACCCTTTCAATCAATGAATCGTTTTCCCCATTCAAGCAGAAACATGATCCCCATACATATTTTACAACCCCTAAACACGTTCAGAACATCGTCAGCTGCGAAACTGGCTACAACTTTTTTAAGGATACCTCATAAATATTCATTTTATAACCAGACCAACAATCCCGGCTTCCATAATATGGATTGTCATCCATTACAGTATTAAAGTCGTCCAAATATTTCGAACTAGAACGCTCACGTAAAAAACGTGTTTACGGACTTAATAATGAGAACAACGATATAATCGCAAATTAATTTATATTACTTATTCATGCCGCCCAACAAACTGCCATTTTCAGCGCATATTTCAAGTGGCGAATTGGATAATGGAAATATGGCTGGATTAAAGGAATCGCATTTTCAAATGAGGGTCGAGTCGCCTTTTTGTGAACGGAAACTTCCAGCGCGAATTCATCTGAAACCGAGTTATTCGTGTAGTCTTTGCCACGATACAAATATTTCTCACTATCCTTTACGGATGATCGCGAGAGCTCACAATCCAATTTTCGGTAATCCACGATTCAATAGGCACGACTCCTAAGAATTATCTCGGCTCTATCTGACGTTTGACAGCGACACATTTTTCTAGGTCGGCGAATTTGAATTCGTGGTCGAATAAAGGAGAACGTACGAAACCCTCTTAGAGGATTCCAAGTGTTTGATCTCGTCCTCGTTGAAATCAATCTGCGCTTTTCTTGCATCGGACGAAAAATATTAGATTTCGAATTGAATTATTTCCGAGCACTGAATTTTTGTGTCACTATTCCGAAAATTATTCAGATTAGAACCGGAGAGATTTCTTGTGAAAAATTTACAATGTGTCTTACATCCTAACGAGAATATCTGCCCTCGAATTTTCCGGTTCAGTTGCCTTATAAAATGAAGCCAAGTGTGAGAAGATGCAGCTCAGAGAATACCCATGGGTACAGTGGCTACAGATAATGTTTCCCACATGATTAATATTTTCGCTATGACAAAGTAGAATTTAAATTCTCTGTCATCTTTTGTATCACCAACGAAACCGCTCAATAATAGAAATAATTTGAAAAAACAAGTATTTAGAGAAAGGGTATTTAGAATTTCATGACTGTTTATACAGGGTGCTTTTTGAGGTGAGGCTTTTTTTTGACAGGTGCTAGATCTCATCGAAAGAGATCATTTCGCCGGAAGTTGATTATATAAAATATTCAATTTGAAAAAAGTGCAAAAATTTCTGGCATAAAGATCTTAAGACCACTCTGGATCGTGTTATCTCTCTTTCAGAAGATCTGCTATGAATCACGGTGCCATATGCATTCCAGCAAGTGAATAAAGTGATGGATTTTATCGTTCGTATATTTTATTCCAACCCTGTTAGGAGATTTTTCCTGAACGGTGTAATTCTTAAAGGTCAAACTAACGAGACGGAAATTACGGATTGAAAAGGTCCTAGAAAAAAAATAGGAAGTCAACAAACTCACCGATGAAATTGATCCACATTGTTCGCAATGCTCACCCCTCGTTTGATGTGCATAAAGTCTTGTCCGGCATACTTATGAATTAATACATATAATAATGTCACAAGCATTTTCAATGCGTTGTTTTAGTTCTTCAACACTATTCACGTCACCGTTACTGCACCCAACGTTTTCAAATGACCCCAAAAACGGAATCACAGGGGTGATCATATGATTTCCCGTATATTGGAAGCATTCAATAAACACATTTAGATCTCAATACGTACCTAAGTCAGGTCCGTGTTGGAAATTTGTCAGATTTGCGGGTGACTTTGATTTCGAAATAATCGGCCCTGGTGAATATTCCGTCAAAAGAATTTTTGGAATTTTGACTCATTTCGATGAGTTCTAGTACGTGTCAAAAAAAAGCCTCACCTTTGAAAACACCCTGTATACAGGGTGTCCCAAGTTCGAGTGCCTACTAGACGTTTCTTGAGAATCGGACCTATTTGAAATCTGAAAATTTGGAATAAGATATTGTTCGACTTTATCTACTGAGCTAAAATATTCTTGGAGCCTGAACACTTTCAGTTATACAGGGAGTGAAAATAAATGTATCGAAAAATTTTTTTTTATTTTTTCTTCTCTTATATGATCGATTATTCAATTTTAAATATATTTCCACTCGAATCGTTGTATTCGTCGAAATAGTTTTCAAAATATAGAAAAAAAACTAAAAAAAAGGGAAATATGCGTAATCAGTATTATGTTCGTTATTCCTATCCTCAATATTTTAAGCATAAACTGTTTTTAGATTTTCGAATTAAAATTTTGCATCTCCTTCTCCAGGGTGTTTCAAATATTCGGTCAAAAATTGTGATCAGAATTTTCCCATAACTTTTGTTTTTCAAATTAGAACTCTATTTTTTTATGATTGCGTTAGATGAGAAAATAATGATAGTATTCAAAGTAGTTTATGCTCCTAAATTGAATAAGTCCTGAGTTATTGAGGATTTTCTGAATTTATGTCGTATGTAGAGACAAATTCATAAAATCTGTTTTATAACAATAATCTGTGTTCATAGGAAATTATTGGGATAATTTATCTTCTATGAACACAGATTATTGTTATAAAACAGATTTTATGAATTGGTCTCTACGTACGACAATAATTCAGGAATCCTTTAATAACTCGGGAATTATTCAATAGAAGCATAAACATCTTTGAACACTATCATTATTTTTCTTCGCAGAATCCAACTCAATCATAAAAAATAGGGTTCTAATTTAAAAAACAAAAGTTATGGGAAAATTCTGATCACAATTTTTGACGAAATATTTAAAACACTCGAGACGAGTTTTTCAAAATTCAGGAGATGCACAATATTTCGTCATTCTTTTACTTCGAAAATGTAAACACAGTTTATGCCTGAAATATGGAGAATAGGAATAACGAACATAAAACTGACTACGCATATCTCCTTGTTTTTTCAGTTTTTTTTTCGATATTTTGAAAACGATATTGACGAATGCAACGATTCGAATAGAAATATATTCGAAATTGAATAATCGATCATATAAAAAACGCAAAAAAAATTTTTCGAGAAATTTATCTTCACTCCCTGTATAACTAAAAATTTTCAGGCTCCAAGAATATATTAGCTCAGTAGATAAAGTCGAACAATATAATAATCCCAATTTTCAGATTTTACATAGGTTCGGTTCTCAAGACGTCTAATAGGCACTCGAACTTGGGACACCCTGTAATTGGGAATAGCAGGACCGTATCTAGGGTGTGGCAAGGGTGGCACTTGCCACGGGCGTAAGGTCCGAAGTGGCGCCAAAAAATATCAAAAATAAAAAAAAAGAAGCGCCAAGTGAAAAAAATTAATTCGAAATAAGACAACACGGTTACGTAAGTAAGTAATTCGATCACAACATTTCGAAACAGTGATATTCAAAAAACAGAATGAGAATGCAATAAGGTCAGAAAAACGAGGAATATGGTCCAATTGTTATAAAAAATTTTCAAAGAGGCCGCCCTCTGATCGTAAATATTACAATCGGCAATATCGTCATGCGATTCCAAGCACAGCCCTTTCATGAGTAGTTTACACTACATCCCTTATCGCATCCAGCTTGTTTTGAAGGGTGGCTTCTTTGATGATGATGGTTCATAATGATCAATTTGTTTAGATTTTTAGGCCACATCTGTGTTATTTCAAAAACGGTTTGTATTGCCAAAAATTCACCAAGAAGTGGGAGAAAAATTGGGGAATCTTATTCTATTCTACATAAATATTGATTTCTTCCAATTGTGAAGGGAAGAGCAAAAAAATTAAATTCTAATGTTCGTTTAGTGTGTATCCAGATTTGAAGTGTTATACGTTTTGAGTTTTCTTTTATATTCTGACTTTTTTGTGCCATTGTGCTTTTGGATTCGAGCATTATAAATTGTGCTATTGAAGGTGAGTTGTACTAAGTATGTATTTGTTATTTTTTATGACATTATTCTGGCATCGGATATATTCAATTATTCGTATTTTTTTATACTCTTATACGTGTTTCAAAGGGTTATAAAATAGTATTTGTATGCTAAGTTTGCGGTTTTTTTCGCGAGAGATTGTGATTATCGTTTATTGTTTTCTAGTCAACTTACCAAAAAATTTTTATTTTACGTTTGCAGTATATATTTCTAAATTTTAAGTTGAAGGATTTATATTATTTCTAAGATAAATGTTTGTATTTATCAGATAAATATAAATTTTGCATTTTGTATATTCAGAATTTGTTTTATTTTTATGCATTTCATTTGAAATGTGTATTGGAATGTTTTTACTGAAAAACTTTTTCCATAAAAATGTGTATTATTTTGAAACTTTCACAGAAATATATGACTATCATTATAAAAAAAAATTATATAAGAAAATATGATGGATGACAAAAAATCTACACAAATGGGGGGGCACTGTCTAATATATTGCCACAGGTGCAATAGTACCTAGATACGGCCCTGGGGAGTAGAATATAAACCATGAATAAAACTGAAATTTTTAGTCATATGAAAAAATCCAATAATTTCACCATTGAAAAAACCTAGTGCTCAGGTGTATGGATATAAATTAATATTTTCCCATATTGGTTCTTTTCAGGACGACAGATTTCCCAATGTATCGAATAAAGTGAATTTTGGGAAATAAGGACAATTTTGTTATTGACTGGTTTATGTGTCCCGTTACAGTGGAATATCAGCAAGTACGGTGAAAAATCTATACGCAAGAAGTAACTCCATCTATTGCTTCAACTACCCCAAGAGTTTAACCCCAAGTTTCACTTTCTTCAAGCCTTCACGCACTGCTGAAGCGAACCCACAGAGAAACAACTGTTGTTACTTATCAAGTATTTTAAGAAAAAGTTCCACGACCTCATGAGATTCAAACTTCATTGAAAAGAAACGATATTTGCAATACCAAAATATGAAATATAAAGAACAGAAATTAACCTAGGTGACAATCGTTGAATTTCAGCAATAGATCATTTGAGTACTGAAATATGTCTTTGTCGTGGTAAAATAGAGCACCCTCATATTTCGATGTAAACTCGTGAAGCCCTAATTACATAATCAATGCTTCAATAAAGCAACTTCGTCACGAGCATACAAAACCTAACGATGCCACTATAGACATATTTAATCTATTCTGAATGTCAATTCAGAATAGCTCCAACAAATCATTCTAGGCTCTGGCAATAAAAAAAAAAAGTTTCGAATGTTTTTCTTCAGAGGGTTGGACGTGGGTGGGTTGGTCCCTGAAGTCATACCATGCCACCCACAAAAAGTCAATGTTTCCAACATGAAATTAGAAATAAATCAATTGGGAATAAATATACGAGATCGCAGTTAATTATTGCGATGCTGACGCGTAATTCAATCAACAAATATTCGACGTTTTCATCTCCCTGTCATATATTTCCCATTTCTGATAAAACCATCAAAGCAGAATGAGCGAAAGCATATAATGGTTCAAGCTCCATGAGACTTGTAAATTGCTCATTAGAATATGTTTCTTGGTTAATGTTATAATTCGATTTCTGTCAAGAATTATTAGCGAGGGATGGTATCATTTACAACAATGCTAAAAGTTTTGAGAACAGCTTTAGAGATTAATCAATACCACGCGTATCTTCGGAAAGCATGAATATCCTTTTCTTCATAACAGGTAATAGTGGATGAATTCAGAAAAATGTTATTGAAGTTCGTTTAACTCAACACTCGCCATAAGATTTTCTTGAAACAGTTTCATTAGGAACCTACCTTTAGATCTGAAGCTATCACCTACATTTCAGTATTTGAATATTTAGTTTTCGAATCTGATGGCTGAAGAGCTTGCTCCATAGTTTTGATCCACTTTCTCAAACATCTGACCTCGTGATCAAGATCTGAAACGAAAAATTACCATCACTCAAACTTACCAACTGAAAAACAATGGCAAGAAAGGATGGGCTTGGAAAATTTACCCAAAATCATATTTTCCAACAACCAACGAAAACTTGATGTCATGAAGAATGCTGAACGAAATAATCTCTACGAAGTAAAAGGCATGATGACAAAAACAAAGTTCAGTAATAATATAGGTTTGAAATATACTCAAAAAAGTACTTTTTGAGTCAACATTCACTTGCACAAAACGCCGTTACAAAATGAATTTTTCAATATTCAGCTGATGCATGAAAACGTTCGTTTCACGAGAAATGGAGTAACTTTTTTATCAATTTCCGATATCTCCGATTTTCCTGATTCGATCGATTCAAATGTAGTGAAAATGTTGCAACATCCCAACAAAATGAATTTTGCAATATTCAGCTAATGCATGAAATCGTCCGTTTCACGAGAAATGGAGTAACTTTTCCTTCAACTTCCAATATCTTCGATTCATCTGATTCGATTGATTCAAGCGTAATCAAAAAATTGCAACATCTCAAGAAAATGAATTTTCCAATATTCAGCTAATGCATGAAATCGTCCGTTTCACGAAAAAAGGAGTAACTTTTCCTTCAACTTCCATTATATCCGATTTGGCTGATTCAAGAGATTCAAGTGTAATGAAAAAGTTGATACATCTTAACTGAATGAATTTTTCAATATTCACCTAACGCATGAAATCGGCCGTTTCACGAGAAATGGAGTAACTTTTCCTTCAACTTCGAATATCTTCGATTCTTCTGATTCGATTGATTCAAGAGTAATTAAAAAATTGCAACATCTCAAGTGAATGAATTTTTCAATATTCAGCTAATGCATGAAATCGTCCGTTTCACAAAAAAGGAGTAACTTTTCCTTCAACTTCCATTTTATCCGATTTGGCTGATTCGAGCGATTCAAGTGTGGTGAAAAAGTTGCAACATCTCAAGAAAATGAATTCTGCAATATTCAGCTAACGCATGAAATCGTCCGTTTCACGAGAAAAGCAGTCACTTTCCCATCAATCCCCATTATATCCGATTTGGCTGATTCAAGAGATTCAAGAGTAATGACAAATGCAACATCTCAAGAAAATGAATTTTTCAATATTCAGCTAATGCATGAAATCGACCGTTTCACGAGAAATGGAGTAATTTTTTTTTTTACTTCCAATATCTCCGATCTGTCTGATTCGATCGATTCAAGTGTGGTGAAAAAGTTGGAACATCTCAACTAAATGAATTTTTCAATATTCAGCTAATGCATGAAATCATCCGTTTCACGAGAAATGGAGTATATTTTCATTCAACTTCCAATATCTCCGATCTGCCTGATTCGAACGATTCAAATGTAATGAAAAAGTTGCAACTTTTGCAATTTTTGAGCGCTCGTACTACTTACACGAGGGCTATATCATTTCATCACGATGTCTGTATTTTTCGAATTTTGAGCCGAAAATGGTCTCAGACGATAGAGTTCGACTCACTGATGACGAATCTGTCGGAAAATTTGAGTCTGTCCGTCCGGCCGTCCGTCCGTAAGCACGATAACTCTCGAACGGAACAACCTAGAGACTTGAAATTTTCAGTGTATGTCCAGATCCCAAATGCCTCGGTTAAGTTCGTTAATGGGCAGAATTCCACGAGGGGTTCCGTAAATATTGCTGTTTAAAGTTTTGTTTTCCTGATTACTTGAAAACTACAAATTTGATCGAGATGAAATTTTGCACCTGAATGGAGAATGAGGTGTTCAAGCTACATGTGAAATTTTGTCCAGATCGCATGACCAGAACCATAGAAACCATAGAAAATTGTAACTTTTGAACGGGAACGCCTAGGGACTTGAAATTTTCAGGATAGGTGTGGATATCGAATGTCGTGATTACGTTCATCTATGAGCAGAATTATACTAGGGGTTCCGTAAATATGGTCGTTTGAAATTTTGTTTTCTCGGTCATTTCGAAACTACGGATTCGATCGAGATGAAATTCTGTATTTTAATCGAGAATGATATATTAAAGCAATATTTTGTCCAGATCGCATGACCAGAAACATAGAAACCATAGAAAATTGTATCTTTTGAACGGAAAGGCCTAGGAACTTGAAATTTTCAGGGTAGATTTGGATCGCGAATGTCGCGGTCACGTTCACCAATGAGCAAAATTAGACTAGGGGTTCCGTAAATATGGCTGCTCAAAATATTTTTTTCCTGATAATTTCGAAACTACTGATTGGATTGGGATGACCTAGCTTAGGAATAATGTATTCAAACTACGTGCCAAATTTTGTCCAGATCGCACCACCAAGACCATAGATACCGTAGAAAATTCTATCGAATTATCGAAAAAAAATTGGTCACCTAAAGCACTGACATGAAGTCTGGAGTTTCGCCTAAGTTTCAGAATTTTTGTGACAGCTGTCGAAAATTCCTTCAATTGATTTCTAAAACTGGAAAATGCGAATCTACCTACAAGGTTGATGTACGAACGCTCAAAATTTTTTTCGTAATTTTTTAATATTCATCTAATGCATGGTATCGCCCGTTTCACTAGAAATTGAGTAACTTTTTCTTCAACTTCCAACATCTCCGATTTGCCTGATTCGATCGGCCGTTTTCGGAAAAAATGGGGTTACCAAGCTAAGTGAATCACCCTGTACATAAATAATTACACTTTCGATGAAATTCCACAGTCTGAACCACATGAACGTTCAGCGAAAATCAATGTTTCCCTTGAATGGTGCTTTAAATATACCGAGAATACTGGAGAAGGAATCGAATGAATAGGGTGGGATGTACCCTATACTGTTGTGTCGTCAGTTTGCAAATGGTTTAAAGGATTTGTCGGCATGGCTAGTAAAGCTTACCATGTAACGGCCTCACTTTGTGTAACTAAACGAACTGCTGAGACTAATCACTCTAAAAAGGCTGCGTTTCAATTTCACGTATAAGGGAGATGTCACTGGTTTATTTAGACTAATTGCTTCAATAACGTTGAAGTGGGATATGCATTATCCTTCGGAGATCCTACCCCGATGTAACTACTTGCAAGGGTAACAACCCTGATGCAAAAAGAGGTTGTTATACATGCAAAACATTGACAAATTGTTTAAATTCTGGAAGATTTCTTGTAAGAGTTATTTCCATGCACTGCAATTGCTGATGTTTATTTTACGTATTTGTGTGATTTTCAACACCTTCAGTGGCGAAATGAGGCATTTGTGCTCTAAATGATGAAAAATATGACTAGACCGAAATGAAGATATGAAAAATTGAGCTCTGGTTATGATTGAAGTTCTAGACTATTCAACCTTTGCCACCACACTGAAACAGAAAGGAAATTAATTTTAAAGCAATTCATGAAGCTGTCACATGTTCCATGCGACTGAAAAAAACATACATCGCCCACGTTTCGGGTCATTAGTGGAGCTCAAAAGTTTTCGAAAATGTCAACTGATATGTTTCGTTAGATTCGGGTAAAACAAACTTGCAGAGGGCTTCAAGGGAGTGCCGTGATTAATTATTCGGTAGGGGAAATACCTACACAATATAACTCGCCCCGCTCTCATACTGGAAAAATATGGTTTTCGCCCATTTTCTAGACGTAAATATTCGTAACCCACCGAGTCGTATCTCAAATGCAAAATCCGTTCTTGTTCATCGCGATAACAACCATAAACCACCATCGATTTTTCCAAACGAGCTGGGATAACTCACAGCTTCGTCTAATTATGAACTCGGTCATGTATAAGGACAATTCTAATTGTGGGGTCGATTTTCTGTATCAACTGACGTGAGAGTAATTCCTCCACTCATCTAATGAACCTCAAACACAACGTGAACGCTGACACGAAAAACTTCGGGGCGAAGGAATTTATATAGGATGGAAAGGCCCCTGGATGCTTTACAAACTCATTTTTCCCCCCCCGATAAGTTTCTGTTTGGTAACAATTATTACGCTGACTGGGGAGATAGCTGGAGTTGTGGATATCATTCCAAATTCAGTTGCAGTTACTTGGATACATCCAGAAGATCTTCCAATTCAAAATTCGATATTTGCTCGTCGAAAAATTGCAGATGAGAAATTCAAAATTAAACCAAAAATTTTTTTCTGGAGAAAAAGATAAATCCGCATCTAGAAGAGAGTACTTGAGGTCATCACAGATCTCACTCGTCTACATCTAGTGATCAATAGGGTAGCCCATGAGGCTATCTTTAGAATATCTAGGGAAGGTACAGGGGATGCGAGATTTGAAAGTCAGGGAGCCTGGTCCTCTCTGAACAAGTGCATCTCATCAGCGAATCTGCCTAGTGATGTTATGATTAAACAAGTAAGCATTGAGAAGAACCTCAACACTATGCTATGTAAAAAGAAAGAATGGGAAAACGAATACACTACCCAAAATTTCAAAGTGAATGCCATTAAATGGTATACAAATGGTTCTAACACAACGGCGCTGGAGTATACGGGGCAACAACCAAGAGTACACTATCGTTAGGCCCCTACTCGAGTGTTTTTCAGGCAGAAATACTTGAAATACAAAGATGCATAGATATAAACCTGGAAAGAAACTATCAAGGGTGTGACATTATGATCCATTCTGTATCATCGACTCAAAGCTGATATGAGAGTGCCGGAGGAGACTTAATAAAGTAGGCAAAAACAATAAAGGATGGTATGAATAAAAACGAATTAAATGCTAATGTTACATTCTTCGAAATATTTACCGTATCACAAAGCATCTGGTCGGTTCCGGTAGTAGTTGCCTAACGTAGAAGTATTTACTACACTGCTTTTAGTATTATTTACTTTTAGTTCGTAGTATATGCTTCAAAATGTGTAGCATCTATCCCACACCGTCAGCGCCAGAGCAGGTTATGACAAGTTTATTAGATTTTCTATCGTTGTTGTCAGACAATGTCAGCCTGGAAATCATTCAAAATGTATCGTGCTTGTCAGTTCAATTGTTATAAACTAGTATTGAAGTGGTAGGTTATCCTTGGTTCTGTAAAAATGTCATGAGACGAAGAAGTTACCCAAAAGGAAGAAATACAATTAGCATTTGTGATAATGCTACAAGATTACAAGATAGTTCTGGATAAAAAAATGACGAAAAGCACTGCCGTGAAGTCAGGAGCTTTTGAGCGCTCGTACATCCACCTTGTAGGTAGATTCCCATTTTCCAGTTTCAGAAATCAATTGAAGGAATTTTCGACTGCTGTCAAAAAAATTCTGAAACTTAGGCGAAACGCCATACTTCATGTCAGTGCTTCAGCTGACCAATTTTTTTTTGATGATTCGCTAGAATTTTCTACGTTATCTATGGTCTTGATGATGCGATCTGGACAAAATTCCGCACGTAGTTTGAATACATTATTCCTCAGCTAGGTGTAAAATTTCATTCCAATCCAATCAGTAGTTTCGAAACTATCAGGAAAAAAATATTTTGAACGACCGTATTTACGGAACCCCTAGTCTAACTTTGCTCATTGATGAACGTGACCGCGATATTCGCGATCCAAACCCACCCTAAAAATTTCAAGTTCCTAGGCCTTTCCGTTCAAAAGTTACATATTTTTCTATGGTTTCTATGGTTCTGGTCATGCGATCTGGACAAAATATTGCTTTAATATATCATTCTCGATTAAAATACAAAATTTCATCTCGATCGAATCCGTAGTTTCGAAATTATCGAGAAAACAAAATTTCAAACAACCCTATTTACGGAACACCTTGTATAATTCTGCTCATTTATGAACGTGATCACGACATTCGAGATTCAGACCTATCCTGAAAATTTCAAGTCCGTAGGCCTTTCCGTTCGAAAGTTATGATTTTCTATGGTTTCTAAGGTTCCGGTCATGTGATCTGGAGAAATGTAGCTTGAATATATCATTCTCCATTAGTATACAAAATTTCGTCACGATCGAATCTGTAGTTTTGAAATTATCAAGAAAACTAAATTTCAAATTACCATATTTACGGAACCCCTAGTATAATTTTGCTCATAGATGAACGTGATCACAACATTCGAGATCCACACCGGTCCTGAAAATTTCAAGTCCCTAGGCGTTTCCGTTCAAAAGTTTTCTATGGTTTCTATGGTTCTGGCCATGCGATCTGGACAAAATTTCACATGTAGCTTGAACACCTCATTCTCCATTTGAGTGCAAAATTTCATCTCGATCAAATCTGTAGTTTCAAGTATTCTGGGGAACAAAACTTTGAACGGCCATATTTACGGAACCCCTGATGGAATTTGGCCCATCAACGAACTTAACCGAGGAATTCGGGAAATGAACCCACACTGAAAATTTCAAGTCACTAGGTTGTTCCGTTCGAGAGTTATCGTGCTTACAGCCGGACGGACGGACAGACTCGAATTTTCCGACGGATTCGTCATCAGTGAGTCGAAATGATATAGCTCTCGTGTAAGTAGTACGAGCGCTCAAAAAGACACCTGCCATCAAGTCTGCAAAAGACGAAGCCCTCAAATAATTAACTAATGGTTAAAACACAAAAACAAAACAACACATAGATAAAGGAGACCAGGGCTACTTGGCCTATGTTTTAAACTTCATTTTCATTTTTTTCAAATCATATAAATCAAATTTGCGAAACTTACTGAACTTAGTAAGAATGCTTTCGGTTTTGAGTTCTCTAAAATACATCAAAATAAATTGTAATTCAAATAGTTCCAGTGTAATAATGTGTTTTATACATTAATGTCGAGTGGGCCAACCGGCCCAGGTTAGGGGTAAGTTAGCCAAAGGTCAGGGGTAATTTACTCCATAGGTATATAAAGCACGAAATGAATAAAAAAATCAAGTACTAATTTAAACAATATAATATTCTAACACACATCTGAGTGATAGTTGATATATTGCTCAACTTAAACTTTGGCATTTCAGAAAAGAAGCTCATAAATTACTCCAGTAAAATCAAATCTCTCGATTTCAAATAAAACTGCAAATAGATTTGAGGGACAAAATAAACAAATAAGAATGTTGAATAAAAATGGAGTTAAAACAATAACATTTCGAAAAACTAAATGAATATTCTTCTCATAATAGAAAAAAAATAATTATTAATCACCTGCTAGACAATACTCGCAAATATAAAACAAAATGTTCTCATCGGTACAAAGTTCATGAGGTAACTTAAATTTCCTCTCCCTGTACGTTTCCTTCTCTACAACCGTTTTCTACATATTTGTTGATATATCTGGCAAGGGTTTTTCTTGGAATGTTGAAATCGGGGAAAAATCGCCATATGGCCAATTTGACCCTGTGAATCCGTCGGAAAATTCGAGTCTGTCCGTCCGTCCGTAAGCACGATAACTCTCGAACGGAACAACCTAGAGACTCGAAATTTTCAGTGTACGTTCAGATCCCAAATGCCTCGGTTAAGTTCGTTAATGGGCCAAATTCCACTAGGGGTTCCGTAAATATAGCCGTTCAAAATTTTGTTCTCCTGATTACTTCGAAACAACAGATTCGATCGAAATGAAATTTTGCACTCAAACGGAAAATGGAGTGTTCAAGCTACATGTGAAATTTTGTCCAGATCGCATGACCAGAACCATAGAAACCATAGAAAATTGTAACTTTTGAACGGAAACGCCTAGGGACTAGAAATTTTCAGGATCGGTGTGGATCTCGAATGTCGTGATGACGTTCATCTATGAGCAAAATTATACAAGGGGTTCCATAAATATGGTCGTTTGAAATTTAGTTTTCTTGATAATTTCAAAACTACAGATTCGATCGTGACGAAATTTTGTATACATATTAATGGAGAATAATATATTCAAGCTACATTTCTCCAGATCGCATGACCAGAACCATAGAAATCATAGAAAATCATAACTTTCGAACGGAAAGGCCTAGGGACTTGAAATTTTCAGGATAGGTTCCCATCACGGATTTCGCGGTTACGTTCATCAATGAGCAAAATTAGACTAGGGGTTCCCTAAATATGACCGTTTGAAATCCGTTTTTCTTGATAATTTCAAAACAACGGATTTGATCGTGACGAAAGTTTGTATTTAAATTGAGAATGATATATTCGAGCTACATTTTTTCCAGATCGCATGATCAGAACCATAGAAACCATAGAAAATCATAACTTTCTAACGGAAAGGCCTAGGGACTTGAAATTTTCAGGATAGGTTCGGATCGCTAATTTCGCAGTCACGTTCATCAATGAGCAAAATTAGACTAGGGGTTCCGTAAATATAGCCGTTCCAACTATTTTTCCCTGATAATTTCGAAACTACTTATTGGATTGGAATGAAATTTCGTACATAGATGAAGAAAAGTATATTCAAACTAAGTGGAAAATTTTGTCCAGATCGCATCACCAAAACCATAGATACCGTAGAAAATTCTAGCGGATTATCGAAAAAAAATTGGTCACCTAAAGCACTGACTTGAAGTCTGGATTTTCGCCTTAGTTTGAAATTTTGTTTGAAAGCTGTCAAAATCTTTCCAATTGGTTTCTAAAACTGGAGAATGCGAATCTACCTACGAGGTGGATAAACGTGCGCTCAAAAACTCCTGACTTCACGGCAGTGCTTTTCATCATTTTTATTCAATAAATTCCATATTTTGGTTAAGGTGTAAAATATAATATATCCAAAGAATCCTTAACTTGATATAAATACAAAACATCAAAGACAAACTCCCTTTAAATTCTCAAACACGAAAAAACTAGAAAATCATGTTTTTACTTCAGACACTCGCAAACGGAAAAAATAACGTACAGGCTCTCTCGTAACTAGTGTGTGACTTGTAATGTGGTTGGTGTGGAAAGATATTCAACACATTCGTTATGACTACTAGATCTATCAGACGATAGCAATAGGAATTAAACCCAATGGGCCAACCTAACCCTATAGCCAACTAACCCTGATCTCCCCTACTAAACAAGTATTGAAAAAAAATTAATAACATAAAAAGAAAAATAAAGAACAGGAAATGAGTAAATTTCCATCTTTTCGGCCTCAACATACAAAGATGAACATGAATTGCGGATTTAACCAACTGGAATGGAGACAAGCACTGTATAATTTTTTTCTGCGTACTCCATCCATTTTCATACAGACGTAACCGTAGCATGCCCAGTGGAGCTGATATTACACAAACTTCGCAAATTTCCAATACATACTACAAATTTCTTCTCAAATCGAAGTATCTGGTATCTGCCATAAGAAGTCGATACTTTAAAGTATAGTAAATACTTCAGAGATTTCCACGAGAGTGCTACTTAGTATAGTAGCTTCTGGAAAAATTACAAGTACATATCTGCTTTGAAATGCAGTTCCTTCTCAGTTTTGAGGTATCTACCATGTAGCAAATGCGAATACCTAATTCTAGCATTAGTACCTATGTACTTCATTTTCATTCATACGACCCTTTGTGAGGGTGAATATGAAGCATTAGCATTTACTTGGGTTTTTCTCTGGGTTTCTGGTCACTCAGGAATCAAATGAATCGTCGAGGCCAATACACTTGCCAGAACAGGAGCACAAAAGTCACTTACTGGCCCAGAACCTTTCTGTGGCATAGACAAATGCACCTATAACAAAGAGTTTTTGAAGAAGGAAGAAACTGAAAGAGAAGCACTCTGGAAGAATCTTCCAGGAATGGATTACTTCAAGAAGTTCCTTCGGTACTTTGAAAGTGCAAAATCCAAAAAGTATTTCTATCTCAGTAAAAATAAGTTACGCCTCCTCACTGGCTTCCTCACAGGACATTGTCGCCTTAGAAAGCATATGATGAGAATGGGCTTAACAGAAACGGACGAATGAAGATTCTGTGGGGAAGAGGAGGAAACTGTTCACCTGGTAACAGAATGCCTCGCTATTGCAAACCATCGCAAGAATGTCTTGGACAAGAGAATTACAGGAGGTACGAAGATTTAACCTCCTTGAAGCTCTCAGATATTGAAGTTAATTGGTGCTCTTGAGCTGGAGGTAGAGCATTTGCGAAAACACCTCTGATGGGGGGCACAATAGACCTTGAGGTCGCAGTGAAATGTAACCCTCTTACCTAACTATAACTATAACTATCTAGAAGAGATAACTATATCGAACGATGAAGACGTGAAATTATTCGATTTCCATTAGCGAAAATAGACCCATTAGGTGAGTAATTCGAACATAAACACGATTAGTTTTTCGTCAATACCAAATGGAATGTCACTATCACAATAATTCAATCGGCAATGCATCGTAATTGAGAACTTACGTTTATATCAGATGCAATACAATGCTTTATTATTCGATCCAGATAAGAGTTCGACGAACAAGAATGTTTATTATGAGAATGTGATGATAAAAAGAAGTCGCTTTATCGATGAGAAACCCCATGTAATTTTCAGTCTTACAATTGATGAAAAATCCATTTTTTTTTTCAAATCGAATCAAATATTGTCATTCCTGATGGGTCGATTCGAGCTAAGGTCCATACAGCTTCAAGAGATATGCCAAAATCATTAAATCAGTGTTCATGCGGGGTCCAGATAACACCCTTATATGTTCGAAATATTCAGAGGCTATTCAGTCGAAGAGTAATTAGATGCAGCAACCAATTTCACGGCCCAGACGATATTTGGTCTGATTTTCATTTACATCTACGAGCATCTCTCAACATCGAATTTACGTTGATACGTTCATTCCGTAGGTCCTGTATAAACTTATCTACATGCATTTTCATGAATATGCATCCGGAATTGAAGTCATGGAAAGAAAACATTGTAAGCTACTCTGAATTATCAACATATCAAACAATCACAGAAAGTTGTTCCCAACCCTACTCATAACAAAACAGCTTCTAAAGCTTCGTACTCACTAGCAGCAAACACAAGGAATTTTTTACATCGAAGCAGGCCTTGAAAGTCCAGTCGAAGCTTTATTTCTCGTTGCACAAAATAACTAAACAATTTCATCATAGAGATAAAATATATACATATAACCTAGAAAATTGTTTGGTTTATTTTTCAAAGCAAATTATTTTGAAGTTTTTGAGCTTGCAAAAAATGTTTTCGAATCCCACCTACGGAATATTCGAGTGCAGTTCGAACATCGGATGATCGCAAAAACATCGTGGAATGCTTTAATATGAAATTATCTAAACTTTCGAGGGAGTCCAATGTTGAGATAGCATTCATTTGAAGACTATTGAAATACTTATTCCTTCTCACCGAAGGCGATTCAATAATTATGGCATTCTTTAACACTATATCAAAGCACCAACTCATGTCAGGAGAAGGATAATTAATTGAAGTACAACATAAATTTAAGCCATGGTAGCAAAACTGGTGAGGCAAGCAGAATGAAATTTTTGATACTTTGAAGCGTGTGGCCAAGTGGATGGATTGGGAAAAACGTTATATACAGGGTGTTTTTCAAGGTGAGGCTTTTTTTCAACAGGTGCTAGAACTCATCAGAAGAGATAATTCATCCGGAAGTTGATCATATAAAATATTCAATTTGAAAAAAGTGCAAAAAAATCTTGGACATAAACATCTCAAGACCACTCTGGATCGTGTTATCTCTCTTTCTGAAAATCTGCCATGAATCACGGTGCCATATGCATTCCAACAGCAAATTAAGTGACGGATTTTATCGCAAATTCGTATTTCTTTTTTCAACTTTAATTAGGAGATTTTTCCTGAGCAGTATAATTCTTAAAGTTCAAACTAAGGAAAAAAATTATAAAAGCACTGCCGTAAAGTCAGGAGCTTTTGAGCGCTCGTACATCCACATTGTGGGTAGATTCGCGATATCCAGTTTTAGAAATCAATTGAAGGAATTTTCAACAGCTGTCAAAAAAATTCTCAAACTTAGGCGAAACTCCAGACTTCATGTCGGTGCTTCAGCTGACCAATTTTTTTTTCGATAATTCGCTAGAATTTTCTACGGTATTTATGGTCTTGGTTATGCGATCTGGATAAAATTTCGCCAGTAGTTTGAATACATTATTCTTCAGCTAGGTGATGAATTTCATTCCAATCCGATCAGTAGTTTCGAAATTATCAGGAACAGAATATTTTGAACGGTCATATTTACGGAACCCCTATGCTAATATTGCTCATCAATGAATGTGACCGCGACATTCGAGAAACAAACCTACCCTGAAAATTTCAAGTTCCTAGGCCTTTCCCTTCGGTAGTTATGATTTTCTATGGTTTCTATGGTTCTTGTCATGCGATCTGGACAAAATGTTGCTTCAATATATCATTTTCGATTAAAATACAAAATTTCATCTCGATCGAATCCGTAGTTTCGAAATTATCGAGAAAACAAAATTTCAAACGACCGTATTCACGGAACCCCTAGTATAATTCTGCTCATTGATAAACGTGAACGCGACATTTCAGATCCACACCTATCCTGAAAATTTCAAGCCCCTAGGCCTTTCCGTTCGAAAGTTATGATTTTCTATGGTTTCTATGATTCTGGTCATGTGATCTGGAGAAATGTAGCTTGAATATATCATTCTCCATTAGTATACAAAATTTCGTCACGATCGAATCTGAAGTTTTGAAGTTATCAATAAAACTAAATTTCAAACAATGTGATCACGACATTCGAGATCCACACCTATCCTGAAAATTTCAAGTCCCTAGGCATTTCCGTTCAAAAGTTACAATTTTCTATGGTTTCTATGGTTCTGGTCATGCGATCTGGACAAAATTTCACATGTAGCTTGAACACCTCATTTTCCATTTGAGTGCAAAATTTTATCTCGATCAAATCTGTAGTTTTCAAGTAATCAGGGAAACAAAACTTTGAACGGCCGTATTTACGGAACCCCTGGTGGAATTTGGCCCATTAACGAACTCAACCGAGGCATTCGGGAACTGAACCCACACTGAAAATTTCAAGTCTCTAGGTTGTTCCGTTCGAGAGTTATCGTGCTTACGGACGGACAGACTCGAATTTTCCGACGGATTCGTCATCAGTGAGTCGAACATAGTCGATTGAGAACATTTTCGGCTCAAAATTCGAAGAATACAGACATCGTGACGATATGATATAGCCCTCGTGTAAGTAGTACGAGCGCTAAAAAAGAATTATTGATGGAAAAGGTCCTAGAATAAAAATTGGGAACTTTACAAACACACCGATAAAATTGATCCAAATTGTTAACAGAATTGTTCGAAATGGTCATCATTCGTTTGATGAGCACAAAGTCTTGCCCGGTTGTAATAACTAATTATTACATGCAGCAACTATCACATCAGTTCGCTCACGAATAATGTCACAAGCATTTTCAACGGGTTGTTTTAGTTATTTGTTTTCAGTGAATATTGTATATAAAGGAATTTCGGAGTTTTGAATTATTTTCATAAGTTCTGGCACCTGTCAAAAAAAAGCCTCACCTTTGAAAACACCCTGTACAATGAAACATAAACAGGTATGAAAAGATCTATCTAGTAGATGAAGAATTTTGACATCAACTTAAAATCTTACTTATTTTTGGAGTTTTAATTTATTTTGATGAGTTCTGGCACCTGTCAAAAGAAAAAGCCTCACCTTTGAAAACACAATAAAACATAAACAGAAATGAAAAGATCTATCTAGTACATGAGGAATGTTGACATCAACTTAAAATCCTATTTATTATTACCAATCTAATATCGATTATAATTTTAATTGAATAAAGTTTTTCATAAGGTTCCACTGATCCAAATGATAAATTTGTTGACAGGATTCCATTTCAGCTCCAACGTTGATATACGGATGATCCAAAGAAGAATTCACAAAACGATAAATTTGAGAAATCCATGGAATGTGTAGTGTAAACCATTAAACATCTTCTTTGTGAAAAGTGCGCTTTTTTCTGGAATTCAAAAATAAGAGCTTCCACAATTCATAACACACGCAGACAAAAAATAAACTTATGGCATCCATTTCACATGTGAGAGATTCTGAGTTGATTCAAGCGGAAAGAATCACCTACTCTGCTGTTTTTTTGAGGACGGAAACTTTTTTTCATAGTCAATTTCCCGATTTAGGATGGAAAAAGAACAAAAGGGTTGAACAGGTTGAGGGAGTGTCTGTTACGATGTCCTTCAGCGTCGGTTGGCCCTCATCAAAGTGCTAATTTCGGGGTTTCCATTTTCTGCAAGGACCTCGGGAGGATTAAAGTTCGCGAAATAATTGGTGTATATCATTATGTTCGGACTTGGTGTTGGACATGTATTTCGCACTCTGTTTTCGGTCCAGTAAAAACCTCCCCACTGTTATCGCGATAGAGTTTGAAATTGGACGTGAATTTTTAAATTCTCATCTCTACTCTGTTCCTCAGTAACATAATGCTCCGATTATACATTTATCTTTGATTCAATTATCCGTATTTTCGAGATGAAAAAAATATTCGCGATGGATCTTTATTTTATTTTGGTTTAATTGACAGTGCATGGCATATAACCTCCAATGGTTATGCGTTCATTAGGGAAAAATCTCTTCAAGCTCATCCGCCGTGAATATCAAGAACTGGAGCTATAAAATGTGGAAAAATTAAAATGCTGCAGACATCCACATATGCGGAAATATTCGCGTATTCGCATAGAAGGGCTTAATTAGGAAACATGACGCTGGAAAGGGGCCAAATACTGTCGAATTAATGACGGACCAAAACATCGAAACCTTTGTATGAATCAATAAATCCGCGAAAGATTTTGACTCGGCTCATTGAAAATAAGCATGATTTAACATTTGTGAAAGTATTCTTCAAACACATACTTCTCGAAATACGCCCATCAAAAAGTGTAATGACTATGTTGTAAGGAAAAATATGAAGTGATGTCGGCACGGATAATTTGCATATTAGCTTGATCACGCCATTTTCTCGTTTCTAAAAAAAAACAAAGAACATCCGAATTAAATCGATCACCTGATTTATCTAATCCGAAGACAAGTTTTCTCATGCAAAATAGATTTTTTTTTGAGCGCTCGTTCTACTTACACGTGGGCTATATCATTTCGTCGCGATGTCTGTATTTTGAGCCGACAATAGTCTCAATCGACCAGAATCGACTCACTGATTACGAATCCCTCGAAAAATTCGAGTCTGTCCGTCCGTATACACGATAACTCTCGAACGGAACGTCCTTGAAACTTAAAATTTTCAAGGTAGGTTTGAATCTCGGATGCCGAAGTCAAGTTCGTTATTGGGCAAAATTCGACCAGGGGTTCCGTAAATAGGGCCGTTCGAATGTTTGTTCTCCGGATTACTCCGAAACTACTGGTTCGATTGAGGTGAAATTTTGCAGTCGAATGGAGAATTACGTGTTCAAGCTTCATTCGTCCAGATCGCTCGACCAGAACCATAGAAACCATAGAAAATTACAAGTTTCGAAACGGAAAGACCTAGAGACTTGAAATTTTCAGGGTAGGTTTGGATATCGAATGTCGCGGTCACGTATATCAAAGAGCAACATTAGACTTATACAAAATATTTTTCCTGATAATTTTGAAACTACCTATTGTATTGGAATGAAATTGAACTGAACTGCCTGATTTTATTTTATCAGGGTTAATCATTTCTCTGAATAAAAATCGTCATGTGACATTTTTTTTGGAGTGAGGAGGGGATGCTGGGTGTCAAAAATTCCTTCACTGCAATTTCAGATGAATTCACTCTAATTCAAACAACCCCCACTAGTCTGACCTTTCGTTTATTCATATAAATATATGTGCATCTAAATAATATTCAGTAGTAGTTGATTGAAAGTTGATGCCAGTTTACTGTTCCGTTGATAGTGGTATTTATTTTTCGCGAAATCGAAGCTTCAATAAACAATCTTCAAATATGTTCTGAGAAGACAAGCAGCTGCACGAACTGAAATGGAATACCATATATTATTGAGTGAGTATTGAATATATCATAATTTAATTGGTAGTGAGAATTAAAATAACTTTCGGTTTCCGTATTTCCAAACAAATTTTAATTGTATTTCCATTCAGAAAACGACATTTCACTGCTAAAATTGAATGTATCAGTGAATATCAAGTAATTATGGATTTTCATCGAGTACGGGTAACATCTATTCAAGAGGTAAACTTTCAATAATATCCCAACAGTTTTTCCTTCAACTTGTTAGTATAAACTCTTGCACTTCCAAGATAATAAAGAATAGTTGAATTGAGCCAAGAGTAAATTAACCTAAGTGTATCGATACAGTTTCTTGACTTTGAATGAATTATTACTCAATTGTTATGTATCAAATATCCATACTAAATAAACCCCTTCTAATATATAGAACAAATATATACAAACCCTACTCAAAATACATTGAGAATATTCACGCGATTCTTCTTGACATTCCCGATATAGGTTAAAACTTTTAGTTCATTCACTGCGCATGGTTTGTTCTCGAAATACTGTAAGACCAGAGAAATCAATTACTCAAAATGATCTCATGCTTCCACAATCCCTATTTTATAATGAAATTACAAAAATCAAGTATGAACCATTGTTTTCCAAATATTCCTAAATCTGCTGATAATCTTCAGATCTGTTAACACTGGATCCGCCATAATGCTCACGCGCAGACTCGAATCAGTCACGTGAGCTAGCGTCTTGGTATACCGGCATGCGCTTTGATGTGATGAATAACGTTTGTCTGTTAGTGAATTTTTGACAAGATATTTCATATCAAATTGTGTAAATCATTAGAAATTCTGAATAGGCGAAAAAAATCCCGATTGGCAGTAGTAATTGTGATAAGAAGCACATATACGACAGTGAAAGAAGTGATAAAACCGTTATAAGAAGTTTCAAATCAGTGGGAGGAAAGAATTCGTTGAACCGACGATGGAGAGGTAACCCTTAATTCCTGAAAAAGTAGTGAAAATTGTTAAATTTTTCTATATTTCATAACGACATAGATGAACATCAACCGCAATAAGAATTGTTTTGGGTTAACTTCTTGAAAATTCTTCGAGAATAATATAACCTCATTAGTGCTGTATGAATAGACTCATCGGCAAAATATACTCAGAGTAGGGTTCATAAAAATGACCAATAAGTCGGGTGATCAAAGAGACCTCACCATTAGGTACTTAAGTAAATTATTATTGATTTTAATTTAAATGATAGTTACTGGTATCCTTTGATTTCCTCTGAAATAGGTATAAGTCGTTCAGATAGTGTTAATGTACATATATAAAATTGACAAATGACATAATTTGGATACTAGGTAGTATTATTCGAATGTAAATGTTTGCAGAAGAATATTTTATTGGAATAACCTCAAAATTTTTTCGTTCATCTAAACATTATTCTTCTTCTACTATGCCTGGCCATCTTAAAGAATAGCTTTTATAACCTCTTCTTGCTATTTTTTTTTCTGATTTCACGGAAATACCATATTTCGTTGGATTTTTAAACTGATCCCATTGAATTTGAAGAAGAAAATGATCTCATGTTCCCACAATCCCTATTTTATGATGCAATTACAAAAATTACGTATGAACCATTATTTTCTGAATATCCCTAGATCTGGTGATAAATCACCAGATCTGGTAACACTGGATCGGCCATTATACGATGCTTTCGCGCCGACTCGAATCATTTACGTTAGCCAACGTCTTGGTATACCGGCATGCGCTTTGATGTGATAAATAACGTTTGTCTGTTAGTAAATTTTCGATGAGATATTTCATATTGAATTGTGTGAATCATTAGAATTTCTGATTCTACGATTGGCAGCAGTAATTGTAATAAGAAACACATATACGACAGTGAAATAAGTGATAAAACAGTTAGAAGAAGTTTCAAATCAGCGGAAGGAAGGAATTCTTAAACCGACAATGGAAAGGTAACCCTTTATTCCTGAAATAATATTGAAAATTGTGGAATTTTTCTATATCTCATAACGACCTAGATAAAATCGACCGTAATTAGAAGTGTTTGGGTGAACTTCTTGAAAACTTTCGAAAATAATATAAACTCATAAGTATGTATCAATTAACTCATCGGCAAAATATACCTAGAGTGAGGTTCATTCAAAAAGAACCTGTAATTAGGTTGATTAAAGAGACCACACCATCAGGTACTTTCAGTAAACCATTCTGTTTCCTTTGATCTCTATCTGTAGCCAATTGATTCAGCTGTTGAGAACAAAAATTACACTCAAGAGAGTCTATCTATTTTCAAAAAGCATAACCTCAAAGTCGAACAACAAGCATGTTGTAGAATTAAAAATTTCAACTTCAAATTGCAATAATTTCTAGTAAAATCATTTCTCGTGAAGAAAAAACACATTTCAGAATCTACATTATCCTCCTCAAATGGCATTGAACATATTCACGCGATTCTTGTTGACATTCGCGATATAGGTTAAAGCTTTTATTTCATTCACTGCGCATGGTTTGTTCTCGAAATACTGTAAGACCACAAAAATCAATTACATAAAATAATCTCATCATTCCAGAATCCCTATTTTACGATGAAATTACAAAAATTACGAATGAACCATTATTTTCTAAATATCCCTAGATCTGGTGATAAATCACCAGATCTGGTAACATTGGATCCGCCATTATACGTTGCTTTCGCGCAGACTCGAATCAGTCACGTAGGCCAGCGTCTTGGTATACCGGCATGCGCTTTGATGTGATGAATAACGTTTGTCTGTTAGTGAATTTTTGATGAGATATTTCATATTAAATTGTGTAAATCATCAGAATTTCTGAATCTACGATTGGCAGCAGTAATTGTAATTAGAAGCACATATACGACAGTGAAATCAGTGATAAAACCGTTAGAAGAAGTTTCAAATCAGCGGAAGGAAGGAATTCGTTAAACCGACAATGGAAAGGTAACCCTTTATTCCTGAAATAATATTGAAAATTGTGGAATTTTTCTATATCTCATAACGACCTAGATAAAATCAACCGTAATTAGAAGTGTTTGGGTAAACTTCTTGAAAACTTTCGAAAATAATATAAACTCATAAGTATGTATCAATTAACTCATCGGCAAAATATACCTAGAGTGAGGTTCATTCAAAAAGAACCTGTAAGTCGGTTGATTAAAGAGACCACACCATCAGGTACTTTCAGTAAACCATTCTGTTTCCTTCGATCTCTATCTGTAGCCAATTGATTCAGCTGTTGAGAACAGAAATTACACTCAAGAGAGTCTATCTATTTTCAAAAAGCATAACCTCAAAGTCGAACAACAAGCATGTTGTAGAATTAAAAATTTCAACTTCAAAATGCAATAATTTCTAGTAAAATCATTTCTCGTGAAGAAAAAAACACATTTCAGAATCTACATTATCCTCCCCAAATCACATTGAACATATTCACGCGATTCTTGTTGACATTCGCGATATAGGTTAAAGCTTTTATTTCATTCACTGCGCATGGTTTGTTCTTGAAATACTGTAAGACCACAAAAATCAATTACATAAAATAATCTCATCATTCAAGAATCCCTATTTTACGATGAAATTACAAAAATTACGAATGAACCATTATTTTCTAAATATCCCTAGATCTGGTGATAAATCACCAGATCTGGTAACATTGGACCCGCCATTATACGTTGCTTTCGCGCAGACTCGAATCAGTCACGTAGGCCAGCGTCTTGGTATACCGGCATGCGCTTTGATGTGTTGAATAACGTTTGTCTGTTAGTGAATGTTTGATGAGATATTTCATATTAAATTGTGTAAATCATTAGAATTCCTGAATCTACGATTGGCAGCAGTAATTGTAATAAGAAGCACATATAGGACAGTGAAATAAGTGATAAAACCGTTATAGGAAGTTTCAAATCAGTGGGAGGAAAGAATTCGTTGAACCGACGATGGAAAGGTAACCCTTTATTCCTGAAATAATATTGAAAATTGTGGAATTTTTCTTTATCTCATAACGACCTAGATAAAATCAATCGTAATTAGAAGTGTTTGGGTGAACTTCTTGAAAACTTTCGAAAATAATATAAACTCATAAGTATGTATCAATTAACTCTTCGGCAAAATATACTTAGGGTAAGGTTCATTTAAAAATGACCTGTAAGTCGGTTGATTAAAGAGACCACACCATTAGGTACTTCCAGTAAAGCATTCAATGTTTCCTTTGATCTCTATATGTAGCCAATTGATTCAGCTATGGAGAAAAAAATTACACCCAAGAGTCTATCTATTTACAAAAAAAAACCTCAAAGTCGAACAACAAGCATATTGTATTATTGAAAATTTCAACTCCAGAATGCAATAATTTCTAGTAAAATCTATTTTCGTGAAAAAAAATACATATTCAAAACCTTCATCATCGAATTATATGTATGTATTTTTTTTCCATCTAGGAAAATTATTTTTTTTTAATTTTGTGTATGGAAATTTCTTTAATTAAAGAATGTTGGTTCGCCAATCTCCTTGAAAATTTACATACATACTCCATATGTAGTCCGTTACTACCGTTTCGACGGAGTGTACCAAGGAAATTACAGAAAAATTAGTTGTTTCAGAAAAAAACTCATAAAATCTTCCATAACCATTTTAAATATTCTTGGATGATCTCTATCTGTAGCCAAATGATATAGCTATGAGGAAAAAAATCTACAACCACCTAATCTATCTATTTTTGATAAGCAAAACTCAAAATCAAACAAGCTTTTTGAGGAACTTAAAATTTCAACTTCAAAATGCAATAATTTCCAGTGAAATCGTTTCTCGTGAAGAAAAAAACATATTCCAGAATCTACATCATCGAATCATATAAATGGCATGTATTTTTCTCCCATCTGGAAACATTAATTTTTTGAAATTTCGCCTTGTATCTTGAATGTGTATGAAAAACTGTTTCATAAAAAAATGTTTGTGGGCCGATCTCCTTGGAAATTCACATATAGACTGAATTGAGTATGCTCAATTTCCATATGTTGTCCGTTTCTCCATATGCACTAACGTTTCGACGGAGTGTACCAGGGAAATTACAGAAAAATTAGTTGTTTCAGAAAAAAATTCATAAAATCTTTCATAACCATTTTATGTATCCTTCGATGATCTCTATCTGTAGCCAAATGATATGGCCATGAGGAAAAAAATCCACCACCAAGATCTATCTATTTTCAATTAGCAAAACCTCAAAATCAAACAACAAGCTTTATGAAGAACTGAAAATTTCAACTTCAAAATGCAATAATTTCTAGTAAGATCGTTTCTCGTGAGAAAAAACACATTTCAGAATCTACATTACCGAATTATATAAATGTCATGTATTTTTCTCCGATCTGGAAAAATTGATTTTTTTTACATTTTTCCTTGTATGTGTATGCAGAATTTTTTAATGAAAAAAATATTTGTTCGCAAATCACCTTGAAAAATTTACATATAGACTATATCGAGGATTCTTGTTGACATTCGCGATATAGGTTAAAGCTTTTATTTTATTCCCTGCGCATGGTTTGTTCTCGAAATATTGTAAGACCAGAAAAATCAATTAAATAAAATAATCTCATCTTTCCAGAATCCCTATTTTACGATGAAATTACAAAAATTACGAACGAACCATTATTTTCTAAATATCCCTAGATCTGGTGATAAATCACCAGATCTGGTAACATTGGATCCGCCATTATACGTTGCTTTCGCGCAGACTCGAATCAGTCACGTAGGCCAGCGTCTTGGTATACCGGCATGCGCTTTGATGTGATGAATAAAGTTTGTCTGTTAGTGAATTTTTGATGAGATATTTCATAATAAATTGTGTAAATCATTAGAATTCCTGAATCTACGATTGGCAGCAGTAATTGTGATAAGAAGCACATATAGGACAGTGAAATAAGTGATAAAACCGTTATAAGAAGTTTCAAATCAGTGGGAGGAAAGAATTCGTCAAACCGACGATGGAAAGGTAACCCTTAATTCCTGAAAAAGTAGTGAAAATTGTTAAATTTTTCATATCTCATAACGACATTGATAAATATTAACCGCAATAAGAAGTGTTTTGGGTAAACTTCTTGAAAATTCTTCGAGAATAATATAACCTCATTAGTGCTGTATGAATAAAGGCATCGGCAAAATATACCGAGAGTAGGGTTCATTCAAAAATGACCTGTAAGTCGAGTGATTAAAGAGACTACACCATCAGGTACCTTCAGTAAATTATTATTGATTTTATTTTAATGACTTGTTAATGGTATCCTTTGATTTCCTCTTAAATAGGTATGTCGTTCAGATAGTGTTAATGTACATATATAAAATCGACAAAAGACATAATTCGGATAATAGATAGTATTATTTGAATGTAAATGTTTGAAGAAGAATATTTTATTGGAATAACCTCAAAATTTTTTGGTTCATCTGAACATTTTTCTTCTTTTACTGTGCCTGGTCATCTAAACATTAACGAGTTGAGAAACCACAGAGATATATCTTATATAACCCCTTCTTGATGTCCCTTTTTCTGATTTCACGGAAATACCATATTTCGTTGAATTTCTCAACATAGTTGGTTGTCGAATTCACTTATTATTATTCGGAATCGAAAATTTTGTCAAAATAATAAACACATTCGTTTTAAAGTGTTCGGTTCCTTCATGTCGTACCATTAGTAATTAGAAATCCGCTTCTTTATTTTCATCGAAAATTTTTTTATCATCAAATTACTGATTGAGGTTATCTTTATTTGCCTGGACGGATAGAATTGAAAATGCTGAATAATGGAGCAGGTCTCCCGTTGTTTCCTATATCCACCCATTAATGATCCCAGTTAGTCGTGCGGTATCTGGTATCATCCCCTAATGAGATGGGATACCCTCGGAACCCAAAGTGATGAAATTAAACTATTAACGGTGAATCGTGATTTCCGCCAAAGTCTGTTGAGAGCCGGTAAGGGAGATTATGCGTATGGGGGTTGATTGCAGGAACATCCAGAGAATACAAGTTCAAGTTAAAACGAAACATGACGAATTGTGGAAGCCGTATTCAAGAGCCGCAGTGCAGCCAGGTCCTTAGCTATGCGCAAGCCCGGCGTCAGATTGTGGGACGCAATTGTTGTAAAACAGGCGGCGATCTCTTGGGTGCACTCTTTCGGATTCTGGACATACTTTTCGGGAACTTTTCTACCCATTACCCTTTGGAGAAATTTATACTTTAGAGAAAGCAGGACTTAAATAGTCCTTCCCTTGGTCCCACGCATGATTCGAAGTTCCTTTATGAATTTTTAATGGCGAAATTTTCAGGGGGCTGAACGAGCATTTTTTTGATCACATTTTCATCTAACATCCCCCAGTAAAACATCATTTTTGAGAGCCGAAATAATTCGGGGAGCGCAAAATACTTGGTTTAAATTTCGAACGAATAAATTATATGTAGTGCACTCGGCGCAAATGCTTTTTTCAGCATTCCGTCCACGACTCCCCCGAAAACAGTTAATCCTAGCGGCAGGCTTCAAGAAGATGAAACCAGATCTTTGTCATGACTAGGCGGACCCTCATGTAAAGAATTCCAAATGTTCTACTCTATGAAGGATGTCATTTTCGATAAAATATCCTAATTTCCGCAGGGAACTTCAACTCTTGTCCTCTTGAATATTTCATTCCCCGAATTGAGAATTCCACCAAATAAACATGTCTGTGATGAATAAGGTACATTTTTCTTCGTGTGGTCACCTGCGCATAATCCAATGGAAAATAGCCTCGACATAATTCTCATAAGAAAACTGTGTGGACATAATTATCGTGTTAAATTAAAATTGTCAATTTTTGAACGTAACAAATATATTTTTCCCCCCTTTTGCTTATTATATGACTTTGCGGCCAATAGCTTATAAGTTGGCAAAATATGGAGGGGGGGTCGTACTGCATTGGTACCCTTACTTATCCCCACCTGTCCCATGTCTTGACTATATATTAAATTCACCTGTTCGTATTTCTATTGTGATCTTTGTCGTAGTTGAAGTGGTACTCAGCTTCGTGAAATTGAAGTTCAATTTAAAATATTATTTTGAAGAACCAAACAGAATTATCAATTGAAATAAAGTGTTTATTGATCATTTGTAAGTATGAGAGTTTTTTAATATTGAATTGGATCTTTTTGATACAGTTTTCATGAAAATTTTTCTGAATTATTAGTGGTAGTTTTTCTCCTATTATTATAGGGATAATTTCACTTCATACAGGTTTTCTCTGACCAAACTTTGGTATTTATATTCATTTGAGAATTGATAAAGTTTAGTGAGAATTGAGGGCAAATTTCAGATCAATAATTCCTAGGAAATTACGCTATTCATTGATATTTTATAAGTTTTCAGTATTGAATTAAAGCTTTCAGGAGTTAGGTAATTGTAATATAAATATTTCTGAATTTTCTCATTTCAGTTTTGACAGACTACTTATTTTTCTCCATGAGCTTAAAATAAAAAAAAAATATAGGAGTAATTTCACTTCATCCAGTTTTTCTCTGACCAAACTTTGGTATTCATATTCATTTGAGAATTGATAAAGTTTAGTGAGAATTGAGAGCAAATTTCATTTTATAAGTTTTCAGTATTGAATTGAAGCTTTGAGAAGTTAGGTACTTGTAATATAAATATTTCTGAATTTTTTCATTTTAGTTTCGACAGACTACTTATTCTTCTCCATGAGCTCAAACTAAAAAAAAATATTATAGGGGTAATTTCACTTCATACAGTTTTTTTCTGACCAAACTTTGGTATTCATATTCATTTGAGAATTGATGAAGTTTAGTGAGACTTTAGCGCAAATTTCATATTAATGATTCCTAGGAAATTACGCTATTTATTGATATTTTGTAAGTTTTTAGTATTGAATTGGAGCTTTCAGAAGTTAGGTAATTGTAATATAAATATTTCTGTATTTTCTCATTTTAGTTTCGACAGACTACTCATTCTTCTCCATGAGCTCAAAATAAAAAAAAATATTATAGGGGTAATTTCACTTCATACAGTTTTTTTCTGACCAAACTTTGGTATTCATATTCATTTGAGAATTGATGAAGTTTAGTGAGACTTTAGCGCAAATTTCATATTAATGATTCCTAGGAAATTACGCTATTTATTGATATTTTGTAAGTTTTTAGTATTGAATTGGAGCTTTCAGAAGTTAGGTAATTGTAATATAAATATTTCTGAATTTTCTCATTTGAGTTTCGACAGACTACTCATTCTTCTCCATGAGCTCAAAATAAAAAAAAATATTATAGGGGTAATTTCACTTCATACAGTTTTTCTCTGACCAATTTTTGGTATTCATATTCATTTGAGAATTGATGAAGTTTAGTGAGAATTCAGCGCAAATTTCAAATTAATAATTCCTAGGAAATTACGCTATTTATTGATATTTTGTAAGTTTTCAGTATTGAATTGGAGCTTTCAGAAGTTAGGTAATTGTAATATAAATATTTCTGAATTTTCTCATTTGAGTTTCGACAGACTACTCATTCTTCTCCATGAGCTCAAAATAAAAAAAATATTATATGGGTAATTTCACTTCATACAGTTTTTCTGTGACCAAACTTTGGTATTTATATTCATTTGAGAATTGATGAAGTTTAGTGAGAATTTAGCGCAAATTTCAAATTAATAATTCCTAGGAAATTACGCTATTTATTGATATTTTGTAAGTTTTTAGTATTGAATTGGAGCTTTCAGAAGTTAGGTAATTGTAATATGAATATTTCTGTATTTTCTCATTTCAGTTTCGACAGACTACTCATTCTTCTCCATGGGCTCAAAATAAAAAGAAATATTATAGGGGTAATTTCACTTCATACAGTTTTTCTGTGACCAAACTTTGGTATCCATATTCATTTGAGAATTGATGAAGTTTAGTGAGAATTGAGCGCAAATTTCAAATCAATAATTCCTAGGAAATTACGCTATTTATTGATATTTTGTAAGTTTTCAGTATTGAATTGGAGCTTTCAGAAGTTAGGTAATTGTGATGTGAATATTTCTGAATTATCTCATTTGAGTTTCGACAGAGTACTTATTCTTCGCCATGATATTGAAATTTGAAGGTGTAATTTCATTTCATACAGGTTTTCTCTGGCCAAACTTTGGTATTCGGACATTCGAGAGTTAATACAGTTCAGTAGGAATTGAGCGCTAATTTCAAATTAATAATTCCTAGGAAATTAGGCTATTCATTGATATTTTATAAGTTTCTAGTATTGAATTGCAGCTTTCAGATTTTAGGTAATTGTGATGTGAATATTCCTGAATTTTCTCATTTGAGTTTCGAGTACATATTCTTCTCCATGGGATTAAAATTTGAAGGTGTAATTTCACTTCATACAGGTTTTCTCTGGCCAAACTTTGGCATTCGGACATTTGAGAGTTAATACAGTTCAGTAAGAATTGAGCGCTAATTTCAATTTGATAATTCCTAGGAAATTACGCTATTTATTGAAATTTTGTAAGTTTTCAGTATTGAATTGGAGCTTTCAGAAGTTAGGAAATTGTAATGTGAATATTTCTGAATTTTTTCATTTGAGTTCTGACAGAGTAGTAATTCTTCTCCATGAGCTTAAAATTAAAAAAATTATTATAGGGGTAATTTCACTTCATACAGGTTTTCTCTGACCAAACTTTGGTATTCATATTCATTTGAGAATTGATGAAGTTTAGTCAGAATTGAGAGCAAATTTCAAATCAATAATTCCTAGGAAATTACGCTATTCATTGATATTTCATAAGTTTTCAGTATTGAATTGGAGCTTTCAGAAGTTAGGTATGTACATAATTGTAATATAAATATTTCTGAATTTTCTCATTTTAGTTTCCACAGACTACTTATTCTTCTCTATGAGCTCAAAATAAAAAAAAATATTATAGGGGTAATTTCACTTCATACAGTTTTTCTCTGACCAAACTTTGGTATTCATATTCATTTTAGAATAAATGAAGTTCAGTGAGAATTGGGAGCAAATTTCAAATCAATAATTCCTAGGAAATTACGCTATTCATTGATAGTTTATAAGTTTTCAGTATCGAATTGGAGCTTTCAGAAGTTGGGTAATTGTAATATAAATATTTCTGAATTTTCTCATTTAAGTTTCGACGGAGTACTTATTCTTCTCCATGAGATTGAAATAAAAAAAAATATTATCGGGGTAATTTCACTTCAAACAGTTTTTCTCTGACCAATTTTTGGTATTCATATTCATTTGAGAATATATAAAGTTAAGCGAGAATTGAGCTCAAATTTCAAATAAATAACTCCTAGGAAATTACGCTATTCATTGATATTTCATAAGTTTCTAGTATTGAATTGGAGCTTTCAGAAGTTAGGTAATTGTGATGTGAATATTTCTGAATTTTCTCATTTGAGTTTCGACAGAGTACTTATTCTGCTCCATGAGATTAGAATTTGAAGGTGTAATTTCACTTCATACTGGTTTTCTCTGGCCAAACTTTGGTATTCGGAGATTTGAGAGTTAATACAGTTCAGTAAGAATTGAGCGCTAATTTCAAATTGATAATTCCTAGGAAATTACGCTATTCATTGATATATTTTGTAAGTTTTCAGTATTGAATTGGAGCTTTCAGAAGTTAGGTAATTGTAATGTGGATATTTTCGAATTTTCTCACCTGAAGGGGTAATTTCTCTTTATACAGTTTTTCTCTGGTCAAACTTTGGTATTCCTATTCATTTGAGAATTAATAAAGTTTAGTGAGAATTGAGCGCAAAATATTATTCCCCGCATTTGCTTATTAAATGGCTTTGCTGCCAATAGCTTTCAAGTTGGCAATATGAGGGGGGGGTCGTACTGCACCGATAACCTTACTTATCCCCACCTGTCCCATGTCTTCATTATATATTGACTGCACCTGTACGTATTTCTATTGAGGTCTTCGTGGTAGCTGGAAGTGGTAGTAAGCTTTGTAAATTTTAATTTCAATTTCAATTTAAAATATTATTTTGAAGAACAAAACAGAATTATCAACTGAAATAAAGTGTTTATTCGTCATTTGTAAGTATGTGAGTTTTCAGTTTCGAATTGGATTTTTTTAAAATAGATCTTTCTCATCGTTTTGCTGCAAATATTTCTGAATGATTAGTAGTAGTTTTTCTCCATAAGCTTCAATTGAAAGCAAAGAATTATTTGAGGGGTTTATTTCACTTCATACAGGTTTTCTCTGACCCAACTTCGGTATTCATATTCATTCAAAAAATTATTATAGGGGTAATTCACTTCATCCTAGTTTTCTCAGACCCAACTTCAGTTTCCATATTCATTTGAGAATTGATAAAATTAAGTAAGAATTGAGCGCAAATTTCAAATTAATAATTCCAAGGAAATTACGCTATTTACTGATTTTTTCTATTCAATTGGAGCTTTTAGAAGTTAGGAAATGGTAATGTGAATATTTCTGAATTTTCTCATTTGAGTGATAATATTTCTCCATGAGCTTTAAATAAAAAAAAATTATTATAGGGGTAATTTCACATCATCCTAGTTTTCTTAGACCCAAATTCAGTTTTTATACTCATTTGAGAATTAATGAAGTTTAGTAAGAATTTAGCGCAAACTTAAAATTAATATTTCCTAGGAAATTACGCTATTTATTGATTTTTCGAATTGAATTGGAGCTTCAAGAAGTCAGGTAATTTTATTGTGAATATTTTTGGATTTTCTCATTTCAATTCCGACTAAATAGTAATTTTTCTCAATGAGCTTAGGATAGAAAAAATTATTATAGGGTTATTCACTTCATACTATTTTTCTCAGACCCAACTTCAGTTTTCATATTCATATGAGAATTAATGGAGTTTGGTAAGAATTGAGCGCTAATTTCAAATAATTCCTAGGAAATTACGCTATTTATTGATTTTTTGTGTTGAATTGGAGAAGTTAGGTAATTTTAATGTGAATATTTCTGGATTTTCTCATTTCCGTTCCGACTAAGTAGTAACTTTTCCCCATAAGCTTAGAATAAAAAGAATTATTATAGGTGTAATTTCACTTCACACTATTTTTCTCAGACCCAGTTTACATATTCATTCGAGAATTAATAAAGTTTAGTAAGAATTGAGCGCAAATTTCAAATAAATAATTCCTAGGAAATTACGCTATTTATTGATATTCTGTAAATTGTAGTTGTAATGTGAATATTTCTGAATTATCTCATTTGAGTTCCGACAAAGTAGTAATTCTTTCCCATGAGCTTAAAATAAAAAAAAATATTATAGGGGGTAATTTCACTTCATACTAGTTTTCTCAGAACCAACTTCAGTTTTCATATTCATTTGAGAATTAATATAGTTAAGTAAGAATTGAGAAACAATTTTTTAGGGGTTATTTCACTCTATTCTGGTTTTTTCTGATCAAACTTTGGGACTCCTGCATATTCATTCAATAACTAATAAGATATATTAATAATCGTGCGCAACTGAATAATTCCTAGGACATTCTTATTATCCAAAAGCATTGGAGACTAAAAGCTTAATGGTGGCACAAATTGGGAAATCATAATTGTATGTTCCCTTTCCCTGTGATTTTCAATAAGAATTCTCTGCGAACTGAAATGATTTTTCAGGCGTTCAGTGCATGTTACGAATAACAATATTCCTATTCCAATTATGAATATTCATTTCTTCATTTAATGTTATTATTGAAGAATCAATTTCCCAGTGCCTCGAATATTCATCAGAATTAATTGAATTGCAAAATCACAAATGATGTACGAGGTGCCTGAATTAACTCTTTCATCTCGTATTGTACGTTCTACATTAGTTCTTCATCCTTTAATACTTTCATATCCAGCATGATCCATTAAATTCCTAAATTATTCCTATCGAGATGGAAAACAACATCCATTTGGCTAATTTGAGATGGGGCGCAAAATGGCGAAGGTACCGGTTCACATTGTTTTTATTTCATTTCGCCGTATCGTTTTCAACAACAAAAAATTGCGGAAAGCACTGCCGTGAAGTCGGGAGCTTTTGAGCGCTCGTACATCCACCTCGTAGGTAGATTCGCATTTTCCAGTTTCGGAAATCAATTGAAGGGATTTTCGACAGCTGTCAAAAAAATTCTGAAACTTAGGCGAGACTCCAGACTTCATGTCAGTGCTTCAGCTGACCAATTTCTTTTCGATAATTCGCTAGAATTTTCTACGGTATCTATGGTCTCGGTGATGCGATCTGGACAAAATTTCGCACGTAGTTTGAATACATTATTCCTCAGCTAGGTGCAGAATTTCATTCCAATCCGATCTGTAGTTTCGAAACTATCAGAAAAAAAAATTTTTAACGGCCATATTTACGGAACCCCTAGTCTGTTTTTGCTCATTGATGAACGTGACCGCGATATTCGCGATCCAAACCCACCCTGAAAATTTCAAGTTCCTAGGCCTTTCTGCCTTTCCGTTCAAAAGTTACAATTTTCTATGGTTCTGGTGATGCGATCTGGACAAAATATTGCTTTAATATATCATTCTCGATTGAAATACAAAATTTCATCTCGATCGAATCCGATGTTTCGAAATTATCAAGAAAACAAAATTTCAAACGACCCTATTTACGGAACCCCTAGTATAATTCTGCTCATTGATAAACGTGAACGCGACATTTCAGATCCACACCTATCCTGAAAATTTCAAGTCCCTAGGCCTTTCCGTTCGAAAGTTATGATTTTTTATGGTTTCTATGGTTCTGGTCATGTGATCTGGACAAAATTTCACATGTAGCTTGAACACCTCATTCTCCATTTGAGTGCAAAATTTCATCTCGATCGAATCTGTAGTTTTCAAGCAATCAGGGGAACAAAACTTTGAACGGCCATATTTACGGAACCCCTGGTGGAATTTGGCCCATTAACGAACTCAACCGAGGCATTCGGGAACTGAACCCACACTAAAAATTTCAAGTGTCTAGGTTGTTCCGTTCGAGAGTTATCGTGCTTACGGACGGCCGGACGGACAGACTCAAATTTTCCGACGGATTCGTCATCAGTGAGTCGAACTCTATCGATTGAGACCATTTTCGGCTCAAAATTCGAAAAATACAGACATCGTGACGAAATGATATAGCCCTCGTGTAAGTAGTACGAGCGCTCAAAAATAATCAAATGAGCCGCTTCTGAAAATTCATTATTCAACAGCTCATTGAAGGAAACATTTGTCCTACTCTTGAACTTATAATTTCGGATCATATGGCGGAAAAACACAAAAACGAAATTCGTCTGGAGAATAACGGCCTAAGGGTTGCCCAAGAGATCGCAAACCTGCGATTTTACACCTATGGAACTTCTATTCGGATACTTTGCGCAGATATCGTCGAGTTTTATCGGGACATGAAGAAATTCCGTCATTCTTCTCATGAAAAATGAATAGGTCCAACTACCCGCTTAGTTAAAAGCAAACAACGCTCAAAGAATACGCAGCGAAGATGTATCGCCCAGTCAGATTATGCTATCCTGTCAGCGCTATGATAACATCTCTTTGCTACATTTCGTTCATTATGATAAGTACCTCGATGTTAAAACCTTTCGTTATCAAGACCCAGATTTACATTACTTGGAACGTTGCTTCTTCCCCCTAATTCGATCAATCAAATCCCGCATAAGATTTTGTCAGTGCAAGTCTAATTGGTCTGCAGAAAATATGGTCGAAATTTAGTTATTCCTAAATTTTTTTATTTCTTTCCTCTAGAAAGAAGATGGTCAAGGACAAGGTGAGCACCGTTCGTATCTACGATCAAGAAGGATTCAAGCGAAGAGCTGCCTGCATATGTGTACGCTCTGAGGATGAAAATGAAGTCCTTCTCATTTCATCTACCAGCCAGCATGGAAGATGGAAAGTGCCTGGAGGTGGAATAGGGTATGGAGAAAAACCAAGTGCTGCTGCAGCTCGAGAAGTTTTGGAGGAAGCTGGAGTTACTGGCAAGTTGGGTAGGAGCCTGGGCATATTCGAAATCCCCGACCTAAAAGAACGCACCGAAGTGTTTGTTATGGTCGTTGAGAAAGAGTTGGACGAATGGGAGGAGTCGACTGATAGAGATCGGAAGAGGAAATGGTTTCCCATAGATGAAGCCATCGAACAGGTAGCTCTTTATAAGCCATTACAACGTAACTATCTGCAAGAGTTATGTCGTTCAAGAGCAGCAAAAAAACGTAGAGTAGAGTAGTAGGTTACTTTTCTTGTTCCATTCATTATTTTCATAAAACTTCCTATTTTCAGTTATTCATGTATTATCATAAATTAAATTATAAGATAACCGTTATTTGTTCTACTTGTTTCGAATTTCAATAAATTTTCAAAAAGCATTGGATCAGCCGTTCTCTTTTTTTTTTAGAAAATAAACACTTTACACATTTGTTGCATAAATAAGTATTCCATTTCGATATCACTCGATAATAGTGTGAATTGAATTCATTCATTAATTGTTATACCTGAGCAATTTTTTTAACGATACCTAATGACATGGCTTGAGACAAAACACTGACAGAATTTGTTTAGAAATGAGAATTGTATCGTTCTTCATTCATTGTGCATCGATATCATTTAGTGAATAATGTTTATTCGAATACGAGTATTAAATGTCGAGGATATTATACTGTAAATACCTTCACATTTTTCTTTTGTATCGTGAATGATTCATTCAATTATGTTTTTATCTGGAATTCTTCGCTCTTTTTCTTGTTTTGGTTATACAGGGTGTTCTTCAAGTTAAGGCTTTTTTGACAGGTGCTAGAACTCATCAAAAGAAATCATTTCGCCGGAAGTTGATCATATAAAATACTCAATTCGAAAAAAGTGCAACAAATCTTGGGCATAAAGATCTTAAGACTACTCTGGATCGTGTTATCTCTCTTTCAGAAGATCTGCCATATGCATTCCCGCAAGTAAATAAAGAATGAAGAAGAAATCACGGGTTGAGATCATGGGAGCGTGCATTTTCACTAACTTTGCGAAATTTGGAAGTTACAAAAATCATACGCTCTGTCATACGATTTCCCTTAAACTGAACATTCAATAAACACATTTAGATCTCAATAAGACAGATCCGTGTTGGAAATTTCTCAGATTCTCGGGTAACTTTGATTTCGAAATACACGGCCCTGGTGAATATTTTATACAGGGTGTCCCAAGTTTGAATGCCTACTAGACGTTTCTTGAGAACCGGTCCTATTTGAAATATGATATTGTTCGACTTTATCTACTGAGCTAAAATATTCTTGAAGCTTGAAGACTTTCAGTTATACAGGAAGTGAAAAAAAAATTCTCGAAATTTTTTTTTTATTTTTCACTTATATGTTCGATTATTCAATTTTGAATATATATTTCTATTCGAATCGTTGCATTCATCGAAATAGTTTTCAAAATATAGAAAAACAAAGGCAGATATGCGTAGTTAGTATTATGTTCGATATTCCTATTCTCAATATTTCAAGTATAAACTGTTTTTAGATTGTCGAAGTAGGATGACGGAATATTGTGCATCTCCTAAATTTTGGAAAACTCGTCACAGGGTGTTTCAAATATTTTGTCAAAAATTGTGATCAGAATTTTCCCATAACTTTTGTTTTTTAAATTGGAACCCAATTTTTTCAGATTGCGTTGGATTCTACAAGTAAAAATAATGATAGTGTTCGAAGTCGTTTATGTTCCTAAATTGAATAATTCCTGAGTTATTAAGGATTTTCTGAATTAATGTAACAAATTCGTAAACTCTGTTTCATAACAATAATCTGTGTTCATAGGGAATTATTGGAATAATTTATCTTTTATGAACACCGATTATTGTTATAAAACAGATTTTATGAATTTATCCCTACGTACGACATAATTTCAGAAAATCCTTATTAACTCAAGAATTATTTAATTTAGGAACATAAACATCTTTGAACACTATCATAATTTTTCTTCGTAGAATCCAACGCAATCATAAAAAAATTACGAAAAGCACTGCCGTGAAGTCAGGAACTCTTGAGCGCTCGTACATCCACCTTGTAGGTAGATTCGCATTTTCCAGTTTCAGAAATCAATTGAAGGAATTTTCAACAGCTGTCAAAACAATTCTGAAACTTAGGCGAAACTCCAGACTTCATGTCAGTGCTTCAGCTGACCAATTTTTTATCGATAATAGCTAGAATTTCCTACGGTATCTATGATCTTGGTGATGCGATCTGGACAAAATTTCACACGTAGTTTGAATACATTATTCCACAGCTAGGTGCAAAATTTCATTTCAATCCAATCAGAAGTTTCGAAACTATCAGGAAAAAAATATTTTGAACGGCCATATTTACGGAACCCCTAGTCTAATTTTTTTCATTGATGAACGTGACCTCGACATTCGCGATCCAAATCTACCCTGAAAATTTCAAGTTCCTAGGCCTTTCCGTTCAAAAGTTACAATTTTTTATGGTTTTTATGGTTCTGGTCATACGATCTGGACATAATATTGCTTTAATATATCATTCTCGATTAAAATACGAAATTTCATCTCGATCGAATCCGTAGTTTCGAAATAATCGAGAAAACTAAATTTCAAACGACCATATTTACGGAACCCCTAGTATAATTCTGCTCATATATGAACGTGATCACGACATTCGATATCCGCACTTATCCTGAAAATTTCAAGTCCCTAGGCGTTTTCGTTCAAAAGTTACAATTTTTTATGGTTTCTATGGTTCTGGTCATGCGATCTGGACAAAATTTCACATGTAGCTTGAACACCTCATTCTCCATTTGAGTGCTAAATTTCATCACGATCAAATCTGTAGTTTTCGTGTAATTAGGGGAACAAAACTTTGAACGGCCATATTTACGGAAACCCTCGTGGAATTCTGCCCATTAACGAACTCAACCGAGGCATTTGGGATCTGAACCTACACTGAAAATTTCAAGTCTCTAGGTTGTTCCGTTCGAGAGTTATCGTACTTACGGACGGACGGGCAGACTCGAATTTTTCGACGGATTCGTCATCAGTGAGTCGAACATAGTCGATTGAGACCATTTTCGGCTCAAAATTCGAAAAATACAGACATCGTGACGAAATGATATAGCCCTCGTGTAAGTGGAACGAGCGCTCAAAAATAGAGTTCTAATTTGAAGAACAAAATTTACAATTTTTGACGAAATATTTGATACGCCCTGTGACGAGTTTTCCAAAATTTAGGAGATGCACAATATTCCGTCATCCTACTTCGACAATGTTAAAACAGTTTATGCTCGAAATATTGAGAATAGGAAAAACGAACATAATACTGACTACGGATATCTCCTTTTTTTTTCAGTTTTTTTTTTCGAAATTTCGAAAACTATTTTGACGAACGCAGCGATTCGAATAGAAATATATTCAAAATTGAATAATCGATCATATGAAAGACGAAAAAATGCAAAAAAATTTCTTAGAGAAATTTATTTTCACCCCCTATATAACTGAAAGTGTTCAGGCTACAAGAATATTTCAGCTCAGTAGATAAAGTCGAACAATATCACAATCCCAATTTTCAGATTTCAAATAGGTCTGGTTATGAAGAAACATCTAGTAGGCACTCGAACTTGGGACACCCCGTATAAAGGAATTTTTTAAATTTTCACTTATTTTGACGAGTTCGAGCACCAAAAAAAAAAGCCTCACCTCACCATTTCAATATGTGACATTTGAGATGAATAAAATTGGTCATCTGTTCTCTCAGTGAAGGTTTATCTTCAAGACATTCATATAAATTTACTGTGTTGGATCAATTGAGATACATTCTCCTTATGAATGATGGTTTCTGATGTGTGTTATATCGTCTAAACCGCCAATTATAAGAAAAATGAGTGTCATAAACTCTTCAAAAAATTCTGAAGTTTTGGTCCTCCAAAATTGAATAAAGGCCAATTTTAATCATTATTTCAAACAGAACTCACGAAATGAGTTCTAGATCACTGGATATGGTGAATCAAATCTGAGAAACGCTCCTTTTTGGGTTGGTTAATGATGTCATGAAAATCTTATAAAGGACAATCACAAAGTTATTGCAGGCCTCAACTATGAAAAAATTTTCATGATGAATCGAATCTGAGGAACGTTTTTCTTTTGATTGCTGGTTCCCCGCGTCGTCTCAATCGCATGAACCGACTATCAAAGGAAGAACGAAACTCAGGAAATCGTCAGATAGTATGGAATGAGAATTTGTACCCCTGGAATGAATCATGTTGAAGAAAATGAGACTTTTCGAATGTTATGATTGGTATAGCCTGAAACTAGATGCTCATAAGTTATTGGTCTTATTGCATCGCGTTTCAGGATGTATCAGTCATTAAATATTGTTTCATATTAATTTTTATTATCAATTCTGCAATGCAAGTGTTATAGACGAACCTAAAATGAGGATGCGATTGCTTCATTTTCTTGGCGGTTTGTTGGGATGTATTCGAAAACCCCAACAGACCGCCAAAATAATGCAGTGGTTCCATCGTTCTACTGGAAATCAGAAATTCTACCTTTTATTGCGATCAAAATCATAAAGGGTTTCAACTGTGTATTTGTTGTTCAGTTCTATCATGAGGAAGGGTGATGGAAGGCTTAAGAAAATTCGTCGTTTTATTGTGTGGACGTTCAGTTGTATGTGATCAGAACCATCAACAGTACGCCTACACATGGAAACTACAAATTTTAAAAACAACCAAAGGTTCGAACCTCGATATGGACCTGAAAGAGATGATGATAATTTAATTTTCCAGAAGAGGCATTCTGAAGGAACAATCAACAAAATATTCAATTGTTTTGTTAAATTGATGTTCTTCTGCCACATGATCAATGATGGCATTAGTTCATCAGTTGGCAAAATTATTGTCAATACAACAAGAACCTCAGTACAAAATGGTACGTTTTAATACAATTTTTGAGTCATTGAGTATTTGTGAACATTGTTGCAAAAGAAGTCAATCCGATTGGAAGACTAGAAAATATGAATTGTGATTACTTCAATGTGTTGGCGTTCTGTTGGTGAGATATTCAAAACGTCAATAGGACGCCTTCACGATGGAGTGGTTGACAAGCAGGATACATCAATCGAGAAAGACTACCTATTTTTAATGTTGATGAAACTTTTCTGTTTTAGAAAAACACAATTTTTTCAGTACTCGCCAAACGAAAATTGAGTATAAATAATTCAATATCGGCGCATTCGCCAATTTGTTACAATTGAAGTATTAAATAATTTGTCGTCCAATCCATCTTATTTGATTTTAAGAGTCCTACGCCAATTCATAATTGGTATTTTTTCAACTCTCATCAATAAAGGATGAAATGGTATCAAAACGACAACTAATGTGGACCGAGCTAACTCCATTGCAGGATCGATTATTCCGTATTTTTTCAATTCCAAATGTGATTATTTTCGCATGTGAGCCTTCTGTTGGACAACGTCAATGCCATTACCACATGTTGAACTGGACATCATTGAGGTCGTAGGGTCTTCATTGAAAAAAATATTTTTTCCTCAAATTATTGGGAATTGTTCGAATTCAAAATGCGACGAGAAACTTACGGAATTTTGGATTGATATTGTCTCAACTAAGCCCTTTCATTCGATAGTGGTTCATTTTTTCATAGAAAAAAATGAATTGGAGGTTATACAGGGTTTTCCTTTTAACTCGGCCTATTAGAAGTTTTTAGAGAACAAGTGAATATTTCGTTTTGAAATTTTAGGTGGAGCCTTGAGGATGAGGGAACTCTTCGCCTAAAATATTTTCAAGTCGACAGTGTTGCCACATCTATCTTAAACGCATATCTACTTTCTTATTTCAAATGGAACTACCTATATTTTTATTGGGGTATCGATACAATACCAAATTCCAAGTACAACCTACTAAAAAAAATTCCTCTGCCATGCACTGTTGCCAAGTTATGCACTAATTCTTGAAATTCTTGACATCTGCATTGCCAGTTTGGAAATGCAATATCTCGATTGTTTCGAATGCGAACAAAACCAAACTCAGCAGTCTTATGGTAGATAATCCCAGCATTCATGTGGTACATTCGGTATTTTGATGAATCGAAAGGTTTTTCGAAGATTTTGCTCCGAAAATGTGGAACTTAAAATAGAAATATTTCGAGATTTTCAAATGGCAACCCCATATTTGTTTTACACCATTCGATTCGAAATAAAAAATGAATGTTAGTCTTCTTTTAAACCAATCAATTATTTTGGATAGGTTTCGAATGGGATGAAAAATACTGAATTATTACAGTATTTATAGACATGATCTATGGTCTTGTTTACGATTAAATGGATCTGTGATTATGAGGTAAATAATTGAAATAGATTCTATGGCTGAGATCATGAAAAGTGTTCGATGATTATGGATGCCATAGAAAAAACTGTTAATTGTTAATCAAACCTCGATTCAGGTGGTTTAGTTTGTTGCATTTTCTGATTCATTGGTTGCAAGATTTTGAAGTGATGTCTTATACTAATGAACAAATTTACGGAGAATGACAAAAAAATATCGAAAGGACCTATAGGACCTTCAACAATCGTTACCCACATGTAGCAAGAATGACTGGAAATAAATTCCTAAAACTGCGGAGAAATTTTTTGGCTTCCGGTAATCCTGACCCTACAGGTCCTTTCGATAATTTTTTGGCATTCTCCGTGAATGGTGAAAAGGTCCAAAATTTGTTCATTAGTATAAGACATCACTTCAAGATCTTGCAACCGATGAATCAAAAAATGCTACAAACTAAACCACCTGAATCGAGATTTGATTAACAATTAACATTTTTTTCTATGACATCCATAATCATCGAACACTTTTTATGATCTCAACCATAGAATCTATTTCAATTATTTACCTCATAATCACAGATCCATTTAATCGTAAACAGGACCATAGATCATGACTATAAATACTGAAATAATTCAGTATTTTTCATCTCATTCGAAACCTATCCAAAATAATTGATCGGTTCAAGAGAAGACTAACAATCATTTCTTATTTCGAATCGAATGGTGTAAAACAAATATGGGGTTGCCATTTGAAAATCTCGAAATATTTCTATTTTAAGTTCCACATTTTCGGAGCAAAATCTTCGAGAAACCTTTCGATTCATCAAAATACCGAATGTACCTCATGAATGCTGGGATTATCTCCTATAAGACTGCTGAGTTTGGTTTTGTTCGCATTCGAAATAATCGAGATATCGCATTTCCAAACTGGCAATGCAGATGTCAAGAATTTCAAGAATTAGTGCATAACTTGGCAACCGTGCATGGCAGAGGAATTTTTTTCAGTAGGTTAAACTTGGAATTTGGTATTGTATCGATACCTCAATAAAAATATAGGTAGTTCCATTTGAAATAAGAAAGTAGATATGCGTTTAAGATTGATGTGGCAACACTGTCGACTTGAAAATATTTTAGGCGAAGAGTTCCCTCATCCCCAAGGCTCCACCTAAAATTTCAAAACGAAATATTCACTTGTTCTCTAAATACTATTAATAGGCCGAGTTAAAAGGAAAACCCTGTATGTGGGATCAATCTTGAATTTTTTTCCAATAATATTATTGTATTATCATTCTCTCCTTGCGTAGATAGTTATAGTAAGGTAAGGGGGTTACATTTCACTGCGACTTCAAGGTGTAGCTGTTATTGCAAATGCGCTACCTACAGCTCTCCTTCCAGCTCCAGATCTCCAATGAACTCCAGTATCTGAGAGGGCTTCAAGGAGGTTAAATCCTCGTTCCTCCTGTAATTCTATTTCCAAGACATTCTTTGCGCTGGTTTGCAATGGCGAGGCATTCTTTTACCAGGCGAACAGAAACTTCCTCCTCTTCCCCACAGAATCTTCACTCGTTTCTGTTAAGCCCATTCTCATCATTTTCTGCTGAGCCAGTGAGGAAGCGAAACTTATTTTTACTGAGATACCGTTTGGATCTTGCACTTTTAAAGTTCCGAAGGAACTTTTTGGAGTGAGCCATTCCTGGAAGATTCCTCCAAAGTGATTCAGTCTTCTCATTCTCTAAAAACTCTTTCTTATAGGTGCAATTGCCTATTCCACAGAAAGGTTCTGGGCACTCCCATCTCAGCTTTGAGATGATACAGGAGTTCAATGGTTTGATAGCAGCTTGACTATCAAAATGGAACACAATGTCACACCCTTGATATTTTTTTTCAGGTTTATATCTATGCATCTTTTGATTGCAAGTATTTCTTCCTGAAAAACACTCGAGTAGGAGCCTAACGATAGTTTACACTTGATTCTTGCCCGGTAACTCCACCTAAAGATGTTTTATAACCATCTGTATAACATTTAATGGTATTCTCTTCGAAATTTCGGGTAGTGTAGTGGGTAGTGTATTTCCTTTCGCATTCTTGCTTTTTACGTAGCATGGTCTTGAAGTTTTTCTCAATGCTTACTTTTTTAATCATAACATCACCAGGCAGGTTCGCTGAAGGGATGTACTTGTTCAAAAAGGACCAGGCTCCCTGACTTTTTGCGTAGATGAGACGAAAATTGAGTACAAATAATTCAATGCTGGCGCATTCGCCAATTTGTTGCAATGGGAGAGAGGATTTGTCTGACCCGTCAATCTACCTTATTCGATTTCAATTCTCCTACGCCAAATCACCATTAGTATTCTTTCCAAAAAACCTCGATATAATGCCTACCTGATGCTTTCATGGTCAACAAATGACGAAACATACTCAAATTAATCATGGTCCCAGTTCACTCCATTGCGGGAATAAATAATGAAAATCGATCATTCCGTATATATTGAGAGATATTGTTTCGATCAAGCTCTTTCATTCGAAAGCTATTTTGTTGTATAGTTTTTTCCAATAATCATGGATTAGTATGTAATACATCACACTATTGTTAAAAATCATTTACTGTTCGAGTCGATGAGTAGTTGCTTGCGATAGTCGAAATTAAGCCATTGATTTCATGAACGGAACAATGTATGTAGTGATAAAAATTCGTACCATTCCTAGGTAAGTACGTACATATCATTTGTTCCAATGAATTTAATGAACCTCAGTTAACTACTCAGATAGTGCATTCAAAGCAGTTGAAGAATCACCACCTGTTTCAAAGATAAATTGTGCCTTGTTCCTCAAATTTGTGTTTTCTTGGTAAGTTAACTAATACCTAATTCAGATTCAGATAATTTCTTTCAACAATTCCATTAATTGAAGAAAAATTTCAATGTTATGGTGAAAAATTCCCCAATTTATCACCTCGGTTGTTAATTTTCAGTATTGTGTAATTGTAATTTTTTTTGACAAAGATCACTTCTAAGAATACCTATACAGGGTGTTTTTTTAAAATGAGGCTTTTTTTCTGACTAGAACTCATCAAAAGAGATCATTGCGCCGAAAGTTGATCATATAAAATATTCCATTTGAAAAAAGTGCTAAAATGTTGGACATAAAGATCTTAAGGCCACTCTGGATCGTGTTATCTTTATGTGAGAAGATCTGCCATGAATCACGGTCACATGTGCATTCCAGCAAGTGAATTAATGGCTGGATTTTATCGCAAATTCGTATATACACCTTCAACATTCATTAGGAGATATTTCCTGAACTGTATAATTCTTGAAGTTCAAACTAGGGAGAGGAAAAATTACTGATTAAAAAGGTTCTTAAAAAAATTAGGAAGTTCACAAACTCAACGATAAAATTGATCCAAATTGTCTACAGAAATTCTTCGAAATGGTCACCATTCGTTTGATGTGCACAAAGTCTTGCCCAGCGTTATAACGAATTATTACATGCAGCAACTATCACATAATTTTGCTCACGAATAACGTCACAAGCATTTTCAATGCGTTGTTTTAGTTCTTCAACACCATTCACCTCACCATAACAACAGTACCCTAATGTTTTCAAATGACCCCAAAAGAAGAAATCACAGAGGCTGAGATCCGGGGAGCGTGCATTTCCACTAACTTTGTGATATTCGCACAAAAATCATACGCTCTGCCATTATTTCGAAAAACTAGGCCCTGGTGAATATTTCATATAAAGGATTTTTCGAATTTTGACGTGTTCTAGCACCTGTCAAAAGAAAGCCTCACCTTCGGAAACACCCTGTTTATCAAAATTTATATTCATTGAATCATAATTGCTGGTGGAGCGTTTGTTGAATGTATAAAGGACTATCCTCTTGAAAGTCTTGAGGTGATATTGAGTTCAGAACTGTGAAATCATACTTCCCTGTGGGTAACTTCGATTGAGAGAAGCTGAAGAAGTTTTTAGTCCCGGTGTTCTAATACAATAGCTCCCCTTTTGCTGCAATATTGAAGCAAAGGGATCTTATTGTAGAGAAGACCTGTAACGTCACTCTACAGATGCCAATCTTCACTGAAACGTTCTTAGTGTTGAGTTGAAATAGATTTCAAGGTAAGTAAGTGAAAGCAAATCTCAATTGGTTTATTGTCTGAACAGGGTTTTATTTTTCTAAAGATTAATGAATTCCCCATGAAAGTTTAGACATAAAGATCTTAAGGCCACTCTGGATCGTGTTATCCTTATGTGGGAAGATCTGCCATGAATCACGGTCACATATGCATTCCAGCTAGTAAATTAATGGCAGGATTTTATCGCAAATTCGTATATACACCTTCAAAATTCATTAGGAGATATTTACTGAACTGTACAATTCTTGAAGTTCAAACTTGGGAGAGGAAAAATAACTGATTGAAAAGGTTCTTTAAAAAAATTAGGAAGTTCACAAACTCGCCGATCAAATTGTCTACAGAAATTCTTCGAAATGTTCACCATTCGTTTGATGTGCACAAAGTCTTGCCCAGCGTTATAACGAATTATTACATGCAGCAACTATCACATTATTTTGCTCACGAATAACGTCACAAGCATTTTCAATGCGTTGTTTTAGTTCTTCAACACCATTCACCTCACCATAACAACAGTACCCTAATGTTTTCAAATGACCACAAAAGAAGAAATCACAGGGGCTGAGATCCGGGGAGCGTGCATTTTCACTAACTTTGCGATATTCGCACAAAAATCATACGCTCTGCCATTATTTCGAAATACTCGGCCCTGGTAAATATTTCATATGAAGGATTTTTCGAATTTTGACGTGTTCTAGCACCTGTCAAAAGAAAGCCTCACCTTCGGAAACACCCTGTTTATCAAAATTTATATTCATTGAATCATAATTGCTGGTGGAGCGTTTGTTAAATGTATAAAGGCCTATCCTCTTGAATGTCTTGGGGAGATATTGAGTTCAGAACTGAGAAATAATACTTCCCTAAAGGTAACTTTGATTGAGAGAAGCTGAAGAAGTTTTTAGTCCCGGTGTTCTAATACAATAGCTCCCCTTTTGCTGCAATATTGAAGCAAAGGGATCTTATTGTAGAGAAAACCTGTAACGTCACTCTACAGATGCCAATCTTCACTGAAACGTTCTTAGTGTTGAGTTGAAATAGATTTCAAGGTAAGTAAGTGAAAGCAAATCTCAATTGGTTTATTGTCTGAACGGGGTTTTATTTTTCTAAAGATTAATGAATTCCCCATGAAAGTTTAGACATAAAGATCTTAAGGCCACTCTGGATCGTGTTATCCTTATGTGGGAAGATCTGCCATGAATCACGGTCACATATGCATTCCAGCTAGTAAATTAATGGCAGGATTTTATCGCAAATTCGTATATACACCTTCAAAATTCATTAGGAGATATCTACTGAACTGTATAATTCTTGAAGTTCAAACTTGGGAGAGGAAAAATTACTGATTGAAAAGGTTCTTTAAAAAAATTAGGAAGTTCACAAACTCACCGATAAAATTGATCCAAATTGTCTACAGAAATTCTTCGAAATGTTCACCATTCGTTTGATGTGCACAAAGTCTTGCCTAGCGTTATAACGAATTATTACATGCAGCAACTATCACATAATTTTTCTCACGAATTACGTCACAAGAATTTTCAATGCGTTGTTTTAGTTCTTCAACACTATTCACCTCACCATAACAACAGTACCCTAATGTTTTCAAATGACCCCAAAAGAAGAAATCACAGAGGCTGAGATCCGGGGAGCGTGCATTTCCACTAACTTTGCGATATTCGCACAAAAATCATACGCTCTGTCATTATTTCGAAATACTCGGCCCTGGTGAATATTTCATATAAATGATTTTTCGAATTTTGACTAATTTTTCTAGCACCTGTCAAAAGAAAGCCTCACCTTCGCAAACACCCTGTTTATCAAAATTTATATTCATTGAATTATAATTGCTGGTGGAGCGTTTGTTAAATGTATAAAGGACTATCCTCTTGAATGTCTTGGGGTGATATTGAGTTCATAACTGTGAAATCATACTATTCATACTTCCCTGTGGGTAACTTCGATTGAGAGAAGCTGAAGAAGTTTTTAGTCCCGGTGTTCTAATACAATAGCTCCCCTTTTGCTGCAATATTGAAGCAAAGGGATCTTATTGTAAAGAAGACCTGTAACGTCACTCTACAGATGCCAAACTTCACTGAAACGTTCTTAATGTTGAGTTGAAATAGTTTTCAAGGTAAGTAACTAAACTATTCATTATTGGAAATAATAAACCGAAGTATAAATGCAAAAACGGATGTCCATTTTATCAACTACTTCAAATTTTTCAGCTGGAGTGTTCGATCACTCTTGAAGAAATATCAGTTAGGTATAAAGGATTTGTATGCATAATTCTCCATTCCTACCTTATTAGTTTCTTCTTATTGTTGAAATGTGGGCTTCCATCACTAATGAGAAATACAACATAACTTTTGGTTTTCAAAAATGTCAACTAAACTTAGATTTCCCCTTTGCATTAACATAATTCAGCATTAGTTTGTTGAGCGCTCGTTCTACTTTAACGATGTCACGAGGGCTATATAATTTCGTCACGATGTCTGTATTTTTCAAATTTTGATGCGAAAATGGTCTCAATCGACAAGGTTTGACTCACTGACGACGAATCTGTCCGTCCGGCCGGCCGTATACACGATAACTCTCGAACGGAACGACCAAGAATTTTCAGGGTAGGTTCGAATCTCGAATGCCGTGGTTGAGTTCGTTATTGGGCCAAATTTGACCAGGGGTTCCGTAAATATGGCCGTTCGAAATTTTGTTTTCCCGACTACTTAGAAACAACTGATTCGATCGAGATGAAATTTTGCACTTATATGGAGAATGACGTGTTCAGGCTACACGCAGAATTTTGTCCAGATCACAGGACCAGAACCATAGAAAATTATAACTATCGAACGGAAAGGCCTAGGGACTTGAAATTTAGTAATTTAGCAAATTTAGACTAGGGGTTCCGTAAGTATGGCCGTTCAAAATATTTTTTCCTGATGATTTCGAATCTACAGATTTGACTGGAATGAAATTTTGCACATAGATGAAGAATAATGTATTGAAACTACGTGCGAAATTTCGTTCAGATCGCATCACCAAGACCATAGAAACCGTAGAAAATTCTAGCGAATCATCGAAAAAAATACTTATATTCCTGTATCAGCTGATTCGGCATAATTGACAAACGGAACGGAACAACCTAGAGACTTGAAATTTTCAGTGTAGGTTCAGATCCCAAATGCCTCGGTTGAGTTCGTTAATGGGCAGAATTTCACCAGGGGTTCCGTAAATATGGCCGTTCAAAGTTTTGTTCTCCTGATTACTTGGAAACTACAAATTTTATCGAGATGAAATTTTGCACTCAAATGAAGAATGAGGTGTTCAAGCTACATGCAAAATTTTGTCCAGATCGCATGATCAGAACCATAGAATTCATAGAAAATTGTAACTTTCGAACGGAAACGCCTAGGGACTTGAAATTTTCAGGATAGGTGTGGATCTGGAATATCGTGATGACGTTTATCTATGAGCAAAATTATACTAGGGGTTCCGTTAATATGGTCGTTCGAAATTTAGTTTTATCGATAATTTCGAAACTACGGATTCGATCGAGACAAAATTTTGTATTTTATTGGAGAATGATATATTCAAGCTACATTTTGTTCCGATAGCATGACCAGAAGCATAGAAACCATAGAAAATCATAACTTTCGAACGGAAAGGCATAGGGACTTGAAATTTTCAGGGTAGGTGCGGATCGCGAATTTCGCGGGCACGTTCATCAATGAGCGAAATTAGACAAGGGGTTCCGTAAATATGACCGTTCATAATATTTTGTTCCTGATAATTTCGAAACAACTGATTGGATTGGAATGAAATTTTCCACCTAGCTGAAGAATAATGTATTCAAACTACGTGCGAAATTTTGCACAGATCGCATCACCAAGACCATAGATACCGTAGAAAATTCTAGCGAACTATCGAAAAAAAATTGGTCAGCTGAAGCACTGATATGAAGTCTGGAGTTTCGCCTAAGTTTGAGAATTTTTTGACAGCTGTCGAAAATTCCTTCAATTGATTTCTAAAACTGGAAAATGCGAATCTATCTACAAAGTGGATGTACGAGCGCTCAAAAGCTCCTGACTTCACGGCAGTGCTTTTCGTAATTTTTTTCGGTTCAAAACTATTTCGAAAACATTTCGTAGTGGACTTCACCAAATCGTGTATCGCTAAAATGCCATAATTTCGAGACGGTGTCGTGATCATATGAATGTTAACGTTGTCAATTCAATTTCGAACTATTCCAAAAGTTCCCTAGGAAATATTTTCAGTTTTCTCGACCAAATTATAATGAATAAATGTCCACTAGAGTTTTCAAAACCTCTTCACTTGCCCGAATATTTATTATCTTTCGACGACTATTTTCAAATTATTTGCCCTCATTTTCAACTCTGCCATAAAAGAGGGATCAAGTTCAGCATTCTTCGCTAAATGAAAAGCTTCTGAACACGATCAGCCGCTGTTGAACGATTTGCGGCGAGAATCGCTAGATTATGTTTTTGTATGTCCGTTGGCATAACGCAGTTTGAAAAATAATTCCAAATGAACGCGGCAACATAGCTCGAATGAACACCTGTGAACAATTCAGATGAAGGAATACATATTGGGTTTTTTTTATACCAGATGCGTCCCAACCCAAGCGATCAAATCAAACGAAGTAATTAATGACGCAGTGGACGAGTATTCTATCTTATTTTCGAATAAAAAAACAATTCATCAAAATAAAAATCGAATAATCTAAATGAATGAATTGAAAGTTAAAGTAAACGAAAAACGAATCTGGCACCGAATAGTGATTACGCGAATACTTCGATTTAAATTTTATATTCAAGAAAATTCCAATTGATTGAATTGGGGTAAATATAAAATGCACCAAAACAGCAATTCGACTTACCTTTTTGAACGATGCACAAGCCATACAATTTTGGAACTTCGAAATTAGCAACACTCTCGAACGATCGATTCTTCATTCAATATATTGCCCATAGAAAAAGGATAGAATCTGTTTACTATGATATTTTCTTGTCGCCCAAGGTAGCGGTGTTGCCAAATGACCAACCTGGTGCAGAATAAAAAAAAAACAAAAAATACGGTCCTTCGTCCCAATACCTAACAGTTTCGTTAATCAAAATCCTTGAAGATTCGACTGCATGGTGAAACAAAATTTGAATCGTAACATTTACTCTTGTAGGATGTATTCGAGTAGAATATTCTCTGAAAATTCTGGTCTGTTTCCTACTACCCTTAATAGTCCTGCACCTGGGAATGGGGTATTCTGCAGACAAGCGCGAATCTTATTGTCATGATATATTTTATGTACAAAATGAAAATGGCATAAAATCAATGTATATTTCATAACGTTGGTCAAATTTTCAAAAATACAAGGAACACTTATAGACAAGACCATAAATAATGAATTGTAATTATATTTAGCGTCAATATTCGAATACATTAACATACATTTATATTAAAAACAACAAGATTGATTTATACAACTCTTTTAATTGCTTTATGGGAAGAAATCGACAACCGACACATATATTTGTGATTGGAATCTAAAAAAGGATTCAGTGAATTAGAAAATATATATTATATGTATATCACCAACATAATAATGAAAATTATTGGTGAGCGGTTTCGAATAGCGTCTGGTGTTTATTCACATCTGTTACCGCTTTTGTGCGAAAGGCAGGTGCGAAGAGAGCTTTATTATTAGTTTTCACAGAATTCATGGAAATGTATCACAATTAAGACTTGAAAAATTGATATAAAAGGGGGTCAACACTCAGATAATTCAGGGTTCTTAAAAATAAAAGAATTTACGTTAGGTACACTATAACCTTTCCTTCACTAAGTTCAAGTCATGCATAATTATTGAGAAGCACTTGAGCTAATTACATTTTGGAATTGAACAATGTGACCGACTGACATTTTCAGCTGAAATACACACAAATAATGTTCAGGACTAATTAGCTTTATTCCACATTGATTCCACAAAAAAAAGCTGTCTGTGGCTCGAAATAAATTTACACCGCTGATCCTACTTCAAATATTTTATAATGTTGAAATGAATAACTCACTGATATTACATAGTTGATTCTGTAGTCAAAAATATTCATTATTGATGTAGTTTGTTATTATACAATGTTTTAGCTTATTCAATGGAATGAGCAACTATATTTTTGAGCTACTTACTCGTAAAAATAGTTATATAAAAGAACATTTTATACACATATCGGAACTTTTCTATATAAAAATATTTCTTCCTACATAAATTTTGAATCCAGCCACTCTGTTCAGTTGAAAAAATTACAAAATTCATCAGAATTATTCATTTTGCTTTTGCTTTTTCTTATATCGGTTCAAAGTGTGTAGTTAAACTCAAGCAATTGCTATTTTATTCTTGAAACCAATGCGATAAAAAGTTTATTTTCATGAAACTGGATCGACATTGTAACCTGAGTGCCTGGTCCAATTTTGCTAGGATCGAACGTTTAATTCAAAGGAGAACTGAGAATAACCAATTTTTTTTCAAGCATTCCTCCAATCTTCAAGCCGATTTCAAATTCCGCTCTCCAAAAACTGACCAGTCATTAGATTCACTTCGTATAAGTTTAATTCAAGAAAATTCACACAGCCAGTAGAATATAGTTGAGAGAATGCGATCCATGAACTTGGAATGGAAAATGGTAAAAAATTCTTGAGACTTGCATCTTAAACTCAACAATATCTTCCAAGTATAGTTAAAAGGTCACATTAGAAAGAAATATTCCAATTTCAGCTGATTCGTTATGAAAAATCTCTTCGTTAGGTATCGCTAAAATCATCAGATAACAAGAATTATTTCAATCGAAATACTGTTGGAAGGAACAAATCAGACAACCCAGTTTTCTGATGATGTCAAAGGGATTATTTTTATCTGAAAATGGTGGATTCTTCAACTACCCAGACATTTTTTGGAAATTCAATTTTTTCAACTCTTCAAAAATAATTCTTTATTTCAAGCAAATCAAAAATATTTCAGGATCGTATAATAAATAAGATTGTCCAGTTTCATCAAACTTTCTTCGAATTTAAATCTTAGTATTACATGACCAATAAAATAGTTTAATCAATAATTGCTTCAAATTTATGCAGTCTGATGAAATAACTGTATGGAAATACGAAATGTTATCTTTATGCGACCAACTGGAACATACTACTATAAAATATGAAATTGACCAACACAAAGTGAAAGAGCAGAAATAATATCCTCAGAGACATTTGATAATGAACTAATTACAAAAAAATTATCAAATATTTCAAGTTGACTGTAAGTATACAGAGTGGCTGATCAAAAACTTGACATGCAGGTTTTCGGAGACGATACAGTGAGTGCAAGCATTGTCCGATGTAAATATTCATTTTTTTTCCATGAATCCTAGAGGATTCCAGCCACGGTGACCGAAAAGGGAGGAAAATTTCCCCCTTCAAACAAAAATTGGGCAGTGCGTAGTATTTTATATATCAACAGTATTATCACCTAAAACCTTGATGTCGAGTTTTCCTTGGGCCAGCCTATGAACTTAACTCGCAGGTGGAACCACCCTCTGTTTATTAAACATTATACGTACTTTAAAAGACTGATAAAAGAGGACTTGCCAAACCACCTTAAATAAAACCAATGAAATATATATTTTTTTAAATAAAATTTACACAACTACTTTTCCTTCATTTCAATCTCACATTGAAAGGGGAATTTCTTATTTCAAAATAATTCAAGCAGGTATGGCAGAGTGTGTATTTGATTTCTTCCCCTGTCAATGTGGTGGCGTCATCGGCATTTACTTTAAAAACATAATGTTAGAAGATGAATCATAATTTTCAATTTAGAAGCACAAATTAATGAGATAGTGAAAAAATTAGGCACTCAAATACTCTTCAATGATAAATATTGTAGCCTCCACGCTTCTGATATAACCTTGGTATGAAAATCATTCAGCTCAAATATTTCATTTTTACATAACTTAAGATTCACAAGATTTAATCAGATAACAGAAAACTACAATAAAAATTCATATTTGCACAATTAAAAGATAAATCCAAATTTAAATTTTGAAATATAATCGACAACTGAACCCATTGCTGCTGATAAAAATTACTAGTAGTCAAAACATAGGCAGAATGCGCCTAGTTGTCATTTCACAAAGCAGAAGTTCGAATAAATCTTGAAGACTTGTACAGTTGTATTGTCCTTTGGATAGTCTTAGCATGAATGCAGCGCAAACCATTGATTCACATCCCTTTATTATCTATTTGACACCACTTAATTGGCAGTAAGATCTCAGAATACCCTATCACTAAGTAGACTTCCAACTATAATCAATAACAACCTTGAATTGAAAAAATTTAACGGACATATATTGCATAAATTCATGTAAGGGATGAAAGGGCTACTGGACCCTCACCGGAAAAGGCTCCTTGTCCGCACTTGCCTAATCACATTGTCTTACAATTAAGTCTTGAAATCTTTTAACTTATTTTTTGGTTCCAGATATTATTTATTTTATAGAAGCTTACAGAGTGATTTCTTCTTTTTCTGTTTCTTCTCCGGTGATTTTTTATTGATTTGCCGTACTAAATCATAGAATATCTGAAACAAATAAAAATCACATCAACATGGAAGTTCGGACGAGACCAATACTGTTTTATTCAAGGCCAATATCTTCCTAATGAAAAAACTGTAAATTCTACATTAGATTTACTATGTCCACCTTTAATTCTACTCCATTAGTTTCATAAAAAGTATTTGTACCTATTTTCTAAAAGAAAGTGAAATTTCCTGGGAATTGTACCAAAAGACTACGGAATAAACAGAAAAGAAACAGCCTGTTTTCTCAAGTCCTAACAAATAAAAATCACATCAATTTAAATGGAAGTTTGGACGAGAGTGATACTGACTCCAGGCCAATATCTTTTCGTAATGAAAAAACTGCAAATTCTACATATAGTTTAGTATATATAGTATATAGTTAGGAAGGGGTTACGTTCCACTGCGACCTCAAGGTCTATTGTGCCCCCCATCAGAGCCGTATTCGCAAATGCGCTACATATAGTTTACTATTTCCACCTTTTATTCTACTCTATTTGTTTCATAAAGAAATTTTGAACGTATTTTCTGAAAATTCATGGGAATTGAACCAACAGACTCAAGAAAATAGACAGATAAAAAACAGCCTGATTTCACAATTCTTAACGAATAAAAATCAATGTAAATGGAAGTTTGGACGAGACTGAAACTGTTCTATTCAAGGCCTTATCTCTTCCTGATGAAAAAACTGCAAATTCTACATATAGATTCACTATTTCCACCTTTTCTTCTACTCCATTTGTATCATAAAACTTTTTGGTACGTATTTTCTGAAAGAAAGTGAAATTTCATGGGAATCGAACCAACAGACTCTACGAAATAGACAGATAAAAAAAGCCTGATTTCTCAATTCCTAACAAATAAAAATCACATCAATGTAAATGGAAGTTTGGACGAGATCGAAACTGTTCTATTGAAGGCCTTATCTCTTCCTGATGAAAAAACTGCAAATTCGACATATAGATTCACTATTTTCACCTTTTAGTCTACTTCATTTGTATCATACAAATTTTTTGTACGTATTTTTTAAAGGAAAGTGAAATTTCATGGGAATCAAACCAACCGACTCAACGAAATAAACAGATAAAAAACAGCCTGATTTCTCAATTCCTGACAAATTAAAATCACATCAATGCAAATGGAAGTTTGGACGAGACTGAAACTGTTCTATTCAAGGCCTTATCTCTTCCTGATGAAAAAACTGCAAATTCTACATATAGATTCACCATTTCCACTTTTTATTCTACTCCATTTGTATCATAAAACTTTTTAGTACGTATTTTCTGAAAGAAAGTGAAATTTCATGGGAATCGAACCAACAGACTCTACGAAATAGACAGATAAAAAAAGCCTGATTTCTCAATTCCTAACAAATAAAAATCACATCAATGTAAATGGAAGTTTGGACGAGACTGAAACTGATCTATTCAAGTCCTTATCCCTTCCTGATGAAAAAACTGCAAATTCTACATATAGATTCACTATTTTCACCTTTTATTCTACTTCATTTGTATCATAAAAATTTTTTGTACGTATTTTTTAAAGGAAAGTGAAATTTCATGGGAATCAAACCAACCGACTCAACGAAATAGACAGATAAAAAACAGCCTGATTTCTCAATTCCTGACAAATTAGAATCACACCAATGCAAATGGAAGTTTGGACGAAACTGAAACTGTTCTATTCAAGGCCCTATCTCTTCTTGATGAAAAAACAGCAAATTCTACATATAGATTCACTATTTCCACCTTTTATGCTACTCCATTTGTATAATAAAACTTTTTTGTACGTATTTTCTGAAAGAAAGTGAAATTTCATGGGAATAGAACCAACAGACTCTACGAAAAAGACAGATAAAAAACAGCCTGATTTCTCAATTCCTGACAAATTAAAATCACATCAATGCAAATGGAAGTTTGGACGAGATTGAAACTGTTCTATTGCCTTATCTCTTCCTGATGAAAAAACTGCAAATTCTTCATATAGAGTTACTATTTCCACCTCTTTTTTCACACCAATTGTTTCATAAAAAGTATTTGTACATAATTTCTAAAGAAAGTATATTTCATGGAAATTGAACCAACCGACTCTACGCATTAGACAGATAAGAGGACAGCCTGATACCTCAATTCCTAATTGATACTGATAGAATTAAGATGTATTTCGATATTAAAGAATGGACAAAATTTCAATTTCCATTCAACAATTTTATCACTGAAACGACATCTTTATACCATTTGTTCTGACGAGAATACTTACATCGATTACGTTTATTTTAGCTTTGGCAGAGGTTTCCATGAAGGCACAGTTGAACTGGCGTGAAAGATTTATACCTTGATCTTTACCTACTACTCTTTCTTCTTCCAAATCACACTTGTTTCCAACAAGAACCATTGGCACATCATCGGTATCCTGTTGAAAAATAAATAGGTTATACAGCCACTAAAAATTAGAGCAAGTACAAGACACCTCCACTGAACCACGTATAACGGAAATTTTCGTGATAAGAATAATGATACTGGCTCGAAAGCAGGAATTGTTGAATTAAAATGATCTGAATTCCAAAGGTTTGAATTCAATTTTTTCCACGATCATTGGCGAATATTTTTAGATATACCTAAGAATTCAGAGTAAAGAAAAAGGGTATTTTTTTCTCAACCTAGTCTATTGGGTAATTAACATAATAGTTTTTCAGTGTGTATTGTGTTAAAAACTGAAAAGCCATAAATGTTCAGGTACACAACAACCATGATAAAGTTTTATGATTCAATAATTTCTGCTGAATATAAATCTCAACACTAGTAATGAGCGAACAATTCATAAATAAAACCTTAGTCACTCTGAAATAGTTGATAAATTATCTAGAAATTCATTTTCCACAATACTTCCTGTTTGAAGTGAGTAAAATGATAAATTTGCAATGAAAGATTAAAAATCTGATTCATTTGAATACAGGGAAAATTTGTAGGAAGTCAACGGGAAGTCCATTGCAAAATTCTAAATTACCAACTTTAACTCGAATTCGATGCTGGAAATATATAAAAAAGGGATCTTAAAGTATACGATTCATTATATAACATTTTGTGTGAAGACTGAATTATCTGGGAACGAAAATTTGGTAATTTCACACACTATCTAAACAGGAAGTCTGACAATATTTTGATAACATTCCTGAACGATCTGAACAAATCGAGTAATCTGAATGAAAAAAGTGGAAACTCGAAGGAATTAAACAGAATGACAACGTCTACCCTATTCATTTTCAGGATATTGAAATCGAAAATCCATGACAATTATTAGTAAAATACTTATAAAAAAATAGAAGTTACCTTGACTCTAAGAATTTGCTCCCTCAAATCCTGTAGATCATTGAAAGTCGATTGTGCGGTAATTGAATAAACCAAAACAAATCCCTGACCATTCTTCATATATAAATCTCTCATTGCTGTAAATTGTTCCTATAAAAATAATTATGAAAATTTTCCTGGTACTTCTAGCAATTCATTTGGACTTACCGTTCCTGCAGTATCCAAAATTTCTAACATGCACTGTTGTCCGTCTACTTCAACTTGTTTCCGATAACTATCTTCTATGGTAGGATCATATTTCTCTACGAATACACCCTGTACAAACTGAACGGTAAGGGCAGATTTTCCTACACCACCAGAACCTAAGACAACTATTTTGTATTCACGCATTTTTGATGATCTTCAACTATAAATCTGAAAAAAAAACAGAAAGAAATTTCATTAACCAAGTTCAAAAAGTAAGATTCGAATGGAATTTTGAAAAGAAGATTTAGGGTTATGCGAAAAATAATCAAAGAATCAAAGATACCTTTGAAGTGAACTTGGGGAAGAAAAGTTCGAACAAACAATGCAGATTGGTGTTAAAGCAAAACCTACTTTTATATGGTCGAACTTGTTTTGAAAAAATTCAGAACTTGATCATAAGAAAAAGTAATTAATTGTAATTGTTTACAACTTTCAAAGACAGAAAACTTTGAAATATTTGTTGCACTTTTACTTCACCAATTTGTTGATGTAGCTACCTTCTTTCTAATGACCACTTCGAATTCGATAAACAAAGAGATGACTAATATCTTAATAGGTGTTATAAATCGAAGTTTCCAATCAAAATTATAAATGAACACAATAGGATGTTTATCATTAAATGAAAGCCATTAGATTAACGAGTACACTAACGAAGAAAAAAGAATATAATTTGAAACAAAAAGTAAGGGGATTGGTTATGTCCAAAAAGACCCAATAATTTCGATGATTAATTCTGAAGGTATGCAATTACAGGAATGACTAAAAGCATTCGGGTTGGGATCTGAAATAGCACAAACCCTGTTGTGGATTATGCTTCGCCCTAATATAGTCAATAACAATAAAATTATAGGGAAATACTTACATTTGTTCCTATCCTTCCTCGATCAACTTCCTTCTACCAACGTTGGTTATGGTAGGAGCAGTTCACTTCACTAAAATTAACGTCAATTGATCAAGTTTGTAAATCACTTCAAATATACACTTTCATAGCTTCATGAAACGAGTCACCGGGATAATTCTCTGCGTTTACTTATTCACACGCACAAAAAACGGCAATGTCATAATCCCTCGAAATTTTTGATGATTTGCTACGATTAACTTCGAAACAGGTAACTTACCGTAGTTTTTATTACCGTTACTTTTGGAATGGAATCGGGCGATGCCTTTGATTAAAATTTAGCTGCTAGAGCTGGCAACTAATGATGACCCCCCTTATAACACAGCCTTAACATAAGAGTAGCGTAAGCTGCGTAAGTTTAGTTCATATCGTTCTCTGGAGCTCTGTACCACCGCACCCGTCGGTAATGCAGAACATCACATTCCAGCACCCACGTACTGTCACACTGAAATCCCGGGAAATTTGAAACTACCTTATCGATTATCATATGAATTGTGAGATGCAATACTCAGTAGGGATTGGGTGAAGAAAATACTTTTCTAGTCATTCTTTCCTATAATTCTTATGGAAATGAATCCTAAAATGCAGAATGTCAAAGAAATTCACAGTTTCATAAGTGCTGCCACCCGTGTTGAAGTGATGTACTATGGTTGAGAATAGGATATTAAAAAAAAAACACTTTCAGCCTCTCAATGCTTCAGGGATAACAAATCTGAAACTTTTATATTTCATTGATTAAAATCATACCCAATGAAACCAGCAGAATCAATTCAATATATTATATGTGAGAAGTTTCAAATGATTACCACTAGATGGCGACAAAGTTCAAAAAACAAGGGTGGCGTCCAATTCAATGATTCATAGACATCGGGATCTTGAATCCAGAGGCGTGACATGATGAAGTTTTCAGGGGGATATTGAAAAGTTGAATGAGTGACTAATTGGAACTAGAATACCATCGTTGGTTCTATATTAAGAGACATCGAGAATATTCTACCCTCTACAGCGCACTTTCTATCGATGAATTTAGGTCAGAAAATTGTTTTTCAAAACTCTTCTGCTATTCTATGATATTGACGAAGTAACTTTTGCGGGCGTTCAAACTCATCGAGTTTCATTCCAATTGATTTTTTTGAGTCCTTTATTTAGTGCAACACCCAAATATTTTTTTCCTGATAATTTCGAAACTAGAGATAGGATTGGAATGAAATTTTGCACATAGATGAAGAATAATGTATTCAAACTACGTGCGGACTTTTGTCCAGATCGCATAACCAAGACCGTAGAAAATTGGTCGTTTTGACAGCTGTCAAAAATTTCTTCAATTGGTTTCTAAAACTGGAAGATGCGAATCTCCTTCAAGGTGGATGAACGAGCGCTGGAAAGCTCCTGACTCCACGGCAGTGCTTTTCGAATTTTTTTCAACATAGCTTGTTGTGAAGCTTAACCAACTTTTTTGAGCGCTCGTACTACTTACACGAGGGCTATATCATTTCGTCATCATGCCTCTATTTTTCGAATTTTGAGCCGAAAAATGTCTGTCCGTCCGTCCGGCCGTCTTTATACACGATAACTTTCGAAAGGAATGTCCTAGAAATTTGAAATTTTCAGGGTAGGTTCGAATCTCGAGTTTCGCGGTTGAGTTCGTTATTGGGCAAAATTCGCCCAGGGGTTCCGTAAATATGGCCGCTCGAAATTTTATTTTTCTGATAACTTCAAAACTACTGATTCCATCGAGGTAAAAGTTTGCAATTAGATGAAGAATTGCATGCTCAAGCTACATGCAAAATTTTGTCCAGCTCGCATGACCAGAACTATAGAAACCATAGAAAATTATAACTTTGTGATGGAAAGACCTAGGGACTTGAAATTTTCTGGATAGGTGTGGATCTCGAATGTCGCAGTCGCGTTCATCAATGAGCAGAATTAGACTAGGGGTTCCGTAAATATAGCCGTTTGAAATTCAGTTTTCTTGATAATTCCAAAACTATGGATTTGATCGTGACGAGATTTTGTATTCAAATTGAGAATGATATATTCGAGCTGCATTTTTTCCAGATCGCATGATCAGGACCATAGAAACCATAGAAAATCATAACTTTCGAACGGAAAGGCCTAGGGATAGGTTCGGATCGCGAATTTCGCGGTTACGTTCATCAATGAGCAAAATTTGACTAGGGGTTCCGTAAATATAGCGGTTCAAAACTATTTTTTTCCTGATAATTTCGAAACTACTTATTGGATTGGAATGAAATTTCGCGCATAGATGAAGAATAATATATTCAAACTACGTGGCAAATTTTGTCCAGATCGCGTTACCAAGACCATAGATACCGTAGAAAATTCTAACGAATTATCGAAAAAAAATTCACCTAGTCACCTAAAGCACTGTCTTGAAGTCTGGATTTTCGCCTTAGTTTGAAATTTTCTTTGACAGCTGTCAAAATCTTTCCAATTGGTTTCTAAAACTGGAGAATACGAATCTACCTACGATGTGGATGAACGAGCGCTCAAAAGCTCCTGACTTTACGGCAGTGATTTTTGTCATTTTTTTTCATTGTTCATATTTTTCGAATAACTAAAATAAATTCGTTCAACGAAGCTTTGTAGTAGGATATTCTTCAAACAGTTTTTGAATTTTGTTCGACGAATGTATGCCATATTTGGTAACTTTTAAGATTCACCTCTCACTTCATCAACTTTTTTCTAATTTCCAAAAGAAGCATATCACTCCAGCCTTATTCGCGCGAACTTCATGAAACACAGATCGTTCTCAGAAAAGTTTCATCTTTCAGGCTTAAGAGAACTTTGTTGCAATAGCCTACCGCTCTTTGAGAACTTGAGAGGAAGAATATTCGATTGTGTTTTTTCCGACTATTCAACATTTTCCGAAAGTCGAGAAAATAACCACTCTCCACTAGTTGAACGTTCATGTACTCATTTTGATGGTCAGTATATCTTTCAGATTCTCAGATTCTCAGATTTACGAGTATGTGAATTTATGATTCTATATGTTGTTCGTTTCATTATTTCAAGAAGAGAAATTTCAGGATTTTGGGTGAAAAAAAGATTAAAGTCGAGAAATATTCGGCTTGACCTAATTGATATGATTATAAGAACAATAATCAATTTGATAGTTAATTTTAGAAGATGTGATATTAGCGAACATTTTTTGAGTCATCGAATCATCTTGAGACGGTCGTTAATCATGAGGAAATTGATTATGATTTAGCCTCTGATGTTTCCTGGGAACATATGACGTCATTGACGCTACGTATTTAATCAATTGAGTCATCAGAATACATATTTAATGCGTTCAACACATATGGATAAACTGAGCAGTAATGTATGAAATTTTCTTACCGAACAAGGAAATATATCAGGAAAACAGTCTTGAAGTTTTTACTGAATTTATATCAAGTCAAATGCGTTAATTTCTTTAGGGGGAAAGTAATTTTTTTCAAGAATTAATTATTTCAGGTTCAGTCCCAAAATTTCACGATTTTTCAGACGAAAAACGTTCTGGATGTTGATTGATTTGCGTGGGGAGTTTCTGATCTCATTGCTCAATATCATCCTAACCAAAAAAAACCTAGGAAACATTTAATTTCTCTTTACTCCTCTATTGTTATTGAGAGGAGATCCACGACTCTACATCAAATTTGGCGTGCCTTAATGATAACTACAGGCGGAAAAGCCTTCCGTCTGAAATTCTAGGAACAAACGAATCGATTCCAGAGAAACCACTTCAAAGTTATGTTTCCTGGAGTATTCCAGAGTTGACAGCATAGCAGCCGTGGGCTAAGATAGATGAATTGTGAAATCTCTTTTTCGAAACAATCGATTTCACCCATTAACAGATGAGCTCGGTTATAGGTGTTGTATGGAAGACAAAGGAGTCAGGAGAAACAACAAAACATGTTCGTACACGTGTATTATCTTCGGGCCATTCAAATTAGGTGGATATCGCTGAGGTAGTGCTTCGCAGTCTCAAAGAGGGAGTTGAAAAGTTTTTGGCAATGAAATTTGAAAACCCTTCATTCGAAAACTTTCCAACGGTAGAGTTCTACTTTTCGGAAAATAATCAGGTTAATCCAAATTATATTCATTTCTTGATATTAGTTTCGAGAATACTGCGGAATTACTTGGATATGATGATACATATAGTAAAATATGCTAAAAAAAATCATTTGAAGCAACCGACTATGATTTTCGAAGAACCACCACTTTCATTCCCATTCCAAATTATCGAAAACGATCTAGATAGGAAACCATACTGTGGTTTTCACCATTACCAGATTGAATGATGTGAATGAAAATTTTTTGTGGATGCTATTATGAAAGGTGACATTTGAAGCTGTTCATGAGCAATGAAAAAATGGTTCATGAAACGACCATCAAAATCGAAGTCGACGGAATATAGAACGTTCTTAGGTTCTCTGTCATTCCGATTTTCAGTGATATCTTTGACTGATCGATGTTTTTTAGATTTTCGAATACGGCTTAGTGCAGCTTTACCTAATTTTACTCATCTTTCATTTTTTCCAAATAACTTAAACTCATTATATATATAGTGGTTCGATCAGTGTTATGAATCAATAATTCCCGGTGTTAATTCTTAAAGATTGAAATCTATTTCTTGTTATATCATTTTCGAGGATATTGTTGCATTAGTTGGACATGATGACACATATAGTTTATAATTCTGCAAATTTTCCACCAGATATCAACGAAATTTCATCCGCACTTTCCATTTGAAGCAACCAACCGAACAAAAAACAATTATTTTCGAAGAACCATTACTTGAATTTTGCAATATAGATAGAAAATTATCGGAAACGATCTAGATTAGACTTCATTCTGCAGTTTTTACAATCACTAGATTGAATAATGAATTTCACGAAGCAGCATAAATCTGAATTCAACCCCATGAGCAATGAGAACTAGTGAGAGGAAGTTAATAATAAAGTGTTCAGAGCTCAGTGTAAATTTGATATTTTTTGTGGATGTTTTTAGGAGAGGTGACAGTTTTGAAGCTGTTCATGAGCAAATTGAGATGTTATTCATTTCAGATATATCTATTTCAACATCAATGTAGAATCTTGAGTAGAAAACTTTGTACCCATTTTTGAGCATTTTGCTAGCATTTAGTAGTATGATATTTGGCATAGTTGAAGTTTATAAAGATCATAAGGGATGCGGAAACCTAAAATTTCCATATAGTATGGGATAAAAACGCATTTAATGAAAAATTGGTTCTTGAAACGACCATTAAAATCGAAGTCGACGGAATATAGAACGTTCTTAGGTTCTCTGTCATTCCGATTTTCAGTAATATCTTTGACTGATCGATGTTTTTTAGATTTTCGAATACGGCTTAGTGCAGCTTCACCTAATTTTACTCATCTTTCATTTTTTCCAAATAACTTAAACTCATTATATATATAGTGGTTCGATCAGTGTTATGAATCAATAATTCCCGGTGTTAATTCTTAAAGATTGAAATCTATTTCTTGTTATATCATTTTCGAGGATATTGTTGCATTAGTTGGACATGATGACACGTATAGTTTAAAATTCTGAAATTTTTCCACCAGATGTCAACGAAATTTCATCCGCACTTTTCATTTGAAGCAACCAACCGAACAAAAAACAATTATTTTCGAAGAACCATCACTTAAAATTCGCAATATAGATAGAAAGTTATCGGAAACGATCTAGATTGGACTTCATTCTGCAGTTTTTACAATCACTAGATTGAATAATGAATTTCACGAAGAAGCATAAATCTGAATTCAACCCCATGAGTAATGAGAACTAGTGAGAGGAAGTTAATCATAAAGTGTTCAGAGCTCAGTGTAAATTTAATATTTTTTGTGGATGTTTTCAGGAGAGGGGACAGTTTTGAAGCTGTTCATGAGCAAATTGAGATGTTATTCATTTCAGATATATCTATTTCAACATCAATGTAGAATCTTGAGTAGAAAACTTTGTACCCATTTTTGAGCATTTTGCTAGCATTTAGTAGTATGATATTTGGCATAGTTATCTGATAAAGATAATAAGGGATGCGGAAAACTAAAATTTCTATATAGTATGCGATAAAAACGCATTTAATGAAAAAATGGTTCATGAAACGACCATTAAAATCGAAGTCGACGGAATATAGAACGTTCTTAGGTTTTCTGTCATTCCGATTTTCAGTAATATCTTTGACTGATCGATGTATTTTAGATTTTCGAATATGGCTTAGTGGAGCTCTACCTAATTTTACTCATCTTTCATTTTTTCCAAATAACTTAAACTCATTATATATCTAGTGGTTCGATCAGTGTTATGAATCAATAATTCCCGGTGTTAATTCTTAAAGATTGAAATCTATTTCTTGTTATATCATTTTCGAGGATATTGTTGCATTAGTTGGACATGATGACACATATAGTTTAAAATTTTGAAATTTTTCTACCAGATGTCAACGAAATTTCATCCGCACTTTTCATTTGAAGCAACCAACCGAACAAAAAACAATTATTTTCGAAGAACCATCACTTAAAATTCGCAATATAGATAGGAAGTTATCGGAAACGATCTAGATTGGACTTCATTCTGCAGTTTTCACAATCACTAGATTGAATAATGAATTTCACGAAGCAGCATAAATCTGAATTCAACCCCATCTGCAATGAGAACTAGTGGGAGGAAGTTAATCATAGTGTTCAGAACTCAGTGTAAATTGTATAGTTTTTTTATGCTTTTATGAAAAGTGAAACGACGAAACTGACGTTGTTCAGGATCAAACTGAGATATTTGTTTTCACTAGTTGTGGAACGTTGAGTTGGTAAACTATTGAAATAACTATTATTCTCCTTATTGTCAAATTTTTCTCAAAAAGTTCATTTATTCGAATATATTCGGAATTCACGAAAGATCACAAGATCTTTATTCAAGAGAGAATCAAACGAGCATCTCAAGTTTACAGCTGGTCAATTCTTCTTCATTAAAATCGTGTTGGCGATGAATAATTATAATGCAGAGAAGACAAAATGGTGCATGCGCCGGTTCCAACTCAATGGTTCGAAACATTTTAATTTTTTTTCAATAATCCAAGCTTTGAAAAGTGAATACGGAATTCGACAAAAGAAACACTCGTATGTTCATTTTAACAATGAATATTCTTCACTTTTCTACGTGAAGAACCGTGGTGTAAAATAATGAACCGTATTTTCATGCATCTGCAATAATTTCACATAGTTCTATTAAATCCTCCGAAGTAGTAAATCCAGTAGGTCGTATTCCAATTCACAGACTGGCGACTTTGTGTGGAAAGTCCAAATAATTACCACTTCCATGTCAGGATGGATAGTGGTGTGCACCCCAGCATTACATTATATAAACCCGCTACAGACCCCTGAAACGAAAATGCCTGACAAACCATAGTGGTTTGAACTTTCTATTTGTTTCAACTTTTCTGGATCAATTACAATTATGTTCTCTACCCTCTTTGATTAATATTCGTAGAAATTGCTTCTCTAGTATTTCACACTCAACAATTTTGGACGACCACAGATTTCAATGGGAATTTCCAAAAGTGTTCACCTCCAGATTTTGTAAACTAAAATTCATTCAGTATGTAATGTAAATTTTCGACATGTATGATCTGGAAATTCATTTTCTAGCTGAGATATGAACGCTATGAAGCTATTGGGTCAAAATATATTCATTTTCCCTTTTATTTTCTGTCGCGATAGAAGCAGAAAAATGAGGAAACAGGGGAAAATGGAGATACTAAAAATGTGCATGGTTTGGGTTGCAATTAAAAGAATATCATGGGCTACAATCAGGAAGAAACTCGTTGAAATAAAGAGAAATATTTTTCGCACACCCCGTTATTGAACATGCTCTGAAATACGAGTATACGCGGTAAGCATTAGAATATGAAGAAATGTTGAAAGGGGTCGCACATGCAACTTGAAGCGAAAACATTCATGTGCATGCTTCATAATTTCTAATTATATACCTGTTTTAACAACACTCATCGCGAAATTGCAGCACATTCAAGTAATGAACATACGAAGTGTAGAAAAATCGGAGTAAAAAAGAATGCTCTTCCTGGAAGTCAAAACTGATCCTCTAGAAGGAATGAACATTTCCGTACAAACGGACATTGGGTTGTGGTAGATTGATGATGATTCACAGCTAATAATGACTTCTAAATTGTAAAAATGTGCAGCTCATTCATAAAATTAACATACGAAAAGTTACAACATAGATAAGAAGTCAAAATTGAAGCGCCAGAATTGATTGACTAGATTAGAACTGGTTCATTGCAATTGATGATTTCACAGTTTTATAAATATGCAGTAACTTCATTACATGAACATTAAAAAAATCAGATGGGAAGGAAAGGCCGCCCCTGAAAGACAAAATTCGATCGGAACGAACATTTCCGTAGAATTACATTGATTGAGGTGAATTTGTGAAGATTCATTGCTTATGATGACTACATATTCGTGCAGTAATTTTATTACATGGATATACGAACTCTTACTGAAAAAATCAGAGGGGAAGTTGAAAATTGAACTGCCAGCAGGAATTAACATTCCAGTAAAACGAACACATTGATTGACTTGGTTAGAACTGGTTTGATGCAAATCATGATTTCACATTTTTATAAATATTTAGTACCTCCATTACATGAACATCAAAAAAATCAGATGGGAAGGGAAGGCCGACCCTGAATGACAAAATTCATTCGGAACGAACATTTCCGTAAAGAACATTGATTGAGGTGAATTTGTGAAGATTCATTGCTGATGATGACCAAATATTCGTGCAGTAATTTTATTACATGGACATACGAACTTTTACTGGAAAAATCCGAGGAGAAGTTGAAAATTCAACTGCCAGCTGGACTGAAAATTCCCGTAAGACGACATTGATTGACTTGATTAGACTGGTTCATTGCAAATAATGGTTTCACATTCTTATAATTATGCAGTACCTCCATTACATGAACATTAAAAATCAGATGGGAAGACCTGAAAGACAAAATTCAATCAGAACGAACATTTCCGTAAAACGACATTGATTGAGGTGAGTTTGTGAAGATTCATTGCTGATGATGACTACATTTTCGTGCAGTAATTTCATTACATGGACATACGAACTTTTACTGGAAAAAGGGAGAGAGAAGGGAGAAGTTAAAAATTCAACTGCCAGCAGGAATGAAAATTCCCGTAAGACGACATTGATTGAATTGATTAGACTGGTTCATTGCAAATGATGGTTTCACATTTTTATAAATATGCAGTACATCCATTATATGAACATCAGAAAATCAGATGGGAAGGAAAGGCCTTCCCCGAAAGACAAAATTCAATCGAAACGAACATTTCCGTAAAACGACATTGATTGAGGGAATTTGTGAAGATTCATTGTCGATGATAACTAAATATTCGTGCAGTAATTGTATTACATGGACATAAGAATTTTATCTGAAAAAATCAGAGGGGAAGTTAAAAATTGAATTGCCCGCAGGAATGAACATTCCCGTGAAAAGACACTGATTGACTTGATTAGAACTGGTTCATTGCAAATGATGGTTTCACATTCTTATAATTAGGCAGTACCTCCATTACATGAACATCAAAAATCAGATGGGAAGACCCGAAAGACAAAATTCAATCAGAAAGAACATTTCCGTAAAACGACATTGATAGAGGTGAATTTGTAAAGATTCATTGCTGATGATGACTACATATTCGTGCAGTAATTTTATTACATGGACATACGAACTTTTATTGGAAATATCCGAGGAGAAGTTAAAAATTAAACTGCCAGCAGGAATGAAAATTTCCGTAAGACGACATTGATTGACTTGATTAGACTGGTTCATTGCAAATGATGGTTTCACATTTTTATAAATATGCAGTACATCCATTACATGAACATCAGAAAATCAGATGGGAAGGAAAGGCCTTCCCCGAAAGACAAAATTCAATCGAAACGAACATTTCCGTAAAACGACATTGATTGAGGTGAATTTGTAAAGATTCATTGCTGATGATGACTACATATTCGTGCAATAATTTCATTACATGGACATACGAACTTTTATTGGAAAAATCCGAGGAGAAGTTAAAAATTCAACTGCCAGCAGGAATGAAAATTTCCGTAAGACGACATTGATTGACTTGATTAGACTGGTTCATTGCAAATGATGGTTTCACATTTTTATAAATATGCAGTACATCCATTACATGAACATCAGAAAATCAGATGGGAAGGAAAGGCCTTCCCCGAAAGACAAAATTCAATCGAAACGAACATTTCCGTAAAACGACATTGATTGAGGGAATTTGTGAAGATTCATTGCTGATGATGACTACATATTCGTGCAATAATTTCATTACATGGACATACGAACTTTTATTGGAAAAATCCGAGGAGAAGTTAAAAATTCAACTGCCAGCAGGAATGAAAATTTCCGTAAGACGACATTGATTGACTTGATTAGACTGGTTCATTGCAAATGATGGTTTCACATTTTTATAAATATGCAGTACATCCATTACATGAACATCAGAAAATCAGATGGGAAGGAAAGGCCTTCCCCGAAAGACAAAATTCAATCGAAACGAACATTTCCGTAAAACGACATTGATTGAGGTGAATTTGTAAAGATTCATTGCTGATGATGACTACATATTCGTGCAATAATTTCATTACATGGACATACGAACTTTTATTGGAAATATCCGAGGAGAAGTTAAAAATTAAACTGCCAGCAGGAATGAAAATTTCCGTAAGACGACATTGATTGACTTGATTAGACTGGTTCATTGCAAATGATGGTTTCACATTTTTATAAATATGCAGTACATCCATTACATGAACATCAGAAAATCAGATGGGAAGGAAAGGCCTTCCCCGAAAGACAAAATTCAATCGAAACGAACATTTCCGTAAAACGACATTGATTGAGGGAATTTGTGAAGATTCATTGCTGATGATGACTACATATTCGTGCAATAATTTCATTACATGGACATACGAACTTTTATTGGAAAAATCCGAGGAGAAGTTAAAAATTCAACTGCCAGCAGGAATGAAAATTTCCGTAAGACGACATTGATTGACTTGATTAGACTGGTTCATTGCAAATGATGGTTTCACATTTTTATAAATATGCAGTACATCCATTACATGAACATCAGAAAATCAAATGGGAAGGAAAGGCCTTCCCCGAAAGACCAAATTCAATCGAAACGAACATTTCCGTAAAACGACATTGATTGAGGTGAATTTGTAAAGATTCATTGCTGATGATGACTACATATTCGTGCAATAATTTCATTACATGGACATACGAACTTTTATTGGAAATATCCGAGGAGAAGTTAAAAATTAAACTGCCAGCAGGAATGAAAATTTCCGTAAGACGACATTGATTGACTTGATTAGACTGGTTCATTGCAAATGATGGTTTCACATTTTTATAAATATGCAGTACATCCATTACATGAACATCAGAAAATCAGATGGGAAGGAAAGGCCTTCCCCGAAAGAAAAAATTCAATCGAAACGAACATTTCCGTAAAACGACATTGATTGAGGTGAATTTGTAAGGATTCATTGCTGATGATGACTACATATTCGTGCAGTAATTTTATTACATGGACATACGAACTTTTATTGGAAATATCCGAGGAGAAGTTAAAAATTCAACTGCCAGCAGGAATGAAAATTTCCGTAAGACGACATTGATTGACTTGATTAGACTGGTTCATTGCAAATAATGGTTTCACATTCTTATAATTATGCAGTACCTCCATTACATGAACATTAAAAATCAGATGGGAAGACCTGAAAGACAAAATTCAATCAGAACGAACATTTCCGTAAAACGACATTGATTGAGGTGAATTTGTAAAGATTCATTGCTGATGATGACTACATTTTCGTGCAGTAATTTCATTACATTGACATACGAACTTTTACTGGAAAAAGGGGGAGAGAAGGGAAAAGTTAAAAATTCAACTGCCAGCAGGAATGAAAATTCCCGTAAGACGACATTGATTGACTTGATTAGACTGGTTCATTGCAAATGATGGTTTCACATTTTTATGAATATGCAGTACATCCATTATATGAACATCAGAAAATCAGATGGGAAGGAAAGGCCTTCCCCGAAAGACAAAATTCAATCGAAACGAACATTTCCGTAAAACGACATTGATTGAGGGAATTTGTGAAGATTCATTGTCGATGATGACTAAATATTCGTGCAGTAATTGTATTACATGGACATAAGAATTTTATCTGAAAAAATCAGAGGGGAAGTTAAAAATTGAATTGCCCGCAGGAATGAACATTCCCGTGAAAAGACACTGATTGACTTGATTAAAACTGGTTCATTGCAAATGATGGTTTCACATTCTTATAATTAGGCAGTACCTCCATTACATGAACATCAAAAATCAGATGGGAAGACCCGAAAGACAAAATTCAATCAGAAAGAACATTTCCGTAAAACGACATTGATAGAGGTGAATTTGTAAAGATTCATTGCTGATGATGACTACATATTCGTGCAGTAATTTTATTACATGGACATACGAACTTTTATTGGAAATATCCGAGGAGAAGTTAAAAATTAAACTGCCAGCAGGAATGAAAATTTCCGTAAGACGACATTGATTGACTTGATTAGACTGGTTCATTGCAAATGATGGTTTCACATTTTTATAAATATGCAGTACATCCATTACATGAACATCAGAAAATCAGATGGGAAGGAAAGGCCTTCCCCGAAAGACAAAATTCAATCGAAACGAACATTTCCGTAAAACGACATTGATTGAGGTGAATTTGTAAAGATTCATTGCTGATGATGACTACATATTCGTGCAATAATTTCATTACATGGACATACGAACTTTTATTAGAAAAATCCGAGGAGAAGTTAAAAATTCAACTGCCAGCAGGAATGAAAATTTCCGTAAGACGACATTGATTGACTTGATTAGACTGGTTCATTGCAAAAAATGGTTTCACATTCTTATAATTATGCAGTACCTCCATTACATGAACATTAAAAATCAGATGGGAAGACCTGAAAGACAAAATTCAATCAGAACGAACATTTCCGTAAAACGACATTGATTGAGGTGAATTTGTAAAGATTCATTGCTGATGATGACTACATTTTCGTGCAGTAATTTCATAACATGGACATACGAACTTTTACTGGAAAAAGGGAGAGAGAAGGGAAAAGTCAAAAATTCAACTGCCAGCAGGAATGAAAATTCCCGTAAGACGACATTGATTGACTTGATTAGACTGGTTCATTGCAAATGATGGTTTCACATTTTTATAATTATGCAGTACCTCCATTACATGAACATCAGAAAATCAGATGGGAAGGAAAGGCCTTCCCTGAAAGACAAAATTCAATCGAAACGAACATTTCCGTAAAACGACATTGATTGAGGTTAATTTGTGAAGATTCATTGCTGATGATGATTAAATATTCGTGCAGTAATTGTATTACATGGACATATGAACTTTATCTGAAAAAATCAGAGGGGAAGTTAAGAATTGAACTGCCAGCAGAAATGAACATTCCCGTAAAATGACATTGATTAACTTGATTAAAACTGGTTCATTGCAAATGATGGTTTCACATTTTTATAATTATGCAGTACCTCCATTACATGAACATTGAAAATCAGATGGGAAGACCTGAAAGACAAAATTCAATCAGAACGAACATTTCCGTAAAACGACATTGATTGAGGTGAATTTGTAAAGATTCATTGCTGATGATGACTACATTTTCGTGCAGTAATTTCATAACATGGACATACGAACTTTTACTGGAAAAAGGGAGAGAGAAGGGAAAAGTTAAAAATTCAACTGCCAGCAGGAATGAAAATTCCCGTAAGACGACATTGATTGACTTGATTAGACTGGTTCATTGCAAATGATGGTTTCACATTTTTATAATTATGCAGTACCTCCATTACATGAACATCAGAAAATCAGATGGGAAGGAAAGGCCTTCCCTGAAAGACAAAATTCAATCGAAACGAACATTTCCGTAAAACGACATTGATTGAGGTTAATTTGTGAAGATTCATTGTTGATGATGATTAAATATTCGTGCAGTAATTGTATTACATGGACATATGAACTTTATCTGAAAAAATCAGAGGGGAAGTTAAGAATTGAACTGCCAGCAGAAATGAACATTCCCGTAAAATGACATTGATTAACTTGATTAAAACTGGTTCATTGCAAATGATGGTTTCACATTCTTATAATTATGCAGTACCTCCATTACATGAACATTGAAAATCAGATGGGAAGACCTGAAAGACAAAATTCAATCAGAACGAACATTTCCGTAAAACGACATTGATTGAGGTGAATTTGTAAAGATTCATTGCTGATGATGACTACATTTTCGTGCAGTAATTGTATTACATGGACATATGAACTTTATCTGAAACAATCAGAGGGGAAGTTAAGAATTGAACTGCCAGCAGAAATGAAAATTCCCGTAAAACGACATTGATTAACTTGATTAAAACTGGTTCATTGCAAATGATGGTTTCACATTTTTATAATTATGCAGTACCTCCATTACATGAACATTGAAAATAAGATGGGAAGACCTGAAAGACAAAATTCAATCAGAACGAACATTTCCGTAAAACGACATTGATTGAGGTGAATTTGTGAAGATTCATTGCTGATGATGACTACATATTCGTGCAGTAATTTTATTACATGAACATCCGAACTTTTACTGGAAAAATCCGAGGAGAAGTTAAAAATTCAACTGCCAGCAGGAATGAAAATTCCCATAAGACGACATTGATTGACTTGATTAGACTGGTTCATTGCAAATGATGGTTTCACATTTTTATAAATATGCAGTACACCCATTATATGAACATCAGAAAATCAGATGGGAAGGAAAGGCCTTCCCTGAAAGACAAAATTCAATCGGAACGAACATTTCCGTAAAACGACATTGATTGAGGTTAATTTGTGAAGATTCATTGCTGATGATGACTAAATATTCGTGCAGTAATTGTATTACATGGACATATGAACTTTATCTGAAAAAATCTGAGGGGAAGTTAAGAATTGAACTGCCAGCAGAAATGAACATTCCCGTAAAATGACATTGATTAACTTGATTAAAACTGGTTCATTGCAAATGATGGTTTCACATTCTTATAATTATGCAGTACCTCCATTACATGAACATTAAAAATCAGATGGGAAGACCTGAAAGACAAAATTCAATCAGAACGAACATTTCCGTAAAACGACATTGATTGAGGTGAATTTGTGAAGATTCATTGCTGATGATGACTACATATTCGTGCAGTAATTTTATTACATGAACATCCGAACTTTTACTGGAAAAATCCGAGGAGAAGTTAAAAATTCAACTGCCAGCAGGAATGAAAATTCCCATAAGACGACATTGATTGACTTGATTAGACTGGTTCATTGCAAATGATGGTTTCACATTTTTATAAATATGCAGTACATCTATTAAATGAACATCAGGAAATCAGATGGGAAGGAAAGGCCTTCCCTGAAAGACAAAATTCAATCGAAACGAATATTTCCGTAAAACGACATTGATTGAGGGAATTTGTGAAGATTCATTGCTGATGATGACTAAATATTCGTGCAGTAATTGTATTACATGGACATACGAATTTTATCTGAAAAAATCAGAGGGGAAGTTGAAAATTGAATTGCCCGCAGGAATGAACATTCCCGTAAAAAGACATTGATTGACTTGATTAGAACTGGTTCATCGCAAATGATGGTTTCACATTCTCATATTTATGCAGTACCTCCATTACATGAACATTAAAAATAAGATGGGAGGACCTGAAAGACAAAATTCAATCAGAACGAACATTTCCGTAAAACGACATTGATTGAGGTGAATTGGTAAAGATTCATTGCTGATGATGACTACATATTCATGCAGTAATTTTATCACATGGACATATGAACTTCATCTGAAAAAATCAGAGGGGAAGTTAAGAATTGAACTGCCAGCAAAAATGAACATTTTTGTAAAACGACATTGATTGAGGCGAATTTGTGAAGTTTGTAAATTGCTGATGATGACTACATATGCGTGCAGTAATCAAATTTTTATGAATATGCAGCACCTTCATTACATGAACATTAAAAAAATCAGATAGGAAGGGAAAGCCGCCCCTGAAAGACAAAATTCAATAGGAAGGAACATTTTCGTAAAGCGACATTGATTGAGGTGAATTTGTGAAGTTTGTAAATTGCTGATGATGACTACATATTCGTGCAGTATTTTTATAATAATAATAATAATAATAAATCGGTTAATTGCTCGAAAAATAAACATGATACATCATCACAGAGGTGAATTACATTGCATGAACATACCAATTTCAACTGAAAAAATTAGAGGGGAAGATAAAAATTGAACTGCCAGCAGGAATTAACATTCCCGTAGTGCAACATTGATTGACTGGTTCATTGCAAATTATGGTTTTACATTTTTATAAATATGCAGTACCTCCATTACACGAACATAAAAAAATCAGGTGGGAAGACCTGAAAGACAAAATTCAATCGGAACGAACATTTCCGTAAAACGACATTGATTGAGGTGAATTTGTGAAGATTCATTGCTGGTGATGACTACATATTCATGCAGTAATTTTATTACATGGACTGCCAGCAGAAATGAACATTCCCGTAAAACGACATGGATTAACTTGATTAAAACTGGTTCATTGCAAATGATGGATCCACATTTTTTATAAATATGCAGTTCATTCATGACATGAACTTAAAAGAAATCAGATAGGAAGGGAAAGCCCCACCTGAAAGACAAAATTCAATAGAAACGAACATTTTCGTAAAACGACATTGATTGAGGCGAATATATGAAGTTTGTAAATTGCTGATGATGATTACATATTCGTGCAGTATTTTTATTATAATAATAATAATGATAAATCGGTTAATTGCTCGAAAAATAAACATGATACATCATCACAGAGGTGAATTACATTACATGAACATACCAATTTCAACTGAAAAAATTAGAGGGGAAGATAAAACTGAACTGCCAGCTGGAATTAACATTCCCGTAATGCAACATTGATTGACTGGTTCATTGCAAATTATGGTTTTACATTTTTATAAATATGCAGTACCTCCATTACATGAACATAAAAAAATCAGGTGGGAAGACCTGAAAGACAAAATTCAATCGGAACGAACATTTCCGTAAAACGACATTGATTGAGGAGAATTTGTGAAGATTCATTGCTAGTGATGACTACATATTCGTGCAGTAATTTTTTTACATGGACATACCAACTTTAACTGAAAAAATTAGAGGGGAAGTTAAAAACTGAACTGCCAGCAGGAATGAACATTGCCGTAAAACGACATTGATTGACTCGATCAGAAATGTTTCACATTTTTATAAACATCCAGTACCTTCATTACATGAATATTAAAAAAAATCAAATGGGAAAGGAAAGACGAAGTTCAATCGGAACGAACATTTCCGTAAAACGACATTGATTAAGGTGGATTGGTAATGATTCATCGCGAATGATGACTGTAAATTTCGAAGAATTTGATTCAGACGGCGAGGGGCGAGAGGAGAAAGGCCCCACCACCGAATGTGACATGGGGAACGTGGATGAAATAAGAGGTGGGGGTCGAGAACTCGAGAACAAGAATGGAACGTGAGGTCAAAGGGTAAGAAGTGATATTAAGCAGAAAAGCGGAAAAATTGGAGCTGCCAGGATAGAGATACATCAATTAATCTGGTTTAAGTGGGGGAATTGCTATTAGCTATGGATGATATCCAGAATATCAATTAGGATGCAGGAAGAGGCTAGGAAGAAAGAAAACAGGATTCGAAGGGCTCGCGCGATGCGGCAAGAAAGGGCTCATGCGCCGACTCTCATTGATCTACGGGGCCTATGGAGTAGTGGGCTAAGACACACGTGACCGGGATAAGGGTGCAAGAGGGAGAGAGTGCACGACGGGTGGGAAACAGGAGCAGGATTCGGACGGTTTCTGTTGTCGCGCGCGGTTCATGTGACAGCACAGAATTTTACCGCTTCAAAACGGGTAGTGGGCTCGCGGTAGCGCAGTAGCATTCGGAGCGAAAACGGAAAGACTGTAGTATATAAATGTGCACAGTAAGCACGACTCGTCACTGAAATGAAGTAACTAACCGGAACTGAGTTGTTCATATCTTCAATATATGCATACACGATCGTAGAATTCGAATAATCTGGTTTATATGTATACACGTTGATAGCCAGCAGAACATTTTTGAAATATTGTGACAAATGTTTTCAGTTATGAACCCTAACCTAAAATCGGAATAGGATTTCGGACTAAATAAACTTACGGTTAAGAACGTTCTTATACAGCACTAGCGCGAGCTCTTCAGCTACAGCCAACTTATCCATGGACAGGAGCATGTATCAACAATGCCAACTCTTCTGCGGTACCAGAGCACTGGCAGTCACTCTTCTTTTACACATCTTCCTGTCTCTACCAAATGGTATGGCCACATCTTAAACTTTATTATGAATTGATCCTTTTATTTACATCATACATGTGCTTCATTCATACAATAGTAGTAGCACATTTCAGACCTCTCCTTATTATTTTGTTGTTTGTTACAGTATTTTACATTTTTTATTGTTTGATCCTTCCATTTCTACTGCATGCGTAGTTTTATAAAAGACGATTAATGTGCATCTGTGGAAAACTGAAATTATTGTGTTCACTATAAATAAAACAAGCACATTCATCGTCGCAATTTGAGAGTATGTTTTTGTTTATGATAATACAATTCTACCAGATCGTAAAATTGAAAACCAGACTATTTTTCTTGGCAATTTATGTGGGAGAATATTCCATCCAGAGCAATTTCATTTTCCCCTTTATTTCATTTCGGGGAAAAAAGAGGAGACAGGAAATGAAACCATCAGAAAGCCATACTCTCGTAAGGTTATCCAAGAAGATATATGGCGAATACAGAGTAGACAACAGAGAATATTCGTGGAAATATTTAGGGGTTTTCATTCAACTCTAGACTCTCAAATGGATTTTCTCACTGTTCGTATTCCGACGAAGGAGGTACTGTTATCGCTGTTTATTTATGGATGCCTGAGTGTAAACTAGAAGGAATGAGGTCTTATATTGGATGTTCATCATGTTCATGGTCCATCTGACTTCCTCGCGAGTTTTGTCGGGTCTGGGGGATAGAAACAATGGGTTTGTTGAGTATATCTGGAAATACTCCTCTCGTGGATAGAGTTGTGTGTTTTCTTTTCCATATTATGTATTTTTGGTGAATAATTTCTTCATGGCATGTTTGGCCTTCAACCATCAACTCCTGTTTATTATTATATTACGGAACAAGCTTATGCCTGGGAATAAGCCTTTGTGGCAGGTTATATTTAAGAGGCTGTGCATTACATGACCTAGTTCTGAGATTCCTCTAATTTGGGTAATATCAAAGTGAATTCTTTATTTTTCTCATTAATCCTAACACATATCAGAACCTGATACTTTCCCAAAAAAAATCGTTGTGTTTTCATCGAATCTCAAATAAACATAAAAGGTATTCAAATTCTGAAAAATTCGGGCCCGAAATAATTCCTAAACTTTCCTCATTCCGTATAGTTGGAAGTACAGAAGCATTCCATGAATGGACCCGAAGAGCGCCATAAAACAAATCAATATTCTCCCCCTGATTTCCCCTTGCTTGCAGCACAAATTCTTGTTTGTGAGCCGGATTTATATTTTCTTGTTATGGTGGTTTCAGGGTGCAGGTAATCAATAATCAGAACGTCTCTTGCATCCTAAAACACGTCGGGCGGGAGGATCTCTTCTGAAGACGTTCCGGCTTTGCACTGTCCTGCTTACATACGGAATTCGGGATTCTATCATCCCTGCTCTTGTATTTCGGGAGAACGGTTCATGAGGCTGAATAATATATGGAAATACCTTTCCATTAGTTGGCCTGTCTGGAAAATTCTGAATAATTGTTAAAATATCATAGGCGAATAATTCGAGAATTCTTCATGACATCCTTTCGGATCCTTCTCACATTTTGCAGTTGGAGTAATGTTGGATTGATTTCAATAAATAGTTGCGATGTGCCAAGACTTTTTTATTCACGGAATTAATCTCTCTTATTTCGCATTTTTCAAAATTTTCCTATGATTTTCGAGATTAAATGTCTTATTCTGTACACAGGTTTAGCAGGATTAATCTTGGTATAGTAATTATCGAATCCTGTGGAAACTGAAGAGTGTTCAAAACAACTTCCATCTCAAGAATTTCAGTTTGCATCAGCAATGTCTGATTGATTTCAATAAATGGTTGCGATGTGTCAGGACTTTTTTATTCACGGAATTAATCTCTCTTATGGAATATTTTGCATTTTTCGAAATTTAATGTACTATTCAGTACACAGGTTTAGCAGAATTAATCTTGGTATAGTAATTATCAAATCCTGTGGAAACTGAAAGGTGTTCAAAACAAATTCCATCTCAAGAATTTCAGTTTGCATCAGCAATGTTCGATTGATTTCTATATATGGTTGCGATGTGCCAAGACTTTCTTTATTCACGGAATCAATTCCTCTTATGGAATATTTTGCATTTTTCGAAATTTTCCTCTGACTTTAGAAATTTAATGTCCTCTTCAGTACACAGGTTTGGCAGGATTAATCTTGGTATAGTAATTATCGAATCCTGTGGAAACTGAAAAGTGTTCGAAACAAATTTCGTCCCAAGAATTTCAGTTTGCATCAGCAATATTTGATTGATTTCAATAAATGATTGCGATGTGTCAGGACTTTTTTATTCACAGAATTAATCTCTCTCATGGAAAAGTTTGCATTTTTCAGAATTTTCCTCTGATTTTCGAGATTTAATGTCCTATTCAGTACACAGGTATAGCAGGATCAATCTTGGTATAATAATTATCGAATCCTGTGGTAACTGAAAAGTGTTCAAAACAAATTCCATCTCAAGAATTTCAGTCTGCATCAGCAATGTTCGATTGATTTCAATAAATGGTTGCGATGTGCCAAGACTTTCTTTATTCATGGAATCAATTCCTCTTCTGGAATATTTTGCATCTTTCAAAATTTTCCTCTAACTTTCGAAATTCAATGTCCTCTTCAGTACACAGGTTTGGCAGGATTAATCTTGTTATAGTAATTATCGAATCCTGTGGAAACTGAAAAGTGTTCGAAACAAATTTCATCTCAAGAATTTCAGTTTGCATCAGCAATATTTGATTGATTTCAATAAATGGTTGCGATATGTCAAGACTTTTTTATTCATAGAACTAATCTTGCTTCGGGGATATTTCGCATTTTTCAAAAATTTCCTGATTTTCGAGATTTAATCTCCTATTCAGTACACAGGTTTGGCAGGATTAATCTTGGTATAGTAATTATCGAATCCAGTGGAAACTAAAAAGTGTTCAAAACAAATTTCATTTCAAGAATTTCAGTTTGCATCAGCAATGTTAGATTGATTTCAATAAATGGTTGCGATGTGTCAAGACTTCTTTTATTCACAGAATGAATCTCTCTTACGGAATATTTTGGGATTCTCAAAATTTTTCTCTGATTTTCGGGATTTAATGTCCCCTTCAGTACACAGGATTGGTAAGGATTGATCTTGGTATAGTAATTACCGAATCCTGTGGAAACTGAAAAGTGTTCAAAACAACTTTCATCTCAAGAATTTCAGTTTGCATCAGCAATGTTCGATTGATTTCAATAAATGGTTGCGATGTACCAATACTTTTTTATTTACAGAACTAATCTCTCTTATGGAATATTTTGCATTTTTCAAAATTTTCCATTGATTTTCGTGATTTAATGTCCTCTTCAGTACACAGGTTTGGCAGGATTAATCTTGGTATAGTAATTATCGAATCCTGTGAAAACTGAAAAGTGTTCAAAACAAATTCCATCTCAGGATTTTCAGTTTGCATCAGCAATGTTTGATTGATTTCAATAAATGGTTGCGATGTGTCAGGAATTTTTTATTCACGGAATTAATCTCTTATTTTGCATTTTTCGAAATTTTTCTCTGATTTTCGAGATTTAATGTCCTATTCAGTATACAGGCTTGGCAAGGATTAATCTTGGTATAGTAATTATCGAATCCTGTGGACACTGAAAAGTGTTCAAAACAAATTCCATCTCAAGAATTTCAGTTTGCATCAGCAATGTTCGATTGATTTCAATAAATAGTTGCGATGTGCCAAGACTTTTTTATTCACGGAATTAATCTCTCTTATTTCGCATTTTTCAAAATTTTCCTATGATTTTCGAGATTAAATGTCTTATTCTGTACACAGGTTTGGCAGGATTAATCTTGGTATAGTAATTATCGAATCCTGTGAAAACTGAAAAGTGTTCAAAACAAATTCCATCTCAGGCTTTTCAGTTTGCATCAGCAATGTTTGATTGATTTCAATAAATGGTTGTCAGGAATTTTTTATTCACGGAATTAATCTCTCTTATTTTGCATTTTTCGAAATTTTTCTCTGATTTTAGAGATTTAATGTCCTATTCAGTATACAGGCTTGGCAAGGATTAATCTTGGTATAGTAATTATCGAATCCTGTGGACACTGAAAAGTGTTCAAAACAAATTTCATCTCAAGAATTTCAGTTTGCATCAGCAATGTTCGATTGATTTCAATAAATGGTTGCGATGTGCCAATACTTTTTTATTTACAGAACTAATCTCTCTTATGGAATATTTTTCATTTTTCAAAATTTTCCTCTGATTTTCAAGATTTAATGTCCTATTCAGTACCCAGGTTTAGCAGGATTAATCTTGGTATAGTAATTATCGAATCCTGTGGAAACTGAAAAGTGTTGAAAACAAATTCCATCTCAAGAATTTCAGTTTGCATCAGCAATGTTTGATTGATTTCAATAAATGGTTGCGATGTGTCAGGACTTTTTTATTCACGGAATTAATCTCTCTTATGGAATATTTTGCATTTTTCAAAATTTTCCTCTGAGTTTCGAGATTAAATGTCCTATTCAGTATACAGGCTTGGCAAGGATTAATCTTGTTATAGTAATCATCGAATCCTGTGGAAACTGAAAAGTGTTCGAAACAAATTTCATCTCAAAAATTTCATTTTGCATCAGCAATGTTTGATTGATTTCAATAAATGGTTGCGATGTGTCAAAACTTTTCTATTCACAGAATTAATCTCTCTTATGGAATATTTTGCATTTTTCAAAATTTTCCTCTGATTTTCGAGATTAAATGTCCTATTCAGTATACAGGCTTGGCAAGGATTAATCTTGTTATAGTAATTATCGAATCCTGTGGAAACTGAAAAGTGTTCAAAACAAATTCCATCTCAAGAATTTCAGTTTGCATCAGCAATGTTTGATTGATTTCAATAAATGGTTGCGATGTGTCAAAACTTTTCTATTCACAGAATTAATCTCTCTTATGGAATATTTTGTATTTTTCAGAATTTTCCTCTGATTTTCGAGATTAAATGTCCTATTCAGTATACAGGCTTGGCAAGGATTAATCTTGTTATAGTAATTATCGAATCCTGTGGAAACTGAAAAGTGTTCAAAAAAAATTCCATCTCAAGAATTTCAGTTTGCATCAGCAATGTTTGATTGATTTCAATAAATGGTTGCGATGTGTCAGGACTTTTTTATTCACGAAATTAATCTCTCTTATGGAATATTTTGCATTTTTCAAAATTTTCCTCTGATTTTCGAGATTAAATGTCCTATTCAGTATACAGGCTTGGCAAGGATTGATCTTGTTATAGTAATTATCGAATCCTGTGGAAACTGAAAAGTGTTCAAAACAAATTTCATCTCAAGAATTTCAGTTTGCATCAGCAATGTTTGATTGATTTCAATAAATGGTTGCGATGTGTCAAGACTTTTTTATTCACGGAATTAATCTCTCTTATTTTGCATTTTTCAAGATTTTCCTTTGATTTTTGAGATTTAATGTCCTATTCAGTATACAGGCTTGGCGAGGATTAATCTTGGTATAGTAATTATCGAATCCTGGGGAAACTGAAGAGTGTTCAAAACAAATTCCATCTCAAAAATTTCAGTTAGCATCAGCAATGTTTGATTGATTTCAATAAATGGTTGCGATGTGTCAAGACTCTTTTTATTCACAGAATTATCTCTCTTATGGAATATTCTGCATTTTTCAAAATTTTCCTCTGATTTTCGGAATCCAATGTCCTATTCAGTACACAAGTTTGGCAAGGATTAATCTTGGTATAGTAAAATCGAATCCCTTGGAAACTGAAAAGTGTTCAAAACAAATTTCATCCCAAGAATTTCAGTGTGCATCAGCGATGCTGTCGTTCACCCCGAATAGAATGTTTCCACCTAAGTTTCGTAGCCTTGTTTGTCAACGTGCTACAATTTGAATCATACACACTACTATATGAAGGTTTGTATTTGCATGAGTATCCTCATCGATCGTAGTCTATTTATAGTTCGACGAATGCATGTATCAATCACCGAAGAAATTCGAGTGAAACAAGCACACCAAATTGGTGGCTTGAAATTCCTCTTGATCAGTCTCGATGATTTATGTCCACTATTGTTCTGTATATATCCGTGTGTGGTCTATTCATTCTGACCTAGAATCAATATTTTCTCTCTGTAGGCGTGTCCATATCACCAGATTTTCCTAGGAAGTAGTTATGTCTCTTGCTATTCGAAATGCCTAATTAATGAAGCAGATCACGTTGGTTTGTACCAGCATTGGCTATCATCATTACCTATCGCTACATTTTGTGAAGTGATAACCTTAATTCTCTATTGATCCCCGAAATTTTCCATATATACTCGCTTCAGGAATTTTTGACATCGAAGCAGGCCTTGAGAGTCCTGGGAGAAATCTGAAAGTTTAAGAACCATTTATCGTTCAGAAAACACTTTGTGTGAGTGAATAATAGTTTAACTAAAACACTGAATGAATACTCATAATTCAGAACTGATCGATAAGCATTCAAAATTAATACAATTATTTTCTAATTTGTTTGATAAAATCAACGAAGCAAGGTCTCTATAGGTTATAGTATTATTCCCTATACCGACCAAGAGACAAAATTTTAGAGAACGTCATTCTTCACAAGGTACAGATCCCAGAAAAACAATTAAATCCATTCGCAACCATTATTTCCCCTCCTTGAAAATGATTCTATATCCATTCTCAACGATGTGTCAGAAAACTTCATGAATTTTTTGTTGCCGTCGTTTTTGAACGCGGGGATAATTAATGGTGGCCGAAATGAATTCAGGCTGAAATTCAAAATCCATTTGGTGCTATGCGAATCAGATCCGGTGCTGAATTTATGAGGTTCGGAGGAATTGTCACAAACTATTCTCGGATCGGGTTCCTTTTACGTGGAATTAATTCAATCGATAGAGTTAGGTTATTTTGAATTTCTGAAATTATGATTCCAGGTATGAATTTTTCGAAACTTGAGGTTAGATTGATTAATATCAACGAAATTATTAATAGACGACTAAGGGAATCAACCAGGACGATACGAGTGGCAATTATGCACTTCAAACGGGGAAAAACGGATAAAATGTGAGTCTCCAGTTATGCGCTTGTTTTTCTTCTCTTTTTCCGCTCGGCATCTCTTGTTTGCCGGGAAAATCGATATGAATAACAGTGCCAGTATTTTTGACAACAGTGTATTTATGTGAGGCCTCAACAGATCTTAGAATTCCGTGCAACGATGCACCCAGTCTCATCTACATCACCTGATTTTTACTTTTTCGTTGCATTTGGTTTGATAAAAGTTTTTATTACGCGGAATGAATCTTACAATTCATCTTGTTCATTCCTTGATAGGATGTAAATCGAGCAGTACAATACAATCTTGTTCCTCCGTTCCTCGTAGGCAAAATCGAGTTACCTACCTAAAAAAAGATTAATCCCTTTCTGTGCGGTCCATGGCATGAATACTTCGGTCGATTGTAAAAACACAAATCCGGCAGTCAAGGGGAAGCGCTCTCGTACAATGCTGCGGAATACCGAATTTAATCGCATAAAGAATTCATCAAATATAATGGGAATTTATCGGAAATAATCCAATTCCTACTTGTTACAATCCCCGAATAGTTCGAGTATCAAATCGAAGATTGCCATACCCATATTCCAATTCGGTCTGAACTGCATTCTGAATTTCAGTTTTCGTCTCTCACAATTTCTGACCTTCCTTCTGATTGATGTGAACTGCATAAATCCCTTATTTTAGATTCGAGTTGGTCCTTTTTCAACATCAGGAAGAGAAAAAGCATTTGACTGCATAACAGATGGAGAAAAAAACGACCTCCACACTTCCATTTCATAATCCAGCTTCAGGCACTTTGAGTTTGTTTTTCGGTAAACAATTATGGACTGAATCTGACTAATTCCTCCATTAACCCCTCTGTTTAATGAAGATATTGTTTTTTCGCCGAAAGGATGGGTTGTTATGATGAAATAACTGCATTTTCTTAGACGAAGAACATGTAGCTTTTGTTATTTGAAAGGATCTTTCGAAACGCAAGGTCAGGGTTGAGGTTGGAAAGATAATGGAAACAATTAACTAGCTTTGAACGAGGGAGAATTGAATTTTGAACTTGATAAAGAAATGCAAAGATGCATCAGAGGAGCGTCATAGATTCTCAGCAACTTAGCACACAAAATGATTTCATTTTCGAATTTTGACTAGCCTAGCCCCTGATTAAAAAAAAAAGGATACAGGGTGAGGACCATCAGAATTCTGTTACAGAAAAGGGAGCTTTAGTTATAGTAAGGTGCGAGGGTTACATTTCACTGTGACCGCAAGGTCTATTGTGCCCCCCCATCAGAGCTGTTTTCGCAAATGCGCTACCTACAGCTCACCCTCCAGCTCCAGAGCTCCAATGAACTCCAGTATCTGAGAGGGCTTCATGGAGGTTAAATCCTCGTTCCTCCTGTAATTCTCTTGTCCAAGACATTCTTTGAGCTGGTTTGCAATTGCGAGGCATTCTGTAACCAGGTGAACAGGAGTTGCCTCCTCTTCCCCACAGAATCTAAACTCGTCAGTTTCTGTTGAGCCCATTCTCATCATATGCTTCCTAGGGCGACAATGGCCTGTGAGGAAGCCAGTGAGGAGGCGTAACTTATTCTTACTGAGATCCAAATACGTTTTGGACCTTGCACTTTTGAAATTCGAAGGAATTTTTTTGGATGTCTATTCCTGGGAGATTCCTCCAGAGTGCTTTTTTTTCAGTATCTTCTTTCTCTAAAAACTCTTTCTTATACGTGCATTTGCCTATGCCACAGAGAGGTTCTGGGCTAGTAAGTGACGTTTGTGCTCCGTTTCTGGCAAGTGTATTGGCCTCTTCGTTTCCATTGATTCCTGAGTGACCAGGAACCCAGACTAAAGAGACCTTATTGTTCTTGCCTTCTTCATTTAGTTTCCTCCGGCACTCCTATGTCAGCTTTGTGTCGTTGTTATTTGAAAGGATTTCTCGAGAAGCTACGTCAGGGTGAAGGTTGGGAAGATAATGGAAACAATTAACAAGCTTTGAATGAGGGAGAATTGAATTGTGAACTTGATAAAGAAATGCAAAAATGCATCACAGGAAGCATCATAGATTCTCAGCAACTTACCTCACAAAATCATTTCATGTTTGAATTATGCATTCATTCTAGATTTCTCAGAATGCAATTCAAAAAAGGATACAGGATGAAGGCCATCAGAATTCTGTAACTGGATAAGGAGCTGTATAGTTATAGTTGAAGTTAGGTAAGGCGGTTACATTTCACTGCAACCTCAAGGTCTACTGTGCCCCCATCAGAGCTGTTTTCGCAAATACGCTACCTACAGCTCGCCTTCCATCACAAGAGCTTCAATGAACTCCAGTATCTGAGAGGGCTTCAAAAAAGTTAAATCCTCGTTCCTCCTGTTATTCCCTTGTTCAAGACATTATTCGCACTGGTTTACAATGGCGAGGCATTCTGTAACCAGGTGAACAGGAATTTCCTCCTCTTCCCCACAGAATCTACACTCGTCAGTTTCTGTAAAGCCCATTCTCATTATATGCTTTCTAAGGTGACAATGTCCTGTGAGGAAGCCAGTGAGGAGGGGTTACTTATTCTTACTGAGATCCAAATATTTTTTGGATCTTGCACTTTTAAAGTTCCTTTGGGGTAATTCATTCCTGGAAGATTCCTCCAGAGTGCTTTTCTCTTTCAGTATCTTCCTTCTCCAAAAACTCTTCCTTATAGGTGCATTCGCCTATGCCACAGAAAGATTCTGGGCCAGTAAGTGGCGTTTGTGCTCCGTTTCTGGCAAGTGTTTTGGTCTCTTCGTTTCCTTCGATTCCTGAGTGACCAGGAACCCAAACTAAAGAGACCTTGCTGTTCTTGCCTACTTCATTCATTTTCCTCAGGCACTCCCATTACAGCTTTGAGTTGATGATACAGGAGTTAAGTGCTTTGATAGCAGCTTGACTCTCAGAATGGATCACAATGTCACACCCTTGATAGTTCACCCAGAGGTGTTCTACCACTTAACCCTCATTAAAAAAAAAATCGTATAAGTGAAGAAAAAAGTACAATCACATAACTGATCTTTTTTTTCGAAATCTTCATTTTTGAGCTGTTTCAATTCAATAGGAACAACATTGTACAATCTGAAGATATTATATCCGAAACTTCTCTTGAGCGTTGATGTTCTGTGGTGAGGACAATAAATTTCTATATCTTATGTTGGCGTTGTGGACATCAGATCTATACCTCAGCTTGTTGAGGAGATAAGATAAACAGAAGAGCAATAATTGAATTTCGACAATACTGAAGCCTCACACAATTGCCTCTTCGTGAAGATAGGCTAATAGCATCCATGGGGAAACAACATTCTCAGATACTCATAAGCTTTACCAATCGTGCTTTCTACATGCTCTCGAAATCTCATCGAATCATCTGAAATCAATCCCAAATCCGGAGCACTATCCACAAAACTTACGACTTTATTTGCAACAGTCAGTTTGAGATTATCTTCAACAATTTTCCTATTTTTTTGGAGCTGAAAGCGAGAGTAAAAGGTTCAGTACCATTCAGATTTAGACCATGTTTCCTTGCATTATCCCATAGCCGATTCAAGTCCTCGTTCAGTTTAATGGCCGCAACATTCAACTCATCAAGGAAAGCTGGATATCGTCAGCAAACATGTGAACTTCACAGTGATGAATGAATTTTGTGAATTGGGGGGTGTACAAGATAAAGAGCATCGGCCCAAGAACCGAACCTTGCGGGACACCACTCAACACGAGTCTGGCACTAGAAACTTTAACAATTTGAGAACGACTACTGAGATAAGACTCCAATAGTCTCAGTGCCTCCCCACGTACCCTACAAGAACTAAATATAGCAAGAAGAGTATCATGCTGACCGTGTCAAAAGCTTAACTCGAGTCGGGCAAAAGTGAAGCAGAACATTTAGATTCATCGATTGACTGCAAAATGTCATCAGTTACATCAAGGAGAGCACTAGTGGTACTGTAACCCGGTCTGAAACATCAGGAAGAATCTTACCACAGTCGAGATACTCCTCACGTTTGGACAAAGCCGACAAAACATTAATCGGACTGAGATCGGAAATCTCTTTAGGATTCCTGGTCTTCGTACACACTTCCACGACGTGGGGAACTTGGAACTTAGCAATATGGAGTTGAAGATGTTAACAACGAAAGGAAGGATACAAGGACAGCAAATTGTAATGAAGGAATTTGAGGTATCATCCCAACCTGGAGGACTCTTCTTGAATTTTTCAGAAAACAAGGTATAGTTTCCTCATCCACCAGCCGAAAACGAAATTGATCTGAACATATAGGATCGTTCTTATAAGAATCTATAACTGAAGGCTCACTACCACCATGCGCAAAACTCAGAAAGTAATCATTTACTTCATCAGGTTGCATATATTTCTGTTTGATATCAACACTTTGAAATTGTGGGTAGTTTATTCCTTTTCCAATTCTTCCTTTCAACATAGCATAGTGTTGAAGTTCTTCTCAATGCTTACTTTTTTAATCATAACATCACTAGGCAGGTTCGCTGATGATAGGACCAGGCTTCCTGACTTTTAATTCTCTCATTGCCTGTACCTTCCCTTGATATTCTAAGGATAGCCTCGTGGGCTACCCTATTGATGACCTCAAGTCCTCTTATCGGGCACGTTCTCATAGCTCCAGTGATGCAAACGCAGGCAAGCCCCGTACTTGTCTGTCCTGCCTTAGCAGACCAGACTACTGCCCCATAAGTTATTACTGGTCTCGCAAGTATTTTAGGGTTACAACTCCAAGTTTTACTGGATAGGCTTCTGCACGCCATTGAAGCTCTTGTCGTTTTACTAGCAGTGTTTTTAACATGCTTATTCCATAGAAGCTTACTATCTAGGATAATTCCCAGATATTCGACTTCAGAGTTCCATTCTACTTAATCTCCATTCACCGAGATAGGGAGCTGCAGCACGAGATATAATTCAACCAGCCCAAGACACGAGGATTCAAATATGAAACTACCATATGGATGGAGGTGATAACTGAAAAATATCCCAAACGAGATTTTAATCAGTCAAATCTCAGAATAATCAATGTCTCCTCGTCGCTTCCAATCCAGGTGCAGAGTTCGTGTCAATTTCAAGCAAACCGAACCAAGTTGTGATTCCAACTGTAATCTTCACTCTCATCACATATCAAATAGGTTGGGATTGCGGAAGGTTTCGAACGCTCTAGATATTTTACAAACCTGTCAATGACAAAATTAGTTCCTTGGATGGATGTTTCCAATTGATACTCTGCACCTTTTCTCCTTAAAGGGTCCATATCAATCAACTCCTCGCTTCTATGCCTTCGGCTGCTCGAAACGATTTCGGTGGGTCTTTTGAAGCAATGCATGTGCTCGGAAAAAAAAGGATGATGTATTACTGCAACATGTGTGACGCTATTCATTTATGAAACAGGGGACATTCCCTCCTCCGCTTTCTCGTAACCGCTGTTCCTCAACCCCCACTGGAGAATTTTCGGATATGCAATGGCAGTTGGGAAAGAACCATATTGTGCGTTTCACTTTATTCAAATAAGAAGACGAGGTGTTTTTGTATTTTGCATTTGTACAACTAATAAATCCGACCTCTACATTCCAGGAATTTGGATGGACTATCACAGTTCAGTATTCACCAAACGCTTAATCTATTTCAGTGAGGTGTTTCCAGAGGTACCTCAGATGGCCATTAAATCGTTCTAATCAAACTGAAATGTATTGAATATATTTCGGGTCTACCATGAATTGCTTTCAGGAGATAACAATCATACCTACCTCACGTTTCACATTATTGACATACGTCGAGTGGTTTATCTTCAAACATATTTGGTTTATGTTGCATTTGAGTGTTCTATATTTAGAGGCAATAATGCAGAATTGCTATTTTCTGTCGGTTGAAATCCTCATAGAGTACTCGCTCACCAACCAATTTTCTTCAGGAGTGGTTTGCCATAGCCCATAAATTTCATTTCAGTCATTATGAATCCATTAATTACGTTTCGCACAACTTTTCATGGTAAATATGTTATGGTTAGTTTATTTGATCTTTTTCTAATTCTTCAATCATTCCTTTATAAGTGACATGTAAAGAATGAGAGGGACTGGATATTCAACTCATTTGACCAAAGACCTCTTTTTTCTAATACATCCATATGAGGGGCCGAAAGGCTCCAGAATTCAAACACCCAAAAACTTACTCTAAATCGGTGAATTCATATGTCTCATTGTTTATAAGAGTACCTATATGAATGAATGATCGCTGTTCGATATCTGTTCACCCATTACGAAGCTGAACTATGATTTCCAGAGATTATAAATTTATAGATTTCGAAATGGACATGGGAATTGGGAATTCAAAAGACGAATGAATTTAGCTGCGTACATTGGGAATTGATTGCATTCGTATTGTTGTTAACCGAAATTGGAGGCACAATTTGAGGCAGATTTTTCCATTCCACTTTCGATTATACGAACATGAATTTGATAACTGTATTAGTAGTCTTCATTGAATTTCCCATGATGTTGACGAAAGAATTCATGACTTTTGGAGAGGGATCGCCTAGTTTTATGTCTACTATTCCCATGATAAAGACCAGAATATGTAGGTGAATAATTTTATTTTTGTTGTTCACTCAGTATATACATAGTGTCCCAAGTTCGAGTGCCTACTAGATGCATCTCTCATATGATCGATTATTCAATTTTAAATATATTTCTATTCGAATCATTGCATTCGTCGAAATAGTCTTCAAACTATGAAAAAAAGGGAGATATGCGTAGTCAGTATTATGTTCGTTATTCCTATTGTCAAAATTTCAAGCATGAACTGTTTCTACATTTTCGAAGTAGAAGAATGCGGAATATTGTTCATCTCCTAAATTTTGGAAAACTCGTCACAGGGTGCTTCAAATATTTCGTCAAAAATTGTGACCAGATTTTTCCCTTAATTTTTGTTTTTTGGGTTATTGACGATTTCCTTAATTTATGTCATACGTAGAGACAAATTCATAAAATCTGTTTTAAAACAATAATCTGGGTTAATAGGAAATTATTGGAATAATTTATCCTCTATGAACACAGATTATTGTTATAAAACAGATTTTATGAATTTGTCTCTACGTACGACATAAATTCAGAAAATCCCTAATACCTCAGGAATTATTTCATTTAGGAGCTAAACATCTTCGAACACTATCATTATTTTTCTTCGCAGAATCCAACGCAATCATGAAAAACAATGGGGTTCTTATTTGAAACACCCTGTGACGAGTTTTCCAAAATTTAGGAGATGCACAATATTTCGCATTCTTCTACTTCGAAAATGTAAAAACAGTTCATGCTTGAAATATTGAGATATTCCAAATTTCATGCATTTTTGAGCGCTCGTACTACTTACAGGAGGCCTATATCATTTCGTCACGATGTCTGTATTTTTCGAATTTTGAGCCGAAAATGGTCGCAATCGACTATGTTTCAACTCACTGATGACGAGTCCGTCGAAAAATTCGAGTCTGTCCGTCCGTCCGTCCGGCCGTAAGCACGATAACTCTCGAACGGAGAGTCCTAGAAACTTGAAATTTTCAGTGTAGGTTCAGTTCCCGAATGCCTCGGTTAAGTTCGTTAATGGGCCAAATTCCACCAGGGGTTCCGTAAATATGGCCGTTCAAAGTTTTGTTCTCCTGATTACTTGGAAAATACAGATTCGATCAAGATGAACTTCTTCACTGAAATGAAAAATGAGGTTCTCAAGCTACATGTAAAATGTTGTCCAGATCGTATGACCAGAACCATAGAAACCATAGAAAATTGTAACTTTTGAACTGAAACGCCTAGGGACTTGAAATTTTCAGGATAGGTGTGGATCTCGAATTTCGTGATCCCGTTAATCTATGAGCAAAATTATACTAGGGGTTCCGTAAATATGGTCGTTTGAAATTTAGTTTTCTTGATAATTTCAAAACAACAGATTCGATCGTGACGAAATTTTGTATACTGATGGAGAATTATATATTCAAGCTACATTTCTCCAGATCGCATGACCAAAACCATACAAACCATAGAAAATCATAACTTTCGAACGGAAAGGCCTAGGAACTTGAAATTTTTAGGGTAGGTTTGGATCGCAAATGTCACGGTCGCGTTCATCAATGAGCATTATTAGACTAGGGGTTCCGTAAATATGGCCGTTCAAATATTTTTTTCCTGATAATTTCGAAACTACTGATTGGATTGGAATGAAATTTTGCAAATACATGAAGAATAATGTATTCAAACTTCGTGAGAAATTTCTTTAGATCGCATCACCAAGACCATAGATACCTTAGAAAATTCCAGCGAATTATCGAGAAAAAATTGGTCAGCTGAAGCACTGACATGAAGTCTGGAGTTTCGCCTAAGTTTGAGAATTTTTTTGACAGCTGTCGAAAATTCCTTCAATTGATTTCTAAAACTGGAAAATGCGAATCTACATACAAGGTGGATGTACGAGCGCTCAAAAGCTCCTGACTTCACGGCAGTGCTTTTCGTAATTTTTCTTGGTGAAGTATTTGAACTTCTTTTCAAATCGCAAGAAAAATAACTATGTTACGATTTCCATAACAATAATAATAATAATAATGTGTTTTGGTCTTTAATATACAGGTTGTTTTTTAAGGTGAGGCTTTTTTTTGACAGGTGCTAAAACTCGTCAAAAGAGATCATTTCGCCGGAAGTTGATGATATGAAATATTCAATTTGAAAAGAGTGCCAACAATCTTGGGCATCAAGATCTCAAGACGGCTTTGGATCGTGTTATCTCTCTGTTAGGAAAACTGCCATGAATCACGGTGCCATATGCTTTCCACCAAGTGAATTGCTGACTTCGTAAATTCTCTTTCAACTTTTATTAGGAGATTTTTCCTGAACAGTATCATTCTTGAAGCTCAAACTAAGAAGACAGATTGGAAAGGTTCTATAAAAAATTAGGAAGTTCACAACGTCCGATAAAATTGAACCAAACTGTTTACAGAAATTTTTCGAAATGACCACTATTCGTTTGATGTGCACAAAGTCTTGCCCGCCATAATAACGAATTATTACATGCAGCAACTATCACATCAGTCTGCCCACAAATAATGTCACAAGCATTTTCAATGCGTCGTTTCAGCTCCTCAGATTCGCGGGTTACTTTGATTTCGAAATACATGGACCTGGTGAATATCCTACCTGAAGGATTTTTGGAATTTTGACTTATTTCGACAAGTTCTAGCACCTGTCAAAAAATTAAATGTTGACTGAATAGCCTTTAACAATTCCTGAAATTATGTCAACCAATGCAGCTCTGCATTCTCTATTTCGCTTCCGATATATTTATATCAATCATTAAGAGAAAACAGAGGACCGTTGTTCCAATTGAACTATTCCAACACAGGCATGATGAATAATCGATTGCTAAAAGCATTGTTATAAAATTAGATAATAGTGATGAATTTCACCTGTATAATAACCAACCCTGGTCCTATTCACAGAATTCCTTGTTTTTCGTTAGGAAAAAGTCAAACTTCAATTAGTTGAGAACCGTATGGAAAATTCAATATATAATTACGTTTTTGAGAGCTAAAACAACTTTTAAAAAAGTTATTTATTTACAACGGACGATTGTCCACCCTAATATAACATCAGCTAAAGACGTGCACTTAATTATTATTGACGATGATTTCGTCTTCAAGGTATTTATAACATTATCTTATCTGCAACTGGAAACAATGGGACAAACAACACTCACGTCATCCACACAAAGTGGTATGATCAAATTGATGATTAATCAAAATATAACATGTTCATATTCAATATGGAATGCAATGCAGATAAACGATTCATCTAAGGTATACAGGGTTGGCATTATGTAATTATATATAACATGCGAATGGTAGAATCAATATTTATAGTTATAGTTTGGTAAAGGGGTTACATTCCACTGCGACCTCAAGGTCTATTGTGCCCCCCATCAGAGCCCAGAGCAAATGCGCTACCTACAGCTCCCCCTCCAGCTCCAGAGCACCAATGAACTCCAGTATCTGAGAGGTCTTCAAGGAGGTTAAATCTTCGTTCCTTCTATAATTCTCTTTTCCAAGACATTCTTTGTGCTGGTTTGCAATGGCGAGGCATTCTGTCCCCAGGTGAACAGGAGTTTCCTCCTCTTTCCCACAGAATCTACACTCGTCGGTTTCTGATAAGCCTATTCTCACCATATGCTTCCTAAGACGACAATGTCCTGTGAGGAAGCCAGTGAGGAGGCCTAACTTATTCCTACTGAGATCCAAATACTTTCTGGATCTCGCACTCCTGAAGATCTGAAGGAACTTTTTGGAGTGATCCATTCCTGGAAAATTCCCTCAGGGTGCTTTTCTCTTTCAGTCTGTTCCTTCTCCAAAACCTCTTTCTTATAGGTGCATTTGCCTTTGCTACAGAAAGGTTATGGGCCAGTAAGTGGTGTTTGTGCTCCCTTTCTGGCAAGTGTATTGACCTCTTCGTTTCCTTGATTCCTCAGTGACCAGGAATCCAGACTAAAGAGACCTTGTTGTTCTTGCCTACTTCATTAAGTTTCCTCCGGCACTCTCATATCAGTTTTGAGTCGATGGTACAGGAGTTCAGTGCTTTGATAGCAGCTTGACTATCTGAATGAATCACAATGTCACATCCTTGACATTTAATTCCAGGTTTATATCTATACATGTTTTGATTGCAAGTATGTCTACCTGAAAAACACTCGAGTAAGAGCCTTTGGAATTTTGGGTAGCCAAGTTATCTTTGAACAATGTTTGGGACGTTCCTGTCCGCCGAAATAATCACGAGTTATTGTATATATTATTATGACTCAATCTTCAAATTAATTTTGAAAAAGTCGCTCTTAAGTAAACCGCTCCATGCTCTTTCTAAGTTATTCTCCATAGCCCAAAACTCGATAAAATTTTGAGGAGAAGACATCAAAGTTCTTTCTGCAATTCCATGTTCATTTTATCAGGAAAGTTTGTTTCCAAGGAATTCAAGGCATATCGTCGCAGCTCTGGAACTCCACGAAGCGGAGAACATTATGAGTATACAGAAGCAAATGGCAAACACAAGAACTTTGTACTATTTACTCCATGCGATATGAACCCTATGCTAGCTGGTATTTGCGCAAACCGAACTCCATTTTAAATTACATATGTTATTCCGAAATGAATTTTAGATCATTTCCATGTGCTGAAACTAAGAAATTAATTTTTACTTTTTCACAAACAAATACGAACTCGGTTTTCATGGCTGATCCAAAATGAATCCATTTATATTTCAAGTTATTGAACTGGCAAACATCAGACTTGAACATTATCATAACAGCATGGCAAAACTTCGACGTTGTTAAAGATGAGTAAGCGTTTAAGGTCGACTCTGGCCGTTATTGAGGGGCCAAAGCTCCGAAAATGGGACCCATAGACCCAGTTTCTGAACGAAGCCACCAAATGTTACACACACTTGGCTGGGTTCTAACTGCATCGATCTTCGGCGAGGTTTTGTTAATGAAAATTTCCCGAGCAAATTTATGGACACACAAGTTGGAGAGGACAGAATTATCAAACAAACTTTGGCAATCCTTTATCTACCCCATGTTCTGTTCATGATTTGATAAACAAACAAGTTGGTCTCTGCTATAGCTGATGGGGACCAGATAAAAACTTCCACAATGAGTCAACCATTCATCGGAACAAGCATTTTTGATTAATGTTCCGTATTTCCATAAATTCCGAATATGGGCCTCGTGGAGTATCAGACGACGTCGGAAGTTATGAGAATCGACAAATTCCTCCTGCGTAAATGGGCAGATTTACGATATTCCATCTTGAATATTCGTCCTCATGCTTTTCCGAACTCTGATCGTTATCCGCAAATTATGTTAGGAAGGGGACCCCAGCACTCGCTGGAATGGCTGCGGATACTTCCTTTGAGTTTATTCAACTTCAGCATTCTTTTATTTTTATCGAAATTCGGGGTGTGGGATCACGTTTCCCTGCAGTCCGACTTCTCCCGAATTAAACACAGCCGGCTCAGTGCCGGATCCAGGACTCCCACCCCGTAACCTGCGCATTCGCCATTTTGTATCATATGTTGGTCCTCAACAAAAGTTGAGGAAGTTCAGAAATGTTGTGACCGTTTCGGAAGTTCAATGATTTTGTACTACGAATACTAGAAATAATTTTAATTATATAATCATGTTTTTGAAATCGAAAGCCAAGTTTTTAAAAGAAAAAACTATTTATTTACAACGGAAGATTATCCGACCTATCTAGCATACAGTTAGTAAGATAATCACTTAATTATCGACTACTGATTCGTCTTCAGAGGTATTTATAACATTATCTTATCTAGAACTTCTAGAAGGGAAATGCGACAAACAACAACAAAACCTGCAACAATACTTCATTGAAGATTCAATGGGTAATCAAAATTATACAAAGTAATATGAACATTCAAATAGGAATAGATATCTACAATATATTTTGGCATTATGTAATTATATATAATTAACTTTTGTGGAGCAGTATACAGGGTGATTCCAAATTCGATGTGAACCTTGAAGAACGTGTTAGTATGACTCATTTGCTGTCATTTTAGCCATATTTATTGATATCCCAAAATCAACAGTTTACGAGTTATTTGAGTTTTTCTGTTTTTTGAAAAATTACTCACCCTACTCCATTTTTCGTGAATTTTTTCTTCATTGAGCAAGTTTGATTATATTTTTGGGTTATTTCCATCAGAGAATGATATGATATGTATGAAAAAAGCGAAAATATGCTGTAATAGATTCGTATGATTTGAGAGTTGGTATATGAAGAATATTCGATTTCTAATATCAATTCGCCTGCAACTTTTGAACTCCACAATTAATGTATGACAAAAGTATTTTAAAAACTTGGCAAACTCCTTCTTCATTTCCTAAATAAGTTTTCGCTAGAATGCAGGCACTAATTTCGTTACAGCAGATTTTGATTTGAAAGGAGATATAAGCTAAGAAAGAAAAGTAACGAACTAAATATTTTTGAGCGCTCGTTCTACTTACACGAGGGCTATGTCATTTCGTCACGATGTCTGTATTTTTCGAATTTTGAGCCGAAAATGGTCTCAATCGACTATGTTCGACTAACTGATGACGAATCCGTCGGAAAATTCGAGTCTGTCCGTCCGGCCGTAAGCACGATAACTCTCGAATGGAACAACCTAGAGACTTGCAATTTTCAATATGGGTTCAGTTCCCGAATGCCTCGGTTGAGTTCGTTAATGGGACAAATTCCACTAGGGGTTCCGTAAATATGGCCGTTCAAAGTTTTGTTTCCCTGATTACTTGAAAATTACAGATTTGATTGAGATTGAGAAATTTTGCACTCTAATGGAGAATGAGGTGTTCCAGCTACATGTGAAATTTTGTCCAGATCGCATGACCAGAACCATAGAAACCATAGAAAATTGTAACTTTCGAACGAAAACGCCTAGGGACTTGAAATTTTCAGGATAGGTGTGGATCTCGAATATCGTGATCACGTTCATCTATGAGCAAAATTATACTAGGGGTTCCGTAAATACGGTCGTTTGAAATTTTGGTTTATCGATAATTTCGAAACTACGGATTCCATCGAGATGAAATTTTGTATTTTAATCGAGAATGATATATTGAAACAATATTTTGTCCAGATCTCATGACCAAAACCATAGAAACCATAGAAAATTGTAACTTTTGAACAGAAAGGCCTAGGAACTTGAAATTTTCAGGGTGAGTCTGGATCGCGAATATCGCGGTCACGTTCATCAATGAGCAAAATTAGACTAGGGGTTCCGCAAATATGGCCGTTCAAAATATTATTTTCCTGATAGTTAGCGGATTGGGATGAAATTTCGCACCTAGCTGAATAATAATGTATTCAAACTACGTGCAAAATTTTGTCCAGATCGCACTACCAAGACCATAGATACCGTAGAAAATTCTAGCGAATTATCGAAAAAAAATTGATCAGCTGAAGCACTGACATGAAGTCTGGAGTTTCGCCTAAGTTTCAGAATTTTTTTGACAGCTGTCGAAAATTCCTTCAATTGATTTCTGAAACTGGAAAATGCGAATCTACCTACAAGGTGCATGTACGAGCGCTCAAAAGCTCCTGCCTTCACGGCAGTGCTTTTCGTAATTTTTTTATTGCAGTTTAACTCAAAATTTCATTAAGAAATTTATTCATGAATTATATTTTCAAAATACTTTTGTCATACATAAATTGTGGAATTCGAAAGTTGCAGGCGGATTGATATTAGGAGTTGACTATTCTTTTCTTCATATACCTACCTACTTTCAAATCATACGAATTCTTTTTCAACATCTATTAGAGCATATTTTTGCTTTTTCATTACATATCATATCATTCTCTGATGAAAATTATAATCAAACTTGCTCAACGTAGAAAAAATTTGCGGAATATGGAGTAAGGTGAGTAATATTTCAAAAAACACAAAAACTCAAATAACTCGTAAAATGTTTATTTATGGATATCAATAAATATGGCTCAGATGACAGCAAATGAGTCTTACTAACACGTCCTTCAAAGTTCAGGTCGAATTTGGAATCACCCTGTAAACATATAGAATGAAATTGTTGGTAAAGGAGAAGAGCTTGTAAATAGGAAAAAAAATGTCGACAAGAAATATCCGATCCAAATAATTAGAAAACTATTACCAGATGATAAAAAGACACAACGTCCATATGACTTGAAACACTAAACTTTAAGTGAATCCACACGATGAAAAACTCCCGGAAAAAAATTGCGGCCACTCTAACTTCCAGCTAATTTAAGTTCTCAACTTTGCTTTTCCCGAGTTGAAGTGAAGTAAAAAACAAAACTTCGTATCCAGTTTTATGTTTCGAAGAACAACAGTATCGAGTGGATGGAACATGTAAAAATAAGGATACGTTTTACTTATTTGGCAGCTGAAACTAAATCGAGCGACGGAATAATCGATTTTGTTGTATATAAGTCATGATCACATACCTGAATGACATAATGGAAAAATATAATAAAAGTTTGGCCTTCCCGGATTTCTGCGCGAATTCCATTTCTGTACATAATTTTGAGATGGAAATCTTGTTTTTCTTACATTGCGAACTCGAAAATATGAAATCAAACGGCTGTGAATATTCACCTAATGTAGGAAATCGGCCGTTCCACCAGAAATGGAGTAACTTTTTTCTCAACTTCCAATATCTTCCGATTCTCCTGATTCGATTAAATCGTTCAATAGGGGGTAGTACTCATCAAAATGAAATACATCGACAAAATGCATCTTAATACGACCTGTGTGAGACTTTCATCTCGTGAAATCTTGCGATAAATAAATTCGCCCTATGGTTTTTGTAGCAAATGACAGTATTGGTATGAAGATTTTCGAATTATTGGTAGGAAGAAGAGTTCACGGATGAATACATTGTCTATTACATTCCATTACTGGACAGTTCGGACATAGGTATACATATTTCAGGGTAGGGCAATGCTGAACTTCCTATTTGACATAAAATATGAAATATTATTGCGAGCGGATTTCGGAAACTTCATTACTACGAGGAAGGATGCAGTTTCGAATGTCATATGTCAAGTAAATTGAAAATTGTCCGACAATGGAAATTTCCAACTGTACGTCAATTCCAGAGTAATTTATTGCGAATAAACTGCGACATATTCCGAACAGTTTATTTTCCGAAAAGCGTTGAGCTTCATCATAAATGGGGCTTGAATATTCCGTTAATAAATCTTTTGAGTCGTTCGAGCTAAAAAAAATTACGAAAAGCATTGCCATGAAGGCAGGAGCTTTTGAGCGCTCGTATATGCACCTTGTAGGTAGATTCGCATTTTCCAGTTTTGGAAACCAATTGAGGAAATTTTTGACAGCTGTCAAAACCCACCCTGAAAATTTCAAGTTCCTAGCCCTTTTCCTTCGGAAGTTATAATTTTCTATGGTTTCTATGGTTCTGTTCATGCGATCTCGGCAAACTGTTGCTTCAATATGCCATTCTCGTTTAAAATACAAAATTTTATCTCGATCGAATCCGTAGTTTCGAAATGATCGAGAAAACAAAATTTCAAACGACCGTATTCACGGAACCCCTAGGATAATTCTGCTCATTGATAAACGTGAATGCCACATTTCAGATTTACAACTATCCTGAAAATTTCAAGTCCCTAGGCCTTTCCGTTCGAAAGTTATGATTTTCTATGGTTTCTATGGTTCTGGTCATGCGATCTAGAGAAATGTAGCTTGAATATATCATTCTCCATAAGTATACAAAATTTCGTCACGATCGAATCTGTAGTTTGGAAATTATCAAGAAAACTAAATTTCAAACGACCATATTTACGGAATCCCTTGTATAATTTTGCTCATAGATGAGAGTGATCACGACAATCGAGATCCACACCTATCCTGAAAATTTCAAGTCCCTAGGCGTTTCCGTTCAAAAGTTACAATTTTCTATGGTTTCTATGGTTCGGGTCATGCGAGCTGAACAAAATTTTGCATGTAGCTTGAACACCTCATTTTCCATTAGAGTGCAAAATTTCATTTCGATCGAATCTGTAGTTTCAAAGAAATCAGGAAAATGAAATTTCGAGCAGCCATATTTACGGAACCCTTAGGCGGATTTCGCCCAATAACGAATTCAACCTCAGCATTCGAGATTCGAACCTACCCTGCAAATTTCAAATTTCTAGGACATTCCGTTCGAGAGTTATCGTGTATACGGAAGGACGGACGTACGGACAGACTCGAATTTCCCGACGGATTCGTCATCAGTGAGTCGAACATAGTCGTTTGAGACCATTTTCGGCTCAAAATTCGAAAAATACAGACATCGTGACGAAATGATATAGTCCTCGTGTAAGTAGTACGAGCGCTCAAAAATTAAACCTTGTAGGTAGATTCGCATTTTCCAGTTTTAGAAACCAATTAAAGAAATTTTTGACAGCTGTCAAAAAAAAGACAGTAGCTCTTTGTCGATTATGCCGAATCAGCTGTTACAGAATATAAGGATTTTTTGATCAATACTTCGTTGGAATTTGAAATGGTTCTGGTTTTGCGATCTGGAAAAACTGTAGCTTTAATATATCATTCTTCATTAAAATACGAAATTTTCGAAATTATCAATAAAAATAAATTTTAAACAACCATATTTACGGAACCTCTGGTCGAATTTTGCCCAATAACGAACTCAACCGTGGCATTCGAGATTCGAACCTACCCTGAAAATTTCAAACTTTTAGGTCGTTCCGTTCGAAAGTTATCGTGTATACGGACGGACGGCCGGACGAACAGAATTGAATTCATCAGTGAGTCGAACCTTGTTGATTGAGACCATTTGTTTTTCAATAATTCGCTATAATTTTCTAGGGCATCTATGGTTCTGGTGATGCGATCTGGACAAAATTTCGCACGTAGTTCAAATACATTATTCCTCATCTATTTGCAGAATATCATTCCAATATAATCAGTAGTTTCGAAATTATAAGGAAAAGAATATTTTGAACGTCCATATTTACGGAACCCCTAGTCTAATTTTGCTCATTGATGAACTCGACCGCGAAATTTGAGATCCACACCTACCCTGAAAATCTCAAGTCTCTAGGTCTTTCCGTTCGAAAGTTATAGTTTTCTAAGGTTTCTATTGTTCTGGTCATGCGATCTGGCCAAATTTTGCATGTAGCTTGAACACGTCGTTCTCCATCTGAGTGCAAAATTTCATTTTGATCAAATCAGTAGTTTCGAAGTAATCAGGAGAACAAAATTTCGAACGACCATATTCACGGAACCCATGATTGAATTTTTCCCTCGTGTGAGTAGAACGAGCACTCGAAAACGTATTCATATTCCTTTTACTCCAGAATTCCAGAATTTTTCGAAGAATTCTATCAAAATTAAAGATTTATACGAATACATTTCTGAAACAGACAAAGAATAAACCTCTTAAATAAATTCAATGTTTCTGTTTCTGACTGTTTGAAGAACCTTCAAGGATATAAACTTATATGACTTCAAGGATTGGTTTCCAATTGAGCAGCTGAATATTCATGAAAGTTTCGAAAGTAATTTCGTGGCACGAGCACCTCGTGCAAAATCGTTCGAAATTGTTTTTAATCAAAATATGGATTGAAACGTCTATATACGAGAACAGGGCCAATAAAACTTCGATGTTCTAGCTCTTGGTAATGAAGATACGTCCTCAAAACGTCCGGGTCGTGAGAAATGTCTATCCATTTGAATTTTTCCGCCTTCGAGTGATCGATAATAATTTCGTGTCCCTTTATTTCTGCCGTTCATTCTGCCACTATCTCAGGAGATGGCTCATTTGTATACCGAATCGTCCTATCTTAGATCGTTATTGATATTGATCCTTCATTCCCTCTCAACGTCACGATTTCTCTGGAAATATTTAATGAAGGTAAAAGCAAATGTTCCAATTGGCTTGTTCGCAATCAAAAAAGTCACAAACAATCATCAGATATCTGTATCCTTTCACTGAAAAATAATCAGGTATAATAGGCAGAGGCCTAATTTTATTTGATGAATTTTCCTGAGCTAATTTTATCAGTCACCTCATTACCTTGGTTACCTTTTCCATGGACGATCCAGTGTAGTGCACCCTTGTTAGCATCTCTACTAGGGTCTCCAGGGTATTCGAGCAGTTTGAGAGGGTTGCAGAGCTAACTTTGTACTTGCCGCTTGTTAATCAATATCTGCATTCTCATAAGGAGAAAAACAATCTCCTTCTGACTTGTCACTCCAAACTTTCCTGAATCTTGTGTCAACTTTGATGGATTTATCGAAGAAAATGGGTGAATGAAGAAACAAGCTGAATACCATATTTATGATTTTATGGGAACTTGACGTACACTGAAAAAAACGAATCCCGGAAATTTCCGGTTAAATGAATTCCTGTTGTTTTAACGCAACTATTTTTATCACAACAAAAACAGACCGTTCTGAGAACTATCTGTACTTGCAATCCAACATGCCGATTTCGGTTTGAGTGACTTGAGTCCTATGAACAGGAAAAACCGTAAGTATAGCAGTGATCAGGTACTTTTATTTTGAAAGGAATATTTTCGTGAAATATAATAATTTTTCAAGTATAACCCAACAATATTTCTAGGACTTACAGTATGGACACATTAAATTCAACAAGAATGTTTGGTATTTCTCCCATAAAATATCATTTTTATCTATGTTGTACCAAATGGTTGTTTGGAATAAAATATCGGTTTCCGACGAAGGAACGAACATGATGAAACAGCGATTCGATCATTTTTAGCATTTTTTGGCCGCCTACCTAGAATTGAATATTCGCGATCTACAATTGATACTAACTCCTGAATAACTTTTCCTGGGAAATACAAAAAAATAGGGTTAGTATACAGGGTGTTTCAAGTTCGAGTGCCTACTAGACTTTTCTTGAGAACCGGTCCTATTTTAAATCTGAAAATTTGGATTATAATATTGTTCGACTTTATCAACTGAGCTAAAATATTTTTGAAGCCTGAACCATTTCAGTTATACAGAAAGTGAAAATAAATTGCTCGAAAATATTTTTTTTGCATTTTTGCGTCTCTTATATGATCGATTATTAAAATTGAAATATATTTCTCTTCGAATCGTTGCATTCCTCGAAATAGTTTTCAAAATATCGAAAACAAACTGAAAAAAAAGGGAGATATGCGTAGTCAGTATCATGTTCGATATTCCTATTCTCAATATTTCAAGCATAAATTGTTTTTACATTTTCGAAGTTGAAAAATGGCGGAATATTGTGCATCTCCTGAATTTTGGAGAACTCGTCATAAGATGTTTCAAATATTTCGTCAAAAATTGTGATCAGAATTTTCCCATAACTTTTTTTTAATTAGAATCCTATTTTTTTGTGATTGCGTTAGATTCTGCGAAGAGAAATAATGATAGTGTTCGAAGATGTTCATGCTTCTAAATTGAGTAATTCCTGTGTTATTAGGGATTTTCTGAATTTATGTTGTACGTAGATACAAATTCATAAAATCTGTTTTATAACAATAATCTGTGTTCATAGGGAATTATTGGGATAATTTATTTTCTATGAACACAGATTATTGTTATAAAAAAATTGAGTTCTAATTCAAAAAAAAAAGTTATGGGAAGATACTGATCACAGTTTTGGACAAAATAATTGAAACACCTTGTGGAAAGTTTTCCAAAATTTAGGAGATGCACAATATTCCGCCATTCTTCTACTTCGAAAATGTTAAAACAGTTTATGCTTGAAATATTGAGAATAGGACTAACGCACATAAAACCGACTCGCATATTTTCTTTTTTTTCAATTTGTTTTCGATATTTTGAAAACTATTTCGACGAATGCAACGACTGGCATAGAAATATATTCAAAATTGAATAATTGATTATATAAGAGAGGAAAAGATGCAACAAAAATTTTTTCGAGGAATTTATTTTCACTCCCTGTATAACTGAAAGTGTTCAGGCTACATGAATATTTTAGCTCAGTAGATAAAGTCAAACTATATCATTATCCAAATTTTCAGATTTCAAATAGGTGCGGTTCTCAAGAAACGTCTAGTAGGCATTCGAACTTAGGACACCCTGTATAATTAAGAAACATAGTGTAGGAAGGAAAAGAGTAATAGGGGTTTAACAGAAAAAGAGAGGTTTAATTCAGTTTAGATCAGATCAGAGAAAGGAAGAACGATTATATCTTCAGCGATCTACACCGACGGCTCATCATTTACCGTACCACTCAAGAGGGAGCGCCACCGAATAGACAAAACTCAAAAGTTACTACTCAAGGGATTGAAAAGCGACAGAAAAGGTGTAAGCATTTGAAGACAGCAATTCTGTAATCTAATTCGCTGATATCAACCTCATACAGGTTTTTATCTTCATTTTCTTGTATAAAATTGAATTAAAACAAAAAAAAACTTATTATTCGAATCGTTTTCAACTAAATTTTTATAGACTATGTCAAAAATTTCGAAAATTGTAGTGGAGCAAAAATTTGTATTGCAGGAACTACTAAATACAGCACGGAACTTGTAAATACTTATTGTAAAAATGTGTATGAAAAAATATCTAAATAAATTCTTCTCTCTCTCTCTCTCTCTCGCTGATATCAGTCCGGAATCAAGGAAAAAAATTTCTTCATATTTATTATTGAGTCTCTCATTACTAGTTTTCAATGAATATCTCTCTAATTCGTTACTCCATAATGAATATTATACAGGATGTTCCTTAATTGGAGGTACAAATGGAGAGTGGAGATCCCTTAAGTAATTTTAAGACAAAAAGGCCCATAAACATGGGATCGCAAACGTTCCGTTTTCGAGATACAGGGTGTTGAAGTTTGAATTCTTTTCAATTTTTGAGCGCTCGTACTACTTACACGAGGGCTATATCATTTCGCCACGATGTCTGTATTTTTCGAATTTTGAGCTGAAAATGGTGTCAATCGACTATGTTCGACTCAATGATGACGAATCCGTCGGAAAATTCGAGTCTGTCCGTCCGGCCGTAAGCATGATAACTCTCGAACGGAACAATCTAGAGACTTGAAATGGGCCAAAATCCACCAGGGGTTCCGTAAATATGGCAGTTCAAAGTTTTGTTTCCCTGATTACTTGAAAACAGAGAATGAGGTGTTCAAGCTACATGTGAAATTTTGTCCAGATCGCATGACCAGAACCATAGAAACCATATAAAATTGTAACTTTTGAACAGAAATGCCTAGGGACTTGAAATTTTCAGGATAGGTGTGGATCTCGAATGTCGTGATCACGTTCACCTATGAGCAAAATTATACTAGGGGTTCCGTAAATATGGTCGTTTGAAATTTAGTTTTCTCGATAATTTCGAAACTACGGATTCGATCGAGATGAAATTTTGTATTTTAATCGAGAATGATATATTAAAGCAATATTTTGTCCAGATCGCATGACCAGAACCATAGAAACCATAGAAAATTGTAACTTTTGAACGGCAAGGCCTAGGAACTTGAAATTTTCAGGGTGGGTTTGGATCGCGAATATCGCGGTCACGTTCATCAATGAGCAGAATCAGACTAGGGGTTCCGTGAATATGGCCGTTCAAAATATTTTTTTCCTGATAGCTTCGAAACTACTGAGCGGATTGGAATGAAATTATGCACCTAGCTGAGGAATAATGTATTCAAACTACATGCAGAATTTTGTCCAGATCGCATTACCAAGACCATAGATACTGTGGAAAATGTCTGGAGTTTCGCCTAAGTTTCAGAATTTTTTTGACAGCTGTCGAAAATTCCTTCAATTGATTTCTAAAACTGGAAAATGCGAATCTACCTACAAGGTGGATGTACGAGCGCTCAAAAGCTCCTGACTTCACGGCAGTGCTTTTCGTAATTTTTTTCTCATGATATCCACACTTTACAAGATATTCAACTGAAATTTGGCATAGATATTACAATTGAGAGTTTACATCGTGTGACATGCCAATTTCGATAGGAAATCTACAGGGTGATATTTTTTCTGAAACACTGTCCCCTGTTTTTCACCAGAACTTTTCTTTGGTGAGACACTGTTAATTTGAAAAAATGTGAAAAGCAGCTTTGTTGTCAAATTAAACTTTATGGTCATCCTCAGAAAAATCAAAATTGTCATAAAAATTCAGTTAGTAAGCTGTGGCGAATTAATTCATTGTTAGTTTTGACACATCGAATTAAACTGCTTCAGTAAAAATATCTTGTGAAGCGTAGATACTATGAGAAAAAAACTTGAACAAACTCTAACACCCTGTAATCGCAAACGTTTCGTTTTCGATATCCATGTTCATTGAACTTATTTTTCTCAAAATTACCTTAGGAATCTTCCCTCTCCATTTGTACCTCTAATTCAGGAAGACCCTGTATAATATAAATTCTCCCCATTCCAGACACCTATTCGCGAAGTCTTTCTTTATGTTCAGACAGATGGGATTACTGCAGAAAATTACTGTTAAATCCCAGGTTATAAGCTTCGAATACAACTAACTAGTACTATAATATATGAACGATAGTTCTTTAATTCAACGGAAAATTCCTGTTAAATCGATACTGCAGTTACGTTATAAGTAAAGTAATTCCAGTTTTAGTTAAGTGTTCATACTGGAAAATCTTGTAGAAACTAAAGTTTGAGGCTTGCATTACAACTATCTAGTTTGTTTATTAAACAGGAAATTCCTGTAAGTAGTCACGCATATTCTGGTTTTCGACACAGTATTATTTTCCTGTTGAAATGACAAACTGCAGTTTGGTTGCATCAACTAATGTAAAACTTGTTATTTTTAGAGGAAGTAAACGATCGGAATTGTCACGTAAAATCAACAAATATTCCTGCTGTCGCTTATATAGGGGGAATTTCCTGTAGAAATAACCGAATTCCTGTTGTTGGAAAATTTCTTCGAGTGTAGTTGAGGATCTATGTTCCAGAATATCATTTAGGGAATTCGGAAAGATACAGGTTGTTGAAAGGAACCTATTTCCCCGAAAGAAGGGAATGCATTAAGTTCCCCCATAATTTTTAAATCCAAGTATAAAATAATGGCTTTTTTTCTCGAGTAAGAATATGAATTTTGCTTTCGTTCTTACAGCAGGGAAGTAATTATTGTTAGACCATCGCTTATGATGTCGTTAGGGTACAATTCGGTTAACGTTGTTCATCCCTAATAGAGACACATAAAGAATTCAATTATAGGGGTTCCCAAGTGGGTTTAAACTGAAATGTTTGACGACCGGATGGAGACTGTTGATGAAAACGAAAATACACGTAAGGGTATTTTCACTGTAATTTCTCAGAAAAACAAGAGATTTCGGAGATTTAGTATGGTAAATGGTCATTGACATCGGATAATTTTTTTATTTCCGCATTTTATACGGACACGACTCATCCGAAGTCGACAGTTCCATTTGTGCAAAGAGACTTTTTAACGTTGAATTCAGTCTCACGGTTCAAGAATTATTCATGGGAACGAAATAGTATACTCCAGAATTCAAGTGACTAGGGAATAAACAGGGACATAGGAGACAATTTTCAATTTAGTTGACATATGATATTGAGAACTGTATCCCATAGAGCCTTTATGAAGTTTCCTGAACACAGTATGACGCGGTTCTCGATGACTTAACGCGGTAAAAACCATGGCCTTAATAATAACTTTATCCATATGGGACCATTCATTAATCCCTAGCTCTGCAAGGATCTAATCGAAATTTATATCCTACGTTTATTACAAGTTTCAAAACTTTGAATTTCCTCTTCTGTCCTCTGGAACAGTATTAATTTTGCGTTCAGACGCAGCCTGACTGAATCGATCCATTCCTCATTTTTGGGCTCCCATTGAGAGCCGAAATTGAAATTAAAGGTAAACAGGTTAGGAGAGTTTCAAAACTTCCTCAGATTTTTTTTGCTCATTTTAATTACTACGAAATGGATTTTGCTAGGTGTTTGTAACTCCGAATTTTCTCTCAGTTCTTCATTCGGGACGTTAACAATCGCGAGGTGAAAATTGAATTTTTACTAGAATATGTTCATCTGACAATTTAATTCGTTTCGTTTTGTAGTCTTTCGTTTTCTACATCGAATCCATCTCTGCTGAACTGTACTGATGAGATTTGAGTGAGTCGAAACCCGGTCTACAGTTGGCGAATGATGAATTTGG